>JAOPSE010000003.1:21144010-22351837 GCA_029449295.1 Zea luxurians
TTGCCTCGCCATACGCCTTATCGCTTAAAAGGTGAAAAGGGGGTCGCTCGCCTTACCGCCTTAACAACTATGATGATGATGATACAAAATGATACCTTTTCATTTTTCTGTTGGCAAAGATAAGCAAGTAATAAACTGCTATTGCCTTGTTTCATGCAACTGAAGTATGCAGGTTTATCCACTAAAATATTTTACATATGCACATATGGATCATATTTGCGCTTTTGACATTCTCTAATCTTATAAAAGGCTGAATTCAAGAGGATTACGTCACCTTTGAAGCTCCAGACAAGGTGTCTTGCTGCATTTCCTGATCAACAAGGTTTTTTGGTAATTTCTACATTTGCTTTTCTGTGTACATCAATGCAATATGGTTGAGAAAATGAAAGCACAAGATAAACAAAATAAAAGCTAGTGGGCTTTGATCTCATAATATCATAGTACCTTGTTTCTATTTTTTTGGAAACATGATAGAACGGTGTTGTAAAGAATTACTATATTCTTAAGGATGTAAGTATTGAACGGTGTACTGTGGCTGTTCTGTAAAACAAGCTACATGTTACCATTATAAGCATCATACCTACTTTTTTATGGCGACTCCTGTGTTGATATTTTTTATCATGCACTCCTAGAGTGGAAGGTCACTATTGCCATATCAATGCTTTCTTTTTAAATAGTGGTGCAAAGAGGTATTTATGTGCACCCTTTAGAATTGTTTAACACAAGGGCCATTAGAAATTCATTTAATTTCTCATCAGTATGGTCTTTCAAATCCTTGTTGAAACAATTCCTCCCAGTGTGTCCGCCATAAATATAGATTATTAACTCTGTGATCTATACATTATTCTTGTTCTTGTTTGTCTGTGCCTGATGTTATTGTCATCTTTACTGTTTTAATCTGGAATTGTTCTCCAAAGTGCCTGGAACAGTGATTTGTGGCAGGAGGAAAATGGTCGACTACTTTTTAAAATATCTTTCACATCTGATTGACACTTTACTTGTTTTGATTTGAAGATTGGGTCTATAGAAGGACGAGTTGGTGTTCATCACGTGGAAGAGTCTCAGCAAGGAAAAAACTTTACATTCAAGTGTCACCGCGATGGCAATGATATATACTCTATTAGCTCATTGAACTTTCATCCTGTAAGATCTCTTCCTTCTATAATATGTTATTCAAATGGTTTTTAATCCCTCTATCATATTGAATAAAGTTTTGTGGGTGGAAACTTCACAATTCCTTGATGTTCATTTAAACTAATTACTGAATACTCGCTAAACAGCTGAAGATTAGTTAACGACTACTTCATTGTCCATTCAAAGCAATTCTAATTGTTATGATATACATTCTACCCAGGTGCATGGTACATTCGCTACTACAGGCTCTGATGGAAGTTTCAACTTTTGGGATAAGGACAGTAAGCAAAGGCTGAAGGTTGTGTTTCCCTTAATTTTAACATATAGCTTTATTATGCAAACTCGTTTTATGAAATTGAATAGGTAAATAATAATATAGTGACAATCACTCAATGTGGCTGTTGTTTCTGAGCTACTCCTTTTAGTCAATTAACTATTATCCTAGAATGCATTTGTTTAAAGATGTACCTCTGATGTCAATGAAGCACACTTTAAACAAATGCATCTGGTGTTTGTATCGCAGTGATGTCATTTAGAGGGAAAACGTGTGCTTAATTGATATTGACAAACAATTTGGAACCTTCTTAAGGAAATTTTTATGCATTTGTTTAAAGATATACCTCTGATGTGCCATTTTATTTTACAGGCTTATAATAGGTGTCCATCCCCCATCACATGCAGCGCATTCAATCAGGATGGCTCTATATTTGCTTACGCGGTAGGTCATTTGTTGTTGTCAGCATCTGTAGACTGAGCGAAGATAACTTATCATATATGCCTAGTTGCTTTTTTGGTATTTTTCTGTTATATAGGTAGAATTATTATAATCAGGAGTAGCTAAGATGAAGGTATATATAACAATACAATTTTCTCATGTTTCCTATATGTAATGAACTCTTCTGCATTCCCAGTCTCATGGTAGTGCTGTACCGCTAGGGGTGGTAATGGATCACGATCCAAATGATTCTTCACAAAATGGTAGGGCCCTAAATAAATTTTAGTCAAAAATGAATAGAAATATGGTCCGATCCTAATCTGATCCGATTCTTAAATCTTATAGTGTAAAATTTAGAGCCTATTGTCAACCCTATCTATGTACCGCTGAATGATTTGTGTCCTGATGTACCGCTGAATGATTTGTGTCCTGATTGCTTAATCCTACAAAATAGGCTGACCTCTTGGAAATATAAAATACTCTTGTAAATTATTCTGACATTTTCTAGATGTACCTAGGAAAAGCCAAAATAACTTACAATTTGGAATGGAGGGGTATATATTTTTTAAAATGAACCGGCAGGAGAGCTCCCTGCTATATTAAAAATAAGAGAGGACGGACTGTTATTGTAAATACAATAGTTTTATGTTGAACCACTCTACTATTGGTGTGCAAGTTGGAGAGGTTCCTACACCGCTGTTATTAGACTATCTTCAGCAGACTCGATGTCCCACTCTCTATCTCACTTTCTATTTTAAACTCTACTCTGCAAACAGTGTAATATACATTGCAAAACAATAATTTGTACGACCCTTTACATGGCCTGCTGGAGATGGCCTTAGTCCGAAAATTTAATGAGTTTTTATGCTTTAGTTTTATAGTTTAGTTCCTCTTGCTGAGACAGGCGGACTAGAAATCCAAATTTGCTGATGCTCTCATTTGTTTAGGTATGCTATGATTGGAGCAAGGGTGCTGAGAAGCATAATCCTTCTACTGCAAAGACAAATATATTTCTACATAGTGCACAGGTTTGATTTTACTAAATGCCCTGTATAGCATTATACGTTTTATATTCATTTGATTTTGTTTAGATAGTGCTGTTGAATGGTTAGAGGTTTTCGTTGGCCAATCTCTTGAATTTAGGTGTTTATAGCTAGATGTAAGAGAGGATAGCTGTAGAATATGTAATTTTCGAAAATTACACGGCCTGCATTCTTGGATGACGTTTGCTATCCTTTTGTCTGTTCTTTGTCTAACAATTCCTCATATTGTCATTGTCTTGGTTCATAGGATTCTGACGTGAAAGGAAAACCCCGCGCTGGAAAGAAGTAGGCGTAGCAATGATAAGTCGGTGATTGGTGATCGTAGGACAGCAAATCAGCTCTCCTCCTGATAGTTAGGGTATTTCTTGACAGTACACTAGACTAAAAGCATGTCCTTTTATCACAACCATTGCATTTGCGTCTTTTGGCTAAGTAATTTCGGTGGCAGTGCACTGACGGCGGGTTATTTCTAAAATGGACCATCTGCTGGGCGGGGGCATTGTTGTTCTTTGGAGCCAAGTCGTCTGATTGTTGGTCTACTGGTCGCTTTTGAAGCTTGGTTAGTCAATTTCTCTTCGTGCTCTCTAGTTGCTTGACTACCCGTTGCATCTTTGATTGTGGTGGAAGGTCATCTCTACTAATATAAAACATCAGGTTCTACGGTTGGTTAGTTATGTGAGTTGTTACCTTCTAGATGAGCTATGAGAAAACACTTAAGCCTAACATGAAACAAAGCGGCACAGAACATAGCATTTTCGGATAGTTGAAAGAAGACGAGTGGCCGAGCGAGCTAAAAAACATATTTTTCAGATAGTGGGCCACATCACTCGTTGAAAGAAGACAGTGGCCGTGCGAGCTAAAAAAATATCTCAACTTATACCTTTCTTAACTTTTTGGCTAAGATAGTATAGTATCTAAAGTTTAATACTCTTTTTTGTTTCAAATTAGTATTTGTTTTAGCTCTTGATTTTAATGTTTATATTAAAATAGGCACATTGTCACATCCGGTTTTAAGAGTAAACCCGGGTGTGTCTCTTATGTGCGCCAAATGAGATCAACACATATAATGACTTCGTGCATAGAGACGAATGGCATAACCTTTATTATATAACGAAAATGTCTTACAAAATAACTGATAATAAATAAATCGAACTAAGATTATTCCTCGACGCCAATAGGTGACTGGGAGATGATACCTAGATCTAGTCGAACTCGTAGTAGTGCTCCTTCGATGGTACCTGCTCTTCACCTGGGGGTTATTGCAAGAGTAAGTTTACAGATGTTCATCGCTCAACAAGTTTGAAGAATAATGTGTATAAGCTCGCTTATGGTGGAGGCTCATTTGAAGTGTAAGGTTGATCAATAAATAATGGTTGAGGCTGGGCATTGCTTCTCATATGTGTGCCAAGCCAAACGAGGTCAACACATATAATGACTTAGTGTATAGAGAGGAATGTCATAACCTTTATAATATAACAAAAATGTCTTACAAAATAACTGATAATAAATAAATTGAACTAAGAGTATTCCTCGGCGCCAATAGTTGACTGGGAGACGATACTTAGATCTTGTCTAACCCGTCGTTGTAGTCCTTCTCCGGTGGTACCTGCTTTTCACATGTGGGAGGGGGGTTATTGCATGGGTGTGCTCATAGATGTTCATCACTCAACAAGTGTGGGGAATAATGTGTATGAACTCTATTACGGTGGGGGCTCGTGAAGTGTAAGGTTGATCAACAAATAATAGTTAAGGCTGAGCATTGCTTTTAATAAGTTGGCCAAGTTTTATTAGCAATTACTAAGTATAAGTGTATATCAACCTAATTAAATAAGAGATCACAATTAATAATAAACCCCAAAGTGCAATGAAAATGACAAATTAAGTTTAATTTCCACAAGTTACTCATGTGAGGGTCTAAGCCGCTCATGACCGTAAGAAGATATATCAGTTTTACACTCTGCAGAGGTTGTACATCTTTACCCACATGACGTGTTCTGTTTGTCGCCTCGGGTTGATCGGACCCTTAAACAGTACCAAGGTGAGTAGGCGATGGTAAACTATGAGGCATTTTCAAAGTTCCACTAGAGAAGAGAACCCGCTACGGATTCCGAGCTGAAGATGATATAGGAATCCCTCATCTGAAAAGCTAAAAAGACAGTATAACCCGTGGACCTCCCTACACCTGCACTCCACCTCGCTTGCCCCTTTTGAGAAAGGATTAACTCACACTAGTTTTTCTAATTATTCAGCCAAGGGCGTCCCATTTCACTCTTGTGTTAGTACTGTTTTCCCGGGTGGTTCTCTATGTTCCAATTAACACAATAATCTTATCATGAACAATAAATAATCCATTGACAGTAAATAACATGATCATGAATAATATGTATCATAGCACCCAAAACCACATAAAACAATAACAGATACTACCAATAGTTCAGTGGTAAGTAAGGTGTAAAGTAAATCAAACTAGGGTATCATATTAGGTCCCATCAAATTAGTCTGAGCATGTCACAGTGATTAATATGAACATTATTGGGTAAAGAAGAGTGATCAAGGGTGACTTGCCTTCAGCGAGCTCTTGCTCATAATCTTCAACCTGTTGTGCTCCGGTCTCCTCGGTCACTTGCTCGTCTACTTGCAACAATACAAATAAACATTGTCTATGAGAAATTAACATCACACTAAACATGACAACAAACCGCGTAAAAATGTTCTACGTGTTGCTATGAGATTGTAGGTTCGAGAACCACTAATATCAGAGTTACTGTTATAAAGATATGATTTTTTGAAGCTTTAGATGATTAAATAGTGATAATATATATACTCCATGTTATTTGATATAATTTGTGTAAGATAAGATTACAAAGAAATAGAGAGGTCAACCTTAAACTAAGTTACAATTTGGTCAGAGGTGAAAAGCATTATATTTACTTTTAATTAGAAAAGTATCCCTACTGAGCACAAGTTAAACCATTATTTTATTACTTCTAAAAACAAGAAGAAATATTGCTGTTTAATATATAGAATACGGAGTTAACGAAATTGGAACGATCAATTCGGAGCTATGATGTAAAAGTTATGATTTATTTAAGTTTGATTGATTTATTTTTATCCTAAAACTCAATTTCTGATTTTCTTATCTTAATATTATGAAATTCTATACCGCGGTTACCATTCCTATAAAGTGTAGGGGCTACTTTATAAAATTTTGGACCTAGTTGTAATGATCTTCCCACAGTCGCGGAGGCCAAGGGGCATGTGGAGATCTAATCGCAGCCGCACACACCTGTATCAACGATTGGAATAAAAAAACCGAGATCAAACCGTAGACATTCATCACATGATCAATGGTTCAGATGAACCCAACAAAGCAGTACATATAGGGTCTAATCGTATCTGCTCGTTTGTGATCGAGTGGCTCAGATGAACCCATCAAAGCATGTAATGGAAAGATGGGTGATCGGCCGGAAGCAGGCGGGTGATTGGGCCCAAGTATAGATCTCCCTCCTTTTCTTTTATCTTTTCTTATTTCTCTTTCCTTTTCTTAATCCAAAATTCAGATTTCTATTTTTAAATTAAATTCCAGTTTAGGTCCAAAGTTTAATTTCAAAATTATATCTTCCAATAAGTGCACAAACAATTAAACCCCAGCATGATGCATAATTTCACATATTTATTTAGTATGTATTTTTAACAAAAGAAATATGTTTCAATAGTAAAACACATAATCAAAGTAACTCTATTATCCCTACTACTATTAAGAACGGAACGTGGACATCTAGTGCTACCACGACTTCACCCCGTGCTGACACACTGGGTCCACCCTACGCTCAGCACGCTCTCAGCTACTGAGCTATGGACCCCAGCGCCCACGCAGCCACTACCAGACCACACGTACCTTAGTGTTTAGAATCCCTATCCCTACTACTATTAAGAACGGAAGGTGGGCACCTGGTGCTACCACGGCTTCACCCCGCGCTGACACACTGGGCCCACCCCACGCGCCACCCGCCTAGGCGTTGTGCCCTGTTGGCCCCACGCTCTCAGCTACTGCCCTATGGACCCCGGCGCCCACACAACCATTACCAGACCACATATACCTTAGTGTTTAAAATTAAACAATAATTATATTTGAATAAATATCTCAATACCTATTTATATGATATATAAAAATCGTAGCAAAAGCACGAGCAACTGGCTAGTTATTTCTTAAATGACTCAAGTCTCGAGAATCCCATGTTAGGGTTTACACACATACAAAACTCATACATCAATTATTGTAGGAATCCATTAAAACCTTAAAAT
This sequence comes from Zea luxurians, assembly GCA_029449295.1. NCBI lineage: Eukaryota > Viridiplantae > Streptophyta > Magnoliopsida > Poales > Poaceae > Zea > Zea luxurians. Next base: position 21,151,208 of record JAOPSE010000003.1, read on the forward strand.
GAATTTTAATTTGGGACAGAGAGAGTATACATGTGTAACACTCTGTCCACTTCTTAACCGATGGTATTTACTCTTGGTATCTCTCTAGGACCATAGACAATCCTTATAGACCAATATAAGTTTTTTCTACACACTTTATTCTCACTCATGCACACTAAGGAAAACCTCATGGTTAGTTACCTATCCTAAAATTGTTTTAAGCTAAGCACGTTTAACATAGAAGTTTTTTTAAGATAGGCTTCCAAAAAAGAAACATACCTTGGTATGAGTATTCTATCAATCCTATTAAGTATAAGGTCAGGATATCACAATCAATTCGGATCAAGATATCACAATCCACTCTATTAGAAGACTGAGTCCTTGTCGGTTAACCCCAAACCAGAAAGCTCTTATCTTGGCCATGTCTGTGTCTAGTGTAGTCATATGCTATGCTATGTGACACTCTGTGTTCACATGCACCATATACTTGAACCCTTAGCCACACGTGTCTGTGAAACCGCAAGAGTCGACTCTGATACTGATTGTAACACCCTATCCACTCCCCGATCAGCAGTGTTTACTCCTGTTAGCCCTTTAGAAGCATAAATCATCCCCACAGACCAACGAGTCTTTTCTGCGCACTTTGCAAGTTCCTTCATCCGACAAGCTTTTGAGGAATCAATTTATTTTGGATGGATTGATGTATTATGAGTCTCTCTTAAATTAAACGAAATGATTCCATTACTCTTACCATTACAAATTATTAGCCTTTGAGGGAAAGGGCGATGATAAATCAATGTATTTTATTCCATAAACCAAACAACATAAACAAAATACTAGAGAGTGGGACAACGACAGACCACTTCATTCCTTAATCCAAACACCCTGTTAGCAGACGCAGGGGCAGTCGAGATCATGGTCTAGCGGGCTTTAAGGCCTAACTAGTCGGTTGCCCGTGTGTTGCGACGGCTCATAACAATACCCACGTAAACTATTCACCAAAAAAAATCTCAAAATTTTTTATTGATTGTCTCTGCTCTCCGCATAATATTTTTTGATTTGACTAACTCTTGTTGTTGTTTACTCCATCCAATATGTCTTGGTACAACACGACCAATATGTACTGGACTGGCCTGACACAATTATATATTTTTTATTTTATAAAAAAACGTATACACATATATACAATTTATATTCAATATTAAAATACCTGAGTATGATGTTCTACTGGTCGCGGCAGTGCAACATTGATCATTTCTCTAGACATATATAACCCCTTGTTGATATTCGGTGTCTGATTCTGATGTGTTTGCCTATTCCTTCATCCAAAAGGCTGCCCATACCCTTGCCAAGTTGGTAGTTCTCCACATGTTTTCTCTCTCACGGTACTACATTCTTTTTCTTCTCTTTACTTGCTCCAAATCAGGAACTCAAATTTAAATTTTGTAGTATGCTAGGTTACCTAGTAGTGCACTTAGTTGCTTTACACACAAGAGTTAAAGATAGTTTGCCTGCCATTTTCGAGGTGGTGCGTTTGGGGTGATTGAAGAGGGTGGACGTTCAAGAAAACAATACAAGAAGAAAACAATATTATCAAGATGAAGCCGTAAAATAAATGTCATGTTTATCATGAGAATCAGCCTCAGCTATTCTGGTTTACATTGCAATGTTAAGTAAGCAAAAATGAAATACATAAGGTTATATATCTTTGTATTGTCCAGTCAATTGACTGGTGCGTGGTAATAAAACAACACGCGATAACAAAAAGGGCAGGAATAAATTCCTTGGGACAGATCATATCGATCTTACGGTGGTGAGTGGTCATCATCCTCTATAACTCCTTGCTCGCTGAACCATATCCAAAATCTGAGCCACCCCCCGATGATTTACTCCCTCCAGAAGCACCTGCGGCAGCACTACCACTTCCTCCGGCGCCGCCACCAACTTTGATGCCTCCAGAGAAACCAGCACCTATGGTAGCTCCAACACCAGCATCGGCGCCACCGGATCCTCCACCGGAAACGCCTGCATCGGCACCGGTTCCAGTATAGACGTTGCCACTCCCTCCTGCATTTCCTCCTACGCCACCACCAACTTTGGCACCTCCGGAGACACCAGCACCCACGGTAGCACTGGTACCACCGGATCCTCCACCTGAAACACTTGTACCTGCATCAGCTCCAGTATATGCATTTCCACTCCCTCCCGCTTTTCCTCCAATGCTGCCGTCAACTTTGGCGCCTCCGGAGACACCAGCATCGACGCCACCGGATCCTCCACCGGAAACACCTGCATTGGCACCGGTTCCTGTATACGCCTTGCCACTTCCTCCCGTGTTTCCTCCGACGCCACCACCAACTTTAGCGCCTCCCGAGACATCAGCACCTACGGCAGCATCGGCGCCACCGGAGGATCCTCCACTAGAAACACCGGCACCGGTTCCGGTATAGGCATTGCCACTCCCTCCCACACTTCCTCCGGCGCCACCACCAACTTTGGCGTCTTTGGAGACACCAGCACCCACGGTAGCACCGGTACCCGCATCGGTGCCAGCAGATCCTCCGCTCGAAACACTTGTACCTGCATCAGCTCCGGTATATGCCTTGCCACTTCCTCCCACGTTTCCTCCGACACCACCACCAACTTTAGCGCCTCCTGAGACACCGGCACCTATGGTAGCGCTAGTGCCAGCATTTCCACTCCCTCCCACACTTCCTCCAGCGCCACCACCAACTTTGGCGTCTTTGGAGACAACAGCATCAGCATCAGCTCCGGTATATGCCTTTCCACTCTCTCCTGCCTTTCCTCCAACACCAGCATTGGCACCAGCTTCAGCGTTGCCACTCCCGCCAGCCTTTCCTGCAACGCCACCGCCAATCGTGAAACTCTTGGAGATGCCTACACCAGCACCGGTACCAGCGCTAGCATCTGTTCCAGCATCACCACCAGCTTTAGCACCCCCCGAAATATCAGCCTTAGCATCACTTCCACCTGCTTTACCCTTAGCAACATTATAGACACCGGCATCAGCACCAGCTCCAGCATTGACGTCAGCACCCCCACCAACAGATCCTCCTACATCAGAGCCAACCTTTGCACCTCCAGACGCACCACCTCCTATCTTTGCGCCTCCAGATACACCACCTCCTATCTTTGCGCCTCCAGCACCGGCATCGATGTTGCCACCAGAAGCAGTTGCATCATATCCTCCGGCGTCGCCACCAGCGCTGACACCGCCGCTCTTGCCTGTTTTAGCTTCTCCTTCAGCCCCAGCAACGGCTTCGCCTTCAGCTTTGTCTAGAGCTTGAGCTTCAGCGACAGCTTCAGCTTCAACTTTAGCCAGAGCTCGGCTCTCCATGTCAGTATGGACTTTGACATCGACACCAACTACTACCCGACCAGACACGCCTACAATGCAAGCAAGAATATCGTGTTACATTCCATCATGTGTTAAAAAAGCTATAAACCTCAAAGTGATAATTGACGAAAAAGGCGGTGTCAATGGAGCGTTATCATTACTCATTGCCATCTCAGCCATCGATGACATGCTGATGGCTATGTTTCCTGCGACATTGCAGAGGTCGTGCGCCACGCCCTTGAGCATCTCATGCTTCATCTTCTGTGCCATGGCAACGTCGCTGGAGATGGCCTTGCAGCGTTCGGCGGCCTTCTTAAGGATCTCCTGCTGGAACCTGAGCGCCGCCACGATGTCGGCGGCGGCGACGCTGGCGTGCTGCTGGCTGACGACGAACATCTGGTCCGCGACCTCTCCGGCCATGGCCCTCATGAACTCCGCCGACTTGATCAACAGCACCAGCTTCAGGTGGAGCGCGATTTTCGCGCTGGAGGCGATGGTCTCTATGTGTTTCACCATGCGCTTCGTCATCTCTTGCTTGGCCCTGATCAAGAGTGCAGCCTCACCAGCCGCCTTCTTAAACTCTGGATCATACGGGCCTGTTTTCTTCTCATTCTTCACCCTGATTAAATTTAAACCCCGGGAAAAGAAATGAAAAGAAAAAAAAAGATTAGTTACTTCGTCATATCTGGATGAAGCATAGCAGGTCAAGGTATGAACAATCTACATGACAATAATATAGGGATTGATGGGAATTTTTTGGTGTACATACCGGCCTCCGTAGTCCAGCTCCGGCTCGGCTGGTGGCTTGCCCAGCCTGAAATGGGACATCGCCGGCGTCGTCCTCCATGCTGCGATGAGCAACATTAGGAGAACTACGGCACTGTTAGAAAACTTCGCCATTGCTGATCTTTCTAACTCCCCTCGCCGCTCTACTGACTCAAGGACGTGATCGCTGTTGAATACGATCCATCCCGCGCTTGCATTTATATAGGAGGGACTGCCCTCCTGTGTTTGGTTCTCTGCGAGCAAGATGGGCCGATGGAGTGGTTTGGGGACGAGAACATTGCCCGGAGCAAAACGAGAGTGGTCTTGCGCGCACTGCGGAGAAGCCATGCCATGCCATGCATCAGTTCATCTCCCTTTATGAATGGACGATAAAAACTGAAGCTGTAGTTTGCTATTTTTTCCGTAGAATGATCCTTTTCCCCACGCAGAAAGCAACAGGATTGATAACGGCCGTACAATTCTCGACTGTGTATGGGCCACGCAGCATGCAGTCTCGTCAGTGAGATGACCGGTGATTCGGTGACTTGTAGATAGGTTTTTAAGCTCGGGGTAAGGTTATAGATGGTCAAATGGGTCGTGGCTGACGAACTGGCTCAAATCACGACTTATTTAATAGTGTCGGGCGGGGTCTCGCATGAGAGCCATGTCGTGGCTGGGCCGCTGCCTTGGCCCACAGTGCCGGTCTAACCCGACACGATTATATTTTTTTTTATTTTATAAAACATAGTATATATATATATATATATTTTATATTTATTATTTACAACAAACACACTAGAGTTCTACCGGTTAAACTCCTTCATATAGCGTTTTTCAGACTGGGACCAGGAAGTCATGAGTTCAAAACCCCTAGCCTTTGGGCCTAACGGGCCCGGGTCAGGCCGGGCCGCCCGTTTGGGTAGCTATAGGTAAGGTTTCGTAAGGTCCCGAGCCAAATGGACACGTGTCGTGCTCGAAGCGTCCGAGTTGAGCAGCGCGAGAAGCACGTGACATGCGTGTACTGTTGGAATGTTTGCACTTGTCTTATATAGAAATTCAGTTAATTTCAAATAAATCTCAAAAACCCATGTAGCAAAGGAATGATGGAACTATTAGTCTTACACTACTAGTGTAAATGAGTAGACTATAATTCCATATATAAGTGGTACGTGGAGGTGAGAAGGTAAGTGGTGAGTCCACACTCCACACACGTGCGCTCGCCTTGTCTGGACGAAGGGCACGGCCGCACGAGTGTGCACGAATGTTTCGTCGAAATTCGATCCATTGCCTTGTTAGGACGACATCACCTGACCTTCTTTAAAAGTCCCTATCGATCACAATAAGTGTAAGCATCCTTATCAAATCACGATGAGATTGTAACGCGTTTCATCACTAAGTCGTTTTCAGTTAAGACATGGGGCAACCTTATAAGGAGAACACTTAAATATGCACCAACTATCTCCTAGCACATTAATTACTGCCCCCTTAAATATAGTGTCAACATTCTAGAACACACACTCCTGCTCAGTAGAGTGGTCGAGATACTCTAGGTTGGAAAACAAAATAACAATGCATAGCGGTTAACCACGTTGTACATCTTTAACTACACCGTTTACAGTGAGTTCCCTAAAAAACATTTAGTTTCAGCATACTGGCAAAACCAGCTACTAAAAAACTTTATCACATTTTTGGATTGTTACAAAATTAGATATTGTTGGTTACAATCTAATCTAGAAAAGTAATACTAAAAGTTGGCGTCAAGAGAAATGTGCACGTGCAGCACGTGTGAATATAACATGATGAACATGAACGTAATAGAGAGACACGATTTGAAGCCACCGAAAAGAAGAAGCATACCCAATAGCAGACGTCGTATCACTTTGATAGAGTCGTTCCACTCGATGCAGTAGGTTACCGTGTCGGGAAAGAAGACAGAGCTCAACACCAGGAAGAAGTGAAGGAAGTTTGCAGTCATAGTGCTTGGCTAACATCTGAAACCCAAGGAAGTGAGTTAAGAGCATATAACAGGATAGAGCTTTATATAGATGAGTCATTAGGAGACCTGAGCAGCCACAATAGATCAGATGACAGGAGAATTAAGGTTGTGTTTGGTTTGAAGTCAAATTAGTATTAGGCGGAGGCGACACCGTCTCCTCATTTTTTGGGATCACGACGCCACCAAAAATTGCTTCAATGTTCACCTCGCTTCCGCGTGACTTTCATCCAAGTACTATAGAAAATATGGCCGCCTTATTCCAACACCTTATACGTTCAACCAAACACACCCTAAAAAGGCGTGGGAGATTAGAAGTCAAACTCCTTACGTTACGTTTTAAAACATGTGCTTCGCCTCGCCATATGCCATGCCTCGCTAGGTAGTGGAGGGGCGACATATATGTGGCACGTCTTAACCCTTTTTCTCAACCACTTAGGGTGTGTTTGGTTTGGCTTTTGGTTTTGTCTTTTGCCCCCTAAAAGCCAAAAGCCAACCAAAGTGCTAGATCAAGTAAGCAACTTTTTTAAAAGACGACTTTCTCGCAGTGCAAAACTAAAATCGCCCCTGAACCTGCTTTTAGTAGCTTTTGAATGGAACTGTGAAAACATATATCGAAGAACTTTTAACGACTATTAGTGGTTTCCACTAAACGGTTTTTAGCTTTTTAATAGCTCACAGCCTACAGCAGCTTTTTCCATAGCTCACAGCACATCAACTTTTTTCACAGTCACAACCCAACCAAACAGACCCTTAAAATACATAGATAAAATCAACCACATACAAACCACGTTGTCATGTGTCAACCACTTATATAGTGCTAAATAATAATATATAGCTCATTGAATACATGCTTTTAAAACTATTAGTACTTATTTATATGGGTTAAGCCCATACAAATGCATGCTAACGAGTATTGAGGGGGAAGCGTTGATTCTTGCACTTTAGGCACGTGGCAGAAAATCTTTCTCAAACAACAACAATACAATAGACATATTGGGTGGGTGGAAGTGTCGTCCGTTCTCTCTCGTTATTTCGAATCAGACACAACTCGTGGCAAATGTAGGCGGCCAACTAACTTTTAGTCGAACTCGGGTCCAACTCCAACTCCTTCCTTCCAGCTGCCCTTGTCACTCCTTGGTGGTTTCGGTAGCCGTGACGCACGCCAGGAACTCCTTGAGGAGCCGGTTGTAGACGCAGGGCCTCTCCAGGTGCACCAGGTGGCCTGCCTTGCTAATGCTCTGCAGCGTCGTCTTCTCGCCGAGCTGCCTGAAAATCCAAGTCCGGCCGGAGGTCACCTTGGCTCATGTATCATGTATGCGTATGCCTGTATAATGCACGCGCGTTTTTTTTTTTTGTGGAATAATGGTTCTGGGTTTAGATGAGTAGTCTTACTCTTTCATTGTCTTGGCGAGCTCGATGTTGAAGATGTTGTCGTTCTCTCCCCACAGCAGGTGTATTTTCTGCACAGCAAGCGGGGAATCTCATATTGTGATTTCCTTTTTGTGGCGGAGAAGCTGACGAAATTGGAAAAAATAAATAAATTCGGATGCATTGCACACAGTAGTATCGGTATCGCCTATATATATATATACTCCTGCTGTATATAATAGGTCATTCATTTCTCTACCAAGGGAGCGAGTGATTGATGTGCCTAGAAGGATTCAAATGGGGGTCCGCTCCATTCATGTGAACCTGATTGCTGCTTGGCTTTCCATTTCGGCAAACAAGGATTCAAAGAACGCGCGCAAGCAGAAGCCTCAGTACTATTGCATTTGACGCCGCAGACTGCGCCACATGCACTACAGTCATTCGTTGGAGACAATTAATGCTTACTTCACTCACTGTTCAGGCTAGGATTGGAATGGAAAGCCATGACCACCATGCCATGAGTGCGTACAGACATGCTCCGTCAATTTCGTGGAAAATATATGACGACCATCCCGGCGACGGCGAGACGGCCCCGGCCCCGTAGAGGTTAGTGATAAATTGATAATAGTAGAGCGGGAGCGGTGGCCAAACCTGGTGCAGGACGGGCACGGTGGCGTCTTTGTTGCTGACCATCAAACCTTGCAGCAGCTCGCCTCTCTCCTTGCGGTTGGTGAACATCACCTGCGATGCCGATGCCGATGCCGATGCGCGCATGCACACAGACCACCACAGATCAGCTTCTGTACGTTACTCGCTGCAGGCCGCTCCGCTAGCTAGCTCCGACAGAGCGAGGAGGATATATAGATTATAGAGAGAGATACCTCGAGGTAGTCCCTGTGGAGGCGGTCGGGGAACCAGAGCTTCCGGTAGGTAGCGACGGAGAGCAGCGCCTTGAGCCCCTTGACGGACTCCGGCAGCAGCAGCTCGGCCGACGACTTCACGCCGATCCCCTCCAGCGTCGCCTCGCTGAGGGAGTCGGTCATGGCCACCACGGACCCCGACACCACCAGCGACCGGACCAGGTCCGGGTGCGCCTCCGCCATCTTGAACGACACCATCCCGCCGTAGCTGAACCCCACCACCGTGCACGCCCCCACGCCCAGCTTCCGCAGCGCGGCCGCCAGGCACTCCGCCTGGAACCCCGGGGACCGGTCCGTCGACGGCGTCGTCGAGCCCCCGAAGAAGAGCAGGTCCGGCACGTACACGTCGTACTGCTTCGCCAGCACGCCGACCTGCGCAGCATGTACGTGTTTCTATTATTTGCACACTACCGCACGAATGAACGAACGAACCCGGCCATGTATACGAATCTGTACGGCACCACTGTCTTGCAACGGTCCATCGAGTAGCGTACCTGGAACTGCCAGGTTACGATGCCCTCGGCGGCGAAGCCATGCACGAGCACCACGGCGGGCCTGCTGCTGCTGCTGCCCTCCTTCGCCGCCGCCTGAGCGGCCGGTACCTGCTTGATGTCCTGTACGGTGCCCTTCTCCTTGGGAACCTTGTCCTTGGGCACCCAGAAGGTCATCACCGTGCCGGCGCCATCGACGTCGACGGCGTGCTGCCGCAGCCCGGCCCTCCTGACCAGGAAGTGCAGCAGCGGTTTCTGCGCCTCCACCAGGTTCACCATCGCCGGCCCGTCCTTGCTTGACCTTGCAAGCTAGCTAACAATCGCAAGATCGAGAAGCAGCGCTACCAGGGGCTGGCCGGGGCACGATCCTTGTGCGTGAAAACACAGAGAAATCTCTTGGATCTTGGCAAAATGTTGCGCTGTGGTGGTGTATGTGGCGGCCGGTGGCGGTGTTATATAGGCTACCTGCTGAGTGCCTGCGTCGTTCGACATGATCACGGAATGCTGCCGCCTGCCTTGACCCCTAGGATCCAGGGAGCATTGAATTACTCCCGGGTGGTGGTAGTTGTGAGTTGTTCAGCTCAGCCTACCGTGAATGTGAGCCGATCGAGCAGGCGACCACCGAGCACTGCTAGCCTAGTCTGACTTGGAGTATTTGCCTGATTTAAAAACAGCTTCTACAGTGTCTTAAAAGCTACTTGGCGTATTTTTTATTTAATATCTTAGAGATTTAGAGACAGTGTATTAAATAGGTTGTACATAACTAAGGCTATTCACAATGGGGATTTCATGTCACTGTTTTCAAAAATGCCACATCAGATTTATGGATGAATGAAATACCCTCTCTCAATAGAGAGTTTCATCTCACTATTTCATATGTCAACATACTTCTTAAATGCTGCATATAAATAACCAATAGGATTTACTCAATTATATGAAGATGAAACAAAACACTCTCAGTAGAGGTTTCACACAGTTTCCAAGATCTTGGAAACGAGTTAACATGGTTTCATCCCCATGAAACTCTATGAAACTCTTCCTTCTTAAATGATATGACATGTCATCAAAATAGCTGATGTGGCAGGCTAATTAATACATGAAACACCCCATGAAACCTCCATTGTGAATAGCCTAAGAGCAGTCCCAACCCAAGACACTACTTATAGTTTCTATAGCCTCTACATCATCTAGAAAGTACTACTCGACACTATCTCTCCAATGCAAACATCAATATTACTATAGTATTGCTTAAAACTGAGATATGCTTGGTTTTATTGGAAAACCAAAGTATGCACAGAGAGAATAGAAGAAAAACTGAGGTCCTAAGTGGAGTTTCAAAAACTCAAAAAAAATATCATGGTTTTGGAGTAGATCATGGTATTAATTTTTTGTTTTAACTGTAGCAACTAAACACTTTTTTGGCTTCCAATACTACAGTATTATTAAATGCCATACTATTGCTTCAAAACTGCAAAAATATCAATATTCCAAAAATAACATAAAGTGATGCGATAGGTGGATAATAGAGAAAAAAATGTGTTATTGAATAACAAACCTAAAATATTAATTAAAAGTATGGTTTTTATGTGCAATATCTACATAATCTAACACACATAGAAATTATATGTGGTTTTTAACATTGGGTATTGTTCTTAGAGCAACTCCAGTAGTTCTCTAAAAAATAGCTTGCTAAAATCATGTTTAGCAAGTTGCTAAATAGCTATTGGAAGTAAAAAATAACTTAGTCTCCAATAGTTGCTCATATTTAGGAAGTAGTTCGATTTTGAATCTAGCTTTAGCGGCCCTACCCCTATGAGATCTGCCTGATAATAAGGTTGAGAGCAGAGAATATGAGGGTGAAAGAAAAAAGGTCGGGAACTATGGATGAGTGGTGGTCCGGTGGCGCAACCTATGAGGAAGTTGGGTTCGACGGTGAAGGAGAAACTTGCGTCATACGTTTTTGACCTAGCTACCTCATTATGCTAGAAAATGAAAAAAAAAAGCGTGCTATACCTGGCTATCTCACTGTGTGGGAAAGGGAAAAATAATCACGCTAGTGTGAAGAAATTGACGTCAACTGTATTTAGGGAGTTCCTACCGAGTTGCTAAATGTGGAGAGTAAATAGAGTTGAATAGCAACTAAGTAAATTTAGCAAGTCTATTTAGAGAACCATTGGAGAAGCATTTTTCTGTTCACTTCTTAAATTTAAGATTTAGAGAGTTGTTTAGAGAACTATTGGAGTTGCTCTTATAAACTCTACCCTTGTTGTTTCTTCCTTGACTCTACTTAATCTACCTATCTTATATAATATACGATTAGTTTTTCTCCACGCGTTATAAATGAAAAGTATTTTAAGTTCATTCATGTACTCCTTTAGCTTAAGGTTGATTATAGTGGGAGTTTCATTCATGTTTATTGCATTATAACTGAAACTTATTAAGTCTGTTTGATCTACTTCTTTAGCCTTAAGGCTAATCATAGCTAGAGTTTTATTCATTTTAATGAGGTAACACATCAACAAAAAGGGAGTTTCGTTCATTTTGAATCAGGCATTACATCAACAAAGATGACATGTCACATCAATTATGAGAAGATATAGGAGATCAATTTCATCTAGATGAACACACAATGCTCATGGTTATGACACACTCCACTTACAATATTTTATTTCATCCTCTCATGTGTTGGAAACTAAGTAAAACTCTATCTAGAGCATTTCATTTCATAAAACCATGCAATATCTTTTTTTTGAAACAAACTTGTAGGTGAGTTGTCTGTTCTATTAAAAATCAAGAGAACCAAAGAAGGATCTTGTACAAAAAGTTGTGTAGAGACACTCGAGCCAAAAGAAAGAAAGAAAACACACACAACAATAGATAAACAACTAAAAACTGCTAAAAACATTGAAGCTCCTTACTTCTTATTTGATTTTATGTAGCACTCTATGGTTTGTTGAATCGATTCCAAAAACTTTACATTTCTTTCTTTATAAATTTCTAGATAAGAATGATGAGCAGTCGCAAGCTCTGTCTATCAACGCTTGGACCACATCAATATGATCTAGGAATTTGGGTGTAGATTAACATTTATTATCTAGTTTGCTACCCATCCCTAAAGTCACTTGGTGATCTACACTCTTGAATAGGTGGAGACCTATTTTTGATGATTGTCGACATAGTAATAGTTTCTAGAGTTTTACCACATGTGCGCTTCTAGTCTATTCGAAGCCCTGATTCTATTTTGAATGGTGAGTAAGAAAAACTTCAGAAGTGCCAAAGAAGGGATTTGAAGTTGGCCAATATTGCTCCTATGAATTTTGCATGCTAGGCTAAACCCACAAAAAGAGGTGAAGCTAGCACAACAATGAAGGTGGTGCACTACTTAAGGAGCTTGTGAATTTTCTTGTGATATATGATGAATATTACTCAATTTATAAAAGAATTCTTAATACACCCTGGTGCCCATGCACCAGGCAAGTACTATGTGGTGTCGCTCCTGCCTATGAACACTTGCATATCCTTCTCTAATTTCTAGGAAATGGTGTTCCGAACATTTGGCCTAAAGTTTGATTTTCTGGGTTTGCTCCATAGCCTTATGAATTGGACAAAGTGTTGTTATGAGAAATCCCTATGTTGATTTCCAATATATCTTTGGTGGGCAAAGTGGTTAGGAAACTCATGATCTTAAATTACTATTATCGATGTGTGACAGTATCATGGTACATAGAGTACAAGAAAGAGAGAGTTAGGAGGAGCACATTCCAGGTGGATAGTCATGATGAACCTAGCAAGAATGAGAGCCAACATGTAGACACTTAGAGAGGTTTAGTCCACGGTGTGTGTAAAAGGTTATCTCCAGCAGATCTCCTATCACATCGCTTATCTCATTTTCTTATTTTAAATTTTGCTCTGCAAACGGTGTCATCTACAGTTCTGTGTTCCCTATTTTCCATATTCTACTGGAGAGAGTCTAATGCCCTACGTCCTATTTTAGCACACAAAGGAGGAAAAGATTAAAAAAGATGAGTGCAGGACCAACATGTGGCATGGAGGGCGCTGTAGGCGCACAGGGACAAGGAACTGTTGTCGGGCCCATTTTTTTCATTGTGAGGACCTTGGAGAAATCCAAATCCCTGTGCTTCATGGTAAGATTAAAGATTAAACCCAAAGCAAGGTAAGATTAAAGATTTGTACTCCTCTTTGCTCACATGAATATATATAGGACTTTAAGTTTTGTTCAAGACATTTTCAGAATTTTTTTATTGGAGCAAACCCATTTATTCCAACACATATATACGTCCTCTAGATCTGCCGAGTGCATGCCCATGAACTTGGATGCCTATGTCACTGTACGCATCCTCTATTCCTCTACTGGCCCCCTCCCTGAACCTGGGTGCCTATGTCAGTGCGTGCATCTATCCTTGTGTGGGGGGAAAGGAAAAGAAGGCATTAATTTTGACGTGGTGGTAAGATCTATGATCTCAGCGTTGGAAGATGACAACAGATGGATCGGTTAACTAATTAACCACAGGCTCGTGACCTCACATCCACACAACGAGTACATGGGAATTCTGTGGGGGCTGCTGCTAGTAGGTAGCGGAAAGAAACGTCTAGTACATGAGCAAAAGATTAATAAAATCCCCCCACCACATCGATATTTGTAATCCAACAAGGACCATACCGAGGCTGGAGCAGCATTGGAGATGGAGCGTGGACTCACTGCAGCTGAAGCATGGCTCCAGTTAGGACTGGAAGAAAAAAAAAAAGGCCCAAAAGGAATTGTTTGGTAGCGCTAGCTAGCTACTGCTATCAAGTCGGTCAATCCGGACAGGTTCCACGTAGCAATCACGTCGTTGTGTCGTGTGTTAATAGTAGTAGAAGAAGAAGAATAGGACTGTAACTCAACTGCTGTGTGTTGAGTTTAGATGAGCAGCTCCTGCCTACCCAAAACTACCCGAATGCTCGCTCACACGCCATCGCGGTAGCCTTTGCGTGCACTACTGGGCGCGGCGCGACCGCGCGGAGACGACGAATAGAAGAAAGGCCACGTCTACCGCAGCACGAGGCAAGTCCTTTTTGCTCTGCATTGTTACATGGACCGGACCGGACCGGATCCATTGTGGACCAAAGAAACGCACTCGATCTGTTGGAGCTGGCTGGGCCTTGACGTCCTTCGTGGCCCATCTATCTTCGGTGTGCGATGCAATGTAATCGGTGACTTTGACGATCGATCTCCCGCAAACGTATACTAGCTAGAGATGTCTTCCGATGATTACGTACGTCGAGAAACGAAACCATCAAATTAAAGTGCCTTACCCCGAACCAACCACCAACCAATGTGCCCGGCCCAGCCTTGGGGGAGGAGGGACTGGGAGGATCGGGTTCACGAGCGCGCCCAACCGGACAACGCTAGCTAGGTGGACAAACGGCCGTGAACGACTCTGCATTGATCATGAATGGATTGTAGTTGTAGGAGGAGAAAATCAAGAGGCCAACAAACAAAACTGGGAGGTCTCTACTAGTACCAGCTAGCTGGTAGCAAAATACGACGACACGCACACGCGCGCGTGCGTAAATTGACGAAGTTGGTGATAGGCAGTGTCGCCTTGTGATCTCGATCTGCATTGATCAACAACCTATATTAAAAGCTAGCTGGTCACCGTACTACCCCCAAGGGCCTTAACAACCACACATTTTACGACCTAGCTACGTACATTTGCCCCCCCCCCCCCCCCCCCCCCCCCCCCAATAAGCGATCTACCCCGGCCGGACAGACTGAGACTGACACAGACCGACGACGACGGAGCCGCATCTGGCATGCATGCATGTTTTTGCCTAGCTGTTGTTGTTACCTCACGGGCACTGCCAGGTTTTTGATCCAGTTGGACTTGGATGCCATGCGCTCCGATCCTGAGCCCTTGGCAGCTACCGATGATCGAAACAAACAACACAGCGCGCGTAGAAGCTCGTACGTACGTACGTACGTCGTACCGGTGACGACGACTCTTGCAGGTACGTCGCCGCCAGCCGGATCGTAGCATTATTATATCTTCAATTAATCTTGCGGCCTGTCGGTGTACTTGCTGTCTTTAATTTTACTGATGGAACAGATATACTATATATGCTGCTGGTGCTACTGCTAGCTCCTACATGCATGCCAACCTATTGCCGGTGTCGCCAAACCTCGCGTCGCATGGATCCCCGCAACGAGCATCTCGTGAGTGAAGCAGCATTGCATGTACGTTGTCGGACACACACAGTATATATATCGTCTACGTACATTCCTGCGCTTCTTTCAAGACTCGTGACGGCACCAAAGATAAGGCTGTCTCCAGCAACGTCCTCTAAATTTCATCCCCTAAAAGAATATTCTCTGTCCTTTACAGAACTCTCTAAAAGATTCTATCCTCTAAATCTTCTACATCTCCAGCAACGTTCTCTAAATTTAGTTCTCTATATCTACAGTAATAACAAAATTCATAAACTACATCTTTTTTTTCCCCATTTTGCATATATTGTCAAATTTAATTTTCATACATATAGTAAAAATCTACTAAATATTTTTTAAAAGATTAAAAATTTTGTCACGTGGGTCGTATGTGTCGTGTGGTTGCTTTTTTGTTTGCACATTTTCTCAATTGGCTGCGCACACACCGCAGTGCATCGTACCTCGCTTTGCGCATGGCTGCCATTGCTCCAGACCTTTGCTCGTGGAGACGAAGAACCGTATGCGGTTCGTGGTTCCTTTCGTCGTCAGCCGGCGAAGCAGTTGGATAGCGGACGCACAGTACATCGCCAGCAATAGCGTGCACAAGTACCGTCCGCTATTTTAGCGAACCCTTTACAGTTCATTGCTGGGACATTTTGACCGCTACATTTAGCGTACAGGAGGCTATAGAGTCTCTTGCTGGAGACAGCCTAAAAGTATGCAGTTTTTATGCAAACTAGCTAGCTAAATGGCCGGCGGCGCTTTCAAAAAAAAAATATATGATATAGACAGACAGTGCACTTGAACAAAATTCCGATGCGGTTTCAGGAGGTCGAATTGTACATTTGTACTGGAGCCAGCCATGCATGCGTGTGATGTGATGTACGTAACCGCCTCGGGAGGGAGAACGAATCAATGAAGGAGCACAAGTGTGGCTCAGGCTATACGTATACGTGCCAGCTAGCCAGCCTCTGCGACTGCAATTGTACGTACCGCGCTGGCGTTTCGAGCTCTGACCTAGCTAGCTAGTAGACATGTGGAACGAGCAGACTCAGAGCCTCTTGATTTGGTCCCTGTCTCCTACCGTCACAAGCGATACAATTCCGAACCTCGACCATCTCCGGCGCAGCAGCCGCGACGAATGGAGCCAGAACACGCATGACCGGGCCGGGCGCCTCCCGTGTCCCGTGGCTCCAGATGAGATGGAGATTATTGCAGGCGGATGGGGTGGGTCATTGGATGATTCGATGGGGACTGGACTGCGTGGGGGCCCCGGTTGCGGCAGTTGGGTCCGCCGGCCGAGGTGCGGACAAGTACGACGCTTCCGCCCGTGACCGTTGCCATGTGACTGAGACTCACACTCACCCCGGGAGGGAGAGAGCATCCATGCGTGATGCCATTGCCCTGCCCTGCCAGCATCTACGGCCGCCCAGCGCGTGGCGTGGACGCTTGCTCGCTTTGGGCAAAATGACTGTCTGCCACCACTGCCAGGACTGACTGACGGGAACGCATGCATGCGGTCATTCCTGGCCACGTACGGGTACGGGTATGCCTGCCTTGCCGCGGGCGGGTACTCCACGTCTCCACCTCCACGCCCCGTCGTCATTTCTTTCTAGCCTCACAACTCACACTCCTCCGGCTGCTGCACTGCATCAGTGGAAGGCTCATTGAGTCATGAACTCATGGGCGGGCAGGGAATAATCGGTCCCACATGCCTGACTTCATTTGGTTCCTTCAACCAAATTGCGAGCAGCTGGGGGGCTGTACTCTGAATAGCAGGTGTAATTAGATTATGTTGTTCTGCCAAAAAAAAATATTCAAAACCATTAAAGATTCTTGATTGCTCGTAAACCAATCCATATTCCGTAACCTTTAAACTGCCATTAAAAAGAAAGATCAATGCTACGATAAAAGGAATGAACTTATTTAAAACCAATCACGCCGGGGCTAATCCCTCAAACACGGAGAAACGCCACCGGCTGATTCTCGTGTAATAGCGCAACAAAGGAAATAGATGTAGTAAGATCGATTACACGTGTCTCCCTTGCGTGCACGAGAGCTGGGGCCACATATCCTCCCAACCATTTCCCGTTTCATTTTAATTTCACCTTAAAATCCTGACAAACAGGAGGAGCATGGCCGGCTCCGGTGGTTGCTATTTAAACCCCCTTTCTCTCTTCCCCTCCCCTCCCCGCAACCACAGGCCTCCCGCGCTCTGTTCTCTCTATCTACTACTACTACCCAGCAGGCCAGCACACAATACACACACTCTAATCTCTCCACACAGCCAACACAGATACGGACAGGAGGATGAAGCTGGGAGCAAAAGGCCTCGGCCTCCTGCTCCTCCTTGTCTTGCTTGCGCTTTGCTCCACCATTGAAGTCGGCGAGGCAAGAAGAGCAGCCCGGCATTGGAGGCCGTCGAGGACCTCCTCCTCTCAGCTGAAGAAAGGCAAAGGAAAGAAGACCAGCTCCCGCAGCCAATACGGCAGCACCCGGCCAAGTCCCAAGCCACCGGCCAGCTCCACACCGATCTCTGGTGCCGGCGGCAAAGGAAACCAGAATCCGTACCAATACCAACCAAGCCCGAATGCCCCTCACATCCCGAGGCCAAGCCCCCCTGCCAATGGCAGCGCCCATTCCACTCCCAAGCCGCCGACTCCTCCAAGCTGCGGGAAGGGTCATCAGCAGCCATCACAGTCACAGCCGCCACCACCAGCAACCTCCTCGCAGCATGGTGCAGTATTCAATGTGGTTGATTTTGGAGCCAAGGGTGACGGAGTTACAGACGATACTAAGGTCCGATAGCTTCGCTGCTCTTTTTTCAAACAAAATTCCATTATAAATTTGCCAAGCGTCATGCGTTGTCTGAGCCAGAAATCTCGAATTGCAATTCCTTCCGTGGGTTTGCGCTTCAGATGCTCTGTTTTTTCGCACTGATCTTTACATGACTTGCATGAGGACTCAGTTATGTCGATCACCGTGGCATCTTGAGATTCGAATTTGTCGTGCATATTTTTCTTTTTTGGAATGCTTAGAAATTGGAAATTAGCATAAATGCTAACCTGAATTCATTTGCCAGAACCACCACAGCTTATGATGGTGAGCATTTCAATGTGCATATGCCCATACCTGTTTTACTCTCTCACTGTCTCACATGATTTGCAGTACAGAGCCCGAAAACTTGTCACCAGCGCCATATGTTTGCATGTGTTTCCATCTGTTCCCTGCTTTGGCTTCTTCTTTCCTTCTCACATGATTGTTGCACATAGCGGCATAAACAGATCCATTTACATATCTAGCTGGCCAGGTTTATTATTATTATTTATTTATTTTGTAAATCAGGAAGAGAACAAAGTACACCAACCAAGTCAGGATACACAAATGCATAATCGTTTCCATAGCTCTTGCAAGATGTTTCTTTCAGAAATCTAGAGCCAATAATTGTACGTCCATTTTGCATACAGGCTTTTCAAGGAGCGTGGGCTGCTGCCTGCACCCAGGGGGCATCTACACTTCTCGTACCACCACAACTAGAGTTCCTTGTTGGGCCAATCTCGTTCTCTGGGCCTTACTGCAAACCGAATATTGTCTTTCAGGTAATCCTACTCGTAATCCCAAATGCTAAGATACACAAAAGGGCCTTTTCAACGTAGCTTGAATTGACCAACAAAGTAGGACAATGGAGTAGTAATGTTGTACTCATTTTGCAGTTGGAAGGAACAATCCTAGCTCCAATCAGTGCTAAATCCTGGGGTTCTGGCTTGCTCCAGTGGCTCGAGTTCACCAAACTAAATGGGATAGTTATTCAAGGGAACGGCATTATAAATGGCAGAGGGCAACAATGGTGGACCTACTCAGACACAGAGGATGAGGATGATGATGACACGGTGAGAGCTGGCCACCAGATGTATAAATTTTTTATTAAGTACTCAAATGAAAAGTTGTTCATGTTAAGTGCTTACTTTGGATGCTTTCCTGCAGTACCATGTAGAGTTTCAAAGAATGCTACAGATTAAACCTACAGTAAGGATCACTATCTTTATGCACACTATTATCATACCATACTGAAATGAAGTAATGGCAACCCTGATTTCATACCTGATGCAGGCATTGAGGTTTTATGGTAGTTTCAACGTTGTAGTGTCTGGTATCACTATTGTCAACAGCTCACAGTGCCATCTTAAGTTCGACAACTGTCAAGGAGTGATGGTCCATGATGTGACCATATCCTCCCCTGAGAACAGTCTCAACACTGACGGAATACACCTGCAGAACTCCAAAGATGCCAGCATTCATCATACAACCCTGGCTTGTGGTAATTCCTCAATCCTTACTGTATATCTCAATTCAAGAGGGATCTAGGCTATATTCATGAAACTCAAAAGTTTTGTTTTGCAAAGCTTTACGACAAAGACACATTTCCATCAAGAACACTAACCAGATAAGACATTATCTACAAAAAAAATATTTACAAGGAATTATCTAGGGTCAACCAGAAGTCTGCATCTCAGTTCAGTTACACCTGTATACCCTGCATGTCAAAGGACATGTTTCAGAGTTAAGAGTACACTGAAAAACTGCTGTAAGCTAGCATAACATTCCTTTGTCCTATTCGATACAGGTGATGATTGCATCTCCATCCAGACAGGATGCAGCAACATAAATATACACAACGTGAATTGTGGACCAGGCCATGGAATCAGCATAGGTGGTCTAGGCCGAGACAACACAAAAGCATGTGTATCAAATGTTACAGTAAGAGATGTCAACATGTTCAGAACCATAAATGGTGTCAGAATCAAGACCTGGCAGGTAAGCTTGAGAACATATGTACAAACAAAATTCTAATTCAACATCAGACATTAGTACAGAATAATGTCACAAAAGAAAAAAAAACTAAAAAAAAGGAATGGATATGTATATGTTATCATTTGATATCTATACAAGCAATAACCTTGGAAAGTCCCAAGAAGAAAAATGATGATGGCAGCCAAAACAACAATTCCTACTGAGCTAAACAAAGTAAACTCTCATTTCTCTCAGGGTGGCGTAGGATTGGTTCAAGACATAAGGTTCTCAAATATACAAGTCTCAGAGGTTCAAACACCCATTATCATAGATCAGTTTTATTGTGACAGAACCACTTGCAGGAATCAAACATCAGCAGTGGCAGTATCAGGGGTTCAATACGAGAATATCAGAGGAACATTTACAATCAAGCCTGTCCATTTTGCATGCAGTGACAGCTTACCTTGTTCAGGAATCTCTCTTACCGGTGTGCAACTCAGACCAGTGCAAGTACCCCACTACCACCTGAATAACCCATTCTGCTGGCAAGCTTTTGGGGAGCTCTACACTCCAACCGTCCCTCCCATAGCTTGCTTGCAGATTGGAAAACCTGCTGGCAATAACTTACAGTCATATGACGACATATGTTGAGAAACTGAAAGTGCCTTTGTCTGTTCATTGGTGCTTATCCATGAGTGGTCGTTGTGATACATGCGACCCCATTTGCACCATTGCTTGTTGATGTGCACATATACAATTATTTTGAGGTCATCATATTTACAACATTTTAACCTTTTCATCAAAGTAAACAAAAATATATTCATCCGAAATGGTCATACAGCAAGAGTATATGTACTTGAGTTCTCAGACAATGAGTAAACATAATCACGAAGATTGTTTGTTTAAATAAGTGTAAACAGCGCTACAGCAAAGGGCCCAAAGATAATTGATAGACAACAGTAACCCGCGGCCCAAAATACTAAGGCCGGGG
This sequence comes from Zea luxurians, assembly GCA_029449295.1. Lineage (NCBI taxonomy): Eukaryota > Viridiplantae > Streptophyta > Magnoliopsida > Poales > Poaceae > Zea > Zea luxurians. The sequence continues at coordinate 21,172,075 of JAOPSE010000003.1, forward strand.
AGAAAAGACCGTCATCCCGATGTTATATTAAGAAGAGACCGAAACAATGGTATAGGCCGAAAATCTCCGAACGCTGGTGCACCATCACTAACGAGTCGGCGTCAACTGTCCACTCTGCAATGTCCTATGCTGGAGGGTGACGCACAAGATATCATAACCCGAGAGCGGATGAGGCACAACGAGTGATTTTTTTGACCAAACCTGAATATTCGTCCCCGAGGAGGATCAAACTCAGGACTTGGAGGTGCTACTTGGAAGCCCTTAACCACTAAGCTAGAGGCCCTTTCGCTTTTAACTTCAGAGTTTTGATGGGATTCGGTGCTTTCGCACTGATATAATCACATCATATACCATAGATATAACACTTAAAAAAAGGTTTTGATGGGTTTAAGTGAAATAATTGTGAAAATGGCGATAAACATATTCTATGTACTTGAGTTCTCAGACAATGAGTAAACATAATGACGAAGATTGTTTGTTTAAATAAGTGTAAACAACGCTACAGCAAAGGGCCCAAAGATAATTGATAAACAACAGTAACCCGTGGACCAAAATACTAAGGCCGGGGAGGAAAGACAACCCCCGATATTATATTAAGAAGAGATCGAAACAATATTCTAGAACGAGAAAATCTCCGAACCCTAGTGTCCCATCACTAACGAGTCGGCGTCAACTGTCCACTCTGCAACGTCTCATGCCGGAGGGTGGCGCACATGATATCATAATTCAAGAGCGAATGAGGCACAACGAGTAATTTTTTTTTTAACCAAACCTAAATATTCGTCTCCGAGGGGATCGAACTCAGGACTTTAAGGTGCTACTTGGAAGCCCTTAACCACTAAGCTAGAGGCCCTTTCACTTTTAACTTCGGAGTTTTGATGGGGATTCGATGCTTTAGTGATGGTATGATCACATCATATACCATAGAGATAACACTTAAAAAAGGGTTTTGATGGGTTTAAGTGAAATAATTGTGAAAAATGGCGATAAACATGTTTTATAAATATATAGAAAAAGAAAAGAACTAATCAAAAGAATATGATAATTCTGATGTAAACAACATGCATATGCAGTGTTAGGAAAGTAATCCTTAATTGGTGCTAGTTTACTGATCTGTTTTTAGAAAATAGCAGTTATGGTAGTGTCGGGGACCATAATTAGGGGTACCCTCAAGGCTCCTAATTCTCAGCTGGTAACCCCCATCAGCACAAAGCTGCAAAGGCCTGATGGGTGCGATTAAGTCAGGGATCAGTCCAGTCAAGGGACTCGATCACGCCTCACCCGAGCCTAGCCTCGGACAAGGGCAGCCGACCCCGGAGGATTTCCGTCTCGCCCGAGGCCCCCCTTCAGCGGCGAACATGTTTCCGGCTCGCCCGAGGCCCTGCCTTCGCCAAGAAGCAACCCTGACCAAATCGCCGCACCGACCGACCAAATCGCAGGAGCATTTAATGCAAAGGTGGCCTGACACCTTTATCCTGACGCACGCCCCCCAGCCGGCAGAGCCGAAGTGACCGCCGTCACTTCGCCGCTCCACTGACCGGCCTGACAGAAGGACAGCGCCGCCTGCGCCACTCCGACTGCGGTGCCACTTGACAGAGTAAGACTGACAGGCAGTCAGGCCCTGCCGAAGGCACCATAGGAAGCTCCGCTTCGCCCGACCCAGGGCTCGGACTCGGGCTAAGTCCCGGAAGACGGCGAACTCCGCCCGACCCAGGGCTCGGACTCGGGCTAAGTCCCGGAAGACGGCGAACTCCGCCCGACCTAGGGCTCGGACTCGGGCTAAGTCCCGGAAGACGGCGAACTCCGCCCGACCCAGGGCTCGGACTCGGGCTAAGTCCCAGAAGACGACGATCTCCGCCTCGCCCGACCCAGGGCTCGGATTTGGGCTCGGCCCCAGAAGACGACGAACTCCGCTTCGCCCGACCCCAGGGCTCGGACTCCGCCCCGGCACCAGCCGGCGATCTCCGCCTCGCCCGAACCTGGGGCTCGGACCCGACCTCGGCCACGAAAGACAGACTCGACCTCGGCTTCGGAGGAGCTTCCACATCGCCCAACCTAGGGCGTAGACCAGCCACGTCAACAGGAGGCGCCATCATCACCCTACCCCGAGCTGACTCGGGCCGCAGGGAACAAGACCGACGTCCCATCTGGCTCGCCCCGCCAGATAGGCAATGATGGCGCACTGCATACTCTGTGACGACGGCGGCTCTCAGCCCCCTTACGGAAGCAAGAGGACGTCAGCAAGGATTCAACCGCTCCGACAGCTGTCCCTCCGCCAGGCTCCATCGCTCCTCCGACGGCCACGACATCACACCAGCTGGGTGCCAAAATCTCTCCGGCTGCCACAACGGCATGTACTTAGGGCGCTAGCTCTCCTCCGCTAGACACGTAGCACTCTGCTACACCCCCCATTGTACACCTGGATCCTCTCCTTACGCCTATAAAAGGAAGGACCAGGGCCCTCTTAGAGAGGGTTGGCCGCGCGGGGACGAGGACGAGAACAGGCGCTCGCTGGAGGCCGCTCGCTCCCTCTCCCGCGTGGACGCTTGTAACCCCCTACTGCAAGCGCACCCGACCTGGGCGCGGGACGAACACGAAGGCCGCGGGATTCCCACCTCTCTCACGCCGGTCTCCGGCCGCCTCGCTCTCCTCCCTTCGCGCTCGCCCTCGCGCTCGACCCATCTGGGCTGGGGCATGCGGCGACATTCACTCGTCGGCTCAGGGACCCCCCGGTCTCGGAACGCCGACAGTTGGCGCGCCAGGTAGGGGCCTGCTGCGTGTTGACGAACAGCTTCCCGTCAAGCTCCAGATGGGCAGTCTCCAGCAACCTTTCCAACCCGGGACGGTGCTCCGTTTCGGGAGTCTTGAGTTCATGTCCCTCGACGGCAGCTACGACATGATACTCCTTCCACCGCCGTGCGACAACGACAGTGGCGGCCGACAACCCGCCCGCCGGGGCGGAATCGGCGACGTCTTCCCCACATGGTGGAAGAACAACCTTCGAGCTCACCCCGTCCTCTCCCCCGCCGATGGAGGAGGAGGCGGGGCAACCAAGGCCAAGCAGGAGACAGCGCCTCGTCAGCTGTCGAGCGAGTCGACGGCCCCCAGCACCCCAACGGGGGGCGCACCGGGCGTCGACCTCGCGTTTGAGACGAAGGCGAGCGCCGTCTCCCCGCGACACGCCAATCCCGAGCAAGCGGACGACGCCAGCACGCTCGCAAAAAGCTTGCTGGACGTCACCCTCGTACCTGAGACGACGGCGCAGTCAGTCCCCGACGTGACCTCATCGCCGCCCGTCGACCAAAAGGTACCGACCGATTCCCATCCCACGTCTTTCGGATTCAACCTCGACCCGCCTAGCGGCCCCGCTTTGGCGGGCGCTCTTGTTGAGGCGAGTCCAAACCCTCTGGAGATTCGTATGCGGTCACCTTGGGACCGGCTGACGGACGTCTCGACCTACGGGCCCTCTGGGTCCGAGGAAGACGACGAGCCCAGCATCTGTTGGGATTTCTCTGGACTTGGCAACCCCAGTGCCATGCGGCACTTCATGACCGCATGCGACTACTGCCTTTCCGACTGTTCCGACGGTAGCCGTAGCCTCGACGACGAGGACTGCGGCCCAAGTCGCGAATGCTTCCACGTCGATCTAGGGGGTCCCCCCGAAGGCAACCATCTCGGCATGCCGGAGGACGGTGACCTCCCTAGGCCGATGCCTCGCGTTGACATCCCACGGGAGCTAGCTGTGGTCCCCGTTCAGGCGGGGGGTCATGACCCACAGCTCGAGCAAATCCGCGGGGTGCAGGCCAGGCTCGACGAGGAAGCAGGAGCGCTTGAGCCGATCCGTCGGGACGTCGGGCAGGCATGGGCGGGCCAACCTCCGGCCGGGGAAATACGTCATCTACCCCAGGGCTTCCAGCACCGCATCACCGACGACGTCAGGGTCAGGCCGCCACCCGCATCCAGTGGGGTCGGCCAGAACCTGGCGGCAGCAGCAATGCTTCTTCGCGCGATGCCGGAGCCATCAACCACCGAGGGGCGGCGAATCCAGGGAGAGCTCAAGAATCTCCTGGAAGGCGCCGCGGCCCGACGGGCCGAGAGCTCCGCCTCCCAAAGGCAGGGGTACCCCTCGGAACCTCATGCCGCGACTTCCCGATTCATGCGGGAAGCCTCGGTCTACACCGGGCGCACGTGCAACACCGCGCCTGCGGCCCCGGGTCGCCTCGGCAACGAGCACCATCACCGCGACCGTCGGGCCCACCTCGATGAGAGGGTGCGCCGAGGCTACCACCCCAGGCGTGGGGGACGCTACGACAGCGGGGAGGATCGGAGTCCCTCGCCCGAACCACCCGGCCCACAAGCCTTCAGCCGAGCCATCCGACGGGCGCCGTTCCCGACCCGGTTCCGACCCCCGGCTACTATCACAAAGTACTCGGGGGAGACGAGACCGGAAGTGTGGCTCGCGGACTACCGTCTGGCCTGCCAACTGGGTGGAACGGACGATGACAACCTCATCATCCGCAACCTCCCCCTGTTCCTCTCCGACACCGCTCGCGCCTGGTTGGAGCACCTGCCTCCGGGGCAGATCTCCAACTGGGATGACCTAGTCCAAGCTTTCGCCGGCAATTTCCAGGGCACGTACGTGCGCCCCGGGAATTCCTGGGACCTCCGAAGCTGCCGACAGCAGCCGGGAGAGTCTCTCCGAGACTACATCCGACGATTCTCGAAGCAGCGCACCGAGCTGCCCAACATTACCGACTCGGATGTCATCGGCGCGTTCCTCGCTGGCACCACCTGCCGCGACCTGGTGAGCAAGCTGGGTCGCAAAACCCCCACCAGGGCGAGCAAGCTGATGGACATCGCCACCAAGTTCGCCTCTGGCCAAGAGGCGGTCGAGGCTATCTTCCGGAAGGACAAGCAGCCCCAGGGCCGCCCTTCGGAAGATGCCCCCGAGGCGTCAACTCGGCGCGGCGCCAAGAAGAAGGGCAAGAAGAAGTCGCAAGCGAAACGCGACGCCGCCGACGCGGACCTTGTCGCCGCCGCCGAGTACAAGAACCCTCGGAAGCCCCCCGGAGGTGCCAACCTCTTCAACAAGATGCTCAAGGAGCCGTGCCCCTATCACCAGGGGCCCGTCAGGCACACCCTTGAGGAGTGCGTCATGCTTCGGCGCCACTTCCACAGGGCCGGGCCACCCGCGGAGGGTGGCAAAGCCCGTGACGACGACAAGAAGGAAGATCACCAGGCAGGAGAGTTCCCCGAGGTCCGCGACTGCTTCATAATCTATGGTGGGCAAGCGGCGAACGCCTCGGCTCGGCACCGCAAGCAAGAGCGCCGGGAGGTCTGCTCGGTGAAGGTGGCGGCGCCAGTCTATCTAGACTGGTCCGACAAGCCCATCACCTTCGACCGAGACGATCACCCCGACCATGTGCCGAGCCCGGGGAAATACCCGCTCGTCGTCGACCCCATCATCGGCGATGTCAGGCTCACCAAGGTCCTCATGGACGGAGGCAGCAGCCTCAACATCATCTACGCCGAGACCCTCGGGCTCCTGCGTGTCGATCTGTCCTCTGTCCGGGCAGGCGCTGCGCCCTTCCATGGGATCATTCCCGAGAAGCGCGTCCAACCCCTCGGACAGCTCGACCTTCCCGTCTGCTTCGGAACACCCTCCAACTTCCGAAGGGAGACCCTGACGTTCGAGGTGGTCGGGTTCCGAGGAACCTACCACGCGGTACTGGGGAGGCCATGCTACGCGAAGTTCATGGCTGTCCCCAACTACACCTACCTGAAGCTCAAGATGCCGGGCCCCAACGGGGTCATCACCGTCGGCCCCACGTACAAACATGCGTTCGAATGCGACGTGGAGTGCGTGGAGTACGCCGAAGCCCTCGCCGAGTCCGAGGCCCTCATCGCCGACCTGGAGAGCCTCTCTAAGGAGGTGCCAGACGTGAAGCGTCATGCCGACAACTTTAAGCCAGCGGAGACGCCTCCAAGCAGATCCGGATCGGCTCCGGGCTCGATCCCAAATAGGAAGCAGTGCTCGTCGACTTTCTCCGCGCGAACGCCGACGTCTTCACGTGGAGTCCCTCGGACATGCCCGGCACACCGAGGGATGTCGCCGAGCACTCGGTGGACATCCGAGCCGGAGCCCGACCCGCCAAGCAGCCACTGCGCCGATTCGACGAGGAGAAGCGCAGAGCCATAGGCGAGGAGATCCACAAGCTAATGGCGGCAGGGTTCATCAAAGAGGTATTCCATCCCGAATGGCTTGCCAACCCTGTGCTTGCGAGAAAGAAAGGGGGGAAATGGCGGATGTGTGTAGACTACACTGGTCTCAACAAAGCATGTCCGAAGGTTCCCTACCCTCTGCCTCGCATCGACCAAATCGTGGATTCCACTGCTGGGTGCGAAACCCTGTCTTTCCTCGATGCCTACTCAGGGTATCATCAAATCAGGATGAAAGAGTCCGACCAGCTCGCGACTTCTTTCATCACACCCTTCGGCATGTACCGCTATGTCACCATGACGTTCGGCTCGAGGAATGCGGGCGCGACGTACCAGCGGTGCATGAACCATGTGTTCGGCGAACACATTGGCTGCACGGTCGAGGCCTACGTCGATGACATCGTAGTCAAGACGAGGAAAGCCTCCGACCTCCTTCCCGACCTTGAAGCGACATTTCGATGTCTCAAGGCGAAAGGCGTCAAGCTCAATCCCGAAAAGTGTGTTTTCGGAGTACCCCGAGGCATGCACTTGGGGTTCATCGCCTCCGAGCGGGGCATCGAAGCCAACCCGGAGAAGATCGCAACCATCGTGCACCACCCCGAGCCCTTGTTGGGGGCACCCGGGGGCTACACGCACCCCTGGGAAGGGCCGCTTGTCATCGCCAAAGTTCTGAAGCCCGGAACGCACAAGCTGGCCAACAGTCAAGGCGAGGTCTACGGCAACGCTTGGAGCATCCAACAGCTACGTCGCTCCTACCCTTAAGATGTTTTCAAGTTGTTCGTATACCTCGCTCCCACGCAAGTCTCAGTCGTGAAGGAAGGGTCAGCCTCGCCTCGGCAGAGCCTGACCCTCCCTCGGGGGCTAAAATGGAGGGAACCCCTCTGCGTCAAGATTGGGGAACCTCTCTGCGTCCAAAATTTTCAATCAAAAAAGGCTTTTGCGTTCCCCCGGCTATGTCGGGAGCAAGACCCCGAGGAGTGAACGCGGGTGCATGTAAGTGGCAAGGCCGACTGAGCCGAGGAACTCCTATGCCTCCGGGTTAGGGACACCTCACTCGTCACCCGCCGCGAAAAGTGACCCCTACTTGGGGAAGCCACCCTGTTACTAACAGGCGAAGCCGGACACGCAAAATAAAAGGGAAAGAAGTACGACTTCGTGCAACGGCAACAAAGTGTTCAGGCCTCAGCGGCCGCAGAAAGACACACGTGCATCCAACAGGAACTGTTCCAACAGAGTTAGGCGTCGCCTTGGGAAGGAGCCGCGCCTTCGGCTTCGTCCCCACCATCGGCAAAGTCCATCCCGGCTTCCGACGACGGCGCGGGTGGGAGGATCTCTGCCTCAAAGGTGGTCGCCAGCACCGCGCTCGGACCTGCGGCGGCCGCATCAAGCCTCTGGACTTCTGCCAGGGCGGCTTCATCTTGGTCGGGAAGGCAATACCCCTCGCTAACCCGCTCTAGGTCCACAACGTAGTGGGAAGCGAGCACGGCAAAGGCCCGCCTGACGCCGTGGTGTAGCGCCTCGCGGAGTCTGCCGCGCACATGATCGCCCAAGACTTGAAGGCGACTTTGAGGGGAGCTTCCTGAGGGGACGTCGCCGGAGCTAAGGACCCGGTAAACGTCCGAGACGGCCTCAGATATGGCCGCGTGGTCGGTCTCCCTCTGCTCGGCCGCCCCGGCAAGCGCCTCGGTGAGCGCCTTGGCGGACTCATCGAGGGCAGATTCGAGCTCTGCGAACAGCCAAAGGAAAGATCTCAAACACAAGCAGAGGAAACAAGCAGGAACAAAAGCCGAAGATGGCCAAGGCGTACCTCCGGCTCGGGCACGCTGCTCCGAGGCTACGACCTGGGCTACGGCTAGGTCGGCTGCAAGGGTTTCGGCCCGGCTTTCGGCCTCGGCAGCCCGGCCCCGAGATTGGTCCCGCTCCTCGACGACCCGGTCGAACTCCGACTGCTGTCGTTGGGCTTCGACACGCACCGCGGCCACCTCCGCGCGCGCCGCTGCCGCCTCGGCTCTCAGATCGGTGCAGAGCAACCGAAGGTCCGCCACCTCGGCACCCTGCTGAGAGAGGCGTGCAGTAGCCCCGGCGAGCGAGGTCCTCAGGGATCGCAGCGAGCCCCAGACGTCGACCTCGCGGCGGATGAACAGCGACTTGGCGGCGCTCCGATCCGTCAGATCCTGAGGGAAGGAAGCAGGGCGTCACGAAAGACGCCTTGGTCACAAAAGAAAAAAGGTATGCCTGAAACCATTACCTGGAGGATTTTGGGGATGTCCCTGCAGAAAACCTCCAGCGACGACCGGAGCGACCCCACCGTTGCTTCGGCACACTCGCGGAGCTCGTCCCAGGACTGGTCCTCCCGTTCATCGTCCAGAACGAAGAAGGGATCTGAGGCCTCACGGGTCCGGAACCGGAGCAACTGGCGCCGGCTCTCGGAGCTCCGCCGCACAGCGATGAGGCTGCCGCCCGGCGGGACGGATCGCGTCTCCACGCCCCCCTCTTCCGAGGTACCGAGCGCCGACGCCTCAACCGTCTCAGCGTCGGCAGCGACCAGTCGCTCCCCGACTGGGACGGCGGTGACTTCAGTAGCGACGGGTGCCGGCATCGCCGGCACGTCTGGTGGGCACGGGGCCACGCCCGCGTCAGCCATCTCCCCTATCACAATGGCCGCCTCAGCGGAAGAGCCAGCCTCGGGAACCCGCTCCACGGCGACTGGTGCTGCCTGAGCCCCCTGCTGTGGAGCACCTTGCGAGGAGGTCAGCTGAACGGCAAGGCCCGGAGTGGCGCTGGCCGCGCAAGCCGGCGCCGTCTTAAGGGCCTTCCAGGGTGCCAGGTCAGTCAGGCCATGGCTTCGCTTGCTGAGGGAAAAAGAAAAATCACGGCCGGGACATATGAATGAAACGTCAGGACGAAGACATTCCAAGATACTTACCCGCTCCGGGCCATGATCAACCGTGCCTGGGGGGAGGTCTCTTGGATCTCGACCCCCGGAACCGCCGCCGAGGTCCGCTTCGCCGGCAGCTTCGGCACCACCCTTGCTTTGGGCGCCCTGGACGCCCGGGGAGCGGACTGCTCAGGCACTGCCACGGTGACCTGAGGGTCGCTCCCCCGCGCTGCCGGCGCGGGCGGCGGCTCTCGGGGAGCAGACGCCTCGGGCTGGCTCCCCGGGGTCGCCTCAGCTCCTCCAGCCGAGGGGTCGAGTACCCTCTCGGGTTGCCCCCGCCCCTCGGGCCGGGACCCCGGCGTCCCGACTCCGGGGACTGACGGCATCAGCCCACTCGGGGGCTGGCTTGATGGCCCCTGGCCTAACCCCAAGCCGGGGCTGAGGCCAAGGCGGGCAGCCATGTCGTCTTCCTTGTCATCATCTTCATCATCATCGTCGTCGTCGGGCGTTTCTGGCGACGGCTCCCTCGGGAGCCCCTCCCTCTCCTGCCGGCAACGAAGCTTCTCCAAGGCGTCTTGAGCCCGCCTCCACTCGCGGGCCCGGGCCTTCTCCGCGTCCTTCTTTTTCTTCCTCTCCTCCGCGGCAACCCGCCGCGCTGCTCGCTCCACCGCATCCTGCGGGACCCGTGGCAGGGAAGGCTTGTGCCACCCCACCTCCTGAAGAAGGGGGAAAATCCCAATCGTAAGAACCAGGAGCAACCCGATGCAAGAGAAAGGAAGGAGCGGCCACTCACCAGAGTCACGCACCCTTGGTCTGGGCGCATCAAAAGCTGGGAGAAGGCGCTGGGGTCCAGTTTCCCCAACGCGACGGACACCCGCCCGTGGAGGACGTCGAAGGGAAGAGGATCAGAGGACATCCGCGAGCCCTCCAAGTCAGCCTCCGGTGTCATCTCCCAAAGCGACAGTCGTCGTTCCGCCAAGGGAAGCACCCTCCGACGGTGGATGGCGGCAATCACTCCCGCAGCGGTGATTCCCCCCTTCCGCAACGCCTCCAAGGCCTTGAGAAGGGGTTCGAGGTTCTTTTGTCTTTCGTGCGGGGTCCCGTGGTGCCAAGCATCAGCGGCGGTGGTGACTACTCGCTGAGAGAACGGCGGGAGAAACTCGCCGTCATTCCTGAGGTAGAACCACCGGCGCTGCCACCCCTTGTTCGAGGACGCGAGGATGGCGGGAATATACAGCGATGCCTGCGACTGCCTCAGCAGGAGGGTGCAGCTGCCGGCCTGCACCGCTGCGCGGACCCTCCTCTCCCCCGTCGGCGAGGCAAAAAGCTCCGCGAAAAAGAGATGGGTCCACAAATCCCAATGGGGGGCAATCCCCAAGTACCCCTCGCACACCGCTACGAAGATGGCGGCCTGCGAGATGGAGTTGGGGCTGAGGTTGTGCAACTCCACCCCGTAGTGGTGCAGGATCGCCCGCATGAAGCGGCTCGCCGGCACACCAAATCCCCGCTCGTGGAAGGAGACGAAGCTCACGATGTACCCCAGCGGTGGGGATGGAGAGGCTCCGCCCACGGGGGGAATCCATTCCGGTCGCTGCTCATCGGTGAGAGGGCGAAGTAAACCCTCGCCAACAAGATCCTCCAGGTCACTCGCCGTCACCGTGGAAAAAGGCCATGGGTCGTGCGGCGAGATGATGGTCACCCGGTCAGCCATCACCGAGCGGAAGGGGTGGCAGCGCAAGGGGCAGGGAGGGCGGTTTCCTTTTTTCTGGCTAAGTCTCTCGGGTTGCGAAAACCTAAAAGGGAGGCAAGAAGCGGAGCAAAGAACCACCGCCGGACCCTCACCCGAGTATATAAAGACCAAGGCGAGATCGGTTCAAACGTTTCGCCCGGACCGGACGCGGGATTCGAAAACGCAAAGCAAAGCAGCCGTTCCCCGAACGGCTCGCGCATTAACTCCGCGGCGGGACAGGCGGCGCCTCTGGCAGGAGAAGTGAGCGACGCTTCGCCTTCGCCGTAATGACCGCGTCAAAAAAGGTACGCCGCATCGTTCGATTTCGTATCCTTTTCCGTTTTTCCTCTTTCTCTCTCTTGCAATAGGGACCGGGAAAGGGGGATACCCCGAAAAGGATCCTTCCCCGAGAAGGAACCAGGCTCCGAGCCCCCTACTGATCAGAGGTTCGAAGGCTGGCCCCCCGGAAGGGTTCGACAGCCGCCTCAGATCGCGTGGGCCCTACACCCACTACTGGTCAGGGGTTCGAAGGCCGGCCCCTCGAAAGGGTTCCACGGCCGCCTCAGGCTACTCGGGCTCCGCGCCCATTACTGATCAGGGGTTCGAAGGCTGGCCCCCGAAGGGTTCACAGCCGCCTCAGACGCCGAGCGAGGGATGACCATGGGTACGTTCGATACATAACCGAGGCTCGGGCTGCGCTCCCGAGGTACCCTAGGACATTTCCGAGACCAGCGGGAGCGATCTTGTAACGGAATCCCATCAGAGGGAGGCATCGAGCCCTCGGACCCCGTCGCCAGGGGACCGGGTCCGGCAGATCACCCGCAGGTACTTTTGGGTGTGCCTCTGGGCCCCTAGCCGACCCCTAACGAACGGGGCACGGACGTGCACTCGGATTACCCGCTTGCAGCTCATCGGAGACACCATGTTCGGCGCCCATCGAGGGCAACATGGCGCTTTCCCCCCCCTCCTCCTTGCGGAAAGGCGACGCAGGGGCGTATGTAAAAAAGCCGAGTCTACCCCTGACCGCCCTCTCGCTCTGTGCAGAGGCTCGGGGGCTGCTCTCGCAAACCCGGCTCCGGCCGAACCGTTGACAGCGTCAACATACCAGCCCGAGAACTTGGGACCCGACCGTGCACCTAGGCTACGACCAGCTCGCATGAGGGAACGACCAGACCAGCCGAAGCACTACGTGAGGCATTAAGACCTCGAAGGAGTGAAACCACTCCTCCGAGGCCTCGGGGGCTACACCCGGCGGGTGCGCTCGCGTGCACCCACCGGAACAAAGCACAACCGAGAAAGGCTGGTTCCCTTGCAAAAAAGTGCGACGAAAGCCTCCAAGCGAGTGCAAACACTCCCTTCGAGGCTTGGGGGTTACTGTCGGGGACCATAATTAGGGGTACCCTCAAGGCTCCTAATTCTCAGCTGGTAACCCCCATCAGCACAAAGCTGCAAAGGCCTGATGGGTGCGATTAAGTCAGGGATCAGTCCAGTCAAGGGACTCGATCACGCCTCACCCGAGCCTAGCCTCGGACAAGGGCAGCCGACCCCGGAGGATTTCCGTCTCGCCCGAGGCCCCCCTTCAGCGGCGAACATGTTTCCGGCTCGCCCGAGGCCCTGCCTTCGCCAAGAAGCAACCCTGACGAAATCGCCGCACCGACCGACCAAATCGCAGGAGCATTTAATGCAAAGGTGGTGTAACACACTGAATTTGGGGGTATAAAATTTCTTTGCTCATATTCACAAATTCAGGTGTTACTTCCCTTTTCTCATCCTTCCCCAATCTTCTCTTTCTCATTTCTATAGGAGAAAAGTGGTTATTTTATTTGTAATTATAGTCTATTAGCTCAAACTCCAAGGGAGTATGAATTGTTGCATCATGTTGAACCCTAGATTTCACTTTTGTTTGGTGCATAATTCTTAGAAAGTCTAATTTGAATTTGTGGCTTATTTGAATTTGAATCAAATAGAGAAAATAAAAAGAAAAGGGAAAACAAATACCAGAATAAAAGAAAAGGGAAAGAAGCCCAACCCTGCCCCCCCTCGGCCTTTCGGCCCAGCCGGCCCAATCCCACGCGCGCGCCTCTCCCCCCTTCTCTCTCTGCCCTGGCGGGCCCGCCCGTCAGCGCGGCCGCCTTCTCCGCGCCCGCGCCCGCTTTCCTCTCTCTCTCTGCTCGCGTGCCCGGGCTGTCAGCTCCGTCATCCCCGTGTAATCGCCGCCCGAGCTGCGCGTTGCCGCGGTCTCCGCGCCCACGTCGCGCGTGGAGCTCGCAACCGCCCCGCCCCCGGCCACTTGAGCCCAGAACCCCGCTCGCCCTCTCCCCCTCCCTCATTTGCGCACCTGCAGGCCCCTCTCTCACCTCCCCCACGCTGCACGCACGCCAGAGCGCCACAGCCATTAACCGCCACCGTCCCGAGCTCGTTTCCCCGTCGCCGTTGGAGCTCCGCCGTGCCCTCAGCCACGGTGAGCTCCGCCCCGACGTCCGCAACCCGGGACGCGCTCCAATTTCCCCTCCCCCTCCCCGAATCACTCTGCCCGCGCTCACCGCCGTTCTCTGCGCAGCCGCCGAGGTCCGCCACCGTCGACCAGAGCCGTCGCCGCGCCTTCGCCGCCACCGAGGAGTCGCCGGAGCCCGCCTTGAGGTAAGGAACCTCTCCCGCCCCCTCCCGACCTTTGTATTGCTCCCTGCTGTGCTTAATTGCTCGTCGGAGTCCCATAGCGCCGCCGCCGAGCCGCTTCGCCGTGGACCGCCCCCCTCCGGTGCCCCTGCCCCGACCTAGCCCCCACCAGAAGACTCCCCGCGCCCTCCCTAACCTCCCCGGCCGTCCAGGTCGCCCCAAAGACCCGCAGGGCCCCCGCGCCCCTCGTCTCCGGCGAGTTCTCCGCCGCGGGGACGAGCGCCGCCGCCTCTGCTAGCCGTAGGAGAGGCCAAGGCCAGCCACCCGATCCCCGCCGTCCATCCCAGATCGGGCGGCCCTGATTCAATTAGCCCGGGCCCAATCCTGGCCGTCCGCTGGAGATCCAACGGCCCAGGGCCGCTTCCCTCACACCCCGCGCCCGCTCTGCCCGCTGGCCCCGCCTGTCAGCCCGCCCGCGCCCGCTCTGCCCGCTGGCCCCGCCTGTCAGCCCGCCCGCGCCCGCTCTGCTCGCTGGCCCCGCCTGTCAGCCGCTCAGGCTGCCGCGCGCTCGCGCGCCCGCCCGTGGATCTAATCCTGCGCGTTAATCTGAGATCCGACGGCCGTAGGAGCCCGATACCCCTTCGCCCGCGCAACTTCTTAAAGAGACCCCCGGTTTTCTGAAATTTAACCCGCCGTCCCTGGATTCTCGCAGTTAGGTCCTCGGACCTTTTATTTAATTCAAAATAAGTATTTAGGGTATATTTTTAATCCCTAAACTTGTAAAATTCATAACTTTGTCATATGAACTCCAAATTAGGTGCTTCAAATTGCAAAATGCTCATAGTATTTTTGTCTACCTATTTAACCAATGTTTCCCTGCTGTTTTTATGTCCCAATTAATAGTTGATCATTAGGATAAGATTAAGGTTATTGGAACCCCTATTTGAGATAAATAAAAGATAGAAGACTTTAATAAAAGTGGGAGCACCTAAGTTTATGGACTTAAAATCATGTAATGATTTAACCCCACCACTAACTTAGACCTGATTAGTGGATAATGAATCATTTTGTATAGTCCTCTACCCTAGACCTAGGGAACACCAGAGTGCCTATCCTTTTCTATTATGAACTTGTGATCCCTCTGCTGCATATGTTTGGTATATGGCTTTTGTTTGTTATTTCCCAAGTGCATAGTGTGAATGATTACTTTACGTAGACAACGAGCAGTCTGTGTTTCCCGAGGAAGTTGCAGAGGAAGTTCCTGATCAACAGTTTGGTGAAGGCAAGTGTCCTCTGACCCATTATGTCCTATTCACTTATAACTTACTATCCCGCATTACTTACTTGAAACCTAAGGATTGACTAGCTTTACACTTTACTTTATCCTTGATGACCTTATGGTTAGCATTCTGCTATTGCCTTAACTTAATCAATGAACATGATGTGACTATTTATGATACTGTTACCCTGATGATGTTGATGATCTTGTGATACTCTAGGGGGCTCAGGCTGTTTCCTGAGTACCTCTTCGTAAGGACCTGTTCGTTGAGAGACCACCCGGGATAACAGTGCAGCCATGAGGGTGAAATGGGATGCCCTTAGCTAATTAATTAGAGGAACTAGAGGTGTAGTTGCTTAGCCGTCGTGCCGTCAATGGGGTCCAGGCACAGTGCTTGCTCTGCCGAGGCTGAGTGCCGAGGTTCTTTCGTTTTGCTTTTTGTTAGTCACTCTCCTGCGGGGAGGGGTACTGTGTTTATCAAACTGGAGAAACCTAACGGGCAGCTATGATCTCTAGGGAATCTTTGTAAAAGCTACGTAGTGATGCCCTGCCGGACCACCTAGGTAGTGGTCAATGGGGATTAGCTCTCCCCGGGCAGAAAGGGAATCATGACTCATGGGTAAAGTGTGCGGCCTCTGCAGAGGGTAGTGAAACTGATATATCAGCCGTGCTCACGGTTAAGAGCAGCCTTGGGATCCTCTTTGATTAGAGATACAGATGGTTCGAGATACAAAGATTATGTTATGGTTTTGGTTCGAATATGATGATGTTGTTCCTCGATGAGGAAATGGTTCATGGGTTGGTTAATGCTAAAATCTGGCTTCTACTAATGATAAATACCTGACCAATTAAAAGCAACTGCTTGAGCCTAACCCCACATAAAGCTAGTCCACTTCAGCCAAACGGGACATTTGCTGAGTACGTTGATGTGTACTCATCCTTGCTTTACCACAAAACACCAGGTTGTCCGCATTGTAACCACTGCTCAGGAGAAGGTGAAGCCGTGGGAGGAGACTTCCAGGAGTTCCAAGACTACGACGAATTCTAGGTGTGGGTTGGCGGCAACCCCCAGTCAGCTGCCTGTGAAGGCCTTATCTTTACTGTGTTTCGCTAGCACTTTGATTTACCTGTTAAGACGATGACTATGTGGATGTCTATGACTCTGTGATGTAATAAGTTAATACTCTTTTAAGTTATTATTCGAGCAATGTGCATTGATGTTCATTTATGTAATCGCTGTGTACGTGAGTTCTGATCCTGGCACGTACATAGTTCGCACTTGGTTTGCCTTCCAAAACCTGGTGTGACATAAGTGGTATCAAAGCCGTGCTGACTGTAGGACCGCTGACCTAGAGTAGCACTGGTCGTACTAAGGACTATTGACCTTCCCCCTCACCTTGACCTCTGATGTTACTTCAAAAGTCGGTCACCTCGACCAACCCTATGTTTTACTACATATATATACTATATTATACCTTGTTAAAATTTTTATCTTATTCTGTCTATGGTTTATGCACTTGTCATATTAGTTCTGTTCTTACTCTTGTGCTTACGGTGTCTTTTGTAGATGGCTCGTCTTAGACACACAGCACGTAAGTCGGTGATTCCTTTCCTACCGTCTCGACTTGCGGAGCGTCCTCTGCACCGCACCGTGTCCGGTCAGTCGAGTCACCTGGAGAGACTGCACCACCGCCTGCGTGAGGAGCAGGAGCGCCGGCGCCAGCACAGAGAGCAGCAGGGCTCTTCCTCCCCACCCCAGCAAGAGGTGGAGTTCGTGAGGCCCCGTTCCTCTGTTGCCCAGCTAGAGGCGCCCCCTGCACCACCGCGGGACGCCCCGGCTGTTGGAGGAGCTACTGGAGGAGGTCCTGGAGGAGACCCCGACGACGGCGACTCAGACCACAGCATGGAGTCCTCTGAGTCGCAGGAGGCGGAAGGATGGGTCGCCCGACCCATCACCCGTGACGCCGCTCGCGGTTGTCACTTCCACGACGCACTCGACACCTTGCTGCGCCAGGCTTTCGACCGGCACACCTGGTCGATCGAGTATCGTTGTGTAGTCTACCAGCACAGCCGCGGGAGGTACCCGGACCGCTGGGAGGCTACCTGCCTAGTTCGCCGTCCGGAGGATGACCTCCGGGGTGCGGAGGCCGTTTCGGAGCACTATTCCATCTCCGAGAGGGACACTGCAGAGGCGGCTATGCAGGATGCAGCACGACGTGCACTCTCCCAGTACTGTTCTTTGTTCGGTGGGGTGGCCGACGGTCTTAACCTTCGGTACTACCCCCGCCGCCCTACTGGCAGCACAGAGAGTGTGGTTGTCTCACCTGTTGGTGAGGCTAACCCTAGGTTGAGCAGCACAGTCAACCTAGTCGCAGTGCTTAACACTGAGCTGGACCACTCTCTGGACGAGCTGAGCAGGGCTCGAACGGAGATTGCTGTGTTGCGTGCTGAGCTAGCAGAGCGCCGCCACCAGGAGGGTGGTTCTCCCGCTCCTGTTGGGACTCAGCATCCTTACCGCTCGCCGCCATGTGGTCACCACACTTATGGTTCCCCTGCCTGTAAGACCAGGATAGATCTGGATCCTTAGATCGTTAGCGTCGAAGTTTGTAATAATTCTTAAGTCAGATGTCTCAGTCTTAGATAGTTAGTTTAGTTTGCTTATCAGTTGTTTCCAATTAGCTTAGTTTGCTTATCAGTTGCTTGCATGCTTGTTATGATGAACTTGTGCTGGATTTGAATCTTTGTAATGACTGTTGCCAACCTGTGGGTTTCTCCTGCAGTTTGGCCTAGCTATAATGTTAATAAAGTCAGTTATTTAGTTGGGAAACCATTTACTTCTACTTTCCTTCTTATCTAAGAAGCTGTGTTGAATCATAATGAGGATCAGTGAAGCTCTTTGTTCACTCAGTGTCATGAAGAATTCTGTATTTCCTTTTCTTATGCTGAAGGGTTGTAAGATCAACGCTGATGTATGAATGTCTTCCACAGATGTCTGACAACAGGCGCCGATGCAACAGGCGTGCTCAGCAAGAGCAGCATGACCAGCAGGAGGAACAACAGAGGCAGCCTCCCCCACCACCCCCGATGTCAGTGGAGCAGATGTTCTTGATGCAGACTCAGGCAGTGCAGGCCATTGGGCAGACTCTGGCAGCCATGCAGCAGGCTCAACAGCAACCTCAACCCCAATTGCAAGTGCAGATGCCCCAGATGCCACGAGATAAGCGTGGCGAGTTCATGAGAGGGCACCCTCCTACCTTCGCCCATTCTGCCGACCCCATGGATGCAGAAGACTGGCTGCGCGCAGTGGAAAGAGAACTGCGCACCGCCCAATGTAACGACAGGGAGAAGGTTCTGTATGGTCCCCGTCAGCTAAGGGGAGCAGCCTAGTCCTGGTGGGAGTCCTACCTCGCCACACATGCTGACCCTAAAGCCATCACCTGGGAAGAATTCAGCGAGAGTTTCCGCAGGTACCATGTGCCAGAGGGACTGATGATCGTGAAGAAGGAGGAGTTTCTGGCTCTGAAGCAGGGACCCCTGTCTGTTAGTGAATACAGAGACAAGTTTCTGTAGCTATCTCGTTATGCACCTGAGGATGTCAACACTGATGCTAAAAGGCAGTACAGGTTCATGAGGGGTTTGGTGGATCCCCTGCATTACCAGCTGATGAACCACACCTTCCCCACCTTCCAGCACCTGATCGATAGGGCGATCATGACCGAGAGAAAGCGCAAGGATATGGAAGATCGGAAGCGCAAGATGAGTGGACCACAGTCCGGGAGCATCAGCCGTCCCCGCTTCTCAGGCAGTTCATCTCAGCAAGGCAGGCTCGGTCACCCACAGGGATATCAGAATCAGAATCAGCGTCCGCATCAGCAGCAGTTTCAAAGGCAGTATCAACAGCAGCAACAGCAGTATCGTCAGCACAGCCAGCAGGGAGGTAACCAGTATCAGAAGCAGAACAACCAGGCACCTCGCCTTCCTGCCCCAGCAGCAAATCAGAGCAACCAAGCAGCCCCAGCACAAGGAGGAGGCAGAGGATGTTTCCACTGTGGAGATCAAGGCCACTGGGCGATGCAATGCCCGAAGAAGATGGCGCAGCAGCAGACCAACCCCAATGCTCCAACAAGGCAAGGTGTACTGCAGCCGGCAGCAGGCAATCGTAGCCAAGCGTACAACCGTGGAAAGGTGAACCACTTGGAGGCCGAAGCGATCCAGGATGCACCAGATGTGGCAGTAGGTATGTTCTCAGTCGAATCTCATCCCACGAAAGTGCTATTTGATACTGGTGCAACTCATTCATTTGTCACTGCAACCTGGGTAGAATTGCATAACATCTCAGTAGAGGCAATGATGCCGCCCATGAGGATTAATTCGGTTGGTGGCAAGGTGCAAACAGATAAAATATGCTCAAATATAAGGGTGGAAATAAGGGGGATAGGATTCCCCAGTGACTTAATAGTAATAGACACCCCTGGGATAGATGTCATTCTAGGGATGAATTGGTTAATGAAGTATGAAGCAAATGTCAGCTGTGACAAGAGGACTGTAACATTGAAGTCCCCGTCCGGAGAGGAGGTAGTGGCTGAGCTAAAGATGCCTAAATCAGCGGAGGGAGTTTGTCACCAGATTTCAGTTGATAGTAAGGAGACCAACCCGCTCGAGGCTATCAAGGTTGTGTCGGACTTTCCGGATGTGTTTCCCGAGGAGCTAACGGGCATGCCACCCGAGAGAAAAGTCGAATTTGCCATAGAGCTTATCCCTGGTACCGCCCCCATTTCCAAAAGAGCCTATTGAGTGTCTGGACCAGAATTGGTGGAACTCAAGAAGCAGATAGATGAGATGTTAGAGAAGGGTTACATCAGACCAAGTACCTCGCCTTGGGCCGCTCCGGTGTTGTTTGTAGAGAAGAAAGATGGTACCAAAAGGATGTGCATAGACTACAGAGCCTTGAATGAAGTCACTGTCAAAAACAAGTACCCCCTGCCAAGGATAGAAGATTTGTTCGACCAGCTCAGAGGTGCCAGCGTATTCTCGAAGATAGATCTGAGATCAGGTTACCATCAACTCAGAATCCGACCCTCGGACATACCGAAGACGGCATTCATCACCAAGTACGGGTTATATGAATTCACAGTTATGTCCTTTGGTTTGACAAATGCGCCAGCCTTCTTTATGTATCTGATGAACAGCGTGTTCATGGACTATTTAGACAAGTTTGTGGTAGTGTTCATCGATGATATTCTCATATACTCTCAAAGTGAGGAAGATCATGTAGAGCATTTGAAGATGGTATTGCAAAGACTTCGAGAGCATCAGTTGTATGCCAAGCTAGGCCAATGCGAGTTCTGGATTCATGAAGTCCTATTTCTGGGTCACATCATAAACCAAGATGGGTTGGCAGTGGATCCAAAGAAAGTAGCAGATATCCTGAACTAGAAAGCACCAAAGGATGTTCGTGGGATCAAGAGCTTCATCGGAATGGCCGGATACTATAGACGTTTCATTGAAGGCTTCTCAAAGATTGCTAGACCAATGACAGCGTTACTAGCGAAGAAAGTTGAGTTTAAGTGGACCCAAAAGTGTCAGGAAGCATTTGAAGAACTGAAAAATAGATTGACTACAGCTCCTGTGCTAGTCCTGCCTGATGTTCACAAGTCATTCTCAGTGTATTGCGACGCTTCTTACACCGGATTGGGGTGTGTGCTAATGCAAGAAGGAAGAGTTGTAGCATACTCATCTCGACAGTTGAAGATCCATGAGAAAAATTATCCCACACACGACCTGGAGTTGGCAGCAGTGGTTCATGCTTTAAAGACCTGGAGGCATTACCTGTATGGGCAGAAGTGCGACATTTACACAGATCATAAAAGTCTGAAGTACATATTCACCCAGTCAGAGTTAAACATGAGGCAGCGAAGATGGTTGGAATTGATCAAAGACTACGAGTTGGAGATACATTACCATCCAGGCAAAGCCAATGTTGTTGCAGATGCTCTGAGCAGGAAGAGTCAAGTCAATATGATGGCCACGTACCCAATGCCATATGAGTTAGCCAAGGAGTTCGACAGACTAAGTCTCGGTTTCCTGAACAGTACACAAGGAGTAACAGTGGAGTTAGAGCCCACCCTAGAGCGGGAGATCAAAGAAGGGCAGAAGGATGATGAAAGCATCAACAAGATCCGGCAGCTGATCTTAGAAGGAAGAGGTAAAGACTTTCGAGAGGATGAAGAGGGGGTAATATGGTTCAAGGACCGATTGTGT
Organism: Zea luxurians; assembly: GCA_029449295.1. Taxonomy (NCBI): domain Eukaryota; kingdom Viridiplantae; phylum Streptophyta; class Magnoliopsida; order Poales; family Poaceae; genus Zea; species Zea luxurians. The sequence goes on from JAOPSE010000003.1 coordinate 21,193,057, forward strand.
GTCCCCGACCTCAAACCTATTCGAGAGCTGATCCTAAAGGAAGCTCATGAGACAGCCTACTCCATACACCCGGGAAGTGAAAAGATGTACCAAGATTTAAAAAGGAGGTTTTGGTGGTATGGCATGAAAAGAGAAATCGCAGAATATGTCGCCATCTGTGATAGCTGTCAAAGAACCAAAGCAGAGCATCAAAGGCCCGCCGGATTGTTGCAGCCATTGCGGATTCCTCAGTGGAAGTGGGATGAGATCGGGATGGATTTTATAGTTGGCCTACCTCGTACCCGGGCCGGCTATGATTCCATCTGGGTGGTTGTGGACCGCTTAACAAAGGTGGCCCATTTCATACCTGTGAAGACCACATACACCGGAGCAACGTTAGCTGAGTTATACATGTCACGGATAGTCTGCCTTCATGGTGTGCCGAAGAAGATAGTGTCAGATCGAGGAACGCAGTTCACCTCTCATTTTTGGCAGCAGCTACAAGAAGCTTTGGGCACCCATTTGAACTTCAGCTCGGCTTATCACCCGCAGACAGACGGTCAGACTGAAAGAACTAACCAGATCCTAGAAGATATGCTGAGAGCCTGTGCGTTGCAAGACAAGTCAGGATGGGACAAAAGGTTACCTTATGCAGAATTCTCCTACAACAATAGCTATCAGGCTAGCTTGAAGATGTCGCCGTTTCAGGCACTCTATGGGCGGAGTTGTAGGACTCCGCTGCATTGGGACCAGCCTGGAGAGAGACAGGTGTTTGGCCCCGACATCCTGCTTGAAGCCGAAGAGAATATCAAAATAGTTCGGGAGAACCTGAAGATAGCCCAGTCAAGGCAGCGAAGCTACGCGGATAGAAGGAGAAGGGAATTGAGTTTCGAAGTGGGAGATTACGTCTATCTGAAGGTGTCACCTATCAGAGGAGTCAGAAGGTTCAGAGTTAAAGGCAAGTTAGCACCCCGGTACGTTGGACCATATCAGATTCAAGCAAAGCGTGGAGAAGTGGCCTATCAGCTCAACCTACCAGAAAGTTTGTCGGCAGTACACAACGTGTTCCACGTGTCGCAATTGAAGAAGTGTCTGCGAGTACCAGAAGAACAGTTGCCAGTGGAGGGTTTGGAAGTCCAGGAGGATCTGACATACATAGAGAAGCCAACGCAGATTCTGGAGTTTGCAGACAGAGTCACCCGGAGGAACACCATCAGAATGTGCAAAGTCAGATGGGGTCACCACTCGGAGGAAGAAGCAACCTTGGAACGAGAAGATGATCTGAAGGCCAAATACCCTGAACTATTTGCTGACCAACCCTGAATCTCGGGGCGAGATTCTTTTAAGGGGGATAGGTTTGTAACACCCTGAATTTGGGGGTATAAAATTTCTTTGCTCATATTCACAAATTCAGGTGTTACTTCCCTTTTCTCATCCTTCCCCAATCTTCTCTTTCTCATTTCTATAGGAGAAAAGTGGTTATTTTATTTGTAATTATAGTCTATTAGCTCAAACTCCAAGGGAGTATGAATTGTTGCATCATGTTGAACCCTAGATTTCACTTTTGTTTGGTGCATAATTCTTAGAAAGTCTAATTTGAATTTGTGGCTTATTTGAATTTGAATCAAATAGAGAAAATAAAAAGAAAAGGGAAAACAAATACCAGAATAAAAGAAAAGGGAAAGAAGCCCAACCCTGCCCCCCTCGGCCTTTCGGCCCAGCCGGCCCAATCCCGCGCGCGCGCCTCTCCCCCCCTTCTCTCTCTGCCCTGGCGGGCCCGCCCGTCAACGCGGCCGCCTTCTCCGTGCCCGCGCCCGCTTTCCTCTCTCTCTCTGCTCGCAGGCCCGGGCTGTCAGCTCCGTCATCCCCGCGTAACCGCCGCCCGAGCTGCGCGTTGTCGCGGTCTCCGCGCCCACGTCGCGCGTGGAGCTCGCAACCGCCCCGCCCCCGGCCACTTGAGCCCAGAACCCCGCTCGCCCTCTCCCCCTCCCTCATTTGCGCACCTGCAGGCCCCTCTCTCACCTCCCCCACGCTGCGCGCACGCCAGAGCGCCACAGCCATTAACCGCCGCCGTCCCGAGCTCGTTTCCCCGTCGCCGTTGGAGCTCCGCCGTGCCCTCAGCCACGGTGAGCTCCGCCCCGACGTCCGCAACCCGGGACGCGCTCCAATTTCCCCTCCCCCTCCCCGAATCACTCTGCCCGCGCTCACTGCCGTTCTCTGCGCAGCCGCCGAGGTCCGCCACCGTCGACCAGAGCCGTCGCCGCGCCTTCGCCGCCACCGAGGAGTCGCCGGAGCCCGCCTTGAGGTAAGGAACCTCTCCCGCCCCCTCCCGACCTTTGTATTGCTCCTTGCTGTGCTTAATTGCTCGTCGGAGTCCCATAGCGCCGCCGCCGAGCCGCTTCGCCGTGGACCGCCCCCCTCCGGTGCCCCTGCCCCGACCTAGCCCCCACCAGAAGACTCCCCGTGCCCTCCCTAACCTCCCCGGCCGTCCAGGTCGCCCCAAAGACCCGCAGGGCCCCCGCGCCCCTCGTCTCCGGCGAGTTCTCCGCCGCGGGGTCGAGCGCCGCCGCCTCTGCTAGCCGTAGGAGAGGCCAAGGCCGGCCACCCGATCCCCGCCGTCCATCCCAGATCGGGCGGCCCTGGTTCAATTAGCCCGGGCCCAATCCTGGCCGTCCGCCGGAGATCCAACGGCCCAGGGCCGCTTCCCTCACACCCCGCGCCCGCTCTGCCCGCTGGCCCCGCCTGTCAGCCCGCCCGCGCCCGCTCTGCCCGCTGGCCCCGCCTGTCAGCCCGCCCGCGCCCGCTCTGCTCGCTGGCCCCGCCTGTCAGCCGCTCAGGCTGCCGCGCGCTCGCGCGCCCGCCCGCGGATCTAATCCTGCGCGTTAATCTGAGATCCGACGGCCGTAGGAGCCCGATACCCCTTCGCCCGCGCAACTTCTTAAAGAGACCCCCGGTTTTCTGAAATTTAACCCGCCGTCCCTGGATTCTCGCAGTTAGGTCCTCGGACCTTTTATTTAATTCAAAATAAGTATTTAGGGTATATTTTTAATCCCTAAACTTGTAAAATTCATAACTTTGTCATATGAACTCCAAATTAGGTGCTTCAAATTGCAAAATGCTCATAGTATTTTTGTCTACCTATTTAACCAATGTTTCCCTGCTGTTTTTATGTCCCAATTAATAGTTGATCATTAGGATAAGATTAAGGTTATTGGAACCCCTATTTGAGATAAATAAAAGATAGAAGACTTTAATAAAAGTGGGAGCACCTAAGTTTATGGACTTAAAATCATGTAATGATTTAACCCCACCACTAACTTAGACCTGATTAGTGGATAATGAATCATTTTGTATAGTCCTCTACCCTAGACCTAGGGAACACCAGAGTGCCTATCCTTTTCTATTATGAACTTGTGATCCCTCTGCTGCATATGTTTGGTATATGGCTTTTGTTTGTTATTTCCCAAGTGCATAGTGTGAATGATCACTTTACGTAGACAACGAGCAGTCTGTGTTTCCCGAGGAAGTTGTAGAGGAAGTTCCTGATCAACAGTTTGGTGAAGGCAAGTGTCCTCTGACCCATTATGTCCTATTCACTTATAACTTACTATCCCGCATTACTTACTTGAAACCTAAGGATTGACTAGCTTTACACTTTACTTTATCCTTGATGACCTTATGGTTAGCATTCTGCTATTGCCTTAACTTAATCAATGAACATGATGTGACTATTTATGATACTGTTACCCTGATGATGTTGATGATCTTGTGATACTCTAGGGGGCTCAGGCTGTTTCCTGAGTACCTCTCCGTAAGGACCTGTTCGTTGAGAGACCACCCGGGATAACAGTGCAGCCATGAGGGTGAAATGGGATGCCCTTAGCTAATTAATTAGAGGAACTAGAGGTGTAGTTGCTTAGCCGTCGTGCCGTCAATGGGGTCCAGGCACAGTGCTTGCTCTGCCGAGGCTGAGTGTCGAGGTTCTTTCGTTTTGCTTTTTGTTAGTCACTCTCCTGCGGGGAGGGGTACTGTGTTTATCAAACTGGAGAAACCTAACGGGCAGCTATGATCTCTAGGGAATCTTTGTAAAAGCTACGTAGTGATGCCCTGCCGGACCACCTAGGTAGTGGTCAATGGGGATTAGCTCTCCCCGGGCAGAAAGGGAATCATGACTCATGGGTAAAGTGTGCGGCCTCTGCAGAGGGTAGTGAAACTGATATATCAGCCGTGCTCACGGTTAAGAGCAGCCTTGGGATCCTCTTTGATTAGAGATACAGATGGTTCGAGATACAAAGATTATGTTATGGTTTTGGTTCGAATATGATGATGTTGTTCCTCGATGAGGAAATGGTTCATGGGTTGGTTAATGCTAAAATCTGGCTTCTACTAATGATAAATACCTGACCAATTAAAAGCAACTGCTTGAGCCTAACCCCACATAAAGCTAGTCCACTTCAGCCAAACGGGACATTTGCTGAGTACGTTGATGTGTACTCATCCTTGCTTTACCACAAAACACCAGGTTGTCCGCATTGTAACCACTGCTCAGGAGAAGGTGAAGCCGTGGGAGGAGACTTCCAGGAGTTCCAAGACTACGACGAATTCTAGGTATGGGTTGGCGGCAACCCCCAGTCAGCTGCCTGTGAAGGCCTTATCTTTACTGCGTATTGCTAGCACTTTGATTTACCTGTTAAGACGATGACTATGTGGATGTCTATGACTCTGTGATGTAATAAGTTAATACTCTTTTAAGTTATTATTCGAGCAATGTGCATTGATGTTCATTTATGTAATCGCTGTGTACGTGAGTTCTGATCCTGGCACGTACATAGTTCGCACTTGGTTTGCCTTCCAAAACCTGGTGTGACAGGTGGCCTGACACCTTTATCCTGACGCACGCCCCCCAGCCGGCAGAGCTGAAGTGACCGCTGTCACTTCGCCGCTCTACTGACCGGCCTGACAGAAGGATAGCGCCGCCTGCGCCACTCCGACTGCGGTGCCACTTGACAGAGTAAGACTGACAGGCAGTCAGGCCCTGCCGAAGGCACCATAGGAAGCTCCGCTTCGCCCGACCCAGGGCTCGGACTCGGGCTAAGTCCCGGAAGACGGCGAACTCCGCCCGTCCCAGGGCTCGGACTCGGGCTAAGTCCCGGAAGACGGCGAACTCCGCCCGACCCAGGGCTCGGACTCGGGCTAAGTCTCGGAAGACGGCGAACTCCGCCCGACCCAGGGCTCGGACTCGGGCTAAGTCCCGGAAGACGGCGAACTCCGCCCGACCCAGGGCTCGGACTCGGGCTAAGTCCCGGAAGACGGCGAACTCCGCCCGACCCAGGGCTCGGACTCGGGCTAAGTCCCAGAAGACGACGATCTCCGCCTCGCCCGACCCAGGGCTCGGATTTGGGCTCGGCCCCAGAAGACGACGAACTCCGCTTCGCCCGACCCCAGGGCTCAGACTCCGCCCCGGCACCAGCCGGCGATCTCCACCTCGCCTGAACCTAGGGCTCGGACCCGACCTCGGCCATGAAAGACAGACTCGACCTCGGCTTGGGAGGAGCTTCCACATCGCCCAACCTAGGGCGTAGACCAGCCACGTCAACAGGAGGCGCCATCATCACCCTACCCCGAGCTGACTCGGGCCGCAGGGAACAAGACCGGCGTCCCATCTGGCTCGCCCCGCCAGATAGGCAATGATGGCGCCCTGCATACTCTGTGACGACGGCGGCTCTTAGCCCCCTTACGGAAGCAAGAGGATGTCAGCAAGGATTCAACCGCTCCGACAGCTGTCCCTCCGCCAGGCTCCATCGCTCCTCCGACGGCCACGACATCACACCAGCTGGGTGCCAAAATCTCTCCGGCTGCCACAACGGCATGTACTTAGGGCGCTAGCTCTCCTCCGCTAGACACGTAGCACTCTGCTACACCCCCCATTGTACACCTGGATCCTCTCCTTACGCCTATAAAAGGAAGGACCAGGGCCCTCTTAGAGAGGGTTGGCCGCGCGGGGACGAGGATGAGAACAGGCGCTCGCTGGAGGCCGCTCGCTCCCTCTCCCGCGTGGACGCTTGTAACCCCCTACTGCAAGTGCACCCGACCTGGGCGCGGGACGAACACGAAGGCCGCGGGATTCCCACCTCTCTCACGCCGGTCTCCGGCCGCCTCGCTCTCCCCCCTTCGCGCTCGCCCTCGCACTCGACCCATCTGAGCTGGGGCACGCGGCGACATTCACTCGTCGGCTCAGGGACCCCCCGGTCTCGGAACGCCGACAGGTAGTATAGCAGTCCTATATGGATAGGTGTCATTGACAGTCTAGATATTGACGTCTGTATCAGGGCTGATTGAAGCCTGATTTTGTTTCCTTGTAATCCACTATTAATATATGGCCTTAGAGGCTGAGAAAAGGTAGTCAAGTGCTCGTGTGTGTAAAACCAGTGAGGGACATACCTAGGCGTTTTACTTGGGAGTTGGAGCTCGCCGGCAACCTGGTTGTGGTTGTCTCTCCGGTGTGATTCTATCAAGTGGTATCAGAGCCAAGGGGTGCCTGGATGTCGTCAGGGAAGACTGTTGACAGCAGCAAGACATCCAAGAAGTTCGGTGATGACATCAAGAAGTCCACGTGTGGCCCCATCGACCCCAACCGCGCCACGCGCGGTCCCGTCGACTCCTGTAATACCCAAAGTTGTATACAAAGAATAATAGAGAGAGCTCCTCAATTTTATGTGTCTCATCTGCATCATAAAAAGAGCATACACAAAAATTTAGAGATTAATTCAAACAAATGATAAAAAAATACATCATGTTGAAGTTTTATATGTTTGTGCATTAAATAAAATAATAAGGATGATGATAGTAAAATAATAATTCTAAAGGATGGAGTTAACCCTGAATTAAAATTTGGATTTTGAAAATAAGAGGTAGAGGAATGATATAAAATATAAACAATATAATTATATTCCAAAGTTGGTATTCCTAATTTCACAATATGATTGAGAACAAATTTGGAACAAATTTGAATTCAAAATTTGGACTCAAATTAAACTTAGAAATAGAGAAGAAAAGAAATAGAAAGGAAAAGAGTAAAACAAAAATGACCCCGCTGGGCTCACTAGGCGGTTTTCGGCCGACTTCCGATTTCGCCCGGTTTGGCCCACATAGCGCGCTCGCTGCGCACGCGACCGCAGCACAGACTCCACTCCACGCCCGCGACCTGACTGCCGTGTGGGACTGGGTTGTCGGACTCATCGTTACCGCGATAAGCACGGGCGCTTCAGCCAAACTCCGTCCGCAACGGCCTCCCCGCATCCGCCGCTCACGCACCACGTACCCAGCCCCTTCCCTCCTTCCCCTTAAGAACCGTAGGCGCGGCACCCTTGCCCGAGCCAATTCCTCAGCAAATCACCCCTTATCCAACCTATTCATCGAGAGGGGCGAGTCCAGAAAGCGTACTGGGTGCGCCGCCGCAACCCAAACTCGCGGTGTGCGCCGTCGTTGCTCGGTGTGTGAGGTCTGCGAGGTCCGCCTGGACAAGCGCTTGCGACGAGAGAACCTTCGAGAAGAATTCAGGGGAGGGTCGACGTCCAATTTCTCGCCGGAGTCCAAGAACCACGGCGGTGCTGTGGTGCGCCATGGGCCTGGGTCCCTACCTCGCCCCCGTAGGTAATTCGTCCTCCAGGATGTTCTCCATTCATCCCTCATCGCGTAGCACCAGTTTAATTTCAGATTAGTGCTCGGTGGTGGTGGAATTTCAGCTCGCGGGTGAGCTCCACCGCGGGGAGGGCCAGCCAACGCGACTGGGTGTTCGGATGGGGAAGAAGGGCCATGGGCCGTTGATCTGTTGATGGACGGGGTAGATTAAACTGAAGGGTATTTAACTGTTCAATTGAACCGTGTCCATAGATGTGGGGTCCGATGGCCACGAGTGCATCGACTTAGTTTAAATCAGGACCGTAGGAGATAGATCGGAGGGTCAGTAGCGCGTGCCGGTTTAGGGTGGCGAGAATCTAATTGGCACCGTAGAATTTTGATCCAACGGCCTATAGTGCACCGTACCCCTTCGCGGGTATGTTTTACAAAAGAGACCTTATGATTTTAAAGAATAGAACCCGCCATCCAGAGAGTACTATTCTCTGTGTCTCGAAAATCTTACGCCAAAACCCCCTGACCTTTCTGGAAATCGAGGCTCAGTCCTGAGATGATTAAAAACAGAGAAATAATTATAGAAATTAGTTTTTAATACAAGAACAATCCTAGAAACTTGGGAAATTCATATTAAATTCATTTTAGCTCCAAATTATTCCATTCCGATTCCTAAAATTTTGTAATTTTATTCTCCATAACCTAGAGTCTCTGTTTTAACATGAAAACAGTTAGAAAATTAATTTCTCATTTAATCCTATTTCAAGCACATTAAACCTTAGGAAATTCATATCTTAAAATCTATAATACCAAAAATTATGATTTCTGTTCCTAGGATTTTATTTTAATGCGTAGATTTTTATTGTATATTTTATTTATCTATTTGATGTGATATTAATTTATGTTATATTTTATTTATTTATGTATTGTGTTAATGCGAGTAGACGAGCAAGCCACTGTGGATCCTGAGGTTCAGCAAGTAGAAGTAGCTGAGCAGGAGCTCATTGAAGGCAAGTTGTGCCCTTGATCACTTACTTTTTCCCAGCTATGTTCTTATTAATTATAATGATCTGCATAGGTTAATTTTGATGGGATCCTTTAGGGCTTGTTCGGTTATTTTCAAACCATATGGATTGAAGGGGATTGATACGGATTAGAGGGGATTTTGACTTACTAGGGATTGAAACCCCCTCAATCCCCCTCAATCCATATGGATTGGGGTAGAACCGAACATGGCCTTAGGTTACCCCAGTTTTGGTTATCTTTATACCTTGATTCACCACTGAAATATTTTTGGGTAGTACCTGCTATTGCTTTATGTGGATTGGGTATGGAGATACAATATTCATGATTGCTCTTTTATTATCTTTTTATTATTACTGTTCATGTTAAGATCATTAAATTAATGGGAACATGGAGCGACCACCCGGGAAAACAGTGCTACCACAAGGGTTTAATGGGACGCCCTTGGCTGATTAACTAGGAAAGCTAGTGGAGATCTTCCTTACCCAAAAGGGGCAAGGGCAGTAGGGGAGTGGTCAGTGTAGGGAGGTCCTTGGGTTGATTTTGCTGCGATGGCGGTCAGGTGAGGGATTCCTGCACTGGAGCTTCCTATAAACTGTAGTGGGATTTCTGAAGCTAGTGGAACTTTGTAAAGGCCTCGTAGTGTTACCTTGCCTCGCCTCCTCGGTAGAGGTATATGGGATTGGCCGTCTCTTGGCAGATGGGTAACATGACTTGTGGGTAAAGATGTGCAACCTCTGCAGAGTGTAAAACCGGTATACTAGCCGTGCTCACGGTCATGAGCGGCTCGGACCCTCACATGATTAATTTATGGAACTTAAATTTAATTTGACATTTGCATCGCATTTGGGATTATTTTACTATTACTTTTCTTTATTATTATTATTATTATTAAGGTTCGGTATTTACTTACACTTAGTAATTGCTAATAAAATTTTGACCAACTTATAAAAGCAATGCTCAGCTTCGGCCTTTATTCCATTAACCAGCCTTACACTTCATGAACTCCCATCTTTGGTGAGTTCATGCCACATTATTCCCCACGACTTGTTGAGCTATGAACGTATGTGAGCTCACTCTTGCTGTCTCACACCCCCCACAGGAGAAGAACAGGTGGTCGAAGAGGAGCCGCCTAACACTGAGGCATTCGACTTGATCTAGGTGGCGTTTCCCAGTCAGCTTTGTGGCGCCCGGGAATAATCTTTAGTTCGCTTTACTTTATCATTTATTTTTGTAAGACTTCCTCTATGTAATAAGTACATTTATGATATTTATGACATTTATCTCTATACACTCTGTTACTATGTGTGTTGTTCTTCCTCGGTGCACATATGAGATGCACCCGGATTTGTCCCTTAAATCCGGGTGTGACAGAAGTGGTATCTGAGCAAATGTTGACTGTAGGACGAAACCTAGATAGAAATGGACAAACTCTTACCTAATTATCTTATTCTGATTCATTCTATACTTACCTTACTCTAATTCTTTCTATACTTATCTTGATCCTGTCTCACCTTCTACTATTCTAGTCTGATCATTCTTACCTTTTCTATTCTGAGACAAGATGGATTTCACACCTTGGAATCCCTACCCCTATGACATTTTAAGAGATAGGAGACGTAAGACAAAAATTAAAATTATTTTATCTATTAAAAATGTTGGTTGATTGTGCTGATGATCAATGTCTGATTTGCTTCTGTGATTGATTGAGATATTATATATGGACATCTTAGCATGTGCCACCATAAGGTAATGAATTAGCTATGGTAGGTAAAACATTAATCTGCTTAGCTAATCAATCCCCCAAAGTAACATGATTCGTAACTACTGTCTTGTCTACTACTCTCACTTACCATATGTATCTAACTCAAATGGTCAATAACAGGAGGGGTGGTGGAATTGATTTGCCTCCTTATCGACACACTCGGTGGATATATAGACAACCCAGCCACAACCAGCAAAGATAAATCCTCCTAATCCTCCACCAGGCGGAGTTGATCCACTGATTGCAGCTCAGATGAGGATGATGCAGCAAATGGCGGACACTATGGCTGATATGCGGGCTCAGATGCAGCAAGAACGCCAGGAGATGCGTGAGGAAAGAGAAGAGATACGCCAGGAGTTGCGCCAGGAACGAGAAGAGATACGCCAGGAGAGAAGGGCGCAACAGCAGCTGCAGCAGCAATTTCAATAACAACATCAACAGTAACAAGTATCATTGCCTCCTCCACCACCACCACCAGTTCCACCTCGTGATAAGCACTGGGAGTTTATGGGACATAAGCCACCGACCTTCGCCAGTTCGCCAGATCCACTTGATGCAGATGATTGGTTGACGTCAATTGAGAAGATGCTCAACATCGCCCAATGCTCAGACCGGGAGAAAGTTCTTTATGCCTCAGGTCGTCTGACAGGTCCTGCTATTGACTGGTGGGATTCTTATACTGCTGCCCATGATGCTGCTGATACTATTACTTGGGCGGAATTCAGTACACAGTTCAGAAACTACCACATTCCAGCTAGATTGATGAAGATCAAGAAGAAGGAGTTCCTGTCATTGAAGCAAGGCAACATGTCTGTCAGCGAGTACAGAGATAAATTCATTCAGCTATCAAGATATGCTCCGGATGAAGTTGCTGAGGATGAAAGGAAGCAGGAACATTTTGTTGAAGGACTTAATGGACCCCTACAGTATGCACTGGTGGCACACACATTTCCATCATTTCAGAGGCTACTGGATAAGGCTCTTGCTATTGAACACAAGCGTGTTCAACTGGATGATTTGAAGAGGAATGCTATCTCACAGGGACAGGGTAGCAGTAGTGTTCGTCCCCGCTATGTTTCACCACAGGGTACACCGACTCGACCAGGAGGACCACGCCCAGCTCAGTACGCTCCACTGGGGTCTCCACGGACACCTCCTACTCATCAGGCTACTCCCACTGGCACCCCGACGAGGTCTACAGAACAGAAGACCGACCCTACATGCTTCTAGTGCAGTCATATTGGGCACTATGCTAATGCTTGTCCGATGGGAAATTCTGGTACACCAGCTAAGAACAAGCAACAGACTCTTGGCAAGGGATATTCTATAGCCAGAGTTAATCAAGTCAGTGTCGATGATACTCCTGATGGTGCTGACATCGTACTCGGTAAGTTTTACATTAATGCAATTCCTGCAACAATACTATTTGATTCTGGTGCTACACATTCATTCATGTCTGCTCGATATGCCAACACTAATGAGATACCCCTGCTAAATATGAGAAAACCAATGATAGTAATCACACCTAAAGGGCCTATTGAGGCAAATCAAATGACATGTAGATTGACATTATCAATTATGGGAAGAGAATTTGGAGCTACTGCTATAATATTAGAGGCCAACAGTATAGATCTGATCCTTGGTATGTCATGGTTAAGGAAGGCAAAGGCCATTATAGCATGTGGTAGAGGTACTATAGAGCTCACTAGTCCTAAAGGAGAAACATTTCAAGTTCAAATTGCAGTAACCACCGCTTCCAAACGGGCGATATACTTTATAGCGGAGGAGTTTGTTGGTGACAACATCCGGGTGGTTAGAGATTTTCCGAATGTCTTTCCAGAGGAGTTACTAGGGATGCCACCAAATAGGGAAGTTGAGTTTGTCATTGATCTTTTACCGGGAACTGCCCCTATTTCTAAACGACCATACAGGATGGCTGTAGAAGAACTAAAGGAGCTTAAGAAGCAGTTAACTAAGTTACAGGAAGCAGGGTACATTCGTCCGAGTTCCTCACCATGGGGAGCACCGGTGCTATTTGTACAAAAGAAGGATGGATCGCAACGGATGTGTGTGGACTATAGATCACTTAATGATGTTACTGTGAAGAACAAGTATCCATTGCCCCATATTGAGGATTTGTTTGATCAGATGAGAGGTGCCAGGGTATTCTCGAAGATTGATCTCCGATCGGGATACCATCAAATGAAGATTAGACCATCAGATATTCCTAAGACGGCTTTCTCGACCCGATATGGATTATATGAGTTCACTGTTATGTCATTTGGATTAACCAATGCACTAGCTTATTTTATGAATTTGATGAATAAGGTGTTTATGGAGTATTTGGATAGATTCGTCGTGGTGTTCATCGACGATATTCTTATCTATTCTAAGAGTGAAAGTGATCATGAAGAACATCTAAGGTTGGTGCTACAGAAGCTATGAGATAATCAACTCTATGCCAAGTTTAGCAAGTGCGAGTTTTGGATTGACAAGGTGCCATTCCTTGGACATATTATTTCTAATGGAGGAATAGCAGTGGATCCTGCTAAAGTGAAGGAAATAATGGAGTGGAGAGTGCCCACTACAGTTACTGAGATTCGGAGTTTCTTGGGGCTTGCAGGCTATTATCGGAGATTTATTGAAGGGTTCTCTAAGATTGCTAAGCCTATGACCTCGCTGCTGGAGAAAGGAAGAGAATTTAAGTGGGATGAGAAATGCCAAGAAAGCTTTGATCAATTAAAGAAGAGATTGATGTCACCACCAGTGTTGATTATGCCAGATCTATAGAAGGGATTTGACATTTATTGTGATGCATGTGGCCAAGGATTGGGATGTGTGCTCATGCAAGAAGGACATGTGATCGCCTATGCGTCTCGTCAGTTGCGAAAACATGAATTGAACTACCCCACTCATGACTTAGAACTAGCAGCAGTTGTGCATGCACTTAAGATTTGGAGACACTACATTATAGGAACTAAGTGCCAAGTATACACGGATCATAAGAGTTTGAAGTACATATTCACTCAGAAGGATCTCAACCTTAGGCAACGCCGTTGGTTGGAGCTTATTAAGGATTATGATTTGGAGATTCACTATCACCCAGGCAAGGCAAATTTGGTTGCAGATGCCTTGAGTCGGAAAGAGCACGTTCATTCCGCTGTTGTTGTCCAGCTACCCAATGAATTAGCAAAAGATTTTGAGAGGCTCAACCTGGGAATTGTTACACATACGGAGGGAGTTACCATTGAATTGGAACCTACCTTGGAGCAAGAAATTCGAAGCGGTCAGATTGGTGATGCCAAAATCCAGGAGATCAAGGATCTGATAACAGAGGGTAGAGGCCCGGAATTCATAGAGGATGAGCAAGGCACGATATGGTTCAAGAATCGGATCTGTGTTCCCGATATTGATAGCCTTCGGGAAACCATATTGAAGGAGGCACATGACTCAGTTTATTCTATCCACCCTGTGAGTACTAAGATGTATCAGAATTTGAAGCAAAAATATTGGTGGTATGGATTGAAGAGAGATGTGGCTGCACATGTGGCTATGTGCGATGTGTGCCAAAGAGTTAAGGCTGAACACCAGAGGCCAGCCGGACTACTGCATCCACTGAAGATACCTGAGTGGAAATGGGAAGAGATTGGCATGGACTTCATTGTTGGATTACCCCACACGTCTGCTGGATATGATTCTATATGGGTGATTGTGGACAGGCTAACTAAAGTAGCCCACTTTATTCCAGTGAAGACCACATATTCAGGAGCCAAGTTGGCAGAGTTGTACATGGCACGGATTGTCTGCTTACATGGTGTGCCAAAGAACATTGTGTCAGACCGGGGATCACAGTTTACTTCTCGGTACTAGAAGAAGTTGCATGAGTCCTTGGATACAAGATTGAATTTTAGTTCAGCTTACCATCCACAGACTGATGGGCAGACTGAGAGGACAAACCAAGTGCTAGAGGATATGTTAAGAGCTTGTGCTCTTAAACATGGTGGAAGTTGGGATAAGAGTTTGCCTTATGCGGAGTTCTCTTATAATAATAGCTACCAGGCCAGTTTGAAGATGTCACCATTAGAGGCTTTGTATGGCAGAAAGTGCAGGACTCCACTGTATTGTGATCAGACTGGTGAAAGGCAGTTATTTGGACCAGAGATTATACAAGAAGCAGAGGAGCAAGTCCATCAAATAAGGGAGAATTTGAGAACTGCACAGTCAAGGCAGAAAAGCTATGCTGATACCCGGAGAAGACTGCTAGAGTTTAAGGAGGGTGATTATGTCTATTTGAAGGTGTCACCACTCCGGGGTACGAGAAGACTTAAAGTCAAAGGAAAGTTGTCCCCTCGCTTTATTGGACCCTTCTTAATCTTAAAGCGAGTGGGAGAGGTGGCATATCAATTGGAGTTACCAGATCATCTTGCGGATGTTCATGATGACTTTCATGTATCTCAGCTAAAGAAATGTCTCAGGGTACCTAAAGAGCAGTTACCAATGGAGGACCTTAATGTTCAAGATGACCTGACTTATGCTGAGTACCCCATCAAGATTCTCGATACATTGACTCGAGTTACAAGAAATAAGGTGATAAAGATGTGCAAGGTGTAATAGAGTCACTGAGAGCACCTAGAGGGGGGGTGAATAGGTGATCCTGTAAAAACTTAAAACTTATAGCCACAAAACTTGGTTAAGTGTTAGAGAGATAATACCAAGTGACTATAAGGCGAGCTCTTGTGAATCTCAACAATCACACAAAAAGCAATCACAAGAGACACGCGAGTTATCCCGTGGTTCGACAAGTACAACACTTGTCTACCTCCACGTTGTGGCGTCCCAATGGACGAGGGTTGCACTCAACCCCTTTCAAGTGATCCAATGATCAACTTGAATACCACGGTGTTTTTCTTTCTTTCACTATATCCCGTTTGCGAGGAATCTCCACAACTTGGAGCCTCTCGCCCTTACAATTTGATGATCACAAAGAAGCACAGATGTAAGGGAGGGAAAAGCAACACACACAAGACTCAAAGCAAGAGACAAACACGCACACTAGTCACAACTTGAGCTCTAAGTTCACACACGGAGTTCTCAACTCAAGATGAGCTCAAATTGCTATCACAACGAATCAAATGCGCTAGAGTGAAGTCTTGGTGCTTAGAGATGATCAAAGAATGCTTGGTGTACTCCTCCATGCGCCTAGGGGTCCCTTTTATAGCCCCAAGGCAGCTAGAAGTCGTTGAAGGCATTCCAGGAAGGCAATTCTTGCCTTCTGTCGGGTGGCGCACCGGACAGTCCGGTGCACCACAGGACATCCACTGTTTCACTGTCCAGTGCAGATTTCTTTCCTAAATTGGCGCAGCCGACCGTTGCAGACTTGGAGCCGTTGGCACACCGGACAGTCCGGTGCCCCCATCAGACCGTTGGCTTGGCCACGCGTCACGCGCGGATTGCGCGGCCGACCGTTGGCTCACCGGACAGTCCGGTGCACCACCGGACAGTCCGGTGATTTTTAGCCGTACGCCACCGACAAATTCCCGAGAGCGGCCAGCTGACCAGACGCGAGCCTGGCACACCGGACACTGTCTGGTGCACCACCGGACAGTCCGGTGCACCCAGACTGCGCAGAGTCTTGGCTGCTCTAGCCAAGTCTTTTTCCTTTTGAATTTTCTCTGATTCTAGCACTTAGACAAATATGTTAGTGCACAAAAACCAATGTACTAAGTCTAGAATCATACCTTTGTGTTGATTTGCACTTCATCCACCATTTGGCACTTATTAATACTTAAGACAATTGTGTTGGACACTTAATCACCAAAATACTTTAGAAATGGCCCAAGGGCACATTTCCCTTTCAGTCACCACGGTGAAGATGAAGCTACTTGGGAAAGAGAAGAAGAGCTTCGCATAGATTTTCCCCACCTTTTCCCTAGATCTTCCTAAATCTCGAGGACGAGATTATTTTTAATGGGGGTAGGATTTGTAATACCCAAAGTTGTATACAAAGAATAATAGAGAGAGCTCCTCAATTTTATGTGCCTCATCTGCATCATAAAAAGAGCATACACAAAAATTTAGAGATTAATTCAAACAAATGATAAAAAAATGCATCATGTTGAAGTTTTATATGTTTGTGCATTAAATAAAATAATAAGGATTATGATAATAAAATAATAATTCTAAAGGATGGAGTTAACCCTGAATTAAAATTTGGGTTTTGAAAATAAGAGGTAGAGGAATGATATGAAATATAAACAATATAATTATATTCCAAAGTTGGTATTCCTAATTTCACAATATGATTGAGAACAAATTTGGAACAAATTTGAATTCAAAATTCGGACTCAAATTAAACTTAGAAATAGAGAAGAAAAGAAATAGAAAGGAAAAGAGTAAAACAAAAACGACCCCGCTGGGCTCACTAGGCGGTTTTTGGCCCACTTCCGATTTCGCCCGGTTCGGCCCACATAGCACGCTCACTGCGCACGCGACCGCAGCACAGGCTCCACTCCACGCCCGCGACCTGACTGCCGTGTGGGACCGGGTTGTCGGACTCATCGTTACCGCGATAAGCCTGGGCGCTTCAGCCGAACTCCGTCCGCAACGGCCTCCCCGCATCCGCCGCTCACGCACCACGGACCCAGCCCCTTCCCTCCTTCCCCTTAAGAACCATAGGCGCGACACCCTTGCCCGAGCCGATTCCTCAGTAAATCACCCCTTATCCAACCTATTCATCGAGAGGGGCGAGTCTAGAAAGCGTACTGGGTGCGCCGCCGCAACCCAAACTCGCGGCGTGCGCCGTCGTTGCTCGGTGTGTGAGGTCTGCGAGGTCCGCCTGGACAAGCGCTTGCGACGAGAGAACCTTCGAGAATAATTCAGGGGAGGGTCGATGTCTAATTTCTCGTCGGAGTCCAAGAACCACGGCGGTGCTGCGGTGCGCCGTGGGCCTGGGTCCCTACCTCGCCCCCGTAGGTAATTCGTCTTCCAGGATGTTCTCCATTCATCCCTCATCGCGTAGCACCAGTTTAATTTCAGATTAGTGCTCGGTGGTGGTGGAATTTCAGCTCGCGGGTGAGCTCCACCGCGGGGAGGGCCAGCCAACGTGACTGGGTGTTCAGATGGGGAAGAAGGGCCATGGGCCGTTGATCTGTTGATGGACGGGGTAGATTAAGCCAAAGGGTATTTAACCGTTCAATTGAACCGTGTCCATAGATGTGGGATCCGATGGCCACGAGTGCATCGATTTAGTTTAAATCCGGACCGTAGGAGATAGATCGGAGGGACAGTAGCGCGTGTCGGTTTAGGGTGGCGAGAATCTAATCGGCATCGTAGAATTTTGATCCAACGGCCCATAGTGCACCGTACCCCTTCGCGGGCACGTTTTACAAAAGAGACCTTATGATTTTAAAGAATAGAACCCGCCATCCAGAGAGTACTATTCTCTATGTCTCGGAAATCTTACACCAGAACCCCCTGACCTTTCTGGAAATCGAGGCTCAGTCATGAGATGATTAAAAACAGAGAAATAATTATAGAAATTAGTTTTTAATACAAGAACAATCCTAGAAACTTGGGAAATTCATATTAAATTCATTTTAGCTCCAAATTATTCCATTCCAGTTCCTAAAAATTTATAATTTTATTCTCCATAACCTAGAGTCTCTGTTTTAACATGAAAACAGTTAGAAAATTAATTTCTCATTTAATCCTATTTCAAGCACATTAAACCTTAGGAAATTTATATCTTAAAATCTATAATACCAAAAATTATGATTTTTGTTCCTAGGATTTTATTTTAATGCGTAGATTTTTATTGTATATTTTATTTATCTATTTGATGTGATGTTAATTTATGTTATACTATGTATGTATTGTGTTGATGCGAGTAGACGAGCAAGCCACTGTGGATCCTGAGGTTCAGCAAGTAGAAGTAGCTGAGCAGGAGCTCATTGAAGGCAAGTTGTGCCCTTGATCACTTACTTTTTCCCAGCCATGTTCTTATTAATTATAATGATCTGCATAGGTTAATTTTGATGGGATCCTTTAGGTTACCCCAGTTTTGGTTATCTTTATACCTTGATTCACCACTGAAATATTTTTGGGTAGTACCTGCTATTGCTTTATGTGGATTGGGTATGGAGATACAATATTCATGATTGCTCTTTTATTATCTTTTTATTATTACTATTCAGGTTAAGATCATTAAATTAATGGGGATATGGAGCGACCACTCAGGAAAACAGTGCTACCACAAGGGTTTAATGGGACGCTGAAAGTCGCCTAGAAGGGGGGGGGGGTGAATAGGGCGAAACTGAAATTACAAAATTAATCACAACTACAAGCCGGGTTAGCGTTAGAAATAATAATGAGTCCGAGAGAGAGGGCGCAAAACAAATCGCAAGCGAATGAAGCGTGTGACACGCGGATTTGTTTTATCGAGGTTCGGTTCTTGCAAACCTACTCCCCGTTGAGGAGGCCACAAAGGTCGGGTCTTTTTCAACCCTTTCCCTCTCTCAAACGGTCCCTCGGACCGAGTGAGCTTCTCTTCTCAAATCAAACCGGGAACAAAACTTCCCCGCAAGGACCACCACACAATTGGTGTCTCTTGCCTCGGTTACAATCGAGTTTTGATCACAAGAACAAGTGAGAAAGAAAAGAAGCAATCCAAGCGCAAGAGCTCAAAAGAACACGACAAATCTCTCTCGCTAATCACTAAAGCCTTGTGTGGAATTGGAGAGGATTTGATCACTTGAGTGTGTCTAGAATTGAATGCCTAGCTCTTGTAAGTGGTTGAGAAGTGGAAAACTTGGATGACTTGAATGTGGGGTGGTTGGGGGTATTTATAGCCCCAACCACCAAACTAGCCGTTTGGTGGAGGCTGTCTGTCGTATGGTGCACCGGACAGTCCGGAGCACACCGGACATGTCCAGTGCCACAACCACATCACCGGGCCGTTAGGGTTCCGACCGTTGGAGCTCTGACTGCTGGGCCCGCCTGGATGTCCGGTGGCACACCGGACATGCACTGTAGAGTGTCCGGTGCACCAGCATGGGCGTGTCTGACTTCTGCGCGCGCTGGCACGCATTTAATGCGTTGCAGGTAGCCGTTGGCGCCTGAAGTAGCTGTTGCTTCGTTGTCACACCGGACAGTCCGGTGTACACCGGACATGTCCGGTGAATTATAGCGGACTAACCGTTGTGAATTCCCGAAGCCGACGAGTTCAGAGTCTCTTCATCCTTGGGGCACCGGACCTTGTCCGGTGTACACCGGACAGTCCGGTGTACACCAGACAGTCCGGTGAATTATAGCGGAGTGACTCTGTGTTGTCCCGAAGGTGAGGAGTTTGGCTTCAAGTCCCCTGGTGCATCGGACACTGTCCTGTGGTGCACCGGACACTGTCCGGTGGCGCACCGGACAGGGTGCCTTCGGTTCTCTCTTTGCTCCTTTGTTTGAACCCTTTCTCTTGATCTTTTTATTGGCTTATTGTGAACCTTTGGTACCTGTAGATCTTATAGACTTGGGCAAACTAGTTAGTCCAATTATTTGTGTTGGGCAATTCAACCACCAAAATTAGTTTACGAAATAGGTGTAAGCCTAATTCCCTTTTAGTCTCCCCCTTTTTGGTGATTGATGCCAACACAAACCAAAGCAAATATAGAAGTGCAGAATTTGAACTAGTTTGCATATGCAAGTACAAAGGTTACTTAGAATTGAGCCAATAAATATTACCTACTAGATATGCATGGATTGTTTCTTTATTTTTAACATTTTGGACCACGCTTGCACCACAAGTTTTGTTTTTGCAAATTCTTTTTGTAAATCCTTTTCAAAGTCTTTTTGCAAATAGTCAAAGGTAAATGAATAAGATTTTGCGAAGCATTTTTAAGATTTGAAATTTTGTCCCCTTGTTTCAAATGCTTTTCCTTTGACTAAACAAAACTCCCCCTCAATAAATTCTCCTCTTAGTGTTCAAGAGGGTTTTAAGATATCATTTTTGAAAATACTACTTTCTCCCCCTTTAGAACACAATAAGATACTAATTTGAAATTTTCCAATTGAAAATCATTATTTTTAAAATTAGGGTGGTGGTGCGGTCCTTTTGCTTTGGGCTCATACTTTCTCCCCCTTTGGCATGAATCGCCAAAAACGGATACTTTGACTGAGATATAAGCCCTTGTCTAACTACTATCTCCCCTTTGGCAAATAAAACATATGAGTGAAGATTATACCAAAGACGGAGAGTGAAGCGGAGCGACGGTGAAGGATGAGTAGTAGAGTGGAGTGGAAGCCTTTGTCTTCGCCGTAGACTCCAATTCCCTTTCAATATACCTATGACTTGGTTTGAAATACACTTTAAAACACATTAGTCATAGCATATATAAAAGAGACATGATCAAAGGTATACTCATGAGCAATGTGTGCAAATTAGCAAAAGAAATTCCTAGAATCAAGAATATTGAGCTCATGCCTAAGTTTGGTAAAAGTTTGTTCATCTAGTGGCTTGGTAAAGATATCGGCTAATTGATCTTTAGTATTAATATATGCAATCTCGATATCCCCCTTTTGTTGGTGATCCCTAAGAAAATGATACTGAATGGCTATGTGTTTAGTGCGGCTATGCTCAACGGGATTATCCGCCATGCAGATTGCACTCTCATTATCACATAGAAGAGGAACTTTGGTTAATTTGTAACCATAGTCCCGCAGGGTTTGCCTCATCCAAAGCAATTGCGCGCAACAATGGCCTGCGGCAATATACTCGGCTTCGGCGGTAGAAAGAGCGACCGAATTTTTCTTCTTGGAAGCCCAAGACACCAAGGATCTTCCCAAGAACTGGCAAGTCCCTGATGTGCTCTTTCTATTAATCTTACACCCCGCCCAATCGGCATCCGAATAACCAATCAAATCAAATGTGGATCCCCGAGGGTACCAAAGCCCAAACATAGGAGTATAAGCCAAATATCTCAAGATTCGTTTTACGGCCGTAAGGTGAGATTCCTTAGGGTCGGCTTGGAATCTTGCACACATGCAAACGGAAAGCATAATATCCGGTCGAGATGCACATAAATAAAGTAATGAACCAATCATCGACCGGTATACCTTTTGATCGACGGATTTACCTCCCGTGTCGAGGTCGAGATGCCCATTGGTTCCCATGGGTGTCTTGATGGGCTTGGCATCCTTCATTCCAAACTTGGTTAGAATGTCTTGAGTGTACTTTGTTTGGCTAATGAAGGTGCCCTCTTGGAGTTGCTTGACTTGGAATCCTAGAAAATACTTCAACTCCCCCATCATCGACATCTCGAATTTTTGTGTCATGATCCTACTAAATTCTTCACTTGTAGATTCGTTAGTAGACCCAAATATGATATCATCAACATAAATTTGGCATACAAACAAATCATTGTCAAGAGTTTTAGTGAATAAAGTAGGATCGACTTTTCTGACTTTGAAGCCATTAGCAATAAGGAAATCTCTTAGGCATTCATACCATGCTCTTGGGGCTTGCTTGAGCCCATAAAGCGCCTTAGAGAGCCTATAGACATGGTTAGGGTACTCACTATCTTCAAAGCCGGGAGGTTGCTCAACATAGACCTCTTCCTTGATTGGTCCATTGAGGAAGGCACTCTTCACGTCCATTTGATAAAGCTTGAAGCCATGGTAAGTAGCATAGGCTAATAATATACGAATTGACTCAAGCCTAGCTACGGGTGCATAGGTTTCACCGAAATCCAAACCTTCGACTTGGGAGTATCCCTTGGCCACAAGTCGAGCTTTGTTCCTTGTCACCACACCATGCTCGTCTTACTTGTTGCGGAAGACCCACTTGGTTCCTACAACATTTTGATTAGGACGTGGAACTAAATGCCATACCTCATTCCTAGTGAAGTTGTTGAGCTCCTCTTGCATCGCCATCACCCAATCCGAATCTTGAAGTGCTTCCTCTACCCTGTGTGGCTCAATAGAGGAAACAAAAGAGTAATGCTCACAAAAATGTGCAACACGAGATCGAGTGGTTACCCCCTTATGAATGTCGCCGAGGATGGTGTCGACGGGGTGATCTCATTGGATTGCTTGGTGGACTCTTGGGTGTGGCGGCTTTGGTTCTTCATCCTCCTTGTCTTGATCGTTTGCATCTCCCCCTTGATCATTGCCGTCATCTTGAGGTGGCTCATCTCTTTGATCTTCTCCTTCATCAACTTGAGCCTCGTCCTCATTTTGGGTTGGTGGAGATGCTTGTGTGGAGGAGGATGGTTGATCTTGTGCATGTGGAGGCTCTTCGGATTCCTTAGGGCACACATCCCCAATGGACATGTTCCTTAGCGCGATGCACGGAGCCTGTTCTTCACCTATCTCATCAAGATCAACTTGCTCTACTTGAGAGCCGTTAGTTTCATCAAACACAACGTCACAAGAAACTTCAACAAGTCCTGAGGACTTGTTAAAGACTCTATATGCCCTTGTGTTTGAGTCATATCCTAGTAAAAAGCCTTCTATAGTTTTAGGAGCAAATTTAGATTTTCTACCTCTCTTAACAAGAATAAAGCATTTGCTACCAAAAACTCTAAAATATGAAATATTGGGCTTTTTACCGGTTAGGAGTTCATAGGATGTCTTCTTGAGGATTCAGTGTAGATATAACCGGTTGATGGCGTAGCAGGCGGTGTTGACCGCCTCGGCCCAAAACCGATCCGGTGTCTTGTACTCATCAAGCATGGTTCTTGCCATGTCTAATAGAGTTCGATTCTTCCTCTCCACTACACCATTTTTTTGTGGTGTGTAGGGAGAGGAGAACTCATGCTTGATGCCCTCCTCCTCAAGGAAGCCTTCTATTTGTGAGTTCTTGAACTCCGTCCCGTTGTCGCTTCTAATTTTCTTGATCCTTAAGCCGAACTCATTTTGAGCCCGTCTCAAGAATCCCTTTAAGGTATCTTGGGTATGGGATTTTTCCTGCAAAAAGAACACCCAAGTGAAGCGAGAATAATCATCCACAATAACTAGACAGTACTTACTCCCGCCGATGCTTATGTAAGCGATCGGGCCGAATAAATCCATGTGTAGGAGCTCAAGTGGCCTGTCACTTGTCATGATGTTCTTGTGTGGATGATGAGTGCCAACTTGCTTCCCGGCTTGGCATGCGCTACAAATCCTGTCTTTCTCAAAATGAACATTTGTTAGTCCTAAAATGTGCTCTCCCTTTAGAAGCTTATGAAGATTATTCATTCCAACATGAGCTAGTCGGCGGTGCCAGAGCCAACCCATGTTAGTCTTAGCAATTAAGCAAGTGTCGAGTTCAGCTCTATCAAAATCTACCAAGTATAGCTGACCCTCTAACACTCCCTTAAATGCTATTGAATCATCACTTCTTCTAAAGACAGTGACACCTACATCAGTAAATAGACAGTTGTAGCCCATTTGACATAATTGCGAAACGGAAAGCAAATTGTAATATAAAGAATCTACAAGAAAAACATTGGAAATGGAATGGTCAGGAGATATAGCTATTTTACCCAAACCTTTGACCAAACCTTGGTTTCCATCCCCGAATGTGATAGCTCGTTGGGGATCTTGGTTTTTCTCGTAGGAGGAGAACATCTTCTTCTCCCCCGTCATGTGGTTTGTGCACCCGCTATCGATGATCCAACTTGAGCCACCGGATGCATAAACCTACAAAACAAGTTTAGTTCTTGACTTTAGGTACCCAAACGGTTTTGGGTCCTTTGGCATTAGAAACAAGAACTTTGGGTACCCAAACACAAGTCTTGGAGCCCTTGTGTTTGCCCCCAACAAACTTGGCAACTACCTTGCCGGATTTGTTAGTAAGCACATATGATGCATCAAAAGTTTTGAATGAAATGTCATGATCATTTGATGCACTAGGAGTTTTCTTCTTAGGCAACTTAGCACGGGTTGGTTGCCTAGAACTAGATGTCTCACCCTTATACATAAAAGCATAATTAGGGCCAGAGTGAGACTTCCTAGAATGAATTCTCCTAATTTTGCTCTCGGGAGAACCGACAGGGTACAAAATGTAACCCTCGTTATCCTGAGGCATGGGAGCCTTGCCCTTAACAAAATTAGACAATCTTTTAGGAGGGGCACTAAGTTTGACATTGTCTCCCCTTTGGAAGCCAATGCCATCCTTGATGCCAGGGCGTCTCCCATTATAGAGCATACTTCTAGCAAATTTAAACTTTTCATTTTCTAAGTTATGCTCGGCAATTTTAGCATCTAATTTTGCTATATGATCATTTTGTTGTTTAATTAAGACCATGTGATCATGAATAGCATTAATATCAACATCTCTACATCTAGTGCAAATGGAAACATGCTCAACGGTAGATGTAGAGGGTTTGCAAGATTTTAATTCTACAACCTTAGCATGTAGTATGTCATTCTCATTTCTAAGGTTAGAAATAGTAACATTGCAAACATCAAAATCTTTAGCCTTAGCAATTAATTTTTCATTTTCAATCCTAAGGCTAGCAAGAGAATCATTCAATTCCTTAATCTTAGCATGCAAATCAACATTATCATTTCTAAGATTGGGAATTGAAACATCACAAACATGTGAATCAACCTTAGCAGTTAATCTAGCATTTTCATTTCTAAGGTTGTCGATAGTCTCATGGCAAGTGCTTAGCTCACTAGATAATTTTTCACATTTTTCTATTTCAAGAGCATAAGCATTCTTAACCTTAACATGCTTTTTATTTTCCTTGATTAGGAAGTCCTCTTGGGAGTCCAAGAGATCATCCTTCTCATGGATGGCACTAATTAGCTCATTTAGTTTTTCCTTTTGTTGCATGTTGAGGTTGGTAAAAAGGGTACGCAAATTATCTTCCTCATCACTAGCATTATCATCACTAGAGGACTCATATTTAGTGGAGGATTTGGATTTGACCTTCTTCTTTTTGCCGTCCTTGGATGAGGCATTTGTGGCCAACGTTGGGGAAGAGAAGACCCTTGGTGACGGCGATGTTGGCGGCGTCCTCGTCGGAGGAGGAGTCGGTGGAGCTCTCGTCGGAGTCCCACTCGCGGCACACGTGGGCATCGCCGCCCTTCTTCTTGTAGTGTCTCTTCTTCTCCTTTCTTCTCCCCTTCTTGTCGTCGCCCCTGTCACTATCACTAGATAATGGACATTTAGCAATAAAATGACCGGGCTTACCACATTTGTAGCATACTGAAAGTCGCCTAGAGGGGGGGGGGTGAATATGGCGAAACTGAAATTCTCAAAAATAATCACAACTACAAGCCGGGTTAGCGTTAGAAATATAATCGAGTCCGCGAGAGAGGGTGCAAAACAAATCACAAGCGAATAAGAAGTGAGACACGCGGATTTGTTTTACCGTGGTTCGGTTCTCGCAAACCTACTCCCCGTTGAGGAGGCCACAAAGGCCAGGTCTCTTTCAACCCTTACCCTCTCTCAAACGGTCCCACGGACCGAGTGAGCTTCTCTTCTCAAAACACTTGGGAATCAAACTTCCCGCAAGGACCACCACACGATTGGTGTCTCTTGCCTCAATTACAAGTGAGTGTTTGATCACAAGAAAGAATGCCAAAGAAAAAGAAGCGATCCAAGCGCAAGAGCTCAAATGAACACTACAAATCACTCTCTCTAGTCACTAAGGCTTTGTGTGGTGTTGGGAGAGGATTTGATCTCTTTTGGTGTGCTTTGTAATGAATGCAAGCTCTTGTATAGTGGTTGGAAGCTGGAAAACTTGGATGCAATGAATGGTGGGTGGTTGGGGGTATTTATAGCCCCAACCACCAAACTAGCCGTTTGGTGAGGTTGTCTGTTCGATGGCGCACCGGACAGTCCGGTGCACACCGGACATGTCCGGTGCGACAGCCACGTCACCAAAGACGTTGGGTTCCGACCGTTGGAGCTCTGTCTTCTGGGCCCGCCTGGATGTCCGGTGGCGCATCGGACATGCACTGTAGATTGTCCGGTGCGCCAGTATGGGCGTGCCTGACCTCTGCGCGCGCAGCACGCGCATTTAATGCGTCGCAGGTAGCCGTTGGCGCCAAAATAGCCGTTGCCCCGCTGTTGCACCGGACAGTCCGGTGCACACCGGACAGTCCGGTGAATTTTAGCGAAGCAGCCGAAGTGAATTCCCGAGGCTGGCGAGTTCCGGAGGCCACCCTTCCTTGGAGCACCGGACATGTCCGGTGTACACCGGACAGTCCGGTGAATTATAGCGGAGTGGCCTCTGAAAATTCCCGAAGGTGACGAGTTTGAAGTTTGAGTCCTCTGGTGCACCGGACATGTCCGGTGGCACACCGGACAGTCCGGTGCGCCAGACCAGAGGAGCCTTCGGTTGACCCTTTGCTCTTTTGTCGAACCCAATACTTGGTCTTTTATTGGCTAAGTGTGAACCTTTTGCACCTGTATAATTTATACACTAGAGCAAACTAGTTAGTCCAATATTTGTGTTGGGCAATTCAACCACCAAAATTATTTAGGAACTAGGTGTAAGCCTAATTCCCTTTCAATCTCCCCCTTTTTGGTGATTGATGCCAACACAAACCAAAGCAAATATAAATGAACTAGTTTGCATAATGTAAGTGCAAAGGTTGCTTGGAATTGAGCCAATATAAATACTTACATGATGTGCATGGATTGTTTCTTTGTTTTTAACATATTGGACCACATTTGCACCACAAGTTTTGTTTTTGCGAACTCTTTTGTAAATTCTTTTCAAAGTCCTTTTGCAAGATAATCAAAGGTAAATGAATAAGATTTTTCAAAGCATTTTCAAGTTTGAAATTTTCTCCCCTTGTTTCAAATGCTTTTCCTTTGACTAAACAAAACTCCCCCTCAAATAAATTCTCCTCTTAGTGTTCAAGAGGATTTTAAGATATCAAGTTTTGAAAATACTACTTGCTCCCCCTTTAGAACACAAAGAGATACCAATTTGAAATTTTCCAATTGAAAACCATTAATTTTAAAGTTAGGGCGGTGGTGCGGTCCTTTTGCTTTGGGCTCATACTTTCTCCCCCTTTGGCATGAATCGCCAAAAACGGAATCATTAGAGCCCTTAGAAGTACTTTCTTCCCCTTTGGTCATAAATAAATGAGTGAAGATTATACCAAAGACGGAGAGTGAAGCGGAGCGACGGCGAAGGATGAGTAGTAGAGTGGAGTGGAAGCCTTTGTCTTCGCCGAAGACTCCAATTCCCTTTCAATATACCTATGACTTGGTTTGAAATACACTTGAAAACACATTAGTCATAGCATATATCAAGGAGACATGATCAAAGGTATACTTATGAGCTATGTGTGCAAGTTTAGCAAAAGAAATTCCTAGAATCAAGAATATTGAGCTCATGCCTAAGTTTGGTAAAAGTTTGTTCATCAAGAGGCTTGGTAAAGATATCGGCTAATTGATCTTTAGTGTTAATGTATGAAATCTCGATATCCCCCTTTTGTTGGTGATCCCGAAGAAAATGATACCGAATGGCTATGTGTTTAGTGCGGCTATGCTCAACGGGATTATCCGCCATGCGGATTGCACTCTCATTATCACATAGAAGAGGAACTTTGCTTAGTTTGTAACCATAGTCCCACAGGGTTTGCCTCATCCAAAGCAATTGCGCGCAACAATGGCCTGCGGCAATATACTCGGCTTCGGCGGTGGAAAGAGCGACCGAATTTTGCTTCTTAGAAGCCCAAGACACCAAGGATCTTCCCAAGAACTGGCAAGTCCCCGATGTGCTCTTTCTATTAATCTTACACCCCGCCCAATCGGCATCCGAATAACCAATCAAATCAAATGTGGATCCCCGAGGGTACCAAAGCCCAAACTTAGGTGTGTAAGCCAAATATCTCAAGATTCGTTTTACGGCCGTAAGGTGGGATTCCTTAGGGTCAGATTGGAATCTTGCACACATGCATACGGAAAGCATAATGTCCGGTCGAGATGCACATAAATAGAGCAATGAACCAATCATCGACCGGTATACCTTTTGATCCACGGACTTACCTCCCGTGTCGAGGTCGAGATGCCCATTTGTTCTCATGGGTGTCTTGATGGGCTTGGCATCCTTCATTCCAAACTTGCTTAGTATATCTTGAGTATACTTCGTTTGGCAAATGAAGGTACCCTCTTGGAGTTGCTTGACTTGGAATCCTAGAAAATATTTCAACTCCCCCATCATAGACATCTCGAATTTCTGTGTCATGATCCTACTAAATTCTTCACATGTAGATTCGTTAGTAGACCCAAATATGATATCATCAACATAAATTTGGCATACAAACAAATCATTGTCAAGAGTTTTAGTGAATAAAGTAGGATCGGCCTTGCCGACTTTGAAGCCATTAGCAATAAGGAAATCTCTAAGGCATTCATACCATGCTCTTGGGGCTTGCTTGAGCCCATAAAGCGCCTTAGAGAGCCTATAAACATGGTTAGGGTACTTACTATCTTCAAAGCCGGGAGGTTGCTCAACATAGACCTCCTCCTTGATTGGTCCATTGAGGAAGGCACTCTTCACGTCCATTTGGTAGAGCTTGAAGCCATGGTAAGTAGCATATGCTAATAATATGCGAATGGACTCAAGCCTAGCTACGGGTGCATAGGTTTCACCAAAATCCAAACCTTCAACTTGTGAATATCCCTTGGCCACGAGTCGAGCTTTGTTCCTTGTCACCACACCATGCTCGTCTTGTTTGTTGCAGAAGACCCACTTGGTTCCTACAACATTTTGGTTAGGACGTGGAACTAAATGCCATACCTCGTTCCTCGTGAAGTTGTTGAGCTCCTCTTGCATCGCCATCACCCAATCCGAATCTTGGAGTGCTTCCTCTACCCTGTGTGGCTCAATAGAGGAAACAAAAGAGTAATGCTCACAAAAATGTGCAACACGAGATCGAGTGGTTACCCCCTTATGAATGTCGCCGAGGATGGTGTCGACGGGGTGATCTCGTTGGATTGCTTGGTGGACTCTTGGGTGTGGCGGTCTAGGTTGTTCATCCTCCTTGTCTTGATCATTTGCATCTCCCCCTTGATCATTGCCGTCATCTTGAGGTGGCTCATCTTTTTGATCTTCTCCTTCATCAACTTGAGCCTCATCCTCATTTTGAGTTGGTGGAGATGCTTGCGTGGAGGAGGAAGGTTGATCTTGTGCACTTGAAGGCTCTTCGGATTCCTTAGGACACACATCCCCAATGGACATGTTCCTTAGCGCTATGCATGGAGCCTGTTCTTCACCTATCTCATCAAGATCAACTTGCTCTACTTGAGAGCCGTTAGTCTCATCAAACACAACGTCACAAGAAACTTCAACAAGTCCTGAGGACTTGTTAAAGACTCTATATGCCCTTGTGTTTGAGTCATATCCTAGTAAAAAGCCTTCTACAGTTTTAGGAGCAAATTTAGATTTTCTACCTCTTTTAACAAGAATAAAGCATTTGCTACCAAAAACTCTAAAATATGAAATATTGGGCTTTTTACCGGTTAGGAGTTCATAGGATGTCTTCTTGAGGATTCGGTGGAGATATAACCGGTTGATTGCGTAGCAGGCGGTGTTGACCGGCTCGGCCCAAAACCGATCCGGTGTCCTATACTCATCAAGCATGGTTCTTGCCATGTCCAATAGAGTTCGATTCTTCCTCTCCACTACACCATTTTGTTGTGGAGTGTAGGGAGAAGAGAACTCATGCTTGATGCCCTCCTCCTCAAGGAAGCCTTCTATTTGTGAGTTCTTGAACTCCGTCCCGTTGTCGCTTCTAATTTTCTTGATCCTTAAGCCAAACTCATTTTGAGCCTGTCTCAAGAATCCCTTTAAGGTCTCTTGGGTATGGGACTTTTCCTGCAAAAAGAACACCCAAGTGAAGCGAGAATAATCATCCACAATAACTAGACAGTACTTACTCCCGCCGATGCTTATGTAAGCGATCGGGCCGAATAGGTCCATGTGTAGGAGCTCCAGTGGCCTGTCACTAGTCATGATGTTCTTGTGTGGATGATGAGTGCCAACTTGCTTTCCGGCTTGGCATGCGCTACAGATCCTGTCTTTCTCAAAATGAACATTTGTTAGTCCTAAAATGTGTTCTCCCTTTAGAAGCTTGTGAAGATTCTTCATTCCAACATGGGCTAGTCGGCGGTGCCAGAGCCAACCCAAGTTAGTCTTAGCAACCAAGCAAGTGTCGAGTTCAGCTCTATCAAAATCTACCAAGTATAGCTGACCCTCTAACACTCCCTTAAATGCTATTGAATCATCACTCCTTCTAAAGACAGTGACACCTACATCAGTAAATAGACAGTTGTAGCCCATTTGACATAGTTGCGAAACGGAAAGCAAATTGTAATCTAAAGAATCTACAAGAAAAACATTGGAAATAGTATGGTCAGGTGATATAGCAATTTTACCCAATCCTTTGACCAAACCTTGATTTCCATCCCCGAATGTGATAGCTCGTTGGGGATCTTGGTTTTTCTCATATGAGGAGAACATCTTCTTCTCCCCTGTCATGTGGTTTGTGCACCCGCTGTCGAGTATCCAACTTGAGCCCCCGGATGCATAAACCTACAAAACAATTTTAGTTCTTGATTTTAGGTACCCAAACGGTTTTGGGTCCTTTGGCATTAGAAACAAGAACTTTGGGTTACCCAAACACAAGTCTTGGAGCCCTTGTGTTTGCCCCCAACAAACTTGGCAACTACCTTGCCGGATTTGTTAGTGAGCACATATGATGCATCAAAAGTTTTGAATGAAATAGCATGATCATTTGATGCATTAGGAGTTTTCTTTCTAGGCAACTTAGCACGGGTTGGTTGCCTAGAGCTAGATGTCTCACCCTTATATATAAAAGCATGGTTAGGGCCAGAGTGAGACTTCCTAGAATGAGTTCTCCTAATTTTGCTCTCGGGATAACCGGCAGGGTACAAAACGTAACCCTCGTTATCCTGAGGCATGGGAGCCTTGCCCTTAACAAAGTTAGATAAATTCTTTGGAGGGGCATTAAGTTTGACATTGTCTCCCCTTTGGAAGCCAATGCCATCCTTGATGCCAGGGCGTCTCCCATTGTAGAGCATACTTCTAGCAAATTTAAACTTTTCATTCTCTAAGTTATGCTCGGCAATTTTGGCATCTAATAATGCTATATGATCATTTTGTTGTTTAATTAAAGCCATGTGATCATGAATAGCATTGATATCAACATCTCTACATCTAATGCAAATAGAAGTGTGCTCAACGGTAGATGTAGAGGGTTTGCAAGATTTTAATTCTACAACCTTAGCATGCAACATATCATTCTTAGTTCTAAGGTCGGAAATAATAGTATTGCAAACATCAAAATCTTTAGCCTTAGCAATCAAATTTTCATTTTCTACTCTAAGGCTAGCAAGAGAATCATTCAATTCCTTAATCTTAGCAAGCAAATCATCATTATCATTTCTAAGATCGGGAATTGAAGCATCACAAACATGAGAATCAACCTTAGCAATTAATTTAGCATTTTCATCCCTAAGGTTGGCAATAGTGTCATGGCATGTGCTTAGCTCACTAGATAATTTCTCACATTTTTCTACCTCAAGAGCATAAGCATTTTTAACCTTAACATGCTTTTTGTTCTCCTTAATAAGGAAGTCCTCTTGAGAGTCCAAGAGATCATCCTTCTCATGAATAGCACTAATCAATTCATTTAATTTTTCCTTTTGTTGCATGTTAAGGTCGGCAAAAAGGGTACGCAAATTATTTTCCTCATCACTAGCATTATCATCACTAGAGGACTCATATCTAGTGGAGGATTTGGATTTAACCTTCTTCCTTTTGCCGTCCTTCTCCATGAGGCACTTGTGGCCGACGTTGGGGAAGAGGAGTCCCTTGGTGACGGCGATGTTGGCGGCGTCCTCGTCGTCAGAGGAGGAGTCGGTGGAGCTCTCGTTGAAAGTCGCCTAGAGGGGGGGTGAATATGGCGAAACTGAAATTCTCAAAAATAATCACAACTACAATCCGGGTTAGCGTTAGAAATATAATCGAGTCCGCGAGAGAGGGTGCAAAACAAATCGCAAGCGAATAAGAAGTGAGACACGCGGATTTGTTTTACCGAGGTTCGGTTCTCGCAAACCTACTCCCCGTTGAGGAGGCCACAAAGGCCGGGTCTCTTTCAACCCTTACCCTCTCTCAAACGGTCCCACGAACCGAGTGAGCTTCTCTTCTCAAAACACTTGGGAATCAAACTTCCCGCAAGGACCACCACACGATTGGTGTCTCTTGCCTCAATTACAAGTGAGTGTTTGATCACAAGAAAGAATGCCAAAGAAAAAGAAGCGATCCAAGCGCAAGAGCTCAAATGAACACTACAAATCACTCTCTCTAGTCACTAAGGCTTTGTGTGGTGTTGGGAGAGGATTTGATCTCTTTTGGTGTGCTTTGTAATGAATGCAAGCTCTTGTATAGTGGTTGGAAGCTGGAAAACTTGGATGCAATGAATGGTGGGTGGTTGGGGGTATTTATAGCCCCAACCACCAAACTAGCCGTTTGGTGAGGCTGTCTATTCGATGGCGCACCGGACAGTCCGGTGCACACCGGACATGTCCGGTGCGACAGCCACGTCACCAAAGACGTTGGGTTCCGACCGTTGGAGCTCTGTCTTCTGGGCCCGCCTGGATGTCCGGTGGCGCACCGGACATGCACTGTAGATTGTCCGGTGCGCCAGTATGGGCGTGCCTAACCTCTGCGCGCGCAGCGCGCGCATTTAATGCGTCGCAGGTAGCCGTTGGCGCCGAAATAGCCGTTGCCCCGCTGTTGCACCGGACAGTCCGGTGCACACCGGACAGTCCGGTGAATTTTAGCGAAGCAGCCGAAGTGAATTCCCGAGGCTGGCGAGTTCTGGAGGCCGCCCTTCCTTGGAGCACCGGACATGTCCGGTGTACACCGGACAGTCCGGTGAATTATAGCGGAGTGGCCTCTGAAAATTCCCGAAGGTGACGAGTTTGAAGTTTGAGTCCTCTGGTGCACCGGACATGTCCGGTGGCACACCGGACATGTCCGGTGGCACACCGGACAGTCCGGTGCGCCAGACCAGAGGAGCCTTCGGTTGACCCTTTGCTCTTTTGTCGAACCCAATACTTGGTCTTTTTATTGGCTAAGTGTGAACCTTTTGCACCTGTATAATTTATACACTAGAGCAAACTAGTTAGTCCAATATTTGTGTTGGGCAATTCAACCACCAAAATTATTTAGGAACTAGGTGTAAGCCTAATTCCCTTTCACATACTTTCTTGGAGCGGGGCTTGTAGTCTTTCCCCCTCCTTTGCTTGAGGATTTGACGGAAGCTCTTGATAATGAGCGCCATCTCCTCGTTGTCGAGCTTGGAGGCGTCGATGGGTGTTCGACTTGGAGTAGCCTCCTCCTTCGTTTCTTCCATCGCCTTGAATGCGACCGGCTGTGCCTCGGGCATGGAGGAGGTGCCTTGCTCGATGATTTTCTTTGAGCTTTTAATCATTAGCTCAAAGCTCACAAATTTTCCTATAACCTCCTCGGGAGACATTAGCTTATATCTAGGATCACCTCAGATTAATTGAACTTGTGTAGGATTAAGAAATACGAGGGATCTAAGAATAACCTTGACCATCTCATGGTCATCCCATTTTTCGCTCCCGAGGTTGCGCACTTGATTCACCAAGGTCTTCAAGCGGTTGTACATAGCTTGTGAATCCTCCCCTTGGTGAAGCATGAAGCGACCGAGCTCCCCCTCGATCGTCTCCCGCTTGGTGATCTTTGTCACCTCGTCTCCCTCTTGCGCGGTCTTGAGTACGTCCCAAATTTCCTTCGCACTTTTTAACCCTTGCACCTTATTATACTCTTCTCGACTTAGAGAGGCGAGGAGTATAGTGGTGGCTTGGGAGTTAAAGTGGTGAATTTGGGCCACCTCGTCCGAGTCGTAGTCTTCATCCCCTACGGATGGTACCTGTACACCAAACTCAATAACATTCCATATGCTTGTGTGGAGTGAGGTTAGATGGTGCCTCATTTTGTCACTCCACATATTATAATCTTCACCGTCAAAAACCGGTGGTTTGCCTAATGGAACGGAGAGTAGAGGAGTACACTTTGAAATGTGGGGGTAGCGTAGGGGGATCTTACTATACTTCTTGCGCTCTTGGTGCTTAGAAGTTACGGACGACGCATCGGAGTCGGAGGTCGATGGTGATGAAGAGTCGGTCTCGTAGTAGACCACTTTCCTCATCCTCTTGTGCTTGTCGCCTCTCCGATGTGACTTGTGGGAAGAAGATTTCTTCTCCTTCCCCTTCCCTTTGTTGGAGGAGTCCTTCTTCTTCTCCTTCCTCTTGGTGCGGGACTCTTCCGATGAAGTGCTCCCATGACTCGTAATGGGCTTGTCGCCGGTCTCCATCTCCCTCTTGGTGTGATCTCCCGACATCACTTCGAGCGGTTAGGCTCTAATGAAGCACCGGGCTCTGATACCAATTGAAAGTCGCCTAGAGGGGGGTGAATAGGGCGAAACTGAAATTTACAAAATTAATCACAACTACAAGCCGGGTTAGCGTTAGAAATAATAATGAGTCCGAGAGAGAGGGCGCAAAACAAATCGCAAGCGAATGAAGAGTGTGACACGCGGATTTGTTTTACCGAGGTTCGGTTCTTGCAAACCTACTCCCTGTTGAGGAGGCCACAAAGGCCGGGTCTTTTTCAACCCTTTCCCTCTCTCAAACGGTCCCTCGGATCGAGTGAGCTTCTCTTCTCAAATCAAATCGGGAACAAAACTTCCCCGCAAGGACCACCACACAATTGGTGTCTCTTGCCTCGGTTACAATCAAGTTTTGATCACAAGAACAAGTGAGAAAGAAAAGAAGCAACTTGAGTGTGTCTTGTGTGGAATTGGAGAGGATTTGATCACTTGAGTGTGTCTAGAATTGAATGCCTAGCTCTTGTAAGTGGTTGAGAAGTGGAAAACTTGGATGACTTGAATGTGGGGTGGTTGGGGGTATTTATAGCCCCAACCACCAAACTAGCCGTTTGGTGGAGGCTGTCTGTCATATGGTGCACCGGACAGTCCGGTGCCACAGCCACGTCATCAGGCCGTTAGGGTTCCGACCGTTGGAGCTCTGACTGCTGGGCCCGCCTGGATGTCCGATGGCGCACCGGACATGCACTGTAGAGTGTCCGGTGTGCCAGCATGGGCGTGTCTGACTTCTGCGCGCGCTGGCACGCATTTAATGCGCTGCAGGTAGCCGTTGGCGCCTGAAGTAGCCGTTGCTTCGTTGTCACACCGGACAGTCCGGTGTACACCGGACATGTCCGGTGAATTATAGCGGACTAACCGTTGTGAATTCCCGAAGCCGACGAGTTCAGAGTCTCTTCATCCTTGGGGCACCGGACACTGTCCGGTGTACACCGGACACTGTCCGGTGTACACCGGACAGTCCGGTGAATTATAGCGGAGTGACTCTGTGTTTTCCCGAAGGTGAGGAGTTTGGCTTCAAGTCCCCTGGTTCACCGGACACTGTCCTGTGGTGCACCGGACACTGTCCGGTGGCGCACCGGACAGTCCGGTGTGCCCATCCAGGGTGCCTTCGGTTCTCTCTTTGCTCCTTTGTTTGAACCCTTTCTCTTGATCTTTTTATTGGCTTATTGTGAACCTTTGGTACCTGTAGATCTTATAGACTTGGGCAAACTAGTTAGTCCAATTATTTGTGTTGGGCAATTCAACCACCAAAATTAGTTTAGGAAATAGGTGTAAGCCTAATTCCCTTTCAGACGCCCTTGGCTGATTAACTAGGAAAGCTAGTGGAGGTCTTCCTTACCCGAAAGGGGCAAGGGCAGTAGGGGAGTGGTCAGTGTAGGGAGGTCCTTGGGTTGATTTTGCTGTGATGGCGGTCAGGCGAGGGATTCCTGCACTGGAGCTTCCTATAAACTGTAGCGGGATTTCTGAAGCTAGTGGAACTTTGTAAAGGCCTCGTAGTGTTACCCTGCCTCGCCTCCTCGGTAGAGGTGTATGGGATTGGCCGTCTCTTGGCAGATGGGTAACATGACTTGTGGGTAAAGATGCGCAACCTCTGCAGAGTGTAAAACTGGTATACTAGCCGTGCTCACGGTCATGAGCGGCTCGGACCCTCACATGATTAATTTATGGAACTTAAATTTAATTTGACATTTGCATCGCATTTGGGATTATTTTACTATTACTTTTCTTTATTATTATTAAGGTTTGGTATTTACTTACACTTAGTAATTGCTAATAAAATTTTGACCAACTTATAAAAGCAACGCTCAGCTTCAGCCTTTATTCCATTGATCAGCCTTACACTTCATGAACTCCCATCTTTGGTGAGTTCATGCCATATTATTCCCCACGACTTGTTGAGCTATGAACGTATGTGAGCTCACTCTTGCTGTCTCACATCCCCCCACAGGAGAAGAACATGTGGTCGAAGAGAAGTCGCCTAACACTGAGGCATTCGACTTGATCTAGGTGGCGTTTCCCAGTCAGCTTTGTGGCGCCAGGGAATAATCTTTAGTTCGCTTTACTTTATCATTTATTTTTGTAAGACTTCCGCTATGTAATAAGTACATTTATGATATTTATGACATTTATCTCTATGCTCTCTGTTACTATGTGTGTTGTTCTTCCTTGGCGCACATATGAGATGCACCCGGATTTGTCCCTTAAATCCGGATGTGACAACTCCGGCCATGTCGACGAGCACGACTCGCTTCGCCGACCTCACCCTCGTCTACCACCGCCAAGGGAGAGCCACTCCCTCGACACCCACGTATCCGGGCCCATCGACGAGCGTGGGCCGCTTTGCTGACCCCACTGTCGTCTATCATCGTCGTGAGCCGGCAACGCCCGCAGCCCTCGATGTCATGGTGGCCCGCTCTAAGCCGTCTGTGTACCACCCGGTTGCCATCCACCGTGACCCCGGGCACGTCCACTCGATGGTGACTCGACGCGCCGCCTGTGTCCTTCAGCCCGTCGACCGGCTGATTTTGGCCGCTGATACGACTACCAGTCCACGGGATGCCTCCCCGGTCCCCTCCTCCGTTTGCACCGCCCTCGCTGACCCACACTGGTGTCGGGCAATGGAGGAGGAGTACGTGGCCCTGCTAGCCAACCACACCTGGTACCTAGTATCGTGTCCTCTAGACACTAACGTGATCACCAGAAAGTGGCTCTTTCTCCACAAGCTGACATCAAACGGCTCTCTCGACCACTACAAGTCCCATTGGGTCCTTCGGGGCTTCACCCAGCGCCTCGGAGTGGACTATGATGAGGCCTTCAACCCCGTCGTCAAGTTCGCATCGTCCTGTCCCTTGCCATCTCCCGGGACTGGGGGATCCATCAGCTTGATGTCAAGAATGCCTTCCTTCATGGCACTTTGACGAAGACATACTGCAGCCAGTCCACCGGTTTCATCGACGCCGCTCACCTGGATATGGTCTACTGGCTGAACCGCTCCCTCTATGGCCTCAAGAAGACGCCGTGGGCCTGGTACAGCTGCTTCGTCTCCTACTTAGCCTCCATCAGCTTCGTCTAGGCCAAGTCGGACATGTCACTCTTCATCTACATGCGTGGCAATCAAGGACACCGTCTACCTCCTACTCTACGTCGACGACATTGTGCTCACAGCATCTATCGCCGATCTCCTACAGCGCACGATCATCGCCCTCCAGTGGGAGTTTATGATGAAGGACCTGGGCCCCCTCCAACACTTCCTCGTTATTACCACCGAACGCCGGCCTCACTCCTCAGGGTCTCTTCCTTCAGCAGTGCTAGTACGCCATCAACATCCTGGAGCGGGCTGGAATGTCCGAATGCAAGTCCTACTCCACGCCTGTTGACAATCAGGAGAAGCTCTCTGAGGACGATGGGCCCCCGGTCGTCGACACAATGTCTTATTGGAGACTTACCGGCTCGCTCCAGTACCTCACCTTCTCCTGGCCCGACATCGCCTATGCCATCCAGCAAGTGTGCCTGCATATGCACACCCCGCGGGAGCCCCATCTCACCGTTCTCAAGCGGATCCCATGCTACCTCCATGACTCCCTCGACTACGACCTCCTACTCCGACCATCCCTGACGTCGGAGCTCGTGGTCTACATCGACACTGATTGGGTGGCTGCCTCGACATGCGTCGGTCCACTTCTGGCTATGCCGTGTTCCTGGGCGCCAACCTCGTCTCCTGGGTCACCAAGCGGCAGCCCGTCGTCTCCCGCTCTAGCACAAAGGCCGAGTACCGCGTTGTGGCCAACGATGTGGCGGAGGCCTCTCGAATGCGCCAGCTACTCCACGAACTCTACAGCCCCCTTCAGCGCTCCATGCTCGTATACTGCGACAACGTCAGCGCCATCTACCTCTCCTCTCCACCAATCCTGTGCAGCATCAGCGCACGAAGCATGTGGTGGTCGACCTACACTTCGTTCACGAGCGTGTCGCTACAGGTGACGTTCGGGTTCTTAGCATCCACACCACACTGCAGTTTGCCGATATCTTCACCAAGAGGTTATTGTCGAGTGTATTTTTAGACTTTCGATCCAGTCTCAACATTTGTATAGGATAGAGTTACGACTGCGGGGGGTGTTAGAATAGCCGTTTAGGTTTGAGGCTTTTCTCGTGTAATTACCCTCTCACCCCTTTGTAAAGGGCCTGACCTAGTTAACTCAAGTCTATTAATACCACACCTAACCCTAATCTAGGGTTAGGGTTTTCCACAGTTTGTATTGTTGCGAGTAGACGAGCAAGTGACCGAGGAGCCTGGAGCACAACAGGTTGAGGATTTGAGCAATTTGTATTTTGTCCTTGATCACTTCTTTTACCTAATAATGTTCTCTATTATCACTGTGACATGCTCAAATTAATTTGATGAAACCTAATAGGTTACCTTAGTTTGGTCTACTCTATACCTTGCTTACCACTAAACTATTGGGTAGTATCTACTATTGCTCTATATGATTTTGGATGTTATGATACATATTATTCATGATCATGCTTATTCCTGTCAATGGATCATTTATTATTCACGATAAGATTATTTTGGTTAATTGGAACATGAAGCGACTACCCGAGAAAACAGTGCTACCATAAGGATGGAATGGGACGTCCTTGGCTAATTAATTAGGAAAGCTAGTGTGAGCTAATTCTTTCCGAAAGGGGCAAGCAGGGTGGACGAGTGCAGGTGTAGAGAGGTCTTCGAGTCGGACTGTCTGTATAACTTTTCGAACGAGGGATTCCTCTATCGCCTTCGGCCCAGAAACCGTACCGGGTTTTTTCATCTAGTGGAACTTTGAAAAGGTCTCGTAGTGCTACCCTGCCTCACCTCCTCGGTAGAGGTGTATGAGAATCATGACCCCTTGGCAGATGGGTATCACAGCTTATGGGTAAAAATGTGCAACCTCTACAGAGTGTAAAACTGGTATATCAGCCGTGCTCACAATATTGAATGGCTCGGACCCTCAAATAAGTAACTTATGGAATTAAACTTATTCTATCATTTGCATTGTATTGTGCGATTTATTATTAAATATGATTTCATATTTATTTGGGTTGGTATACACTTATACTTAGTAATTGCTAATAAAATTTGGCCAACTTATTAAAAGCAATGCTCAGCCTTAACCATTATTTGTTGATAAGTCTTACACTACATATGAGTTCTCACCGTAAGTAAGTTTATGCACATTATTCCACACACTTGCTCAGCGATGAACGATTGTGAGCTCACTCTTTCTATAAACCTGTATGTCGTCTTCTAGTCAATTGTTGGTGCCGAGGAGATATTTATCTTAGTGTGATTTATTTATTATCAGTTATTTTGTAAGACATTTTCGTTATATAATAAAGACTATAACATTCGTCTCTATATACTGAGTAATTGTATGTGTCCATCTTTATTTGACGCATATATATAAAGCGCATCCAGGTTTGCCAAGCTGAGGAAAAGGAAAAAAGTAGTAGATGCTGTGAAAATGTCCTCAGATTGAAGGGCGCTTGATTATCAGCAAAAACTGACAGAAAATGGCATTTGGACGAAAAATGTAATCTGGAAGCTAGGAACACATGTAAGCATGTGTACGACACAAAATGTTTTGTATGAGGGCATGAGGCATCAATGCTAGCTGAAAAAAATATAGCGTGGGCGTTATTTGCCTCAAATGTAGAACAAAGAGACTGACAAATTGGGATACCATCGAGAACTGCTTCTGATTGCAATTGTTCTCCAAACATGAGGAACAGCCGAACAGACATGGCAGAATAAATGAGGAAAAAAACAAGAAGATCACATGCTCTGTCCCTCACCGTCTCACCCCTCATCTTCTTCTCCCCCTTGCAAAGCGAGGGAGTCGTCGCCCGCCCGCCGTCACGTTGTAGGTGAGATGGGATGGCTGGCATCCGCTTGACGTCCGAGGCGGGACATGGTGCTCGCAATTGGCGAGCTATGCAGGCAGCAATTGCTGCGCGGCGTGCCTGACCTGGCCAAGGTGCGAGCCAATCAAGCAACGGTGCCGGCTGGTATCTCTAAAAAAATTTCTATTGCCCGAGCTCCGGCGGCGGACCATCACTGCAGTTCGTGTGTACTCCACTGCTCTTTTTTTTTTTTTTTTTGCTCAAGTTGCATAGAGTTTTTCTCCTGCTTGCTTCAGAATAGGGAAGATAAACATTTTTCATTTGCTTGCACGGCTGAAGCCTGAAGAACACATATGGATGGGAAGTTCGGGATATCTTGTGCCTGGTAGATTTTAAGTATGACGAGAGAACTTAAATCTTCGCAAATGCCAACGCAATCTCTGTACGATTATTTTAGATAATGTAATTAAAATTTCCGGCTTTTACCTCATAGCCAGGATAGAGCCAAACTTATTACAGAACTAGCAATCTCGGTAGGATGGCTACTTGATATGAGAGGTCAACACTCAGCAGCAGTCACGTCTCAGAGTACAGAAATTTCGGAGTTCGCGATGTATATCCGTGGAGCTCGCTACACGAATGTGGAACCCGCAAGCTTTACAAAGTACTCCAGTATTTATTTTACCCATATACATCGTGATCGTGTAAAGCAGCACGAGTAGGATACTGGTATATCCAACATTGGATCTGAAATTTTCTCCGCTTCAAATCCATCATCATCCTTTGTATGCTGAAGTTTTGGAATAGGACTGAGCTTCCATGTTAGAATGGGCTGTGACCTGAGAAGTTCCTCTTGAATTTTAAATTGCTCTCCCTTTGACTTCATTTCGCTCTCAAGGAGCATTCCTGTAGCTATTTTCACACAGATAGGAGTATTGCATACAAACCTCAATGTTTAACCTTGTACAGATCAAAGAGTATACCCTCCCACTAACCTTGACTAGGCCGTAGATACAAGATAAGGAAAAGTACTGTACATATATACAACTGGGCATCGAGGAATGAGCGGTCCAAAATATGCATTCCGCTCCTAGAACTTGGGCTTGGAGGAATGAACCGTCCAAAATATGCATTCCGCTCCTAGAACTTGCTGTTTGTGCCAAAAACCTGTGATCCTGCATATAATGGTTCAAGTAAGAAGAGAATCAGAACAAGAAGCCTATTCTGAATTTACTGACTAGTTCTTTGACATGATTTGTGCAGCTGTTATGTTACCTAGAGTTGGCATCAAGACTGTCAGAGCCGCGATTCCGACAAGTTTCAGGGGAAGCCCTGTGGTGACGAGATCCTTGATGGTAATGTGGCCAGTGCTGAACCCAATTACGTTTGACGGTGATCCAGTAGGTAACAAGTACGAAAGCTGAGCCCCAACTGCTCCAGAAACCATGAGCAGCGCTGGGTGCACATCGATCGCCTTGGCCAATTCAGCAAACAGAGGGAGCAGCAGCGTCGTGGTCGCGTCGTCCGACGTGAACTCTGTGACGACACCGCTGACGACGCAGGCCACAGGTACAATGACCACCGTCGCTGCGCCCTTCAGGAACCGGAGCCCGTCAGAGAGGATGTCGGTCAGGCCGCTTGACCTGAAGCCTTCAGCGATGGCGAATCCTGCCCCCAGGAGGAGGATAATGTCCCACTGGAGCTTCCTACACTTGTCCCAGTCCATCAGTTTCTCGCCCTTGTTCTTCCGGCTTGGAATTATGAAGAGTAGCGTGGCCATCATGATCTGAACCGAGAGTGAGTTGTGAGATTAAGAGATGCATGGCTTGATAACTTTTCGTCTGCGTGCACTTACGGTGACTGTTCCGTCTCCGACATTGTTGTGGAAGAGAGCCCCCCACCCTGGTATGTCAGCTGTAAGGTTCCTAGTCATCCATAGCACAATTAGACCCTGCAAAATTTATCCATTTCAGTGTGTCAGAAACCCTACAAAATTTACAGTGTGTTACACAAGAGCAACCCTGTATGATATGTGACCATCTTTGGAAGAGAAAATCGATGACACAGATAAGGTAGAACATGCGTTGGGAAAGAAGTGGAATTTACCCCAAACACTGCCAAGACCATCTTCTCTGCAAATACCATTGGACCTGCATGGTTCAGAAGAATAGTTTCTTCAGATAAGTAGTCCCCTGGATTGCACTGGATGAGTGAATTGTTCTGAAACATGGAATTTAAACGTGCCGAGGTCTGACCCAAATGTTGGGTAACGTTTCCTAAATGGTGGGAAAGATATTGAATGATGAATGCCATGTTCAGTCAGCGGTATACTTTTAAT
Source organism: Zea luxurians (assembly GCA_029449295.1). Lineage (NCBI taxonomy): Eukaryota > Viridiplantae > Streptophyta > Magnoliopsida > Poales > Poaceae > Zea > Zea luxurians. The sequence goes on from JAOPSE010000003.1 coordinate 21,236,115, forward strand.
TGCGAGTAAAATAAAGAAGATCTTGTCGACAAAGCTTCAGAAAGGAAAGCGTTACTAGATAGAAACCGAAATGCGTATTAGATACTGTACTACCTAACAAGCTGAGCTCTCTTCTGAGATGGCTTCTGTCCAGGTAACCGGAGAGTGCCTTTCCCGTGTTGTTGGAGCAGAACATGAGGCAGAGTGTGATCCAGAGTGCCAAGAAGAGGATGAGCGCCATGGGGAGGCCGAAGGACATCCAGGAGCTGAAGGTGATGGGCTCCTGCTCCGGGAAGTAGGTGGACCACATCCCGACGAGGATGATGTTGACGCCGGTGCCCGCCAGCGTGGACATCCCGCCGATGGCCGACGCGTAGACCACGCCGAGCACTACGGCCTTGGAGAAGCGGCGGACCTCGTCGTGCGCCCAGGTCCCGGCCCCGGCGGCCCCGCCCCCGCGCGGCAGTCTCTGAAGGATCCCCGTCGCCACGGGCATCATCATGACCGTGCACGCCGTGTTGTGGATCCACATGCTGACGAAGAAAGTGGTGCCGGTGATGCCCAGCAGCAACAGCGGCGGCCGCACAGGGTCCCCGCAGAAGAGCGACGTGATCTGCGCGCGTGCCCAGATGGCCAGACCCACACGGTGAGGAGTTAGTGACCATCGATTAGGCAGGGAATCGGGGCGAGGGCGGCGCGTACGTTGAGAGCGAGGCGGCGGTGGATTTGGTAGTGTTCGATGGCGAGAGCGAGTATGAAGCTGCCGAGGACGAGCGAGATGACGTCGTCCATGTAGGCCTTGGCGACGGCGTCCGCGGAGGAGACGCCGAACAGCGGGAAGAGGAAGAGCGGCGCCATGGAGGCGACGGCCAGCGGCACGGCGCCCGTGACCCACCAGAGGAAGACCCAGGCGAGCACTGCGAGCATGTTGCGCGCCTCTCGGTGGTGGTGGGCGTGGGCGCCCCCGCCGACGGCGAGGTCCACGAGCGCGCACACGGCCGCTGCTGCCGCGGGGCCCGCCGCCACGGCCGGATACCTGTGCGCGAGCAGCGCGCGCACCCAGGACGGCGGCGACCGCAACTCCTGTGCCCCGTTGTCGCGCGCGGGCGGCGGGAGCAGCGGCGCCTCCACGTCGTCGGACGAGGCCCCCCCGAAGCTGCCGCGCTTGTCCATCGGCACCGCGACCGGCTGCTTCGTTCCGTCGGTCGGTTGCCGCTGTTTGAGGCGTGGCGGCTGGCCGAGTTCGTTCGTCTTTGTAGCCTGCGCGCGCGATGGACGGAGAAGTGTGCTGATCTGGCAGTAACATGGTAATAATTGCGCGCTAAAAACATGCTGGCCAGGACGGCGACAGGCATATCGCATATGGGTGCAGGGTGCGCGTGGGTTATTTGATGGACACGAATTCGGGAGGTAATCGGCTGCGTCCACATGGCACATGCCCCCACCAGCCTAACATCGGGAGGCAATCGGATGTCTTTAGAGCATTTCCAAGAGGGGTACTGAATAAAATTATATTTTAAAATATACGATTTAGGACCGTAAAACGTCTTTCAACAGTGTCTTTATTTCAAAAAATTCACCAAACGATTATAAGGCTCGAGCTCTCGGGTTCTAAAGACGTGTTTGATATGATTACAGAGCAAAACTCGAAGAAAGAGCTAGTCATAGTCTGTCAAGTGTCAAATACTCTAACTTCAGAGTTGTAAACTCTATTAAGTTTTCAGGGTTGTAGTACAATTTTTTGGAGTATCTCTTTTGCTGCTCCGAAAACTCTAAAAATCAATCTAGACATGATGTTTGGAGTTATTTATCCGCCACTGCCACTAGTTATGAGATAGCAATCTAAACTCTGGAGCAGAGCTGCTCTACCTAGAGTAGAGTAGAACTGCTTTGAAGTGGAGCAGAGCCATACCAAATATGCCCTAAATATAGTACCCTACATATTAGAGCTTCATCCTTGTTTTCTCTTAATCTACAATATTTATTTCCTAAAAATATGATTTATTTTCGAAATAGCATTATTTATGGTCCAACAGTTGGAGTAAAAAATTATTTTAAGACCCTAAATATTTTAAATACTTTCAAATTTTAGAGATCTATTTTAGTAATTTTTGTTGAAGATGCTCTAAGGGATGTTTGGTTCCTGACTTAGAGCATCTCCAAAAGACTAGTCAAATGGCTCGTTTAGCTAAATTTTAGCTAATCAACAGCAAACTAAGGGCGTGTTTGGTATGGCTCCAGAGCAAAACTCTATGGAGGAGCTGTCCATGGCATGCCAAATACCCTAACTCTATAGTTGTAAACTCTATGGAGTTTTTTGAGCTGCAGTACAATTTTTTGGAGTACCTCTTTTGCTGCTCCGAAAACTCCAGAAAAGCAACCTAGTCATGGAGTTTGGAGTCATTTACCCACCACTGCCACCGGTTAGGAGAAACAATCTAAACTCTAGAGCAGAACTGATCCACCCAAAGTTTTGGAGTAGAGCTGCTCTGGGTAGAGCAGAACCATGCCAAACACACCCTAACTCTCCAACAAACTAGCCATTCAACTCATCAAGTCATCCAGCTCTTCAAATTAGCCTCGTCTCTAGCCAAACTTAGCTAGCCACTCCGGCTAGCCAAACTAACTTGACATGTGTTGAATGATGTGTAGGACCCAGACGTCGGTGTGTGGAGAGAGAGAGAGTTGAATGTAGCCGTTGGGATTGGGAGAATGAAAAATGGAGAGTCCGTTGGAGTGAGATGCTACATATAAAGTGTAATTTTTATGGAGAGGTAAATACAGAGTCAAATAGAGAGTAAAAAATGGAGAGTCCCTCGAAGATGCTCTTAGAAGATGTTTGAATGCACTATAGTTAGCTATTAAAATTAGTTGAAGACAACCAAACAATCTAGCTAATAGTTCAGCTATTAGCTACTTTTGGCAAATTAGCTAATAGTTAGCTAGCTAATTTCATTAGCAAAATTTATCCAACTAACTATTAGCTCTAGTGCATTCAAATATCCCCTTAAGTTCGGATGTCATATCGAATGTGTGATTGTCATGAGTATTAAATATAGTCTAATTATAAAACTAATTATATAGATGAAGATAAAACGACGAGATGAATTAATTAAGCTTAAGTAATCCATGATTAACAAATGGTACTGTAGCATCACATGTATGAATCATAGACTAATTAGGTTTAATAGTTTTGTCTTGTCGTTTAGTCCTCATATATGTAATTAGCTTTGTAATTAGACTATATCTAATACTCACAAATGATATTTAAACATTCGATGTGACATGAACTAAACTTTAATCAAAGAAACTAGACACACACTAAATGGGCTTGACTAAACACGGTAAACCCGATAGCGCACAATGTCTAATGTTGTATTTGGCTAACACTCAAGCTGTCGTGCCGGCCCCAACAAGACATGATTAAGAAACATAAATTATTAGACCTGTCTACGTGATGAGGTTATAATAATGTCTTTTGACATGTATGATAGACTTGTAACTTAAAACAATGAGTTGAGTTGCACTTAATTTCTATCTAAGGTTTTCTCACGAGCGATGAGTTTTTTTTATCTAGATAGGTTTTTAATAAGATAATCATTGTATTTAATAACTCAGTTAATGTATATTTAAAGCCTACCTGTGTCAGTTTAATTTATATTTGTCAGTTTAGTTTATATTTGTTTGTGGTGTTTGCTTGTTGTGTCTGTAGTGTCGGTATTACTTTATGGCACTATCCTATTGTCTCTGAGTCGATGTTCAAACACTATTGTCATTGACAACACGTTATAGTTAGTTGTGTCTAATCATGTTATGTCTGTTCGTGCCCGTACCGAACTGACCATCGGGACTAGCGATGAGAGTGGCAATCAAAACTTTTAAATAAATTTATTATTTTAAAATAGATACGTATACAATTTAATGTTAAAATTTTCTTATGTTATCAAACACATTATTATAATAAAAAAATATTACATAAATTATTTTATGTGTTATTTGCTCCTAAAAAGATGAAAAATTTACCGAATTTGTTTCTGAATTCATGTCGAATTTTATATCTATTATTTCAGAAAATATAGAATAAATTTGAGGTTTGACTTTTATGAATTTTTATAAGCTTAATGTTAAAATCAAGAATATAAATTTGCATAGTAGATTTTATATCCTATTTATTCGTAATCAAATAAATACGACAAAAATTTGATTACCGAATAAATACTGTTTTTGGTAGTTTTCATCTTCGATCTGGACATTAATATTCTGGATCGATGAGAAATAACTCGTCCAAAAGAAACTTCCTGAGATAAACAGAGCAGAACGATAGTGACCCCACTGAATTCGTGACCACGGATGTCCTACTCAAGGTGCAGCAAGCAGCACCAATCACGAATGTGCCCGAATGACCTGATGGACACTGGCGTCTTCGTAATCGAAAGCACGTCGAGCCTCGAGGACACATCGATGGGTCACCTGAGGCTGAGGCTGCGCCACAGAGTGATCCACATCCACCCGACCGGGACACTTGCACTTGCACTTGAGGTAGCTGAAGAAAAACGGCGAATCTGCTGACTCATCAACGTACTACTACTAACTTGTTATGGACGACTAGCAAAGTGGTCCTATACTGGTACGGCTCAAGTATATACCGTATAAAACACCACAACATTGTTTTATTGGCTAGATAGACGTGAATGTGGATTTAGAGCCAATAATTATTATAATTTTAGTTTTTTTTATCATTTAAATATGGAAAGTATGATAACGGTGAACCGTGACACCGAGCTTTATACAGTAGAGATATCTTAAAAACAAAACCCCGTTTAATAGGGGGGGGGGGGCTCTTGAGAGTCTCTAGGGATTAACTGAAAAAAAAGAAACGGACTCTTCGTGAAGAGTCTGTCTCTACACGATTTTCTATACGCATGGTCTCTTAATTGCGTTTATGTTTTAGCAGCTCAGGGTTATACTATACAGTTTCTTTGTTGTTTCTTGTACTTAGAAAATTGTCTTACTGTCTTAGAGTTGTACATGCCCGGTAATTAAGCATGCGCAAGCGCAACAGACGCAAAAGGAAAAATCTTGAGTTTGTCTCGTCTACTCCCCATGTCTTTATCATGCAAAGTACTGTTTTGCATTGTGAATTGCACTGTTTGCAAAGTAAGTTTAAAATAGAGAGTAAGATAAGGAGTGGAATAGAGAGTCTGCTAGAGATAGCCTAATGCTTGTCATGATATCTGGATCCGCCTGATAATTTGCAAGCACTGCGCCCACTCGAACCTGACCGATCAACGCAGTCGTTAGGCCTGCTAATAGGTTAAAACCCAACCCAACCCATACCAAATTGACTCTCTTGTCCATGGCACACATCTCACAATTTTATTGTCTCAACCCAATACAATCTAACCCACCAATCAACTGAGTTCACGGATTTGCTACAGTAGTCCATGAGCTTATTATAAGGTCATTCTCAGTAATAAGTTTCAATGCATGTTTCTAATGTTGCCACATCATGCAAGGTGTTATCCCCATGAAACTCTATCATCTCCCATAAAACTCTCTATATCTCTCCTCTTAATTGCACTGCCATGTCACCAAACATGATTACGTATTACCGCATTTAATTCCTATAAAACACCTATTGAGAATGGCCTAAGTCCTTAAACACAACGACACAATCTCCAAAATATAGCTTTGACCAATGTTCTTTTGTTTAAAATACAAATTAACTCTTAATATATTTATACTTTTTGTAAAAGTACTTTTTAAGCCAAATCAGTACACGGTACATATACGTATTAGGTTATCTTCAGCAGCTTACACATCCTATCTTCTATTCTCCTATCACATCCTGATTTCAAACTTTACTATGTGAATAGTGCAGTCTACAGTGTAAATCAGTGTTTTGCACGCCATATGCAGGATCTGCTGGAGACAGCCTTGGTTTTCAAAACTTATTTATAGTCAAAGTTTTGTGAGTTGGACTCAAACCTTGTGTAGACCGAAATATTTTGGACATGGAATGAGTAAATTTGTATAGATTTGTCCCACATTAAAGGCTATATCTTGGATTTAAAAATATCATGTTCACACTTTAAAATCTTATATCAACACAGAGCTATTTCGTACTCCCTCCGTCATAAAATAAAATTTGTTTTATCTTTTTAGTTGACTCATACAATAATCATTGTATTTGTTTTATATATGTGTCTAGATATATTATTATTTATTTGAATATAAACATAAAAATCAAAGTCTAAACAACTAATATTTTAGGACGGTTGGAGTACCTGTTAGTATGGTCAGATAACTCACATCGAAATCGGACCCAGCGCTAAATCCTTGAGTTCACACTTAAAAATTCCAGCGAAGTTGATTGAAATTTGTTTCGTACAGATCAATGTGACATGAGTAAATCTGGCACGCCTTGGCCCAATCCTATTGGGCTTGGTAGACATCAGCAAACTCGTCTCGTCCCAAGCCCGTCGGCATTGGTCCGGCTTGCAGGTCTAGACATACGTTCCGCTACCTAGAAAAACATTTTCTGACATGAGTTCTATCTGAAATATTTATTCGACGAGACACAATCATATTTAATATTCAAAAAAAAATAATATTAAAATGAATATATGGTCCACACATCAGATATTAAAGTGATAAAAACAAATATTACATGTTATTTTAGTCAATAGGTCGAAAAAACAAAAGTTGAAAAAGAGTCTGACCTTTTTTATAAGTCACTCGGTTGTCACCCATCCTCCTTCAGCTAGTGAGATAATATTATGTGGGGGCGCTGCGGTGTGTGGCTTCCTGTCATGTTAGACGTGGGTGGTTTTTCAATGCCCATCTGTGGTGTAAGGACCCATTGTTATGCTAAAAATAGGGAAGATGAATAGACATACACGCCTCACACATGATACACACACGAAACTACTGGTTTAATATACTAGAGATTATTTTATCAGTGTGTTTGGAAAACACACGAGCGACTAAGGATAGCAATTTCCCCCATGGGGGCATGGACATGGACAAAAATTCCTTGCGATGATGGCGAGGTAGGGACTCAAAATTTAGTGGGACGGGGATAAAAATTCCTCCACTGGGATCCGATGGGGACCCAAATTAGGAGTTAAACTATCCCCTTACGTGATCTATGATGGTCGAATCGAATAAATTGTCTCACTACGGTCTCATATAAAGATTCAAAATCATCTCACTAACATTAACACTCATTTTTATTTGTTTTTATTCGATTACCGCTCGCCCACATGACAAATCTCATTTATGTGTCTATATCATAATATTTATACTCAACAATTAATATCCACGAGTTTCCGTGGGGATTGGGTTACCGGTGGCAACAGGAATAAAACTTTCCTCGTTAAGCGTTTTGGGGCTGGGATGGGAATTGGATTTCAGGGAACGGGGTGGGGACGAGGAGAACCCCTGTGGTCTCACCTCGCCCCGTTGCCATCTACTAGGCCCCAGGTATGCGATACCCAAAGTGAGCCAATTAATGGCGGGGGACCAATTGGGCGAATAGCTACGAGAGGGAAGGTCGACCAGTTCTCGCCGAACAACTATACGAGGTGGACGATCCGATCAAGTCCCGCCGAGCAACTCTGCGAGGCGAACAGATCGACCAAGTCCTGTCAAGCAATACAACGGGGCTGACGGGCCGACCAAGGCCCGCTGAGCAACCCTTCGAGGCAGACGAGCCGACCAAGACCCACCAAGCAACCCTGACTGAACAAGTCCCACCGAGCAACTGGGTGAGGCGGAAATGTGGAGATGCGGGGGCCAGCACATCTATGGACCCCAGTTCCACAACCCCTCATCACGCGCCTTGGAGGCGCACGCAAGTACCCTCTTAGCATGAAAACTTGGCAGACACTATTAACCCATGCCATCCACGATAAGGCACGTCGCCACCAAATACCGTCTTGACTGACGCCACGACATGCCAAGGGAGTGACGAAGAGTCTCCATCAATGGGAAGAGGTGTCACCATGTACCCCCTTAACGTCCCCCAACTCTACGACATGGGATCAGCTAAGTTTCACCATAGAGAGCCTCAGCACCAGAGTCTTTACAATAGCCCACGAACGGGACATGGCAGAGCGACCTACCATACCTATCGTATGATTACACGTGTGTCAGAAGACGATGTCAAAGGAACCATGTTAGAGGAGCTTCCGTAGATAAAGATCCCACTCTGCTCCAAACAACACATCTCTCTATAAAGACCACCCCTCTTAATTATAAAAGGGGGCGACTGAGCAGCACACAGGGCAGGCAATAGAGCTAGGAGCATTCGGTAGCAGTTCTCCTCTCCCTCGCTCTCTCACTCTAACTTGCACACTTTGTAACATGCCACCAAGAGCAATACTAAGATCAACACTTTATTGAACATAGGTTACCTGCCTGAACCACTATAAACCCCCTCGAGTCACTCGATTGACCATTTAGAGTGTGTCCGCGCTAGCCACCCCTGTCGAACATAAATTCTAATGTGCCCTTGGTTTTCGAAACCATGATAGTTGGCACACCATGTAGGGGGACTGTTAGCGTGCCAAGCGATGTTTTCACTCTAAGTGGCTCAGCCATTTGATTTCACTTGTGGCGATACTTTCGTGTTGGGGAGCTGTCACACCCGGGTTTCGGGGGGGCACCAAGACCTGGACAAGAACATAATCACCAAACTTGCTAGGACCAAGTCTTACACATATGATGAATCCTAGTATAAAAACGAATGTCACATCTTTACTATATAATAGGAGTTTTGTACAAAATAATTAAATAAATACATCATACGAAGACAACGATCTAGCAACCCAAAGTTGACTGGAAGACGACGGCCTAGACCTCTCACAAACTCATCACAACATCCTCCATGCGCCTCATCCTACGGTACCTGTTCTTGACCTGTGGGAGGGGTGTGAGACAACAAGGGTGAGCTCACATACGTTCATCGCTCAACAAGTTGTGGGGAATAATGTGCATAAACTCGCCAAAGGTGGGAGCCCATGGGAAGTGTAAGGCTTACTAAAGAGGATGGTTGAAGCTGAGCATTGCTTTTAAAGTTGGTCAAAATTTTATTAGCAGTTACTAAGTATAAGTAGATACCAAACTAGAGTAATAATAGATCAAAATTGTTAATAAACCACAATGTGATGCAAATGACAAATTGAATTTAATTCCATAAATTAATCATGCAAGAGTCTTGAGCTTCTCATGACCGCGAGCTCAGCTAGTTTACCAGTTTTACACTCTCCAGAGGTTGTACCCTTCACCCACAAGTCATGTCACCCAGTTGCCATGGGGTCTAGAAGTCCCATTCATCTCTACCGAGGAGGCGAGGTAGGGTAACACTACAAGGCCTTTATAAAGTTCCACTAGCTTCAGAAAACCCGCTACAGTTTCTAGGAAGAGCAATGCATGAATCCCTCGTCTGACCGCCATCGCAGCAAAATCAACCCGAGAACCTCCCTACATGCCTACTCCCCTACTGCCCTTGCCCCTTTCGGGTAAGGTAGTCCTCCACTAGCTTTCCTAATTAGTCAGCCAAGGGCGTCCCATTCCACCCTTCTGGTGGCATGTGTTTCTTAAGTTAAGCTCGATGTTCCAATTAACATAATGGTCTTATCATGAACAGAAATAGAACAATAATAATAAAGAATGACCATGTGTAATAGTTATCTCAACACCCAAAACCATATATAGCAATAGCAGAGACTACCCAAAAGTTCAGAGGTAAACAAGGTGTAAAGATAACCAAACTAGGGTGACCTATTGGGTCCCATCAAAATTAAGCCTATGCATGCCAAAATGATTATATAGAACATTATTGGCTATATAAAGTGATCAAGGGCACAACTTGCCTAGGACTTGAGATTCCAGGTACCAACTTGCTCTTCAAGTGACTCATAACCTCACTGCTAGTCGTAGCAATACAAACAAACATGGTATATGAGAATTAACATCACACCAAACATAAGAACAAACTGCATAATAATGATCTACGCGTTGCTACGAGATCGTGGGTTTGCTAACCACTAAAATCGGAGTTACGGTTAAGGAGTTGTGATTTATGGAAGATCTATGTGATTCAATTACTAAACCATATTATAAATTGATTAGTATACACCATATGAGATAATATTCTATAATGATTAACTCAACCTTAATCTAAGTCATTACTTGATTAAAGTTCATCTTTTAGTCAAATTATAGCTATAAGATCAGAATACTATATTAATATTAGTAAAGCTAATCCAATACACATAGATTAATTAAATTAGTTACCTAATTATAAAAGTACGTGATATCATATAATTAATGTTGTCATAGTAAATATTTCTATGAGGCTAACGCAATTCAAACAGATCAAATCGGAGTTAAAGTGTAAAAGTTATGATTTTCTGAATAATTTAGGTGTTAAACATAAAACAAAATGAATGTTATTTTTGTAACTAAGTTACATAGTAAAATAAGGTTACTAAACGACATACAATATTATCCTGAGTCTAATGCAATTGGAATGGATCAATTCCAAGCTAGAATGAGGTAAATATGAATTTTGCAAGTTCTTGGGTTTATTTTCCTATACATTAACCTATTTTTGGATTTAATTCCACATTATACCCGACTGCTGGACTGCGAACAATAATTCCCTAAAGATCAGGGTTCAATCTAAAACAATCTAGGACCTATCCGTAACACTTGTTACCATAGATTTGGACGGCGGGTTAATTACTAAATTTTATAGGGGCTCTTTAGCGAAACGGGCATGGCGAAGGGGTATGGGCTAACTTCAGCCGCCAGAAATGAAGTGGACGGCCCAGATTAAATCCTACCACTACGAACTGGTACGCACTTCAGGCCCTCGGATCCTAAATCTATGGCTGATACTTAATCACGAATCAGTATCAAATGTTACCCGCTAGATCGGAGATCGACGGTGAATATTTAATTACACGTGGTCTTATCCTGAGCCGCAGGATCTCCATCTGAGGGTACCGAGTCAATCAATAGTGAGATCTTGGCTCAATCGCACGATCATGATCCAACGACAGCTTCTCACCCCTAAGGCAAACAACCAGGGCAGCGGCGAGTTTGCCATCGCGGTGGCACGCCTCGCCGGAAAGGGCAGAGTCGGCGCCCATGGTGAGTAAATCCTAATGCTGACGGAGCGGAACAGAGAGGATAGTAAGGCGAACTCTACGGGGTGTGCCATACCTGTAATCAAGCTACGCAGACTCCCCCCACGACGAATGGCGGCCTCGCCGTGAGTCTGTGACTCCGGCGAGAAATCCTTATGACGGCGAGGCTTTCCCCTGGCCGTAGGTGCCCCACACATCCTTCCTGAGCCCCACGTTTTCCCCTAAGTTGGTCCCCATGGCCGGACCGACAGCCAAGGCGAGAATCATTCACCACTCACATCTCTCCCAGGCAGAACTCTCCGCATTCTCTGCAGGTTCCAGCCATCACTGCGACAACCCGTGAGGATCGCCAAATGGATGGGGGGTTACCACTAGCCCGTGATTTATACCCTAGCGGTAAGTCTGAGGGGTGATGGTGGTGGAATCGAGATCCCCGGTGGTGGGTTTGGTGCTTCTATTATGGGGTTGGGGATGATCCCGACATACGAGACCCACTGGACAGCGTCACGGCGGCGAGCCCAGGTGTGTGCGGAGGATGGACAGACATGTGGGGGTCGCGACCAGTGTCCCAGTACGGATAAGGAGGCCGACCACATGTCCCTGCCGGTCAGTGTGTAAGTGGTAAGTGGGCTGGCGCGGGATCCAGGGAGATGGGTCGCAGGTGGAAATTTCGACCCAGGTGAGGCTTAGGTGAGCCTTTTTATTTCTTTTTATGTTTTATTTTCTTTTTATTCCATTTAAACCCCCAATTTCAAATCCCATTCAAACCTCAAGTGTAATTCAAAAAGTGCTTTTAAATGTACAACCTAATTTAAATGCACACTTAAAGGGTCTCAACCTGAATGCACATTTGTTTTTATTTTATTATAGTGCTTATGCAAATGCTTCTATAATTCTACACAAAGGAAATATTTTTAGAGAAATAATTTCTAATGTGTAATATTTAGTTAAAGGTATTTTAAGAAATATAATCTCTAGTTTATAAAATTCTTTAGATAATATTATAAATATATATTTCAACAAAGGGATGAATAAAATTATATGGGGGTACTTTTATTAAGGCTTTAATAGCAACTATATTTGTTTTAGGAGGTGTTAACTTCAAGAATAAGATGAGTATTCTTAAATGATTTTGATTCAAAAATCTTTAGAGAACTTTTCTTAGTTTTCAAAATGGGATTTCAGGTGCTACAAATTTTACCCCCTTAAAAATAATCTCGTCCTCGAGATTACTAAGAAAAGCGATGTAACAAGTTTGGTTTAAAATTTGGTTTCCCATATGGTTTAGGGATAAGAAAGATTATGGTAAGGAAAAGACTTCATCTGGACTATTTAAGTCTTGATTCATCTCAAGATCTGATTTGACTCCTATTCTTTCATGTCGAGGTTGATCTCCTTCTTGAGTCTGATTTAGGGGCCATCGGTTGTGATGTTAAATGCTATTATTCAACTTGGGATGACAATTGTGGGTGCACAAGTAGGTATTTTAAATAGAGTTTTTCTTTGCTTCTAGGATAAATAGGTTGGGCAACCTATAATATAGACTAGGTTGTGGTTTCACGGACGAGTTGGTCTAAGGCACTAGTTTAGGTTTAAGTGCATTAGGAGTATGGCCTTATTCTTTGTACCAGCATCAAGTAACTCACACTAGATTATATCATATTAGATTAGATAGGATCTAGATTAGATTGGATATGACTAGATTAGACTAGTTTAGGTTAGATATATCTTGTTGGGGGCCTTCGGCTTCCGAAGGTCCTCAAAAACATGATTTGACAATGTTTTCCAAGTGAAATATGTGAGCAGGTATCTTCGGATTCGGATCATGAGCGTACAGAGCATGGTCAGGACGAAGCCTGAGCGAGACGAAAGGTGATTATGACGAAGGACAAGGTGATCACGAAGCTGTGCACAGGAAAGCTTCGACATGACAGTAGAAAAGGGGAACCGACTTAAAGATGAAAAGGCAAATTAGACCTCGAAGAATTACTATAGAGTTATTAGCAAATATAAAGGGCATGAATGTAATTTTACATGGGCTGCGTCCCTTGCCTATAAATAGATGAACAGTACTCCCGTACTGTTCACGCTGACTTGGCATTTACTCTCACGTCACACTTGTACCCCTGCTTTCCTTCGAGCCGAAAGTACATTTATAATCTGTCATTGTTAATACAATAACACAAATAAAAATAAGTTGATAACAACATTTAAAGTGTTTATATTATTTTTTCATATCTTGTGTATGAATCCTTCTTCATCATTTATTGTGCTTGTGAAGGTTTGTCCTTCATAACCTTTGTCCAGAATTCATTATATCTGAAGGGAGATAATGCTTCGAAGGACGAAGGACTTTAACATTTAACACTTTTTATGTTGCCTTGTTCTTAACTCTTAGCATTTGAGAACAAGTCCCCAACATTGGCGCCCACCTCCGGTGAACTCACTTCCACTTTTTGAGTTTCAAACACCTTCGGCAAGCATAGACCTTCGTCATGCCACCAAAGAAAGCTTCAGCAACAGGGACTGCCGCTCTGCAGCCGCTGGACCCCAACCAGGAGACCCTCTCTCTTCGGGAGGCCCGAAGCCAGAAGAGGAAGGCCATCAGTCCAACGCCTCAGGAGGACGACTTGGACCAAGAGATCAGAAATATGGAGATGCTCCATCAGCAGGTGCAAAGGAAGAAGGAAAAGATGGCTAGGCTGGCTGATCTACAAAGGCAGATAGACAAAGCCTCTGAAGAAGTTCGCCATCTTACTCAAGATGAGCAGAACCGAAGGCCTCAGCACAGAGAGCTTCATCAAGGGGGCTTCTTCAACGAAGATGACTGGTATGAGAATTTCCATCATGGAAATTTTGCTTTTGATGATGCTTCTCCTCTGTCAGCAGAACTACAGGCTACACCTTGGCCTCCGTCCTACAAGCCACCTCAACTCCCCTTGTACGACGACCACTCAGATCCGAAGCAGTTTCTGATGAGCTACGAAGCAACAATACCTTCCTATGGTGGCAATACTGCAGTCATGGCGAAGTCTTTCATCATGGCTGTCAAGAATGTTGCACAAACCTGGTACTCCTCCCTTCGCCAGGAACAATCACATCATGGCAGAAGCTAAAGGATATGCTGATCACCAGTTTCCAAGGGTTTCAAACGAAGCCGGTCACCGCTCAAGCTTTATTCCAGTGCACCCAAGATCACGAAGAATATCTTCAGGCGTATGTCCGAAGATTCTTACACCTGAGGGCACAAGCGCCAACAGTGCCCAATGAAATTGTCATTGAGGCCATGATTAAGGGGCTTCGGCCGGGACCTTCAGCCCAATACTTCGCCAGAAAGCCCCCTCAGACTCTGGAGAAATTGCTTTAGAAGATGGATGAATACATCCGCGCTGACAATGATTTTCGACAGAGAAGGGAGGAAGCTTACAGGTTCTCCAAAATAGCCAGGGGCTTCGGAGGAAGAATTCATCCCAGACATGTCAGATCGATTCATTCCACTCAGAATGATGACAGAGGAAGCCAGCAGCAGAGGCCGCAATATTCCTCCCAGGCTTTGGGGCAGCAGCAGAGCTATCCTCAGCCTCTAGCTCCAAGGGGCAGAGGTGCCAGGGGCTTCGGAGGGAGATTTGGGGATCAGCCCAGGAAGATTTATTGCCTATTCTGCGGTGAGGACAAGGGCCATACCACTAGGATGTGCCATGTTACCATCCAGAAACAAAAGGAGATAGCAGAAGCTGCAGCCCAATAGAGCCAGCCGAAGCAAGTTATGCACACTGCTTCGTACCATTTGCCTTACATTCCAGAGTATGTAGGCAACCACCCTGCAGCTTCTGTCGCTTCGGCAAGCCAACCTCAGGCATCCTGGCAACAGCCTCCTCCTCCACCACCAATGCAACGAGGCCAGCAGCCAGAAGGGAGTCAGCATACCCACCTCCAACGGGACTTCAGAGAAGAGTCCGAAGCTCGCACAGTCAATAGTACTGTGCCAGAATCGAAGCATATTTACTAACAAATATCCTACCTCGGCAGCAGTTTTTACATTCAGTATCATTTTCTTTTTAATAAGGAACAATTATTGAAAGCCTAAGTGTTTTTTGTCGTTTTTCAATTTCTTGTAATAGCTTCGTTTTTGCCACAGTAAAAATATACCTTCTCCACAGAATAGCGGAGTTGCCGAAGCATAAGAATTTATGGTTACAAGGAGAATTTCCAAAATAACAAAAAGTCATTCCTAAGGGAGCGCAGCGTAAGTTTTCTGCTCAAAAGTCGTTCCGAAGGGAATGCAGAGCCTACAGCGAAAAATAAACGCTGATACCGCGAGTAAAAGGCGAAGAAGCTCCTAAGGGAGGCTTACAGCGAAAAATAAACGCTGATACCACTGAAAGTAAAAGGCGAAGAAGCTCCTAAGGGAGGCTTACAGCGAAAAATAAACGCTGATACCGCTGAAAGTAAAAGGCGAAGAAGCTCCTAAGGGAGGCTTACAGCAAAAAATAAACGCTGATTCCGCTAAAGTAAAAGGCGAAGAAGCTCCTAAGGGAGGCTTAGAGTGAAAAATAAACGTCGATCTTCGACAAATATCATTTTGCATAACATCACATCATCACATCATTTGCATAGCATAACACCATACATCATATTGCATCAATGACGCAAGAAGGGGATCAATGTTGATATTTGGAGATTGTTTCGAAGAAACAGTGCCAAGGCACAAAAAAGTAAATATTGAAGAAGCATACCTTCGTCAAACTCTGAAATGAAAAGATCTATCGGTTATTGATTTTACGAAGATTGGATGTTTTTATGAAAATACGGATATTATTTACGAAGCATGAAAAGAAGGGAAGGTGTTTTTTCGCCGAAGGCTCAAAAAACGGTATGTATGTAAAGTTTCATGCATCGTAAAGAATTGAACCATAAATAACTTATATATTACATTCAAAGTTACAAAATATTACACATGTTCAATAAATATTACATTCCAAATGTTTTTACAATAACATCTAGTCTTCCCTTAGAACTACTTCTGCAGCTTTGTTTAGTAGTTGATCAACAACTTTATCCATGATAGCTTCAGCCATTTTTCTAATTTTGTCGTCCCCCTTCACGTGGGGGTCCGCTGATGGCTTGGCAGGCTCTGAGGGGCGAGAAAGTGCGGCTGTGTTACAAAGCGTAAACAAGTTCGAAATCAAAAAATTACAACAGAGCCAAAAACTGCTAGTCAATACCTATTTGCACTTCGACATCTGCACTTTTCTCAGCGGCCTCTGCTACTTTTCTAGCATCATGAATACCTTTCTCGCTCTTTCGTATAATTTCTTGGGCCATCTCCTGGCCACCATTGTCCCAGATGTCGGTGAAAAATTTTCCACCGATCAGGCTTGCTTCGGCCGAGGGGTCTTTTATATCTTCAGAAGACAAGGCGGCTTCAGATTGTGCCAAAAATTTCACATGGTCACAGCCTTTCCTCCAAAATAGTGGCAATCCCCCTGGCACCCGTAAAGGCACATATGTCTCCATGGCTATTCAAAACTTCTTCAAAAGCTTCAGCTTCGTGGCTGATCCATCCAATTGGGCCTTCGGGGTCACCCCTTATGAAGTTCTCCTCACTTGAGAATGCGCCGACGCTGGCGAAGCTGGATCTTATTTTCTTAACACATTCTATAGATTTTTCATAACACTTTTTCTTGGATGCACGAAGCTCTTCAACGTTTTTTTCTAAATGATTGGCCCATTGTTCACTAATTTCTCGTTTTGTTTCTTCAAGTGTGCACTCTTCTTTAGCTCTGACTAGCTGTTTCCGAAGATCCTCAATTTCGCGCTTCTGAGCTTCAGCTTGAGCTTTGAAAGCAGCTTCGTCTTCTTTTATTTTATTCAATAACGAGTGTAATATTTTATCTTTTTCGAGGCCTTCGTTCCTTAGTTCAATTACTTCGGAACGAAGGTTGCTCAAGGCTATGGTACACCCTTCGTCTTCGACATCTTTTTGTGCCCTGAGGGCATTGCTAAGTATAAGGCCCTAAGAAAAAATGTGTGTTAATAAGTTTAAGCAAATGAAAAATTTTGGTTTCAAGAAATAATACAAAGATCTCATTTTTTCACCTTTAAACTATTGTACGCTAAGCTGTCAGCCAGCTTGTTCTTTGACAACACTGAGAGCCCGTCTTCTAGTGTTGGGAATCCGAAGCTTTTGCTCATCTCCCGACAGACTGAAATCTCCTTGCTGTCAGGGAGACAATACAAGAAGTCTTCTTCTCCGCTGCCGTTGAATATCAACGCCCCCTTGGGATATTTCAGTTTTTGGGCATAGAACTGAGCCTCCTGCTTTTCTTTTTCAGTCAACTCCTTCCCCGAAGCATGTCGTAAAATATAATTGGAAGCTTCGGAAAAGGCTTCGGGGGAGGCAGTGCCAGTTTCTTCAACAAAAATTTGTTCTGCTGTTTCTGTTTCTTTGGTTTCCAAGGATTTTACCTTGGCGGGCTCTGAAGGCCCAGCTTCAGTCTCAGCTTGGTGCTTTGAAGCTTCGGCACCAAAGGCTTCGATTTGCACTTCGGGAGTTTCGGCAATTTCCTTCGGAGTAGTGCTTGAAGACTTTATTGTCTCCAATACATCCAGTACATTAACCATCCTTTTTCTTTTGGGGGTCAATGCTGGACCCTTTTGGCTTTTTGGTACTTCAACTTTTGCTGAAGGACTTAAAATTTCAGATGTCCTTGTTTCTTTAGCCTTCGGTTCTTCTATTTTCTTTATCTCCGGCATTGTGACCGGCTCTTCAATATTCGTCAGGGGAGTCGGCTCCTTGGCTTCGGGGACCGAAGAGGATTCACCGAC
Source organism: Zea luxurians (assembly GCA_029449295.1). Taxonomy (NCBI): domain Eukaryota; kingdom Viridiplantae; phylum Streptophyta; class Magnoliopsida; order Poales; family Poaceae; genus Zea; species Zea luxurians. The sequence continues at coordinate 21,254,081 of JAOPSE010000003.1, forward strand.
AAACTCGGGCACTGTGGCCGGTTCAATATAGCGTGGACGGTGCGAAAGAACCTTTATCTTTTTCCTCTTCGGCGCTGGCTCACTAAGAGCGGCTGAGGCGGCTTCCTTCGCAGACGCCGTATCTTTCCTTTTTTGACCCCGTGTTGGGTAACGGTAGTCAGGATACACGAACCCAATGGCATCAAATACTCGGTTGAGCCTTTTCTTCTTCCGGCCTCCGAAGGCTGCGGACAGTGTAGTATCTTCTGCCTTCGAGTATGGCCCAAGCAGCTCATCGCTTATGGCCTCAATACTTTTCAGCCAGTCGTCATCTGGCTCGACGAACTTATCTCCATATTTGAAGGTGAATTTTAACCTAACTAGTCCACCTTCGTTAGGTTCGCTGACGGTTTCCTTTGGCATTTCCCACTTTTCTGCAAGTGGCCATACTCTGAAGGCATTGTGTTCTTGGATCAAATCCCTTGTCCCAATGAAAGAGCAAACTACACCGAAGGCTCTCCGGCATTCTTCGGCTGCTTCATCAATTTCCACCTTCGGTTTCCGAAGGCCGAAGCGCTGCCAGATAGGGCGCATAATGATATCTTTAATATCTTCTCGCGTTTTCAAGTCGTTCTTCACATAGAACCATTCCTTCATCCAGTCCCCAGGCCATCTTCTCCGAAAAGTTGGCACGGGACAGCTTGACCCAGAGCGGGCACCGAAGCTATAACAGCCAAAATTGTTGTGATATTGCTCCTTACCCCATGGTTTCGTCTCATACAATAACTCATGCATACTGCAGAAACTTTTTGCATTTAGTTCCAAACCTTGGCTCTTCACGACCCATACGAAAATTCCCATCCTTATGATTGCTTCGGGAGTAATTTGATGGAGGCAGATTTCAAATATCTTCAAAACTTCTACCACAAAACTGCTCAAAGGAAACCGAAGTCCAGCCTTAAAGAAGCTTCGGAATATCACGACTTCATTTTCCTCGGGAGTCGGACAAGTTTTCTCTCCTTCGTCAGCCCTTACAATAGATAAATCCCGAAAATATCTTCCCCTCATATTGACAAGATGGCTTTGTTTAATGCTTGATTTTCCAAAAACTGCATGGCTTGGTCGCCAAGGTCGGTCTTCGGAATCTTCACCACCACTTTCCACATCATAGCTGTCACTGTCACCAGTGTCTTCAGACAAACCCTCTAAAATCTCCCTAGTAATCTTCTCTGTATTTGTCTTTGCTATTGATTCAAGGAAGCCGAGATTCATCTCTTCGGAAAGGCTTAACTTCGACTCAGCGACAGCTTTCTTGTCTTCAGACATCTTCGAAAATGCTAGGAAAGTGCTCTCAAAGACGAAGCTTAAAAATTTAAAAAGCCAGGCAAGCGTTGGTGTGCAAAGAGCCAAAAATTAGGAAGGCAAGAGCCGACGGCAAGAAAGCATGCTAAATGTGCTCGCGGTGCGTTCTTATTTATACGCCCAGTACGTTGCAAGTAACGGGGCCCCACTTGTCATTGACTATTGCTATTCTAGCAAAGGGAAGGTGTTTTTTTGGACCTTCGGCTTAAGGCCTTCGTCCATATCGCAATCTGAATTTATTATTCTAGCAAATTAATATTGTGAGGGGCTACTGTTGGGGGCCTTCGGCTTCCGAAGGTCCTCAAAAACATGATTTGACAATGTTTTCTAAGTGAAATATGTGAACAGGTATCTTCGGATTCGGATCATGAGCGTACAGAGCATGGTCAGGACGAAGCCTGAGCGAGACGAAAGGTGATTATGACGAAGGACAAGGTGATCACGAAGCTGTGCACAGGAAAGCTTCGGCATGACAGTAGAAAAGGGGAACCGACTTAAAGATGAAAAGGCAAATTAGACCTCGAAGAATTACTATAGAGTTATTAGCAAATATAAAGGGCATGAATGTAATTTTACATGGGCTGCGTCCCTTGCCTATAAATAGATGAACAGTACTCCTGTACTGTTCACGCTGACTTGGCATTTACTCTCACGTCACGCTTGTACCCCTGCTTTCCTTCGAGCCGAAGGTACATTTATAATCTGTCATTGTTAATACAATAACGCAAATAAAAATAAGTTGATAACAACATTTAAAGTGTTTATATTATTTTTCATATCTTGTGTATGAATCCTTCTTCATCATTTATTGTGCTTGTGAAGGTTTGTCCTTCATAATCTTCGTCCGGAATTCATTATATCCGAAGGGAGATAATGCTTCGAAGGACGAAGGACTTTAACATTTAACACTTTTTATGTTGCCTTGTTCTTAACTCTTAGCATTTGAGAACAAGTCCCCAACATATCTACTAGTGTAGGACATATATTGTTAGGATATGTTAGAATCTTTTGAGATATGATGGAGTATATGGTGTAGGTAGGTCAGAACCTCTAATAGGTTAAAACAGAGGGGTTATGCAACTATCGAATGGTTAGGGTGGTTGCATATGGCGGAGTTGGTTTTGTAGTTCTTAATTTAGTGTAGAGTGAACTAAGTTAGAACATGTTTTATAGGAGTAGAGTCTATTCTATTTCATCAGTATCAACTCTCCTGTTAAGCAACTTACATTAGATTAGCTCAACTTAAGGTTAGCCTTTGTTAGGTTAGATTGATCTATCACATTGGATCAGATCTAGGTTAGATTGGTATGACTAGTTTGGACTAGATAAGATTTAATTAATTTGGTTTAGATCATGGTTGTTACTCTAGGATGAGGTAAGCCAAGTAGTTAGGATAAGATAAGACATAATCCTTTTAGGTGAGATGAATATATTACTAGATATATTCTAATGGAAGATATTCTTAGTTGGTCTAGTTATCTTATAAACATTTTTATGTATATGCAGATGCAATTATAGACATTACTCCACAACTCTTCACACTCAATCAAAGAATCGAATCAAGCAGTTATCATAAGAACAAACACACAAGCATATAAATGTTTACAAAAATAGTTTTGATTTGGTTCCTATGATTAGGTCTGCTATTCCTAAAGGTATCTTTGGGTACAAGATTTCATAGTGTGAATTCCACTTGTGTCGTTAGAAGTGAAGAGATAAGAGTAATCAGGGTAAAGCAGCAATAGATGAGAAAAGATTAAGAAAAGTTTAGAAAGAACCAGAGTAGCAGAGGTAAGTAGGTAAGGTTATCGAGTTCTATTTAGGTTTCGTCCTACAGTCAACATCCCTCTGATACCACTTCTGTCACACCTGGGTTTCGGGGGCACCAAAACCCAGGCGCGAACATAATCACCAAACGTGTTAGGACCAAGTCTTACACATATCATGAATCCTGGTACAGAAACGAATGTCACATCTTTACTACATAATAGGAGTTATGTGCAAAATAATTAAAGAAATACATCATACGAAGACAACGATCCAGCAACCCAAAGTTGACTGGGAGACGACGGCCTAGACCTCTCACGAACTCATCACAACATCCTCCATGTGTCTCATCCTGCGGTACATGTTCTTGACCTGTGGGCGGGGGGGGGGGGGGGGGTGAGACAACAAGGGTGAGCTTACATACGTTCATCGCTCAACAAGTTGTGTGGAATAATGTGCATGAACTCGCCAAAGGTGGGAGCCCATGGGAAGTGTAAGGCTTACCAAAGAGGATGGTTGAAGCTAAGCATTGCTTTTAAAGTTGGTCAAAATTTTATTAGCAGTTACTAAGTATAAGTAGATACCAAACTAGAGTAATAATAGATCAAAATTTATAATAAACCACAATGCGATGCAAATGACAAATTGAATTTAATTCCATAAATTAATCATGCAAGAGTCTTGAGCTGCTAATGACCGCGAGCTCGGCTAGTATACCAGTTTTACACTCTGCAGAGGTTGTACCCTTTACCGACAAGTCATGTCACCCGATTGCCAAAGGGTCTAGAAGTCCCATTCATCTCTACCGAGGAGACGAGGAAGGGTAACACTACGAGGCCTTTACAAAGTTCCACTAGCTTCAGAAAACCCGCTATAGTTTCTAGGAAGTGCAATGCAGGAATCCCTCGTCTGACCGCCATCGCAGCAAAATCAACCCGAGAACCTCCCTACACGCCTACTCCCCTACTGCCCTTGCCCCTTTCGGGTAAGGTAGTCCTCCATTAGCTTTCCTAATTAGTCAGCTAAGGGCGTCCTATTCCACCCTTGTGGTGGCACATGTTTCTCAAGTTAAGCTCGATGTTCCAATTAACATAATGGTCTTATCATGAACAGAAATAGAACAATAATAATAAAGAATGACCATGTGTAATAGTTATCTCAACACCCTAAACCATATATAGCAATAGCAGAGACTACCAAAAAGTTTAGAGGTAAACAAGGTGTAAAGATAACCAAACTAGGGTGACCAATTGGGTCCCATCAAAATTAAGCCTATGCATGCCAAAATGATTATAGATAACATTATTGGGTAAATAAAAGTGATCAAGGGCACAACTTGCCTGGGACTTAAGATTATATGTACCAACTTGCTCTTCAAGTGACTCGTAAACTCGCTGCTAGTCGTAGCAATACAAACAAACATGGTATAGACAAAATTAACATCACACCAAACATAAGAACAAACTGCATAATAATGATCTACGCGTTGCTACAAGATCGTGGGTTCGCGAACCACTAAAATTGGAGTTACGATTAAGGAGTAGTGATTTATGGAAGATCTATGTGATTCAATTACTAAACCATATTATAAATTGATTATTATACACCATATGAGAGAATATTCTATAATGATTAACTCAACCTTAATCTAAGTCATTACTTGATTAAAGATCATCTTTTAGTCAAATTATAACTATAAGATCAGAATACTATATTAATATTAGAAAAGCTAATCCAATACACATAGATTAATTAAATTAGTTACCTAATTATAAAACTACGTGATATCATATAATTAATGTTGCTACTGTGTAGTAAATATTTCTATGAGGCTAATACAATTCGAACGGATCAAATCGGAGTTAATGTGTAAAAGTTATGTTTTTCTGAATAATTTAGGTGCTAAACATAAAATGAATGTTATTTTTATAACTAAGTTACATAGTAAAATAAGGTTACTAAACGGTAGACAATATTATCCTGAGTCTAATGCAATTGGAATGGATCAATTCCGAGCTAGAATGAGGTAAATATGGATTTTTCAGTTCTTGGTTTTATTTTCCTATACATTAACCTATTTTCGGATTTAATTCCACATTATACCCGACTTCTGGACTGCGGACAATAGTTCCCTAAAGATTAGGGTTCAATCTAAAACAATCCGGGACCTATCCGCAACACTTGTTACCATAGATTTGGACGGTGGGTTAATTACTAAATTTTCCAGGGGCTCTTTAGCGAAACAGGCATGGCGAAGGGGTATGGGCTGACTTCAGCCGCCAGATATGAAGTGGACGACCCAGATTAAATCCTACCACTACGAACTGGTATGCACTTGAGGCCCTCGGATCCTAAATCTATGGCTGAGACTTAAGCGCGAATTGGTATCTAACTTTACCTGCTAGATCGGAGATCGACGGTGAATATTTAATTATGCACGGTCTTATCCTGAGTCGCAGGATCTCCATCTGAGGGTACCGAGTCAATCAATAGCGAGATCTTGGCTCAATCGCACGATCATGATCCAACGACAGCTTCTCACCCCCTAAGGCAAACAACCAGGGCAGTGGCGAGTTTGCCATCGCGGCGGCGCCCCTCGCCGGAGAGGGCAGAGTCGGCGCCCACGGTGAGTAAATCCTAATGCTGATGGAGCGGAACAGAGAGGAGAGTAAGGCGAACTCTACGGGGTGTGCCATACCTGCAATCAAGCTACATAGACTCCCCCACGACGAATGGCGGCCCCGTCGTGAGTCTGCGACTCTGGCGAGAAATCCCTATGACGGCGAGGCTTTCCCCCGACCGTAGGTGCCCCACATATGCTTCCTGAGCCCCATGTTATCCCTCGAGTTGGTCCCCATGGTCGGACCGATAGCCAAGGCGAGAATCATTCACCACTCACACCTCTCTCTCTGGCAGAACTCTCCGCATTCTCTGCAGGTTCCGGCCATCACCGCGGCAACCCCGTGAGGATCGCCAGATGGATGAGGGGGGGGTCCCACCGGCCCATCATTTACAACCTAGCAGTAAGTCCGAGGGGTGATGGTGGTGGAAGTGAGATCCTCGGCGGTGGGTTCGGTGCTTCTTTTATGGGGTTGGGGATGATCCCGACATACGAGACCCATCGGACAGCATCCTGGTGGCAAGCCCAGGTGTGTGCGGAGGAGGGACAGACATGTGGGGGCCGTGGCCAGCGTCCCAACGCGGATAAGGAGGCTAACCACATGTCCTCACCGATCAGTGTGTAAGTGGTAAGTGGACTGGCGCGGGATCCAGGGAGATGGGCCACAGGTGGAAATTTTGGCCCAGGTGATGTTTAGGTGAGCCTTTTTCTTTCTTTTATGTTTTCTTTTCTTATGTCTTTTCTTTTTATTCCATTTAAACCCCCCATTTCAAATCCCATTCAAACCTAAGTGTAATTCAAAAAGTGCTTTTAAATGTACAACCTAATTTAAATGCACACTTAAGGGTCTCAACATGAATGCACATTTGTTTTTATTTTATTATAGTGCTTATGCAAATGCTTCTATAATTCTACACAAAGGAAATATTTTTAGAGAAATAATTTCTAATGTGTAATATTTATTTAAAGGTATTTTAAGAAATATAATCTCTAGTTTATAAAATTCTTTAGAGAATAATTATAAATGTATATTTCAACAAAGGGATGACTAAAATTATATGGGGGGTACTTTTATTAAGGCTTTAGTAGCAACTATATTTGTTTTAGGAGGTGTTAACTTCAAGAATAAGATGAGTATTCTTAAATGATTTTTATTCAAAAACATTTGGAGAACTTTTCTTAGTTTTCAAAATGGGATTTCAGGTGCTACCGCAGCACCTTCTGCTCTCTCGACCTCCTTGCCACCACCATCGGCGAACTCCACCTCACCAACTCCTCCTCGCCCATTGACGCTGTCATCCAGGGTATGTGTGACCTTCGGCTTGCAGAGATCCCCAGTGTCATAATGATAGAGGGAGAAGGGTGCACCACCCCACCCTATGTCTAGGTGCTTGCACGCTGCACGAATGCGCTCCTCGGTTTGTCCTCCATGAGTGAGGACTGAGGGCAAGTGCTTTATGCGTTCGCTAATGTGGTGAACCAGTTGTATGGGAACCCACCACTGTCGTCCATGGCGGCATTACAAGGGACCACCCCTAACTCACATATTATGGTAGTCGCAGGAGGACCCACTTGCTCTATCGCCGCCATAACCAAGGCAGAAAAAACGCCGCCTCAAGAGGCATGCCGCTGCCCTCAAGCGGCGACTCAAGGCGCATATCATCGCCATCAGAAAAAAGGTCAAGGGAATCATGCCCTCGACACTCATCACCATGGTTGGCCTCCAACAAACCTCCATCCTCGATCTCCTCAAAGATGACTCGAGCCACAGGTCAACATTAGGACCCGATGATGAAGTCGTTGAGACAATCGGGAGAACATGTTTCATGGAGCCGCTGCCATGAGACAACGATGGTGTGGGGCGAGGAGGCCCCAACCAAGAAGATGAGTACAATTGCCAGCAATAGGCGAGGGTTCTCGCCTGCGAGTAAAGTCTCCGACAATAGCAAGAAGGGCTTGACGCCCTCATTCGAAGGCTCAGTAGAGCTACAACGACATAGAGCAGCTTCTTGAGGCTGAAAAGCCTCATGCATGACAAATCACGACCAACTAGCCCAGGGAAGCGACAGTGCTTAGTACATCCTCGATCCTAGGTAGAACATGGCTGCAATGGCCATGATGCTCCAATCCATCCCTGATCCAATTGAGTCAGAGACAAGGACTGTGTACCAAAACCTCCGCAACATAGAGGAGAGAGCCATTGTGCAGCAGGCCGAGATTGACCGGTAGATAGCTGCCGGTAAGGACGAACTCAGCACTCACTCCACATCAGCATAGAGCAGGGAGGCGCAACCCTCCCACTATATAAAGTCACGGGTCCCCATGAGAACCCACCTCGGTGACATCCACTATGCCCGCCACCAGGGCCGGCCCTGAGAATTTGGAGGCCTGGGGCGCAACAAAAATAGAGGCCCCATTGACAATATACATAACAAGATTATACACAATTGCAACTATAATACATCATGAAAGTTGCCGACAAAATTATAATACGAAGATGACTTAAAAGTTTCTTCTAACACTCCTAGATGCAAAGTGATAGTCAGTATCAATATCATCCAACAACTGCTTCTCAATGCATAAGGTTGCGAAAGGCCAATCCATTTAATCTTTCTTGATACATTAGTGACATCAAATAGTCAACATGATTCGATAAGAAATAAAAATATTAGAATGATGTCCTTAAAGTCAAATCAAATTTGATACAATCAGAAACACAAGAACATTCAATTTAGGATTTAGGGACTAGTTTGGACTTCCATCCTTTATAACTGAAGGGCGATGATAGACCTAGTGCTGCGCAACGATCGGATTGCTTATCCGAGTGTTTGCGAAGCGGAGGGAGCAATCGCTGTGTGGAGGGCGAAGGCTAACAATTCGTGACTCGGGAGTGGTCACTGGGCATCTACCAAGTGTGCGTGTGAACTACTCGTCTGAAGGCTGGAAACGTTGAGCGGTCAAGGAGAAGGCACTAGAGCATGAGTGATTGATTGCATACCTGATTAATAGATTTTTAGACCAAACTATAGACTAATATATATGTACTTGTATGTAGATGGGGCCCTTTGACTTTTGGAGGCCCTGTGCGGCGGCACCGCTCGCACCTGCTCAGGGCCAGCCCTGCCCGCCACATCCTCAACCATCGACGTCGGGAGCGGGATGAGGTGGAGCAATCATGTGCACCCAAAGGAAGGCGCGAGTGAAGCCCTAGTCCAACTAGGCTAGGACCACAGGCCTTCTGGTGCGCGATCCAGAAGGCACTATTTCCCACCAGGGTGCACGCACCCACCAACATCACCAAATACGATGAGACAACCAATCCTGGTGTTTGGTTGGAATCTATCGCCTCGCCTGCCACATGCCAGGGATCAAGGATGATCCCCTGATCATCTAGTTCTTGTTCATCCACCTCACGGATGGGGCAGAGGGCATGGCTTGAACACTTGCTGAGCAACACCATTAACGACTCGTCCGACCTCAAAAAGGCCTTCGTCAACAACTTCCAGGGCACGTACAAACACCCTAGGAGCTCATGGGACCTCAAGAGGTGTGTCCAGAAGAGCGGGGAGAGTCTCCAGGATTACATCTACATATTTTCCTAGAAAAGGAATGAGCTTCCCAACGCCACCGACGTCAACGTCGTAAGTGATTCACCTACGACACCACAAATGAGGCACTTGTGCACGAACTCGGTTGTGGCCGACCAAAAACCATTGTCGACCTCCTCGACGTCGCCACCAAGTTTGCTAATGGGGAGGACATCGTGGGGGCATTTTCTGCAAGGGAAACACGCCACGCGATGCTAACGAGCCAAGCAGTGCAAAGAAAGAACGCCGAGAGCACCATGACAAGCGTCGAAAATGCAACCACGCGCAACGCAACATGCAAGAGGTCACCACGGTTGATCCCCAAGCAGCAAGCAAAACTGGCAGCGATCACTTCCAAAAGTTGATGGATGTGCTGTGCTAGAATCACGGATACCCAATGAAGCATCACAATCCTCTGGGACTCAAATGTGATTCAAATACTAGTCCTAGGAGGCTAGTATACACATTTATACAATGAATGGTTCCAGATCTGCTTAAACGAGACAAACCTATAAAGGTGGTGATCAAACCTATAAACCTATAAGAGTGGGGCCGAAGCAGCCCGATATACGCAGTGAAGCAAATCAGCGGTCCAACAACCACAAGTATTGTTGGGAACATGTGTAACTCTTAACCGATCAATGATCTCCTTCTCTGAAAACAATAAATAAGCAAGAGTGAGTACTTACGTGCCCAGCGGCCCACCTTTACCCACGGAATGGGGAAATCAGATACAATACATGGAGTATGTGGAGCTCAGGATATTCTTGCAGAAAAAGCAATTTTTGATGCAGGGCTATTTTGTAAAACATTTTATCTTTTTCAAAGCGCATCCTCTCCCAAAGAAGCAGGAAGTTTTTTCAATATAGAACAAAATCCCCTGTACTAAACCATCCAGGAATCTTGGTAGTTTCCCACCGTTTTTCATTTTCAAAAACAGCTACTGGACTTCCCGACCACATAGCTCACGGCTCAACCGCCGGACCTTTTAAAACCACTTTTCAAAAGCATTTTTTGGAAAACAAAACACTAATTGTCATGCCAAGCCATAACTCATCCATATCCGTGGACGTGGACTATTCGAATAGGTTTTTGAATTCTACACAGAGGTGTACACTTTACCGTTGTGAGATCTGAATGCCGAAACTCTCTCTTCCCTTGCACGACTTTACCTTAGCGATTATACTGAAAGGAACAAGACCACCTCCATGCCCAAACTAGGACAAAACATTCCCTCTCCTTGTCCTCTCTGTGCTCCCCAGCCACCATAACCCTAGGGTGCAAACCGTGCAAGTTCGGATCAAGCGATTGCCCATACAGTCTCGAGTGGTTGTACTTGATAAGAGTACATGCAGTAAAGTATGACAAACTGGTCCTTATACGAAAGGGACAATCCTTCTTGCTCACACCTAACCCGGCTGAGCCATCACCTTAGGGCCTCCCCAAACCGAGGAGTCCCTAATCATCCCACTCAAATGTGATAAGGGTGATAACCCTTCATCATACATATTTTGATAAACATTTTCTTTTGAAAAACTCACTTCTTTTCTCAAATCATTTGTAACAAAAATCTCGAGGAGTATAAATATGAATGACGGCAAAGTTCTTAGGCTGGGTGGAATATTAACATGTCCCCTAGCAGCAAAATCATATAATGCATAAAATAGCAGGCTGAGGGTTTTGTTTGAAAAACATAGGTAATTTATGCATCAAAGGGATCCAGTGAGCTTGTTGTGTTTTAACCGGTGAAAGGGTGAGAGCTCGCGGAACTGGCTTCTGGCTCCACCGTCTGGCGTAGACTTGTAGAACTGGCCTTCACAAGACGGCACGAACGCTCTGATAACCATGCAGCATGAACAAGCAAACATATAATCCAGCAAGTATATCAACAAATATTTAGTATAGTGGTCAGAATGGTGATATATGGATGGGTAGAGTCTTGTGCAAAATCTGTGACATGTGGTGTTGTGATATTATTGGTGGTGGAGTGGAAGTGCTAACCAGGAGGGTGGATTGGAGGCAAAACGACACTAGGCGTGTAGCCGGTAGAGCGGGGTAACTGAGTGGGTGAGGGTTTGCCTTGGTTGAGGGTGTTGAGTGTGTGGAGAGAGAGATGGTAACTGGGTGTATTTATAGTTGGGTACATGTGGTTTAGTATGGTAGAGTTCACTGTTGGTGAGAATAGTGGCGAATGAATCGTTTGATTCAGTCCGAACAAGGAAATTATAGGGAGAGTATGGGACAAGAGTATTTTTGCAGTTTTCTGGAATATGAACCATGCTCAAGGGGTAACGTGGTTGGATAGGGAATAATTTGATAAGAATTTAGAAACAAGAATTATTGGAATTTGAGTTTGGAGGGAGGAGTTTTGGATTTTATAATCATAGGAATAAAAAGAAAGGGAAAAGGAATATTCTTGGAATATTCTAGAATTTGAATATTTAGATATATTTGGAAAATGAAAAATACAAATGTATTTTTGAGCGGAGTGCCAAGAATTATTTCTGGGCTATTCTTAGGCAGAGATTTGTGTTGGTGGCAAGTGTTCCTACCTACTGTGTCACATGAGACAACAGTAAGGCGGGACCCAAATGGTTGGAATATTATGGTATTTTGGTTCGGGTGGGCTGTGGTATCTTGAGCCAGGTTTTATATGATTGACGGTGTATACATACAAACATGGTTCGCCTTTTTTTGGAAGCCTGGTTTGAAAGAATCTCAAAGTTAAGTGTGCTCAACTTGGAGAAATCTGGGATGTGTGAAGTTCTTACTGGAAGGAAAATCACAGTCACCGGAGTCCATATGACTGTAATATTGGTCTGGCAGGTCTTTGGTGAGCTAGACAACATGATTGATGAGCAGTTGAATATTTGGGTGATCCGATGAATACTAACAATGAATAGTAGGAAGAACGATCTGATAAACGGTGAATAGTCCATATTAACGAACGATGAATAGTTCATATGAACTAACAATGAACGATGAATAGTGACTATGAATGATCCGATGAATAGTTCGTATGAACGAACGATGAACGATGAATAGGGATTATGAACGAACGGACGAACGATCGAATGATCGGACGAACAAACGATCGAAATTTTAGCAGCATAACGGTTGAACAAATATTATTTGGACGAACGATCGAACGATCAGACGAACGAACGAACAAACTATGAACAGGTGGACGAACGATCGAATGAATGACAGAACGATCCGTGTGCTTGTGTTGTGCTTGTGTTGGAGTGGGAGTGGGAGTGGGGGGGAGGAGAAGCAAGTTGCCATGAAATGGCTTGGGTTGGCTTGAGGGGAGGCCCTTGTCCCTCTATTTATAGGCAAGGTGGCGGGATTAGGGGGAGGAAGCGAGGATTAGTGGGAGGAGGCGAGAATTAGTGGGAGATAAGCATGTATTAGTCATGTATAAGTGAAATTAGCTTGTAGACGTATGTATACGTATGAGCATGAGGAAAATTATGAAGAAAATATTTGTAGGGACTTTAAAAATGATTCCGAAGGTATTTCTTAGGAGGAAAATATCTGGAGAAATATCAGTGAAATATTTGGGTAGTATTTCTAGAAGAATTTGAGGGGGTCATAGGGGAAATATTTGTAGTATATTTTGAGGAGGATTTTGGGGAGAATATAGACCACTATATTTTATTTGTTGAGATCAACTCTTAAACAAACATTTTTTAAACGAAATTTAAAACTCATTTTGAATTTAGAATGAGTTTGGGAAATTTTCAAGATTTGAATTTTTACACCCAATCCGCCACAAACCCCGTGAGTGCGAGCTCCTCGAGAGCTTTATTGCCAATCAGGCAAACAAAAAGGTGAAACCAGAGGAAGATGCCAAAGTGGCAAAGCAAGGCACCACGACTGAGACTTCCTCGAGCCGATGGAATGTCTCATGATCTTCGATGGCTCCGAGGCATATGATGACAAGCACCGCCTCAAGTTGGTGTGCCAAGAGGTACATGCCATGGATCCCATCATCCCCATGTACCTCAGGTGGTCAGAGATATCGATCACCTTCGATCGACGTGACCACCCTGAGAAGGTCCCGCACCTTGGGACCCACCCTCTTGTCGTCGATCCCATCGTGGGTTCAAAGCACCTTTCCAAGGTTCTCAAGGACAGGGGAGCAATCTCAACATCATGTATGTTGTGATGTTCGTCACCCTAGGGATTACACGCACCGAGCCGCGCCCCAGCCATGTGCTGTTCCACGACATCATACCTGGGCACCAAGCCTATCCCCTCACGTAGATCAAACTTCCCGTCACATTTGATGACCCTCAAACTTTTGTATAGAGCAACTACATTTCGAGGTGGTGGACTTCCCAGGGTCCTACAACGCCATCCTTGGGAGGCCATGCTACATCAAGTTCATGGTTATTCCCAACTACACCTACCTCAAGATGGAGATGCCTGGCCTACGTGGGATCATCACCGCAAGCAACTCTTTCAAAGCAGCATACAACTGTGAGTGTGCCAACTATGAGTTCGCGGCATCATGATAGCCGCTAAGGAGTTGACTGAGCACCAGAAGAGCGTGCCCCTAGATGCCCCAGATGCTCCCAAAGTCAACATCGACACCTTCAAGTCTAACGAGGACACAATGGAAGTCCCCATCGACCCTACCGACCCATCCAAGCAGGATCGCATTGGGGCAACACTCTCCAACAAATAGGAAGGCACACTCATCAACTTCCACTAGGCCGACTGTGATGTCTTCGCATGGAGGCCCACAGGCATGTCGATGAGGAGAAGTGTAAGGCCATAGGTGAGGAGGTCGTAAAGCTCTTAGCGGCACAATTTGTGAGAGAAATACACCACATAGTGTGGATCACCAATCCTATACTCGTTAAGAAGAAAAATGGGAAATGGAAGATGTGTGTCAACTACACGGGCCTTAACAAGGCATGTCCAAAAGACCCTTTCTCTCTCACTCGCATCGACCAAGTCGTCGACTCTACTGCTAGATGCGAGCTCCTTTCCTTTCTAGATGCCTACTCGAGTTACCACTAGATTGCCATGAAGGAGAGCGACAAGCACACCACCTCCTTCATCACCCCCTTCGGCTCCTATTATGTCTCCATGCCTTTTGGCTTAAAAAATGCTAGGGCAACATACCATTGATGTATGCTCCGGTGCTTCACAAAAAAAGTTGGCCGCTACATTGAGGTATATGTAGACGACATAATCGTAAAAACTAAGAAGTCCAACAACCTCATCACCGATTTGGAGGAGACATTCACAAACCTCCAAAGGTTTTGCGTCAAACTCAACCCTGAGAAATGCGTGTTTAGGGTTCCAAAAGCTTCTTGGTTTCATGGTCTTCGACCGCAAGATCGAAGCAAACCAAGAAAAGGTCGAAGCTATCCAACAGATGGGCCCCGTTTAGAATCTCAAGGGAGTCTAACGGCTAGTCGGGTGCATCGCCTCTCCTAGTTGTTTCATCTCTAGGTTAGATGAGAAGGGCATGCCCCTCTACAAGCTCCTTAGGAAGGGTGACTAGTTTTCTTGGACTCCTGAAGCACAGGAGGCCCTAAACCAAGGCGTTTCTGACCTTACCGCCGGTACTAGTCATGCCCAACTTGAGCAAGACTCTCCTCATGTACGTTGCTGCTACCACCTAGGTAGTGAGTGCGACACTCGTTGTGGAATGGACGAGCAAAGGCTGCATACTCAAAGTACTAAGGCTCGTATATTTCATCAGTGATGTGCTAATCGAGTCCAAAACTCGGTACCCTCAGATATAGTTGCTACTCTATGTGGTCCTCATTTCCAAAAGAAAGCTGATACACTACTTTGATTGGCATCCCGTATCAGTGGTATCCACAGCTCCACTTGGCGAAATTGTCCGCAACTGTGATGCATTCAGGTGCATCACAAAGTAGTCTTTCGAGCTCAACGGGCTTGACATAAGCTACGTTCCCAGAACCACGATCAAATCTTAGGCCCTGGCTGACTTTGTCTCAAAGTGGAGAAAAGCCCAGGCACCACCCCCATCGAGGATCCAGAGTACTGAACCATGTACTTCGATGGATCCTACCTCAAGATGGCAGAAGTGCAGGAATAGTCCTCACATCGCCTCAAGGACACAAGCTCTGCTACACCATTTGCCTTCACTTTGATGCCACCAACATCGTGGTGGAGTATGAGGCCCTCATCAACGGGCTCTAGATTGCAGCTGAAGTAGGAACACACCGTCTCCTCATAATAGGCGACTCTAAGTTAGTCGTTGATTAAGTTATGAAGGCAGTCAAGCGCCATGACCCGCGGATATGTGCAAACTATGGTGAATTGTGCAAGTTGGAAAAAATTCAAAGGCTTCAAACTTCACCACAGCTATAGACGTGTTAACGTCGAATTCAATGAACTCTCGACCATCGCATTAGGATGAAAACCTGTCCCTAATGGGGTCTTTGCCTCTGACTTGTACGAGCTTTATATCAAGGTTGAATGACCAAAGGAAGAGGCGGGCAAGATAACAGACGACCAAGCCATCCCTGCGGCCTAGGCTCCGGGGCTAATTGCAATGGCTAATTTGCTATACTAGCGCTAGCCGTTCATCAATAGGCTTTCTGATGGGTCTTTTCTATAAGACTCGACAGAGGCCAAACGGTCCTTTGTGCTCGTAAATCGGGCACTTTACAAAAACAATGCCTTAGGGATCAAGCCGAAATACGTATCAATAGAGGAAGTGTGAGAACTGCTCATGGATTTACATGGGAGGACGTGCGGGCACCACATAGCCCTTAGATACTTCGTCAGAAGGCCTTCCGGCAAGGTTTCTACTGGCCAACCGTTATGGCGGACGCTGAGCAAGTAGTCTAGACTTGCTAAGGCTACCAATACTATGCACGATAGACACACATGTCGGCATAAGCCTAGTAAAACCATCCCCATCACCTAGCCCTTCGTGATTTGGGGGTTGGACTTGGTTGGGTCCCTCAAGAAGGCACCCGAGGGCTTCACCCACTTGCTCGTCGCGGTGGACAAGTTCACGAAGTGGATCAAGGCAAAACCAATTTCAAAACTTAGATCATCGGAGGCCGCCTCATTCTTCTGGGACATCGTTTATCGGTTTGGAGTCCGTTACTCTATCAAAACCAACAACAGAACCCAGTTCACTGACGACCCCTTCCTTCAATTCTGCGATGATTTCAACATTCACGTTGACTGGGCCGCTATGGCATACCTATGAACCAATGGACGCATTGAACGTGCTAACAACCTAGTCTTGCAGGCTTCAAGTCGTGGATCTTTGACGGATTGAAGATGTCCACCACACAATGGGTCGCAGAGCTACCAACCGTTCTCTAGAGTTTACGTAGGACTTTCTTCTATAGAAATAGGATGCACACCATTCTTCCTAGCGTTTAGCGTAGAGGCGGTACTCCCCACAAAGATGGAGTACGTATCACCAAGGGTCCAAGCCTATAATGATGAGCAAGGAACAACAGATGCCCAACTCACTTCTGACCTTATCGATGAGGCACATGATGTAGTGGTCATCCACTTCGCCACGTACCAGTAGAACCTACGATGGTACCACGACTAACAAGTCCATAGCAGATCGTTCAACATCAGCTACTTGGTGCTATGAAGGGTCATGTCTACCAAGGACAAATACAAGCTCTCCCCTCCTTGGGAAGTACCATTCATCGTCACTCAAGTACTATGCCTAGGAATGTACTGGCTCAAGGATAGGGATGACAACCTCTATCTATGCACAAAACATTGAAAGTAAGGGAATTCTACCCTTGAAGACTTTTTTCTTCCTTTTCTTTTTGCACGCAAATAAGTAAAACACGCCGACCTAGTCACCATGTTTTTCTCAGGGGTTGGGAGGTAAGCAACACACCGTAGTCGCCGCCTTGCTCATCGCGCGACCACTTCTTTTCCTGAAAGTCACCTAGAGGGGGGTGAATAGGCATAATCTGAAATTTACAAACTTAAACACACACTACAAGCTAGGGTTAGCGTTAGAATTAAATTCAAGTCCGGGAGAGAGGGGAAAACAAATCAAATGGGAATCAAGCGAATGAACACGGTGATTTGTTTTACCGAGGTTCGGTTCCAAAGAACCTTGTCCCCGTTGAGGTGGTCACAAAGACCGGGTCTCTTTCAACCCTTTCCCTCTCTCAAACGGTCACTTAGACCGAGTGAGCCTTCTCCTTAATCAAATGGATCACTTAGACCCCACAAGGACCACAACACCCTTAGGTGTCTCTTGCTTTGATTACAAGTCACTTGGGAACAAGAATGAGAAAGGAAGAAAGGCAATCCAAGAAGCAAGAGATCAAAAGAACACAAAATCTCTCTCTCACAAGTCACTAAGTGTTTGAGACGAATTTGGGACTTGGAGAGGCTTTGATCTTTTGAATTGTGTCTAGGAGTGAATGCTAGAGCTCTTGTATTGAATGTGATACTCAGAAATCTTGGATGCTTGGAGTTGTGGTGATTGGGGGGTATTTATAGCCCTCAACCACCAAAGAAGCCGTTGGGGAGGCTGCTGTCGATGGGCGCACAGTCCGGTGCACCACTGGACAGGTCCTGTTCACTGTCCGGTGCGCTGCCACGTCACCCAACCGTTAGGGTTTGGAGCTCGGTCCACCATTGGAGCTTTATCTTCTTGCGGCACCAGACAGTCTGGTGCCACATCGGACAGTCCGGTGCCCCTCTGACATTCCGCTCTGACATCTGCCATGCACTGTTCACGCACTGTAGCACTTTGCAGAGTCGACCGTTGCGCGAGTGAGCCATTGATCCGCTGGCACACCGGACAGTTCGGTGAATTATAGCGGAGTGCGCTTTCGATTTCCCGAGAGTGGCTAGTTTGAGTTGTACGGTCCTGGGGCAGCGGACACTGTTCGGTGGCACACCGGACAGTCTGGTGCGCCAGTCCATAGCACACTCAAGTTCTTTTTGCTCCTTTTGGATTGGGTCCCTAACTTGAATATTTATTGGTCTGTGTTGAACCTTATGCACCTGTAATACATGAATTCTAGAGCAAACTAGTTAGTCCATATGTTTGTGTTGGACATTCAACCACCAAAATTGATTGTATGAAAAGGTTAACCCTATTTCGCTTTTAATCTCCACCTTTTTGGTGATTGATGCCAATGCAAACCAAAGCAAATATATAAAGTGCAGAAATGAACTAGTTTGCATATGGTAAGTGCATAGGTTACTTGGAATTAAACCAATTGATAGTCTTACTATATATGAATGGATTGCTTTCTTCTATTTGACATTTTGGACCACTTTTCTACCACATGTTTTTGTTTTTGCAAATCTTTTCAAAGTCTTTTCTAAATACTTTTGCAAATAGTCAAAGGTATATGAGTAAGATTGCGAGAAGCATTTTTCAAGATTTGAAATTTCTCCCCCTGTTTCAAATGTTTTTCCTTTGACTAAACAAAATCTCCCCTTGAATGAAATTCTCCTCTTAGCTTTCAAGAGGGTTTTGAAATAGATACTAATTTGAAATTGCCTTGAATACCAATTGAAAAACAAACATTTGTGAATACCCATTAAATCTTTCATTTCGAAAATTTTTGAAATTGGTGGTGCGGTCCTTTTGCTTTGGGCTTAATATTTTCTCCCCCTTTGGCATTAATCGCTAAAAACGGAGAACGTTGGAGCCCTTTTATTTTTTTCTCCCCATTGATAAAATAAATATGAGTGAAAAGATTATACCAATTGGAGAGATGGCGGAATACCGGCGAAGGGTAAATAATATCGACGAAGTTGAGCGGAAGCGTTGTCTTTGCCGAATACTCCATTTCCCTTTCAATCTAAGACTAATACAAGAAATACTCATGGAAACACATTAGTCTTAGCCTTGGCACAAGAAGAATAAGAAATATGTATATGTCCCAAATGAAAGAGATATGATCAAAAGTATATAAATGAGCAATGTGTGCAATGTTTCAATCAAAATTCCGAGAATCAAGTATATTTAGCTCATTCCTAAGTTTGCTAAAGGTTTTCTCATCTAGTGGCTTGGTAAAGATATCAGATAATTGATCTTTGGTGTTTACATAAGCTATTTCGATATCCCCCTTTGTTGGTGATCCCTCAGAAAGTGGTACCTAATGTCTATGTGCTTAGTGCGGCTGTGTTCAACGGGATTATCAGCCATGCGGATTGCACTCTCATTGTCACATAGGAGAGGGACTTTGCTCAATTTGTAGCCATAGTCCCTGAAGGTTTGTCTCATCCAAAGTAATTGCGCACAACAATGACCTGTGACAATGTACTCGGCTTTGGTGGTGGAAAGAGCTACTGAGTTTTGTTTCTTTGAAGCCCAAGACACCAGGGTTCTCCCCAGGAACTGACAAGTCCCTGATGTGCTCTTCCTATCAATTTTACACACTGCCCAAACGGCATCGGAATATCCTATTAAATCAAAAGTGGATCCCCTGGGGTACTAAAGCCCAAACTTAGGAGTGTAGACTAAGTATCTCATGATTCTCTTCATGACCCTAAGGTGAACTTCCTTAGGATCGGCCTGGAACCTTGCACACATGCATACAGAAAGCATAATATCCGGTCGAGATGCACATAAGTAAAGTAAAGATCCTATCATTGACCGGTATTACCTTTTGATCTACGGATTTACCTCCCGTGTCGAGGTCGAAATGCCCATTGGTTCCCATGGGTGTCTTGATGGGTTTGCCATCCTTCATTCCAAACTTCTTAAGAATGTCTTGAATGTACTTTGTTTAGCTGATGAAGGTGCCATCCTAGAGTTGCTTGATTTGAAATCCTAAGAAATATCTCAACTCCCCCATCATAGATATCTCGAATTTTTGTACCATGATCCTACTAAACTCTTAATAGGTAGACTTGTTAGTAGACACAAATATGATATCATCAACATAAATTTTTCATATAAACAAATCTTTTTCAACAATTTTAGTGAAGAGGGTAGGATCGGCCATTCCGACTTTGAAGCCATTAGTGATAAGAAAATCTCGCAGGCATTCATACCATGCTCTTGGGGCTTGCTTTAGCCCATAAAGCGCCTTTAAGAGTTTATAAACATAGTTAGGATACTCACTATCTTCAAAGCCAGGAGATTGGTCAACATAGACCTCTTCCTTGATTGGTCCGTTGAAGAAAGCACTTTTCACTTCCATTTGATAAAGCTTAAAGCCATGGTAAGTAGCATAGGCAAGTAATATGCGAATTGACTCAAGCCTAGCTATGGGTGCATAAGTTTCATCGAAATCCAAACCTTCGACTTGTGAATATCCTTTGGCCACAAGTCGGGCTTTGTTTCTTATCACCACACCATGATCATCTTGCTTGTTGTGGAATACCCATTTGGTACCTACAACATTTAGATTAGGACGTGGAACTAAATGCCATACCTCATTCCTCGTGAAGTTGTTGAGCTCCTCTTGCATAGCCACCACCCAATCTGAATCTCTTAATGCATCATCTATCCTGTAAGGCTCAATAGAGGAAACAAAGGAGTAGTGCTCACAAAAATGTGCAATTCGAGATCTAGTCGTTACCCCCTTATGAATGTCACCAAGGATGGAGTTGACGGGGTGATCTCTTTGAATTGCTTGGTGGACTCTTGGGCGTGGCGATCTTTGACCCTGAACTTCTTGCTCATCTTCCTTGTCTTGATTATTTTCATCTCCCCCTTGATCATTGACCTCTTCTTGAGGTGGCTCAACCTCTTGATCTTCATCTTCATCATCTTGAGCCTGATCCTCATCTTGGGTTAGTGGAGATGCTTGGTTGGAAGATGATGGTTGATCTTGTCCTTGTGGAGGCTCTTTGGATTCCTTAGGACACACATCCCCAATGGACATGTTCCTTAGCGCGACGCACGGAGCCTCTTCATCATCTAGCTCATCAAGATCAACTTGATCCACTTGGGAGCCATTAGTCTCATCAAACACAATGTCACAAGAAACTTTAACTAGTCTAGTGGACTTGTTAAAGACTCTATATGCCCTTGTGTTTGAGTCATAACCAAGTAAAAAGCCTTCTACAGCTTTAGGAGCAAATTTAGATTTTCTACCTCTTTTGATAAGAATAAAGCATTTGCTCCCAAAGACTCTAAAATATGAAACATTGGGCTTTTTACCAGTGAGGAGTTCATACGATGTTTTCTTGAGGATTTGGTGAAGGTAGAGCTGGTTGATGGAGTAGCAAGCAGTGTTGATTACTTCCTGAAAGTCGCCTAGAGGGGGGTGAATAGGCAGAATCTGAAATTGATAAACTTAAGGCACAACTACAAGTCAGGGTTAGCGTTAGAAATAAAATCGAGTCCGAGAAAGAGGGCGAAAAACAAATCAAAAGCAAATGAAATGGATGACACGGTGATTTGTTTTACCGAGGTTCGGTTCTTGCAAACCTAGTCCCCATTGAGGTGGTCACAAAGATCGTCTCTTTCAACCCTTTCCCTCTCTCAAACGGTCACTTAGATCGAGTGAGCTTTTCTCCTTAATCAACCGGGTCACTTAGACCCCTACAAGGACCACCACAACTTGGTGTCTCTTGCTTTGATTACAAGTGTCTTGAGAATAAGAATAGAGGAAGAAGACAAGCGATCCGAGCGACAAGAACTCAAATGAACGCAAATGTCTCTCTCTCTCTCACAAGCCACTAAGTCTTTGGAATGAGTTTGGGACTTGGAGAGGATTTGATCTTTTGTTTTGTGTCTTGGAGTGAAGTCTAGAGCTCTTGTATTGAATGCAAATTGCTAGAAACTTGGATACTTGAAGTGGTGGTGGTTGGGGGGTATTTATAGCCCCAACCACCAAACCAACCGTTGGGGAGGTTGTCTGTCGATGGACGCACCGGACAGTCCGGTGCGCCAGCCACGTCACCCAACCGTTAGGGTTCTGATGGTTTCGACCATTGGAGCTAGGGCATCAGACAGCTACTGTTCACTGTCCGGTGTGCCTTCTGGCGCTGCTCTAACTCTGTGCGAACTATCCATGCACTGTTCACGCCACTGTTCATTTTTGCAGTCGACCATTGGCGCAGTAGCCGTTGCTCCGCTTGGCGCACCGGACAGTCCGGTGCTACACCGGACAGTCCTGTGAATTATAGCGGAGCGGCTCTCCAGAAACTTGAAGCTGAGGAGTTCAGAGTTGATCTCCCTGGTGCACCGGACACTGTCTGGTGCGCTAGACTAGGGGAGCCTTCGGTTTCTTTTTGCTCCTCTCTTTTGAACCCTAACTTGATCTTTTTATTGGTTTGTGTTGAACCTTTGGCACCTGTAGAACATATAATCTAGAGCAAACTAGTTAGTCCAATTGTTTGTGTTGGGCAATTCAACCACCAAAATCATTTAGGAAAAGGTTTGACCCTATTTCCCTTTCACTTCCGCCCAAAACCGGTCCGGTGTCTTGTACTCATCAAGCATGGTTCTCGCCATGTCCAGTAGAGTTCTATTCTTCCTCTCCACTACACCATTTTGTTGAGGTGTGTAGGGAGAAGAGAACTCATGCTTGATGCCCTCATCCTCAAGAAATCCTTCAATTTGAGAGTTCTTGAACTCCGTCCCATTGTCGCTTCTTATCTTTTTGATTCTCAAACCGAACTCATTTTGAGCCCGTCTCAAGAATTCTTTTAGTGTATCATGGGTCTGAGATTTTTCCTGCAAAAAGAATACCCAAGTGAAGCAAGAATAGTCATCCATAATAACTAGACAGTACTTACTCCCACCGATGCTTATGTAAGCGATCAGGCCGAATAGATCCATGTGGAGTAGCTCGAGCGGCCTATCCGTTGTCATTATGTTCTTGTGTGGATGATGAGTGCCAACTTGCTTCCTTGGTTGGCATGCGCTACAAATTCTGTATTTCTCAAAATGAACATTTGTTAGTCCTAAAATGTGATCTCCCTTTAGAAGTTTGTGGAGATTCTTCATCCCAACATGGGCAAGTCGGCGATGCCAGAGCCAACCCATATCAGTCTTAGCAATTAAACAAGTGTCAAGTTCAGCTTTATTATCATTAAAATCAACTAAATATAGTTGATCCTCTAACACTCCCTTAAATGCTATTGAATCATCACTTCTTCTAAAGACAGTAACAGCTACATCTGTGAATAGACAGTTGTAGCCCATTTTGCATAATTGAGAAACGGAAAGCAAATTGTAATCCAAAGAATCTATAAGAAAAACATTTGAAATAGAATGATCAAGTGATATAGCAATTTTACCCAAACCTTTGACCAATCTTTGATTTCCATCCCCGAATGTGATAGCTCGTTGAGGATCTTCATTTTTCTCATAGGAGAAGAACATTCTCTTCTCCCCTGTCATGTGGTTTGTACATCCGCTATCGATTATCCAACTTGAACCCCTGGATGCATAAACCTGCAAAACAATTTAGGCCTTGTTCTTAGGTACCCAAACAGTCTTGGGTCCTTTCACGTTAGAAACAAGCACCTTGGGTACCCAAACACAAGTCTTTGGTCTCTTGTGTTTGCCCCCAACATATTTAGCAACTACTTGCCTGATTTGTTAGTTAAAACATAGGAAGTATCAAAAGTTTTAAATGAAATGTTATGCTCATTTGATGTAGCAGGAATTTTCTTTCTAGGCATTTTAACATGAGTGGTTTGCCTAGAGCTAGATGCCTCATTTTTATACATGTATGCATGGTGAGAAATAGTATGAGGTTTCCTAGCATGAATCTTCCTAATTTTGTGCTCAGGATAATTAGCAGGATATAAAATGTAGCCTTCATTATCCTGAACCATGGGAGCCTTGCCCTTAACAAAATTAGACAATCTTTTAGGGGCATTTAGTTTGACATTGCTCCCCTATTGGAAACCAATGCCATTCTTAATGCTAGGACGTCTCCCATTATAGAGCATGCTTCTAGCAAATTTAAACTTTTCATTTTCAAGTTCATGCTCATTAAGTTTAGCATTTAATTGAGCTATGTGATCATTTTGTTTCTTAATCATGGTGAGGTGATCATCTATAGTATCAATATCAACATCTCTACATCTAGTACAAATAGAAATATGTTCAACAATGGATGTAGAGGGTTTGCAAGCATTTAATTCTTCTATCTTAGCATGTAATATAGCATTCTCATCTCTAAGACAGGAAATGGAATCATTGCAAACATTCAGTTCTTTAATCCTAGAAACTAAACTAGCATTTTCAGTTTTAAGACTAGAAATTGCATCATTGCAAACATTTAATTCATTAATCTTAGAAACTAGACTAGCATTTTCATTTCTAAGACTACAAATTGAATCATGACAAATGCTAAGCTCTTTAGTCAAGTTTTCACATTTTTCTACTTCCTGAGCATAAGCATTTTTTACTTTAACATGTTTTTTATTTTCCTTAATAAGGAAGTCCTCTTGGCTATCCAAGAGTTTATCCTTCTCATAAATAGCTTCTATTAGTTCATTTATTTTTTTCTTTTGTTCCATGCTGAGGTTGGCAAAAAAAGTAAGTAAATCATCTTCATTTTCACTAGAGCTACCCTCATCACTAGATGTTGTATATTTGGGGGTGGCTCTTGAGTGTACCTTCTTTTTCTTGTCGTCCTTAGCCATGAAACATTTATGGCCGACGTTGGGGAAGAGGAGGCCCTCGTTGACGATAATGTTGGCGGCATCCTCATCGGAGGAAGAGACGGTGGAGCTCTCGTCGGAGTCCCATTTTCGACACACATGGGCATCACCGCCCTTCTTCTTGTAATACCTCTTCTTTTCCTTCTTCTCCTTCTTGTTGTCGCCCCTGTCACTATCACTTGAATTTGGACATTTAGCAATAAAATGACCGGGCTTACCACATTTGTAACACACCCTCTTGGAGCGGGGTTTGTAATCCTTCTCCCTCCTTTGCTTGAGGATTTGGCGGAAGCTCTTGATGATGAGCGCCATTTCCTCGTTGTCGAGCTTGGAGGCATCGATTGGAAGTCTACTTGGTGTAGACTTCCTCTTTTCTTCTTCCATCGCCTTGAATGCGACAGGTTGCACCTCAGGTGTTGAGGTGGCGTCTTGCTCCAAGTTGACAATATGTTTGGAGTCTTTGATCATAAGTTCAAAGCTCACAAACTTGCCAATCACCTCCTCGGGGGACATTTGTTTGTATCTAGGATCTCCACGTATTAATTGAACTTGAGTGGGATTACGAAATACAAGAGATCTTAGAATAACCTTGACCATCTCATGGTCATCCCATTTGGTGCTCCCGAGGTTGCGCACTTGGTTCACCAAGGTCTTGAGCCAATTGTACATCGCTTGTGGCTCTTCTCCCTTGTTGAGGACAAATTGACCGAGTTCTCCCTCGATCGTCTCGCGCTTGGTGATCTTGGTCACCTCGTCCACTTCGTGCGCCGTCTTGAGGACGTCCCAAATTTCTTTGGCACTCTTTAACCCTTGCACCTTATTATACTCCTCTCAACACAAGGAGGCAAGGAGTATAGTCATGGCTTGGGAGTTAAAGTGCCTAATTTGGGAGACCTTGTCCGAATTGTAGTCCTTGTCCCCCTCCTTAGGTACCTGCGCTCCATACTCAACAATATCCCAAATGCTTGTGTGGAGTGAGATTAGATGATGCCTCATTTTATCACTCCACAACAATAATCTTCACCATCAAAATATGGTGGTTTGCCTAGGGGAACGAAAAGTAATGGAGTGTGCTTTGAAATGCGAGGATAGCGAAGGGGCATCTTATTATACTTCTTGCACTCATGGCGCTTAGAAGCGACGGATGAGTCGGAGCTTGATGTGGAGGGCGACGATGAATCGGTCTCGTAGTATACAAGTTTCTCCATCTTCTTCTTCTTGTTGCCTCTCCAATGGGACTTGATGGAGGAAGAGGATTCCTCCTTGTGCTTGTTGCCGGACTCTCTTGAAAGAGTCCTCCCCGAGCTTGCGGGCTTGTCGCCGGTCACGATCTCCCTCTTGGCGTGATCTCTCGACATCACTTCAAGTTGTTAGACTCTAATGAAGCACCAGGCTATGATACTAATTGAAAGTCGCCTAGAGGAGGTGAATAGGCGTAATCTGAAATTTACAAACTTAAACACACACTACAAGCCGGGGTTAGCGTTAGAATTAAATTCAAGTCCGGGAGAGAGGGGAAACAAATCAAATGGGAATCAAGCGAATGAACACGGTGATTTGTTTTACCGAGGTTTGGTTCCAAAGAACCTAGTCCCCGTTGAGGTGGTCACAAAGACTGGGTCTCTTTCAACCCTTTCCCTCTCTCAAACGGTCACTTAGACCGAGTGAGCCTTCTCCTTAATCAAATGGGTCACTTAGACCCTGCGAGGACCACCACACACTTAGGTGTCTCTTGCTTTGATTACAAGTCACTTGGGAACAAGAATGAGAAAGGAAGAAAGGCAATCCAAGAAGCAAGAGCTCAAAAGAACACAAAATCTCTCTCTCACAAGTCATTAAGTGTTTGAGACGATTTTGGGACTTGGAGAGGCTTTGATCTTTTGAATTATGTCTAGGAGTGAATGTTAGAGCTCTTGTATTGAATGTGATACTCAGAAATCTTGGATGCTTGGAGTTGTGGTGGTTGGGGGTATTTATAGCCCTCAACCACCAAAGAAGCCGTTAGGGAGGCTGCTGTCGATGGGCGCACCGGACAGTCTGGTACGCCACCGGACAAGTCCTGTTCACTGTCCTGTGCGATGCCACGTCACCCAACTGTTAGGGTTCGGAGCTCGGTCGACCGTTGGTGCTTTGTCTTCTTACGGCACCGGACAGTCCGGTGCCCCTCTGACTTTCTGCTTTGACTTCTGCCATGCACTGTTCACGCATTGTAGCACTTTGCAGAGTCGACCGGTGTGCGAGTTAGCCATTGATCCGGTGGCATACCAGACAGTCTGGTGAATTATAGCGGAGTGCACCTTCGATTTCCCAGGAGTGGCTAGCTTGAGTTGTACGGTCCTGGTGCACCGGACACTGTCCGGTGGCACACCGGACAGTCTGGTGCGCCAGCCCACAGCACACTCAAATTCTTTTTGCTCCTTTTGAATTGGGTCCCTAACTTGAATATTTATTAGTTTGTGTTGAACCTTATGCACCTATAATACATGAATTTTAGAGCAAACTAGTTAGTCCATATGTTTGTGTTGGACATTCAACCACCAAAATTATTTGTAGGAAAAGGTTAACCCTATTTCCCTGTCATTTCCCTTAAGTGTTTCGGAGTCCAGATCAATCCTAAGGCACAACTACGACCTAGAGGCCCCAGCGTCCGTGGTCCTCAATCTAGTCCAAGTCTTCGTCACGAGGATCATGTTGCTCCCAAAAAGAGTGCCTTCCACCACGATGTCCTCCACGTGGGCCAGGAGCGCCCTTAGCTGCTCAGAGTGTGGAGTCATGGTCGGCGGCAGGAGACGCGCGCACGCTGCACCCATGGCCACCCACAGAGCTCAAAGCTCTTTGTGTTGGGGTTAACTGACATGTGGTTAGGTGGGCCCAAACACTCAAGAAGGGGAGAACACAAGTGCTCAACAAAACAGTAAGGAGGGATGAAAGGGAAATGTGCCCTTGGGCCATTTCTAAGTATTTTGGTGGTTTAGTGTCCAACACAAATGCCTAAGTGTAAAATGGTGGACAAAGTACAAATCAAGGATAAAGGTATGTTTCTCAGACTTAGTACATTGTTTTAGAGACTAATGTATTGTGTCTAAGTGCTGGAAACAGGAAAAGACCAACTGGAAAAGCCTTGGCTCGAGCAGCCAAGACTTTGCTCAGTCTGGAGCACCGGACTGTCCGGTGGTGCACCGGACAGTGTCCGGTGCGCCAGGCTGGCTCGAGCAAAGTGGCTGCTCTCGGGACTTCGACGGCGGTGTACGGCTATAAATCACCGGACTGTCCGGTGGTGCACCGGACTGTCCGGTGGGCCGTTCACAGGCGAACTCGTCGCTCTCGGGAATTCATCGGCGACGTACGGCTATAATTCACCGGACTGTCCGGTGTGCACCGGACTGTCCGGTGAGCCAACGGTCGGCAGGGCCAACGGTCGGCCGCGCGACCTGCGCGGGACACGTGGCCGAGCCAACGGCTAGAAGGGGACACCGATCTGTCCGGTGTGCACCGGACATGTCCGGTGCGCCAACGGCTCTCAGGCTGCCAACGGTCGACTGCGCCAGTTAAGGAAAGAAATCAGGCACCGGACAGTGTCCAGTGTGCACCGGACTGTCCGGTGCACCAGTCGACAGAAGGCAAGATCAGCCTTCCTAGATTGCTCTCAACGGCTCCTAGCTGCCTTAGGGCTATAAAAGGGACCCCTAGGCGCATGGAGGAGTACACCAAGCATTCCTACAACATTCCTAAGCACCAAGACATCGATTTCGTGCATTCGTTTCATTGTGATAGCATATAGAGCTCTAGTGGAGTTGTGAACTCATTGAGTTGTGTTGCGAGCTCTTGTTGCGACTTGTGTGCGTGTTGACACTCTGATTCTTATGTCTTGTGTGCGTTGCTAATCCCTCCCTTGCTCCGTGTTCTTTGTGAATTTCAAGTGTAAGGGCGAGAGGCTCCAAGTTGTGGAGATTCCTCGCAAACGGGATTGAGAAAAAGCAAGCAAAACACCGTGGTATTCAAGTGGGTCTTTGGACCGCTTGAGAGGGGTTGATTGCAACCCTCGTCCGTTGGGACGCCACAACGTGGAGTAGGCAAGCGTTGGTCTTGGCCGAACCACGGGATAACCACCGTGCCATCTCTGTGATTGATCCTTGTTGGTTATTGTGTTTTGTTGAGGATTCCTCTCTAGCCACTTGGCAATTATTGTGCTAACGATTAACCAAGTTTTGTGGCTTAAGTTTTCAAGTTTCACAGGATCACCTATTCAACCCCCCCTCTAGGTGCTCTCAATTGGTATCGGAGCCGTTCTCTTCACAAAGGGACTAACCGCCCGAAGAGATGGATCCTAAGGGGAAGGGTATCGTGATCAACGATAAAGAGAAGGAATCCTTCGTCAACGAGCCAAAGGACGACAAGCCTACCGACTCCGGCTCGGGCCATAGACGGAAGGAAGGGAAGAAGAAGAAGACGAGGCGCATCAAGGAGATCGTATACTACGATGACAGTGATGAGTCTACTTCTTCCCAAAAGGATGACGACCACAACGACTACGAGAGAAGGAAACCGGTTAATTCGAACTTTTTGTTTGACTACTCTCGTATTCCGCAAAGTTCAAATTCACATTTGCTCTCCATTCCTCTCGGCAAGCCTCCACACTTTGATGGGGAGGACTACGGATTTTGGAGCCACAAAATGCGTAGTCACCTATTCTCTCTCCATCCTAGTATATGGGAGATTGTAGAGAGTGGAATGCACTTTGATAGTTCGGATAGTCCCATGTTCATTAATGAACAAATTCATAAGAATGCACAAGCTACTACTGTTCTTCTAGCTTCATTGTGCCGGGATGAATACCACAACGTGAGCGGCTTGGATAACGCCAAGCAGATCTGGGACACCCTCAAGATTTCTCATGAGGGGAACGACGTCACCTTGCTCACCAAGATGGAGTTAGTGGAGGGCGAGCTTGGACGGTTCGCGATGATAAGGGGCGAGGAGCCGACACAAACATACAACCGGCTCAAGACCCTTATCAACAAAATAAGGAGCTATGGAAGCACGCGATGGATGGACCACGACGTCGTCTGACTAATGCTAAGGTCCTTTACCGTTCTTGATCCTCATTTGGTGAATAATATTCGTGAGAATCCCAGGTACACCAAAATGTCGCCCGAAGAAGTCCTTGGAAAATTCGTAAGCGGGCGAATGATGATCAAGGAGGCAAGGTACGTGGACGACGCTCTAAACGGTCCAATCAATGAGCCTCAACCCGTTGCTCTCAAGGCAACAAGGAGCAAGGAGGCGTTACCCAGCAAGGTAGCACAAATTGAGGCGGCCGGACTTAATGATGAAGAGATGGCCCTCATCATCAAGAGATTCAAGACGGCGCTAAAGGGTCGCAAGGGACAGCCAAGCAAGACCAAAGCCAAGGGGAAGTGCTCATGCTTCAAATGCGGTAAGCTTGGTCATTTTATTGCTAACTGTCCCGACAATGATAGTGATCAGGATCAAGGGAACAAGAGGGAGAAAAAGAAGAACTATAAGGCAAAGGGCGAGGCACATCTAGGAAAGGAGTGGGATTCGGATTGCTCCTCCTCCGACTTCGACAATGAAGGACTCGCCGCCACCGCCTTCAACAAGTCATCCCTCTTCCCCAACGAGCGTCACACATGCCTTATGGCAAGGGAGAAGAAGGTATGTACTCGAGACTCTACTTATGCTTCTTCAAGTGAGGACGAATCTAGTGATGAGGATGAAATAGATTATTCATGTCTATTTAAAGGCCTAGATAGAACCAAGGTAGATAAAATTAATGAATTAATTGATGCCTTGAATGATAAAGATAGGCTTCTAGAAAAACAAGAAGATTTGTTGTATGAAGAACATGACAAATTTGTAGAAGCACAAAAATCTCATGCTTTAGAAGTTAAAAGAAATGAAATGATTTCTTGTGAATTATCTTCTTGCCATGAGACAATTACTAGCTTAAGGAGCATTAATGATGATTTGAATGCTAAGTTAGAAATAGCTAGTAAATCAACAACTTGTGTAAAAAATGTTGTTATTTGCAATAGATGTAAAGATTTTGATATTGATGCTTGTAGTGAACACATAGCTTCTATTGCAAAATTAAATGATGAAATGGCTAGTCTTAATGCCCAACTTAAGGCTAGCAAAAGTGATTTTGATAAACTAAAATTTGCTAGGGATGCCTACACGATTGGTAGACACCCCTCCATTAAGGATGGGCTTGGCTTCAAGAGGGAAGCCAAGAACTTAACAAGCCATAAGGCTCCCATCTCCGCCAAGGAGAAAGGGAAGGCCCCTATGGCAAGTAGTACTAAAAAGAACCATGCTTTTATGTACAATGATAGAAGACAGTCTCATAGGAGTTGTAATGCTTTTGATTCACATGCCTATGATTCTTATGCTATGTATGCTTCCAGTTCTTCCTATATGCATTGTAGAGATATGCCTAGAAAAAATATTCATCATGTGCCTAGAAAGAATTTTGTTCATGCTCCTAGGAAAGTTATGAATGGTCCCTCTACAATTTATCATGCTTTGAATGCTTCCTTTGCTATTTGTAGAAAGGATAGGAAGATAGTTGCTAGGAAGTTAGGGGCAAAATGCAAGGGTGATAAAACTTGCATTTGGGTCCCTAAGGAAATTGTGACTAACCTTGTAGGACCCAACAAGAGTTGGGTACCTAAGACCCAAGCCTAAATTTGCCTTGCAGGTTTATGCATCCGGGGGTTCAAGCTGGATTATCGACAGCGGATGCACAAACCATATGACGGGGGAGAAGAAGATGTTCACCTCCTACGTCAAGAATAAGGATTCCCAAGATTCAATCATATTCGGTGATGGGAACCAAGGCAAGGTGAAAGGTTTAGGCAAGATTGCAATATCCAATGAGCACTCTATCTCTAATGTGTTTTTAGTTGAGTCTCTTGGATATAATTTACTATCTGTCAGTCAATTATATAATATGGGATATAATTGTCTATTTACAAATGTAGATGTGTCTGTCTTTAGAAGATGTGATGGTTCACTAGCTTTTAAGGGTGTACTAGACGACAAACTTTATTTGGTTGATTTTGCAAAAGAAGAGGCCGGTCTAGATGCATGCTTAATGGCTAAGACTTGCATGGGTTGGTTGTGGCATCGCCGCTTAGCACATGTGGGGATGAAGAACCTCCACAAGCTTCTAAAGGGAGAACACGTGATAGGTCTAACCAATGTACATTTCGAAAAAGATAGACCTTTTGCAGCTTGTCAAGCAGGGAAACAGGTGGGAGGCTCTCATCACACCAAAAATGTGATGACAACATCAAGACCACTGGAGCTGCTATATATGGACCTCTTCGGACCCGTCGCCTATCTGAGCATAGGAGGAAGTAAGTATGGTCTAGTTATTGTTGATGACTTTTCCCGCTTCACTTGGGTGTTCTTTTTGCAGGATAAGTCTGAAACCCAAGGGACCCTCAAGCGCTTCCTCAGGAGAGCTCAAAATGAGTTTGAGCTCAAGGTGAAGAAGATAAGGAGCGACAACGGGTCCGAATTCAAGAATCTTCAAGTGGAGGAGTTCCTTGAGGAGGAGGGGATCAAGCACGAGTTCTCCGCTCCCTACACACCTCAGCAAAATGGTGTGGTAGAGAGGAAGAACAGGATGCTCATAGATATGGCGAGGACTATGCTTGGAGAGTTCAAGACCCCCGAGTGCTTTTGGTCAGAAGCCGTGAACACGGCTTGCCACGCCATCAACAGGGTCTACCTTCACCGCCTCCTCAAGAAGACTTCATATGAGCTGCTGACTGGTAACAAACCCAATGTATCGTACTTTCGTGTATTTGGGAGTAAATGCTACATTCTAGTGAAGAAGGGTAGGAATTCCAAATTTGCTCCCAAAGCCATAGAAGGGTTTTTATTAGGTTATGATTCAAATACAAAGGCGTATAGGGTCTTCAACAAATCATCGGGTTTGGTTGAAGTCTCTAGCGACGTTGTATTTGATGAGACTAATGGCTCTCCAAGAGAGCAAGCTGTTGATCTTGATGATGTAGATGAAGAAGACGTTCCAACGGCCGCGATACGCACCATGGCGATTGGAGATGTACGGCCTCAGGAACATTTGGAGCAAGATCAACCGTCTTCCTCAACTATGGTGCATCCCCCAACCCAAGATGACGAACAGGTACCTCAAGTGGAGGCGCATGATCAAGAGGGAGCATAGGATGTTCAAATTGAAGAGGAAGAAGCACCTCAGGCACCTCCAACCCAAGTTCGAGCGACGATCCAAAGGGATCATCCCGTCGACCAAATATTGGGTGATATTAGCAAGGGAGTAACTACTTGTTCAAGATTAGTTAATTTTTGTGAGCATTACTCCTTTGTCTCTTCTATTGAGCCTTTCAGGGTAGAAGAGGCCTTGCTGGATCCGGACTGGGTGTTGGCCATGCAGGAGGAACTCAACAACTTCAAGCGCAATGAAGTTTGGACACTGGTGCCTCGCCCCAAGAAAAATGTTGTGGGAACCAAGTGGGTGTTCCGCAACAAACAGGACGAGCACGGGGTGGTGACAAGGAACAAGGCTCGGCTTGTGGCAAAAGGTTATGCCCAAGTCGCAGGTTTGGACTTTGAGGAGACTTTTGCTCCTGTGGCTAGGCTAGAATCAATTCGTATCTTGCTAGCATATGCCGCTCACCATTCTTTCAGGTTGTACCAAATGGATGTGAAGAGCGCTTTCCTCAACGGGCCGATCAAGGAGGAGGTGTACGTGGAGCAACCCCCTGGCTTCGAGGATGAACGGTACCCCGACCACGTGTGTAAGCTCTCTAAGGCGCTCTATGGACTTAAGCAAGCCCTAAGAGCATGGTATGAATGCCTTAGAGACTTTTTAATTGCTAATGCTTTCAAGGTCGGGAAAGCCGATCCAACTCTTTTTACTAAGACTTGCGATGGTGATCTTTTTGTGTGCCAAATTTATGTCGATGACATAATATTTGGTTCTACTAATCAAAAGTCTTGTGAAGAGTTTAGCAGGGTGATGATGCAGAAATTCGAGATGTCGATGATGGGCGAGTTGAACTACTTCCTTGGGTTC
Organism: Zea luxurians; assembly: GCA_029449295.1. Lineage (NCBI taxonomy): Eukaryota > Viridiplantae > Streptophyta > Magnoliopsida > Poales > Poaceae > Zea > Zea luxurians. The sequence goes on from JAOPSE010000003.1 coordinate 21,288,069, forward strand.
CAAGTGAAGCAACTCAAGGACGGCACTTTCATCTCCCAAACGAAGTACACGCAAGACTTGCTAAAGCGGTTTGGGATGAAGGATGCCAAGCCCGCAAAGACGCCGATGGGAACTGATGGACACACCGACCTCAACAAAGGAGGTAAGTCCGTTGATCAAAAAGCATACCGGTCCATGATAGGTTCTTTGCTTTATTTATGTGCTAGTAGACCGGATATTATGCTTAGCGTATGCATGTGTGCTAGATTTCAATCCGATCCTAAGGAGTGTCACTTAGTGGCTGTGAAGCGAATTCTTCGATATTTAGTCGCTACGCCTTGCTTCGGGATCTGGTATCCAAAGGGGTCTAACTTTGACTTGATTGGGTACTCAGATTCCGACTATGCTGGATGTAAGGTCGATAGGAAGAGTACATCGGGGACGTGCCAATTCTTAGGAAGGTCCCTGGTGTCATGGAATTCTAAGAAACAAATTTCCGTTGCCCTATCCACCGCTGAGGCCGAGTATGTTGCCGCAGGACAGTGTTGCGCGCAACTACTTTGGATGAGGCAAACCCTCAGGGACTTTGGCTACAATCTGAGCAAAGTCCCACTCCTATGTGACAATGAGAGTGCTATCCGAATAGCGGAAAATCCTGTTGAGCACAGCCGCACAAAGCACATTGACATCCGGCATCACTTTTTGAGAGACCACCAGCAAAAGGGGATATCGAAGTGTTTCATGTTAGCACCGAGAACCAGCTAGCCGATATCTTTACCAAGCCTCTAGATGAGAAGACCTTTTGCAGGCTGCGTAGTGAGCTCAATATCTTAGATTCGCGGAACTTGGATTGAATTGTAGCACACATGTGTTTATGCCTTTGATCATGTTCATTCTGCATTTTGTTGCTTATTGTGGTGCTCAAGTTGTACAAACACTCCCTGGACCTCACAAGTCCTTTTTGCAAGTGATGCGCATATTTAGGGGGAGCTGTGCTACAACTTGACCCTTTGAGACTAACCATGTACTTGAGTTTGGTTGTTTTAGTCTTCAAGGAGGATTGAAAGGGAAAAGGTGGACTTGGACCATGCAAGACTTCCACTGCACTCCGATGAAAAGAGTAACTTTTCCAAGTTCATCTTTATACTCTAATTGCCTATGTGTTCTTATTTGAAGATTTTGGTGAGGCAATGGGGTTAAAGGGCCAAGATTGATCCCGTTTTGGTGCTTGATGCCAAAGGGGGAGAAAATAAAGGCCAAAGCGATAAATGGATCAGCTACCACTTGAGAGATTTTGAAAATAGTAGAATAGAGCCTTTTGGTTTGTCAAAACTCTTTTGTTGTCTCTCTTGTCAAAAGTTGGCTTCTTGTGGGGAGAAGTGTTGATTATGGGAAAAGGGGAGTTTTTGAAATCTTGAATCAATTTCTCTTGGAATGACTCTCTTTATGTCTTAACATGTGTGTTTGACTTAGAGATAGAAATTTGAGTTTGATTTGCAAAAACAAACCAAGTGGTGGCAAAGAGTGATCCATATATGTCAAATTTGAATCAAAATAATTTGAGTTCTTATTTGAAGTGATTTTGTACTTGTTCTACTTGCTTTATGTTGTGTTGGCATAAATCACCAAAAAGGGGAGATTGAAAGGGAAATGTGCCCTTGGGCAATTTCTAAGTATTTTGGTGGTTTAGTGTCCAACACAAGTGCCTAAGTGTAAAATGGTGGACAAAGTACAAATCAAGGATAAAGGTATGTTTCTCAGACTTAGTACATTGTCTTAGAGACTAATGTATTGTGTCTAAGTGCTGGAAACAGGAAAAGACCAACTGGAAAAGCCTTGGCTCGAGCAGCCAAGACTTTGCTCAGTCTGGAGCACCGGACAGTGTCCGGTGCGCCAGGCTGGCTCGAGCAAAGTGGCTGCTCTCGAGACTTCGACGGCGGTGTACGGCTATAAATCACCGGACAGTCCGGTGGTGCACCGGACTGTTCGGTGGGCCGTTCACAGGCGAACTCGTCGCTCTCGGGAATTCATCGGCGACGTACGGCTATAATTCACCGGACTGTCCGGTGTGCACCGGACTGTCCGGTGAGCCAATGGTCGGCAGGGCCAACGATCGGCCGCGCGATCTGCGCGGGACACGTGGCCGAGCCAACGGCTAGAAGGGGGCACCGGTCTGTCCGGTGTGCACCGGACATGTCCGGTGCGCCAACGGCTCTCAGGCTGCCAACGGTCGACTGCGCCAGTTAAGGAAAGAAATCAGGCACCGGACTGTCCGGTGCACCAGTCGACAGAAGGCAAGATCAGCCTTCCTAGATTGCTCTCAACGGCTCCTAGCTGCCTTGGGGCTATAAAAGGGACCCCTAGGCGCATGGAGGAGTACACCAAGCATTCCTACAACATTCCTAAGCACCAAGACATCGATTTCGCGCATTCGTTTCATTGTGATAGCATATAGAGCTCTAGTGGAGTTGTGAACTCATTGAGTTGTGTTGCGAGCTCTTGTTGCGACTTGTGTGCGTGTTGACACTCTGATTCTTGTGTCTTGTGTGCGTTGCTAATCCCTCCCTTGCTCCGTGTTCTTTGTGAATTTCAAGTGTAAGGGCGAGAGGCTCCAAGTTGTGGAGATTCCTCGCAAACGGGATTGAGAAAAAGCAAGCAAAACACCGTGGTATTCAAGTGGGTCTTTGGACCGCTTGAGAGGGGTTGATTGCAACCCTCGTCCGTTGGGACGCCACAACGTGGAGTAGGCAAGCGTTGGTCTTGGCCGAACCACGGGATAACCACCGTGCCATCTCTGTGATTGATCCTTGTTGGTTATTGTGTTTTGTTGAGGATTCCTCTCTAGCCACTTGGCAATTATTGTGCTAACGATTAACTAAGTTTTGTGGCTTAAGTTTTCAAGTTTCACAGGATCACCTATTCACCCCCCCCTCTAGGTGCTCTCAATTGGTATCGGAGTCGTTCTCTTCACAAAGGGACTAACCGCCCGAAGAGATGGATCCTAAGGGGAAGGGTATCGTGATCAACGATAAAGAGAAGGAATCCTTCGTCAACGAGCCAAAGGACGACAAGCCTACCGACTCTGGCTCGGGCCATAGATGGAAGGAAGGGAAGAAGAAGAAGACGAGGCGCATCAAGGAGATCGTCTACTACGATGACAGTGATGAGTCTACTTCTTCCCAAAAGGACGACGACCACAACGACTACGAGAGAAGGAAACCGGTTAATTCGAACTTTTCGTTTGACTACTCTCGTATTCCGCAAAGTTCAAATTCACATTTGCTCTCCATTCCTCTCGGCAAGCCTCCACACTTTGATGGGGAGGACTACGGATTTTGGAGCCACAAAATGCGTAGTCACCTATTCTCTCTCCATCCTAGTATATGGGAGATTGTAGAGAGTGGAATGCACTTTGATAGTTCGGATAGTCCCATGTTCATTAATGAACAAATTCATAAGAATGCACAAGCTACTACTATTCTTCTAGCTTCATTGTGCAGGGATAAATACCACAAAGTGAGCGGCTTGGATAACGCCAAGCAGATCTAGGACACCCTCAAGATTTCTCATGAGGGGAACGACGTCACCTTGCTCACCAAGATGGAGTTAGTGGAGGGCGAGCTTGGACGGTTCGCGATGATAAGGGGCGAGGAGCCGACACAAACATACAACCGTCTCAAGACCCTTATCAACAAAATAAGGAGCTACGGAAGCACGCGATGGACGTACCACGACGTCGTCTGACTAATGCTAAGGTCCTTTGCCGTTCTTGATCCTCATTTGGTGAATAATTTTCGTGAGAATCCCAGGTACACCAAAATGTCGCCCGAAGAAGTCCTTGGAAAATTCGTAAGCGGGCGAATGATGATCAAGGAGGCAAGGTACGTGGACGACGCTCTAAACGGTCCAATCAATGAGCCTCAACCCGTTGCTCTCAAGGCAACAAGGAGCAAGGAGGCGTTACCCAGCAAGGTAGCACAAATTGAGGCGGCCAGACTTAATGATGAAGAGATGGCCCTCATTATCAAGAGATTCAAGACGGCGCTAAAGGGTCGCAAGGGACAGCCAAGCAAGACCAAAGCCAAGGGGAAGCGCTCATGCTTCAAATGCGGTAAGCTTGGTGTTGGGGGCCTTCGTCTTCCGAAGGTCCTCAAAAACATGATTTGACAATGTTTTCCAAGTGGATTATGTGAACAGGTATCTTCGGACTCAGAATTATGAACGTAAAGCATGGTCAGGACGAAGCCTGAACCAGATGAAGGACGAGCTGATTACCAAGCTCTACGAAGGTGCACAGCCGAAGCTGTGTGCAAGGAAGCTTCGTCGCGATAGCGGAAGGGGGGAACCGACTTAAAGATGAAAAGACTACGTGGGCCTTGACAGATTTCCATAAGTCGTTAACAAATGTAATGGACATGGATGTAATTTTACGTGGGCTGCGTCCCGCTTCTATAAATAGATGAACAGCACTCCCGTACTGTTCACGCTGACTTGGCATTTACTTTTGCGTCACGCTTGTACTTTTACCTTCTCTCAAGACCGAAGGTACATTTGTAATTTGAAATCATTTCTATTTTCTCATGTTAATAAAATAGAAATGAATCTATAATGTTGCTTAAATTATATTTCATGTTTTATATGAATCCTTCGTCATTACTTGTTGTATTTACGAAGGTATGTCTCTTATAACCTTCGTCCGAAGCACATTATATCCTGAAGGGGAATAATGTTCCGAAGGACGAAGGATCTTACCATTTAACACTTTTTATGTTGCCTTGTTCTCAATCCGAAGCATTTGAGGACAAGTCCCCAACATTGGCGCCCACCTCCGGTGAACTCACTTCCACATCAAGTTTTGTGAACACCTTCGGAAGCTATAGACCTTCGCTATGGCACCGAAGAAAGCTTCAGCGGCTGGGGCTGCAGCACTACAACCGCTGGACCACAACCAGGAGACCGTCTCTCTTCGGGAGGCCCGAAGCCAGAAGAGAAAGGCCGTCAGCCCGACGCTTCAGGAAGAAGAGCTAGACCAAGAAATCAGGGATATGGAGATGCTACACCAACAGGTGCAGAGGAAGAAGGAGAAGATGGCCCGCCTAGCTGAGTTGCAAAGGCAGATAGATGAAGCCTCTGAGGAAGTTCGCCATCTTACTCACGATGAGCAGAACAGAAGGCCTCATCAGAAAGACCTTCATCAGGAGGGCTTCGTCAACGAAGATGACTGGTATGACAATTTCCATCAGGGAAATTTTGTTTTTGATGATGCTTCTCCTCTGTCCGCTGAGCTGCAGGCTACACCTTGGCCTCCATCCTATAAGCCACCCCAGCTTCCCATGTTTGACGGCCATTCCGACCCGAAGCAATTCTTGATGAGCTACGAAGCAACAGTGTCTTCGTACGGGGGCAATGCTGCAGTCATGGCGAAGTCTTTCGTTATGGCCGTCAGGAATGTTGCTCAGACCTGGTATTCCTCCCTTCGGCCAGGAACGATCACTTCATGGCAGAAGCTGAAGGATATGTTACTGACCAGCTTTCAAGGATTTCAGACGAAGCCGGTCACAGCTCAAGCCCTGTTCCAGTGTATTCAGGATCATGAAGAATATCTTCAGGCGTATGTCCGAAGGTTCTTACGTTTGAGGGCGCAGGCACCAACGGTGCCCAATGAAATTGTTATCGAAGCCATGATCAAGGGGCTTCGTCCTGGACCTGCAGCTCAATACTTTGCTCGGAAGCCTCCTCAGACCTTGGAGAAACTGCTCCAAAAGATGGATGAGTACATTCGTGCTGACAATGACTTTCGCCAAAGAAGGGAGGAGGCCTTCAGATTTTCTGAAATGACCAGGGGCTTCGGAGGAAGATACTACCCGAGGCATGTCCGGTCCATCCACAACACTCAGAATGATGATAAGGGGAGTCAGCAGAACAGACTGCAGTGCTCTTCACAGGCTTCGGGGCAACAACAAACTTCCTTCCGGCCACCAGCTCCAAGAGGCAGAGGCGCCAGGGGCTTCGGCGGAAGATTCGGAGATCAACCAAGGAAACTGTTTTGCTTGTTCTGTGGAGAAAGCAAGGGCCATACCACTAGGACGTGCCATATTACAATCCAGAAGCAAAAGGAAATAGCCGAAGCTGCATCTCAACAAGCTCAGCCGAAGCAGGTCATGCATACTGCTTCGTATCATCCGCCTTATATCCCACAATACATAGACAACCACCCTGCAGCTTCTGTAGCTTCGGCAAGTCAACCTCAAGCTTCCTGGCAACAGCCTCCGCCTCCACCTCCATTGCAACAAGGTCAACAGCTAGAAGGGAGTCAATACGCTCCACATCAAAGGGACTTCAGAGAACAATCCGAAGCTCGCACAGTCAACAGCACTGTGCCAGAGTCGAAGCACATTTATTGACACATATCCTACCTTTGATAGCAGTCTTTTCTATTCAGTTTTATTTTCTGTGAAGCAAAAAACATTGATAGTTTTCATGTAATAATTTCGTTGTTTCCCACGAGGAAAATCTATTTCCTCCACAAGCTTAAGTTGCTGAAGCTTAAAACTTTTTCCGTTAACAAGGAGGACCTTCGAATTAAAAATCCTTCGGAGTAACAGAAAGTCGTTCTAAGGAGCGCAGAGTAAGTTCGTGAAGTCACAAAAAGCCGTTCCAAAGGGAGCGCAGTGTAAGTTTTCTGCTCAAAAGTCGTTCCTAAAGGAATGCAGAGCCTACAGCGAAAAGTCAACGCTGATACCGCCCAAGTAAAAGGCGAAGAAGCTCCAAATACGTTCCTAAGGGAATGCAGAGCTTATACCGTTTAAGTAAAAGACGAAGAAGCTCCAAAGACGTTCCTAAGGGAATGCAGAGCTTACGAATATATTTTATGTGTATCTTCGGAACAAATGTCATTTGCATAACATAACATCATCACATCATTTTGCATAGCATAAGCATCATACATCATGTTGCATCTGGCAAAAGAAGGGAACACAGTATCAACCTTCGAAAGGACGCCTTGAGAAAGTGAAAATTGTGTAAAGTCACAAAGGAATGCAATGACAATCTTCGGAATACAGCTTCGGAGAATATTTTTACGAAGCATGGACGTGATTCATCGGAATAATTTTAACGGAGAATGTCTTCTTCACGAAGCATGAAAAGAAGGGAAGGTGTTTTTTCGCCAAAGGCTCAAAAATGGTATGTATGTAGAGTTTCATGCATCGTAAAGAATTGAATAATGAAAAGAGACTTGTATATTACATTCGAATGTACAAAATGTTACATAGATCACAACTTAAATGTTTTTTCTACATAGCATTTAGTCTTCTCTTAATACTGCTTCGGCGGCTTCATTTAGAAGTTGATCAACAACTTTGTCCATAATAGTTTCGGCCATTTGTTTAATTTCATCATCCCCTTTTGTGTGGGGGTCGGCAGTCGATCCAGCAGTTTCTGAGGGAAGAGAACATTTCTTCATTACTTTTACAAACCTTGAGCAAAGTTTGAAATGAAAATTACAACACAATAAGAGCGACTAATTGGTACCTAATTGCCTTTCGGGCTCTGTACTTCTTTCGGCAGCTTCTGCCGCTTTCCTGGCATCATGGATGCCTTTTTCGCTCCTTTGGATGATTTCTTGCGCCATTCCTCGGCCGCCGTCGTTCCAGATATCAGTAAAAAATTTGCCACCAACCACGCTTGCTTCGGCCGAGGGGTCCTTGATGTCTTCGGAAGATAAGGCAGCTTCGGACTGAGCTAAAAATTTTACATGCCCGCAACCTTTCTTCTCTAAGACAGAAGCAATTCCTCTGGCGCCCGAGAAAGCGCAGATGTCGCCACGACTGCTCAGGATCTCCTCGAAGGCCTCTGCTTCGTGACTAATCCATTCCAGTGGACCTTCGGGATTGCCTCGAGAGAAATTCTCTTCGCTGGAAAAGGCGCCCACGCTGGCGAAGCTGGTTTTAATTTTATTCACGCATTCTACAGATTTAACATAACAGTTCCTCTGAGCAGCACGAAGCTCTTTAACACTTAACTCCAATTTGCTGACCATATAATCACTAAGTTCTCGTTTCGTTTCCTCAAGCGCACGTTCCTCTTTGGCTCTAGTTAGCTGTTTCTGAAGATCTTTAATTTCACGTTTTTGAGCTTCGGCCTGGTCCTTTGAAGCAGCTTCGTCCTTTTTCACTTTATCTACCAGTGTAAGCAGAATTTTATCCTTTTCCGCAGCTTCGTTTCTCAGTTTGATAACTTCGGAGCGCATATTGTTGAACGCAATTTCATAGCTTTCATCTTCGGCGCTCTTTTGGGCTCTTAGTGCGTTGCTTAGGATCAGGCCCTATACGAAAAAGAATCCATATAAGAAAAAAAGGAATGAGTTGCGTAGTAAAAAAAAGGGGGGGTTTTTTTTCAAGCGTTTAATTCCCATACCTTCAGGCTATTGTACGCAAGACTGTCTGCGAGATCTTCTTTCGTCATGGCGCATAATCCAGATTCAAGCTTCGGGAAACCAATACTCCTGGCCATCTCTCGGCAGACAGATAGCTCTTTGTTGTCAGGCAGGCAGTATAAGAAGTCATCTTCATTCGTCCCATTGAATATTACTGCCCCCTTTGGATATTTTAGCTCCTTCGCATAATGGTTAGCTTCATGAGTTTCTTCTTCAGATAGTTTTTTCCCCGAAGCATGTCGTATGATGTAATCACACATGCTGGCAGGCGCTTCGGGGACGGCAGTATCAGTTTCTTCAACTAAAACTGGTTCTGGTATTTTTATTGCTTTGGCTTCCAAAGTTTGCTCCTTGAAGGGCTCTGAAGGCCCAGCTTCAGCTTCAGCCTGTTGCGTCGAAGCTTCAGTAGAAGCTTCAGCAACTTCAACACTCTTTTTTGGAGTTGTGCTTGAAGACTTAATTGTCTCCAAGACATCTAGTACGTTTACCATTCTTTTCCTTTTTGGGGTCACCGTTGGACCCTTTTGGTTTTTTGCTGTTTCGACATTTGCTGCAGGACTCAAAGCTTCTGATGCTTTTTCCTTAGTCGGTTTTTTTCGCTTCTTCCATTTTTTCTGTGGAAGGCGCTTCGGCCATCTCTGCAATTTCTGGCAGCAAGGTTGGCTGTTCAGCTTCGGTAGCCGAAGAAGTTTCTCCGGTGAACTCAGGCACCAAAGCTGGTTCAATATGGCGTGGCCGGTGTGTGAGGACCTTTAACCTCTTTCCTTTCGGTTCTGGCTCGCTAGGAGCAGCTGCAGCCTCTTCTTTGGCAGAGGTTGTGTTTTTCCTTTTCTGCCCTCGAATAGGATAACGATAATCAGGGTAGAAGAACCCGATTGCATCAAACACCCGGTTGAGTCTCTTCTTTTTTCGGCCTCCGAAGGCTGCTGATAACGCAGTGTTCTCAGCCTTCGAATACGCCCCAAGCAGTTCGTCACTTAATGTTTCAATGCTTTTCAACCAGTCGTCATCAGGTTCAACAAATTTATCTGCATATTTGAATGTGTACTTCAGTCTGACCAGTCCGCCTTCGTCGGACTCTTTGATGGTCTCCTTCGGCATTTCCCATTTTTCTGCAAGTGGCCATACCCTGAAGGCAATGTGCTCTTGGACCAAGTCCCTTGCCCCAATGAAAGAGCAGACTATGCCGAAGGCTCTTTGGCATTCCTCGGCTGCTTCGTCCATTTCAACCTTCGGCCTTCGAAGTCCGAAGCGTTGCCAGATGGGGCGCATAATGATACTCTTGACATTTTCTTGCGCTGTTAAGTCATTTTTTACATAGAACCATTCAGTCATCCAGGCTCCAGGCCATCTTTTCCGAAAAGTTGGCACAGGGCGGCTTGACCCGGAGCGGGCACCGAAGCTGTAGCACCCAAAATTATTGTGATATTGTTCTTTTCCCCACGGCTTCGTCTCATATAACAGTTCATGAATGTTGCAAAAACTTTTAGCATTTGGTTCTAAACCTTGGCTTCTTGCAGCCCAGACAAACATCCCCATTCTTATGATAGCTTCAGGAGTAAGTTGATGAAGGTAGACTTGAAATGTTTTCAGTACCTCAATAACAAAGTTGCTCAGGGGGAATCGAAGTCCAGCTTTGAGAAAGCTTCGGAAGATTACAACTTCATCTTCTTCGGGGGTGGGAGAAGTCTTTTCTCCAGCGTCAGCCCTCACAATAGATATATCTCGAAAATACCGCCCCCTCATATTATCAATATGACTCTGCTTGATAGTGGTCTTCCCGAAAACCGTGTGACTTGGCCGCCATGGTCGATCTTCGGCCTCTTCTCCACCACTTTCCACATCATAGCTGTCGCTGTCATCAGTATCTTCGGACAAACCTTCGAGAATCTCTTTGGTGATTTTCTCTGTATTGGTCTCCGCCATCGCAATAAGGAACCCCAGATTCTTCTCTTCCTCGAGACTCAGCTTCGTATCAGCAGGAATCTTCTAACCTTCAGACATCTTCGGAAACGCTAAAAAAAACTGCTCTCGAGGCCGAAGCTTCAAAATCAAAAAGACCAGCAAATCCTAAAGCACAAGAGCTAAAAATTTAGTGGACCGAAGCAGATGGCAAGTATGCGTACCAAGTGTGTTCGCGATGTGATCTTATTTATACGCCCAGGGCGTTGAAAATTGAAAGACCCCGCTTGTCAGTGAACATTTGCTATTCTAGCAAAGGGAAGGTGTTTTTTCGGACCTTCGGCTCAAGGCCTTCGTCCAAATCGCAATCTGAATTTAATATTAACAAATTAATATTGCGAGGGGCTACTGTTGGGGGCCTTCGTCTTCCGAAGGTCCTCAAAAACATGATTTGACAATGTTTTCCAAGTGGATTATGTGAACAGGTATCTTCGGACTCAGAATTATGAACGTAAAGCATGGTCAGGACGAAGCCTGAACCAGATGAAGGACGAGCTGATTACCAAGCTCTACGAAGGTGCACAGCCGAAGCTGTGTGCAAGGAAGCTTCGTCGCGATAGCGGAAGGGGGGAACCGACTTAAAGATGAAAAGACTACGTGGGCCTTGACAGATTTCCATAAGTCGTTAACAAATGTAATGGACATGGATGTAATTTTACGTGGGCTGCGTCCCGCTTCTATAAATAGATGAACAGCACTCCCGTACTGTTCACGCTGACTTGGCATTTACTTTTGCGTCACGCTTGTACTTTTACCTTCTCTCAAGACCGAAGGTACATTTGTAATTTGAAATCATTTCTATTTTCTCATGTTAATAAAATAGAAATGAATCTATAATGTTGCTTAAATTATATTTCATGTTTTATATGAATCCTTCGTCATTACTTGTTGTATTTACGAAGGTATGTCTCTTATAACCTTCGTCCGAAGCACATTATATCCTGAAGGGGAATAATGTTCCGAAGGACAAAGGATCTTACCATTTAACACTTTTTATGTTGCCTTGTTCTCAATCCGAAGCATTTGAGGACAAGTCCCCAACACTTGGTCATTTTATTGCTAACTGTCCCGACAATGATAGTGATCAGGATCAAGGGAACAAGAGGGAGAAAAAGAAGAACTATAAGGCAAAGGGCGAGGCACATCTAGGAAAGGAGTGGGATTCGGATTGCTCCTCCTCCGACTCCGACAATGAAGGACTCGCCGCCACCGCCTTCAACAAGTCATCCCTCTTCCCCAACGAGCGTCACACATGCCTTATGGCAAAGGAGAAGAAGGTATGTACTCGAGACTCTACTTATGCTTCTTCAAGTGAGGACGAATCTAGTGATGAGGATGAAATAGATTATTCATGTCTATTTAAAGGCCTAGATAGAACCAAGGTAGATAAAATTAATGAATTAATTGATGCCTTGAATGATAAAGATAGGCTTCTAGAAAAACAAGAAGATTTGTTGTATGAAGAACATGACAAATTTGTAGAAGCACAAAAATCTCATGCTTTAGAAGTTAAAAGAAATGAAATGCTTTCTTGTGAATTATCTTCTTGCCATGAGACAATTACTAGCTTAAGGAGCATTAATGATGATTTGAATGCTAAGTTAGAAATAGCTAGTAAATCAACAACTTGTGTAAAAAATGTTGTTATTTGCAATAGATGTAAAGATTTTGATATTGATGCTTGTAGTGAACACATAGCTTCTATTGCAAAATTAAATGATGAAATGGCTAGTCTTAATGCCCAACTTAAGGCTAGCAAAAGTGATTTTGATAAACTAAAATTTGCTAGGGATGCCTACACGATTGGTAGACACCCCTCCATTAAGGATGGGCTTGGCTTCAAGAGGGAAGCCAAGAACTTAACAAGCCATAAGGCTCCCATCTCCGCCAAGGAGAAAGGGAAGGCCCCTATGGCAAGTAGTACTAAAAAGAACCATGCTTTTATGTACAATGATAGAAGACAGTCTCATAGGAGTTGTAATCCTTTTGATTCACATGCCTATGATTCTTATGCTATGTATGCTTCCAGTTCTTCCTATATGCATTGTAGAGATATGCCTAGAAAAAATATTCATCATGTGCCTAGAAAGAATTTTGTTCATGCTCCTAGGAAAGTTATGAATGGTCCCTCTACAATTTATCATGCTTTGAATGCTTCCTTTGCTATTTGTAGAAAGGATAGGAAGATAGTTGCTAGGAAGTTAGGGGCAAAATGCAAGGGTGATAAAACTTGCATTTGGGTCCCTAAGGAAATTGTGACTAACCTTGTAGGACCCAACAAGAGTTGGGTACCTAAGACCCAAGCCTAAATTTGCCTTGCAGGTTTATGCATCCGGGGGTTCAAGCTGGATTATCGACAGCGGATGCACAAACCATATGACGGGGGAGAAGAAGATGTTCACCTCCTACGTCAAGAATAAGGATTCCCAAGATTCAATCATATTCGGTGATGGGAACCAAGGCAAGGTGAAAGGTTTAGGCAAGATTGCAATATCCAATGAGCACTCTATCTCTAATGTGTTTTTAGTTGAGTCTCTTGGATATAATTTACTATCTGTCAGTCAATTATGTAATATGGGATATAATTGTCTATTTACAAATGTAGATGTGTCTGTCTTTAGAAGATGTGATGGTTCACTAGCTTTTAAGGGTGTACTAGACGGCAAACTTTATTTGGTTGATTTTGCAAAAGAAGAGGCCGGTCTAGATGCATGCTTAATGGCTAAGACTTGCATGGGTTGGTTGTGGCATCGCCGCTTAGCACATGTGGGGATGAAGAACCTCCACAAGCTTCTAAAGGGAGAACACGTGATAGGTCTAACCAATGTACATTTCGAAAAAGATAGACCTTGTGCAGCTTGTCAAGCAGGGAAACAGGTGGGAGGCTCTCATCACACCAAAAATGTGATGACAACATCAAGACCCCTGGAGCTGCTACATATGGACCTCTTCGGACCCGTCGCCTATCTGAGCATAGGAGGAAGTAAGTATGGTCTAGTTATTGTTGATGACTTTTCCCGCTTCACTAGGGTGTTCTTTTTGCAGGATAAGTCTGAAACCCAAGGGACCCTCAAGCGCTTCCTCAGGAGAGCTCAAAATGAGTTTGAGCTCAAGGTGAAGAAGATAAGGAGCGACAACAGGTCCGAATTCAAGAATCTTCAAGTGGAGGAGTTCCTTGAGGAGGAGGGGATCAAGCACGAGTTCTCCGCTCCCTACACACCTCAGCAAAATGGTGTGGTAGAGAGGAAGAACAGGACGCTCATAGATATGGCGAGGACTATGCTTGGAGAGTTCAAGACCCCCGAGTGCTTTTGGTCGGAAGCCGTGAACACGGCTTGCCACGCCATCAACAGGGTCTACCTCCACCGCCTCCTCAAGAAGACTTCATATGAGCTGCTGACTGGTAACAAACCCAATGTATCGTACTTTCGTGTATTTGGGAGTAAATGCTACATTCTAGTGAAGAAGGGTAGGAATTCCAAATTTGCTCCCAAAGTCGTAGAAGGGTTTTTATTAGGTTATGATTCAAATACAAAGGCGTATAGGGTCTTCAACAAATCATCGGGTTTGGTTGAAGTCTCTAGCGACGTTGTATTTGATGAGACTAATGGCTCTCCAAGAGAGCAAGCTGTTGATCTTGATGATGTAGATGAAGAAGACGTTCCAACGGCCGCGATACGCACCATGGCGATTGGAGATGTACGGCCTCAGGAACATTTGGAGCAAGATCAACCGTCTTCCTCAACTATGGTGCATCCCCCAACCCAAGATGACAAACAGGTACCTCAAGTGGAGGCGCATGATCAAGGGGGAGCACACGATGTTCAAATTGAAGAGGAAGAAGCACCTCAGGCACCTCCAACCCAAGTTCGAGCGACGATCCAAAGGGATCATCCCGTCGACCAAATATTGGGTGATATTAGCAAGGGAGTAACTACTCGTTCAAGATTAGTTATTTTTTGTGAGCATTACTCCTTTGTCTCTTCTATTGAGCCTTTCAGGGTAGAAGAGGCCTTGCTGGATCTGGACTGGGTGTTGGCCATGCAGGAGGAACTCAACAACTTCAAGAGCAATGAAGTTTGGACACTGGTGCCTCGCCCCAAGCAAAATGTTGTGGGAACCAAGTGGGTGTTCCGCAACAAACAGGACGAGCACGGGGTGGTGACAAGGAACAAGGCTCGGCTTGTGGCAAAAGGTTATGCCCAAGTCGCAGGTTTGGACTTTGAGGAGACTTTTGCTCCTGTGGCTAGGCTAGAATCAATTCGTATCTTGCTAGCATATGCCGCTCACCATTCTTTCAGGTTGTACCAAATGGATGTGAAGAGCGCTTTCCTCAACGGGCCGATCAAGGAGGAGGTGTACGTGGAGCAACCCCCTGGCTTCGAGGATGAACAGTACCCCGACCACGTGTGTAAGCTCTCTAAGGCGCTCTATGGACTTAAGCAAGCCCCAAGAGCATGGTATGAATGCCTTAGAGACTTTTTAATTGCTAATGCTTTCAAGGTCGGGAAAGCCGATCCAACTCTTTTTACTAAGACTTGCGATGGTGATCTTTTTGTGTGCCAAATTTATGTCGATGACATAATATTTGGTTCTACTAATCAAAAGTCTTGTGAAGAGTTTAGCAGGGTGATGATGCAGAAATTCGAGATGTCGATGATGGGCGAGTTGAACTACTTCCTTGGGTTCCAAGTGAAGCAACTCAAGGACGGCACTTTCATCTCCCAAACGAAGTAC
Source organism: Zea luxurians (assembly GCA_029449295.1). Taxonomy (NCBI): domain Eukaryota; kingdom Viridiplantae; phylum Streptophyta; class Magnoliopsida; order Poales; family Poaceae; genus Zea; species Zea luxurians. The sequence continues at coordinate 21,303,184 of JAOPSE010000003.1, forward strand.
ACGCAAGACTTGCTAAAGCGGTTTGGGATGAAGGATGCCAAGCCCGCAAAGACGCCGATGGGAACTGATGGACACACCGACCTCAACAAAGGAGGTAAGTCCGTTGATCAAAAAGCATACCGGTCCATGATAGGTTCTTTGCTTTATTTATGTGCTAGTAGACCGGATATTATGCTTAGCGTATGCATGTGTGCTAGATTTCAATCCGATCCTAAGGAGTGTCACTTAGTGGCTGTGAAGCGAATTCTTCGATATTTAGTCGCTACGCCTTGTTCGGGATCTAGTATCCAAAGGGGTCTAACTTTGACTTGATTGGGTACTCAGATTCCGACTATGCTGGATGTAAGGTCGATAGGAAGAGTACATCGGGGACGTGCCAATTCTTAGGAAGGTCCCTGGTGTCATGGAATTCTAAGAAACAAACTTCCGTTGCCCTATCCACCGCTGAGGCCGAGTATGTTGCCGCAGGACAGTGTTGCGTGCAACTACTTTGGATGAGGCAAACCCTCAGGGACTTTGGCTACAATCTGAGCAAAGTCCCACTCCTATGTGACAATGAGAGTGCTATCCGAATAGCGGAAAATCCTGTTGAGCACAGCCGCACAAAGCACATTGACATCCGGCATCACTTTTTGAGAGACCACCAGCAAAAGGGGGATATCGAAGTGTTTCATGTTAGCACCGAGAACCAGCTAGCCGATATCTTTACCAAGCCTCTAGATGAGAAGACCTTTTGCAGGCTGCGTAGTGAGCTCAATATCTTAGATTCGCGGAACTTGGATTGAATTGTAGCATACATGTGTTTATGCCTTTGATCATGTTCATTCTGTATTTTGTTGCTTATTGTGGTGCTCAAGTTGTACAAACACTCCCTGGACCTCACAAGTTTTTTTTGCAAGTGATGCACATATTTAGGGGGAGTTGTGCTACAACTTGACCCTTTGAGACTAACCATGTACTTGAGTTTGGTTGTTTTAGTCTTCAAGGAGGATTGAAAGGGAAAAGGTGGACTTGGACCATGCAAGACTTCCACTGCACTCCGATGAAAAGAGTAACTTTTCCAAGTTCATCTTTATACTCTAATTGCCTATGTGTTCTTATTTGAAGATTTTGGTGAGGCAATGGGGTTAAAGGGCCAAGATTGATCCCGTTTTGGTGCTTGATGCCAAAGGGGGAGAAAATAAAGGCCAAAGCGATAAATGGATCAGCTACCACTTGAGAGATTTTGAAAATAGTAGAATAGAGCTTTTTGGTTTGTCAAAACTCTTTTGTTGTCTCTCTTGTCAAAAGTTGGCTTCTTGTGGGGAGAAGTGTTGATTATGGGAAAAAGGGGAGTTTTTGAAATCTTGAATCAATTTCTCTTGGAATGACTCTCTTTATGTCTTAACATGTGTGTTTGACTTAGAGATAGAAATTTGAGTTTGATTTGCAAAAACAAACCAAGTGGTGGCAAAGAGTGATCCATATATGTCAAATTTGAATCAAAATAATTTGAGTTCTTATTTGAAGTGATTTTGTACTTGTTCTACTTGCTTTATGTTGTGTTGGCATAAATCACCAAAAAGGGGGAGATTGAAAGGGAAATGTGCCCTTGGGCCATTTCTAAGTATTTTGGTGGTTTAGTGTCCAACACAAGTGCCTAAGTGTAAAATGGTGGACAAAGTACAAATCAAGGATAAAGGTATGTTTCTCAGACTTAGTACATTGTTTTAGAGACTAATGTATTGTGTCTAAGTGCTGGAAACAGGAAAAGACCAACTGGAAAAGCCTTGGCTCGAGCAGCCAAGACTTTGCTCAGTCTGGAGCACCGGACAGTGTCCGGTGCGCCAGGCTGGCTCGAGCAAAGTGGCTGCTCTCGGGACTTCGACGGCGGTGTACGGCTATAAATCACCGGACAGTCCGGTGGTGCACCGGACTGTCCGGTGGGCCGTTCACAGGCGAACTCGTCGCTCTCGGGAATTCATCGGCGACGTACGGCTATAATTCACCGGACTGTCCGGTGTGCACCGGACTGTCCGGTGAGCCAACGGTCGGCCGCGCGATCTGCGCGGGACACGTGGCCGAGCCAATGGCTAGAAGGGGGCACCGGTCTGTCCGGTGTGCACCAGACATGTCCGGTGCGCCAACGGCTCTCAGGCTGCCAACGGTCGACTGCGCCAGTTAAGGAAAGAAATCAGGCACCGGACAGTGTCCGGTGTGCACCGGACTGTCCGGTGCACCAGTCGACAGAAGGCAAGATCAGCCTTCCTAGATTGCTCTCAACGGCTCCTAGCTGCCTTGGGGCTATAAAAGGGACCCCTAGGCGCATGGAGGAGTACACCAAGCATTCCTACAACATTCCTAAGCACCAAGACATCGATTTCGCGCATTTGTTTCATTGTGATAGCATATAGAGCTCTAGTGGAGTTGTGAACTCATTGAGTTGTGTTGCGAGCTCTTGTTGCGACTTGTGTGCGTGTTGACACTCTGATTCTTGTGTCTTGTGTGCGTTGCTAATCCCTCCCTTGCTCCGTGTTCTTTGTGAATTTCAAGTGTAAGGGCGAGAGGCTCCAAGTTGTGGAGATTCCTCGCAAACGGGATTGAGAAAAAGCAAGCAAAACACCGTGGTATTCAAGTGGGTCTTTGGACCGCTTGAGAGGGGTTGATTGCAACCCTCGTCCGTTGGGACGCCACAACGTGGAGTAGGCAAGCGTTGGTCTTGGCCGAACCACGGGATAACCACCGTGCCATCTCTGTGATTGATCCTTGTTGGTTATTGTGTTTTGTTGAGGATTCCTCTCTAGCCACTTGGCAATTATTGTGCTAACGATTAACCAAGTTTTGTGGCTTAAGTTTTCAAGTTTCACAGGATCACCTATTCACTCCCCCCTCTAGGTGCTCTCAAGGGAACTATAGTGTCTTGTTCAACGTGCCCCGTCAATGTACAACACGATGGTATTTATAGGTAACCAAGTAGGTGGGTGTGCCCTCCTAAGTACTGTTATGCCCTCGGTTACTTGCTACAGCCCAGAATATTCCCCCTTATGGGGTCATTACATCGATGTTAAGTACAATATTATAAAACGTACTACAGATCATACCCCGTGGAGGGGATTATAAATGGGCCCAAACGATAGTAAGACGTGGCCTGGGCCCCGCCAATGGGCGGCGCGGCCTTCGCCTGCACGTGGCACCCTTCACCCTATAGGGCTAGGTCTTCGACCTTGCCGAGATTATCGTCATTCAGAACTATCTGAGCTGACCGGGAACTATCTGGGCCCCACCTTCATAAGCTAAACCACCAAGCAATCCTCACAGATTAATCAAAGGCTACATCTAACAGATGTGCTTGCATGCATAAAAAATCTCAATTCCCAACAAGAATGCTTTTGAGCGACTCCAAAGAGTCGCTCAAAGGCTCAAGCTGTTGATGGGTCCTTAGGTATAGGGTACCCAAAGTGAGCCTATTACTGGTGGGGGACCAACTGGGTGAATAGCCACAAGAGTAAAACTCGGTCAGCTCCCATCGAGCAACTCTGCGAGGCGAACGATCCGACCGAGTCCTATCGAGCAACTCTGCAATGCAAATAGGCCAACCAAGTCCTGCTGAGCAACCCTACGAGGAGGTCAGGCCGACTAAGTCCCACCAAGAAATCCTGTGAGGCCAACGGGTCGACCAAGACCTGTTGCGCAACTCTGCGAGGCGGACAGACTGACCAAGTCCCACCGAGCAATTTGATAAGGCAAAAACGTGAAGACCCATAACAGGGGCTAATACATCTGTGGACTCCAGTTCCACGATCCCCCGTCACGTGTCTGGGAGGCACACGCCTTTACCCGCTTAGCATGAAAATGAGGTGGACACTGTTGTTGAGTTTGTGATCCAAATTCTGGATAATGGGCCAAGTTGGCGAACAAAGTGGAGGCTCGTCGCCAGATACATGGCTAATCCTGGTAGAACACATTGGGAATCTATTAAGTGGATTAAGTACTTGTGTGGTACGTCTAATGCTGGCTTGCAGTTTGGCAAGGTTGAAGAGGGACTTGTTGGATAAGTTGATTCAGATTATGGAGCAGATTTGGACAAGAGAAGGTCATTAATATGTTATGTATTCACAGTTGGTGGATGTGCAGTAAGTTGGAGGGCTTGTTTACAGTCCACAGTAGCTTTGTCTACTACAAAGGCATAGTATATTGCAGCTTGCGATGCTAGCAAAGAGGCAGTTTGGTTGAAAAGTATATATGCTCAGTTTTGTGGAGATACATCTTGCATTACATTGTTATGTGACAGTCAAAATGTTATTTGCTTTACAAAGGATCAGATGTTTCATGAGAGGACAAAATATATTGGTATTAAGTATCATTATATCTAGGAAACAGTTGTAGAAGGTAAATTGAGGGTATGCAAGATTAGTACACATTTCAATCCAACTGATATCATGACTAAACTCGTTCCTGGAGTAAAGTTTGAGCTTTGCTTAAACTTGGTATAATTGCTTAGCGTTAGCGGCTATGTTGGCACCAGCAATTTATTCCTTCTATTATTCTGAAAGTTGCTCACAAAGTATGGCTACAAAATGGAATTTGTATCAAGGTGGAGATTGTTGAGCTTGTGATCCAAATTCCGGATAAGGGATCGAGTTGGAAAGAGAAGCGGAGGACATTCCAGGGGGTGCCGGGGCAAAAGCACCCCACGGTATATATTATTAACCCTAATTAGGGTTCCTATGTTGAGTTATCATCATAACCATCCTATAAGCCACCGTCTAAGGATGACATTCTGAAAACACTCCAATTATAATGAAGGTTTCGCCTGGCTGGTGCCCGTGGGTTTTCCCTTCACATTGAAGGGTTTTCCACGTAAATCTGTGTGTCATGATCTGTGGTTTGTTGGTTGATCTACTTCGTTTTACCTATTGATTATGCTAACAATTGTTGACACACGACAGCCATGACAAGGCACGTTGCCACCAAATACCATCTTGACTGATGCCACGTCATGCCGGGGGAGTGGCAGAGAGTCTCCATCAACAGGAAGAGGCATCACCACATATGACCCTCAATGTCTCCCTACTCTACGCCATGGGACCAGCCAAGTTCCACCACGAAGAGCCTTAGCATCAATGTCTCTACAGTAGCCCACGAATGGGACATGGCGGATCAACCCACCATACATGTCGTACACTTACACGTGCGTCAGAAGACGTCGTTAGAGAAACTACGTTCGAGGAGCTTCCGTAGATAACAAATCCCACTCTGCTTAAAATGGCTCATCTATTTGTAAAGACCATCCCCTTAACTATAAAAGGGTGTGGCTGAGTAACAAACAGGACATGCAAGAGAGCTAGGAGCATTTAGTAGCAGTTATCCTCTCCCTTGACATCTCACTCTCACCGAGACCCTTTGTAACATGCCACCAGGAGCAATTCTAAGACCAGCACTACATTGGATGTAGGGCACCTGTCTGAACCAGTATAAACCCCTCGAGCCACTTGATTAACCATTTAGAGTGTGTTCGCGCTAGCCTCACCTAGCGAACACAAATTCTATCGTGTTCTTGATTTTCAAAACCACGACGCCATCCATACGATCAACTAGCAGAGTAGGGATGGCCATTGGGGCATGTACAACCTAGATACTATGTTGCGGTTGTTCCAAATAGTAGATACATCTAAGAAACTCGTTCATACAACCCAATATATCTAAGCCTTGTATCTTATTCACTAGAACCTCTCAAGACACAGCTTATTTATGTAGGTTGTATGAATGGAACGTATCTTAGACTTAGAGAACCTTGCTAGAGACATACTTCACCAAGATACGTCTCTTGTGTTTTTACACTACCTTCTTAGATACCCTTAAGATATGGATCATTTATATGGGTTCTACATGCTCTCAGGTTATCGGTTCCTCAATTATTGATCAAATTTGGTTCCTAGAAAACGGGAATGGATCCTTTCGAAGATATGTTAGGAACCAAGCATTACAGTCCTTGATTTAGATTCCATTCTAATCGATTGTAGGTTTTAAAGCAAATTTAGGCACCACCATTTCTATATTAGATAATAAGAAAGGATAAGAGAACAATAGCAACATTATAAAGTAAATACGTCGCAATTCAATATGATAAACCTCACATAAATCAAACATTGGTGCTGTTTGGTTCACATGTTGGTAACGTAATGGGTAACCAATAACGTTAAATCATGTATGTTTAAGTCTAACCGTAATCGCTACCACACTATAAATGGATACCACCTTATTCAAATTTGTTACCGCCAGTATCAAGTGTGAATCATTAGCATTACCATTTACGTTACATTTGGTAAACCAAACAGCACCATAGTCTTATAAAATACAAGAAAGTGAAGTATAACTTATATATTAGTTAGGTGTTTGTATGTTACTATAATTTTTATTTATGTTTGATTGTAGAGTATAAAATATAAAGACATGTGTGTTATGTTGACTAGGTAGGTGTGAATTTGGATTTGTAGGCAACAGCCACGGTTTAAATCGTATTTGTGTATAATTTTGCTTTTTATCATTTAAATGGTGAACGGAAGAGGAGTGACAGATTTGGTTCTTTCGGTTGTTTGATAGTAGCAACCGAATTTACTCCATTTTTTTGGTTTCTCGCAATATGGAAGGAACAATTTTTTTTTGTTTCGGTTATGATTCTTTTGGTTTGATTTCTGGGTTTCGGTTAATTATGCCTTCCATTCATACCTATCTAGATAAAACAGGCCCAAACCATTGAACGAGACGGTTACACCGACTCCAATGACGCGGACGACCATCAAAACTGGTACTTTATACAGCAGAGATGTTGTATCAATAAAATAGATATATAGTAAATAACCATGATTGGAACTATGTTGTACTTCTTTCCTGTCTGCTATGTGGTTTCGAGCCGGCGTAGACTATTACAGGCTATGGCTGGATATCGAGCCAGCTTGAATGAGTTTGAGCTAGCTCGACTTGGCTCATTAAGAAACCGAGCCAGAGAATCAGCTCGGTTCGTTTAGTTAGCGAGCCACAACAAACACACACACTCTCTCTTTCTCTATATATATCATAATCAATCTCTAATATATAAAGCACTAGTTTCCACGACTCTGTAATCATCGTGTGTCACCATTTCCCTTCACACTTTATGCAAAAATAAGATAAAATTGTGCCTGAGTGGGGTCTGGACCTTAATTGTTGGCTCCACATCTAACCTACGTAAGGCACATATGTTTTTATTAATACTCATATATCATATACAAATAGTAGCAATGCACGACATCTGACTAGTTGCTAGTTAATTCCAAACTAATTTAACAATAGAAAATAATAATTATGCTCACGATTCCAAATATCATAACAATTCAACACCAAATTAACATCGTTCATTACTCATCAATTTTTTATAAATTCATAATTCACATATATATTCATCAGTTTGACCCAAAATCACAGTCGCACATACCAAATTAACACACAGACACAATCCATTAATGATCGATTTAACCAACAGACCACAATCACTGTACATACATGTAAAATGCCCACCAATTCATATGTAAATAATACACATATAGTTTTATTTTGCTGAAATATGTATCTCGTTTAAACTCATGAGTTGGCTCGAGCTTCGCTCGAGTTAGCTCGTTAATAAACCGAGTCATGATGTTAGCTCAGCTTATAAAAAAAGTTATTCGCCAGATTGTTCGCTTCGGATTAAAATTAGCTTTTAAAACTGCAGCTGTAATTTATAGAGACAAAAGAATGTAGAAATAGTAGAGGTTGTTTCAGATTAGAGCCAAGCGAACAACTTATTGGTCCATCCCTAACAAGGGCTTAAACTTCAAAAGCAGACTTTCTCCTTTCCTAATCTAGCAAAGGCTTCGCGGTCCTGACCGCAAGCCAGCCGCAAAATAGTGGCTCAACAAGAACATGTGCTTGACAACTGGCAACACGTAGACGTAAGTACCGATCCCACCACACCGGCCGGCGCGCCTATATAACCACCGGCCGGCGCCGAACGATCTACTACATACAGGATACAGCGCACCAACAATCGCGGGATTGTTCAATCCGATCGACATCACAAAATCCACGCGCAAAGAAGCGATAGATGACTACGAGCAGGGTGGCCAGGTCGTGCGGCCGCGGCAGCGACGATGAGCCGGCGGTGCGCAAGGGGCCGTGGACGCTGGAGGAGGACCTCATCCTCGTCAGCTACATCTCCCAGCACGGGGAGGGCTCCTGGGACAACCTCGCGCGCGCAGCTGGTAAGCTACCCGCCCTCGATCCACCAATTCCATTCCTTGGCATGCATGCTTTGGATGTTTTTTTTTAGATAATGGGCATGCATGCTTTTTCATGAGCGCACAGCTTGATTGATTTTTTTTTACTTCGGCAGGACTGAACCGCAACGGCAAGAGCTGCAGGCTGCGGTGGCTCAACTACCTGAGGCCGGGGGTGCGGCGCGGCAGCATCACGGCGGGGGAGGACACGGTCATCCGGGAGCTCCACGCGAGGTGGGGGAACAAGTGGTCCAAGATCTCCAAGCACCTCCCCGGCCGAACCGACAACGAGATCAAGAACTACTGGAGGACCAGGATCCAGCAGAAGAAGCAGCAGGGAGCCAAGACGACGCAGCAGCGGGAGCCGTCGACGACCGCCAGCTCCGGCGCCGGGGACGACTACTGGTGCACCAAGCCCGACCCCGACCAGCAAGCGCACTACTGCCTGCAGAAAGCCGCCATGGCAGCTGCGACTGCGACGACGAGCGCGGTCGTCGTCAGCAGCGAGGACGACGCGCCGTCGGCGGCGCTGACGAGCCAGGACAGCTCCGCGGCGGCCGGCGGAGACTGGTACATGCACCAGCAGCAGCAGATGTGCTACCCGTACTGCTCCGAGCTGAGCTTGGTCGCCGCCGGACAGGATGAAACGGTCGGCCTGGACGCTGTGACGATGCAGTTCTTGTCGTCGCACTTCACTGCCAGCTTTTGGACGAACGGCGTGGATGATTTCTGGGAGTCAAAACCGATCGATTACTGATGCGTTCTGAACACTCATACAAACGTACTTACTTCTGATACTAGCTACAACTTAACGGGCAACAAAAGGGAAGAGTATATATATTTGTCGATATAGAACTGTAGAAGCGTTATATATATATACCTTGTACTAGAGCACTTTATTACTCTTTTTGTGATGCGTGGTATGATGATCTCACTTAATTTTTCATTATTGTGGTTCTAGCATAGTTGCATTGGATGAGATTAATAAGCTCATCTGCATTCCACATTTTCAAGGCTGTGTTTAATTAGTTGAGACGTTGTTTTTGAAAGAAAAAAAAAAGCAGTTGTGAGCTGCGATCCAGAGAAAACCTGATGTATATAGAGTATATGTCATAAGAAAGATAAAAGTCGTTTGATTGAACAAACGTGGTTAAAAAAGTCATTTGCAAGTGGACCTTACATGTCATTCACTTTACTTCCTCTCTCACGTACGTAAGAGCAGAACCCGCTTGTTTTAGAGTTGCTCACTGTCACTGGAGCGATCACGCAGCGTCATGAGGCCAAGGCTGCGCCACGTCCGTGCCACGCCGATGCCGCACGCGCGGGTTGCTGGCGGAGCTACAACCGCGCCGGGGAAGGGACACACCTAATTTCTTTTTTCACGCGACGGAACAGAGAAAAATGAATCACTGTTTTTCATAATCCATGACAGGTGAATATTCTTTGAGAAGCCATTACATGTGAAAATATGGGTGAATGTACGGCGAGTTCTTTACTAGAGCAAAAGGTAGCTTTTGATCCAAAGCAATTATTGATCGTCGTCATCTCATCTAGCTATTTATATGACTTTTGGCTTTTGTAAAAATAGAAGTGGTTTGAAAAGTCCAATAAAAAAAAGACTGATCCGTGACTTTTTTGATGGAGTCACTACCGGAATCAGGTAAAAACTGAAAACACTCGATAAAGAAAGCTCGATGAACTGGTTCGACACTCGGCAACATACCATCTTTGTCGAGTGTCAGCGTCTGACACTCGGTAAAGATAACGGCCGTTAGCTATAGATGGTCCTTTACCGAGTGTCATCATTCGCCGAGTGTGTTACCCTCGGTAAAGGTTGTTGGTACCGAGAGTCTTCCTTTGCCGAGGGTGCCACTCGGTAAATACGTCTTTGCCAAGTGCTCGACAAAAGGAACTCGACAAAGCTCTAAGCACTCGGTAAAGAGTCGGATTCTGGTAGTGAGTAGCAAGTGTTTCATACGTGTACCACTAGAGGCATGTGTTTCATCTATGTATGTAGTATATTAGTATATATAGTACACTTATACTATCTTATAGGAGTATTATTATTCTGTATTAGTCGAATAATAACTCCATATCATATATATATATCCATGGCGATCGATTCGTGGAACGACGATAAAATCATGCTCTTATTGGCTTGTTGCTAGCATCAATTTGTTGAGTGAAAAAACCGAACATATGGTTTCTAACAATCAACACATGCACGTACGTGGACACTAGCTACCTTTTAATTCCTGACCACTCTGAAAATCGGCAGCAGTAGAGATCGACAGATGGACCTCGTGCCCACTGTCTAGATCATACCGTGTTGGATCAAGATAGAGCTGCCAGCCAGCTGCCCCTAGCTAAGAATCTATGGCGGCCGATGCTTCAGTTTCGATTGTTAGGCGAGCAGCGAGCTCAATGTGTCAATGCCAATGCCACGTGCCTATCTAGCCCAGTCTTTTTCTATCCCAAGTTTCCCAGTTGGTGATGGAAGGCACATCTAGCCAGATGTAGAAGTGGGCATCCGGGCATTTCGGGAGCGATGCTTGAAACGGGAAACTAGGCACGAGGGTGAACTAGCTAGAGAGAGAGGAGCGCGCGACGAGTGGCTGAGGAGCTAGCTCCGTCTCCGTGATTGTATAGGTGGTGCGCGAATGCGATCGACCTGTCCGTCTCCAAGAGCAAACGAGCTAGTGCACGCACATGCGTCTGCCCTAGACCGGCCGCGTGCAGGAAAAGCAGACGGAGGCGCCGGCTGCGAATGATGCAACGAGTGGAGGTGGGCGTTCGCGTACTCATCAGTTTCCTTTCTCTCGCCATGGGGAGCTCTCTTTCTCACGTACCATCGGGGTTCAGTTCAGTTCGTCAGAGACCTACATATTCAGACGAATCAGGGCCTCAAAAGAATAGGCGGAAGCATAAGGCCACAGCCAAAAATCTAGTATCTACGAGTTCTCGTGGTATATAGAAGCATCAGTACACTAGTGGAGATGTTGTGTTAGCTATCGGATGGAGAGGAATTGGGATTATATTGAGACTAGGAAGCATATAGCAGGCGACGGGAAATTGTCAGATGGACGAGCGAGGTCAAGCAAGTAGCGAGTTTGTGCATAGTTATTTATATCCTGTTAGGTTGATCGCCTTAGTTAGAGGACTGAGCTCAATTTCATCTCGCATACTCACCGAGGATACTACTGTTCTGAATTACAATATACTCTCTGTTCTAATTTATAATTAGTTTAACTTTTTACTAAGCTCCCGTTTAGTTAGAGGGACTAATCTTTATTCCCTGGTTTTTAGTCCCATTTAGTCAGTCTCTATTTTGCCAAACGGAAGGACTAAAGTAAGGACTAATTGGTTTTAGTCTCTAGTCCCTCACATGGGTGCTAAAAGGGACTAAAGGGCAACATTTACTGCAATTAACCTTGCTAGAAAACTGGTGTCAAACAAAAAAGGGGCATTTTGGTCATTATATGTTGTATTTAATGTATTTAGAATCTGTTTAGTCCCTACAGCCAAACAGGGTAGGGACTAAAATTTAGTCCCTGGACTAAACTTTAGTCCTAGGACTAATGGAACCAAACGGGACCTAAGTTTTACCGAGCCGTCTTATTCAAAAATTTTAGAAAAAAAAATCAAAGCCATACTTGAAAAGTATATTACGTGCTAAACGATTTCACAGTAAAAATTAATAATAATTATAAAAAAATTAATAAGACGAACCAATCAAACTTAGGGAAAAAATGTCAAACGGATTATAAATTGGAACGGAGAGAGTATAATATAAGAACACTATACCTGAATATATATACCAATACATGATAAAGAACTCTATATGAAACCAAATACAACAAGGACACATGTATAGACTCTATATACGAGATCGAGTACAACAAGGACATATACATAGACATCTAGGTCCCCTCAAACTCAAGGTGGACCAAACACACCGAATTTAGAGACATAAAACCTATGCTAAGCTTTGATCTGCACCTTCGAAAAGAAATCAACCAACTAAAGCTCTTAAGGCACACAACAAAGATCAATCATATCATCTGTTGGGGCCATGCTTCGTTGCGCCGAAGGTCTTACGGGAAGAAGCGGCTTCGGCTGAAGTTGTCCACAGGAGATGACCGAAGGTTCCTTTTCGTGAAGCTTCGGCATTACAAACCGACATAGAGATAGAATGACCTTTTAATCCATAAAGGTCTGAGTCAATGATTGTAAACTTTTATGAGGGGCATAATTGTAATTCGTCACAGGTTGTGTCCTGTGTCTATAAATAGATGAACAGTACCCCGTACTGTTCACGCGGACTTGTATTCACTCGTGCGTCACGCTTGAACTTTTGCCTTCTGTCAAGCCGAAGGTAAAACTATAATTCAATGTTATTCAGGTGTGCTCATGACTATATGATAAAATGATATTAATGATGGCATATGATTGTTTATGTTATTTCTCATGTCTCACATGCTTCTCCTTTCATTGAAATATACTGTAATGTCGAAGGTACGTCCTTCATGACCTTCGTCTGAAGATTATTATATCCTAAGGGAGATAATGATCTGAAGGACGAAGGGCATTAATCATTAACCCTTTTTCGTGTTGCCTTGTTCTTAATTCATAGTACTTGAGAACAAGTCCCCAACATTGGCGCCCACCTCCGGTGAACTCACTTCCACTTTTCTGAGCTGATGGCTTCGTTCAACAATCAAGCTGAAGCTGCTTCGGCTTCGAAGCTGGTGCTCCCGATAACAGGCGGTTCTTGCTCAGAGCCGGCTAACAAGAAGCAAAAGAAGGAGGCTCAGAGAAGGGTGCAGCATGTTGGAGTACAGGGACCCTTCATCAAGTCAAAATGGTCCCACATTCCAATCACTTTCTCTCAGGAAGACCTTCAGCTTAAGGATTATCCTCACAATGATGCCATGGTTATCTCTTGTGTGATCAAAGGATTTCTGGTCCACAATGTCTTAGTTGATACAGGCAGTGCAGCTGATATTATATTTGCTAAGGCCTTCAGACAAATGCAAGAGCCCGAAGACAAGGTCCATGATGCTACGCACCCTCTTTGTGGCTTCGGAGGACGGCAGATTGCAGCACTTGGGAAGATTACCATGCCAGTAACCTTCGGATTTGTTAATAACACAAGGACTGAGCAAATTGTGTTTGATATTGTTGACATGGAGTATCCTTACAATGCTATCATTGGTCGCGGTACTCTCAATGCCTTCGAAGCAATTCTTCACCCAGCTTATCTCTGCATGAAGATACCTTCGGACCAAGGGCCTATTGCTATTCATGGAAGCCAGGAAGCTGCTAGAAGGGCCGAAGGAAGCTGGACTGACTCCAAAGCAATCCATAACATAGATGGAGCTGAAGCTTGTGAACAGTACAAATTCAGAAGGGAGAAAGCAGCTTCAGCAGATCAGCCGAAGCCCATGCTATTGTGTGAGGACATAGCAGAGCAGAAGGTGCTGTTGGGCTCGCAATTATCTGAAGACCAAGAGAAAACTTTGATAAGGTTTTTGTTCAACAACAAAGATGTTTTTGCATGGTCAGCTAATGATCTCTGTGGAGTAAATCGGGATGTTATTGAACATTCGCTCAATGTTGACCCATCCTTCAGACCCCGAAAGCAGAGGCTTCGGAAAATGTCTGATGACAAGGCCGAAGGGGCTCGCAATGAAGTAAAAAGACTCCTCAGTGCAGGAGTTATCAGAGAAGTAAAGTATCCAGAGTGGCTAGCTAACACTGTTATGGTGAAGAAGGCCAATGGCAAGTGGAGGATGTGTATCGATTTCACAGATCTCAACAAGGCTTATCCGAAGGACGAATTTCCGCTGCCAAGGATAGACTCTTTAGTCGATGCAGCAGCTTCTTCAGAGCTCATGAGTCTTCTAGACTGCTACTCAGGCTATCATCAAATCTGGATGAAGAAGGAAGATGAGCCGAAGACTAGCTTCATAACCCCAAGTGGCACATATTGCTATCTTCGGATGCCTGAGGGGCTCAAAAATGCTGGAGGAAGTTTCAGCAGAATGACTGCGAAGGTCCTTCAGTCTCAGATAGGCAGAAATGTGTTGACTTATGTTGATGACATTATTGTAAAAAGCACGAAGCAAGAAAATCATATTGCTGATTTGCAGGAGACCTTCGCCAGTTTCAGACAAGCTGGTTTGAAGCTAAATCCAGAAAAATGTGTCTTCGGAGTAAAGAAGGGGAAATTTCTTGGATGCTTGGTTTCAACAAAGGGAATTGAAGCTAATCCAAATAAAATCGAAGCTATACTTCGAATGGAGCCACCAACTACAAGAAAGGGGGCCCAAAGATTGACAGGAAGGCTGGCATCTCTCAACAGATTCATATCCAGATCAGCAGAAAGAAATTTACCATTCTTCGAGGTGCTGAAGTCAGCTGAAGTCTTTCAATGGGGCCCAAGTCAACAAAAAGCCTTCGAAGAGCTGAAGTAATACTTGATAGATCTAACAACATTAACTCCACCAACGCCAGGGGCTCCTTTGTTGTTATATGTGGCAGCTTCGCACTCGGCAGTAAGTGCAGCACTTGTCCAGGAGAAGTTTGATGGACAAGTCAAGAAGCAGGTTCCAGTATATTTTGTATCTGAAGTCCTTAGTATATCAAAGAAAAATTATACGGAGCTGGAGAAGGTATTATATGCCGTTTTAATGGCATCCAGGAAGCTTCGGCATTATTTTCAGGCATACAATATTATTGTTCCTTCTTCGCAGCCGTTGAAGGATATCATGAGAAATAGAGAAGCTACTGGACGGATTGGAAAATGGGCTGCAGAGCTCAATGAATTTTACATTGATTATGTGTATAGATCCTCGATCCAGTCTCAAGCATTGGCAGATTTCATTGCCGACTGGACGCCAGGGGCTCAGGATGAAGAAGCAAATAAAGATGCCGAAGTGTGGACAGTGTTTTGTGATGGCTCTTGGGGAACCTTCGGAGCAGGTGCAGCTGCTGTGTTGGTCTCACCATCCAAGGTTAAAACTTGTTTTGCAGCAAGACTTGACTTCAGCTGTACAAACAATATTACTGAGTACGAAGCCCTACTCCTGGGCCTTCGGAAATTAAAGGCAATGGGAATCAGAAGGGCGATTCTTAAAACTGATTCCCAGGTTGTTTCGGGTCATATTGACAAAAGTTGCAAGGCTAAAGATCCGAAGCTTGAAAAATATCTAGACACGGTCCGAAGGATCGAAGCCTCCTTCGAAGGATTTTCTGTCAAGAATATCCCTCGAGGACAAAATGAGCATGCTGATTTGCTAGCCAAGTCTGCAGCACAGGGGCTGCCGTTACCTTCGGATGTGTTCTTTGAAACAATAAAGGCACCTTCAGTGGAGCTCCTTGAAAGAGCAGTCCTCAACATATCTCCTGTTTACAGCGAAGATTGGAGAACTGAAATCATCTCTTACCTTCAGGGTAAGTTCCTTTCAGATGACGAAGCTTATAATAAAAGGATAGAGGCAAGAGCTCGTCCGTATGTCATGATAGAAGGGGAGTTATACAAACATGGGGTTTGCGCTCCGCTGCTCAAGTGCTTATCTAGAACCGAAGGTATAGAGTTGATGAAAGAAATACATGCAGGCCTGTGTGGATCCCATATCGGATCTAGGCCATTACTTGGAAAAGTTTTCCGCCAAGGGTTTTATTGGCCGAAGGCAGCTTCGGATGCAGCGGAGTTAGTTCAAAAGTGCGAAGGTTGTCAGAAATGTGCAAGAGATCAAAAGCAACCTTCGTCTTTGACACAGCTGATACAACCCATCTGGCCATTGCAAAGGTGGGGCCTTGACTTGTTAGGTCCATTACCACCGGCTCAAGGGAATCTAAAATATGTTATAGTGGTTGTGGAGTATTTTTCTAAATGGATTGAGGCGAAGCCATTAGCCACAATAACTTCGGCCACTGTCCAAAAGTTTTTCTGGCAGAATATTGTCTGTCGCTTCGGGGTACCGAAGGCCATCACTGTAGATAATGGAACGCAGTTCGACTCCGAAGCTTTCAGAAATTTCTGTGATCAAATTGGAATGAAGATCCATTTTGCATCAGTCAGGCATCCGGAGTCGAATGGGCTCGTTGAAAGGGCCAACGGCATTATAATGACAGGAATAATGAAGTTAATCTTCAATCAACCCAGGGGAAAGTGGCCAGATCAGTTAACCAAAGTGGTGTGGAGCCACAATACAACAACATCAAGGTCTACAGGCTTTACTCCATTCAAGTTATTGTTCGGTGACGAAGCAATAACTCCGGAAGAAGCTAAAGCTGGATCAATAAGAGTTGTAGCTTCGGCAGAATCAGGTCCTGAAGATGCCTGTTTTGTGGAAAAAGATGCTTTAGAAGGGATCAGGCTTCAAGCTGTGGAGAATATCAATAAATACCAGGCTGAAACAGTCAAATGGCGAGATAGAAAGGTCCGGCTAAAAAATATTGAGCCGGGACACTTGGTGCTTCGGAGAGTGGCCAACCCAGACACAGTGGGCAAGTTACAGTTGAAATGGGAAGGGCCTTTCTTAGTAGCATCTTCGTCAAGACCTGGTTCATACAGATTGAAGGACATGGACGGCAGCGAAATTCCAAGATCTTGGAATGCGGATGAGCTTCGGCGATATTATGTATAACTTGATGTAACTTTTTATGTTTTTTCTTTTCTTTTTCATGGCACCCTTTTCCTTTCTAAAGGGGGAGAAAGGTTTTTAATGGGGCCATCATATGTAATTTCCTTTTTAGTTTTATAAGAGCAAAATCCCCCAAAGAATGTAAATGTAAAAGCTGAGAACGCACCATCGAGTGCCGAAACTAAAAAGCGAAGAAGCTCCAAAGACGTTCCTAAGGGAATGTAGAGCTTACAGCGAAAAGTCAACGCTGATTCCGCCAAAAGTAAAAGGCGAAGAAGCTCCAAAGTCGTTCCTAAGGGAATGCAGAGCTAATGTGTGATTGTTTCTAAGGAAATAATGGCTGAGGGTATGGCTTCGGATATGTGTTTGGACATTCATTTGCACATCACATTACATCATACCATTTGCATTCATAAACATTCATCCATGGCATAAGTGGTTGTTTCGGTAAAAAAAAAAGAAGAGGCGGTCTTTTATGCTTCGTTGTGTACGAAAAGAAGGGAAGGTGTTTTTTCGCCTTCAGCTCAAAATACTAATTTCGTCCACATCAAAGCACCTCAATGGAAGGGTAAGGATATATTACAAGGTATGGACAGAATTCATCAAGAACAGTTCAGCTGTATTTACAAAAGTTGTTGCACAAGTCTACTGAGTTTTTTCTACAAAGTACTTCTACTGATCTTCACCGAGCTTCAGCTTCGGCGACATATTTTTTAAGCATCACCTTCAGCTTCGTCATCCTACATGAATCAAGGTATTGTGAGTAAAAATCAAGTGTGAAGGAGAAGGTAAGTACAAGGTATGATTTCTTACTGGTTCGAGATGACTTCGAGCTTCGTCTCCAGCCTTCTCCCGCCCGCCTTTTGTCCATATCATTTTTATAAATCTGTTTGAAATGCTTCGGGCGAGGTCAGGGATATCGTCTAGAATTGATGGAGACAGAGTGAAATTCGGCCTGTTGACGATTTTTCCATGCTCACAGCCGGCCTTCAGGAACGCTGCAGCGGTGCCTCGAGAAGCAACCCAGGCACAGAAGTCACCGTGCCCGGCTATAACTTCGTCAAGCTCTTCAATTTCAGCTTCAATATGTTCGAAGGCTCTTGGCAAATTTTCAGCAGCAGGGGTGAACTTTCCACTGCTGGCTCCAACTGAGTAAAAGATCTTCTTTAATTGTTGAATACAGCTGTTACTAAATTTCAAACATTTGTCTTGAAGGCTTCTTAATGATTTCTTCAAATCTGAGTTAATTTGGACTTCGGCCTCAAGTTTTGAATTAAGCTCTAGCTTCTCTTGTTCAAATTGTTTTGATTGCCAGATAAGCTTCGAATTTAATTCTGATACTTCAGCTTTAGTCTCTGCCAGCAAGCCTTCAGTTGTTTGGAGTTCAAAGTCTTTCTTTTCAATAATAGCTGATTGCTCTTTTATCTTGCTCTCTAGATTTTCGATTATAGCTTCGTGTTTCTTATCCTCTAGATCTTGCTGCATCCTCAAAGCTTTGCTTAGTAGCATGCTCTGCAAATAAACAACCTTCGTTAGGAATATTTCCATCATTAAAAAAACAATAGAAGTCAGAGAAAGGTTGTTTACCTTGAAATTGGAATAAAATAAGCTGCCGACGATATGTTGTCGTCGATAGCGGCTGATATCTGTTTCTAGCTTCGGAAAACCGATACTCTTTGATAGAGTACCGATGACCTTAGCTCCAGTTTGATCTCGGATGCAGCCTAATTTTTCATCGTCAACACCTCCGAAAAGAAGAGCTCCTGGCTTATATCCGCAAGAATTGGCATAGTCTTTAAGCTCTTCTATTTCGGCCTTCGACAGTTTTTGCCCAACTAAATTTTGAAATATGTAGGCTTCGTCTTCCGAAGTGTCTTCGGCTATTTCTTTTCCCTTCCCAGGCACTGTGGCCATGGTTTCTTCAGCAGCAGTGGCAGCTTCTTCTGCAGCCATGTCTAGCAAAATTTTGTCGATGTCTTCAATGGTAGTTTCTAAGTTCACATCTTCGGCTGAAGCGGCTTCGGTAGCCGCGACCTCCGAAGGTGCGACTTCGACATTTGTCGTGTCCTCAACAGCTGGCGTTTTCCGAATTGACGCCCTCGGTGGCGTCTTGTCAATAACTTCGGTCACTGCAATAATTCTTTGCCTCTTTGTTTTGGTTATCTTCGTTTTTTTCGGCTCCTCCACCTTTCGAAAAAGCTTCGTCAGTTGAGGCCCTAATGGACTTAGCTTCGTGGGCAGGGGTTCAGTCATTACCTTTAAGATTTCCTCTACGTCGCTGGTAGAAGGTGGTGCAGGAGTCCCCTCTTCATCGGATAATTTTCGCTTTGGAGTTGATATTTTTCTCTTCTTGGGAATTTTCTTCTCTTTTGGTGGTTTTTCTTCATCCTTGTTCAAAGTTTCGGCCACTCTTTTCCTTTTTTGGCCCTCAGCACCCTTGTTCAGCCGTTCATAGTCAGGGTACTCGAAACCCAGGGCATCAAACACTCGGTTCAGCCTTCGCTTCGGACGGGTGCCGAAGGCCGCGGTCATCAGTTGATCTTCTTTTTTTGAATAATTCCCAAGAATTTCATTGCACATTACCTCAACTGTGTCCAGCCACTCTTTGCAGGGTTTTTTAAAGTATTTCTTGAACTTGAAATGGTAAGGAAGCCGGACAAGTTCCCCCTTCTTCTTCTCCCCCTCTAGCTTTGGCATTTCCCATTCTTTTAGAGTAGGGAAAACCCTGAACGCCAAGAATTCTTGAACCAGATCCCTGGTACCGATATGCTCTGAAATAATTTCAAACTCACCCAGTGCAGCCCAGGTGGGACCTTCTAATGTCATGTGGCATCGCGGCCTTGTTTCTCCGAAGATTAATTCAAGTGGGCTTTGTACCAACTTTTCTTCGTCTTCGTCAACCTTCACATAAAACCACTCAGACTTCCAGCCTGCCGGCCATTTGCTTCGGTAGCTAATAACAGGAAACTGTGTTGTCTTTCGGTAGGCAAAATTGTAGCAACCAAAGTTATCATGTAATCCATCTTTTCTGGCCTTAGTTTGGTAATGTAACTCATGAACTCGACAAAAACTGTCGGCAAACGGTTCCACAGCCTGGCTTCGGAGGGCCCAGATATAAACATTAAGCCTAACGATAGCGTTAGGAGTCAATTGATGAAAGTAAATACCAAACTTCTTCAATACATCTGCAATAATTCCATGAAGGGGGAATCTCAGCCCAGCCTTTAAAAAGCTCTTGAAGATGACTATCTCGTCCTTCTCTGGCTTCGGGGTAGTTTCTTCTCCCCCAAAGCGAAGTAGTTTCTTCTGATTTTCACTGAAGTAACCTGATTTTACCATTTTGGCGAGATCAGCCTTTGAAATGGTCGACTTTCCGAAGTCTAAGTGGCTGGGCTTGCTGGGCATGGCAATGCGATAGTCATCTTCGGGATCAGTTTCTTCAATGATCTCTTCTTCTCCTTCGGCAGTTGTCGGGTCTGCTTCAGCAGCGGGCATTTCTTCCGCAGTTACCAGTCCGGATCGTTGCATTGCTTCGGAGATAGGAACAGTCTCTGAACCTTCAGCTTCGTCTCCTTCACGCTCAACCCTGGCAGTGGATCGCACTCTGGCCATTTGATTCTGAGTTTGGGGAAATTGAATACTTTTTTCTTTTTCTTTTTTCTCCCGAAGCCTTTCTTTCTGACGAAGCAGACTTCGAGATAGACCTTCGTTCGATTCTGAGGATCAAGCTTCGGCTACAGTTAAAAATTTTGGCAGCAAAACAGTGCAAATAGCAATGAATGCTGTGGTAACTTCACACCTACTCGTCTGTTTATATAGTGCTGCAGGTAAGAAGGCGAAGCGCCAGGATTTTTACACCAGGCGGGCAGTCACTTGCACTCGCTGCGCGGTGGACCGCAAAGATCAAACAGTAACTCTGCAAGGTGGGCCTGGCACGCGCTCGGAAACTGGATCGTTTCTCGGCAACGAGCTCAGGGAAGGTGTTTTTGGACCTTCGGCTTCCCGAAGCTTGAGAGGCTTTTTTCACGGATCAAGCTCGTTACGAAAAACGATCTAGCACCGCGAAAGGGGCTACTGTTGGGGCCATGCTTCGTTGCGCCGAAGGTCTTACGGGAAGAAGCGGCTTCGGCTGAAGTTGTCCACAGGAGATGACCGAAGGTTCCTTTTCGTGAAGCTTCGGCATTACAAACCGACATAGAGATAAAATGACCTTTTAATCCATAAAGGTCTGAGTCAATGATTGTAAACTTTTATGAGGGGCATAATTGTAATTCGTCACAGGCTGTGTCCTGTGTCTATAAATAGATGAACAGTACCCCCGTACTGTTCACGCGGACTTGTATTCACTCGTGCGTCACGCTTGAACTTTTGCCTTCTGTCAAGCCGAAGGTAAAACTATAATTCAATGTTATTCAGGTGTGCTCATGACTATATGATAAAATGATATTAATGATGGCATATGATTGTTTATGTTATTTCTCATGTCTCACATGCTTCTCCTTTCATTGAAATATACTGTAATGTCGAAGGTACGTCCTTCATGACCTTCGTCTGAAGATTATTATATCCTAAGGGAGATAATGATCTGAAGGACGAAGGGCATTAATCATTAACCCTTTTTCGTGTTGCCTTGTTCTTAATTCATAGTACTTGAGAACAAGTCCCCAACATCATCCTAAACTAGTGCACGTGAGTAATAGGCATCAACACCCATATCCTTAGTAAGCTCTTGATTAGATCACGAGAAATACTAATAGCACCTATAAAGAGGAGTCAACGTAGAAACAGAAACACCAAAATCCTCAAGCATCCATCGTAACCAAGTAACCTCAATGGTGACAAGAGCCATATCACACAGCTTAGTCTCTGCACTCAAACGAGAAACAACTACATGCTTTTTAGTCTTCTAAACAATGAGGGAATTGTTGGTGTTTGGCACCGACGGTGCACTACGGGGTATACCACGTAGTGCTTTTGAGAAGACGGCGAAGTCGATCGTAGCTCGATGGTTCATGCGAAGCACGATGGAACACAGGGAAGTATACAGGTTTGGGCCGCTCGAGCGTGTAATACCCTATGTCCTATGAGTTTGTGGATGTATCTTGCTTGGTGATTGAGGATTACAGGAGATTTCTAGAGGTGGAAGATGACTACGCTACGGGGGTCTGCCTTGTTTTCATAGGGTTTCCCCTCAGCCTTATTTCTAACTAAAAAGGAGATTACAACGCACCGCTCGCGCTAGCCGGACTGTTCGCCGGAGACCTGGACTGTTTGCGCCTAAGGGCCAGACCATCCACGATACACAAAACATGAGTCCTGGCCCTGTCGTCCGTCTGCGTCTGCCCCTAGTGTTGGCGGACTTGATATTGATCTTCAGTGTTTCTCCTCCGTCTGGTGCCTTTTCAGCAACAACTTTTCTCGAGAGAATTTTTCTAATGTCATCGAGGACCCAAGGGTCGCTGATGAGGATGCATTTTCCCTTGTCATTATCGACCACTTTCGGCCAAACTAAGACCCTTTTACCATCTAGATCCATAATATTGACAGGGAAAGGCTACTTATCCACCCACATTTCCTAAAAATTTAACCGGCTCTCATTAATGCTTGATTGAATAATTGCAGTCATTAGTGGCATGAGAAAAAGAATTGTGCCATTTACAATAAGCTTCCCTTTTTAATCCATCTGTGGGCGGAATTGTGTGAGTCATCTTAATGTTGCCACTAATTCATCAAAAATATTATCACATTTAGCAACATTAAAAGTCAATTTCATCTCCTCTGGTCGATTCTTTTGGACTGGCGGCAAAGAGGAACAAGAGACGGTTCGGCCTTGGCTGGCCAAACTATCTCAGCGACATACACATGTTTTGTCTCGTCATCCAAGCTATTTTGATAATAATCGACTAAATTAATATTATGACGTGCTGCTCTAGGTGTATCCCTACTTTGCCTTTCACAGGCCATAGTTCTTTGATGTAATTGTGCTAAAGTAAAAAATTAGATGCCCTCTAATTTTTCTTTTAAATAATTACACATCCCATTACAGCTGTAAACATGGAAACACCGGATTCTAGTGCCATGGAACCTCTGGATATAATCATTAATCGATGGGAAATTTGGATCCATACCATTAAAAGATCACCACTTTGGATCCATACCATTACTATCTCACTTACATGTGGGTCCACATGAGTCAATGACATGTGGGGTCCATGGTATATATCTAAAGTTTGGATCTTTTAATGGTATAGATCCAATTGTTCCTTAATCGATTCATCCTTTCCTTGTTGCAAGGCTGCTAAATCGACCAGGTCTAGCTTATATTCCCTGGAGAGAAAATGATCATATATTTTTTGCTCTAAATCTCCTGAAGAGTAAATAGAGTTAGGTGGTAGGGTGGCGTACTATGCGAAAGCAGTACCGGTTCGGGATAATGAAAATAAACGCACGCGGAATGCCTCCCTATCGACCAATTCCCCTGATTGTACTAGGAATTGGCCTATATGCTCATGTGCGCTTCTGCTCTGGTCACCCAAAATTTTGTAAATTTGGGTATTCTTGTCCCCTGTGGGTATTGGTCGTTGTCAACCCGATTTTAGAAAGCAAACCGAATGTGAACCATGTACGTGCCAGGATCAGGAACTCACGTACATAGCGATTACATAATTGGACATCATCACACATTGCTCAAAGTAAATAGCGGAAAGAGTACTTTATTACATCAAGATGTCCAAGACACCCATAGAGTCATTAACATAGTATAGTTATTAACATTATCAAAGTGCGGAATACGAAACGTAGCAGATAATGCCTTCACAGGTAGCTGACTCAGGGTTTGCCACTAACATAACTAGAACTCGTCGTAGTCCTGGAACTTCTCAAAGTCCTCCATATTGCCTGCATCTCCTTCTGAGCACTGAATACATTGGGGACAACCTGGGTGGGGGTGTTTTTAAAGCAAGGGTCAGTACACATCAACGTCCTCAGTAAATGTCCCGTTTGGCTAAAATGGACTGGCTGTACGTGGAGTTAAGGTTAAGCAGTTGCTTTTAGTTGGTCAAGTATTTGTTACTAATAGTAGAGCCAAAATTTAGTAATAAACCCAGTCATTACCCAAATGTACTCCCTTCAAGAGGAAATACCAGAGATCATAATTATAACCATCATCATTAAACATCATTATAAAAGTATCCAAAGTTCTTCTAATCAAAGAGGATCCCAATGCTGCTCTTAACCGTGAGCACGGATGATATACCAGTTTACAACACTCTGCAGAGGTTGCACACTTTACCCACGAGTCGTGATTCCCTTTCTGCCCGAAGAGAGCTACTCCCCATTGACCACTACCTAGGTGGCCTGGCAGGGTATCACTACGTAGCCTTTACAAAGACTCCTTTGGTGCATAGCTACTTGTTAGGTTTCTCCAGTCATACAAACACAATACACCTCACTAAGGTGGGTGACTAACAAAACCAAATCGAATGAACCTCGACACCCACCCTTAGCAGAGCGAGCACTATGCCCCGACCCCATTGACATCTTTCTCTTATTGTCAACACATTTGTGTATTCTACTAAGAGAAATGATGACTTGCGTGCTAATCAAGTTTTTTAAATAGAGCACCTCATTGAGCTTAACGAGATTGAAACAGGAAGAGGTGCTAATCAAATTGGGACTTTGCAACATCCTGGTGAAAATAGATGGAGTTCTCATTATAATTCCATTTGTAGCCTTATGAGGCTTTACAACCCCACATTCTTAGTGCTGAAAGATATTGCTATTGCTAAAGGTTTAGGAACCACAACTGCTGGGCGTGCAAAGGCTGCTGGTGCTATTAAGCTGATGAAGGAACTAATGAGGGTCACAGATT
Source organism: Zea luxurians (assembly GCA_029449295.1). Classification (NCBI taxonomy): domain Eukaryota; kingdom Viridiplantae; phylum Streptophyta; class Magnoliopsida; order Poales; family Poaceae; genus Zea; species Zea luxurians. The sequence continues at coordinate 21,327,978 of JAOPSE010000003.1, forward strand.
TACTCTGCAAAAAGTTACATCATAAGTCTCAAGACATTGTTAATGCTATGGATGATGTTTCCACTACCAAAAGGTTGATTCAGAACGTAAGAGACCATGGTTGGTATAGATTAATTAATGATTTGACAGTATTTTGCAACAAGCAAGAAATCATAGTTCCAAGCATGGATAAATTATATGCGGACTACATTCGATCTCGTGTAGGGAATGAGATCACAATTGAGCATCACTATAGATATGATATTTTTACTAGTGCGGTTGATCAACAAGCATAAGAGCTAAACCACAGGTTTAGTGAACAAGTTACAGAACTTCTGACATTATGTGCTTCAAAGTTGCACCCTATTGATTTTTATGAGCAAGAAAGAAATACCTTAAGGCTTCAGTTGCAACATTATAAATTTGATATACCTACAATTTCTAAGTTCTAGAATTCGACGACTGTTGCCGATCTTTGTCGCCGACTATCAGCAACTGGGAAATTGGATGAATATTATTTGCTTAATAGGTCATATAACATTTAACCTTTCATTTAGTTATTTATTTTTATTCTTACAGAAACGCGCATACGTTTTTTAATAGGTTGATTTGGCTTGTTCTAACTTTTATCGGTTTCAAAGGCAACGACAGAGCATGCATTTTCTGCGTGAAACTTGTTAAGACAAGACTCCAAAATAAGATGGAAGATGAGTTCTTAAGAAATTGCTTAATAACTTACATCGACAAGGAGATAGCAATTTAGTTTACAACAGATAAATTTATTGATGGCCCCGACGCAATTCAAACGCGTAGAGTGGCACTTAAATGAAACATGTGAGTTCTTTTACAATTTTTTACTGAATTTTAAATTATATGAATGTCAAATTACTGAAATTTGTCTTGTTACATACATACAATTGATTTGATAATTCTATATATGTAGAAGTTGTTTGCATGTTTGGCCTCCCTTATATTTTTTTCGGGCTCCGCTCCTGCCTAGTGTGGTCCAACTCAACTAGCTAGATGGTACCATCTAACCTGAACTTACTCTAGTTACTGATATATATATATATATATATATATATAGTTTATATATTAAGAGCCCTAGGCTTCCAATAACTAGAGGAAGCCCAGGTCGGACGGTGCAATCCGGTCGAATCGGACCAGGTCCGGACGTCTATAAAACAAGATCTAGAGTGCTAGGGTTCAGTTTTTTATGCTCCACACCTGTAGCATCCCAAAAATTCAAATCTTGAAATTTCCTCAAACTCGCTCTAAATTCAAAATGAATTTCAAATTTCATTTTAAAATGTTTGTTTACGAGTTGATATCAACAAATAAAATATAGTGGTCTATATTCTCTCCAAAATCCTCCTCAAAATATCCTACAAATATTTTTCCAGCGATCCCCCTCAAATTCTTTCCAGTAATACTGCCCAGATATTTCCCCAGTAAACCCCCTCAAGTTCTTTCCAGAAATACTGCCCAGATATTCCACCGATATTTCTCCAAGTATTTTCCTCCTGAGAAATACCTTCCGAATCATTTTTCAAGTCCCCACAAATATTTTCTTCAAAACTTTCCTCATGCTCATACGTATACGTATACCTCCGGTGTCATACGGTGAGCTCCACAAGCTAATTGCACTCATATAAGACAAATTCATACTAATCTCCCACTAATCCTCTCATCCTCCCACTAATCCTCTCATCTCTCCCCCTAATCCTCCCACCATGGCTATAAATAGAGGGGCAAGGGCCTCCTCTCATCCCACCCCAAGCCATTTCATGGCAACTCTCTCCCTCCCTCCCCCCCACACGCCCACTCCATCTCCCACACAAGCACACACTAGCACAAGGATCGTTCGGTCGTTCTTTGATCGTTCGTCCCCCTGTTCTTAGTTTATTCTTTCGTTCGTCCGATCGTTCGATCGTTCATGGTTCGTTCGTTCGATCTTTCGTCCGTTTGTTCGTCCAAATAATCTTTATCCTGCCATTATGTTGCCGAAATTCTGATCGTTCGTTTGTTCGATCATTCGATCGTTCGTCCGTTCGTTTGTCCAAATAATCTTTATCCTGTCGTTATGCTGCCGAAATTCCGATCGTTCGTTCGTTCGATCATTCAATCGTTCGTCTGTTCGTTCATAGTTCCTATTCATTTTTCATCGTTCGTTCATAGCCCCTATTCATCGTTCTTCCAGATAATCTTTGTCCTACCGTTATGCTGTCGAAATTCCGATCGTTCGTTCGTTCGATCGTTCGTCTGTTCGTTCATAGTTCCTATTCATCGTTTATTGTTCGTTCATCGTCACTATTCATCGTTCATCGTTCGTTCATACGAACTATTCGCCATTACTATTCACCATCACTATTCACTGTTACTATTCATCAGTGTTACTATTCATCGTTGCTATCCATCGACACTATTTACCATCGTTATTATTCATCGTTAGTATTCACCGACACTATTCATCATCCTTACTATTCATCGATGATATCTATAATTACTTTTTCGTCGTCACTATTCATCGATCATCCGATCACCCCAAATTTCAACTACTCATCCATCATGCTGTCCAGTCCACCTAAGACCAGCCAGACCCATATTCCAGTCATATGAACTCCGGTGACTGTGATTTTCCTTCCAGTAGGGAACTTCCATCTGGTCACCCATCCTAGGTTTCTCCAAGTTAAGCACGCTTAACTTTGAGATTCCTTTGAACAAGGCTTCCAAACTCATATTCCAATAATTCTTGTTTCTAAATTCTTATCAAACTATTCCCTATCCGACCATGTCATCCCTTAAGCATGGTTCATATTCCAGAAAACTCCTAAAATACTCTTGTCCCATATTCTGCCTATAACTCTCCTGTTCATACTAAGTCAGACGATTCATTTGTCACTATTCTCACCAACAGTGAACTTCACTGTGCTACACCACATACACCTAGCTATAAATACACCCAGCTACCCTCTCCACACACTCAACACCCTCAGCCAAGGCAAACACCCCACCCACTCAGTTACTCCGCTCTGCCAGCTACACGCATAGTGTCGCTTCGCCTCCAGTCCACCCTCTTGGTAAGCAACTCCGCTCCACCACCAGTAATATCACAACACCACATGACACAGATTCTACTCAAGACTCTACCCATCCATATATCTCTATTCTGACCACTATACTAAATATTTGTTGGTATACTTGCTGGTTTGTATGTTTGCTTGTTCATGTTGCATAGTTATCAGAGCGTTCGTGCCATCTCGTGGAGGCCAGATCCGCAAGTCTACGCCAGGCAGTGGAGCTAGAAGCCAGTTTTGCGAGCTCCCCTTCCCCCTTCGCCGAATAAGCACGGCAAGCTCACTGGATCCCTTTGATGCATAAATTACCTATGATTTTTCAACCACAACCCTCAGCCTGTTATTTTATGCATGATATGATTTTGAGACAAGTTATTATGGCCACCCAGCCGCTTGCCGCAATCAATCCTTGACATAATTGTTACAAATGATTTGAGAAAAGGTGTGAGTTTTCAAAAGAAAATGCTTTTCAAAATGGGTATGATGAAGGGTTTTCACCCTTATCACCTTTGAGTAGAGATGATCAGGGACTCCCTGGTTTAGGGGAGGGCCTAAGGTGATGGCTCAACTGGTTTAGGTGTGAGCAGAAGGATTGTCCCCTCATATAAGGACCGGTTTGTCATCCTTCACTACTTGTACTCATGATAAGTACAACCACTCGAGACTGTATGGGCAGTCACTCAATCTAAACTCGTACGGTCCAACCTCAGGGTTATGAAGGCTGGGGAGCACCGGAAGGATAAGGAGGGGGAATGTTTTATCCGGTTTGGGCATGGCGGTGGCCTGACTCCTTCCGGTATAACCGTTAAGGTTAGGACGTGCGATGAAAGAAAGAGATTCGGATTCGGATCTCATTGGCCATGAGATCGCAGAGCCGGACTAGTGGGTAAAGTGTACCCCTCTGCACAGAGTTTGAAAACCTATTCGAATAGTCCATGTCCACTGGTATGGATGAGTCTGGTGTGGTATGGCAATTAGTGTTTTGTTTTTAAAAAAAGGTGCGTTTGAGAAGAGTGTTTTTTAAAAAAGGTCTGGCGGTTGAGCCGTGAGCTATGGTGGACAGGAAGTCCAGTAGCTGTTTTTGAAAATGAAAACCAGTGGGAAACTGCTGAGATACCTGGATGGTTTAGTCCTGGGGATTTTATTCTATATTGAAAACTTTCTGCTCCTTTGGGAGAGGATGCGCTTTGAAAAAAATACAAAATGTTTTACAAAACAACCCTGCATAAAATATTGCTGTTTCTGCAAAATATCCTGAGCTCCATATATTCCATGCATTATATCTGATTTCCCCATTCCGCGGGTGAAGGTGGGCTGCTGAGTACGTTTGTACTCACCCTTGCTTATTTGTTGTTTTTCAGAAAAGGAGATCGGGTAAGAGTTACGACTGTTCCCAACCTTGCCTGTGGCTGTTGGAACGTTGATTTGCTTCACTGCGTATATCAGACTGCTTCAGCCCCACTCCAATGATATGTCCCGAGTTGTGGACCAACTCTTAAAGTTGATCACCACCTTTATAGGTTTGTCTCGTTTAAGCAGATCTAGAATCATCTGTTGTATAAATGTGTTTACTAGCCTCCTGGGACTAGTAATTGTATCACATTTGAGTCCCAGAGGATTGGGGCGCTTCAACACCGATTCATTAGGGACGACGCGTGTGACGACGGCGGTTGCCCGAGAGCGTGCGTGGCGGTGGACCCCCAGCAGGTGGTCGCGGCTCCCTGACCTCGACGTGCGGTGGCGGCAGTTCCTCGATTCGGAGTAGTGGTGGTGGTTCCCAGGTCGGTGGCGGCGGCTCCCCGATCGAGAGGACGAGCGACAGCGGGGCCCTTGTGTGGGCAAGCGACAGCGTCCCCAGGGCCCCGAGGCGGCGGCACTTCCAAGGCCGGCGAGCAAGCGGCGCCCCTCGACGTGCGAGTAGCGACGGCGATGCATGAAGCGCGAGGTTCGAGCGAGCGGTGTCATGGAAGGCGCGAGGTGCGTGCAGCGATAATCGCGTGTGACATCCTCTGATCCGGCGCAGTTTGGGCGGCCCGAGTGACGACCTACATTTGTGCTTGTGTCATCGACGACGTCCTCCGACTACTAGCTCATCCGATTCGTGTTTTCTTTTCGATTATTATGTTTTATGCCTACCACATGTATTATTTACGCTAAAAATTGTACGATTTTATGCTTGAACACGGAGTTCGTATATCAGTTTACTGCATGCATATTTTTTGCATGCACATTGGAAAGACCATTCATTGATTTATGTTGTTCATAATTATCATAAAAAAATCAAATCATTTATATTTGTAAATGCTAGATTTGTACGTCTGTCATAAAATTATCCCTAATTCTCGCATGTTCGTCATTATCATAAAAATCAAATCAAATCACTTATGTTCATAAATGCCAGATTTTTACGTCTGCCATAAAACCATCTCTAATTTCCGCTGGCGTTCTTAGTTGAATTGATATATTATGCTAAACGGTGTAAGTATTTATGCGACGTTGTATAAGAATTTATGCTCTATGTGACTCATGTCATCCAATGTTTTACGCACTTAAACTGGAAAGAAAAATATAATCCAAATTTTGCGCGCATGCAATGGAAACTCCCATGATTTGCCATAATTTTTGGATATGTATAAAAATAGAAACTGCATGCATATGACTGCCATATTTTTCGGATCTGTCATAAAAATAGGATCGTAATAACAACCTACTAGAGCTATCAACCTCTCACATTGGCTTGGTATTTACTCTTATAATGGAGGGATTTTATGCTCAAAACTTAAGGTTTTACGCTCCAACCTGGAGATGCGTCCACCAGTGATCAACATGCTAGATTTTTTACGCAGTGTACCGCATTGTATAGATACTTACATCGTGTAGCATAATTTGTATAAGTATATATCATAAACTGGTCTAACGAGCCTAGTTGCATGGTTGTTAGAGCTATCCTATATTTATGGGGAAATAAAACATTTAAATAAGTTTTTTGTTTCCATGCATACTAATCGATTTCCTTTCATCGCAAATCTTGCTATCCTAAATTTGTGTGCATGCAGCAGGAAACAAATTTTTACGCAGTATACTGAATTGCATAAATACCTACACCGTGTAGTATAATTAGTATCAGTATGTATCATAAACTAGTTCTAACGTGTTTAGCTGCATGGCTGTTGGAGGGATCCTATATTTATAAAGAAAATAAAACATTAAATACGATTTTTTGTTTTTATGCATGTCAATTTATTTCCTTTCATTGCACATTCTTTCCATCATAAATTCGTGCGCATGTAGCTGGTAACAGATTTTTACGCAGTATACCGAATTGCATAATTATCTACATAGTGTAGCATATTTAGTATCAGTATATATCATAAAATAGTTCTTACGAGTCTAGTTGCATGGCTGTTGCAGCGATCCTAAATTTATGTAGGAAATAAAGCATTTAAAAATAGAAACCGCCACACATATCTTTCCTAAATTTACGCGTATGCAATGGAACGTGTTTGACTCATGCATGTATTTGTTTTTTGCGTTCGGGTGGCGCACCCGACAGGCTGCTTGAGTCGGCGCGTTAGGTTGAACCAGGTTGCAGGGATGATCGGTCTAGACTTACTTTAACTATTGGAAGATTAGGACTCTTATTATACCTATATATATATATATATATATATATATATATATATATATATATATATATATATTTGTAGGTATGGATGACTCGATGAGTGATGGTATAGAGGTAAATTTATAGCTACCAATATATATGGATGATCCGATAGAGTTATTTTTTATCATAAGTATGAGTACGAGGTAGTAATAGCGGTCGTGTAGGGAGCGGCGGCTCATGGATGCGCTGTCTTCTCTTCTGTATGCAGTCGCGCTCCCTCGCGCGGCAGTAGTAGAAGATGCTAGTCAAATTGCGCTTACTTTCCGGTTCACGCATCGCTTGGGCACGCCGCACGCCCACACCACAATATTGCATGCGACATGTCACGTACAAGTACACTCTAACTTGACTGCCTGCCACCCATGACCATGACCCATGGTTTATGTTATCCGCCGGGTTCTGCAGCACTCTGCGGGATAATTCGAGGGGACATGTTACGCGTGACGTAAGCAATGACGAAACTGACGGGTACTTTTCGAGAGTCGCTTCAAAGGTGCTCGAACGTTTCTTTTGCCACAGACGAGGCGGAGTAACGATCAGATAAACGCTTTCGTTCTCATCTGAACTTCTGGAGCATACCTTACGAAAGCACTGCAGCGTATTGCTCACTCGTGGTCGTGGTCTCGTGGAATACATCGAAATCACAGCTGGTCAACTCTAGGTTTACGAAAGCACTGTGTACAATTAAGCACTTGCAGAGGCTGTTCAAACTTTGCGAATGAAGCTACACACTTGGAGCACACACCAAGTAACTGGACGTGGACCATTGGAGCCTTGGAGGCTTGCTGGGATGGAGATCACCAAGTCATACAAGTCTACCTGCATTCTTCCTCGATGGTTCTGTCAGGGCGTCAGGAAGAGGTTGTACAATAGAAAACTGCAAATTTAAGTCTCTCCAGTCATCATGCCATCCTATATAAATACACGACCGTCTTCCGCCAAAAGTTTCAAATCTCTTGCTACTCCGCTTTCTAGCTACACCCTTCCTTGTAAAATACGCGCCGCCCTTAATTGCTTCCACCTGATCTACTCCCAAGAGGCCAAGAGTGCAGCTGCGCAGTCGCCGTCGCGCAGCCAGCCATGGCCATCAAAGATGAGCCGCAGCCGCTGCACATCCTCTTCTTCCCGTTCCTCGCGCCGGGGCACCTCATCCCGATCGCCGACATGGCCGCGCTCTTCGCTGCCCGAGGCGTCAGGTGCACCATCCTCACGACACCGGTGAACGCCCAACTCATCCGCTCGGCGGTAGACCGCGCCAACGACGCCTCACGCGGAACCGAGGGCGCCCTGGCCATCGACATCGCGGTCGTGCCTTTCCCCGACGTCGGCCTGCCCCCCGGCGTCGAGTGCGCCCCGGCGCTTAACACCATGGACGACCGCGAAAAGTTCTTCCACGGGGCCCAGTTACTCCGCGAGCCGTTCGACCGGTTCTTGGCGGAGAACCGCCCGGACGCCGCCGTGACCGACAGCTTCTTCGACTGGTCCGCCGACGCCGCCGCGGAGCACGGCGTCCCGCGTATAGCGTTCCTCGGCAGCAGCTTGTTCTCGCGGGCCTGCAGCGAGTCTACGCTGCGCAACAACCCCGTGGAGGCCGCCCCCGACGACCCGGACGCGCTCGTGCTGCTTCCGGGGCTGCCGCGCCGCGTCGAGCTGAGGCGCAGCCAGATGATGGAGCCCAAGAAGCAGCCGGAGCGCTGGGCCTTCTTCCAGCGCATGAACGCTGCGGACCAGAGGAGCTACGGCGAGGTGTTCAACAGCTTCCACGAGCTGGAGCCGGACTTCATGGAGCACTACACCACGACGCTGGGGCGCCGCGCATGGCTCGTCGAGCCGGTGGCGCTCGCCAGCAAGGACGTGGCGACGAGGGGCGCCAACAACGGGCTCTCGCCGGACGCGGGCGCCTGCCAGCAGTGGCTCGACGCAAAACCGGAGGGCTCGGTGGTGTACGTGTCCTTCGGCACGCTCACCCATTTCTCGCCGCCCGAGATGCGCGAGCTCGCGCGCGGCCTCGACCTGTCCGGCAAGAACTTCGTCTGGGTCGTCGGCGGCGCGGACACCGAGGAGTCGGAATGGATGCCCGATGGGTTCGCGGAGCTGGTGGCGCGCGGCGACCGCGGCTTTATTATCCGGGGCTGGGCGCCGCAGATGCTCATCTTGACCCACCCAGCGGTGGGCGGGTTCGTCACGCACTGCGGGTGGAACTCCACGCTGGAGGCCGTGAGCGCCGGCGTGCCTATGGTGACGTGGCCGCGGTACGCCGACCAATTCTACAACGAGAAGCTGGTAGTGGAGCTGCTCAAGGTCGGTGTCGCCGTGGGATCCACGGACTACGCGTCGAAGCTGGAGACCCGGCGCGCTGTGATCGGTGGGGAGGTGATCGCGAAGGCCATCGGGAGAGTGATGGGCGACGGCGAGGACGCGGAGGCAATACGGGAGATGGCCAAGGAGCTCGGGGAGAAGGCCAGGCGTCCGGTGGCCAAGGGTGGGTCATCTTACGATGATGTCGGACGCTTAGTGGACGAGCTGATGGCTCGTAGGAGCTCCGTCAATGTCTGATTGCAGCATGTTTGTCTTGGTGTGCACAAAATTAATCTGGAACACGTATACACAAAATTAATCTGGATCTTTTGTTCAACATCCTTAGTGTCGATGTTTTTTTTCCAAATATGCAGCTCGACATAAAGAAGAGCATGGAAAATATATTTTATAAACAAATTAGCCAAAAGATGAAATTATGAGTCTAGTTTAATTTTATGTATATATACACACAATGTTTTAGAGTGTTCCATAAATATCTAACAGTCGGTTGCTCGAGCGTTACGACGGCTCACAACAATACCCACGTAAAGTATCCAATAAAAAAATCTTAAGATTTTTTATTGATTGTCTTCGCTCTCTGTATAATATTTTTTTTATTTGACTAAGTGATGTTGTTGTTTACTCCATCCAATATGTCTTGGTACAACATGACCAATGAAGTGGGCGATTAGAAAAGAGTTCACAACGACTGACTGAACGAACAGAAATTACAGAATGACATAATTTCACCATACAGAGATCAAATAAGAGAAAGTTTGTGAGCTCAAGTTTATAAAATAAGTCACAGAAACTCAAACTTATAAAAAAGATAGATCAAAATATGGAGTATTTGCTAAAGTCAGGCATCAATAAAATAGGATGCACTCCATACAAATTATGGTACTTTGTAGCAATTACTAACGTTTAAAACCAACAAATAGCCTTTCCCTTTATTGTTAGCGTGACAAATCATCGCTGCTCCATTCAATTCAGCAACCTCAAACACCATGGAGTCCATTGCGCCAATATGGTCTCAAAAACGACCTAATGCATGCAAGAGCCAAAAACACAAAGGACGAGCACCCTGTGGTAGTGCTCGCATGGATCTCCAAATCCTAACATATATTTTGCAGGATCCATGAGCCATTATCAGAAGAACACAAACCATATACATAGAATAAATAAAGTATTAACACACCCAAATTATGTTCAGTCCTTAGCACAACAAAAAAACTAACACCCAAAACAACAAAGGAACAACACAATATTTTTTACAATTGTAGAAGGATGGGTGACAGGTACATAAAAGTGGTAGAAGCATATCGAGTCGACACCGTGGTAAGGGAAAGGTCATTTAGACAGGCGATGTCAAGCCATCGAACGGGTACCATAGGCAGCAAATCAGGGACCCACATCCCTCGTCTCCCCTACTTCCAAGGTTTCGTAGAGCGGGAAGGGAAGTGAAGAGATGAGCATACTTGTTCGTTGCCGGAGAAGGACACGATGAAGACCTGGTCATCTGGAGGCGATATAGGTAGTATACCGCTAGATATAGGGAGAGAGCACGCAAGCGTAGAAAGAAGCCCAGCTAGAGCAGCTCTAAACCGAGAGGCACCCGCACCAGGCGTCAGTCCGAGAAGGGCGAGAGAATGCGAGTGCCTTTCTAGCCCTGGACCCGCCGAGACGACACAACAACAACACCAACTTCGTAGCATATGTCGACTGATTCTGCGCTACGGGCCTTGGTTGTCCAGTATCTCAGACCTAGACTCCTTATCGCCAAGATAACCTAAGCGTGACAGGCGCCACCGTGTCCTCTTCGGCGTGTCGGGGACCATAATTAGGGGTACCCTCATTACGCCTAATTCTCAGCTGGTAACCCCCATCAGCATAAAGCTGCAGAGGCCTGATGGGTGCGATTAAGTCAGGGATCAGTCCATACGAGCGACTCGATCACGCCACGCCCGAGCCTAGCCTCGGGCAAGGGCAGCCGACCCTGAGATGTTTCCGTCTCGCCCGAGGCCCCCTTTTTTACGGCAGACGCATCTCCGGCTCGCCCGAGGCCTTGCCTTCGTTAAGAAGCAACCCTGACTAAATCGCCGCGCCGACCGACCAAGTCACAGGGGCATTTAACGCAAAGGTAGCCTGGCACCTTTATCCTGACGCGCGCCCCCTGGCAGAGCCGAAGTGACCGCCGTCACTTCGCCGCTCCACTGACCGGTCTGACAAAAGGACAGCGCCGCCTGCGCCATCCCGACTGCGGTGCCACTTGACAGAGTGAGACTGACAGGCAGCCAGGCCTTGCCAAAGGCGCCATAGGAAGCTCCGCCCGACCCAGGGCTCGGACTCGGGCTAAGGCCCCGGAAGACGGCGAACTCCGCTCCGCCCGACCCAGGGCTCGGACTCGGGCTAAGGCCCCGGAAGACGGCGAACTCCGCTCCGCCCGACCCAGGGCTCGGACTCGGGCTAAGGCCCCGGAAGACGGCGAACTCCGCTCCGCCCGACCATGGGCTCGGACTCGGGCTAAGGCCCCGGAAGACGGCGAACTCCGCTTCGCCCGACCCCTGGGGTCGGACTCCGCCCTGGCCTCTGCCGAACGACCTCCGCCTCGCCCGACCCAGGAGCTCGGGCTCGGCCTCGGCCATGGAAGACAGACTCGACCTCGGCCTCGGAGGAGCCTCCACGTCGCCCGACCTAGGGCACAAGTCCGCCACGTCAACAGGAAGCGCCATCATCACCCTACCTCGAGCCGACTTGGGCCGCAGAGAACAAGACCGACGTCCCATCTGGTTAGTTCCGCCAGATAGGCAATGATGGCGCCCCGCTAGACCCATGACGACTGCGGCTCTCAGCTCCCTTACGGAAGCAGGGGGACGTCAGCAAGAGCCCAACTGTTCCGACAGCTGTCCCTCCACCAGGCTCCGTTACTCCTCCGACAGCCACGACGCCACACCAGCTGGGTGCCAAGTTCTCTCCGGCTGCCACATTGGCATGTACCTAGGGCGCTAGCTCTCCCCCGCTAGACACGTAGCACTCTGCTGCACCCCCATTGTACACCTGGATCCTCTCCTTACGCCTATAAAAGGAAGGACCAGGGCCTTCTTAGAGAAGGTTGGCCCCGTGGGAACGAGGGCAGGGGCAGGCGCTCTCTTGGGGCCGCTCGCTTCCCTCACCCGCGTGGACGCTTGTAACCCCCTACTGCAAGCGCACCCGACCTGGGCGCGGGACGAACACGAAGGCCGCGGGATCTCCACCTCCCTCACGACTCGGCTTCGGCCACCTCGCTTTCCCCCCTTCGCGCTCGCCCACGCGCTCGACCCATCTGGGCTGGGGCACGCGGCACACTCACTCGTCGGCTTAGGGACCCCCCGGTCTCGAAACGCCGACAGTTGGCACGCACGAAGAAAGTCCGGGAGCAAGACCGACTCGCCCCGTACCCATGTTGACGAGCGTTGGTCGGCTCGCGGCTGCGACCGTGGGCAGGGGCAGCAGGTTGGGGAGGAAGAATAGGGCGAAGTCCAGGAAGACAAATGGGACGTCCGATGACGGCGAAAACGATGGTGCGCGCATGCTGTGAAACGTACTCGTGGATGTGTAATAGCCACTGCGCGGGTCGGTGTCGAGGCTGGTGTCGGACGAATACGAGGAGGAAGCGCCTGCTCTCACGCCCTCTGCCGAGAATGGGTTGGCGTAGAGGCGGAGGCATGAGTGGAGAGAAAGGAAGCAAAATGGCGAATGAGGTGGCGGCAACTTAGGCGAGGACCATCATTTCCATGCGGATGTATAGATAGCCAAATGGGTGTCTGGCAGGCCAGCCCGAGGCACGGCCCATTTAATAGTGGCTGGGCTAGCCTGGCACGAGCGTCGTGTCGTGCTTGGACCGTAGCCTCGGCCCGTAGTGCTGGCCCGGCCCAACACGATTTTTTTTATTTTCCAAAAAAATCGTATATACATATGTACAATTTATATTCAATATTAAAAATATTTGAGCATGATATTCTATTGGTTAGATAGCTTCACCTAGTGTCTCTCGCAATTCTTCCATGCCCCACCTTTTGCACTACTTTTTAACATTTTACGTTGATTTAACCAAATGGTCCAACCGGCTAACAGGCCGGCCCGGCAAGGTCAGCAGGCCGGTGTGCCAGGGCGGGCCGTCGTGGAGGTTGATTGCGCGGAGGAGATGGGCATGCAGCAGCTTAATTTAAAATATATGTGAGGAATTATTTGTAAAAAGATGACGTTGAACGACCGTTGAAACTGATATTTTAATATTGTAGAGATTACGGTTTCTTTGATAACCAGACAAATTTGAGAGGATTGAAGGAGGTATGGACTATGAAATCTCGATCAATCCTCTCTAAGCTCCAACCCCCTTGTTTCAGAATAAAACGATCAAAGCCGAGTTAAAATAGTTTGGTAGGAAAAGTTGTCTTTTTTTTGGAAGGTGCAGCGCTAGAGGTGGTAATAGGTTTTAGTTTTTATACTATACAATTTAAGAATCGAATCGAATTAAGATTAAATTATATTCTTATTTATTTTTTGAATTAAAATTAATTAAGAGCTCTAATTTATTGTAAGAAAACATTTGGATCATGGACTTACCATCCCTAGTCCCCCTCCTGACTTGGCAACTTTAGACCATGATTGTAAACATAATCTGTCATCTCCTTTCCGGAATATTTAGTCGCCACCGGTGATACTCCCTCCGTCCCTGATAGGTTTTAGAGTTATCTTATAAGTTACGAAAATACTTTTTATTTTGATGGAATTATAAAGAGGTGTAGCAAATCAGTATCATTACAACGTTCCAAGAGTTATTTATATAAAAACCATTTTCTATATCTTTTGAATTTCTAACAGATATTCTATATCTTATTTGTACTTTAGACAGTCGTTTATGTTTTCTATCTTTAGCTAGCGAGAAATCTAGAATAGAAAATGGCTATGTTTGAATAATCATTTAAATAAAATGTTGAAGTGTATTTTTTTTTTTACAAAATCTCTATTCGTATGAATTAGGAAGAATATAGAAAGTCATTTGGAGTTGCTCTTATGTGCATTATAAAACATTTTTTATAATATACTTATTTGATATCACAAATATTAATGTTTTTCAATTTAGTCAAAGTTTTGGTGTTTAACTTAAAACAAGAAATTGATTTATCTAGATATAGAGAATATAATTTGGTTGCATGTATCATTATATGATATTGAAGCAGTGTTTTCAAATCATTGTTAGAGCATGACCAACAAGGTGCCTCAAAATAGTACCCCAGAAATAAAATACTACATTATTTAATGTGTTTAGGGCAGTACTTAAAACAAAATAAGCTTCAACAGTTATGCCATAAATCATGCATTTTAGGAAATAAATTGTATTATTACGAAAGAAAGGGTTGAGGATGACATAGAAAACATGGATATGGCACTAACATGGGGTGTAGTATATTTGGGTCTCTATAAGGTGTGCCATATTTTTTTGATAAAAAATTATAAAATAGAGCACTGTTGGAGCTGTTTTTATGATTTAAGCCCTATATTTCAAGATAGGGCATTGATTTAAGGCAATATTGGAGATGCTCTTAGCAGCATTGATTAGGAAGTACGACCCGAGTTGTTCAACTAGTCTAGTCACCCAACTAAGGGAGAGAACGGTCAGGTTCGAATATAAACCGATAATCCTAGTGAGGCCCTTAGGGCTTGTTTAGATGCATGGGGGTTAGAGAGGATTGAGGGGCATATAATCCCTTGCTATACAATTGCCCCTCAATTCCCTCCAATTCATATGCATCCAAACAAGCCCTTAATTCTAGACCATTAGGGTTTCGAATATAAACACATCATTAGCCACCACACACCTAGCCTATGTGTTCTCCTTGGTGGTGTGTTCCATAGCAGTGTGTTCTATAGTAGTTCTTCTCGGCAACAGATGTCATGTGTCCCTGTTCTACACTTCTGCTCCTCGATAATGAGCAACTCCACCGATGGTGAGTCCCTAAGCCACTCTATTCTATCTTTCGACGTTGCATAAAATCTTGCCATGCACTCCTCTCTTTTCTGGTGTTGAAGTTGAACTAAAACTCTAAAGTTGGTCTGAACCAATTCCTTTTCTGTAGAGGTGGACTAGCACCATGCTCATGCCTCATGTAGAAGCTATTGAAAAGGTCATGCCTGATTTTGTAGGAGATCATGCTACCATTAAGGCTTCATCTGTTGCTGGCAGCACTAGTGGATGAGGTGCCTCTGCTTTTTGAGCCACTCCATATATTCCATCTCTAACATAGAAGGCAATATTAGCACTACCGCCTGACCTTGATGTACAAGCTATTGATCGTAAGAGAAAGGCCATAGCACAAGATCTAGGTTGAAATTTTTGGGTGGCGGCCATACCCTAGCAAGAAGGATTTTGTTCAATGACTTTTTGTCTGAAGATAGTCCTAGCAGGAATTAAAAAGACTCAAGCATCATCTTATTGGGGGTTTCGGTGATATAGTTAAATGTGCAAGAGTTCTTGAATTAGTTTCCAAGGAGATACTTGCTTATCTGAGAAAGGATCCAAGGGTTGTGCATGTGATCAATGTGGAAGGTGAAAAAAGTGAATAAGCAAATGAAGAGGAACGAGATCCTGAACCAAGTTCTAGGACAAAGCATAAGCAAGCAAACAAGAAAAGTACTCAACCACCCATGACATCATCTGTTGTTTCTACAACACCTAAACCAATAACTAGAAGCCTTCAAGGTTAGTTAGTTCAATGCTACTGAAGACACCAGAAGAGGTAGTTGCTGAGAAGCATAAACCTAAAACTTCTCAAGCCAATCTAGAGCAACATACAAAGAAAGGAAAATAAGCCAAGCAAACTATTGGTGACATTGTTGTTGTTTTCTTTTATGAGAATGGCATGCCATTGATTGTCATCAACTCTAGAATTTGGAAGATCATGCTAGAGTTCATTGGGCAATACGGTCTGGTACAACTCTCCACCATATCATTAGATTAGGTTTCCTTTGGTTGAATGGGCTATGAACAGGATATCCAAATTGAGGAAGAAGCATGAGAAGGCTTGGAAGGGATACGGTTGCACTCTTATGTCTGATGGGTGGACCAACACAAGCCACCATCTGCTCATAAACTTTCTATCTAACAACCCAACTAGGACATACTTCCTAGGTTCTATGGATGCTTAAAATGAGGTAGCAAATGCATTGGCGTTGGCAGATTTGTTGTAGAAGTGAGTTGAGAAATTTGGGAAAGAACATATGTTGTAGGTCATGACATACAATGGAGCCAACTTCAAGACAACATGGAGGATTTTAATGGATAGGATCCCACATCTTTTTTGGACACCTTGTTTGGACATATAAAGGCATGTTGTGGTCAACTTGCTCCGCAATGTATCCGGATGCCTTACGATTTTGACGCTACCTGTAACACCCTAAATATCATTTTTAGAATATAGTAAAAAAATTTCCAAAGATCTTGCATTAGAATGGTTCCTTTTCTCTCCCTTTAGAATTCTCATAACATTTGAAGACTCATCTCCCTATTTAAAAGCATTGGCTTAAGTGAATAAAATAATAAATAAGACCATATTTGGCTCTCATGTGGGAGTTTTATGTGTTGTGCATTAAATAAAACCATGAGGATAAAAATAATAGAGTAATAATTATTTGAAGCTTGATTAAACCCTAGATTTGAAATTAAGGTTTTGGAAATTAGGAAAAGAGAAGAGATATGAAAATATTATAAAATACAAAATAAGTTCATAAATGAATAGATCCTATATTGGTAAGTTCAAATTGAATATATAAACTGAGAATAAACTTGCCACAAAGTTTGGAAACTTAAACCTGGAATTGATTTGAAAATTTGAATTTGAAATAGAAGGAAAATAAAAAGAAAAAGAGAACAAAAGCTTACCTGGGCCGCAGAACCAAATTCGGCCCACCTACACATCTATCCCGCGCGGCCCACCAGGTCCTTCTCACCCTGGCTGCGCGATGCCCACCGACCACTGGGCCCCTTGCGTCAGACGCGCTCCCGTTTCACTTACGTATGGGCCCCGCTTGGCGGGTCTTCTTCCCCCTCGTGTACGCATGAACTGAATCTGGGACCCACATGTCAGGCTCGCCTCCGCCGTTGGCATCGGACTTCAACGAATTTGCCGTGGGCGCCGCCGGGAATCCGCGCCTGGACCGTTGACGAGCAGCGGAATCCGCCATTCTCGCTGGTCAGCGTTCCCGTTCGCCTCACCACGAATTCCGCGATCCCCTGGGCTCCTAGGAACAATTTGCGTGCCTCGTGGTTCCTCCTCTCCGCAGACTCGGGCGCGGCGCCGTTCTTCCCCAGCCGGAATTCATGGACCGTTGTAAACCACCCGAAACTCGCTTTTCCCTCTGCGTATAAGTACCTACGCTCACATTCCCGTCCAATTAAGCCAGCTCCTCCAGGTCCCACGCCCCATCATCGCCGCAGGGAAGGAGAATCGGGTCCGCCGCCATAGCCATCCTGCGCTCCCGTCGTTATTGGTACCTGGGGCTTGGTCCGAGGGCTTCGGACCACACTATCGCTCGGGTGTCTGGCGAATTTGAGCTCTGTATCGTCGCCGGGTCACGCGGATTGCTCATCGGCGTGGGGATTTCACCGCCGGACGAAGCTCTCCGTGGCCAGGCCCCTGTGCTTCATCCCCTTGGTAAGAAACCTATCTCCGGTGATCGTTTTGTCTCCCGCATCGCGTAGCTTGGATTAATTTGGTGCTGGGTACTCGGGGAGGCTCGATTGACAACCTCACCGGCGTGCGCCACCGTGCGGCTGCTCACCGTCGGCGCGGTGTCTGTTTGAGGAAGAAAGAGTTGGGGTGAGGTTCTGTTGACCATCGATATGGTGGTGGACGATGGAGATTTGAGGGGGGGTAGCGTTTCGGCTTGGTGATCCGGTGCCGTCAGATGAGAAAGGCACGGTCCGGATTAGATCGCGTCCTCATTAAATACGGGCCTTGGATCGTGGATCCAATGGCTCACACTTCGTGCCAATTTATAGCGTTATGGGATCTAATCTCATCCGCTGTATTCAGATCGGACGGCTCCCATGCGCCTATACCCTTTCGGCGGGTGATCTTCATAAAGAGCCCCTCCACTTATATGAAATAAACCCGCGGTCCAGGGTGACTGTGCGCTGTGTCTCGGGATTCTTGCGCCGAGACCCCTGCGCTTTGCAGTAATTGTGGCGCAGTCCAGAGGGTTATAAAATCATAGAAAATGAGTTAGAAAATGATTTTTAGTGTTAAAATAAATCCAGAAACTTAGGTAATTCATAGAAAATTCATTTTAGCTCCAAATTGAACCATTCCAATTCCTAAAATTTTGTAATAATATTCTTTATCATTTAGAATCACTGTTTTGACCTGAACTCTGTCAGAAAATTTATTTATCATTTAATCATATTATAATCACCTTAAAACTTAGGAAATTCATAACTTGAATTCTATGACTCAGAAATTAATAATTCTTTTTCCTGTGATCTTATTTTAATATGTAGATTATTAATATGTATTTTGCATATATGTTTGGTGTAATGTTAATTTTGCCTATACCATGTTTGTTTGAATTGCTACGACTAGCAGTGAGGTCACGAGTCATCTGAAGATCATCCTGGTACCTGGATTCTCAAGTCCCAGGCAAGTTGTGCCCTTGATCACTTCTTTTACCCACTCATGTTCTAATTAATCATAATGATCTGCATAGGTTAATTCTGATGGGACCCAATAGGTTACCCTAGTTTGTCTATCTTTATACCTTGTTTACCACTGAACCTTCTGGGTAGTACTTGCTAGTGCTATATGTGGTTTTGGGTATGAAGATTACACTGTTCATGATTATACTTTTGTTATCAGTTGTTATTTATGGTTCATGTTAAGATCATTATGTTAATTGGAACATGGAGAACCACCCGGGAAAACAGTGCTACCACGAGGGTGGAATGGGACGCCCTTGGCTGATTAATTAGGAAAGCTAGTGGAAGTCTACCTTACCCGAAAGGGGCAAGGGCAGTAGGGGAGAGGTCAGTGTAGGGAGGCCCTCGGGAGGATTTTGCTGCGATGGCGGTCCTGCAAGGGATTCCTGCACTGGATCTTCCTATAAACTGTAGCGGGTTTTCGGAAGCTAGTGGAACTTTGTAAAGGCCTCGTAGTGGATCCCTAGCCATTCACCTCGGAAGTGTCTAAGGGCCTTGCAAACCCTGGCGACATGGGATACACGACTTGTGGGTAAAGATGCGCAACCTCTGCAGAGTGTAAAACTGGTATACTAGCCGTGCTCACGGTCATGAGCAGCTCGGACACTCACATGATTAATTTATGGAACTAAATTCAATTTGTCATATGCATTGCATTGCAGGTGATGTTGTTATTACTTTTGTTCTACTATTTAACTGGGTTGGTATTTACTTATACTTAGTAACTGCTAATAAAATTTTGACCAACTTTAAAAGCAATGCTCAGCTCTAACCATCTTCTTTGGTAAGCCTTACACTTCACATGAGCTCCCATCTTTGGCAAGTTCATACACATTATTCCCCACAACTTGTTGAGCGATGAACGTATGTGAGCTCACTCTTGCTGTCTCACATACACCACAGGTCAAGACCAGGTACTGCAGGATGATGCTCATGGAGGATGCTGTG
This sequence comes from Zea luxurians, assembly GCA_029449295.1. Lineage (NCBI taxonomy): Eukaryota > Viridiplantae > Streptophyta > Magnoliopsida > Poales > Poaceae > Zea > Zea luxurians. Next base: position 21,347,680 of record JAOPSE010000003.1, read on the forward strand.
ATGAGTTCGTGAGTGGTCTAGGTCGTCGTCTCCCAGTCAACTTTGGGTTGCTGGACCGTTGTCTCCTTATAATGTAATTATTTATTTTGTATAGAATTCCTGTTATATATAAAGTTGTGACATTCGATCCTGTGCCACTATACATCATATGTATGAGACTTGGTCCCAGCATACCTGGTGTTTATGTTAACCCCGGGTTTTGGACCCCTAAAATCCGGGTGTTACAGAAGTGGTATCAGAGGAATGTTGACTGTAGGACGAAACCTAGTTAGAACTGGACAACCATTCTTTACTTACCTTACTCTGATTCTTTTCTAAACTTATCTTAATCTTTTCTCATCTAATTCCGCTTTACTCTGATTATTCTTACCTTTTTCCTTCTAAAGACAAATGTGGATTTCACACTTTGAAATCCGTACCTAAAGTGACTTTAGGAATAGGAGACCTAATCCTAGGAACAAAAACAAAACTATTTTTATAGATATCTATGAACTTGAATGTTTGTTCTTATGATACTTGCCTGATTTGGATCTTTGATTGAGTGTGATGGGTTGTGGAGTAATGTCCACAAGTACATCTGCATATACACATAGGTATAAAAATATATATTTATAAAATAACTAGACAGCCTAGATTATCCCCATTGGAACCTAACTAGCTTAAGAAATTTATCTTATCCTAAAATATCTCATTCTAACCAATTCATCTTATCTTAAAAGGATTCTCCCTTATCTTAATAAGATCCATCTCATCTTAAAAGATACACATCCTATCTTGAAAAGATTGTATCTCATCCTAATAGATCTAACTGGTCTCAAAAGATTCTACCTTATCCTTATGGATTCATCTTGCCCTAGTTAGCATATTTATCCCGCTCTAAGAATGACAACCATGATCTAATCCAAAATAATCAGATCTTAACTAGTTTAATCTAGTCATACCAACCTAATCTAGATTTTATCTAATCTAATATGATCTAATCTAAAGTGAGTTATTTAATAAATTAGTTAGTACTAGTGAAATGGATTAGACCTCACTCCTATAAAAATGATTTAAGCTAAATTGATGCCCTAGATTAACCTAACCATATACATATGCAACTATCTTACCCATCCAATAGATGCATAATCCCTCTGTGTTAACCTAATAGAGCTTCTGACCTACCTACACCATATACCCCATCCTATCTCAAAAGATTCTAACATATCCTAACAAGATATATCTTACCCTGATAAACCTATCTAGCTTAAACTAGTCTAATCTAGATCATAGCTAATTTAATATGGTCTAATCTAGTGTGAGTTACTTAATGCTGGTACACAAGATATGTCCATACTCCTAAATCACTTAAGCCTAATTTGGAGACTTATAACAACTTGGCCATACACAACAACTCGACCTATATAACAAGTTACATAACTTACCCAATCAATAGAGTCTTAATGGATTGCAAAATCTATCAACCACCACCTGACATCAAACCAAATTTTGACTTACATCATGTAGCCTATTTCATCCATAACTATCTTAACCATATTCCCCCAAACTCTGATGATATACACCGACCCCGAATCAATGAGACAAGACCAGAGAAGATGATCAACTTCATCAAGAAAGGATAAGCATCAACTCAAGACTTCAAAGATCAAGTTGAATCGCCAACGGAGTTAAGATCCACAATCTTGGATGGAGTCTTTCTTACCCTACACTTTCTTAACCAAACCTATATATATGCCCTAAAGACATCTTCTATCCTACATAATAAAGTGGACATACATATATTACCCATGCTCTCCTATCACTTACTAATAATAAAAAGAGAGACTCTTGATTTTGAACTAATTAGAAACTAAAAGCTAAATTTCAAATCACTCTTCCTATATTCTCTTTCTTATAAATCTCGAGGACGAGATTATTTTTAAGGGGGGTAGGATTTGTAACACCCTAAATATCATTTTTAGAATATAGTAAAAAAATTTCCAAAGATCTTGCATTAGAATGGTTCCTTTTCTCTCCCTTTAGAATTCTCATAACATTTGAAGACTCATCTCCCTATTTAAAAGCATTGGCTTAAGTGAATAAAATAATAAATAAGACCATATTTGGCTCTCATGTGGGAGTTTTATGTGTTGTGCATTAAATAAAACCATGAGGATAAAAATAATAGAGTAATAATTATTTGAAGCTTGATTAAACCCTAGATTTGAAATTAAGGTTTTGGAAATTAGGAAAAGAGAAGAGATATGAAAATATTATAAAATACAAAATAAGTTCATAAATGAATAGATCCTATTTTGGTATGTTCAAATTGAATATATAAACTGAGAATAAACTTGCCACAAAGTTTGGAAACTTAAACCTGGAATTGATTTGAAAATTTGAATTTGAAATAGAAGGAAAATAAAAAGAAAAAGAGAACAAAAGCTTACCTGGGCCGCAGAACCAAATTCGGCCCACCTACACATCTATCCCGCGCGGCCCACCAGGTCCTTCTCACCCTGGCTACGCGATGCCCACCGACCACTGGGCCCCTTGCGTCAGACGCGCTCCCGTTTCACTTACGTATGGGCCCCGCTTGGCGGGTCTTCTTCCCCCTCGTGTACGCATGAACTGAATCTGGGACCCACATGTCAGGCTCGCCTCCGCCGTTGGCATCGGACTTCAACGAATTTGCCGTGGGCGCCGCCGGGAATCCGCGCCTGGACCGTTGACGAGTAGCGGAATCCGCCATTCTCGCTGGTCAGCGTTCCCGTTCGCCTCACCACGAATTCCGCGATCCCCTGGGCTCCTAGGAACAATTTGCGTGCCTCGCGGTTCCTCCTCTCCGCAGACTCGGGCGCGGCGCCGTTCTTCCCCAGCCGGAATTCATGGACCGTTGTAAACCACCCGAAACTCGCTTTTCCCTCTGCGTATAAGTACCTACGCTCACATTCCCGTCCAATTAAGCCAGCTCCTCCAGGTCCCACGCCCCATCATCGCCGCAGGGAAGGAGAATCGGGTCCGCCGCCATAGCCATCCTGCGCTCCCGTCGTTATTGGTACCTGGGGCTTGGTCCGAGGGCTTCGGACCACACTATCGCTCGGGTGTCTGGCGAATTTGAGCTCTGTATCGTCGCCGGGTCACGCGGATTGCTCATCGGCGTGGGGATTTCACCGCCGGACGAAGCTCTCCGTGGCCAGGCCCCTGTGCTTCATCCCCTTGGTAAGAAACCTATCTCCGGTGATCGTTTTGTCTCCCGCATCGCGTAGCTTGGATTAATTTGGTGCTGGGTACTCGGGGAGGCTCGATTGACAACCTCACCGGCGTGCGCCACCGTGCGGCTGCTCACCGTCGGCGCGGTGTCTGTTTGAGGAAGAAAGAGTTGGGGTGAGGTTCTGTTGACCATCGATATGGTGGTGGACGATGGAGATTTGAGGGGGGGGGTAGCGTTTCGGCTTGGTGATCCGGTGCCGTCAGATGAGAAAGGCACGGTCCGGATTAGATCGCGTCCTCATTAAATACGGGCCTTGGATCGTGGATCCAATGGCTCACACTTCGTGCCAATTTATAGCGTTATGGGATCTAATCTCATCCGCTGTATTCAGATCGGACGGCTCCCATGCGCCTATACCCTTTCGGCGGGTGATCTTCATAAAGAGCCCCTCCACTTATATGAAATAAACCCGCGGTCCAGGGTGACTGTGCGCTGTGTCTCGGGATTCTTGCGCCGAGACCCCTGCGCTTTGCAGTAATTGTGGCGCAGTCCAGAGGGTTATAAAATCATAGAAAATGAGTTAGAAAATGATTTTTAGTGTTAAAATAAATCCAAAAACTTAGGTAATTCATAGAAAATTCATTTTAGCTCCAAATTGAACCATTCCAATTCCTAAAATTTTGTAATAATATTCTTTATCATTTAGAATCACTGTTTTGACCTAAACTCTGTCAGAAAATTTATTTATCATTTAATCATATTATAATCACCTTAAAACTTAGGAAATTCATAACTTGAATTCTATGACTCAGAAATTAATAATTCTTTTTCCTGTGATCTTATTTTAATATGTAGATTATTAATATGTATTTTGCATATATGTTTGGTGTAATGTTAATTTTGCCTATACCATGTTTGTTTGAATTGCTACGACTAGCAGTGAGGTCACGAGTCATCTGAAGATCATCCTGGTACCTGGATTCTCAAGTCCCAGGCAAGTTGTGCCCTTGATCACTTCTTTTACCCACTCATGTTCTAATTAATCATAATGATCTGCATAGGTTAATTCTGATGGGACCCAATAGGTTACCCTAGTTTGTCTATCTTTATACCTTGTTTACCACTGAACCTTCTGGGTAGTACTTGCTAGTGCTATATGTGGTTTTGGGTATGAAGATTACACTGTTCATGATTATACTTTTGTTATCAGTTGTTATTTATGGTTCATGTTAAGATCATTATGTTAATTGGAACATGGAGAACCACCCGGGAAAACAGTGCTACCACGAGGGTGGAATGGGACGCCCTTGGCTGATTAATTAGGAAAGCTAGTGGAAGTCTACCTTACCCGAAAGGGGCAAGGGCAGTAGGGGAGAGGTCAGTGTAGGGAGGCCCTCGGGAGGATTTTGCTGCGATGGCGGTCCTGCAAGGGATTCCTGCACTGGATCTTCCTATAAACTGTAGCGGGTTTTCGGAAGCTAGTGGAACTTTGTAAAGGCCTCGTAGTGGATCCCTAGCCATTCACCTCGGAAGTGTCTAAGGGCCTTGCAAACCCTGGCGACATGGGATACACGACTTGTGGGTAAAGATGCGCAACCTCTGCAGAGTGTAAAACTGGTATACTAGCCGTGCTCACGGTCATGAGCAGCTCGGACACTCACATGATTAATTTATGGAACTAAATTCAATTTGTCATATGCATTGCATTGCAGGTGATGTTGTTATTACTTTTGTTCTACTATTTAACTGGGTTGGTATTTACTTATACTTAGTAACTGCTAATAAAATTTTGACCAACTTTAAAAGCAATGCTCAGCTCTAACCATCTTCTTTGGTAAGCCTTACACTTCACATGAGCTCCCATCTTTGGCAAGTTCATACACATTATTCCCCACAACTTGTTGAGCGATGAACGTATGTGAGCTCACTCTTGCTGTCTCACATACACCACAGGTCAAGACCAGGTACTGCAGGATGATGCTCATGGAGGATGCTGTGATGAGTTCGTGAGTGGTCTAGGTCGTCGTCTCCCAGTCAACTTTGGGTTGCTGGACCGTTGTCTCCTTATAATGTAATTATTTATTTTGTATAGAATTCCTGTTATATATAAAGTTGTGACATTCGATCCTGTGCCACTATACATCATATGTATGAGACTTGGTCCCAGCATACCTGGTGTTTATGTTAACCCCGGGTTTTGGACCCCTAAAATCCGGGTGTTACACTACCAGAACAAGTCCACGTGAAGTATGTGAGGAGGTCATCAACTATGGATAGGATCCCACTACACTTCCTTGAATGTTTTTACTTAGCGTACACTTTTAAACAATAATTCGTCTAAAGTACCAGCAATAATTAAGTTATGTCTACATATTTTAAGCCTTCTCACATTGAGCAGCAACAAAAACATTTTATAATCATTAGCCAAGTTACTTGTTCAAAATAATTACTACTATATCTTAATTATTTTTATGCAAAAATAAAGAATATACTAAATTTCAGGTTCGGGTGTGGGTCACGAACGGGTTGGAATAGAAACGTGCACACATGAAATTTTGAGTCGGGTGTGGGTGCACCCATTGGTCAAAATCTTCACCAGTACCCACACCCATCTGTTTTTAGGTTTGCAGGTCAAACTGCCATCGCTAGCTAAAATATGTAAATAAATGTGCATCAAAAGCAATTTAAAAGGAAATAAAGATCCACATAAAACATGGTTTAGAATGTCACTGATCTTAGATCAACATATGCCACGTGTACGACCAAATGCGCACCAGAGAGTCGCTAGGACTACTCACGTTGTAAACCAAAGCTAGGGCCAGATAAATAGTAAGCCATTCATAGAAACATCTTAGATCCTATCTATAAGGATCAGGACCTCCAAATAAGTCTATCTAGAACAAATAATGTGACTAAAGCATATAAGGCAGGATAGTGGATGCTTATCGAACTCTTAAGTTGTCGCATGCACATGTTGCAGCTACATGTCGTGGAATATAGCAATTAGGCGAGTGATACACATCTGGCCATGTAAGATCAATCTAATAACATGAAGATTAAACATGAAAAAGTATATTTTGGTTCTATACATAATAACTAGCAGATCTTGGCAATAACAATGCTTAGTACCAGATATCGATCTACTAGAGACCATATCACGACAGCATGTTGTTTAGTTTGAGAAACACTTAGAAAAGGGGTGATGATACACCGAAGAAATGAGAAGCACACATTGCTCGATGAACGTATGCCTTCTATTTATTGATACTTGGAAATGTAAATTTTATGGTCCGCAAACTTGAAGCGGTAAACTCTCACTAACTAAATTATATCCGACTAAAGTCTATCTACAAATACATGGCCTATAGGGCCACCTTGATGTATAAGATGATTAGCCTTCTCATGTTGAGCTAATCTAGCCATATTTTGGTGGCAACCGCTCTACATTTGTGCTAGCCTCGGCGCATTCTTGTGTTTGTTGAGCATATGCTCACCGCTAAGGCCATGTTCGGTTCTACCCCAATCTATATGGATTGAGGGGGATTGAGAGGGTTTCAATTCCTAGTAAATCAAAATCCCTTCCAATCCGTATCATCCCCTCCAATCCATATGGATTGAAAATAACCGAACAAGCCCTAAGGGTGTAACCTCTCGTGGTTTTGGGAACCGAGAACACAATAGAATTTATATTCAACAAGAGTGGTTAGCGTAGACTCAATCTGAATGGTGAATCAAGTGTCAGAGAGGGTTTTACTGGTTTAGACAAGTGCCCTAAGTCCAGTGTAGTGTTGATCTTAGTATAGCTCTGAGAGGGCTAGAAGTCTGAGACGTGTTACAACTGATGCAGGTGAGAGTGAGAGGACAAGGAAGAGGAGAACTGCTACCGAATGCTCCTAGCCTTCTTCTAAGGTGGGACCTACATGTGGATCTAGCTACATTGTTACATATAAATTAGTGGATTATTGTTCTTAATAAAATTTTTTTAAAAAAAATCTATTAATTTCGTGAAAATTTTAAAAATGTGAATGCGATGTTTTAGTTTTAGGGTCCGACTTCTAAGGTGAGGACCTATATTTGGATCTAGCTACACTATTACATATAAATTAGCAAGCTATCATTTTTAGCTATTTTCAATAAAATTCAATTGATTTCGTGAAAATTTTAAGGTGTAAACGTGAGACTTTAATTTTTGGGTCCGACTTTTAAGGTGGGGCCACATGTGGATATAACTTAAGATTTCTATACAATTTGGCTGATTATCATGCGGAGCCCATTCACAAATCACCTCCATTACTATTCTAGTGAAATGTTTCAGTCCGAACATAGTAACGAATCCACTCTAGTGAACCTGAATCTTTCGTGAGTTTAGGTAATAGGTTGAACCCAATAGATGTAGGTGGGTTAGGGTGAGTTATTTGGTTGAATTATTAGGTTGGGTTGGGTTGGGTTGAAGAAAATGACTCATTTGCGATGGGTTAGAATAGATTTGGGGTGGGCTTCAGTCCATTAGGCCCTCCACAATCGATCCTGTAGATTATAATATTTACAGAATGAAATCTATGGTTGTGTTCGCTGCGGCTTAAAGCGGCTTTAATCCGGCTGCGGCTGCGGCTTCTACAGTATTTTGTCTCTACTGATTGCAGCTGCAGCAGTACAAACAGCCGTAACAGTACGGCTTTAAGCCGCAGCGAACACAGCCTATACTATAGATAAAGCAACAGTTTCAACAGTCGCCCCGCGTCATCTTTTTACAAACCCCTCACAGCTATTTCAAATTAATCCGCTGCACGTCTATAGATGGCCAAACGGTGGCTCGGCACGAGCCAGACGCCCACGGGCCACAACTCTGGCCCAGGCCCGTCATGCTGGCCTGTTGACTGTGCCGGGCCAGCCCGTTAGCCTGTCGATCGATTTAATTAAATCAGCATAAAATATTAAAAACGGTGCAGGAGGTGGGGTTTGAACCCATGCCCTGATGGAAGAAGGGCGGGAGACACTAGGTGAAGTTGTCTAACCAGTAGAACATCATGCTCAAATGTTTTTAATATTGAATATAAATTGAATATATATATATACGTTTTTTTGTAAAATAAAAAATATAATCGTGTCGGACCGAGCCAACACTACAGCCCGAGGCTACAGCTCAAGCACGTCATGACGTTCTTGCTCTTGCAAGCATTAGGTCGTTTCTGAGACCACATTGCCGCAATGGACTCCATAGTATTTGAGGTTGCTGAATTGGATGGAGCAACAATGATTTGTCATAGTAACAGTAAAATGAAAGGTTATTTGTTGGTTTTAAACGTTAGTAATTGCTACGAAGTAGCATAATTTATACGGAGCGCATCCAGTTTTTATTGATGCCTAACTTTAGCAATCATTCCATATTTTGATCTATCTTTTTTATAAATTTGAGTTTATGTGACTTATTTTAGAAACTTGAGCTCACAAACTTTCTCTTATTTGGTCTCTATATGGTGGAATTAGGTCATTTTATAATCTCTCTTCGTTCAGTCGGTCGTTTTAAATTCTCTTCTAATCGCTCACTTTATTGGCCGTGTTGTACCAAGACATATTGTATGGAGTAAACAATAACATCAGTTAGCCAAATAAAAAAATATTATACGGAAAGCGGAGACAATCAATAAAAAATCTTGAAAATTTTTTGGTAGATAGTTTACGTCGGTATTGTTGTAAGCCGTCGCAACGCACGGGCAACTGACTATATACTTAAAGCACCAGTTTCAACGGTCATCTTTTTACCAAAAAGTCCTACATTTCTTTCAAATCAACTCAGCATAAAATGTTAAAAAGTGGTGCAAGAGTTGGGGTTTGAACACACACCCTAATGGAAGAAGGGTGGGAGACACTAGACAAAGTTATTTAACTAGTAGAACATCATGCTCAAGTGTTTATAATATTTGTCGGGGACCATAATTAGGGGTACCCTCAAGGCCCCTAAATCTCACCTGGTAACCCCCATCAGCACAAAGCTGCAAAGGCCTGATGGGTGCGATTAAGTCAAGGATCGGTCCATTCGAGGGACGCGATCACGTCTCGCCCGAGCCCAGCCTCGGGCAAGGGCAGCCGACCACCGGAGGACCTACGTCTCGCCCGAGGACCCCCTCCAGCAACGGACACACCTTCGGCTCGCCCGAGGCCCAGTCTTCACCAAGAAGCAACCTTGGCCAAATCGCCACGCCAACCGACCAAATCGCAGGGGCATTTAATGCAAAGGTGGCATGACACCTTTATCCTGACGCACGCCCTCCAGTCGACAGAGCCGAAGTGACCGCAGTCACTTCGCCGCTCCACTGACCAGTCTGACAAGAGGACAGCGTCGCCTGCGCCGCTCCGACTGCTGAGCCACTCGACAGAGTGAGGCTGACAGCAGCCAAGTCCGGCCTCAGATGTCATAGGAAACTCCGCTCCGCCCGACCCCAGGGCTCGGACAGGGGCTCAGCCCCGGAAGACGACGAACTCCGCTCCGCCCGACCCCAGGGCTCGGACACGGGCTCAGCCCCGGAAGACGACGAACTTCGCTCCGCCCGACCCCAGGGCTCGGACTCGGGCTCAGCCCCGGAAGACGACGAACTCCGCTTCGCCCGACCCCAGGGCTCGGACTCAGCCCTGACCTCAGCCGACGGTCTCCGCCTCGTCCGACCCGGGGGCTCGGACTCGACCTCGACCTCGGAGGAGCCTCCACCTCGCCCAGCCTAGGGCACGGACCGACCACGTCAACAGGAAGCGCCATCATTACCCTACCCCGAGCTGACTTAGGCTACGGGGAACAAGACCGGCGTCCCATCTGGCTCGCTTTACTATACAAGTAATGATGGCGCCCCGCATGCCCTGTGACGACGGCGGCTCTCAGCCCCCTTACGGAAGCAAGAGGACGTCAGCAAGGACTTGACAGCCCCGACAGCTGTCCTTCCGCTAGGCTCCAGCGCTCCTCCGACGGCCACGACACCACGCGAACTGGGTGCCAAGACCTCTCCGGCTGCCACGATGGCATGTACTTAGGGCGCTAGCTCTCCCCCGCTAGACATGTTAGCACATTGCTACACTCCCCATTGTACACTTGGATCCTCTCCTTCGCCTATAAAAGGAAGGACTAGGGCCCTCTTACAGAGGGTTGGCCGCGCTGGGAAGGACGGGACGGCGCTCGCGCAAGGCCGCTCGCTCCCTCCCGCGTGGACGCTTGTAACCCCCTACTGCAAGCGCACCTGACCTGGGCGCGGGGCTAACACGAAGGCCACGGGTTCCACCTCCCACGCCTGTCTCCCTCCGGCTGCTCTTCTCCCCCCTTCGTGTTCCGCCTCGCGCCGACCCATCTGGGCTGGGGCACGCGGCGATGATTTACTCGTCGGTCCAGGGACCCCCCGGGTTTCGAAACACCGACAGTTGGCGCGCCAGGTAGGGGCCTGCTGCGTGTTGACGAACAGCTTCCCGTCAAGCTCCAGATGGGCAGTCTCCAGCAACCTCTCCAACCTGGGACGGTGCTCCATTTCGGGAGTCTTGAGTTCATGTCCCTCGACGGCAGCTACGGCATGATACTCCTTCCCCCGCCGTGTGACAGCGACAATGGCGGTCGACAACCCGCCCGCCGGCAGGGAAATCGACGACGCCTTCCCCACGTGGTGGAAGGGCAACATTCGGGCTTGTCCCATCCCCTCCCCCACCGACGGAGGAGGAGGCGGGGCAACCAACGCCAAGCGGGAGGCGGCACCTCGTTGGCTATCGAGCGAGTCGACGACGCCAGCGCCCCAACGGAGAGCGCGTCGGGCATCGACCTCGCGTCTGAGACGAAGACGAGCGCCATCTCCCCACAACACACCAACCTCAAGCGAACGGACGACGCCAGCACGCTCGCGAAGGACTTGCTGGGCGTCACCCTCGTACCTGAGACGATGGTGCAGTCAGTCCCTAACGTGACTTTGTCACCGCCCGTCGACCAAAAGGTACCGACCGATTCCCATCTCACGTCTTTTGGATTCGGCCTCGACCCGCCAAGCAACTCCGCTTCGGTGGACACTCTTGTAGAGGCGAGTCCAAACCCTCTGGGGTATCGTGTGCGGTCACCCTGGGACCGGCTGACGGCCGCCTCGACCTACGGGCCCTCCGGGTCCGAGGAAGATGGCGAGCCCGACCTCTGTTGGGATTTCTCCGGACTTGGTAACCCCAGTGTCGTGTGGGACTTTATGACCGCATGCGACTACTGCCCTTCCGACTGTTCCGACGGTAGCCGCAGCCTCGACGGCGAGGACTGCGGCCCAAGTCACGAATGTTTCCACGTCGATCTAGGGGGTCCCGGCAAAGGCGACCATCGTGGTATGCCGGAGAACGGTGATCCCCCTAGGCCCGTGCCTCGCGTTGACATCCTTCGGGAGCTAGCTGTGGTCCCTGTCCCGGCGGGGGGTCTTGACCCACAGCTCGAGCAAATCCGCGAGATGCAGGCCAGGCTCGACGAGGGAGCAGGAACGCTTGTGCCGATCCGCCGAGGCATCGGGCAGGAATGGGCGGGCCAACCTCCGGCCGGAGAAGCACGTCATCTCCCCCAGGGCATCCAGCACCGCATCGCCGACGATGTCAGGCTAAGGCCGCCACCGGTCTCCAGTGGAGTCGGCCAAAACCTGGCTGCAGCGGCAATACTTCTCCGCGCGATGCCAGAGCCATCAACCACCGAGGGGCGGCGTATCCAGGGAGAGCTCAAGAATCTCCTGGAGGACGCCGCGGTCCGACGGGCCGAAAGCTCCGCCTCCCGAAGGCAGGGGTACCCCTCGGAACATCACGCCGCGACTTCCCGATTCGTGCGGGAAGCCTCGGTCCACACCGGGCGCACGCGCAACACAGCGCCTACGGCCCCGGGTCGCCTCGGCAATGAGCACCATCACCACAGCCGTGGGGCCCACCTCGACGAGAGGGTACGCCGAGGCTACCACCCCAGGCGTGAGGGATGCTACGACAGCGGGGAGGATCGGAGTCCTTCGCCCGAACCACCCGGTCCGCAGGCTTTCAGCCGCGCCATACGACGGGCACCGTTCCCGACCCGGTTCCGAACCCCGACTACTATCACAAAGTACTCGGGGGAGACAAGACCGGAACTGTGGCTCGCGGACTACCGACTGGCCTGCCAACTGGGTGGAACGGACGACGATAATCTCATCATCCGCAACCTCCCCCTGTTCCTCTCCGACACCGCTCGAGCCTGGCTGGAGCACCTGCCTCCGGGGCAGATCTCCAACTGGGACGACCTGGTCCAAGCCTTCGCCGGCAATTTCCAAGGCACATACGTGCGCCCTAGAAACTCCTGGGATCTCCGAAGCTGCCGCCAGCAGCCGGGAGAGTCTCTCCGGGACTACATCCGGCGATTCTTGAAGCAGCGCACCGAGCTGCCCAACGTCACCGATTCAGATGTCATCGGCGCGTTCCTCACCGGCACCACCTGCCGCGACCTGGTGAGCAAGCTGGGTCGCAAGACCCCCACCAGGGCGAGCGAGCTGATGGACATCGCCACTAAGTTTGCCTCTGTCCAGGAGGCGGTTGAGGCCATCTTCCGGAAGGACAAGCAGCCCCAGGGCCCCCCCACTGGAAGATGTTCCCGAGGCGTCAACTCAGCGCGGCACCAAGAAGAAGGGCGAGAAGAAGTCGCAAGCGAAACGTGATGCCGCCGACGTGGACCTTGTCGCCGCCGCCGAGTACAAGAACCCTCGGAAACCTCCCGGAGGTGCCAACCTCTTCGACAAGATGCTCAAGGAGCCGTGTCCCTATCATCAGGGGCCCATCAAGCACACCCTTGAGGAGTGTGCCATGCTTCGACGACACTTCCACAAGGCCGGGCCACCCGTGGAGGGTGGCAAGGCTCTCGACGACGCTAAGAAGGAAGATCACAAGGCAGGAGAGTTCCCCGAGGTCCGCGACTACTTCATGATCTACGGTGGGCAAGTGGCAAACGTCTCGGCTCGGCACCGCAAGCAAGAGCGTCGGGAGGTCTACTCGGTAAAGGTGGCGGCGCCAGTCTACCTAGACTGGTTCGACAGGCCCATCACCTTCGACCAGACCGACCATCCCGACCGTTTGCCGAGCCCGGGGAAATACCCGCTCGTCGTCGACCCCATCATCGGCAACGTCAGGCTCACCAAGGTCCTCATGGACGGAGGCAGCAGCCTCAACATCATCTACGCCGAGACCCTCGGGCTCCTGCGGATCGATCTGTCCTCGGTCCGGACGGGCGCTGCGCCTTTCCACGGGATCATCCCCGAGAAGCGCGTCCAACCCCTCGGACAACTCGATCTACCCGTCTGCTTCGGGACGCCCTCCAACTTTCGAAGGGAGACCCTCACGTTCGAAGTGGTCGGGTTTCGAGGAACCTACCACGCAGTGCTGGGGAGGCCATGCTACGCCAAGTTCATGGCTGTCCCCAACTGCACCTACCTCAAGCTCAAGATGCCGGGCCCCAACGGGGTCGTCACCGTCGGTCCCACGTACCGACACGCGTACGAATGCGACGTGGAGTGCATGGAGTACGCCGAGGCCCTCGCCGAGTCCGAGGCCCTCATCGCCGACCTGGAGAGCCTCTCTAGGGAGGCGCTAGACGTGAAGCGCCACGCCGGCAACTTCGAGCCAGCGGAGACGGTCAAGTCCGTCCCTCTCGACCCCTGCAACGACGCCTCCAAGCAGATCCGGATCGGCTCCGAGCTCGACCCCAAATAGGAAGCAGTGCTCGTCGACTTTCTCCGCGCAAACGCCGACGTTTTCACGTGGAGTCCCTCGGACATGCCCGGCATACCGAGGGAAGTCGCCGAGCACTCGCTGGATATCCGAGCTGGAGCCCGACCCGTGAAGCAGCCTCTGCGCCGATTCGACGAAGAAAAGCGCAGAGCCATAGGCGAGGAGATCCATAAGCTAATGGCGGCAGGGTTCATCAAAGAGGTATTCCATCCCGAATGGCTTGCCAACCCTGTGCTTGTGAGAAAGAAAGGGGGGAAATGGCGGATGTGTGTAGACTACACTGGTCTAAACAAAGCATGTCCGAAAGTTCCCTACCCTCTGCCTCGCATCGATCAAATCGTGGATTCCACTGCTGGGTGCGAAACCCTGTCTTTCCTCGATGCCTACTCAGGGTATCACCAGATCAGGATGAAAGAGTCTGACCAGCTCGCGACTTCTTACATCACACCCTTCGACATGTACTGCTATGTTACCATGCCGTTCGGCTTGAGGAAAGCGAGTGCAACGTACCAGCGATGCATGAACCATGTGTTCGGCGAACACATCGGCCGAACGGTCGAGGCCTACGTTGATGACATCGTAGTCAAGACGAGGAAAGCCTCCGACCTCCTTTCCGACCTTGAAGTGACATTCCGATGTCTCAAGGCGAAAGGAGTGAAGCTCAATCCCGAAAAGTGTGTCTTCGGGGTCCCCCGAGGCATGCTCTTGGGGTTCATCGTCTCCGAGCGGGGCATCGAGGCCAACCCGGAGAAGATTGCGGGCATCACCAGCATGGGGCCCATCAAGGACTTGAAAGGCGTACAGAGGGTCATGGGATGCCTCGTGGCTCTGAGCTGTTTCATCTCGCGCCTCGGCAAAAGAGGCCTGCCTCTATACCGCCTCTTAAGGAAGGTCGAGTGCTTCGCTTGGACCCCTGAGGCCGAGGAAGCCCTCGGGAACCTGAAGGCGCTCCTCACGAACGTGCCCATCTTGGTGCCCCCCGCTGCCGGAGAAGCCCTCTTGATCTACGTCGCCGCGACCACTCAGGTGGTTAGCGCCGCGATTGTGGTTGAGAGACGAGAAGAGGGGCATGCATTGCCCGTCCAGAGGCCAGTCTACTTCATCAGTGAGGTACTGTCCGAGACCAAGATCTGCTACCCACAAATTCAGAAGCTGCTGTACGCAGTGATCCTGACGCGGCGGAAGTTGCGACACTACTTCGAGTCTCATCCGGTGACTGTGGTGTCATCCTTCCCCCTGGGGGAGATCATCCAGTCCCGAGAGGCCTCGGGTAGAATGGCAAAGTGGGTGGTGGAGATCATGGGCGAGACGATCTCATTCGCCCCCCGGAAGGCCATCAAGTCCCAGGTCTTGGCGGACTTCGTGGCTGAATGGGTCGACACCCAGCTCCCGACAGCTCTGATCCAATCGGAGCTTTGGACCATGTTTTTTGACGGGTCGCTGATGAATACGGGGGCCGACGCGGGCCTGCTCTTCATCTCGCCCCTCGGGAAGCACCTGCGCTACGTGCTACGCCTCCACTTCCTGGCGTCCAACAACGTGGCTGAGTACGAGGCTCTGGTAAACGGGTTGCGAATTGCCATCGAGCTAGGGGTCCGACGCCTCGACGCTCGCGGTGACTCGCAGCTCGTCATCGACCAAGTCATGAAGAACTCCCACTGTCGCGACCCGAAGATGGAAGCCTACTGCGATGAGGTTCGGCGTCTGGAAGACAAGTTCTACGGGCTCGAGCTCAACCACATCGCCCGACGCTACAATGAGACTGCGGACGAGCTGGCTAAAATAGCCTCGGGGCGAACAACGGTTCCCCCGGACGTATTCTCCCGAGACCTGCATCAACCCTCCGTCAAGACCGATGACACGCCCGAGCCGGAGAAGGCCTCGGCCCAGCCCGAGGCACCCTCGGCTCAGTCCGAGGTACCCTCGGCACGGTCCGAGGTACCCTCGGCTTGGCCCGAGGTACCCTCGGCCCCCGAGGGTGAGGCACTGCGCGTCGAGGGGGAGCAGAGCGAGGTCACGCCTAATCAAAACTGGCAGACACCGTACCTGCAATATCTCCACCAAGGAGAGCTGCCCCTCGACCAAGCCGAAGCTCGGCGGTTGGCGCGGCGCGCCAAGTCTTTCGTCTTGCTGGGAGATGGGAAGGAGCTCTACCACCGCAGCCCCTCGGGCATCCTCCAGCGATGCATTTCCATCGCCGAAGGTCAGGAGCTCTTACAAGAGATACACTCGGGGGCTTGCGGCCATCACGTAGCACCTCGAACCCTTGTTGGAAACGCCTTCCGACAAGGTTTCTACTTGCCGACGGCGGTGGCCGACGCCACTAGAATTGTCCGCACCTGCGAAGGGTGTCAGTTCTACGCAAGGCAGACCCACCTGCCCGCTCAGGCTCTGCAGACCATACCCATCACCTGGCCGTTTGCTGTGTGGGGTCTGGACCTCGTCGGCCCCTTGCAGAAGGCACCCAGGGGCTACACGCACCTGCTGGTCGCCATCGACAAATTCTCCAAGTGGATCGAGGTCCGACCCCTAAACAACATTAGGTCCGAACAGGCGGTGGCGTTCTTCACCAACATCATCCATCGCTTTGGGGTCCCAAACTCCATCATCACCGACAACGGCACCCAGTTCACCGGCAGAAAGTTCCTGAACTTCTGCGAAGATCACCACATCCGGGTGGACTGGGCCGCCGTGGCTCACCCCATGACGAATGGGCAGGTAGAACGTGCCAACGGCATGGTTCTGCAAGGACTCAAGCCTCGGATCTGCAACGACCTCAACAAGTTCGACAAGCGATGGATGAAGGAGCTCCCCTCGGTGGTCTGGAGTCTGAGGACAACGCCAAGCCGAGCCACGGGCTTCACACCGTTCTTTCTAGTCTATGGGGCCGAGGCCATCTTGCCCACAGACTTAGAATACGGTTCCCCGAGGACGAGGACCTACGCCGACCAAAGCAATTGAGCTAATCGAGAAGACTCACTGGACCAGCTGGAAGAGGCTCGGGATATGGCCTTACTACACTCGGCGCGGTACCAGCAGTCTCTGCGACGCTACCACGCCCGAGGGGTTCGGTCCCGAGACCTCCAGGTGGGCGACCTGGTGCTTCGGCTGCGACAAGACGCCCGAGGGCAGCACAAACTCACGCCTCCCTGGGAAGGGCCGTTCGTCATCGCCAAGGTTCTGAAGCCCGGAACATACAAGCTGGCCAACAGTCAAGACGAGGTCTACAGCAACGCTTGGAACATCCAACAGCTACGTCGCTTCTACCCTTAAGATGCTTTCAAGTTGTTCGTATACCTCGTTCACACACAAAGTCTGGTCGTCAAGGAAGGGTCAGCCTTGCCTCGGCAAAGCCCGACCCTCCCTCGGGTGCTAGAAGGGGGCAACCCCCTCTGCGTCGAAATTTTCCTCGAAAAAAGAAAAAAATCTTTTCTGCCAGAATGCCTTTTGTGCTTTTCGACTACTTCGAAAGTGGATCCTAAAAACGACGGAGTACACGTAAGTGAGAGCACCTAGAGGGGGGGGTGAATAGGTGATCCTGTGAAACTTTAAAACTTAAGCCACAAAAACTTGTTAAGTGTTAGCACAATGATTGCTAAGTGGCTAAAGAAAAGTCTCAACAAAACACAATACCACAAGAGATTAAGCACAGAGGTGACACAGTGGTTTATCCCGTGGTTCGGCCAAGACCAACGCTTGCCTACTCCACGTTGTGGCGTCCCAACGGACGAGGGTTGCAATCAACCCCTCTCAAGCGGTCCAAAGACCCACTTGAATACCACAGTGTTTTGTTTTTCCTTTCACTATCCCGTTTGCAAGGAATCTCCACAAATTGGAGTCTCTTGCCCTTACAAGTATATGATCACAACGAAACACAGAGTAAGGGAGGGAAGCAACACACACAAATCCACAGCGAAACGCGCACACACACGGCCAAGAATCGAGCTCACAAGAGTATCACAAAGTTCTCACTAGAACGGAGCTCGAATCACTTAGAATGACAAACGAATGCGCAAAGACTGAGTGTGGATGATCAAGAATGCTCAAAGGTTGCTTGTGTGTCTCCTCCATGCGCCTAGGGGCCCCTTTTATAGCCCCAAGGCAACTAGGAGCCGTTGAGAGCAAATCTAGAAGGCTATCCCTGCCTTCTGTCGTCGGGGGCACCGGACAGTCCGGTGCACACCGGACACTGTCCGGTGCCCGATTTGTTTCCTTAAACAGCGAAGCCGACCGTTGCAGACCGTTGGCAGATCTGGAGCCGTTGGCGCACCGGACATGTCCGGTGCACACCGGACAGTCCGGTGCCGTCTTCCGACCGTTGGCTCGGCCACGTGTCCCGCGCAGATTGCGCGGCCGACCGTTGGCCCGGCCGACCGTTGGCTCACCGGACAGTCCGGTGCACACCGGACAGTCCGGTGAATTTTAGTCGTACGCCGTCGGCGAATTCCCGAGAGCGGCCAGTTCGCGCCGAGTCAGTCTGGCGCACCGGACACTGTCCGGTGCACACCGGACAGTCCGGTGCTCCAGATCGAGCTGAGTCTTGGCTGCACTCAGCCAAGTCTTTTACTCCTCTCTTCTTTTCTTCTACTTTCTGTTTCTAACACTTAGACAAGTATATTAGTATTCAAAACCAATGTACTAAGGCTTAGAAACATACCTTTAATCTTGATTTGTACTTTGTCCACCATTTTACAATTAGGCACCTGTGTTGGGCACTAAATCACCAAAATATTTAGAAATGACCCAAGGGCACATTTCCCTTTCAATCTCCCCCTTTTTGGTGATTTATGCCAACACAACATAAAGCAAGTAGAACAAGTACAAAAACACTTCAAATAATAACTCAAATTATTTTGATTCAATTTTGACATATATGGATCACTCTATGCCACCACTTGGTTTGTTTTTGCAAATCAAACTCAAATCTCTATCTCTAAGTCAAACACACATGTTGAAGCATAAAGAGAGTCATTCCAAAAGAGATTGATCAAAGAGTTCAAAAACTCCCCCTTTTCCCATAATCAATACTTCTCCCTACAAGAAGCCAACTTTTGACAAGAGAGACAACAAAAGAGTTTTGACAAAACAAAAGCTCTATTCTACTATTTTCAAAATCTCTCAAGTGGTAGCTGATCCATTTATCGCTTTGGCCTGTATTTTCTCCCCCTTTGGCATCAAGCACCAAAACGGGATCAATCTTGGCCCTTTAACCCCATTGCCTCACCAAAATCTTCAATTTAGAGCAAATGGCAATAAGAGTTCATGAGATGGACTTAGAATTAATTACCCTCTCTTCGGAGTGCAGTGGAAGTCTTTTATGGTCCAAGTCCACCTTTTCCCTTTCAATTCTCCTTTGCAAACTCAAACATATGGTTAGTCTCAAAGGGTCAAGTTGTAACACATCTCCCCCTAAACATGTGCATCACTTTGCAACGGACTTGTGAGGTCCAGGGAGTGTTTGTACAACTTGAGCACCATGATAAGCAACAAAATGCAAAAAGGAACATGATCAAAAGCATGAATACATGTATGCTACAATTCAATCCAAGTTCCGCGAATCTAAGACATTTAGCTCACTACGCAACCTGCAAAAGGTCTTCTCATCTAGAGGCTTGGTGAAGATATCGGCTAGCTGGTTCTCGGTGCTAACATAAAACACTTCGATATCTCCCTTTTGCTGGTGGTCTCTCAAAAAGTGATGCCGGATGTCTATGTGCTTTGTGCGGCTGTGCTCAACAGGATTTTCCGCTATTCGGATAGCACTCTCATTGTCACATAGGAGTGGGACTTTGCTCAGATTGTAGCCAAAGTCCCGGAGGGTTTGCCTCATCCAAAGTAGTTGCGCGCAACACTGTCCTGCGGCAACGTACTCGGCCTCAGCGGTGGATAGGGCAACGGATGTTTGTTTCTTAGAGTTCCACGACACCAGGGACCTTCCTAAGAATTGGCACGTCCCCGATGTGCTCTTCCTATCGACCTTACATCCAGCATAGTCGGAATCTGAGTACCCAATCAAGTCAAAGTTAGACCCCTTTGGATACCAGATCCCGAAGCAAGGCGTAGCGACTAAATATCTAAGAATTCGCTTCACCGCCACCAAGTGACACTCCTTAGGATCAGATTGAAATCTAGCACACATGCATACGCTAAGCATAATATCCGGTCTACTAGCACATAAATAAAGCAAAGAACCTATCATGGACCGGTATGCTTTTTGATCAACGGACTTACCTCCTTTGTTGAGGTCGGTGTGTCCGTCGGTTCCCATCGGAGTCTTTGCGGGCTTGGCGTCCTTCATCCCAAAACGCTTTAGCAGATCTTGCGTGTACTTCGTTTGGGAGATGAAGGTGCCGTCCTTGAGTTGCTTCACTTGGAACCCAAGGGAGTAGGTCAACTCGCCCATCATCGACATCTCGAATTTCTGCGTCATTACCCTGCTAAATTCTTCACAAGACTTTTGGTTAGTAGAACCAAATATTATGTCATCGACATAAATTTGGCACACAAACAAATCACCATCACAAGTCTTAGTGAAAAGAGTTGGATCGGCTTTCCCAACCTTGAAAGTATTAGCAATTAAGAAATCTCTAAGGCATTCATACCATGCTCTTGGGGCTTGTTTAAGTCCATAGAGCGCCTTAGAGAGCTTACACACGTGGTCGGGGTACCGTTCATCCTCGAAGCCAGGGGGTTGCTCCACGTACACCTCCTCCTTTATTGGCTCGTTGAGGAAAGCGCTCTTCACATCCATTTGGTACAACCTGAAAGAATGGTGAGCGGCATATGCTAGCAAGATACGAATTGATTCTAGCCTAGCCACAGGAGCAAAAGTCTCCTCAAAGTCCAAACCTGCGACTTGGGCATAACCTTTTGCCACAAGTCGAGCCTTGTTCCTCGTCACCACCCCGTGCTCATCCTGTTTGTTGCGGAACACCCACTTGGTTCCCACAACATTTTGCTTGGGACGAGGCACCAGCGTCCAAACTTCATTGCGCTTGAAGTTGTTAAGTTCCTCCTGCATGGCCAACACCCAATCCGGATCTAGCAAGGCCTCCTCTACCCTGAAAGGCTCAATAGAGGAGACAAAAGAGTAATGTTCACAAAAATTAACTAGTCGAGACCGAGTAGTTACTCCCTTGCTAATGTCACCCAGAATTTGGTCGATGGGATGATCCCTTTGAATCATCGCTCGAACTTGGGTTTGAGGTGCCGGTTGCGCTTCTTCCTCCATCACATGATCATCTTGTGCTCCCCCTTGATCACACGCCTCCTTTTGATGAACCTGTTCATCGTCTTGAGTTGGGGGATGCACCGTGGTTGAGGAAGAAGGTTGATCTTGTTCATCTTGTTCCTGTGGCCGAACGTCTCCAATCGCCATGGTTCGTATAGCGGCCGTCGGAACATCTTCTTCATCTACATCATCACAATCAACAACTTGCTCTCTTGGAGAGCCATTAGTCTCATCAAATACAACGTCGCTAGAGACTTCAACCAAACCCGATGATTTGTTGAAGACCCTATACGCCTTTGTATTTGAATCATAACCTAACAAAAACCCTTCTACAGCTTTGGGAGCAAACTTAGAATTTCTACCCTTCTTCACTAGAATGTAGCACTTGCTCCCAAATACACGAAAGTACGATACATTGGGTTTGTTACCGGTTAGTAGCTCATACGAAGTCTTCTTGAGGAGGCGGTGTAGGTAGACCCTGTTGATGGCGTGGCAAGCCGTGTTCACGGCTTCCGACCCAAAAACACTCGGGGGTCTTGTACTCTCCAAGCATCGTCCTCGCCATATCGATTAGCGTCCTGTTCTTCCTCTCTACCACACCATTTTGCTGAGGTGTGTAGGGAGCGGAGAACTCGTGCTTGATCCCTTCCTCCTCAAGAAACTCCTCCACTTGAAGGTTCTTGAACTCGGACCCGTTGTCGCTCCTTATCTTCTTCACCTTGAGCTCAAACTCATTTTGAGCTCTCCTGAGGAAGCGCTTGAGGGTCCCTTGTGTTTCAGACTTATCCTGCAAAAAGAACACCCAAGTGAAGCGGGAAAAGTCATCAACAATAACCAGACCATACTTACTTCCTCCTATGCTTAGATAGGCGACGGGTCCGAAGAGGTCCATATGTAGCAGCTCCAGAGGTCTTGATGTGGTCATCACATTCTTGCTGTGATGTGCTCCTCCCACTTGTTTACCTGCTTGACAAGCTGCACAAGGTCTATCTTTTTCGAAATAAACATTTGTTAGACCTATCACGTGTTCTCCCTTTAGAAGCTTGTGGAGGTTCTTCATCCCCACATGTGCTAAGCGGCGATGCCACAGCCAGCCCATGCAAGTCTTAGCCATTAAGCATGCATCTAGACCGGCCTCTTCTTTTGCAAAATCAACTAAGTAAAGCTTGACGTCTAGTACACCCTTAAAAGCTAGTGAACCATCACATCTTCTAAAGACAGACACATCTACATTAGTAAAAAGACAATTATATCCCATGTTGCATAGTTGACTAATAGATAGCAAATTGTAACCAAGAGACTCAACTAAAAACACATTTGAAATTGAGTGCTCATTAGAAATTGCAATTTTACCTAACCCTTTTACCTTGCCTTGATTCCCATCACCGAATATAATTGAATCTTGGGAATCCTTATTTTTGACGTAGGAGGTGAACATCTTCTTCTCCCCCGTCATATGGTTTGTGCATCCGCTGTCGATAATCCAGCTTGAACCCCCGGATGCATAAACCTGCAAGGCAAATTTAGGCTTGGGTCTTAGGTACCCAACTCATGTTGGGTCCTGCAAGGTTAGCACAAATATCCTTAGGGACCCAAATGCAAGTTTTATCTCCCTTGCATCTTGCCCCTAACTTCCTAGCAATTACCTTCTTACCCTTTCTACAAATAGCAAAGGGAGCATTGCAAGCATAATAAATGGTAGAAGGTTTGTTCACAACTTTTCTAGGAACATGAGCAATATTTCTCCTAGGCATATGCACAACATTTCTCCTACACATATCTCTATCATGCTTATAGGAAGAACTAGAAGCAACCATGGCATGAGAATCATAAACATGTAAATCAAAATCATTATAAGCATTTCTAGCATGTCTCCTATCATGGTACAAGAAAGCATGGTTCTTTTTAGCACTACTAGCCATAGGGGCCTTCCCTTTCTCCTTGACGAAGATGGGAGCCTTATGGCTTGTTAAGTTCTTGGCCTCTCTCTTGAAGCCAAGACCATCCTTAATTGAGGGGTGTCTACCAACCGTGTAGGCATCCCTTGCAAATTTTATCTTATCAACTTCACTTTTGCTAGTCTTAAGTTGGGCATTAAGACTAGCCAATTCCTCATTTAATTTGGAAATTAAAACTAGGTGTTCACCACAGGCATCAATATCGAAATCCTTACACCTAGTGCAAATCATAACATGTTCTACACAAGAATTAGATTTATTTGCTACTTCTAATTTTGCATTTAAATCATTGTTAACACCTTGTAAAGTAGAAATGGTTTCATGACAAGTAGATAGTTCATAAGAGAGCATTTCATTTCTTTTAACTTCTAAAGCATATGATTTTTGTGCCTCCACAAATTTATCATGTTCATCATACAATAAATCCTCTTGCTTTTCTAAAAGCCTATTCTTATCATTCAAAGCATCAATCAACTCATTAATTTTATCTATCTTAGATCTATCTAAGCCCTTGAACAAGCATGAATAATCTATATCATCATCATCACTAGACTCATTATCACTAGAAGAAGCATAAGTGGAGTCTTGAGTACTCACCTTCTTCTCCCTTGCCATAAGGCATGTGAGACGCTCGTTGGGGCAGAGGGAAGACTTGTTGAAGGCAGTGGCAGCGAGTCCTTCATTGTCAGAGTCGGAGGAGGAGCAATCCGAGTCCCACTCCTTTCCTAGTGCCTCGCCCTTTGCCTTCTTGTATTGCTTCTTCTTCTCTCTTTTGTTCCCCTTTTCCTGGTCACTTTCATTATCGGGACAGTTAGCGATAAAATGACCAAGCTTACCGCATTTGAAGCATGAGCGCTTTCCCTTTGTCTTGGTCTTGCTTGGCTGCCCCTTGCGACCATTTAGCGCCATCTTGAATCTCTTGATGATGAGAGCCATCTCTTCATCATTGAGTCCGGCCGCCTCAATCTGTGCCACCTTGCTAGGTAGCGCCTCCTTGCTTCGTGTTGCCTTGAGAGCAAGGGGTTGCGGCTCGTTGATCGGACCATTCAAGGCGTCGTCCACATACCTTGCCTCCTTGATCATCATTCGCCCGCTAACGAATTTCCCAAGAACTTCTTCGGGCGACATCTTGGTGTACCTGGGATTTTCACGTATATTGTTCACCAAATGAGGATCAAGAACGGTAAATGACCTGAGCATTAGGCGGACGACGTCGTGATCCGTCCATCGCGTGCTTCCGTAGCTCCTTATCTTGTTGATAAGAGTCTTGAGCCGGTTGTATGTTTGCGTCGGCTCCTCGCCCCTTATCATTGCGAACCGTCCAAGCTCTCCCTCCACCAACTCCATCTTGGTGAGCAAGGTGACGTCGTTTCCCTCATGAGAAATCTTGAGGGTGTCCCAGATCTGCTTGGCGTTATCCAAGCCGCTTACTTTATGGTATTCATCCCTGCACAAAGAAGCTAGAAGAACAGTAGTAGCTTGTGCATTCTTATGAATTTGTTCATTAATGAACATGGGACTATCCGAACTATCAAAGTGCATTCCACTCTCTACAATCTCCCATATACTAGGATGGAGAGAGAATAGATGACTACGCATTTTGTGGCTCCAAAATCCGTAGTCCTCTCCATCAAAGTGTGGGGGCTTGCCGAGTGGAATGGAGAGCAAATGTGAATTTGAACTTTGCGGAATACGAGAGTAGTCAAAAGAAAAGTTCGAATTAACCGGTTTCCTTCTCTCGTGGTCGTTGTGGTCGTCGTCCTTTTGGGAAGAAGTAGACTCATCGCTGTCGTAGTAGACGATCTCCTTGATGTGCCTTGTCTTCTTCTTCTTCCCTTCCTTCCGTCTATGACCTGAGCCGGAGTCGGTAGGCTTGTCGTCCTTCGGCTCGTTGACGAAGGATTCCTTCTCTTTGTCGTTGATCACGATACCCTTCCCCTTAGGATCCATCTCTTCGGGCGGTTAGTCCCTTTGTGAAGAGAACGGCTCTGATACCAATTGAGAGCACCTAGAGGGGGGGGGGTGAATAGGTGATCCTGTGAAACTTTAAAACTTAAGCCACAAAAACTTGTTAAGTGTTAGCACAATGATTGCTAAGTGGCTAAAGAAAAGTCTCAACAAAACACAATACCACAAGAGATTAAGCACAGAGGTGACACAGTGGTTTATCCCGTGGTTCGGCCAAGACCAACGCTTGCCTACTCCACGTTGTGGCGTCCCAACGGACGAGGGTTGCAATCAACCCCTCTCAAGCGGTCCAAAGACCCACTTGAATACCACAGTGTTTTGTTTTTCCTTTCACTATCCCGTTTGCAAGGAATCTCCACAAATTGGAGTCTCTTGCCCTTACAAGTATATGATCACAACGAAACACAGAGTAAGGGAGGGAAGCAACACACACAAATCCACAGCGAAACGCGCACACACACGGCCAAGAATCGAGCTCACAAGAGTATCACAAAGTTCTCACTAGAACGGAGCTCGAATCACTTAGAATGACAAACGAATGCGCAAAGACTGAGTGTGGATGATCAAGAATGCTCAAAGGTTGCTTGTGTGTCTCCTCCATGCGCCTAGGGGCCCCTTTTATAGCCCCAAGGTAGCTAGGAGCCGTTGAGAGCAAATCTAGAAGGCTATCCCTGCCTTCTGTCGTCGGGGGCACCGGACAGTCCGGTGCACACCGGACACTGTCCGGCGCCCGATTTGTTTCCTTAAACAGCGAAGCCGACCGTTGCAGACCGTTGGCAGATCTGGAGCCGTTGGCGCACCGGACATGTCCGGTGCACACCGGACAGTCCGGTGCCGTCTTCCGACCGTTGGCTCGGCCACGTGTCCCGCGCAGATTGCGCGGCCGACCGTTGGCCCGGCCGACCGTTGGCTCACCGGACAGTCCGGTGCACACCGGACAGTCCGGTGAATTTTAGCCGTACGCCGTCGGCGAATTCCCGAGAGCGGCCAGTTCGCGCCGAGTCAGTCTGGCACACCGGACACTGTCCGGTGCACACCGGACAGTCCGGTGCTCCAGACCGAGCTGAGTCTTGGCTGCACTCAGCCAAGTCTTTTACTCCTCTCTTCTTTTCTTCTACTTTCTGTTTCTAACACTTAGACAAGTATATTAGTATTCAAAACCAATGTACTAAGGCTTAGAAACATACCTTTAATCTTGATTTGTACTTTGTCCACCATTTTACAATTAGGCACCTGTGTTGGGCACTAAATCACCAAAATATTTAGAAATGACCCAAGGGCACATTTCCCTTTTAGTAAGCAGCCAAGGCTGACCGAGCCGAGGGACTCCCACGCCTCCGGGATACGGATACCTCAATCATCACCTTCTGCGATAAGTAACTCGCGCTCGGATAAGTGATTCCGCGGACCGAACAAGTCTTCACGCTCGAAAGCTCCTCTGCCGGAACGATTTTTCGGGCCTTCTCGACTGCGTCGGTGACAGAACCCTATGGACGAGTAAGAGTGCGCGTAAGCGGCAAGGCCGACCGAGCCGAGGGATTCCTACGCCTCCGGGATACGGATACCTCACTCATCACCTTCCGTGAAAAGCAACTCTCGCCCGCACAAACAATTCTGTTATCAACAAATAAGTCCGGATACTCGAAACAAGAGGAAAAGGGACACAGCTTTACAACACGACGACAGTGTGTTTGGGCCTCAGCGACCGCAGAAAACATACACACGCTACAAGACAACCCGATCCTGCAGGCTCGGACGTCGACAGTGGAAGGGGGCAGCAGCACCCTCGGCGTCAACTACACCTTCGGCGGGATCTGACCTAGCCTCGGACGGCGACGCGGTCGGAGGATCCCCACTCTGAAGGACGACATCAGCACCACACCCGGGCCATCGCCGCCAGGGTCTTCTCCAAGAATCCGGCTCGAGCAGGCGGCTCAGCCGGCCACCCCGAGGCCTTGGCCAGCTGTCCCCCGAAGACATCAGCCCGGCTTGAGGCCTCGGCAGCTCAACTCCGGCGTCAGCCCCGCCAGTGGACGACCTGGCCAGGCTCCGGCCGACCAAATCTTCTTCCCGAGCCGACTCTGCCTCTGTCCGTGCTGACACCGCTACCTCCAGCTTCGGCTCATCAAAGAGCGGCCGAGGGGTTCCTTTAACTAAGCAAGAGAAGCCTCGGACAGCGAGGCCGACCGAGCCGAGGGACTCCTACGCCTGCGGGATACGGATACCTCACTCGTCACCTTTGCACGAGGCGACTCACGCTCGGTGAAGCGGTTCAGATAGTCGACAGGCGAGTCTTAGTGCTCGAAATGAAGAAAAAACACGGCTCCGCGCCAAAAATACATACATGTTCAGGCCCCGACAGCCGCAATGAATAGGACACCGGCACTCAAAGTGCCATTACAAACGGAACTCCGGTTCCACCTCCACAGGTACGAACAACCCCACGCGATTGGGGGGCCTGCGGAGCAACAGAAGACCGACGGGTGGCTCGCCGTCGCCCGTTCCGGCAGCAGCGACGACGACCTCCACCCCGGGCGGCGAAGCAGCTTCAGCAACGGCTTCTGGGCGGGTGCTACGGCAGGAGGGCTCTTGCTCACGAAGGATGAGAACCAGCCATTCAAGCCGGGAGACGGAGATCCGGGGGTGCAGGCGGAGTTGGTAATCTCGTCGGCAGAGAAGCCTTGTCCGGCTGCCACCACCTCAAGACCGCGCCAGCGGGCGCCGGGCGCCTCAAAGCGCACCGGCAGGTCCTCGTCCTCGCCGGAGCCCCCAGAACATGAGCGCCGCCCTAGCGACGCACGACGTGCTGGGCGACCCTCTGATGCGGTTGTCGGCGCGAGGAAGGCCTGGACGTGGCCGGCCCGTACGCGGCGCGACCATCGCCCCGACGAAGGACGGAATGCTGCACCCTGGCTGAGCAGCGGCGGTCCGCCTACCCCGGCATGGCTGAGAGAAGCCTCCGCGGAGCTGGAAGATGCCTTTCTCCCCCAGACGCCGGGGGAAGAAAAGGGTTACCGACCCACACGGAGGCAGCCCCCCGACTCGCCTCACCCTCCGCCCCAGCAAGGATGATGAAGATCCTTGAAGCTGAGGGCGGGGCGGAGGCCGCAGCCCGGTTCGCTTCTCCCCACCATCAAGCTGGAGGTCACCGTCTTGGGTGACCACCGGCGAGGGGATGCAGTCGGGCTGCATGATGAAAATCCTTAAAGCCGAACGATGGCTGAAAGGTACCAACTTCCACGAAGTTGCGTTCCTCCGACAACAAGGCGGAAGGATTGCGGGCGTTCCCCCACCCGGGGACTCAGAAGGTGGAAAGACACGGAGCATAAGGGAGCGCGAAGACATGGTCGTCCTTCAAGGGGGTCACCCTCCTTTTTAAAGGCGACTCTCCCTACTTGCGTCCTCAGCCGTTGCGGGCTGAGTCTTCTCCAACACGCTCCAAGGCCCTCCCCCTTACGGCGCGGGGGCTGGGTCCCACGCGTCATGCAAGCCGGTCCAGGGCAGAAGAAGCCAAACCGCTGCGCGCAGGGCGTGCAACTGCCCAGCGGTTACAAGCACTCCTCCACTTTCGCCCAGACCAGCGGGTGAAAGGGCGGACAGCCATGCAGGCGGCATGCAACCGTTCCAAGTGGGCGCGCCCCTCCGACTTCCAACACACCCAGCATGGAGGCCCAGGCCCACACGTCATGCAACCGGCGTGCCGGTTGCTACGTGCGAGCAACTGCACCACCACTCGCGCCACTACCGCGCCTCCTCGACTGCGGAGCCAATACCACGACTCGAGGCAACCCTGCGTGTGACCTAGCAGTGCCAGCCAGGCGCGACGGTCAAATACGGTCAAAAATGGGCCGGCACTAATGGCGGTGGCAGGCGGGCAGGAGCAGCAATCACGTCATCAGCCAAGCTTACGTCCCATCCAGGGGCAGCGAGGGAACCCTCTCTCATGGCGTGAGACGCGCCCGTGATCCGTTCCTCGAACGGCTCGCACACGCGCAACGACCGCCTTGCGAACACTCGCCCTGTCGCATTAACTCCGCGGCGGGACAGGCGGCGCCTCAGGCAGGAGAAGCAAGCGACGCTTCGCCTTCGCCATAATGACCGCGCCAAAAAAGGTACGCCACGTCATTCGATTTCGTATCCTTTTCCTTTTCCTCTTTCTCTCTCTTACAACAGGGACCGGGAAAGGAGGATACCCCAAAAAGGATCCTTCTCCATGAAGGAAACAGGCCCCGAGCCTCCCTACTGATCAGAGGTTCAAAGGCTGGCCCCTCGGAGGGGTTCAACGGCCGCCTCAGAGCGATTGGGTTCTGCTCCCACTACTGGTCAGAGGTTTGATGGCCGGCCCCTCGGAAGGGTTCAACGGCCGCCTCAGGCCACTCGGGCTCCGCGCCCACTACTGATCAGGGGTTCGTAGGCTAGCCCTCGAAGGGTTCACAGTCGCCTCAGACATAGAGCGAGGGATGACCCTGGGTACGTTCGATACATAACCAAGGCTCGGGCTATGCTCCCGAGGTACCCTAGGACATTTTCGAGACCAGCGGGAACGATCTTGTAACGGAATCCCATCAGAGGGAGGCATCGAGCCCTCGGACCCCGTCAAAGGGGACCGGGTCCGGCAGATCACCCGCAGGTACTGTTGGAGCGCGCCTCCGGGCCTCTAGCCGACCCCTAGCAAATGGGGCACGGGCGTCCGCTCGGATTACCCGCCAGCAGCTCACCGGAGACACCATGTTCGGCGCCCTCCGAGGGCAACATGGCCCTCCCCCCCCCTCCTCCTTGCGGAAAGGCGACGCAGGGGCGTATGTAAAAAAGTTGAGTCTGCCCTTGACCGTCCTCTCGCCTTGTGCAGAGGCTCGGGGGCTGCTCTCGCAAACCCGGCTCTGGCCAACCCGTTGACAGCGTCAACATACCAGCCCGAGAACTTGGGACCCGACTGTGCACCCGGGCTACGGCCAGCTCGCATGAGGGAACGACCAGACCAGCCGAAGTGTTGCGAAACGCACTAAGACCCCGAAGGAGTCAAACTACTCCTCCGAGGCCTCGGGGGCTACACCCGACGGGTGCGCTCGCGCGCACCCACCGGAACAAAATGCAACCAAGAAAAGGCTGGTCCCCTTGAAAAAAGTGCGGCAAAAGCCTCCAAGTGAGTATTAACACTCCCTTCGAGGCTCGGGGGCTACTGTCGGGGACCATAATTAGGGGTACCCAAGGCCCCTAAATCTCAGCTGGTAACCCCCATCAGCACAAAGATGCAAAGGCCTGATGGGTGCGATTAAGTCAAGGATCGGTCCATTCTAGGGACGCGATCACGCCTCGCCCGAGCCCAGCCTCGGGCAAGGGCAGCCGACCACCGGAGGAC
Source organism: Zea luxurians (assembly GCA_029449295.1). Taxonomy (NCBI): domain Eukaryota; kingdom Viridiplantae; phylum Streptophyta; class Magnoliopsida; order Poales; family Poaceae; genus Zea; species Zea luxurians. The sequence goes on from JAOPSE010000003.1 coordinate 21,378,120, forward strand.
CTACGTCTCGCCCGAGGACCCCCTCCAGCAACGGACACACCTTCGGCTCGCCCAAGGCCCAGTCTTCACCAAGAAGCAATCTTGGCCAAATCGCCACGCCAACCGACCAAATCGCAGGGGCATTTAATGCAAAGGTGGCCTGACACCTTTATCCTGACACACGCCCTCCAGTCAACAGAGCCAAAGTGACCGCAGTCACTTCGCCGCTCCACTGACCAGTCTGACAAGAGGACAGCGCCGCCTGCGCCGCTCCGACTGCTGAGCCACTCGACAGAGTGAGGCTGACAGCAGCCAAGTCCAGCCTCAGACGTCATAGGAAACTCCGCTCCGCCCGACCCAGGGCTCGGACACGGGCTCAGCCCCGAAAGACGACGAACTCCGCTTCGCTCGACCCAGGGCTCGGACTCGTGCTCAGCCCCGGAAGACGACGAACTCCGCTCCGCCCGACCCCAGGGCTCGGACACGGGCTCAGCCCCGGAAGATGACGAACTTCGCTCCGCCCGACCCCAGGGCTCGGACACGGGCTCAGCCCCGAAAGACGACGAACTCCGCTCCGCCCGACCCCAGGGCTCGGACTCGGGCTCAGCCCCAGAAGACGATGAACTCCGCTTCGCCTGACCCCAGGGCTCGGACTCAGCCCTGACCTCAGCCGACGGTCTCCGCCTCGTCCGATCTGGGGGCTCGGACTCGACCTCGACCTCGGAGGAGCCTCCACCTCGCCCAGCCTAGGGCACAGACCGACCACGTCAACAGGAAGCGCCATCATTACCCTACCCCGAGCTGACTCAGGCTACGGGGAACAAGACCGGTGTCCCATCTGGCTCGCTTTACTATACAAGTAATGATGGCGCCCCGCATGCCCTGTGACGACGGCGGCTCTCAGCCCCCTTACGGAAGCAAGAGGACGTCAACAAGGACTTGACAACCCCGACAGTTGTCCTTCCGCCAGGCTCCAGCGCTCCTCCGACGGCCACGACACCACGCGAACTGGGTGCCAAGACCTCTCCGGCTGCCACGATGGCATGTACTTAGGGCGCTAGCTCTCCCCCGCTAGACACGTTAGCACATTGCTACACTCCCCATTGTACACCTGGATCCTCTCCTTCGCCTATAAAAGGAAGGACCAGGGCCCTCTTACAGAGGGTTGGCCGCGCGGAGAAGGACGGGACGGCGCTCGCGCAAGGCCGCTCGCTCCCTCCCGCGTGGACGCTTGTAACCCCCTACTGCAAGCGCACCCGACCTGGGTGCGGGGCTAACACGAAGGCCGCGGGTTCCACCTCCCACGCCTGTCTCCCTCCGGCTGCTCTTCTCCCCCCTTCGCGTTCCTCCTCGCGCCGACCCATCTGGGCTAGTGTCGGTGTTTAGGGTCCGACCGCACACCTGGGGTTGCCCCTCGAGGTGTTTTAGGAGTAGGAAGGTGTCGACAACTGTAGCAAAATGGTTCGTGCTGATCGCACGAGAGACGGTAGACAAGGTTTACAGGTTCGGGCCGCTTAGTGATGCGTAACACCCTACGTCCTGATGAGTATGCTTGGTGGGAATGATTACAGGAGAGCTCTCTGGATTAAGAATACAGAGAGTCGAGGTGGGTGGCTAAGTAATGGGTCGAATGTTCTGAAGGGGTGCCCCCTAGGCCTTATATACTCGACCGTGGGGCAGTACATATGGATAGGATAACAACAAGTGGCTAAAAGATAGTGAACCTCTCGAGATTATCCTTCACGTAACCCTCGCCGACTTATCTTCGCGTGGCTCCGTTGCATGGAGGCCCCGACGCGGGAAAGTCGGATCTCCGTTGCAGCCATTCGCTCGACGCTATGGGCCGTCCGGGTTTGCACCAATCCGGCCTCATGTCGTCCTGCGTTGCTGGTTGCTTTTCCCCAGGCCCACGAAAGAAATAACCTTACGATTTATTGGGCCCTTGGGCCTTTCGTGAGGTCCTTTACTCTTTTAGTGGACCCGGGGGATATCTATCCCCCACAAGCCCCCGATCTTTGGGTTAATTTAGAGGTAATCAACCCGAAGATCTCAGGTGCAGCTTGTAGGTGATTTGAAGAAAGATGGCTCCTTGTTGTTCTCTCCTGCTTTGATCACTTGTTGACCAAAACCTAGCTTCGAGCCTGTGCCTTAGAGATCGGCATTCCTGTTTGTAGGATTCTGAACCTTATTGGGTGCACCGGTGGTGCACCCAATGGGTGTAGCCCCCGAGCTTCGAGTAGATTTTAGAAAATAATCTACTCGAAGGTCTTCAACAGAGATTACTTCCATTTGTGTTCCTTTATTCCAGTTGAAGATTGGCTTCTTAATCTTGTCCCATGCCCTTAGAAATTGGTGCTATCCTGGCTTAGAATGACAATCCATGGGGTGCACCGAAGGTGCACCCAATGGGTGTAGCCCCCGGCCTTCAAGTGGATTTTTTGAGGATAATTCGCTTGAAGGTCTTCTTTTTGTGTCCTTTTGCTGAAAATTACTCTTTCTGCTTATAAAAAAGTTGGCATGATGTCATCCGTGCTATGTCATCAATATTATGCTTCAGAGGTCAGCATGTGTTTTGTCTTTTGCAGCTGAATTTGCAATCCTTCCATATCTTGCTAGGTAGCATAGTGTATTTGCTCTGCACTTGATTGGACATTCGATGGACGTTCTCTGTCTAGTCTTCAAGTCATGTCTGTCGACCATATTTTGCACTCTGCTGGCTATACTTGGCTTCCCTTTAACTCTTGTTGATATCTCATTTTTGTCTTGAGGCATTCACTGCATGCTCTGTGCAGATGTGACCATTTTGAAAAATATACTGACAATTCCTGGGCGTCCCCCCCCCCCAATGGGTGTGGGCAAGGGACGGCTTGGTACGCTGAGTGTTTTAACCGGCTGCTTCTGAGTTGTAATGTGATGGGACGGCGAGTGTAATCATATCCTTTGCGCTGTTGACTGGAGTCCCAATGGGTGTAGTGCTGCATGAAACGGCGTCAGCCGCCTGACGTGTCTTTGGGCGGGTGGAGGTGTATATTGAATGCCTAGCGACTGTTCAGTGACCGCGGTTGGAAGTGAGCGGTTGCCTTTCTCTTCTATAAATAACGCTGTTGCCCCTCTGGTTTCTTCACATCCCTTCGCTATTCCTTACTGCTTCCTTCTCTTCTCTTCTTCTTGCCTCCATGGAAAAAACAACAAGCGCAAGCGCGAGCCGACTCCTCCATCGGAGGACTTCGGCGACTCGGAATACTCGGAGGAGGAGTTCTCCTCCGAGTCCGAGAGGTCCCCGGCTCCCGTCTCTCCCCCGGCGTCGTCCGATGACTCGGACGACTCCCAGGGGATAGCCGCGGAGGTCTGGTCGTACATCCGGGCCGTCAAGCGCTCCGGGCTCGAGGGCTCGGATGAGTCTGAGTACTCCTCGGATGAGGAGGACTCGGACGGCGGCGGCGAGGGCGGGGACGACGACGACGACGACGACGATGACGACGACGACGACGACGACGACGGCAGCAGCGGCAGTGGCGGGAGCGGCGGCAACGGCAGCAGCAAGGGCAGCACCAAGAGCGGTGGCGGCGGGGGCGGCACCAGGGGCGGCGGCGGTGGCAGGGGCAGGGCCAGTGGCTAGATGCCACTGGTCTTTTTAAATATTAATATAGATTAGAAATAGTATAGTTAGATAATGTAGTAGTATTAGTAATGTAGAGTAGTATAGTGTAGCGCAGTAGTAGTAGTAGCAGTAGAGTGTAGTATAGTAGTAAAAATAGGGAAGTATCAACTCATAATGAGTTGATTTGTAAGTATTGCCACTTCCCTTAAATGAAGAATGAATTTGGTTTCCTTTTGATGACTCGTTTCGTTTGACTATAAATCTGAGTCTTTTGAGGCCATAGACGAACAGCTTGATCATTATGCTGACGCTCCCGAGCAATATTGCCGTCTGTATCAATGTTTTTAGAAGTAATGCTGGGCGATTGAAGGTCAACGTTGGCATTTTAGAAGTAATGTCGAACGATTGAATTCGAGATCAACGTTTTAGAGGCAACGCCGAGTAATTAAAGGTCGACGTTGGCATTTTAGAAGTAATGCCGAACGATTGAACTAGAAATCAGTGTTTTAGAGGTACGCCGAGTGACTGAGTAGTGACGTCGGCGTTTTAGAGGCAACGCCGAGTTATTGAACTCGAGGTCAGCGTGTTAGAGGCAACGCCAAGTTATTAAGGGTCGTTGTCGGCATTTTAGAAGTAATGCCGAGCGATTGAGCTCAAGATCGACGTTTTAGAGGCAACGCCGAGTGACTGAGTAGTGACATCGGCATTTTAGAGGCAACGCCGAGTTTTTAAACTCGAGATCAGCGTTTTAGAGGTAACGCCGAGTGATTGAAGGTCGACGTTGGCATTTTAGAAGTAATGCCGAACGATTGAACTCGAGATCAGCGTTTTAGAGGTACGCCGAGTGACTGAATAGTGACATCGGCATTTTAGAGGCAACGCCGAGTTATTGAACTCGAGATTAGCGTTTTAGAGGCAACGCCGAGTGATTGAAGGTCAACGTTGGCATTTTAGAAGTAATGTCGAACGATTGAACTCGAGATCAGCGTTTTAGAGGTACGCCGAGTGACTGAATAGTGACGTCGGCATTTTAGAGGCAATGCCGAGTTATTTTGAGGATTAACACCCGAGTAAGGAGAGGGCCCACCAGTTTTTTGGTAAATAACTGCCGAATGACCACGTGGCCTGCTGGGATTTCGAAAATAACTGCCGAGTGATGACTGGGCACTTTTTGAAACGGTATCTGGTCCGAGAATATCCCATAAGAGTTGCACTTTTAGCCACCTTTGCTTTCCGCGCCCTAGTTCTTGCATTCCTGCTTCCAAATCCTCTCTGCGCTTGCCTCCAAATTGCTTGCTGGTGAAATCGAGATGGCTCCCAAGAGGAAAATCGCGAGTTCTTCCGCTGTGGTGATTCCCCCAATTGATCCCAACAGCCAGTTGCCTTTCGCAGGTAACCATATGTCCATCATCTCTGAGACCGAACTCCTCCACCTCGTGTCCATCGGGGTTCTTCCTCCACGGGAACTCTGTTCTTGGCGGATTTGCCACGGGACTACGGTCCCGACGGAGGACACCCACGAGTCCGTGGTTTACGCTCCCTTTCTTCTCCGCGGCCTTGGCCTTCCTATTTCTCCCTTTTTCCGTGGTCTTCTTGATTTCTACCACATCAACCTAACCCATCTGAACCCTAATTCGATTATGCAAATTTCTATCTTCGTCCACTTATGTGAGGCCTTTCTTGGCGTGCTGCCGCATTTTGGATTGTGGAAACACCTGTATCATTGTCGCCCTGGGATGGCCGGGGGACAACATCAGTTGGTTGGAGGTGCCAGCTTGGAGATGCACCGGGGACGGAAAACTGAGTATCTTGAGATCCCCCTTAAAGACAGCATTAAGGGATGGCGCCTGGAATGGTTTATAGTTGATAACTATGGAAATTCTCTCCCCCCCGGTCAGGAAGACAGCCAGATGTTCGCACCCCGAGCTGGACCGAGTCTCCTACAGACGAGGAGGTGGCTGAAGCCAGTGTGCTGCTAGCTGAAGTTGGGCTATTGAAAGAGAGGGGTTTAACTGCTGAAGCTATAGCTGCTGACTTCGTTTTCAAAAACATTCAGCCACTGAAAGATAGGGTCCACCCGGCTTATCTGTATCAAGGGCTAGCCGACCCAACTCGAGTTACCAATAAAAGAATCCCTTCTGCAGATTTGGTGAGCCGACTGGAGATGATTCTCAGAGGCAAAGTATCCAATGTTGGTGCTCCGGTGGCGTATTCAGCATGGAATCTGCCTCCTGCCAAGGCCTTCACTCGTTTCGTGTCAAACCCGCCTGCGACTGATGGCAATTTGGGCCTTAGAACGCGGCCCTCTGATGAGGAGGTTAGTGCTTTGGTTGCCTCACTTGGGAAAATCCCTGATGATGAACGACAAATTCATTTCGAGGTGCCTTTGGATCCTACTGATGCTGAAATGAATGCCGTGCTTGACATGTTGGCTGAAGATTCTTCTGACGCTACTCCTGCTGAGACATTGGCAGTGGCACCTCTCCCAGAGGTCGGTATAATCTTGGATATTCAGAGACCTGTCCGTGCTCGCTCGAGGCGTCCCCGCCGAACCAATCAGATTGATCTTTCTGTTGATGAGCAGAAAAAGAAGAAGAGACGTATTCGGCGAGTATCTAGTTTGGATCAGGGTGCTGGTCCCTCGGTTCCTGCCGATGAGGAGGTTCCTGCGCCTGAATTTGCTGATGCTGATCCCAATGGGTGTGGTATGACTGTTGCCGATCCCAATGGGTGTACCCTATCCATCGCTGATCCCAATGGGGGTGTTGCCAGTGTTGCTGATGAAGACGACGAAGAGGAAGAGAATGAGGTTCCTCTGACTTGGAAGAACAGTCGGCAATTCCTTGCCAGTGGGGAAAGTAGCGGGGTTCCTTCTCCGGCTTTATCTGCTCTTGTTGGTCTGCAAAACATATCCCTGGCCGACTTTGATCAAACTCTCGAGGATATGGTCCCAGAGGACTTGTTATCAGGGCCAGTGGATGATGATGTGACGGAAGCTTGTGGTGCCGTGCCGGACGCTGGGTTGAGGTCATCCCGTGCCTCATCAACCTTAGAGTGCGATCTTGAGGGACGGGATGCTAACTTGGATTGTAATGATTCCATGGAAGTAGCCGAGGGCCCATCAACCTTAGAGATGGTTACTGCTGAAAGTTTGGACCCCAAGGATGGTGTTGACACATGTCCAGCCCCCGAGGGTGTCATCGGGGATGACTTAGCCCGGGCGAAGAGTGCGAGCTACTGCCCAGCCCCCGAGGGTGCTGCCGGGGATAATCCAGCTCAAGTGAGCAGTGCCAACTATGGCCCAGTCCCTGAGGGTACCCAAACAGGGTCTCCTTCTGGCACTTCCATGGACGTTCACGCTGGGTCACCTCCTCACTCTGGCTGCATGGTGGTGGCCCAAACTTCAGACCGGGGCGTCGCTTTGGAGGGAAGCGTCCCCGTTGATCGGGTATCCGGCTCTGTTGGAGGAGATGAACTGATTCCCACTGTTCCATTGCATGCTGCTTCGGGTGATGACCTTGCGCCTGGTTATCATCTGATTTCTCCTGACTTGGGGATCCCTTCGTTCTTCTCCAACCTCCAGGTACCGTGCTGTTTCTTAGCTTGACTTTTACATGAATTCTTGCCATTATGCTCATCTGCTCTTCTTATCAGGTTTTGGTGGATGGGATGACCAGCCAGCTGAAATTGCATGGTGCTCCTATCCCAGAAGTGGCTTCATCCTTTTCGTGTTGGAATCCGGTGTTTCTTCATCGCCGTGTGTCCGAGTTGGAGGCAACTAACGCTGGTTAGTGCCCTCTTTTCTTTTCTTCACGCTTGTTGTGGACTGTTTTACCTTCTGACCTCGTTTTGTTTGGTTATCCTTTGCTAGGAATGACTCGACAGATTGCGCTTCTTGAGAAAAAACATTCTCAAGATCGGGCTGAACTGTCTCAGCGATGCACTGATCTTGAGGAAAAGTACTCTCAAGGTCAGATTGAGCTGAGTCAGGTCTCTGCCGCCTTGGATGATGCCAATGCGTTAAGTTCTTCCCTGCATGCTCAGCTTGACTGTGAAAAGGTGATATACGAAACTGTGCTTTTGTCTTGCTGTGCTCCTAATATTTGCCTGGTTTTTCTGAAGGAACTGATTTGTGCTTGCAGGAAGAAAAACGTATCCTTGCTGCTTCTCGTGACAATCTTGATAGGTTGTATCGAGATTCTAGCAACTCGTTGACTATTCTGGAGAGGAGTCATCGCTTTTCCATGGAGGAGTTGAACAATCTTCGCTATAAGCTGCAGGAGTCCTTGGATGATGTGATTCGCCTTCGGGAGTTGATATCGGCTAAAGACGTTGTCATCAAGAATCTGCGTGCTTCCAAGAAATCTGTTACCCAGGAACTAGAGGCTGCCCAGTTGGCTGTCAAGGTTGCTGAAGAGACTTCCAATACTCTGAGAGCCCAGCGCGATAGGGCCATGGATAAGGCCATTCGAGCGGGACGAATTCTGATGAGGAGACCTGGCGTAGTCGTTCCTGAAGATATAAGGGCTGACATGAACGCTGCCCCTGATTCCTCGAGTCGTCCTTCTTCGTCAACTGCTCCTGGAAAAGACATTGCAAAATAGAGAAAACATTCCGCGTGCTCCAAGCGCGCAGCTTGCATGATTGAACATTTGTTAGAGGACACCAGTTTATTTGAATAGCATAGTTATTCGCTCATTGTATTAGAATTTTTTAGTTAATGAGTTTGGTAGTTATGACGCATGGTGACTATGAATTTTGCCTGTGGGATATGGAAATCATCCCCTGAATTAAATAGGCGAGAGCATGTTGCATTGGTCTTAAGTAGGCGCCAACTGGAGTTGATTGCTTCGTTAGCTGGGCATAGTGGTCGCCCTGAGTTAAGTAAAGCGTGAGCATGTTGCACCGCCTTAAGTCGTTGCCGACTTAAGTCGATTGCTCCGTTAGCAGGGCATAGTGGTCACCCCGAGTTAAGTAAGCGTGAGCATGTCGCACCGCCTTAAGTCGTTGCCGACTTAAGTCGATTGCTCCGTTAGCAGGGCATAGTGGTCACCCCGAGTTAAGTAAGCGTGAGCATGTCGCACCGCCTTAAGTCGTTGCCGACTTAAGTCGATTGCTCCGTTAGCAGGGCATAGTGGTCACCCCGAGTTAAGTAAGCGTGAGCATGTCGCACCGCCTTAAGTCGTTGCCGACTTAAGTCGATTGCTCCGTTAGCAGGGCATAGTGGTCACCCCGAGTTTAAGTAAGAATGCAAGTCAATCGTAAATAAATTGAGTATCCTTGAAACCTTTTCTTTATTGATGACATATTTCCACTTTACAGAGTACATCATTGTTATCCCAGCAGTTTTGAGGTACGGCTAAGGATAAAACTTTCTCAGGTGTTCTATGTTCCAGGAGTTCCCAACTTCCGTGCCATCCATCTGAGTGAGGCGATATGATCCGGGCCGAGTGACTTCTGCTACTATGAAGGGTCCTTCCCATAAGGGTGATAACTTGTGTCGTCCTTCTCCTGTTAGAATTCGGCGAAGGACGAGCTCCCCTACTGAAAAGGATCGTTGCCGCACAGCCTTGTCGTGATAGCGCCTTAGAGTCTGCTGGTATCTTGCTGACTGGATTACTGCGCTTAGCCGTTCTTCCTCGAGTACGTCTATGTCCTCCAGCCTGGTGGTCTCAGCTTCTGCTATGCTTTCAAAAATCAGCCTTGGCGCCCCAAACTTGAGATCAGCGGGCAGCACTGCCTCCGACCCATAGACCATGAAGAAAGGAGTGTTTCCATGTAAAGCTCGGCTAGGTTGGGTTCTTAGGCTCCAAACAACATAGGGTAATTCCCTTATCCACTTTCCTGCGAATTTTTCGTTCTTATCGAAAATCTTTTTCCTGAGTGCATCCAATATCATCCCGTTGGCTCGCTCAACTTGCCCGTTGGCTCTTGGATGGGCTACAGATGCATACTTGATCTGAATGCTCTTTTGCTCGCAGAAGTCAAAGAATTCTGAACTCGTGAAATTGGATCCTAAATCAGTTATGATGTGTTGGGTATCCCGAATCTGAATATTATGTCTTGTATGAATTCCACGGCCTTAGCAGAAGTCAAGGAGGCAATGGGCTTGAATTCTATCCATTTAGTGAACTTGTCAATCGCTACCAACACATGAGTATATCCCCCTTGAGCTTTCTTGAAAGGTCCAATCATATCCAGCCCCCAGCATGCAAAAGGCCAAGTTACTGGTATGGTCTGCAGCTGCTGTGCCGGCAGGTGTTGTTGCTTTGACAAGTATTGGCAGGCTTCGCACCTCTGAACTAACTCGGCTGCATCATTCTTTGCTGTTGGCCAATAGAATCCTGACCTGAAGACCTTCCCAACTAGTGTTCTGGAGGCTGCATGTATCCCACATTGTCCAGCGTGGACCTCTTCTAAGAGTTGCTTTCCAGTGGATGGGAGAATGCACTTCATGAAGACGCCTGATGCTCCCCTTCTGTATAATGTCTCCCCAATAAGTGTATAATGAGCCGACTGTCTTGCAATGCGCTCTGCCGAGTTCTTATCGTCTGGTTCTTCTTCATTCCTTATGTACTTAATGATTGGCTTTCTCCAGTCATCGGGATCTGATTCAGGTTGACCTATGACGTTGCACTCTTCCATTTGATCCATTGAGATACTCGGCTGCAGAATTTCTTGCACAAAAACCCCGGATGGGACCTGAGCTCGACTGGACCCTAGCTTGGACAGTACATCGGCTGCCGTGTTCCGATCTCTTTCCACATGATGAAATTCTAGACCCTCGAATTTATCCTCCAGTTTTCGGACGGCAGTGCAGTATCTTCCCATCGAATCGTTTGAGCAATCCCACTCCTTATTTATCTGGCTGATGACTACCAGAGAATCCCCATATACCATTAATCTTTTGATGCCCAATGATATGGCAATGTTCAATCCATGGATCAAAGCTTCATACTCGGCTGCATTGTTGGAGGCCGGGAATAGCAGCTGGAGGGCGTACTTGAGGTGTTCGCCTCCTGGTGCAGTGAAAAGAATCCCCGCTCCTGCTCCCTGCAGCTTGAGTGAGCCATCAAAATACATTCGCCATACTTCTGCAGTCTCCGGGTTGTCTGGTACTTGTTGTTCAGTCCACTCTGATACGAAATCAACCAGTGCTTGGGTTTTGATGGCAGTGCGAGGCCGAAACTCGATGTCATGAGATCCCAGCTCACAGGCCCACTTGGCTATTCGACCGATGGCTTCCTTGTTGTGAAGAATATCCCCTATCGGAAAACTTGTGACTACTATGACTTTGTGGTCGTCAAAGTAGTGACGCAGCTTGCGGGCAGTTAGAAGTACTGCATACAATAGTTTCTGAACTTGAGGATACTTTTTCTTTGAGGGGCCGAGGACTTCACTAATGAAGTAGACAGGATGTTGTATTGGATAGGCGTGCCCTTCTTCTACTCGCTCGACTACCAACGCGGTGCTCACCACGTGAGTCGTGCAAGAGATGTACAATAGCAAATCTTCAGCTGGTTGAGTTGACGTAGCTCGCCGAGGTGGTTTCAGTACTGGTGGTGTTGTTAAGAATTTTTTCAGAGCATCCAGAGCTTCTTGCGCTTCTGAAGTCCACTGAAATTTATCCACCTTCTTGAGTAACTTGTAAAACGGCAAACCTTTTTCCCCCAGCCTGGATATAAATCTGCTTAAAGCTGCCATGCATCCAGTGAGTCGCTGAACCTTCTTCTGTGATCGAGGTGCTTCCATCTTCATGATAGCTTCAATCTTATCCGGATTAGCCTCAATTCCTCGGTGGCTGACAATAAATCCGAGCAACTTTCCGGCTGGTACCCCAAAAACACATTTCTCGGGATTAAGCTTCCATCTATACCGCCTCAGGCTGTTGAAAACCAGTTGCAAATCTTCGATGAAGTCTTTTGAGTCCTGTGTTTTGATCACCACGTCATCCACATAAGCCTCCACACGCTTGCCCTAGTGATCGGCTAAGCATGTTTGAATAGCTCTCTGGTAAGTCGCTCCAGCGTTTTTGAGGCCAAACGGCATGGAGGTATAACAGAAAGCACCAAACGGGGTAATGAATGCCGTCTTTTCTTCGTCTTCCTTTGCCAGACTAATCTGATGATATCCAGAATAACAATCCACGAAAGACAACATAGAACATCCAGCGGTGGAGTCCACCACCTGATCTATCCTTGGGAGCCCGAAGGGATCCTTCGGACAGTGTTTGTTGAGATCAGTATAATCAACACACATGCGCCAGTCCACTTTATTCTTTTTGAGTACAAGAACAGGATTGGCTAACCACTCGGGATGTAATACTTCTCTAATGAATCCAGCCGCAACCAAGCGAGCTAACTCGGCGCGAATGGCTTCCCTCTTATCAGGCGTGAAACGACGTAATTTCTGTCGAATCGGCCTTGCCTGGGGAAAAACTTTCAGTTTGTGCTCGGCCAGTTCTCTCGGGACTCCCGGCATATCCGCAGGTTGCCATGCGAATACATCTCGGTTATCTTGCAGAAACCGGACGAGCGCGCTTTCCTATTTGTCATCCAAACTGGAGCTGATGATGGCCGTCTTGCGCTCATCAGCGAACCCCAGGTTGATTCTCTTGGTTTCTTCAGTCGGCCGCATAGAGGTCGCGGTCTGAGCTTCATTCGCCGGTATCGCGAGGTTCTCCTCAGGCTTAGAGTTCGCCGTTGCGGAGGGAGCTGTTGATGGCTTGGCGGTGAGGGCTGCTTGAATAGCCACTCGGAAACATTCTGCGGCGCCTTGGAAGTCGGCGCGCACAGTTATGATCCCTTGCGGTCCTGGCATCTTCAGTATCATGTAGGTGTAATGTGGAATGGCCATGAACTTGGCCAATCCAGGCCTCCCGATGATGGCATTGTACCCGCAGTCGAAGTTCGCCACTTCAAACCTTAGGAACTCGGTTCTGTAGTTTTCCGGAGTTCCAAAGGTGACCGGCATGTAGATGTGGCCCAGCGGGTATTCCCCTTCCGTCGGCACGATGCCGAAGAAAGGAGTATCCGACTCATGGAGCTCTTTGAGATGAACTCCCAAGCTTTGGAGTGTCCGGGGGAAGGTGATGTTGATGCTGCTCCCCCCGTCCACTAACACCTTTTTCACCCGGCTTTCTCGGATCACCGGATCGACGAGAAGCGGGTACTTGCCCGGGTGGTCGAAGTTGAGCCATTGATCCGCCCGAGTGAAGGTGATCGGGTGCTCCGACCATCGGTATGGAGCGGGAGGGCCGATGGTCGCCACCAGTATCTGGCGATCATTGAGCTTTTGCTGTCTTCTGCTCTCCTGCGATCCGTGTCCGCCGAAGATGACGTTGACCTCCCTGTCAACGCGTGGAAAAGCTCCTCCTCCTCCTCCCTCCTCCTGCCGATGGGGTTGTCGCGGTTCATCTGGTCCTCCCCTCGGCGGAGGAGGAGGCAGAGGTTGGAAGGGTCGGCCGTGTCCGACGGAGTGTTTGAAGTCTCGGCAGTTTCGAAGAGTGTGGCGCATGTCCTTGTGGTACGGGCACTGGGCGTCGAGGATGTCGTCCAGCGTGCGTTCGCCTCCACGAGGTCCTCCTCGAGCGCGAGAGGCAGGTGGTCCGGCGGCGTGCACTTCTTCGCGCGGCCTCTTCTCCCACCGCTTGTCAGGTTGCTGGTTCGCGTCGCGTCATGGTGCAGCCGGTGCGGGCTTCGCTCCTCCGATGAGGTCCTGGGCTCGCTCGTCGGCGGTGATGTAGAGGTCGGCTTCCCGGAACAGCTCCTCCGAGGTGGTCGGCGCCTTTTGTAGTATGGTCCGGACGAAAACCGAATCATTAGATCCTCGGTAGAAGTCCTCGATCACGGCCGCCTCCGTGACATCGGGGATACGATTCCTCATGGTTTGAAACCTCTTGAGGTACGACCGGAGAGTTTCGTCCCCCCAGCGCTTGATAGATTTAAGGTCCCACGGCTGCGCCGGCTTGTCGGAGAGGGACTGGAAGTTGGCGGTGAAGCGCCGACTGAAATCTCCCCAGACGTCGATGCAGTGTCGCGGTAGATGTCGCAGCCATTGCAGCGCGTCTTGCCCAAGGACAATGGGTAAGTACGCGGTCATCACGTCTTCGGATGCTCCGGCAGCTCGAGCAGCGGTGGTGTAGACGGCTAGCCAACCCCACGGATCCTGCTTAGGTTCATATTTGTCAACGTTGGATACCTTGAAGTTGGGAGGCCATTGGATGGCCCTAAGGCGCGGAGTAAGGGCGGACACTCCGCACGTGTCCTCCTGTCGCCGGGGTCGATGTTTGTCCCGGGGAGGGGAGTTGTGGTTGTGATTCCTCGACCGTCCCCGGGAGGTTCCGCCAGTTGAAGCCGTTGCCGACTCAGTCCTGGTAGCTTGGCTCTGAGTCGGGGCGCCATGATCCCTGTCGTACTCCTCTCGACGACGGATTTCGTTCTCATGCCGCCGTTCCCGCGAAGCATTGATGGAACTCCGCGCGTCTCGGCGACTGTTGATGGCGTGTCGTAGATCGTTCGGCAGGTGAGCAAGCGGTAGAAGATGGTTGGCCGCCTGGGTGAACAATCGTCGGTAGCCGTCGGCGTCAGGAGTCCGAGGAAGTCCTTCCGCTATCCGAGCCAGCACCCCTCCGACTTCGCTCGGCGTGTTCATGGCTCGGGCGAAGTCGGGGTTCAGATTGCGGCCGAAGAGTGGATTCTCTCGACGTTGCCTTGCATCCTGCTCAGCATGTTCCTGAGCTCGTCGGCGATCACGTCGTCGGGAGTTCCTTCGCTCTCTGAAGACGTGTTCTTCCGGGGTTTCTCCTACCTCCGAGACCTCGTCTCGCGAGACAGGTTGTTCCGGATTCTGCTCTCCGGCTGCGTGATGTCGTCGAACGTTCCTGCGCCGGTTCCTCCGTCGACGGGATTCTCGCTGAGGCGGTTCCTCCCCGGGTATAGTCGGCTCGTCGTCGGAGATGGCGGGCGATTCCGCCCTTCCGACGAAGAGGACGTCGGGGTAGAACGGTGCTGCCGTCGTGGTGATCTTCTTTCGGGGAGCCGGAGGTTGCACTTCTCCGGTATTTTCGGAGTTTGTTGAGGAAAACTCCTTTTCCGGCGGATCCGCGATACGGTGCAGAATTCCTTCTTCGTCCGCTATGAATGAGATTGTTCCAAAGCAGAACATAGATCCGGGGCGTAGGGCGATCTTGCTGTAGAAGGAGATGGCCATTGAGCTAGCTTGGATTGTCGACACACCCCCTACCTGGCGTGCCAGCTGTCGGTGTTTAGGGTCCGACCGCACACCTGGGGTTGCCCCTCGAGGTGTTTTAGGAGTAGGAAGGTGTCGACAACTGTAGCAAAATGGTTCGTGCTGATCGCACGAGAGACGGTAGACAAGGTTTACAGGTTCGGGCCGCTTAGTGATGCGTAACACCCTACGTCCTGATGAGTATGCTTGGTGGGAATGATTACAGGAGAGCTCTCTGGATTAAGAATACAGAGAGTCGAGGTGGGTGGCTAAGTAATGGGTCGAATGTTCTGAAGGGGTGCCCCCTAGGCCTTATATACTCGACCGTGGGGCAGTACATATGGATAGGATAACAACAAGTGGCTAAAAGATAGTGAACCTCTCGAGATTATCCTTCACGTAACCCTCGCCGACTTATCTTCGCGTGGCTCCGTTGCATGGAGGCCCCGACGCGGGAAAGTCGGATCTCCGTTGCAGCCATTCGCTCGACGCTATGGGCCGTCCGGGTTTGCACCAATCCGGCCTCATGTCGTCCTGCGTTGCTGGTTGCTTTTCCCCAGGCCCACGAAAGAAATAACCTTACGATTTATTGGGCCCTTGGGCCTTTCGTGAGGTCCTTTACTCTTTTAGTGGACCCGGGGGATATCTATCCCCCACAGCTAGGGCACGCGGCGACGATTTACTCGTCGGTCCAGGGACCCCTCGGGTTTCGAAACACCGACAATATTGAATATAAATTGTACATATGTATATATGATTTTTTGTAAAATAAAAAATAATTGTGCCGGGCTTGGCCAGCACTACGGGCTGAGGCTACGGCCCAAGCACCATACGACGCTCATGCCGGGTTGGCCCAGACACTATTAAATGGGTCGTGCCTCGGACCGGTTCGCCAGACACGGCCCATTTGGCCATCTATACCTCCACACGATAATGATGTTCCTCGGCTCAATTGCCACCACCTCGTTTGCCATCCTACTTCTTTTCTCTCTCACCTCATGCCTCCACCTCCGCGCCACCCCATTCTCGGCAGCGGGCGTAGGAGCATGCGTCTGCTCCCCGTATTCGTCCAGCCCCGACACTGACTCGCGTAGTGGCTATTGTACGTCCACGAGGACGTTTCACATCATGCCCGCACCATCATTTTCGCCGTCATCGGACGTCCCATTCGTCTTCCTGGTCTTTGCCATATTCTTCCTCCCCAACCTGCTGTCCCCGCCCACGGTCGCAGCCACGAGCCGACCGACGCTCGTCGACGCGGGTACAGGGCAAGTCGGTCATGCTCCTGGCCTTACTCTGTGCATGCCGTCGAGGAGGACATGGTGGCGCCTGCCACGCTTAGGTTATCTTGGCGATGAGGAGTCCATGTCTGAGATATTGGACAACCAAAACCAATAGCGTGGCAGCAGTCAGCATATGCTACGGAGTTGGTGGTGGTGATGTGTCGCTTCGGCGGGTCCAGGGCTAGAAGACACTCGCATTCTCTCGCCATTCTCGGATTGCGCCTGGTGCGGGTGCCTCTCGGTTTGGAGCTGCTCCGGCTGGACTTCTTTATTCGCTTGCGTGCTCTCTCCAGATGCCCAGGTCTTCGTCGTGTCCTTCTCCTCCTGCTCTATGAAACCTTGGAAGTGAGCGAGGCGAGGGATGGGAGTCTCTGATTTGCTGCCTATGGTACCCGTACGCTTATAAAAATATTATGCGAAGAGCGGAGACAACCAATAAAAATTCTTGAGATCTTTTTGGTGGATAATTTACGTGGATATTGTTGTGAGCCGTCGCAACACATGGATAACCGACTAGTTTAAAATAAAGATGTGATAGGATAAATGTTGGAGACAACTTTAGGTGACCGAGGGATACGGGAAGCCCAAGGCAGGTCTTTAGGCGACAATTTTTGAGCCGTCGAAGTAAAAATATTATATTGTAGTTGTTTGAAAAATGTACCTGGGGCATGCTTTTTAAACAAAATTTGTAGTAAATGTTGTTTCATAATACAACTTTCATATCGTAAAAAATGTCAAAATGAAAACGAAAAAGAAAATTCCGCGCCGCTGAGCTCTATTGCAGGGCCGCACTGGCAAGAGAAGATGATGGGCTCTGCTGGGCCTGCAGAACTTATTATTAGTACGAGCTTTGATTGAGGCTTTGTAGTGGTACCGCCAGTTGCATTCTTACACGACCCGGGCAGGCTATGCCGTTGCAAAAGTGTTGTCCATTGGTCTCTGTCAAAAAAAACAAAAGATATTGGTGTTCAGTTCCTCAAATCGGTGGAGAAAAAGAGAGAAGGGGAACCGTTGTTCAGTTGGCACGAAACAGTCCACTCTCTGTATAAAAGAAGGCGAACTGTTAGCGAGAGGAACAGAAACAGTCGTGCCCCGATCATTCATCCCTAGTTTCCACTCGGTCTTCTCCTCGGACCCCCCCAATCGATATTTAGATTGCTCTTAAGTTCTCATCCCATTTGGCCGATCAGCACCCCGTCTCGCTGAGCCGACTGTCCGGCGGCAGCCAGTCGTCACGGTGACCCCTCCCGGGGTTTCTGGATCGGCGTTGTCCTCTACGCCGCCCGCCGCCCGCCACCCGCCCGGCGTGATCGTGGGAGTTCGCGTCCGGCGAAGCGAGGAGGGTTTCGATCCACGGCGTTGTTGCCCCCGGGTACGTACGCGCCGTTCTTCACCGCACATCGTTGGCCACGCGCGTTCAATTCCCTTATCGATGCTATACCATTCATGGCGTGATCAGTTTTTATCCAAGATCGCAACGCTAGATACTAGAAAAAAAAATGCCATCGATTCACCTGCGTCGCCTCGAAGCCGAACGGCCGCGGTGCCGTCGTTCCGTTCGGATCGGTCAGTTGCTCCCACCGCTTTATCAGGAAACTAGCACTAGTAGTCGGCAAAAACAAGAAAACCAATAATAACGAGTGCTCGTCATTCGTTTCGAAAAAAGAGAAAAAAAAAAGAAATGCTTGTGATGTTCATAGGTACGGGGTATAGGATAGTAGAAATGCGTCGTGCTGTTTGTAGACTGGAACCAAGCGTCGGCGTAGTCTCGTAGTCGTAGCAGGTGAGGGTTGCCATCACAAGACGACGCAGTACAGTGTCTTGACGTTTTGAATTTAGTTTACTTGATCGAAGTTTGGTAACGATATTTGAAGACCATTTCCGTTGCCTGGGTCTGCACTGCGTGCCAGAGCACGGAGCCGTTCCCGCTGCGATAGCGTTACCTATGGGAAGAGAAGGTTCTGGCACCCGTTTGTGGTGTTCGGAATGCAGTGAATACTACACGGACAGGCCAGTCCTCGCTCTTCCGGTGACGGTTGGTGTTCGCACGCAGCCGTCTGATCACCGTCTGCGGCGAGGTTGGGCTGCCATCTGTCCTGACGTGCGCACCTTAACTGTCGCTAGAGCTGATACATCAGCGAAGCTTTTTGCGTGGGTGCCTTAACTTTTCTGTTTAGTCGGCAAGAACCGGCATGCCGCGACAGCGAAATGTTTTTTTATATGAACTAGCGAAATATTCCGACTACCTGCTATTGGAAACAGAACTCCATGTCAACAGAAGAAGATGCGTCAATACTCAGAACTTACCCTCCGGTACTAGCAAGTAGCAACATTCTTGGTCGCTAACGATGATCGAACTCCTGGATTATTGATGACCATGAACAGACAGCAGAGGTTTGGCGGCAGCGGCTTACGCACG
This sequence comes from Zea luxurians, assembly GCA_029449295.1. NCBI lineage: Eukaryota > Viridiplantae > Streptophyta > Magnoliopsida > Poales > Poaceae > Zea > Zea luxurians. The sequence continues at coordinate 21,396,631 of JAOPSE010000003.1, forward strand.
GAGTCGTCGCGCTAGTCCATTTGGGGAGGTGCCGTGGACGGCGCGGTGGGCAATGGCGACCCCGACGCCGGCGCGCCCGTACCGGTTCCCCGCGCTGCCGGAGGAGGAAGACGAGCAGGCGGCCACGCGGTGCTCCAGGCGGTCCTGCGGGACGTGCGGCGCGTCGGCGGTGGCGAGCTGCGTGGCGCTGTGCTGCTGCCCGTGCGCCGCGGTGAGCTGCCTCACGCTGGCGCTCGTCAAGGCGCCCTACGTGGCGGGCCGGCGGTGCGTGGCCAGGCTCGCCAGGAGGCGGCCGCGGAAGGGGAGGGCGAGGCGCGTCCGCGACATGGGCGAGGACGACGACGAGCGGCAGGGACCCGCGGCGCAGCAAGGAGTGCGGCGACCTGCCTCGTGCGGCTGCGGCCGACGAGAGGGCGAAGGTGAGCTCCAGGATGGACGCGTCGTCCGAGAAGGTGTGGGTGGACATGTACCAGGTCGGACTTTGGGGGTTCGGCCGGCTGTCCTTCTCGGCGGCGGCCGGGGCTGGAAGCGACTCCGACAAGGACGGCGACACTGCTCCAGAGTAATGTCGTCTTGTAGTACAACAGACTTCTATCTTGGGCAATATGGCCTGTACGATCTTTTGTGATGGCGTGGATCGTTTGGTTGGTGGACACGATGTTGTGACGCGCGCTGCCTATGGGCGACTCACCTTTATTGCTGCATCAAAACTCTGTACAAAATTGCACCCGGTACATCATTGCACACATACTTGGCTCCCCTCCTGCTCTTTCTCCTCCACAAGGACAATCAAGCGGGGCTTTGCTATTTCGCCGCTTGGCTTCCGGTGTCCACTTGTCAATGGGACAGGGATTGCAGACTGGTGGTCAACCCTTCATGGCAATTCCGCCTGAGCTTGCTAGTCAAACGCGACGGAGTAGTAGGTGTCGTACGTGCACCTCCTCCTGGAGGACATGAGCCTGGACAGCTTCCGCTTGCAGAGCTCGAACCTGGCCGGCCGGTCGTCAGAGCCCTGCGCGGCCGCGGCCCCTCCCGGCAGCCCCAGCTGTCGCTCCAGCTCGGCGAACTCCTCCGGCCGCTTGACCACGTGGTCGTAGCAGATGTACCTGCCACCGGCGGTGTTGTCGCCCATCGCCTCGTACGCGAGGACGTGCGCCTCGGCCACCGTCTCCACGTTCGCCGTGGCGAGCAGGCCGTCGGCGAGCATTGCACGAGCCCCTGCGGCCGAATAAGCAGAAGGGAGTCGGTCAGAGCGATGGACAACGCGTGTTGGTGCGTGTGCGTCTCACGGAACGCATCCGGGCGGCACGGCACGGACCTTTGAGATACGCGATGGACGCGGTGGAGTTGCGGCGGCGGAACCCCGGGCCGGTGACGAGCGCGGGGCAGATGGTGACCAGCTTCAGGTCTCGTCCCCGCGCCGCCCTCCAGGCAGCCTTTTCCGCTGCCGTCTTGCCGAGCGCAAACCACAGCTGAAAAAAAAAACGATGCATCACATTATTCACAGCTGAGAAACTCGATATGGATTTTTCTCCAAGATGGTTATGTGGCCTCTCCCCGATTAGAGTTTGTGCGATCAACGGAAAAGAGAGATACAGATGTCATCTATGCTTTCTCCCAATCACTCACCTTGTTGTCGCGGCAAAAGCTCTCGTCGCTCCAGCAGCTCTCGTCGATGATGGTAGGGCACCGCCGGCCATGAGGGTTGTTCTGCCTCCACACACATGCCAGCAAGGAAGAGGTGAAGACACATTTCCTGACGGACCCTGTCCTGACGCAGGCTTCGATCACCCGCTCCGCTGCCTGGGCTTCTAACTGTTGCCATGTGTTTCTGTTGAAATCGGATATTGGCATATGTTAGCCATTTCTTCAGCTTGTATGTCATTTTGATGTTTCTTTTGTTGTGTGGAATGTCCATTTTGTGGTTCAAGTACTCCTACAGTCTCACTAGAGTTTTATTCAAAATACGTTGCTAACAGGCGAAACATTAATCCTGTTAAGAAACAAGAAAAGACACTTCGTTACAATAGAAAAACTGCAGCAGCAGTGAACTCGAGATTGGCTTAAGTAACATAATAAAAAAAACTACAGTATTTAATATGAGCACGTTAAGAGCAACTCCCAAGAGTCTTTCCAAACTTCAATCTCTATATCCCTATTTGGAAAATCCATTCCGTAAATATTTTCTTTATATTTCTCGCATGCCTCCAACGGACTCTCCAGTTTTGTTCTCTGTCTGTGTGCTCCAACTCCAAGGTCTCATCATTATTTTGCTCGTGTGAAAAAAAAAATCATAAAAGAACTACCATATATTGATTTTTAGAGAGTGATCTACAGCCTCTCCATTAACAAAAAAAAAGCGAGAATGGTTGGTTCTGGAACGCGAAAAAAATATATATTGTGACTTCTTGAGTCTTGATTCTTGAATATAAAAGGCTATCCAATCCAAGGCACTGTTGAAGTGTTGGTAACACATCACAAGACAATGATCTTTGGGCTAGCACTAGCAGTACACTGCAGTGGACTACTGGGCATTGGACAAAAAAATAGTGAGCAGGTGAGAACTAGTATATCAGAATCGACTTCCCGGAGTGTTACCACCAGCACCAATCAACATCCTCGTTTTCAGACTAGAATTTGGATATTTCGGATGATTATACTGGGACAGAGGGAGTATTAGTCTAGTTTTATCATAGCAAATTTTCAGCAACAACTCTCTATATTAAATTATAAGTTATTTTGATTTTTATAGATACACAAAATTTATTACATATGTATATCTAGAAAACTAAAATAATTTGTAATTTCGAACAGAGAGATAAACTATCAGATGGGTGGATTTAAACAATGCCACTGTGCTAAGGTGTACGAATCCGCCTCACACTCAGTTAATGCAATTTTAGATTTTTATAATTTATAGAAAAATAATATACATCTATTATTCAATATGCTACGAATAATATACTAATTATTTTAGTATAATAAAACTAAGATAATTTGTCTGTCCATGTTAGAATTGTGTTCTTTCTTTAAGAGTGAGTATATGCCCTGTTTCAAATCTATAGAGCTAATTCTTAGTCAACTAATAAGTTGTTAGTTGAATTAACTGGCTAAGTATTAAATGTGGATGTTCCAAGCTAATAGATTGTGCAAATAACCTAAATGTCGTTACTATCCCTATCACTTTTTCTAATAAGCTAATAGGTAAAAACGGCCAGAGGCAATTTGGTCATTAACCACCTTTTACCTGGTTTTAGCTGGGTTAGGGTAGCTAATAACTAATGGCTATTCGGGGTATAACTAATAATTAAAACAATTAGCTAGTCCATTATTAGCTGTCGCTCTAAACATTCTATTAGTTTTAAATGTTTGGAACAGAGTTTAACGACTGAACATCAATTACACACCCACAACAATCCAATGGTTACGCAGCAGATTTCCTGGATCATGTCTCCTTATCAGATTATCCTGCAATCAGATTCTCTTCTCTGCCTCTCTGCGATACACACATGTGACCATGTTCCCAACAACAGTAGGACCACGAAGGACGTTTCCGTGGCACGAGTGCCTCCACGTCTAGTCCCAGCGTCGTCAATGCAGAGTGATGGTTACCTATCTTTGTCGTTGCATTAATTTTTTTCAGAAAGGTTGCTCATGTCAAAATCACGGTCTAGTTTAATAATCAATTATTCGCTTCATTACTGTTGTTGTTACCGACCATGGTACTTGACTTGCTTGCTCTAATTTGTCAGGGATCTAAGCAATGCTGGCTAGCTTAACTATAAAACTATTATTATACGTGTTCTTTTTCTTAATATAAGTACATACACGCTGGTACACTCAAATTTGTACCCAAGCTAATCACCCATAGCCGTATTGTCTGCTGCCCTGCCTTGTGCCATTGTGTTCCGTTTAGGGCCGAACGAAATACCTAGTGACTCGTCGGTTCACTTGGTTTGTGATCAGCTCGGCTTGGATCGTTTGAATTTTTTCACGAGCTGAGTTAACATTCTAGCTCGATTTGTTAACGAGCCAGCTCGTAAGCTCAACAAACTATCACATTTCAACAAAAATGAAACTATATGCATATCATTTACGCTTGAATTGATGAACATGTTATATGTATGTGCGATGACTATGAATTAAACTAATGATTCATGACCCGTGTCTATATGTTAAATTGGTTTGTGCGACTGTGTATGTGGGTTAACCGATTTAAACATGTGTGTGAATTATGTATTGGATGAGTGATGAGTTGTGTTAATTTAGTATTGATTATTGATGTGGTCCGTGAAACTATGAGTATACTTACTATTTTCTGTCGGGGACCATAATTAGGGGTACCCTCAAGACGCCTAATTCTCAGCTGGTAACCCCCATCAGCATAAAGCTGCAGAGGCCTGATGGGTTTGATTAAGTCAGGGATCAGTCCGTACGAGTGACTTGACCACGCCACGCCCGAGCCTAGCCTCGGGCGAGGGCAGCCGACCCTAAGATGACTCCGTCTCGCCTGAGGCCTCCTCTTTCACGGCAGACGCATCTCCGGCTCGCCCTAGGCCCCGCCTTCGATAAGAAGAAACCCTGACTAAATCACCGCGCCGACCGACCGAGTCACCGGGGCGTTTAACGCAAAAGGTAAGACCAACGGGCGACCGGACTTCGCCAGAGGCGCCATAGGAGGCTCCGCCCGACCCAGGGCTCGGACTCGGGCTAAGGCCCCGGAAGACGGCGAACTCCGCTCCGCCCGACCCCAGGGCTCGGACTCGGGCTAAGGCCCCGGAAGACGGCGAACTCCGCTCCGCCCAAGGGCTCGGACTCGGGCTAAGGCCCCGGAAGACGGCGAACTCCGCTCCGCCCAAGGGCTCGGACTCGGGCTAAGGCCCCGGAAGACGGCGAACTCCGCCCAAGGGCTCGGACTCGGGCTAAGGCCCCGGAAGACGACGAACTCCGCCTCGCCCGACCCAGGGCTCGGACTCCGCCTCGGCCTCTGCCTAACGATCTCCGCCTCGCCCGACCCAGGGCTCGGACTCTGCCTCTGTCTTGCAGGACGGACTCGACCTCAGAGGAGCTTCCACGACGCCCGACCTAGGACACGAGACCGCCACGTCAACAGGAAGCGCCATCATCACCCTGCCCTGAGCCGACTTGGGTCGCAGAGGACAAGACCGGCGTCCCATCTGGCCAGCCACGCCAGATAGGCAAATGATGGCGCCCCACTAGACCATGACGACGGCGACTCTCAGCTCCCTTACGAAAGCAGGAGGACGTCAGCAAGGGCCCAGCCACTCCGACAGCTGTCCCCCCGTCCGGCTCCGTTACTCCTCCAACAGCCACGACGCCACACCAACAGGGTGCCAAGATCTCTCCGGCTGCCACCTGGGCATGTACATAGGGCGCTAGCTCTCTCTCGCTAGACACGTAGCACCTTGCTACACCCCCATCTTGTACACCTGGATCCTCTCCTTCCGACTATAAAAGGAAGGACCAGGGCCTTCTTAGAGAAGGTTGGCCTCGCGGGGACGAAGGGCAGGGGCAGGCGCTCTCTCGGGGCCGCTCTCTCCCCTCACCTCGCGCGGACGCTTGTAACCCCCTACTGCAAGCGCACCCGACCTGGGCGCGGTACGAACACGAAGGCCGCGGGAATTCTCCGACTCCCTCACGACCCGGCTCCGGCCACTGACCTCTCTCTCTGTTCCCCCCTTCGCGCTCGCTCCGCGCGCTCGACCCATCTGGGCTGGGGCACGCGGCACACTCACTCGTCGGCTCGAGGACCCCCCGGTCTCGGAACGCCGACAGTTGGCGCGCCAGGTAGGGGCCTGCTGCGTGTTGACATTCGATTTCCCGTCAAGCTCCAGATGGGCAGTCTCCAACGACCTCTTCAACCCGGAACGGTGCTCCGTTTCGGGAACCTCGAGTTCATGTCTCTCGACGGCGACTACGACATGGTACTCCTTCCACCGCCGCGCGACAGCGACATTGGTGGCGGACAGCCCGCCCGCCGGCGGCGGAATCGACGACGTCTTTCCCGCGTGGGGGAAGGACAACTTTCGAGCTCGCCCCATCCTCTCCCTCGCCATCGGAGGAGGAGGAGGCGGGGCAACCGGGGCCGAGCGGGAGATCGCGCTCCGACGGCTGTCGAGCAAATCGACATCCCCGGCGCCTCGACGGAGGACACGCCAAGCGTCGCCCTCGCGTTCAAGGCAAACGCGAGCGCCATCCCCCCGCAACACGTCGACTCCGAGCAAGTGGACGACGCCAGCACGCTCACGGAAGGCCTGCAGGACGTCGCCCTCGTGCCCAAGACGACGACGCGATCAGCCCCCGACGTGACTTCATCGCTCCTCGTCGACAAAAAGGTACCGACTGCTACCCATCTTTCGTCATTTCGACTCGGCCTCAGCCCGCCTGGCGACCTCGCTTTGGCGGGTGCTCACATTGAGGCGAGTGCAACCTCTCTGGGGTTTCGTGTGCGGTCGCCTTGGGACCGATTGACGGGTGTCTCGACCTACGGACCCTCTGGGTCCGAGGAAGATGACGACCCCAGCATCTGCTGGGATTTCTCCGGATCTGGCAACCCTAGTGCCATGCGGGACTTCATGACCGCATGCGACTACTGCCTCTCCGACTGTTCCGACGGCAGCCGCAGCCTTGGCGACAAGGACTGTAGCCCGAGTCGCGAATGTTTCCACATCGAGTTAGGGGATCCCTCCGGAGGCGGCTGTCTCGGCATGCCGGAGGATGGTGATCCCCCTAGGCCAGCGCCTCGCGCCGACATCCCGCGGGAGCTAGCTGTGGTCCCCGTTCCGGCGGGGGGTCACGACCCACAGCTCGAGCAAGTCCGCGGGGCGCAGGCCGGGCTCGATGAGGGAGCAGGAGCGCTCGAGGCAATCCGCCAGAACATCGGGCAGGTATGGGCGAGCCAGCCCCCGGCCGGAGGAATACGTCACCTGCCCCAAGGTCTCCAGCACCGCATCGCCAACGATGCCAGGGACAGACTGCCTCCCGCATCCGGCGGAACCGGTCAGGACCTGGCCGCTGCAGCGATGCTCCTCCGCGCGATGCCGGAGTCATCAACCACCGAGGGTCGGCGAATCCAGGGAGAACTTAAGCATCTCCTGGAAGGCGCTGCGGCCCGGCGGGCCGAGAGCTCTGCCTCCCGAAGGCAGGGATACCCCTCGGAACCTCGTGCCGCGACTTCCCGACTCACGCGGGAAGCCTCGGTCTTCACCGGGCGCACGCGCAACACCGCGCCTGCGGCCCCGGGCCACCTCGGCGACGAGCACCCTCATCGTGACCGTCGGGCACGCCTCGACGAGAGGGTGCGCCGAGGCTACCACCCCAGGCGTGGGGGACGTTACGACAGCGGGGAGGATCGGAGTCCCTCGCCCGAACCACCCGGTCCGCAGGTCTTTAGCCGAGCCATTCGGCGGGCGCCGTTTCCGCCCCGATTCCGACCCCCGACTACTATCACGAAGTACTCGGGGGAAACGAGACCGGAATTGTGGCTTGCGGACTACCGCCTGGCCTGTCAGCTGGGTGGGACGGACGACGACAACCTCATCATCCGAAACCTCCCCCTGTTTCTCTCCGACACCGCTCGTGCCTGGTTGGAGCACCTGCCTCCGGGGCAGATTTCCAACTGGGAAGATTTGGTCCAGGCTTTCGCCGGGAACTTCCAGGGCACGTACGTGCGCCCCGGGAATTCCTGGGACCTCCGAAGCTGTCGGCAACTGCCGAGAGAGTCTCTCCGAGACTACATCCGGCGGTTCTCGAAGCAGCGCACCGAGCTGCCCAACATCACCGACTCCGATGTCATCGGCACGTTCCTCGCCGGCACCACCTGCCGCGACCTGGTGAGTAAGTTGGGTCGCAAGACCCCCACCAGGGCGAGCGAGCTGATGGACATCGCCACCAAGTTCGCCTCCGGCCAGGAGGCGGTTGAGGCCATCTTCCGAAAGGACAAGCAGCCCCAGGGCCGCCCGTCGGAAGATGCTCCCGAGGCGTCTACTCCGCGCGGCGCCAAGAAGAAAGGCAGGAGGAAGTCGCAAGCGAAACGCGACGTTCCCGATGCAGACCTTGTCGCCGCCGCCGAGCGCAAGAACCCTCGGAAGCCCCCCGGAGGTGCTAACCTTTTCGACAAGGCACTCAAGGAGACGTGCCCCTACCATCAGGGGCCCGTCAAGCATACCCTCGAAGAGTGCGTCATGCTTCGGCGTCACTTCCATCGGGCCGGGCCACCCGCAGAGGGTGGCGGGGCTCACGACGACGACAAAAGGGAGGATCGCCAAGCAGGAGAGTTCCCAGAGGTCCGCGATTGCTTCATGATCTACGGAGGGCATGCGGCAAACGCCTCGGCTCGGCATCGTAAGCAAGAGCGTCGGGAGGTCTGCTCGGTGAAGGTGGCGGCGCCAGTCTACCTAGACTGGTCCGACAAGCCCATCACCTTCGACCGGGACGACCACCCCGACCACGTGCCGAGCCCGGGGAAGTACCCGCTCGTCGTCGACCCCGTCATCGGCGACGTCAGGCTCACCAAGGTCCTGATGGATGGAGGCAGCTGCCTCAACATCATCTACGCCGAGACCCTCAGGCTCCTGCGCGTCGACCTGTCATCTGTCCGAGCAGGCGCTGCGCCCTTCCACGGGATTATTCCCGGGAAGCGCGTCCAGCCCCTCGGACAGCTCGACCTCCCTGTCTGCTTCGGAACACCCTCCAACTTCCGAAGGGAGACTTTGACGTTCGAGGTGGTCGGGTTCCCAGGAACCTACCACGCAGTGTTGGGAAGGCCATGCTACGCGAGGTTCATGGCCATCCCCAACTACACTTACCTAAAGCTCAAGATGCCGGGCCCCAACGGGGTCATCACCGTCGGCCCCACGTACAAACACGCATTCGAATGCGATGTGGAGTGCGTGGAGTACGCTGAGGCCCTCGCCGAGTCCGAGGCCCTCATTGCCGACCTGGAAAGCCTCTCTCGAGAGGTGCCGGATGTGAAGCGGCATGCCGGCAACTTCGAGCCAGCGGAGACGGTTAAGGCCGTCCCTCTCGACCCCAGTGGCGACACCTCCAAGCAGGTCCGGATCGGTTCCGGGCTCGACCCCAAATAGGAAGCAGTGCTCGTCGACTTTCTCCGCGCAAACGCCGACGTTTTTGCGTGGAGTCCCTCGGACATGCCTGGCATACCGAGGGATGTCGCCGAGCACTCGCTGGATATTCGGGCCGGAGCCCGGCCGGTTAGACAGCCTCTGCGCCGATTCGACGAGGAAAGGCGCAGGGTGATAGGCGAGGAGGTCCACAAGCTGATGGCAGCAGGGTTCATTAAAGAGGTATTCCATCCCGAATGGCTTGCCAACCCTGTACTTGTGAGGAAAAAAGGGGGGAAGTGGCGGATGTGTGTAGACTACACTGGTCTCAACAAAGCATGTCCGAAGGTCCCCTACCCTCTACCTCGCATCGACCAAATTGTGGACTCCACTGCAGGGTGCGAAACCCTGTCTTTCCTCGATGCCTACTCAGGGTATCATCAAATCAAGATGAAAGAGTCCGACCAGCTCGCGACTTCTTTCATCACGCCCTTCGGCATGTACTGTTATGTCACAATGCCGTTCGGGTTGAGAAACGCGGGTGCAACGTACCAGCGGTGCATGAACCATGTGTTCGGCGAACACATTGGTCGCACGGTCGAGGCCTACGTCGATGACATCGTAGTCAAGACGAGGAAAGTCTCCGACCTTCTCTCCGACCTCGGACTGACATTCCGGTGTCTCAAGGCGAAGGGCGTCAAGCTCAATCCCGAGAAGTGCGTCTTCGGGGTGCCCCGAGGCATGCTCTTGGGGTTCATCGTCTCCGAGCGGGGCATCGAAGCCAACCCGGAGAAGATCGCAGCGATCACAAACATGGGGCCTATCAAGGACTTAAAAGGCGTACAGAGGGTCATGGGATGCCTCGCGGCCTTGAGCCGCTTCATCTCGCGCCTCGGCGAAAGAGGCCTGCCCCTGTACCGCCTCTTAAGGAAGGCCGAGTGCTTCACTTGGACTCCCGAGGCCGAGGAAGCCCTCGGGAACCTGAAGGCGCTCCTCACCCAGGCGCCCATCTTGGTACCCCCAGCTGATGGAGAAACCCTCCTGGTCTACGTCGCCGCAACCACTCAGGTGGTCAGCGCCGCGATCGTAGTCGAAAGGCAGGAAGAGGGGCATGCTTTGCCCATTCAGAGGCCAGTCTACTTCGTCAGCGAAGTGCTGTCCGAAACCAAGATCCGCTACCCACAAGTCCAGAAGCTGCTATATGCAGTGATCCTGACGAGGCGAAAGCTGCGACATTACTTCGAGTCCCATCCGGTGACTGTGGTGTCATCCTTCCCCCTGGGGGAGATCATCCAGTGCCGAGAAGCCTCCGGACGGATCGCGAAGTGGGCGGTGGAAATCATGGGCGAGGCAATCTCGTTTGCCCCTCGGAAGGCCATCAAGTCCCAGGTACTGGCGGATTTCGTAGCCGAATGGGTCGATACCCAGTTACCAACGGCTCCGATCCAACCAGAGCTCTGGACCATGTTTTTCGACGGGTCGCTGATGAAGACGGGAGCTGGCGCGGGCCTGCTTTTCGTCTCGCCCCTCGGGAAACACCTGCGCTACGTGCTACGCCTCCATTTCCCGGCGTCCAACAATGTGGCTGAGTACGAGGCTCTGATCAACGGATTGCGAATCGCCATCGAGCTAGGGGTCCGACGCCTCGATGCACGCGGCGACTCGCAGCTCGTCATCGACCAGGTCATGAAGAACTCCCTCTGCCGCGACCCGAAGATGGAGGCCTACTGTGAGGAGGTTCGACGCCTGGAAGACAAGTTCTACGGGCTCGAGCTTAACCACATCGCCCGGCGCTACAACGAGACTGCGGACGAGCTGGCGAAGATAGCCTCGGGGCGAACGACGGTCCCCCCGGACGTCTTCTCCCGAGATCTGCACCAACCCTCCGTCAAGATAGATGACGCGCCCGAGCCCGAGGCACCCTCGGCCTCGTCCGAGGTGCCCTCAGCCCAGCCCGAGCCTTCCTCGGCTCGCCCCGAGGAACCCACGGAGCCCGAGGGCGAAGCACTGCGCATCGAGGAGGAGCAGAACGGGGTCGTGCCAGATCAAGATTGGCAAACCCCGTACCTGCAATATCTCCGCCAAGGAGAACTGCCCCTCGACCGCGCCGAGGCTCGGCGAGTAGCGCGACGTGCCAAATCGTTCGTCTTGCTGGGCGATGAGAAGGAACTCTACCACCGAAGCCCCTCGGGCATCCTCCAGCGATGCATCTCCATCGCCGAGGGCCAGGAACTCCTGCAGGAAATACACTCGGGGGCTTGCGGTCATCATGCAGCACCCCGAACCCTCGTCGGGAATGCTTTCCGCCAAGGCTTCTATTGGCCAACGGCGGTGGCTGACGCCACTAGAGTTGTCCGCGCCTGCGAAGGGTGCCAATTCTATGCGAAGCAGACCCACCTGCCCGCTCAGGCTCTGCAGACGATACCCATCACCTGGCCCTTCGCTGTGTGGGGTCTGGACCTCGTCGGCCCTCTGCAGAAGGCGCCCGGGGGCTACACGCACCTGCTGGTCGCCATCGACAAATTCTCCAAGTGGATCGAGGTCCGACCCCTGAACAGCATCAGGTCCGAGCAGGCGGTGGCGTTCTTCACCAATATCATCCATCGCTTCGGGGTCCCGAACTCCATCATCACCGACAATGGCACCCAGTTCACCGGCAAAAAATTCTTGGATTTTTGCGATGATCACAACATCCGGGTAGACTGGGCCGCCGTGGCTCACCCCATGACGAATGGGCAAGTGGAACGTGCCAACGGCATGATTCTACAAGGGCTCAAGCCTCGGATTTACAACAGTCTCAACAAGTTCGGCAAGCGATGGATGAAGGAACTCCCCTCGGTGGTCCGGAGCCTGAGGACGACGCCAAGCCGGGCCACGGGTTTCACGCCGTTCTTCCTGGTCTACGGGGCCGAGGCCATCCTGCCCACGGACCTGGAATACGGCTCCCCGAGGACGAGGGCCTACAACGAAGAAAGCAACCAAGCTAGCCGAGAAGACTCGCTGGACCAGCTGGACGAGGCTCGGGACAGGGCCTTACTACACTCAGCGCGGTATCAGCAGTCCCTGCGACGCTACCACGCCCGAGGGGTCCGACCCCGAGATCTCCAGGTGGGCGATCTGGTGCTTCGGCTGCGGCAAGACGCTCGAGGGAGGCACAAGCTCACGCCCCCCTGGGAGGGGCCGTTCATCATCGCCAAAGTGCTGAAGCCAGGAACGTACAAGCTGGCCAACAGTCAAGGCGAGGTCTACGGCAACGCTTGGAACATCCAACAGCTACGTCGCTTCTACCCTTAAGATGTTTCCAAGTTGTTTATATACCTCGCACCCACGCAAAGTTTAGTCAACAAGGAAGGGTCAGCCTCGCCTCGGCAGAGCCCGACCCTCCCTCGGGGGCTAAAAGGGGGGAAACCCCCTCTGCGTCAAAATTTTCCTCGAAAAGAAAATCTCTTTCACCAGAACATCTTTCGTGCTTTTTGACTACTTCGAAAAGTGGGTCCTGAAAACGACGGAGTACACGTAAGCAGTCAAGGCTGACCGAGCCGAGGGACTCCTACGCCTCCGGGATACGGATACCTCACTCATCACCTTCTGCGATAAGTAACTCGCGCTCGGATAAGGCGAATCCGCGGATCGAACGAGTCTTTACGTACGGGAGCTTTTCTGTCGAAGCGATTCTTCGAGCCTTCTCGACCAAGTCGGTGACAGGGCTTCATGGGCGGGTAAAAGTACGCGTAAGCGGCAAGGCCGACCGAGCCGAGGGACTCCCACGCCTCCGGGATACGGATACCTCACTCATCACCTTCCGCGAGAAGCAACTTTGGCTCGCACTAACATCCCTGCTACCGACAAAAAGTCCAGACACTCGAAACGAGAGGAAAAGAGACGCAGCTTTATAACGCAACAAGGGTATGTGTTCTGGCCTCAACGGCCGCGCAAGGCCCACGCTACAAGACGATTTGACCTTGCAGGCTCGGATCTTGACGCTGGAAGAGGGCGATTGCACCCTCGGCATCAACTGCACCTTCGGCAAGGCCCGACCTAGCCTCGGACGGCGACGCGGTCCGAGGGCCTCCGCTCCGAAGGACGACGTCATCATCACGCTCGAGCGATCTCTGCCAGGGACTTCTCCGAGAACCCGGCCCGAGCGGACGGCTCGGCCGGCCACCTCCGGGGCCTCGGCCGACCGCCTTCCGAGGGCGCCAGCTTGGTCCGAAGCCTCGGCTGATCAACTCCGACGTCGATCCTGCCAACGGGCAACCCGGCTAGGCTCCGGCCAACCAGGTTTCATTTCCGAGCCAACTCCGCCTCTGCTCGTGCTGATATCGCTACCCCTGGCCTCGGCTCGTCGAAGAGCGGCCAAGGGGTCTCTTTAACTAAGCTAGAGGAGCCTCGGACAACAGGTCCGACCGAGCCGAGGGATTCCTACGCCTCCGGGATACGGATACCTCACTCGTCACCTCGACACGGGGCGACTCATGCTTGGTGAAGTGGTTCAGACAATTGACAAGCGAGTCTTAGCGCTCGGAAATGAGGAAAAAACACGGCTCTGTGCCGAAGTTACATACATGTTCAGGCCCCGAAAGCCGAAATGAACAAAAAACCCGGCACTCGAAGTGCCATTACAAACGGAACTCCGGTTCCCCCACCCCGCAGGTACAAACAACCCCACTCGATAGGGGCGGGCCTGCGGGGCAGCGGAAGGACTCTCACCCCCCGAGGACGAGAGCCAGCCATTCAGGCCGGGGGACGGAGACCCAGGGCTACGGACGGAGTTGGCAATCTCATCAGTAGGGAAGCCACTTCCGTCCGCCGGCGCCTCGGGACCCGCCATTTCCGACATGGCTGGAGGAAGTCTCCGTGAAGCTGGAGGATGCCGTTCTCCCCCCAGGCGCACGGGGAAGAAGAGGGCAACCGACCCACACGGAGACAACTCCCTGGCTCGCCTCGTCCTCCCTCTTGGCCTGGTGATGAAAATCCTTGAGGCCGAGGGAGGGGCGGAGACCGCAGCCCGGCTCGCTTTCCCCCACCATCAAGCCGGAGGTCGCCCTCTTGGGTGACCGCCGGTGGAGGGGTGCAGCCGGGCTGCATGATGAAAATCCTTGAAGCCGAACGATGGCTGAAAGGTACCAACTCCCACGGAGTTGCGTTCCTCCAGCGATGGAGCGAAAAGACGGCGGTTTCCCCCCATCCGGGGGCTCGGAAGATGGGGAGACGCAATGCATTGAGGAGGAAAGAGACATGGTTACCTCGCGGAGGGGGTCGCCCTCCTTTTAAAGGCAACTCCCCCTGCTCGCGCCCTCAACCGTCACGGACTGAGTCTTCTCCAACACGCCTCCAAAGCCCTTCCCTGCGGCGCGGGGGCTGGGGCCCGCCTGTCATGCAAACCGGCTCTAAGCAGAAGAAGCCGAACCGCCGCGCACGACGCACGCGACCACCCAGCGGTTACAAGTAACCCTCCACTTTTGCCCGGACCAGCGGGCGAAAGGGGCAGGCGGCCATGCAGGCGGCATGCAACCGCGCCAAGTGGACGCGCCTCTCCGATTCCTGACAGGCCAGCGCGACGACTCAAGCCCACGCGTCGTGCAACTGGCGCGCCGGGCGCTGCATGCGAACCGCTATGCCACTCGCTCCACCACCGCACCTCCTCGATTGCGGAACCGATGCCGCGATTCGAGGCGACCCAGCCCGCGACCCGGCAGCGCCAGCCTGGCGCAGCGGTCAAAAGCGGTCAAAAATGGGCCGGCAGTGATGGCGGTGGCAGGCGCACGAGAGCAGCGGTCACGCCATCTGCCAAGCTCATGTCCCATCCGGAGGCAGCGAAAGAACCACCTCTCACGGCGTGAAGACGACGCGCCCGTGACCCGTACCTCGAACGGCTCGCGCACGCAACGGCAGCTTCGCCGACCGCTTACCCCGGCGCATTAACTCCGCGGCGAAACAGGTGACGTTTCTGGCAGGGGCAGCTGGCGACGCTTCGCCTCCGCCGAAACGACCACGCCGAAAGAGGTACGCCACGACGTTCAATTTCGAATCCTTTTTCCCTTTTCCTTCTTTCTCTATCTCTTGCAACAGGGAACGAGAAGGGGGATAACCCCAAAGGGATCCTTCCCCGTGAAGGAACTAGGCTCCGAGCCTCCCTACTGATCAGGGGTTCGAAGGCTGGCCCCCCGAAGGGTTCAACAGCCGCCTCAGATCGCGTGGGCCCGACACCCACTACTGGTCAGGGGTTCGAAGGTCGGCCCCCGAAAGGTTCCATGACCGCCTCAGGCTACTAGGGCTCCGTGCCCCCTACTGATCAGGGGTTCGAAGGCTGGCCTGTCGAAGGGTTCACAGCCGCCTCAGACGCCGAGCGAGGGATGACCAGGGGTACGTTCGATACATAACCAAGGCTCGGGCTGCGCTCCCGAGGTACCCTAGGACATTTCCGAGACCAGCGGGAACGACTTTGTAACGGAATCCCATCGGAGGGAGGCAACGAGCCCTCGGACCCCGTCGCTAGGGGACCGGGTCCGGCAGATCACCCGCAGGTACTTTTGGGCGTGCCTCCGGGCCCCTAGCCGACCCCTAACGAACGGGGCACGGACGTCCACTCGGATTACCCGATTGCAGCTCACCGGAGACACCATGTTCGGTGCCCATCGAGGGTAACATGGCGCACTCCCCCCTCCTCCTTGCGGAAAGGCGATGTAGGGGCGTATATAAAAAGTCGAGTCTGTCCCTGATCGTCCTCTCGCTCCGTGCGAAGGCTCGGGGGCTGCTCTCGCAAACCCGGCTCCGGCCGAACCGTTGACAGCGTCAACATACCAGCCCGAGAACTTGGGCCCTGACAGTGCACCTGGGTTACGCCCTGCTCGCATGAGGGAACCGCTAGTCCAGCCGAGGCATTGCGCAAGGCATTAAGACCTCGAAGGAGTGAAACCACTCCTCCGAGGCCTCGGGGGCTACACCCGGCGGGTGCGCTCGCGCGCACCCACCGGAACAAAGTACCACCGAGAAAGGCTGGTCCCCTTGCAAAAAAGTGCGACGCAAGCCTCCAAGCGAGTGTTAACACTCTCTTCGAGGCTCGGGGGCTACTGTCGGGGACCATAATTAGGGGTACCCTCAAGACGCCTAATTCTCAGCTGGTAACCCCCATCAGCATAAAGCTGCAGAGGCCTGATGGGTTTGATTAAGTCAGGGATCAGTCCGTACGAGTGACTTGACCACGCCACGCCCGAGCCTAGCCTCGGGCGAGGGCAGCCGACCCTAAGATGACTCCGTCTCGCCTGAGGCCTCCTCTTTCACGGCAGACGCATCTCCGGCTCGCCCTAGGCCCCGCCTTCGATAAGAAGAAACCCTGACTAAATCACCGCGCCGACCGACCGAGTCACCGGGGCGTTTAACGCAAAAGGTAAGACCAACGGGCGACCGGACTTCGCCAGAGGCGCCATAGGAGGCTCCGCCCGACCCAGGGCTCGGACTCGGGCTAAGGCCCCGGAAGACGGCGAACTCCGCTCCGCCCGACCCCAGGGCTCGGACTCGGGCTAAGGCCCCGGAAGACGGCGAACTCCGCTCCGCCCAAGGGCTCGGACTCGGGCTAAGGCCCCGGAAGACGGCGAACTCCGCTCCGCCCAAGGGCTCGGACTCGGGCTAAGGCCCCGGAAGACGGCGAACTCCGCCCAAGGGCTCGGACTCGGGCTAAGGCCCCGGAAGACGACGAACTCCGCCTCGCCCGACCCAGGGCTCGGACTTCGCCTCGGCCTCTGCCTAACGATCTCCGCCTCGCCCGACCCAGGGCTCGGACTCTGCCTCTGTCTTGCAGGACGGACTCGACCTCAGAGGAGCTTCCACGACGCCCGACCTAGGACACGAGACCGCCACGTCAACAGGAAGCGCCATCATCACCCTGCCCTGAGCCGACTTGGGTCGCAGAGGACAAGACCGGCGTCCCATCTGGCCAGCCACGCCAGATAGGCAAATGATGGCGCCCCACTAGACCATGACGACGGCGACTCTCAGCTCCCTTACGAAAGCAGGAGGACGTCAGCAAGGGCCCAGCCACTCCGACAGCTGTCCCCCCGTCCGGCTCCGTTACTCCTCCAACAGCCACGACGCCACACCAACAGGGTGCCAAGATCTCTCCGGCTGCCACCTGGGCATGTACATAGGGCGCTAGCTCTCTCTCGCTAGACACGTAGCACCTTGCTACACCCCCATCTTGTACACCTGGATCCTCTCCTTCCGACTATAAAAGGAAGGACCAGGGCCTTCTTAGAGAAGGTTGGCCTCGCGGGGACGAAGGGCAGGGGCAGGCGCTCTCTCGGGGCCGCTCTCTCCCCTCACCTCGCGCGGACGCTTGTAACCCCCTACTGCAAGCGCACCCGACCTGGGCGCGGGACGAACACGAAGGCCGCGGGAATTCTCCGACTCCCTCACGACCCGGCTCCGGCCACTGACCTCTCTCTCTGTTCCCCCCTTCGCGCTCGCTCCACGCGCTCGACCCATCTGGGCTGGGGCACGCGGCACACTCACTCGTCGGCTCGAGGACCCCCCGGTCTCGGAACGCCGACATTTTCTATTGTCAAATTGGTTTGGAATTAACTAGAAAATGATTATTGTATATATATATATATTATGGTGTGGCTCGTGAGCTAAACGAGCCAGTTCGAGCTCATAAACGAGTCACGTCGAGCAGACTCCGTAGCTCATTTGCTTAACGAGTCAGGTCGAACTCAGCCGAGCCAAGCCAACTCGTTAACTTAACGAGTCAACTCGAACTTAGCCGAGCCAAACCAGCTCGTTAGCTTAAGAAGTCAGCTCGAACTCAACGATTTATCCTAATTTATCCTCTTGTTAAAGCATGTCCTAATTTATCTCCTTGTTAAAGACCCTTGCCACCTTTTGTTTTCATCAGTAGGAAACGTAATCACTGGTGACTTGGCGATTCACATGTCATATGCGCAAGTTGCGAAAATGCGAAGCTTGCGTGAAGTTTCACGCGCGCTCTTCGCTTGAACCTACTGACCAGTGACGTGAGTGAGGCTACAGATTCAGAGGACGTGGTCAGCAGTAAAGTTTGGTGTGCTCACCGTGTAGCCGGACATGCCGGCCGGGGTCCACGAAGGCGGAGGTGTGGAACACGCCAGCGCATCCGTCGAAGGCGCGGTGCAGGCTCTCCGGGTCCATCACGTTCGCCATCACCGTCCACACTCCGTCCCTGCCGTCGTCGCCGAACATCTCCATCTCCCGCAGCTTGTCCATGTCCTCTGCCAAAAACAGCACGCGCGGAGGCGGAGCGCATCCACCGATCCGCATGTCAGACTTTGACGCTCAGAGAACCAAACGATTGAAACGCTCGCAATCTGGACGATCGGGATTCGCGGTGACAACACAGCAAAACGAAGTTTCCATCATTCGGATTCGCGTCTCATTCGGATTCGCACAATGGGGGGACCTTGTGCGACACCGATTACCGAACCGCTAGAGGACGCGCGCCGTCGTGCGTCAGAGTTAGGATGAGGATGGACCGACCGGCTTCTCCGGACGAGGCCAATCAGCAATCAGCAATCAGCAAAGCTGTAGGTTGAGGTGAAGCTTTCAGACACCTAAACCCTCGCGCACTGGCTCACCACGGTACCACTTCGACTTCGAGTACGAGCGCTCTGCTCTGCTGGTCCTAATGGTTTGCCTGCTTTCTTGCAAACAGGTAGCATCAAGACTTGTCTCGTCCATGTCTAGTTGACGCCAACATTACTACTTGTTTGGCCAACAATCTGTTGCTAGCCGAGCCGACTACGAAAAAGCATGTGTGACCTGACCTATCGCGCCAAGTTGTGACGCCCAAAGTTAAAATGTTTCTACGGTCGCGTCTCCGTCAGAAAACATGGGCGGTTGGGCCGCGCAGTAGCCGTGGAAAACACGGTCTAATTAATCAGGCAGTGTTCGATTTGTGGACTGCTAACAACAACTAGTCAGCCGTGGCCATCGACTGTACCGGACGAATCACGTGGAGTGGTGCGCAGGATCCGAAATTCCAAAGCATCTGGCTCTGACCAAAGGTGACACTCTTCTTCAAGTCATGAATGAGTGCATGGCATTGCACACGCTGGCTGGCTGCTGTCTAGAACCTGTGAAGAGCTTTATACGTGTTTGGCACTGCTACATTTTACCAAGTCAAAGCGGAAAAAAAAAAGTTCAGCGGACGGACGTATATGGTGGTTCCGTCTTTGCCGTGTGCGAGTTGTGATATCCTATAGAATAGAGTGGCTGCAGCCGACTAATGTTTTGTATCAGGAGCAAGTTAGATTGGTGATAAGTTCGGTTCGTCCTTCGTCGTCTTTCTTTCTGTCGTTTCCGCAGGCGAGTTGGTCGGATCATCCAGGTGAGGTAAGCAATGGGAAGGCTATATATACAGTAGCAAAAAAGATACTGGCGCGAAAACTATGTGCCGCAGAGCCCTATCTATGCATGTAGGATGTGGCTGTCATAATTCACAACTACCGTTCGATCTTTTTAACAGACAAATGACAAAGGGAAGACAGGCTGAGCGAGAGGCCATTGTCAGCCAGCCAAGTCTGAAACTCATCATGGAGGAAAGAGAAGACACGCTGGCCAGGCAGCGGTCCCTGTCAAACGGGGTGGGGGCGGCTAACAGTGATGGCAAGTGAATGATATATTTCGGCATGCCTAAACACGTGAAAGTTGCGGCGTCAGTATTTGGACGGACATGGACGCATAGTGCCGCCTGAACCAGCAGCGTGAGGACTGACGAGGAGCAAATTAACGAGCAGAACCGAGTCCACACGACAGCCGCTCCAAGGCCAAGGCCAAGGCCAGAGCCTAGAACCAGAAGAAGGCGCAAACGGCAGCGAGAGCGAGCGGGGGAGAGAGAAGCGGACGCCGGACGGGTAGGTTCCGCCGAGGTAGTAGTGCGGGAGGACGACGTCTGGATACCTTGCGTCTCCAGCGCGAGGCGGACGGTGTACCCGTGCCGGAGGAGGCGGTCGACGACGGCGAACCCGACGAAGGAGATCCCTCCCGTGACGCACACGGCGCGCGCCGCGGCCCCTCCGGCGTCGCCGCCGGGGCTGCGCTTGGCGTCCGCGTGGCCCGCCGAGCGGCGCCACCCGCCCGCGGCCTCGTGCCCGCCGCCTGCCAGGAGCGCGGCGCGCAGCTCGTCCACCTCCGCCTGAAGGCTCTGCGTGCTCCGAAGGACGCCCATGCCGCCGGCCCGGGTCCCTGCCTGCGCCCGCGCTGCTGCGGTAGTGGTACGTGCCTCTCTGCGCGCGTCTGCCAATCCCCTCCGGGGCCTGCCGCCTCCCGGTGGCCTGGTGTTGGTGGAGCGGTTCGCGAGTGTACTCACAACCAGTGGGGTGGGTGAGCGCAGGCGGAGACGTGGATAAATAGCCACATGCTAACTACAAGGTGACAACTTTTCGGAGAGGAGGGAACTCGCCTCAGGCAACAGATCGCTCTGTTTCGTCGCGCGAGGGGTTGGGTACTTGGGTAGGTAGGCAGGCTTGTGCGTTGCGGGGGCGGCCCGCCGCCCGCGTGGTGAGCCACTGTGTTGTCGACTGGCTGCTGTCCGTACTTTAGCTCCGGAGTGGGGAGGCTGTTTCCCGGGAGGCCGGGACATTTGGTTAGTTGTGATGGACGGCAGAGATCGCACGGCCGTTCCTATCCAACGGTAGACACGCTATGCTTCGCACGCGGCACGCCAATGATTTCGATGGTCCCGGTTCGATTATTACAAACTAGTATTCTTTTTTTACTTGTGGTGTTTTAGTTTAAAAGTAAATTAGTTGGTGACAAATATTCGAGAACGGAGTTAGTACCTTAGAATCTAGACCAAATTAAATGATTATATAGGTGTGAGTGGGATTTAATAATATTTTTTGTTTGAAATGATATTGACTTTAATTCTTAGCACTTGAGAAGAGTTATTTGTATGTTGTTGCCACGACATATTTAAGGATCTCAGTATAGAAAGTTACTGTGGGATCTTAGCTACTGCGGTTTGGACCCATACCCATTACTCCATGACGTACCACGACGTATCGTGGCTCTAGTTAAGATGGGTCTTAACCATAGGGGGGCACTCCAAAATAATGACATTTACACCACCAAATCTAGCAAAGTCCACTTAAGTGTGACCAAGGATCTCGAGGCCCTGGGACACTCCTACACTTAAAAGAAACTAGTCTACATGAATGGTTTAAGACATGAAACATCAAGGCCAGAGACATCCCTAACTAGAACGACCTACGTCCTCCGATGCACGGGGGACACTCACTAGGAAAAGAAAAACAAAAAAAAGGGAACCCTTCGGCCCAAGCCTTCTCCCCTCCTCTCTCTCCCGCGCGCCGCACTCCTCCCCCGCTCGGCCGACGCGGCCCATCTTTCGCGCTCCTGCCCGCGCGCCGCGCCTATCCCTCCCCACTGACCGCCTGACCCCACCCGTCAGCCACGCTCTCTCTTTCTCCCTCGCGCCCGCTCTTCCGCTGACAACCCGGTCCCGCTCGTCAGCCCCCTATCTCTCGCCCGTGATCGGCCAACGACGCGATCATCGCCGGCCACCGCCCGCCCCATCTCCTCGCCATTACTCACCCACCAGCAAGGTTTGGCGCCTTGCGTCCCCGCGCCCTGGGATCGAGCCATCCTGTCACCACCGCCTGCCCGAGCCATCCCGTCGCCACCACTGTGCGCCATCATCGCCGTCGCAAGCGTGCCTCGACGGTGCACGCCACCTCCTCCCCCCTCCCCGGTCGCCTATAAAAGGACCGACCCGAGCCCCTCATCTCCTCGCACCAGCCTCGGCCTTCCCTCACCCCTCCCCCGAGCTCAATCGAGCCAGCGCCGTCATCTCTCCCCTCTCGGTGAGTCTATTTCTCCCCTCTCTGGTGGCTTAAAGTCTAATTGTTATAGTTCATGAGCTCCGCTACTGCGCCTCAAGCATAGCACGCCCTTCTCCTTCGCCTATCACGCCCATAAGCCCCACCGGCGACCTCGCCGCCGCGAGAACCCGCCACCTCGCCGTGGAACGGCCATCCCAAGTGCCTATCGGTCAAATTGACCCCTCCACCATGACCCCCTACCCTTACCCATGCTTCGCCACCTCCCCAACCACCCGAAACTGGATCACCGACGGAGAACCACCGTCGAACTCCGGCGACCGGTTTTCCCTCCCGGCTGGACCCCCGTCTCGCCCCCCTAACGTCGTTTCCCCCTCCCCCTCGCTGGCACGTGGGCCCGCGCCCACGGCACCGTCCCCGCGCCGCTCACGCTGGCAGGCCGAGTTAGGCCGGTCGCCCGCGTGGCCGTGCGCGCAAGCGCGCTCACTGGGCCGAAATCCCCCCCGGGCCTAGCTAACCAGGAAACCTTTTCCCTTTTTCTTTTTCCCTATTTCTTTCCCTATTTTCATATATATGTATATATGTTCATATTTTATGCACCAAAAATAGTCCAAATATTCTCTAAGTCACATAATAATAATATTTGGAACTTGACACACTTTGCTAAGCCACAATGGTTGATGTAGTGTTTATTGCCTGTTTGTGCTAGGCGAAGAGGGATCCGATCCTTTGGAAATCGTAGCTCCAGAAGAAGGGTAGGAGCCCGACCTCTCAGAAATAGATCTTTCGTGCCAAGAGAACTTCGACGAAGGTAAGTCCATTCTTCCCTTGATGTATAAATTACCTACTCTGTCTACCATTGCCTAAGCCAGGAATATGGGTTGGGTTCTGTGCATTGTGAGTCGAGTGATAGCCTGTATTAAAGAATATCTTTTGTGAACAAAATGTGGGTCGAGGAAATGGTGATTTTTCTAAAGGGGGGAAATGTTTTTCAAATAAGTGTATGATGAAGGGTATTCACCCTTATCACCTTTTGAGTGGGATAGTCAGGGACTCCCTAGTTTAGGGGAGGGCCTCAGGTGTTGGCTCAACCGGGTTAGGTGTGAGCAGGAAGGATTGTCATCCTTCACTATCTGTACTCATCGGAAGTACTGTCGGTGTTTTGGGTCCGACCGCACACCCGGGGTTGCCCCTCGAGGTGTTTTTAGGAGTAGGGTGGTGTCGCCAACTGTAGCAAAATGGTTCGTGCCAGATGCACGAGAGACAAGAGACAATGTTTATAGGTTCGGGCCGCTTGGAGACGCGTAACACCCTACGTCCTGGCGAAGATGCTTTGTGTAATGGGTTACAAGGTGATTCTCCAGAGCGAGAACGTGGAGAGTTTCGGTGGATGGCTGGATAGTGTGTTCGATCGTTCTGAAGGGGTGCCCCCTGGGCCTTATATATTCGGTCGTGGGGCGATACATGCGGATATGATAACAACGTGCGCCTAAAGGATAGTGAACTGTTTGAGTCTATCTCCCTATGATTCAGCCGACCTATCCTCGCCTGGTTCTACTGCATGGTGCTCCAGCGCGGGAAAGTCGGATCTTCTGTTGTAATTTCTTCGCTCAACGTTGTGAGGCCCTCTGGACTTGCGTCAATCCGGCTTTACGTTGGTTTGCTTTGCTGATTGTCCCCTCCCCCAGGCCTATGAAGGAATGACCTTACGACTTATTGGGCCTATGGGCCCTTCGTGAGGTCTTTCACTCTACTAGTGGACCCGGGGGATATTTGTCCCCCACAAGTACAACCACTCGAGACTGTATGGGCAGTCACTCAATCTAAACTTGTACGGTCTAAACCCCAAGGTTATGGTGGCTGGGGAGCACCGGGAGGATAAGGAGGGGGAATGTTTTGCCCGGTTTGGGCATGGCGGTGGCCTGACTCCTTCCGATATAACCGTTAAGGTAAGGACGTGCAAGGAAGGAAAGAGATTCAGATTCAGGTCTCATTGGCCATGAGACCACAGAGCCGGACTAGTGGATAAAGTGTACCCCTCTGCGCAGAGTTTGAAACCTATTCAAATAGTCCGTGTCCACTGGTATGGATGAGTCTGGTGTGGTATGGCAATTAGTGATTTTGATCTCCGTAAATAAGGAAGTGTGTGTGGGTGTTTTTGGAAATGAAAACAATGCCACGGGAGCAGGAAGCTCAGTGGTGGTTGAGTGTGAAAATGTGCTACTTCTCTCTCTGGGGTAAACCATCAAAGTATAGCCTTTCTCTGAAAAAGAAAAGAGTGACTTCAACTCCACCATACCAAGCATGTATTGTATAGGTCTCTATCTCTTTACGGGCGGGATGGGCTTGCGGAATACCTAGTGTATTCACCCAGATTTATTTATGTTTTTCAGGAGTTGAAGACTTCTTTTCTGCTATGTTCGACTAGAGGGGGGCTGTGTCTGCACCTAGTCTACCTGTGGCTTGGGCTAGATGATCTTCCACTGTGCTTTGTTTTAAGGCTCGCTAGAGCTTGTATTTTGGTATTGTAATAACTGTTATTCGAAACTCTGTACTATTTGAAGAAAGGAATGTGTTTACTAGCCTCCTGGGACTAGTAATTGTATCACATTTGAGTCCCAAAGGATGGGAACGCTTCAATGACCTTCGCCGCCTCAGGGGGAATGGAGGTTGTGGTTGTGGTCGATGGCCCGTCCCATTGCGGCAATGCCCATGCCAACTCCAACATCCCC
This sequence comes from Zea luxurians, assembly GCA_029449295.1. NCBI lineage: Eukaryota > Viridiplantae > Streptophyta > Magnoliopsida > Poales > Poaceae > Zea > Zea luxurians. Next base: position 21,421,276 of record JAOPSE010000003.1, read on the forward strand.
GCCTGGGGACAGTTTGGCCCATGACACTGAGAGCACCTAGAGGGGGGTGAATAGGTGATACTATAAAATTCAACACTAAATAGTCCAAACTTGGTTATGAAATGTTAGTAAGATTAAAACCAAGTTGCTCAATAGAGAACTCTTCATTTGATTGTTCCTTTAGGATGAGTATTTAACTTTGGAACAATAGCACAAGTGATTAAGCGAGAACTCTAGAAGAAAAACCAATCACAATGAAAAGAGACACGAGACACAATGATTTTATCCCGTGGTTCGGCCAATGCCTACTCCATGTTTTGGTGGCCTCCTTCGGTCAAGGATTGCACAACCCCTCTCAAGTGATCCAATTATCAACCTTGAGTACCACAGTTTTCTTCCTTAGTAGTCTTTTCCTGTTTGTGAGGAATCTCCACAAGTTGGAGCCTCTCACCCTTACAATGTTTATCACAACGAAAGCCACAAGAGTAAGGGAGGGAAAGAAACACACAAAAGAACTAGAATCACAGCAACCACACGCGCACAAGTCAAGAGATGAGCACACAAACACAGCGCAGGGAGTTCACGACTCAAGAAGTGCTCAAATCTCAAACACGATGATCCGAATGTGCGTTTACGGAGTCTAGGCGTCTTAGAATGTTCAATGGAGGCTTGGTGTAGTGTTTCATGCGCCTAGGGGTCCCTTTTATAGCCCTAAGGTAGCTGGGGCCATTGGAGCTCCATTTGGTAGGCAATTCTTGCCTTCTGTTTGTCGATGCACCGGACTGTCCGGTGGTGCACCAGATAGTGAACTGTACGAGCACATGACACGGTAGAGAATCCCCTGATTGGCTGATTTCCTTTCTATGAGGCACCTGAACGTTTGGTGCGCCATATGACCGTTGGCGCTTGTCGACATGGCAGGTAGCCGTTGCACGGCTGGAGCACCGGACTGTCCGGCGCCTCGCACGGACTGTCCGGTGATTTATAGCCGATGTAGCCAGGGAAAACCCGAGAACGCCGAGTTGCACAGACCATGCACCGGACTGTCCGATGAACGGCGCCGGATCCGTCCGGTGATGCGTAGTCAGCACCTTTTCTTCGATCCTTTGTCTGTCTTCCTTTGACTCTTTTGTTCTTTACTTAGCTGAGTCCCTGGCACCTAGACAAGAGTGTTTAGCATATAAAACTATTGACAAAGTGTCTAGATCTTACCTTTATTCTTTATTTGCATCTCTTTAATACTTGGCGCACATCACTTTAGAACAATGTGTGTTGGGCATCTAATCACCAAAATATTTATAGAAATGGCCCAAGGGCACATTTTCCTTTCAATCTCCCCCTTTTTGGTGATTTATGCCAACACATTTAAAAGCAACTCAAAGTGCAATATCATTATTTAAAGAGTGCAAATTGAAGATCAATTTATCTCACATAGAATTTGGCATATTTGGATCACTTTTGCCACCACTTGGTTTATTTTCACAAAACAAATTCTTTTTCCTATCTCTAAGTCAAACACACTTGTTTGGGCAAATAGAGAGATATTTCAAGAGTAAAATTGATCAAATGCCACAAACTCCCCCTTTTTCCCATAATGAAACTTCTCCCCCGTAAGAGAACAATTTTGCAATAAAAGAGTTTTGATCAAATACAAAGCTTCTAACTCTACATTTCGAAATTTCACAAGTGGTTGGCTAATCCATTTGCTTTGACCTTAATTTCTCCCCCTATGGCATTAAGCACCAAACCGGGAGAACTTTGTGGCCCTTTAACCCCATTGCCTTACCAAAAAGTCAAATCATCGCAAAAAGACAATGAGAGCACAAGTATGAACTTGGAGCAAGATACATTTATACCGGAATGCAGTGGAAGCCCTTTCTTTGTCCAAGTTCACATTTCTCTTTCAATATCCCTTTGAGATTTTGTCACTAGTACTCAACAAACAGGTTAGTCTCAAGGGAGTCAAGTTGTAGCACATCCTCCCCCTAGACATGTGCAATATCTGCATAAGGACTTGTGAGGTCCGGGGATGACTTGTACAACTTAAGCACCAAACATAATTAATTTAAAGACATTAAAGCTTAAAGTAACATGATCAAAGGCATAGAACACATGTATGTTATAGATCAATCCAAGTTACGCGAATCTAAGACATTTAGCTCACTACGCAACCTGCAAAACCTTTTCTCATCTAAAGGCTTAGTGAAGATATCGACTAGCTGGTTCTCGGTGCTAATATGATAAATATCGATATCTCCCCTTTGCTGGTGGCCTCTCAAAAAGTGATGCCGGATGTCTATGTGCTTAGTGCGTCTGTGTTCAACAGGATTATCCGCCAAGCGGATTGCACTCTCATTATCACATAGGAGTGGGACTTTGCTCATATTGTAGCCAAAGTCCTGGAGGGTTTGCCTCATCCAAAGCAGTTACGCGCAACACTGTCCTGCAGCAACGTACTCGGCCTCAGCGGTGGATAGGGCAACAAATGTTTATTTCTTAGAGCTCCAAGACACCAAGGACCTTCCCAGAAATTGATAAGTCCCTGAAGTGCTCTTCCTATCAACCTTGCACCCGGTAATAGTCGGAATCCGAATATCCGATTAGGTCAAAGGTAGACCCCTTTGGATACCAGATCCCGAAGCTAGGCGTAGAAACTAAATATCTAAGAATTTGCTTAACAGGCACAAGGTGACATTCCTTAGGGTCGGATTGAAATCTAGCACACATGCATACACTTAGCATAATGTCCGGTCTACTAGCACAAAGATAAAGCAAAGATCCTATCATAGACCGGTATGCCTTTTGATCAACGGACTTACCTCCTTTGTTGAGGTCCGAATGTCCGTCCGTTCCCATAGGTGTCTTTGCGGGCTTTGCATCCTTCATCCCAAACCTCTTGAGTAGGTCTTGAGTGTACTTTGTTTGGGAGATGAAGGTGCCTTCCTTGAGTTGCTTCACTTGAAATCCAAGGAAGTAGTTCAACTCGCCCATCATCGACATCTTGAACTTTTGCATCATCACCCTGCTAAACTCCTCACAAGACTTTTGATTAGTAGAACCAAATATAATGTCACGACATATATTTGGCATACAAAAGGGTCACCATTACAAGTCTTAGTAAAGAGAGTAGGATCAGCTTTCCCAACCTTGAAAGCATTAGAAATGAGAAAATCTCTAAGGCATTCATACATGCTCTTGGGGCTTGCTTAAGTCCATAGAGCGCCTTAGAGAGCTTGTAGATGTGGTCGGGATACCTGTCATCCTCAAAGCCAGGGGGTTGTTCTACGTACACCTCCTTCTTGATTGGTCCATTGAGGAAAGCGCTCTTCACGTCCATTTGAAATAACTTAAACGAGTGGTGAGCAGCATAGGCCAATAATATGTGTATTGATTCTAGCCTAGCCACAGGAGCGGAAGTCTCCTTAAAATCCAAACCTGCGACTTGGGCATACCCTTTTTCCACAAGTCAAGCCTTGTTTCTTGTCACTGAAAGGGAAATAGGGTCAAACCTTTTCCTATAAATAATTTTGGTGGTTGAATGCCCAACACAAATATTGGACTAACTAGTTTGCTCTAGATTATATATTCTATAGGTGCATAAAGGTTCAACACAAACCAATAAAAGATCAAAGTTGGGGTTCAAAAGAAAGGAGCAAAAGAAACCGAAGAGAACCATGGTCTAGCGCACCGGACTGTCCGGTGCACCACCGGACAATGTCCGGTGCACCAAGGGCTGTACACTCCGAACTCGCCACCTTTGGGTTTCTCTGGGCGCACTCCACTATAATTCACCGGACTGTCCGGTGTGCCAGCAGAGCAACGGCTCTCCAGCGCAACGGTCGTCTGCAAAAGCTGTGAACAGTGCGCGCAGAAGTCAGAGCAGGCGTCAGAGGCGCACCGGACAGTGAACAGTACCTGTCCGGTGCAGCACCAGACTGTCCGGTGCGATATGAAGTCAGCGCTCCAACGGTCAGAATCTTCAGAACCCTAACGGTTAGGTGACATGGCTAGCGCACCAGACAGTGTCCGGTGGCGCACCGGACTGTCTGGTGCGCCCTTCGACAGACAGCCTCCCCAACGGCTATGTGGTGGTTGAGGACTATAAATACCCCAACCACCACCACTCTAAGCATCCAAGTTTTTCAGACATCTCATTCAATACAAGAGCTAGTGCAATCAATACAAGACACAATTCAAAAGAATCAAAGCCTCTCCAAGTCCCAAATTCACTCCAAACTCCTAGTGACTAGAGAGAGAGAGTTTTTGCTCGTGTTCTTTGAGCTCTTGTTCTTGGATCGCTTTCTTCTTCCTCTTTCTTGTTCTCAAACAACTTGTAATCAAAGCAAGAGACACTAAGTGTGTAGTGGTCCTTGCGGGGTCTAAGTGACCCATTTGATTAAGGAGAAAGCTCACTCGGTCTAGGTGACCGTTTGAGAGAGGGAAAGGGTTGAAAGAGACCTGGTCTTTGTGACCACCTCAATGGGGACTAGGTTCTCAAGAACTGAACCTCGGTAAAATAAATCATCGTGTCATTCGCTTTATTTCTTGGTTAATTTGTTTTTGCCCTCTCTTTCGGACTCGATTTTAATTCTAACGGTAACCCCGGCTTGTAGCTTGTCTTTTAAGTTATAAATTTCAGATTCCGCCTATTCACCCCCCTCTAGGCGACTTTCAATTGGTATCAGAGCCCGGTACTTCATTAGAGTCTAACCACTCGAAGTGATGTCGGGAGATCACGCCAAGAGGGAGATCGTGACCGGCGACAAGCCCACCACAAGCCACGGGAAGGCTCCATCAAAGGAGTCCGACAACAAGCTAAAGGAGAGATCACCTCCTCACAAGTCGCATCAGAGTGGCGACAAGAAAAAGAAGATGAAGAAGGTGGTCTACTACGAGACCGACTCTTCGTCGCCATCCACCTCTGGCTCCGATGCGCCGTTCGTCACTTCTAAGCGCCATGAGTGCAAGAAGTTTAGTAAGATCACCCTACGCTATCCTCGCATTTCTAAACGCACTCCTTTACTTTTCGTCCCACTAGGCAAACCACCGGTTTTTGATGGTGAAGATTATTGTATGTAGAGTGATAAAATGAGGCATCACCTAACCTCACTCCACGCTAGCATATAGGACATTGTTGAGTTCGGAGCGCAGGTACCATCAGTGGAGGCGAAGGCTATGATTCGGACGAGGTCGCCCAAATCAAGCACTTTGATTCCCAAGCAACTACTATACTCCTCGCCTCTCTATGTCGAGAGGAGTATAATAAGGTGCAAGGGTTGAAAAGTGCTAAGGAGATTTAGGACGTACTAAAGACCACGCACGAAGGAGATGAGGTGACCAAGATCACCAAGCGGGAGACGATCGGGGGGGAGCTCGGTCGGTTCGTCTCAACCAAGGAGAGGAGCCACAAGCGATGTACAACCGGCTCAAGACCTTGGTCAACCAAGTGCGCAACCTCGGGAGCACCAAGTGGGATGACCATGAAATGGTCAAGGTTATTCTTAGATCACTTGTTTTTCATAATCCCACTCAAGTTCAATTAATTCGTGGTGATCCTCGATATAAGTTAATGTCTCCCGAGGAAGTTATAGGAAAGTTTGTGAGCTTTGAATTGATGATCAAAGGCTCCAAACAAATCATCAACTTGGAGCAAGGCGGCACCTCCACACCCGAGGTGCAACCCATCACATTCAAGGCGACGGAGGAAGAAAAGAAGGAATCTACACCAAGTAGGATTCCAATCGATGCCTCCAATCTTGACAACGAGGAAATGGCGCTTATCATCAAAAGCTTTCGCCAAATCCTCAAGCAAAGGAAGGGGAAGGATTACAAACCCCGTTCCAAAAGGGTGTGGTACAAATGTGGTAAGCCCGGTCATTTTATCGCTAAATGTCCAATGTCTACTGATAGTGACAGGGGTGACGACAAGAAGGGAAAGAGAAAGGAGAAGAAAAGATACTACAAGAAGAAGGGCGGTGATGCCCACGTGTGTCGGGAATGGGACTCCGATGAGAGCTCCACCGACTCCTCCTCCGACGAAGACGCCGCCAACATCGCCGTCAACAAGGGCCTTCTCTTCCCCAACATCGGCCACAAATGCTTCATGGCAAAGGACGGCAAAAAGAAGAAGGTAAAATCTAGAGCCTCTACTAAATATACAACATCTAGTGATGAGGGTAGCTCTAGTGATGATGAAGAAAACTTGCTTAGTCTTTTTGCCAACCTTAACATGCAACAAAAGGAAAAATTGAATGAACTGATAGGTGCGATTCATGAGAAGGATGAACTCTTGGATAGCTAAGAGGAATTCCTTATTAAGGAAAATAAGAAGCATGTTAAGGTGAAGAATGCCTATGCTCATGAAGTAGAAAAATGTGAAAATTTGTCTAATGAGCTTAGGATTTGCCATGATTCAATTTCCAACCTTAAGACTGAGAATGCCAATTTATTTGCTAAGGTTGAGAAGTTAAATGCTTGTGATGATTAAATTACCAATCTTAGAAATGATAATGCTAGTTTAATTGCTAAGATTGATAAATTGAATGAATCTATTTCTTGCCTTAAAAATGAGAATGATAAATTAATTTCTAAGGCTAAAGATTTGAATGTTTGCAATGTTTCTATTTCCAATCTTAGAAATGAGAATGTCATGTTACATGCTAAGATTGATGAATGAAATGCTTGCAAACCCTCTACATCTACTGTCGATCATGTCACTATTTGTGCTAGATGTAGAGACATTAATGTTGATGCTATTTATGATCACCTAGCTTTAATTAAACAACAAAATGATCACATAGCTAAACTTACTGCAAAAATTAATGAGCATGAAATTGAAAATGAAAATTTTAAATTTGCTAGAAGCATGCTTTATAGTGGGAGACGCCCTGGCATTAAGGATGGCATCGGTTTCCAACAAGGAAGCAATGTCAAAAAATAATGCTCATAAGAAATTGTCTAACTTTGTTAAGGGCAAGGCTCCCATGACACAGGATAATGAGGGTTACATTTTATATCCTACTGGTTATCCTGAGCATAAGATTAGAAGAATTCATGCTAGGAAGTCTCATTCTGTTTCTCACCATGCTTATATCTATAAGAATGAGGCATCTAGTTCTAGGCAATCAACCCATGCTAAATTGCCTAAAAAGAAAACTCCTACTGCATCAAATGAGCCTATTATTTCATTTAAGACTTCTGATGCTTCATATGTTTTAACTAACAAATCAGGCAAAGTAGTTGCAAAATATGTTGGGGCTAAACACAAGGGCTCAAAGACTTGTGTTTGGGTACCCGAGGTGCTTGTTTCTAATGTGAAATGACCCAAGACCGTTTGGGTACCTAAGAACAAGGCCTAAATTGTTTTACAGGTTTATGCATCTGGGGGCTCAAGTTGGATCATTGATAGCGGATGCACAAACCACATGACAGGGGAGAAAAGAATGTTCTCCTCCTATGAGAAAAACCAAGATCCCTAATGAGTTATCACATTCAGGGATGAAAATCAAGGTTTGGTCAAAGGACTTGGTAAAATTGCTATATCACCTGACCATTCTATTTCCAATGTTTTTCTCGTAGATTCTTTAGATTACAATTTGCTTTCCGTATCTCAATTATGTAAAATGGGCTACAACTGTCTTTTTATAGATATAGGTGTTACTGTCTTTAGAAGAAGTGATGATTTAGTAGCATTTAAGGGAGTGTTAGAGGGTCAGCTATACTTAGTTGATTTTAATAGAGCTGAACTCGACACTTGCTTAATTGCTAAGACTAATATGGGTTGGCTCTAGCATCGCCGACTAGTCATGTTGGAATGAAGAATCTTCACAAGCTTCTAAAGGGAGAACACATTTTAGGACTAACAAATGTTCATTTTGAGAAAGACAGGGTTTGTAGCGCATGCCAAGCAGGAAAGCAAGTTGGCGCCCATCATCCACACAAGAACATCATGATAACGGACAGGCCACTGGAGCTACTCCACATGGATTTATTCGGCCCGATCGCTTATATAAGCATCGACGGGAGTAAGTACTATCTAGTAATTATGGATGATTATTCTCGCTTCACTTGGGTATTCTTTTTGCAGGATAAATCACAAACCCAAGAGACCTTAAAGGGATTTTTGAGATGGGCTCAAAATGAGTTCGGATTGAGAATCAAGAAAATAAGAAGCGATAATGGGACGGAGTTCAAGAACTCACAAATTGAAGGCTTCCTTGAGGAGGAGGGCATCAAGCATGAGTTCTCTTCTCCCTACACACCATAACAAAATGGTGTAGTGGAGAGGAAGAATAGAACTCTACTAGACATGGCGAGGACCATGCTTGATGAATACAAGACACCGGGCCAGTTTTGGGCCGAGACGATTAACACCGCCTGCTACTCCATCAACCGGTTATATCTTCACCGAATCCTCAAGAAGACATCATATGAACTCCTTACCAGTAAAAAGCCCAATGTTTCATATTTTAGAGTCTTTGGTAGCAAATGTTTTATTCTTGTTAAAAGAGGTAGAAAATCTAAATTTGCTCCTAAGGCTATAGAAGGCTTTTTACTAGGATATGATTCAAACACAAGGGCATATAGAGTCTTTAACAAGTCCATTGGATGAGTTGAGGTTTCTTGTGGCATTGTGTTTGATGAGACTGACGGCTCCCAAATGGAGCAAGTTGATCTTGATGAGCTAGATGATGAAGAGGCTCCGTGCGTTGCGCTAAGAAACATGTCCATTGGGGATGTGTGTCCTAAGGAATCCTAAGAGCCTCCACAAGCACAAGATCAACCGTCATCTTCCATACAAGCATCTCCACCAACTCAAGATGAGGAACAGGCTCAAGATGATGAAGAAGAAGATCAAGAAGATGAGCCACCTCAAGAAGAGGGCAATGATCAAGGGGGAGATGAAGAAAATCAAGACAAGGAAGATGAACTAGAAATTTAGGGTCAAAGATCACCACACCCAAGAGTCCACCAAGCAATCCAATGAGATCACCCCATGAACTCCATTCTTGGTGATATCCATAAGGGGGTAACCACTAGATCTCGTGTTGCTCATTTTTGTGAACATTACTCTTTTGTGTCCTCTATTGAGCCTTACAGGATTGAGGACGCACTAAGAGATTCGGATTGGGTGCTGACAATGCAAGAGGAGCTCAACAACTTCATGAGGAATGAGGTATGGCATTTGGTTCCACGCCCTAATCAAAATGTTGTAGGTACCAAATGGGTATTCCACAACAAGCAAGATGAGCATGGTGTGGTGATAAGGAACAAAGCCCGACTTGTGGCCAAGGGTTATTCACAAGTTGAAGGTTTGGATTTTGATGAAACTTATGCACCCGTAGTTAGGCTTGAGTCAATTCGCATATTACTTGCCTATGCTACTTACCATGGCTTCAAGCTCTATCAAATGGACGTGAAGAGTGCCTTCCTCAATGGACCAATCAAGGAAGTGGACTACGTTGAGCAACCTCCCGGCTTTGAAGATAGTGAGTACCCTAATCATGTTTATAAACTCTCAAAGGCACTTTATGGGCTCAAGCAAGCCCCAAGAGCATGGTATGAATGCCTGTGAGATTTTCTTATCACTAATGGCTTCAAAGTCGGTAAAGCTAATCCTACTCTCTTTACTAAAACTATTGCAAATGATTTGTTTGTATGCCAAATTTATGTTGATGATATCATATTTGGGTCTACTAACAAATCTACTTGTGAAGAGTTTAGTAGGATCATGGTACAAAAATTCGAGATGTCAATGATGGGGGAGTTGAGATATTTCTTAGGATTCCAAATCAAGCAACTCCAAGAGGGCACCTTCATCAATCAAACGAAGTATATTCAAGACATTCTTAAGAAGTTTGGAATGAAGGATGCTAAGCCCATCAAGACACCCATGGGAACTAATGGGCATCTCGACCTCGACACTGGGAGGTAAATCCGTAGATCAAAAGGTATACTGGTTGATGATAGGATCTTTACTCTATCTATGTGCTTCTCGACCAAATATTATGCTTTCTGTATGCATGTGTGCAAGGTTCCAAGCCGATCCTAAGGAAGTCCACCTTAGGGCCGTGAAGAGAATCATGAGGTATTTAGTTTACACTCCTAAGTTTGGGCTTTGGTACCCCAGGGGATCAACCTTTGATTTGATAGAATATTCCGATGCCGATTGGGCAGGGTGTAAGATTGATAGGAAGAGCACATCAGGGACTTGTCAGTTTCTGGGGAGATCCCTGGTGTCTTGTGCTTCAAAGAAACAAAATTCAGTAGCCCTATCTACTGCCGAAGCCGAGTATATTGCCGCAGGCCATTGTTGTGCGTAATTACTTTGGATGAGGCAAACCCTCAGGGACTATGGCTACAAATTGAGCAAAGTCCCTCTCCTATGTGACAATGAGAGTGCTATCCGCATGGCGGAGAATCCCGTTGAACACAACCGCACTAAGCACATAGACATTCGGTATCACTTTTTGAGGGATCACCAACAAAGGGGGATATTGAGATAGCCTATATTAACACCAAAGACCAATTAGCCGATATCTTCACCAAGCCATTAGATGAGAAGACCTTTTGCAAACTTAGGAATGAGCTAAATAGTACTTGGTTCTCGGAATTTTGATTGAAACATTGCACACATTGCTCATTTATATACTTTTGATCTTATCTCTTTCATTTGCTATGACTAATGTGTTTCCAAGTGTATTTTTATGCTAAGTCGTAGATTGAAAGGGAAATGGAGTACTCGACGAAGACAAGGCTTCCACTCCACTCTACCGGTATCATTTACCATTCGTCGTTACCCACTCTCCAATTTGGTATAATCTTTTCACTCATATTTACTTGTACCAATGGGGGAGAAAGTTAAGGGCTCCAACGTTCTCCGTTTTTTGTGCTTAATGCCAAAGGGGGAGAAAATATTAAGCCCAAAGCAAAAGGACCACACCACCACCGATTTTAAAAGAAGTTTTCAAAATTGGTATCTTAAATGTGTTTGATCTTTTTCAAAATATTATTTTCAAAAAATTGGTAAAACCCTCTTGAACACTAAGGGGATAATTTCATTCAGGGGGAGTTTTGTTTAGTCAAAGGAAAAGCATTTGAAACAAGGGGAGAAAATTTTAAATCTTGAAAATGCTTCTTGCAATCTTACTCATATACCTTTGACTATTTGCAAAAGGAATATGAAAAGATTTTTTCCAAAGAATTTGCAAAAACAAAACAAGTGGTGCAAGTGTGGTCCAAAATATTAAATAAAAGAAAGCAATCCATGCATATCTAATAGAAGTATAAATTGGTTTAATTCTAAGTAACCTATGCACTTACATTATGCAAACTAGTTCAATTCTTCACTTATATATTTGCTTTGGTTTGTGTTGGCGTCAATCACCAAAATGGGGGAGATTGAAAGGGAAATAGGGTCAAACCTTTTCCTATAAATAATTTTGGTGGTTGAATGCCCAACACAAATATTGGACTAACTAGTTTGCTCTAGATTATATATTCTACAGGTGCATAAAGGTTCAACACAAACCAATAAAAGATCAAAGTTGGGGTTCAAAAGAAACGGAGCAAAAGAAACCGAAGAGAACCCTAGTCTGGCGCACCGGACTGTCCGGTGTGCCACCGGACAGTGTCCGATGCACCAGGGGTCGTACACTACGAACTCGCCACCTTCTGGTTTCTCCGGGCGCACTTCGCTATAATTCATCAGACTGTCCGGTGCACCAACGGAGCAATGTCTAACCAGCGCAACAGTCGTCTGCAAAAGCGTGAACAGTGCATGAATAGTGCACGCAGAAGTCAGAGCAGGCGTTAGAAGCACACCGGACAGTGAACAATACTTGTCCAGTGCTGCACCGGACTGTCCGGTGCGATATGAAGTCAGCGCTCCAACGGTCAGAATCTTCAGAACCCTAACGGTTGGGTGACATGGATGGCGCACCGGACAGTGTCTGGTGCGCCCTTCGACAGACAGCCTCCCCAACGGCTATGTGGTGGTTGAGGGCTATAAATACCCCCAACCACCACCACTCCAAGCATCCAAGTTTTTCAGACATCTCATTCAATACAAGAGCTAGTGCAATCAATACAAGACACAATTCAAAAGAATCAAAGCCTCTCTAAGGCCCAAATTCACTCCAAACTCCTAGTGACTAGAGAGAGAGAGTTTTTGCTCGTGTTCTTTGAGCTCTTGTTCTTGGATCACTTTCTTCTTCCTCTTTCTTATTCTCAAGCAACTTGTAATCAAAGCAAGAGACACTAAGTGTGTAGTGGTCCTTGCGGGGTCTAAGTGACCCATTTGATTAAGGAGAAAGCTCACTCGGTCTAGTTGACCGTTTGAGAGAGGGAAAGGGTTGAAAGAGACCTAGTCTTTGTGACCACCTCAATGGGGACTAGGTTCTCAAGAACTGAACCTCGGTAAAACAAATCATTGTGTCATTCGCTTTATTTCTTGGTTGATTCGTTTTCACCTTCTCTTTCGGACTCGATTTTAATTCTAACGCTAACCCCGACTTGTAGCTTGTCTTTTAAGTTATAAATTTCAGATTCCGCCTATTCACCCCCCTCTAGGCGACTTTCAGTCACCACTCCATGTTCGTCTTGCTTGTTGAGGAACACCCATTTAGTTCCCACAACGTTTTGCTTTGGACGTGGCACCAGGCTCCAGACTTCATTTCTCTTGAAGTTGTTGAGCTCTTCCTGCATGGCCAACACCTAGTCCGGATCCTGCAAGGCTTCTTCTACCCTGAAAGGCTCAATAGAAGAAACAAATGAGTAATGCTCACAAAAATTGGCTAAACGTGAGCGGGTTGTTACTCCCTTGCTGATATCACCCAGAATTTGATCCACTGGATGATTCCTTTGGATTGTGGGCCGAACTTGAGCTGGAGGAATTTGTGATGCTTCTTCCTCCTTATCCTGTTCTTCATGTGCTCCCCCTTGATCCCGCCCTTCTTCTTGAGGTACCTGTTCACCATCTTGAGTTGGGGGATGCACCAGTGTAGAGGAGGAAGGTTGATCTTGCTCTTGTGGTTCATGTGGTCGCACATCACCTATCGGCATTGTTCGCATTGCGGCCGTCGGAACCTCATCTTCATCTATATCATCAAGATCAACTTGCTCTCTTGGAGAGCCAATAGTTTCATCAAATACAACATCGCTAGAGACTTCAACTAATCCTGATGATTTATTGAAGACACTATATGCTTTTGTATATGAGTCATACCATAGTAAAAACCCTTCTACAGCTTTGGGAGCAAACTTTGGATGCTGTTGGGGCGAAGGCGAAGACGCTACCCTCCGCTCCAGCCTTCGTCTATCTCGCTGCGACGACAGGAAGCAGAAAGACCGGCGAGGTCCACCCTTCGCCTATCTCGCTGCGCCGATAGGAAGTAGAAAGACCGGCGAGGTCCACCCTTCGTCTATCTCGCTGCGCCGACGGGAAGCAGAACGACCGGTAAGGTCCACCCTTCGTCTTCTACGCTACAGGACGAAGGCCTACGGCGATGTCGCCCCGTCCCACGTCCTCACTCCGCCTGGAGGCCCACGTGGGATTCGGCCCATTGTAGCGGGCCCCGCTCGGATAAGTGTGTTACGGGCCCGATTTGTAACAGCTTTTCTGTAATGACAGTCTGTAACCCTCCTTTACAGGAATATTGACGGGATAGACTGGGTGCCTGAGGGCACATGCGTCCTTACATTGAAACGTTGGGCACTCAGGCACCTATAAATACCCCCATACAGTGCCCTTGAGAGGCTAGATTAACAGAGCAATTGCCGCCTCAAGTTAAACCGTGTTCACATCCCACTCACTCACCCATTGGAATCAATCTGCCCGGGAACGCAAGTTCCAACATTGGCGCCCACCGTTCGTGCTACGAGCAAACCACCCGCGATGGCACCCAAAAGAGCTAACTCGAAGGCAGCCCCATCCGTCGACGAAGCAGCGAAGGCAGCGCTGCTAGCTGAGAAAAAGGGCAAGGCCCTCGCCGACAACACCCACCAAGGAGCTGGCGAAGACGAGGCACATAGTAAGAGACAGCGCAACGATCAGCACACTCTAGAAGGCACCCTTCACACCTGCAACTCCGAACGGCAGCCACAAGCGCCACCCCCTAGGCTTCGCTCCACCAGACGGCGAGGACGCAGCAGAGGACGGCGAGGTCCTCGGCGTCTCCGCAGAAGAACAGCTACAGCTACGGGCCCTGCGCCTCAAAAACCGCAACCTCCAAAAGCAGAAGGAAATCCTCGAGGCCAAGCGCCATGTGCAGGCCAAAGTGTGCCAAATGATACGAGATGAGGAGCAGAGGGCTCAGGAGCTTGAGCCGGAGATTGCGCTCTTGCAGCGCGAAGGCCAACATGATCTGCAGTATGGCCCACCCCTCCAGCAGCGCGCACCAATCGGAGACCCATTCGTCCCTCAGCGCGGACCCTTCGTCCCGCACACTGCAGCTTTCCAAGGCATCAATTACCTCGACGAGCGGAGCCCCCTGGCGCCGCAACTCCAAGTGTCACCATGGCCCGCCAACTTCAGGGCAGGCACCTACCCCAAATACAACGGCAGCACTGACCCAGCACAGTATATCATGAACTACCAAGTCGCCGTTGCATCATCCGGAGGGGACGACGCCACGATGGCCAAGTCATTCATCATCGCCCTCGAAGGCCCCGCTCTCACCTGGTACACCAGATTGCCTCTGTTGTCCATTGACTCCTGGAGAAGTCTTCGGGACAAATTTCTGCTCAACTTCCAAGGGTACCGCCTAGACACCGATGCCTTGGCTGAATTGTCACTCTGCAAGCAGCTGGAAAGAGAGACTCTGCGGGAGTACTACCGCAAGTTTCTGACTCTTAAGTCACAACTGCCTTCGGTTGATGACCAAATCGCCATTCACTACGCCATCAGTGGGGCTGGCGTCCTTTACAACCACTGCATCATGGATCCACCCAAGAACCTCCAGGAGCTGTATCAGCTGTTCGAAAAATACACCAGATCCAAAGAGCTCCACCAGCGCAAGGTCGAGTCCCAGAGGAAACCCAAGGACCCTCCGCAGTCCAGCCGAACGTGGACGAGACCTTCACAGTCAGACTCCGGTCGGGACGGCCGCAATCAGCAGCAGGTACATAACATCGCCAACCAGCACCCTGCTGGCGAGGCCCCTCGCCGCCAAAATTACCCCCCAAGGCCGCGGCAATGGAACTCGTGGTCGGGGCCGAGGACGAGCGCAACAGCCATGCCGATTTTACTATTTGTTTCACGGCGAAGACTGTGCGCACCCAACAAGGGACTGCCCGAAGACGAAGGCCACCAGGGACAGGATGTCTCGGGCGCAACCAGCCGACAACCCAAGAGTTGTCACGCACACATATCAACAACTCCCACCACCATACAACCACGGCCCCGCACAACATCCACCTAACCACGCATACCAACACCACTAGAAGGTACAAACCGTACCTCCCCCGCTCCCACCTCTACCCCCGCAACAGCCAAACATCCACCACCCAAATCACCCCCAAGCACCAAAACAAGAAGACTTCGCTGATCAGCCGTATCGCGGAGTCATTCACATGATCACTGGGGGATCCAGCGTCGACTTCGACACGAAGCGACAGAAGAGGGACCATTACCGCAGCGTCAACCACGTCGCCATCACAGGTACAGTCGTGTAGACGAAGTGGTCCCATGTGCCGTTGACCTTCGACGCCAGAGATGTCGACCTCCGCAGCGTACCCCACATCAATGCCATGGTCATCAACTGCAGCGTGGCAGGCTGGGACCTACACAAAGTCTTAGTTGACAACGGCAGCCAGGCGAACATCATTTTCCTCCACGCCTTCGATCGCATGGGCATCAGCCACAGCTTGATGAAACCTTCGGACAACCCCCTATATGGCTTCGGCGGCAAGGGCACCTTCCCTGTGGGCAAGATAGAGCTGCCCTTGTCCTTCGGTGTAGCACCCAATGCACGAAGTGAGCAGGTCACCTTCGACATCGTCGACATGGTGTATCCGTACAACGCCATAATGGGTCGGGGCTCCATCAACAAGTTTGAGGCAGCCATTCACGGACTTTACCTATGCATGAAAATCCCAGGCCCACACGGCGTAATCACAGTCCATGGCAACCAGCAGGCCGCGCGCAACATAGAAAGAGACTTCGTTCCAGGGCAAAGGAACGTACACTGCCTCACGGCAGCGCGAGGTCCCCGAGGCTACCCGCCCAACCGCCAACGGGCATGAAAAGGCACAGCTGCAAAGCAACGATGGGACGAAGATAGTTCCCCTTGACCAGGCAACACCTAAGCAAACGGTGATCATAAGCGAGGACCTTACTTCGCATGACGAGGAGAGACTCATCTCCTATCTTTCCAAAAATAAGGACGTCTTCGCCTGGTCCGCCCTCGACCTGGTAGGAGTCAGTCGCTCCATTATTGAGCACAGCTTGGGCATCGACCCTTCGGTGAGGCCGAAGAAGCAGAAGGCTTCACAAAATGTCAGATGAGAAGACAGAAGCCGCCAAGGCCGAGGTACACCGCCTGCTTGAGGCAAATTTCATTGAACCAGTCGCCTACCCTACGTGGCTCTCCAACGTAGTCATGGTGCAAAAGAAGAGCGGCAAGTGGCGGATGTGCATTGATTTTACCAACCTCAACAAGGCCTGCTCCAAGGACAATTTCCCCCTGCCTCGGATCGACAAGATCGTCGATAGCGTGGCCGGGTGCGAAGTCATGTCACTCCTTGACTGCTTCTCCGGCTACCACCAGATATATATGAAGGAGGAAGACAAGGCCAGCACCAGCTTCATAACACCCTTCGGCACGTATTGCTTTATCAGAATGCTGGAGGGACTAAAGAATGCTGGGTCCACGTTCTCCCGCCTCACCAAGACAGTGCTCGAGAGCCAAGTCAGGAGAAACATATTCACGTATGTGGACGACATCGTCATCGCCAGCAAAAGCAAAGAGGACCACCTGGCTGACCTTGCAGAAACATTCACGAACATGCGGGACGCATGACTTCGCCTAAACCCCAAAAAGTGTGTCTTCGGCGTTCGCCAGGGGAAGATACTGGGCTACCTGGTGTCTCACCGCGGGATCGAAGCCAACCCGAGCAAAATCTAGGCCATCATCAACATGACACCCCCGCAGTCAGCCAGAGATGTCCAACGACTGACAGGCAGATTGGCCGCCCTCAACAGATTCGTTTCCAAGTTCGCCGAGCGAAGCCTACCCTTCCTCAAAACGCTATGTGGCGCAAAGGACTTTGCATGGGGATCAGAGCAGGTGGCGGCCTTCGCATCACTAAAGCAGCACCTGTCAGAGCTGACAATTCTTACAAGCCCCAACCCCTCGCTACCCTTGTTGCTCTACGTCGCAGCTTCGCCGCACACGGTCAGCGCAGCGCTGGTTCAAGAGCAGGACAGGGAGGGCACAACCAGGCAGTGTCCAGTTTATTATGTCTCCGAAGTACTCACGACATCCAAATGCAACATGTAGAACTGGAAAAAAATCGCCTACGCAGTCGTTATGGCTTCGCGCAAATTGCGCCACTATTTTGAAGCTTTCAAGGTGCGGGTCACCTCGGACAGGGGACTCGGCGAATTGTTCAGAAACTCGGAGGCATCTGCCCGCATCGCCAAATGGGCAGCCGAGCTCTCCGGCTACCATATCACCTTCGAACCCAGGACAGCCATCAAGTCACAAGTCCTGGCAGACTTCATCGTCAACTGGACCGGGCCAATAACGCAGCCGGACACGTCTGCAGAAAAGGTGTGGACCATCCACTGCGACGGCGCATGGTGCCATGCGGGGGCAGGCGTAGCGGTAGTCATTACTTCACCCACAAGGGTCAAGCACAGATATGCGGCACGTCTCAGCTTTGCTTTGGAGTCCGACAGATGCACCAATAACGTAGCAGAATACGAAGCTGTCATCCTCGGCCTTCGCAAGCTACGGGCCCTTTGCGTCACTACCTGCATAATCAGAACAGACTCCAAAGTAGTTGCTGGCCAAGTCGAGAAAGATTACGCAGCAAAGGACCCCGCACTTATGCAGTACCTCGCTGGCTGTCCGCAGTCTCGAGAGACAGTTCAAAGGCTTTACCTTGCAACACGTGGACCGAGCTAAGAACGAGGAGGCCGACGCATTGGCCAAAGTAGCCGCTAGAGGCGAGGCCCTGCCCTCCGATGTATTCTACCATGTCATCGGCACGCCTAGCCGTTCACAGCCCAGAAGGCCTCTAAATAACCAATGATACCGAGGGCCACCGCATAGTCAATCTCATCATTACCGAAGACTGGCAGGCACCGATAACCATGTTCCTGCAGGGATATTACCATCCGAGCGATATCAACGAGGCCAAGTGCCTCAAACACCGAAGCAGGGACTTCGCTCTCATTGAGGGACAGCTCTACAAGAAGGGGGTCAGTCAACCCATGCTTAAATGCGTCACCGAGACCGAAGGCGTCCAGATTTTGCGCGAAGTCCACAGCGGAACTTGTGGCTCTCACGCGGGGCCTAGGGCCCTATCTGCCAAGGTGATCCGTCAAGGCTTCTACTGGCCTGCTATGATCTGCGCCGCGAATCGGGTCACAAGGTCGTGCGAAGCCTGCCAAAAGTTTTCTCCACGCTCGGGAAGCCCTTCGCAGTTTCAAAGCTAATCGCACATACGTGGCCCCTTCAGCGCTAGGTCCTGGACATTGTCGGGCCACTACCCACGGCCCAAGGGAACCTCAAGTTCGCCTTCGTCGCCATCGAGTATTTCACCAAGTGGATCGAGGCAAGTGCAGTATCAACGATAACATCGAAGACTGCCCAGAAATTCTTCTGGCAACACATTGTTTGCCGATTCGGAGTCCCGTCCGAGCTCACAGTTGATAATGGCAAGCAATTTGACAGCCAAGACTTCAGGGACTTCTGCTTCTCCATTGGCACCAAGCTTGCCTTCGCCTTCGTATATCACCCATAATCCAACGCGCGTCATGGAGCGCGCCAACGGCAAGATTTTCACGGCGATCAAGAAGATGCTTCTCGACGATAAGAGGGGTAAATGGGTCGACCTGCTACCTGAAGCAGTCTGGGCGCTGAACACGACCGAGTGTCGGGCAACTGGATTTACTCCCTTTCGCTTGCTATACGGCTCGGAGGCCGTGACCCCGCAGGAAATCAAGCATGGGTCTCCAAGGACAAGCGCTTCGGCCTCACCCGACGTAGATGAGCTAACCTCCAAAGATCTCATCGATGCAGATCGTGTCTTCGCCCTGTAGGCCCTCAATAAATATCAAGCCCAAACAAAGACCTGGCGCGACCACGCAGTCGTCCCGAGAGAATTCAATGAAGGGGACCTCGTACTCGTCCGAACAACCCGGACAGAGTCACAAGGTAAGCTGGAGCCGAAATGGGAAGGACCATTCATCGTCAAGACGAAGTTGTCTCCCAGCACATACAAGCTAACAATACAATCTGGCGAAGACCTGGAGCATTCCTGGAACATAGATAATCTCCACAAGCTTTTTGTTTGACTCCTCAGGGCCATCGCGCCCTTGTAATTAACTAAACATTATCATTCTGGTCCGTACTCTTTTCCTCCCGGGGGGTGAGGTTTTTAATGAGGCGGAGCCATGTAATATACCCGCAAAAATCCCCCGCAAAAATTAAGACACGTCGAAAAAGACCGCATCGACGGTCTTCGGCATTCGACCACACCAAAGTCACCGCGAGGGGCAGCGCTTACTACCCTCGCGTGCGACACTCCGCGCAAAAGTCGCCTACGGGTGCAGCCGGAATAGCACAATAAGTGCGAAAAAATCGAAGTCTTTTCTAAAAGACTATCCGTGCAAAAGTCGCCTACGGGTGCAGCCGGAATAGCACAATAAGTGCGAAAGATCGAAGTCTTTTCGAAAAGACTATCCGTGCAAAAGTCACCTACGGGTGCAGCCAGAATAGCACAATAAGTGCGAAAAATCAAAGTCTTTTCTAAAAGACTATCCGTGCAAAAGTCGCCTATGGGTGCAGCCAGAATAGCACAATAAGTGCGAAAAATCGAAGTCTTTTCCAAAAGTACTATCCGTGCAAAAGTCGCCTACGGGGGCAGCCGGAATAGCACAATAAGTGCCACAAATCAAAGTCTTCTCTAAAAGACTACCCGTGCAAAAGTCGCCTACGGGCGCAGTCGGAATAGCACAAGTACGCAGAATCGAAGTCTTCTCTAAAAAGACTTCGCGCCAAAACACATCTACGGGTGCAGCGGGACTAACTCAACAAATGCGCAAAATCGAAGACTCCCCCAAAAGCACCCGAACACAAGACGCCTATGGGCGTGACCGGATTAGCGAAGGCACACAGCCTCATCATACAAATCATAGTTACACACACAGCGAGGGCAGCACACAATACATCGGCTCAACCTTCGGGATGATACCCATCTCCCTGTAGTTGAACAACATTATCCTCAATTCCTCACCCTCAAAAAATTTCACAACTCACCCTCACCTACGCTCGCCCCAGCCGACGAAGACAACAATTCCCGTTTTGCAGTCCCGTCCACACGAAGACGACCATCCTCCACCTCACCATGATGACGCCCATCACTTCACGATAACGCACTCACTCTCCGCTTCGCCACCGCCCTTTGCCGCCTACGCCCAGCACTCGCACTCGGAATATCCTCGTCACCCATCACACGCGGAGAAGTTTCCGCTGCAGCCACATCCAATGCTGCAAAATAGTCCAAGTCCTCATCCGAAGACCCCTCTGTCCACACAATCAAACTCCCAGAATCATCAGACTCAAAAAACTTAGACAGGGAATCATCAGAAACATCTTCAGCAACCACGATCGAAGCCACAAAATTATCATTGTCAGTAGCGGTTGCGTGCGCAGGCCTAAAACGCTGAACCTGCGCAGCAACCGAGGTTCAGTAACACTCAGACAAAATTTACAACCCCCCACCTATTTAGCCACCTGCGAAGGCCCGGCCGCGGCCGTAGGGTCTTTGACTGCCAGCTCCGCCACCACCTTCAAGGCATCTTCGACCGTCGGCGCAGGGGCCGACTCAGGGTCTTCGCCAGCCATAGTAAACATGGGCACAGCCGAGGGGCCTTCACCAGCATCCAAGGGCAGCACCGGTTTCACCTCCGTAGTCTCGAGCGGCGCGCCGGCCAGACTTCCAAAGTCCTCGACGTACTCGGCACGCTCCATCTGCAACAACATCACATCACTCAGCAAAAACCACACATACCCACACACACAACCACACAAAAAATGACCTTCACCTGCTCTCTCGCCCGGTCGGATCGCTCCCTGACCGCCTCCCGACCATGCGGCCCCCACATCCTATCGAAAAGTGTCCCCGCTGACTGCTTCACCATAGGGTCGTCGACCTTGAAGATCTCACGTTCAAAGTTCTCGTCTGATTGGTCGAAGACCTCGTAGTGCCTGCAGCCCTCGCGGGACAACGCATTCACGGCCCCCTCGTAGGTGACGAGGGAGGCGAAGGACATGAAACCCTCCACAATGGTCGGGGAGCATAAGCAGCTCCTCCTGCAACCATTCGAGGAAGCGAAGGCCTGCTTCCCGGTCGGGTACTTCGAAATCAGCAGTCCGCGCACCCAGCTCACGGTATGAGCCCACGAACTATGCGTGCGTCCGCTCAACTTCCGAGCACGTAGAGGCCTCGGCCTTGTCCACGCGGCCGCGCAAGGCGTTGAACCTCGCCTCCAGCTCTTCGGCGCGTTGACTGGCGAGACTGCTCTCCGCCCGCGCCACTTTGGCCTCCGCTTGCGCAACCTGCGCCTCAGCGATGGCCTGGTTCGCCTCCCTCCTCTCCTCCACCAGCTGGCGCCGGAGGTCCGTCTTCTCGGCCTCCAGGGCGGCCACTTTCTCCGCCAGCCTACGGTTCTTGCTTTCCACCGCCGACTTCTCTCGACTTCGGCAGCCACGTCCGCAGTCAGGACACCCGACACCACGTGGTTGGCGAAGTCGGCCGCCTAACAAAAACACATGAGACCCAAAACCTCATGCAAACAACAAACATCAAAGTCCAACACAATTTACCTGCTTCAACTGCTGCGACAGCTGCTGCGACATCTCCCTCAGCCACTGGGACATGGAGGCGGCCACATCCTTGGCGGCAGCGGCCGACGGGATCTCGCCGCTCGCGCAGAAAGCGGCCCACGGGTCTCGCGCGGCACCCTTCGCCGCAGCCTCCGCCGTTGGCAACGCGGTTGTCGCCGAAGGCGGGACAACAACTAGCTGCCCTTCACCCGACTCTGCGACATATCACCGGTCAAAAAAAACTTACCAACAAAATAATCTTCGACACTGATGTCCGTGCTGAAGTCGCCAACACGTCTCCCCGGCGAAGGCAGCTCCCGTCCTTTCACGGATCTGCCCGTGGGAGGCTTGGTTCTGCTAGAGGCTGCAGTCTTCGCGCTCGCCGACTCATTGCTGGATCCGGGCGCTGCCGGTTTCGCAGCCGGCATCGGCTGGCTGCTGCCGGAGGCGGCAACCTTCACGCTCCCCCGCGCCCTCTTCGCCTCACGCCTAAGATCTGCGATCCTGACGACCGGCCAGCGCTTCTGCGTAGCTTCTTGACGGTCCTTGTTCATCACTGCCGACACAACAGCAGCAATATTCCATCCGTAAGGAAACACCTTCAAGTCACGGGCCATGCGAGACGTAAAGAAGTCCTCGCCAGCCGCGCGGGGGATCGAAACATTCTTAGGCCATCGACCCCCGGTAACCTCCAGCATTCGCGCCGAAGACTCGCGGAGCTCGGGCGAAGACATCCGTCCCCCGAGGGCTGCGCACGTCCCCATCAACTCCACAGCGAAACTATCAGAAACCCCTAGTTCCCCCACTGCAGTACCTAATTTCCTCTTCTTAGCGGCTGGGGCGGCCTCCTGCGGGGGTCTTCTTCAGTCGCGGCCACTAGACTCTTCCCGCGGCGGTCGGTGGCGTCTTCCCGGGGATAACCACCGTACGGCAAGCCGTTCAATTCGAAGATCCGATTCAATCTATCGTTGGCCCCACGAATATCCCAGCTCCGCACACCCTCTGTCCTCGGCACATAGCGCCCCACGATCCTAGCCGCACCGTCTTCCGCTTCACGCACGAATGCGGCGGGATCCCGACCATGCAAATCCAACGCGAAGGCTGGACTTCGCACCCGCTGCTCGCCCCGGGAAGGCATCTCGCGAGGGCATACTTCGCCCAGTGCCCAGCCATGCGCCAAGGGCCATACCCCATAGCCGACAAATTCCTCCACTAAATCGCGCTCGCTACTCGTGCGGGCAGCGCACCGAAGGGCCCCCTCGCCTTCATCATCCTACGCAACCTCAAACTGCGGGTACGCCACATAATAATGGGAACACATGACGGCCATGGGCAGTCCTGGGTGGTCTTCAACTGCGCCTTCAGAAACGTAAAACCAGAAATCCCACCAGTTGCCCCACTTATTGCGGGCGCAGGGAACCAATTCCACGACTTCCATCGAAGTCTTGCCCGTCCTAGGCGTAAACGTGCACAATCCAAACTATACAATCTCATGTCCAATTTTCCTCTTTTGCCAATGCAGACAGTAATGCTTCGCGAAGACCTCCACAGAGGGCTGACCACCATACGAAGTCACTGCCCAAACATACTTCGCCAGGGCCACCACGGCATTCGGCATCAACTGGTGGACCTGGACCTCGAATCTCCGCAGCACCTCCGCCACGAATCGATGTGCAGGCAGTCGAAGGCCAGCGGTGAAAAATGCTTCAAACACGACCAACTCGCCTTCTGGCTCGGGGACCTCCTCCACCCCCGGAACACGCCCCACTCCGCTGCCAAAATATCCAAGCTGCTGCATATCCTGGACGTGGACCGAGGAAATCCACGACACGCCAAACTAAACTGTATCACCAGGACGGAGCTCCTCCGCCGCCACGTCGCTCAGAGTGTCCTCAGACGGTGCGCCGGTCGGTGGTGTATTTGCAGCAGATGAGGAAGAGGACGACATGGCTACATACTATTGGCGGCGGCGGGCGGTCTGCTTGACGCGGGCCAGATCTCCGACGAGCAGGAGCAAGGAGGGCAGTCGAGCGGACGAGCGGTCTCAAAAGGGGGCTAGGGTTTTGTGGCGCGCAGAAAGAGAGCCTGGCCCGCGCCGCCCCGCTCCCCCCTTTTATACACAGGACGCGACGCTTCGGGAAACCCATAGTCAAACAGTGCCGCGTCCATCAACGGTCACATCAAAAACCCCCGAGGAACCATTTCGAGCGAGGCAGCGTCTCCACCATCTAGCGATGTTTTCGGCACCAGATGACTTAGTCGAACTGGTCCCTCGGAGGGCAAATGTTGGGGCGAAGGCGAAGACGCTACCCTCCGCTCCAGCCTTCATCTATCTCGCTGCGACGACAGGAAGCAGAAAGACCGGCGAGGTCCACCCTTCGCCTATCTCGCTGCGCCGACATGAAGTAGAAAGACTGGCGAGGTCCACCCTTCGTCTATCTCGCTGCGCCGACGGTCGAAGAAGAACGACCGGCAAGGTCCACCCTTCGTCTTCTACGCTACAGGACGAAGGCCTACGGTGATGTCGCCCCGTCCCACATCCTCACTCCGCCTGGAGGCCCACGTGGGATTCGGCCCATTGTAGCGGGCCCCGCTCGGATAAGTGTGTTACGGGCCCGATTTGTAACAGCTTTTCTGTAATGATAGTCTGTAACCCTCCTTTATAGGATTATTCCGGGGATAGACTGGGTTCCTGAGGGCACATGCGTCCTTACATTGAAACGTTGGGCACTCAGGCACCTATAAATACCCCCGTACAGTGCCCTTGAGAGGCTGGATTAACAGAGCAATTGCTGCCTCGAGTTAAACTGTGTTCACATCCCACTCACTCACCCGTTGGAATCAATCTGCCCGGGAACAAAAGTTCCAACAGATGCCTACCTTTCTTTACCAAAATGTAGCATTAGCTCCCAAATACATGAAAATATGAGACATTGGGTTTGTTACCAGTTAGGAGTTCGTATGAGGTCTTGTTGAGGAGGCGATGCAAATAGAGCTGGTTTATGGCATGGCAAGCTGTGTTCACAACTTCCGACCAAAACCGCTCATGCGTCTTGTATTCTCTAAGCACCGTCCTTGCCATATCAATTAGTGACCTATTCTTCCCATCTACTACACCATTTTGTTGTGGTGTTGTAACGCCCTGAATTTGGGGGTAGAATTTTTTTCTTCTTTTCTCTCACCAAATTCAGGCGTTACCCTTTTCTTTTCCCTTTTCCCCTCGCTAAACCTTGATCTTTTCCAAAGTCATAGCGGGTTTTGGCTTTAGACCTCGTGTAAAGCAAAACCTTAAAAATACTTTATTTTGTGTGATGCACCATGCTGAACCATGCATACTTTTTGATTGATTAAAAATGTGAATGCTTTCATCTAGAGGAAATTAGATTTTAGAAAAAGGAAAACCTTTTTCTCCTCCCCTCCCCCTCCCCCGCCGTGGGCCGGCCTGGCGGCCCAGCCACGCCCCCTCCCCCTTTGGGCCCAGCCGGCCCAACCGTCCCCCCCCCTCTTTTTTTTCTTTCTTTTTCTTTTTCCAAAAATCCCCTCCCTCTCCCTCTCTCTCTCTCCCTCATCCTCACCCTAACCCTAGCCGCCGCCGCCCCTCACCCGCGCCGCTGCCGCCGTCCTCCCCTCCGGTGAGGTTTCTCCCTTCCCCCCTCCCTCCTCTCCTTCCCTCCCTCCTCCTTCCCTCCCACCGGCGTCCCCCGCTCCCGCGCCATGGGCGCGCCCGCCTCGGCCCCGGCGAGCTCGGCCTCGGCCCCGACCCCGGCCACTCCGGCCGCCCACGCCCCGACCCCGCCCGGCCCCGGCCACCCCAGCCGCCCGTGCCCCGACCCCGCCCGGCCCCGGCCACCCCGGCCGCCCGCGCCCCCGACCCTGCCTGGCTCGGCCACCCCGGCCGCCCGCGCCCCTGACCCCACCCGGCCCCGATCACCCCGGCCGCCCGCGCGAGCCCCGCCCTCGCCTGCGCGAGCCCCGCCCTCGCCCGCTCGGCCCCGCCCCGCACCGCCCCAGCTCGGCCGCCCGCCTCCCGGCGAGCTCGGCCGCCCCCCGGTTCAACCGCCCCGGCCCCCGGCTCGGCCGCCCGCGCCGCCCCTCCCCCGCGCTCGGCCCAACCGCCCCGCCCCGACCCCGGCTCGGCCGCCCCGTGCCTTGGCTCGGCCGCTCCCGTCGCGCCCCGGCCCGGTCGCCCCGCCCTCGCGCCCGGCCTCGCCCGACCGTGTCCTCGCCCCGTCCGTGCCTCACTCATAGTGGTCCGTGGCGTCCTCGCTCGCCCGTGCTCGCTTGCCCTGGCATGTTTGCCCGCTCGCCCCACCGTGCCTTGCTCGCGTCGTGTCGGCCCTCGACGTGGCCTCGAGCTCGGCCCAGTGTGCCTATGATGCGTGGCCTTGAGCTCGGCTAGCGCACGGCCCCGACGTGCGCATTGTTAGCTCGTGGCGTGTGCGTGCGGCCTCGCGCGCGTGCCCGCGTAGTGCGCGTGCCTTGGCACGACCCGTCGTGCCTTTGTCTACCCCCCGTATCCTATGCGCGCTAATCACGTTGTTTATATTAATAAGATAGGAGTCTCAATTTGGAAATTGGTTACGTTAGTTAAATTGTATAGCTA
Source organism: Zea luxurians (assembly GCA_029449295.1). Classification (NCBI taxonomy): domain Eukaryota; kingdom Viridiplantae; phylum Streptophyta; class Magnoliopsida; order Poales; family Poaceae; genus Zea; species Zea luxurians. The sequence goes on from JAOPSE010000003.1 coordinate 21,447,913, forward strand.
ATCGTCTATCTTATTCAATGTTAATCTACTAAAAATGGTCACGTTTACATTAGTGCATGTAGCTAATTCTTATCATTGAAGATAAGTAGACCTGGAGCACGTAGCATTTAGTTGTTCGTCTACCCGTAGTGCGTCTCGGGCATAAGCTTTAACCCTCGCGAGACCTTTCCCCGCCTCTTTCTAACCATGGTAAATTCATCATCGTATGTGATATTCTATGCATATTTACTTTATTTGTTCTTTCGTAATGGTGTACTGTTTGTTTCCTAATTTGAATGGATGGATGTATGTATGCTTGCAATCGCATAGAGAACGATCCGGTCGAAGAGCCCGAAGAACTCGCAGGAGAAGCCCCTGAGCAGCAGTCGGTTGGTGGAGGCAAGTGTCCTTTGACCTATCTCTGCCCTAATCATTCTTTAATTCACCTCCCGCATTACACATTTATACTTAAGGATTGACTAGCTTTTGTTATCCATGTCCTTGTTTACCTATTTGGGTCGGATTATTATTGTTTAGCTTCATGCTATTGCTCAACTCTAATCAATGAACATGATGAGATTATATATGATACGCTGTTTTCCCTTCTCTTATGATGATGTTGTACTTGTGGCCTTTAAGGGGGCTCGAGCAGTTTCTCGAGTACCTCTCCGTAAGGACCTGTTCTATGGATGACCGCCCGGGAAAACAGTGCAACCATGAGGGTGGAGTGGGACGCCCTTAGCTGAGTAATTAGAGGATCCGGGGTGTAGTTCGCTTCGCCATCGTGCCGTCAATGGGGCTCGGTGTATGCGGCTCGCTCTGCCAAGGTTGATTTGTCCCTTGGGGAGGAGTGCGGTACATTTAGGAAACCTAACGGGCGGCTACAGCCTCGGGGAATCTTTGTAAAGGCTACGTAGTGAAACCCTGCCTATTCACCTTGGTAGTGTTTAAGGGTTTGATCGGCCCGAGGCAAGAGGGAATCACGGCTTGTGGGTAAAGTGCACAACCTCTGCAGAGTGTTTGAAAACTGATATATCAGTCGTGCTCGTGGTTATGAGCGGCCAAGGGAGCTCCAATGATTAGTGGTACTTGATCAGAGACATTTTGGTTTACAGGTGGCAATGAGACTGATGGTTTTGGTTACGTCTATGGTGTTGGTAAGTGGTATTCTTTCCGTTTGGAAAGGGTACATCGGGCTAATAACTTGGGTTAATGTTAAAACCTGGCTTTCTACTAGTAAATAATAACCTGACCAACCAAAAGCAACTGCTTGACTTACCCCCACATAAAGCTAGTCCACTACAGCCAAACAGGATACTTGCTGAGTATGTTGATGTGTACTCACTCTTGCTCTACACACCAAACCCCCCCAGGTTGTCAGCATTGCAACCACTGTGTTAGGGCTATGCTTCGGTGCGCCGAAGGTCTTACACGAAGAAGCAGCTTCGGCTGAAGTCGTCCCCAGGAGACGGCCGAAGATTCCTTTTCATGGAGCTTCAGCGTTACAAACCGACATAGAGATAGAATGACCTTTTTATCCATAGAGGTCTGAGTCAATGTTGTAAACTTTTGTAAGGGGCATAATTGTAATTTGTCACAGGCTGTGACCTGTGTCTATAAATAGATGAACAGTACCTCTGTACTGTTCACGCGAACCTGTCATTTGCCTTCGCATCACACTTGTATTCTCGCCTTCCTCAGGACCGAAGGTACGTTTGTAATTTGAAATCATTTATATTCATTCATGTTAGTAAAAATGGAAATGATTCTATGATAACATTTAAACGTTTATTGTATACCTCATGATCTATACGAATACTTCGTCCCTCGTTATTATGTTTACGAAGGTACACCCTTCGTAACCTTCGTCCGAAATTCTTTATATCCCGAAAGGATATAATGTGATGGAGGACGAAGGACTTTAACACTTAACATTTTCTGTGTTGCCTTGTTCTTAACTCTTAGCATTTGAGAACAAGCCCCCAACATTGGCGCCCACCTCCGGTGAACTCACTTCCACTTTTCTGAGCTGATGGCTTCGTTCAACAATCAAGCTGGAGCTGCTTCGGCTTCGAAGCTGGTGCTCCCGATAACAGGCGGTTCTTGCTCAGAGCCGGCTAACAAGAAGCAGAAGAAGGAGGCCCAGAGAAGGGTGCAGCATGTTGGAGTGCAGGGACCCTTCATCAAGTCAAAATGGTCCCACATTCCAATTACTTTCTCTCAGGAAGACCTTCAGCTTAAGGATTATCCTCACAATGATGCCATGGTTATCTCTTGCGTGATCAAAGGATTTCTGGTCCACAATGTCCTAGTTGATATAGGCAGTGCAGCTGATATTATATTTGCTAAAGCCTTCAGACAAATGCAAGAGCCCAAAGACAAGATTCATGATGCTACGCACCCTCTTTGTGGCTTCGGAGGGCGACAGATTGTAGCACTTGGGAAGATTACCATGCCGGTAACCTTCGGATTTGTTAACAACACAAGGACTGAGCAAATTGTGTTTGATATTGTTGACATGGAGTATCCTTACAATGCTATCATTGGCCGTGGTACTCTTAATGCCTTCGAAGCAATTCTTCACCCAGCTTATCTCTGCATGAAGATACCTTCGGACCTAGGGCCTATTGCTATTCATGGAAGCCAGGAAGCTGCTAGAAGGGCCGAAGGAAGCTGGACTGACTCCAAGGCAATCCATAACATAGATGGAGCTGAAGCTTGTGAACAGTACAAATTCAGAAGGGAGAAGGCAGCTTCAGCGGATCAGCCGAAGCCCATGTTATTGTGTGAAGACATAGCAGAGCAGAAGGTGTTGTTGGGCTCGCAATTATCTGAAGACCAGGAGAAAACCTTGATAAGGTTTTTATTCAACAACAAAGATGTTTTTGCATGGTCAGCTAATGATCTCTGTGGAGTAAACCGGGATGTTATTGAACATTCGCTCAATGTTGACCCATCCTTCAGACCCCGAAAGCAGAGGCTTCGGAAAATGTCTGATGACAAGGCCGAAGGGGCTCGCAATGAAGTAAAAAGACTCCTCAGTGCAGGAGTTATCAGAGAAGTAAAGTATCCAGAGTGGCTAGCTAACACTGTTATGGTGAAGAAGGCCAATGGCAAGTGGAGAATGTGTATTGATTTCACAGATCTCAACAAGGCTTGTCCGAAGGATGAATTCCCGCTGCCAAGGATAGACTCTTTAGTCGATGCAGCAGCTTCTTCAGAGCTCATGAGTCTCCTAGACTGCTACTCAGGCTATCATCAAATTTGGATGAAGAAGGAAGATGAGCCAAAAACTAGCTTCATAACCCCAAGTGGTACATATTGCTATCTTCGGATGCTTGAGGGGCTCAAAAATGCCGGAGGGAGTTTCAGCCGAATGACAGCGAAGGTTCTCCAGTCTCAGATAGGCAGAAATGTGTTGACTTATGTCGATGACATTATTGTAAAAAGCACGAAGCAGGAAAATCATATTGCTGATCTGTAGGAGACCTTCGCCAGTTTCAGACAAGCTGGTCTGAAGCTGAATCCGGAAAAATGTGTCTTCGGAGTGAAGAAGGGTAAATTTCTTGGATGCTTGGTTTCAATAAAGGGAATCGAAGCTAATCCAAACAAAATCGAAGCTATACTTCGAATGGAGCCACCAACCACAAGAAAGGGGGCTCAAAGATTAATAGGAAGGCTGGCATCTCTCAACAGATTTATATCCAGATCAGCAGAAAGAAACTTACCATTCTTCGAGGTGCTGAAGTCAGCTGAAGTCTTTCAATGGGGCCCAAGTCAACAAAAAGCCTTCGAAGAGCTGAAGCAATACTTAATAGATCTAACAACATTAACTCCACCAACGCCAGGGGCTCCTCTGTTGTTATATGTGGCAGCTTCGCACTCAGCAGTAAGTGCGGCACTTGTCCAGGAGAAGTTTGATGGACAAGTCAAGAAGCAGGTCCCAGTATATTTTGTATCTGAGGTCCTTAGTGTCTCAAAGAAAAATTATACAGAGCTGGAGAAGGTATTGTATGCCGTTTTAATGGCATCCAGGAAGCTTCGGCATTATTTTCAGGCATACAACATTATTGTTCCTTCTTCGCAGCCGTTGAAGGATATCATGAGAAATAGAGAAGCTACTGGGCGTATTGGAAAATGGGCTGCGGAGCTCAATGAATTTTACATTGATTATGTGCATAGATCCTCAATCCAGTCCCAAGCATTGGCAGATTTCATTGCCGACTGGACGCCAGGGGCTCAGGACGAAGAAGCAAATAAAGATGCCGAAGTATGGACAGTGTTTTGTGATGGCTCTTGGGGAACCTTCGGAGCAGGTGCAGCTGCTGTGTTGGTCTCACCATCCAAGGTTAAAACTTGCTATGCAGCAAGACTTGACTTCAGCTGCACAAATAATATAACTGAGTACGAAGCCCTGCTCCTGGGTCTTCGGAAACTAAAGGCAATGGGAATCAGAAGGGCGATTCTTAAAACTGATTCCCAGGTTGTTTCGGGTCATATTGACAAAAGTTGCAAGGCTAAAGACCCGAAGCTTGAAAAATACCTAGACACGGTCCGAAGGATCGAAGCTTCCTTCGAAGGATTTTCTGTCAAGAATATCCCTCGAGGGCAAAATGAGCATGCTGATTTACTAGCCAAGTCTGCAGCACAGGGGCTGCCGTTACCTTCGGATGTGTTCTTCGAAACAATAAAGGCACCTTCAGTAGAGCTTCTTGAAAGAGCAGTCCTCAACATTTCTCCTGTTTACAGCGAAGATTGGAGAACGGAAATAATCTCTTACCTTCAGGGTAAGTTCTTTTCAGATGACGAAGCCTACAATAAAAGAATAGAGGCAAGAGCTCGTCCGTATATCATGATAGAAGGGGAATTATACAAACATGGAGTTTGCGCTCCGCTGCTCAAGTGCTTATCTAGAGCCGAAGGTATAGAGTTGATGAAAGAGATACATGCAGGCCTGTGTGGATCCCACATCGGATCCAGGCCGTTACTTGGAAAAGTGTTCCGCCAAGGATTTTATTGGCCGAAGGCAGCTTCGGATGCAGCGGAGTTAGTTCAAAAGTGCGAAGGTTGTCAAAAATGTGCAAGAGATCAAAAGCAACCTTCGTCTTTGACACAGCTGATACAACCCATCTGGCCATTGCAAAGGTGGGGCCTTGACTTGTTGGGTCCATTACCACCGGCCCAAGGGAATCTAAGATATGTTATAGTAGCTGTGGAGTATTTTTCCAAGTGGATTGAGGCGAAGCCATTAGCCACAATAACTTCGGCCACTGTCCAAAAGTTTTTCTGGCAGAATATTGTCTGTCGCTTTGGGGTACCGAAGGCCATCACTGTAGATAACGGAACGCAGTTCGACTCCGAAGCTTTCAGAAATTTCTGTGATCAAATTGGAACGAAGATCCATTTTGCATCAGTCAGGCATCCGGAGTCGAATGGGCTTGTTGAAAGGGCCAACGGCATCATAATGACAGGAATAATGAAGTTAATCTTCAATCAACCAAGGGGAAAGTGGCCAGATCAGTTGACCAAAGTGGTGTGGAGCCACAATACAACAACATCAAGGTCTACAGGCTTTACCCCATTCAAATTATTATTCGGTGACGAAGCAATAACTCCGGAAGAAGCTAAAGCTGGGTCAATAAGGGTAGTAGCTTCGGCAGAATCAGGCCCCGAAGATGCTTGCCTTGTGGAAAAAGATACTTTAGAGGGGATCAGGCTTCAGGCCGTGGAGAATATCAATAAATATCAAGCTGAAACAATCAGGTGGCGAGATAGAAAGGTCCGCTTAAAAAATATTGAGCCGGGACACTTGGTGCTTCGGAGAGTGGCCAACCCAGATACAGTGGGCAAATTACAATTGAAGTGGGAAGGGCCTTTCTTAGTAGCATCCTCGTCAAGGCCTGGTTCGTACAGATTAAAGGACATGGATGGCAACGAAATTCCAAGATCTTGGAATGCAGATGAGCTTCGGAGATATTATGTATAACCTGATGTAACTTTTTATGTTTTTCTTTTTTCATGGCACCCTTTTCCTTTCTAAAGGGGGAGAAAGGTTTTTAATGGGGCCATCATATGTAATTTCCTTTTTAGTTTTATAAGAGCAAAATCCCCCAAAGAATGTAAATGTAAAAGCTGAGAACGCACCATCGAGTGCCGAAACTGAAAAAAAAAGAGAAGAAGCTCCAAAGACGTCCCTAAGGGGATGCAGAGCTCTGATTCCGCCGAAAGTAAAAGGCGAAGAAGCTCCAAAGACGTCCCTAAGGGGATGCAGAGCTTACAGCGAAAAGTCAACGCTGATACCGCCTAAGTAAAAGGCGAAGGAGCTCCAAAGACGTTCCTAAGGGAATGCAGAGCTTATACCGCCTAAGTAAAAGGCGAAGAAGCTCCAAAGTCGTTCCTAAGGGAATGCAGAGCTAATGTGTGGTTGGTTCTAAAGAAATAATGGCTGAGAGTGTGGCTTCGGACATATGTTTTGGACATTCATTCGCACATTACATCACATCATGGCATTTGCATGCATAAGCATTCATTCATAGCATTTATATACCAAAGTGGTTTTTTATGATTCGTTATGTAAAAGAAAAGCTTCGGCAAAAAGAAGAATTGGTCTCTTATGCTTTGTTGTGTACAAAAAAAAAAGAAAAGCTTCGGCAAAAAGAAGAAGTGGTCTTTTATGCTTTGTTGCTCGGCAAAAAGAAGAATTGGTCTCTTATGCTTCGTTGTGTACGAAAAGAAGGGAAGGTGTTTTTTCGCCCTCGGCTCAAAATACTGATTTCGTCCACATCAAAGCGCCTCAGTAGAAGGGTAAGGATATATTACAAGGTATGTACAAAGTTCCTTGAGAACAGTTTAATTGTATTTACAAAAGTTGTTACAAAAGTATCCTTCCTATAGTATACTTCTACTGATCTTCATTAAGCTTCAGCTTCGGCGACAGCTTCGGCGACATATCTTAAGCATCATCTTCACCTTCGTCATCCTACATAAATCAAGGTATCGTGAGTAAAAATCAAGTGCAAAGGAGAAGGTAAGTACGAAGTATCATTTCTTACTGGTTCAAGATGACTTCGAGCTTCGTCTCCAGCCTTCTCCCGCCCGCCTTTTGTCCATATCATTTTTATGAATCTATTTGAGATGCTTCGGGCGAGGTCAGGTATATCGTCCAGGATTGATGGAGACAGGGTGAAGTTGGGCCTGTTGACGATTTTCCCATGCTCGCAGCCGGCCTTCAGGAACGCAGCAGCGGTACCCCGAGAAGCTACCCAGGCACAGAAGTCACCGTGCCCGGCTATAACTTCGTCAAGTTCTTCGATTTCAGCTTCAATATGATCGAAGGCTTGTGGTAAATTTTCCGCTGAAGGGTTAAATTTCCCGCTGCTGGCTCCAACAGAGTAAAATATCTTTTTTAATCGTTCAATACAATTATTGCTAAATTTCAAGCATTTGTCTTGAAGGCTTGTTAATGATTTCTTCAAGTCTGAGTTGGCCTGGACCTCGGCTTCAAGTTTCGAATTAAGCTCTAGCTTCTCCTGATCAAATTGTTTTGATTGACTGATAAGCTTCGAATTCAATTCTGATACTTTAGCTTCAGTCTCAGCCAGCAAGCCTTCGGTCGATTGGAGCTCGAAGTCTTTCTTTTCAATGATAGCTGATTGTTCTCTTATCTTGCTCTCTAAATTTTCAATTATAGCTTCGTGTTTTTTGTCCTCCAAATCTTGTTGCATCTTCAGAGCCTTGCTCAGTAGCATGCTCTGCACAGAAACAACTTTTGTTAGTAACATTTTCATTATTAACAACAATAAAAACCAGAGAAAAGATTCTTTACCTTGAAGTTGGAATAAAATAAGCTGCCGACGATATGTTGTCGTCGGTAGCGGCTGATATCTGTCTCTAGCTTCGGAAAACCGATACTCTTTGATAGAGTACCGATGACCTTAGCTCCAGTTTGGTCTCGAATGCAGCCCAATTTTTCGTCATCAATGCCTCCAAATAGAAGGGCTCCTGGCTTGTAGCCGCAAGATTTGGCATAGTCCTTAAGTTCTTCCATTTCGGCCTTCGACAGTTTTTGCCCAATTAAATTTTGAAATGTGTAAGCTTCGTCGTCCGAAGTATCTTCGGCCATTTCTTTCCCCTTCCCAGGCACTGTGGCCATGGTTTTTTCAGCAGCAATGGCAGTTTCTTCTGCAGCCATATCTTCCAAAATTTTGTCAATGTCCTCAATAGTAGTTTCTAAGTTCACATCTTCGGCTGTAGCGGCTTCGGTAGCCGCGACCTCCGAAGGTGCGACTTCGACGTTTGTTGTGCCTTCAGCAGCTGCCGTTTTCTGAATTGACGCCCTCGGCGGCGTCTTATCTATAACTTCGGTCACTGCAATAATTCTTTGCCGCTTTGGTTTGGTTATCTTCGTTTGTTCCGGCTCTTCTACCTTTCGAAAAAGCTTCGTCAGTTCAGGCCCTAGTGGACTTAGCTTCATGGGCACGGGTTCAGTCATTACCTTTAAAATTTCCTCCACGTCGCTGGTAGAAGGTGGTGTGGGGGTCCCCTCTTCTTCGGATAATTTTCGCTTCGCAGTTGATATTTTTCTTTTCTTGGGAATTTTCTTCTCTTTTGCTGGCCTTTCTTCATCCTTGTCCAGAGCTTCGGCCACTCTTTTTCTTTTTTGGCCCTCAGCACCCTTGTTCAGCCGTTCATAGTCAGTGTACTCGAAGCCCAGGGCATCAAGCACTCGGTTCAGCCTTCGCTTCGGACGGGTGCCGAAGGCCGCTGTCATTAGTTGATCTTCTTTTTTGGAATAATTCCCCAGAATTTCATTACACATCACCTCAACTGTGTCCAGCCACTCTTGGCAGGGCTTCTTAAAGTATTGCTTGAATTTGAAGTGATATGGAAGCCGGACAAGTTCCCCCTCCTTCTTCTCCCCCTTCAACTTTGGCATTTCCCATTCTTTTAGAGTAGGGAAGACTCTGAATGCCAAGAATTCTTGAACCAGATCCCTGGTACTGATATGTTCTGCAATAATTCCGAATTCATCCATTGCCTGTTGTGTTTGACCCTCTGGTGTCATGTTGCAGCGGGGTCGGGTTTCTCCGAAGATCAGCTCGAGTGGACTTTGCACAAGCTTCTCTTTGTTGTCATCAACCATGACATAGAACCATTCTGATTTCCAGCCTGCTGGCCATTTGCTTCGGTAGCTGATCACAGGAAACTTTGCGGTTTTCCGGTAGGCAAAATTGTAGCAGCCGAAGTTATCATGTAGCCCATCTTTTCTGGCCTTTGTTTGATAATGTAACTCATGAACTCGACAGAAACTGTCGGCAAATGGCTCCACTGCTTGGCTTCGGAGGGCCCAAATATAAACGCTAAGCCTAACGATAGCGTTAGGAGTTAACTGGTGAAGATAGATACCAAACCTCTTCAGTATCTCCGCAATAATCTCGTGAAGAGGGAATCTCAGCCCAGCCTTTAAAAAGCTCTTGAAGATAACAATCTCGTCCTTCTCTGGCTTCGGGGTGGTTTCTTCTCCCCCGAAGCGAAGTAGCTTCTTCTGATTTTCATTAAAATAACCTGCTTTCACCATCTTCGAAAGATCAGCCTTTGAAACAGTTGATTTCCCAAAATCCAGGTGGCTGGGTTTGCTGGGCATGGCAATGCGATAGTCGTCTTCGGGATCAGTCCCTTCAATATTCTCTTCTTCTCCTTCGGCAGCTGTCGGGTTTGCTTCAGCAGTGGGCATGTCTTCCGCAGTCACCAGTCCGGAACGCTGCATCGCTTCGGAGATGGGCACAGTATTCGAACCTTCGGCTTCGTCTCCCTCACGTGCAACTTTGGCAGTAGATCGCACTCTCGTCATTTGATTCTGAGTTTGGGGAAGTTAGATACTTTTTTTCTTTTTTCTTTTCTCCTGAAGCCCTTCTTTCTGACGAAGCAGACGTCGAGGTGGACCTTCGATTGATTCTGAGAGTCAAGCTTCGGCTATGGTTAAAAATTTTGGCAGCAAAACAGTGCAAATAGCAATGAATGCTGTGGTAACTTCACACCTACCCGTCTGTTTATATAGTGCTGCAGGAAAGAAGGCGAAGCGGCAGGATTTTTACACCAAGCGGGCAGTCACTTGTACTCGCTGTGCAGTGGACCGCAAAGATCAAACAGTAACTCTGCAAGGTGGGCCTGGCACGCGCTCGGAAGCCGGATCGTCTCTCCGCAACGAGCTCAGGGAAGGTGTTTTTTGGACCTTCGGCTTCCCGAAGCTGAAGAGGCTTTTTTCACGGGTCAAGCTCGTTACGAAAAACAATCTAGCACCGCGAAAGGGGCTACTGTTGGGGCTATGCTTCGGTGCGCCGAAGGTCTTACACGAAGAAGCAGCTTCGGCTGAAGTCGTCCCCAGGAGACGGCCGAAGATTCCTTTTCATGGAGCTTCGGCGTTACAAACCGACATAGAGATAGAATGACCTTTTTATCCATAGAGGTCTGAGTCAATGTTGTAAACTTTTGTAAGGGGCATAATTGTAATTTGTCACAGGCTGTGACCTGTGTCTATAAATAGATGAACAGTACCTCTGTACTGTTCACGCGAACCTGTCATTTGCCTTCGCATCACACTTGTATTCTCGCCTTCCTCAGGACCGAAGGTACGTTTGTAATTTGAAATCATTTATATTCATTCATGTTAGTAAAAATGGAAATGATTCTATGATAACATTTAAACGTTTATTGTATACCTCATGATCTATACGAATACTTCGTCCCTCGTTATTATGTTTACGAAGGTACACCCTTCGTAACCTTCGTCCAAAATTCTTTATATCCCGAAAGGATATAATGTGATGGAGGACGAAGGACTTTAACACTTAACATTTTCTGTGTTGCCTTGTTCTTAACTCTTAGCATTTGAGAACAAGCCCCCAACACACTGCTCAGGAGAAGATGAAGCTGTGGAAGGAGACTTCCAGGAGTTCCAAGACTACGACGAGTTCTAGGTGTGGGTTAGCGGCAACCCCCAGTCGGCTGCCTGTGAAGGCCGCGGTTATCTACGTTTCATTTTCGCACTTTGATTTATTGTAAGGACTATATGGACGTCTCAGACGTATGATGTAATCGACTATTTCCCCTTTTAATACTATTTTGAGCACTGTGTGATGATGTCCATGTTATGTAACTGCTGTGTACATGAATAACTGATCCTGGCACGTACGTGGTTCGCATTCGGTTTGCCTTCTAAAACCGGGTGTGACAGGTGTGTAGGGAGCGGAGAATTCATGCTTGATGCCTTCCTCCTCAAGATATTCTTCAACTTGAAGATTCTTGAACTCTGATCCATTATCGCTCCTTATCTTCTTTACCTTTAACTCAAATTTATTTTGAGCCCTCCTTAAGAAGCGCTTTAGTGTTCCTTGGGTTTCAGATTTATCCTACAAAAAGAACACCCAAGTGAAGCGGGAAAAATCATCAACTATAACAAGACCATACTTCCCCCGATGCCGAGATAGGCAATGGGCCCGAAGAGATCCATATGTAGGAGTTCCAGTGGTCTTGACGTTGTCATCACGTTTTTGATATGATGAGTACTTCCCACCTGCTTTCCTGCTTGGCACGCTGCACAAGGTCTATCTTTCTCAAAATAGACATCGGTTAGTCCTAACACATGTTCTCCCTTTAGAAGCTTATGAAGGTTCTTCATTCCAACATGTGCTAGACGGTGGTGCCAAAGCTAGCCCATATTGGTCTTAGCAATTAAGCATGCATCTAGATCGGCATTCTCTTTTGAGAAATCAACTAAATAGAGCTTGTCGTCTAATACACCCTTAAAAGCTAATGAACCATCACTTCTTCTAAAGACAGATACATCAATATTTGTAAATAAATAATTATTAGCCCATATGACATAATTGACTGACAAACAATAAATTATACCTGAGCGATTCTACTAGAAACACATTTGAAATTGAATGCTCGGATGTGATGGCTATTTTGCCTAATCCCTTAACCTTTCCTTGGTTCCCATCTCCAAAAATGATAGTATCTTGGGAATCCCTGTTCTTCACGTAGGAGGTGAACATTTTCTTCTCCCCCATCATGTGGTTTGTGCATCCGCTATCAATGATCCAGCTTGAGCCCTATAACATCCCAATTTTTGATCCCAAGGTTAGAAACCCTAAACTCCTAAACCCCCCTTTTAACTCTCTTAAGACCTCATATCATGAGCATTTCATTCACCATATGCATACACCATGACTTCTAGTAGCACTTCACATTTAATATTTCATTTTGGCACCTAGAAAGCATAAATGAATATTTGTATAAAAGAGAAAAAGGAATTATGGAGAAAAGGAAAAGAGAAAATAAAAAAAGGAAAACCCTCTCGCCCTCCTCGGCTAGGCCGATTCCGGCCCACTTCCTCTCCCTCCCTCTCGCGCCCGCGTCTCCCCCCTCCGCCCACGGCCCAGCTCGGCCCAACCGTGCGCGCTCCCTCACCGCGCCGTCCTCTCTCTCGCTGCTGCCTGGCCCCACCCGTCAGCCGCACCCGCTCTCGCTCTCTCACGCCCGCTCCCTCTCTGGCACGTGGGCCCCAGCCGTCAGTCCCTTCTCCCTCACCCGTGATCGGCATCGACACAATCGTCGCCAGCCACCATCCGCCCGTCTCCTCACCATTACTCGCTCACTAGTGAAGTTTGACACCGATTCATCCCTGTACACTGTGACTGGGTGACCGCTCACCACGGTCTGCACCGAGCCATCCCATCGCCACCACTGTGCCGCCATTATCGCCGTCGCAATGGGCCTCGTCGGTGCCCGCCAGCCTCCACCCCTCCCCTCCTCCAGATGCCTATAAAAGGGCCACCCTGAGCCCCCCATCTCCTCACACCGGCCTCGACCATCCCTCACCCTTCCCCCGAGCTCAATCGAGCCAGCGCCGCCGCTCTCTCCCTCCACTCCAGTGAGTTCCCCTCCCTTCTCTAGTAGCCTAAGGTCCAATTGAGTTAGCTCACGAACTTCACCACCTCTCCCCGAACATGACGCACCACTTTCGCCTCCCCTGTCACGTGCAGTGGCCTCACCGGTGATCACGCCGCCGCGGAGCCCGCCACCTCCTCGTGGTCAGTCCCTCCTAGAGTGCCACCAGCCCAATTTGGTACCGCTGCCATGTTCGCCTGGGTCTGGCCACGCTAGCCCCCCTCCCTGACCCCTGAGAATCGGAACCACGGTGGAGAACCACCGTGGAACCTCGTCGGCGGTCGGTTTTCCCCGACCCCGGCCAGTTCGCCCCTCCCCTGTCAGCTGCCCCACGCCGTCGGCCCTCCCCCTTTCTCTGACGCGTGGCCCCACGCTCACGGCGCCGTCCCAGCGCCCGCCCGCACTGTTTCCTCGCTCGTGGGCTGACTCACCCGCGCGCTGGGCCAAAATTCCCCCCCGGCCCGACTAACCGAGAATCCCTTCTCTTTTTTCCTTTTCCTTTTCCTATTTTCATATATATATAGATATTTTATGCACCAAAAATAGTCCAAAAATTCTTTAAGTCACAAAATAATAATACTTAGAACTTGACACACTATATTAGCCAAAAATGTTTGATGTATTGTTATTGCCTGTTTTTGCAAGGCAAAGAGGGGTCCGACCCTCCAGAAATCATAGCTCCGGAAGAAGGGCAGGAGCCCGACCTCCCAGAAATAGAGCTTTTGTGCCAAGAGAGCTTCGACGGAGGCAAGTCCATTCTTCCCTTGATGCATAAATTACCTACACTTTCTACCACTGCCTAAGCCAGGATATGGGTTGGGTTCTATGCATTGTGAGTCGAGTGATAGCCTACATTAAAGATTATCTTTTGGGTACGAAAATGTGGGTCGAGGCAATGGTGGTTTTTCTAAAAAGAGAAATGTTTTCAAAGAGTGTATTATGAAGGGTATTCACCCTTATCACCAATTGAGTGGGATGGTCAGGGACTCCCTGGTTTAGGGGAGGGCCTCAGGTGTTGGCTCAGCCGGGTTAGGTGTGAGCATGAAGGATCGTCCCCTCATATAAGGACCGGTTTGTCATCCTTCACTACTTGTACTCATGGCAAGTACAACCACTCATGACTGTATGGGAAGTCACTCAATCTGAACTTGTACGGTCTGAACCCCAGGGTTATGATGGCTCGGGAGCACCGGGGGATAAGGAGGGGGAAGGTTTTGTCCGGTTTGGGCATCATGGTGGCCTGACTCCTTCCAGTATAATTGTTAAGGTAAGGACATGAAAGGAAGGAAAGAGTTTCGGATTCGGGTCTCATTGGCCATGGGATTGCAGAGCCGAACTAGTGGGTAAAGTGTACACCTCTGCATAGAGTTTAAAAACCTATTCGAATAGTCCATGTCCACTGGTATGGACGAGTCTAGTGTGGTATGGGAATTAGTGTTTTTGATCTTCGTAAAAAGGGCAAGTGTGTGGGTGTTTTTGGAAATAAAAGCAATGCCACGGGAGTGGGAAGCTCAGTGGTGGTTAAATGTGAAAATGTGCTACTCCTCTCTTTTGGGTAAAACATCAAGTATCGCCCTTCTCTGAAAAATAAATGAGTGACTTTAACTCCACCATACCAAGCATGTACCATATAGGTCTCTCTCTTTTACGGGCGGGATGGGCTTGCGGAATACCTAGTGTATTCACCCATATTTATCTATGTTTTTCAGCTACTGAAGACTTCTTTTCTACTATGCTCAACTAGAAGGGGGATGTGTCTGCACCCAGTCTACCTGTGGCTTGGGCTAGATGATCTTCCGTTGTGCTATGTTTCCAGGCTCGCTAGAGCTTGCATTTTGGTATTGTAATAACTACTATTTCGAGATCTGTACTATTTGAAGAAATGAATGTGTTTACTAGCCTCATGGGACTAGTAATTGTATCACATTTGAGTCCTAAAGAATCGGGACGCTTAAGGTGGTATCAGAGCCATAGAACTGGCCGTAGACCGTAGCCCTAACCTAAAAAGCTTTCCTCAAAAAGAAAGACCTCTTAACCTCTTAAAAACTTTCTCTCCTTTCCCCAGTATTAACAACCCTTCTTCTCTTGCTACCAGATGGAAGGCACCTTTGTCCTTAAGACATCCAATTGCTCAGAGGTGGAGGGATTCCCTCACCTTCTTCGGAGTTGTGCGCTTCACATGGGGATCCGCAAGAAGCTGGAGTATGTCTGGAAGGAATACCGCGAGAACGGGATTGAGAAATGCTCTATGGCGGTCTACCTGGGAGAAAGCTGAAGCTACCCCAATCATCCTCCCTTTCAGATCACCGCCATTGGCCACCGCTTCCTAGATACTTGCCAGAATGCTTCCCAAAAAGCCCTCTGCCAGCTATGCCAAAACTACAGCAGGGAAGTCTGTGAGACACCCCTCCGCAATTTTCCACCTAGCAACAAAAATACCCCTACTTGGAGGAAAAGACTCCAGGCTTTGTTAGGAAGAGATCATAATGAAGATGACCCTACCATAATATACATGGTCGGATATCTCCACACCCTTAATAACCACTTTGACGACCTTTTCTACCACTGCACCCACTTAAACTCCTGGGTGGAAGGCTTAGAGCAGCAAATCAAGGAATTGAAGGAGGAAAAGGCGGCTCTTCAAGGCAGTCTCGAGATGGCGGAAGGCAAGGAAGCCAACACTCGTGAGGCATACTGGACCCTAAAGATGGACTATGCTTGGAGGCTGAAGAAGCTCACCCCCGTCAAGAAGATCCGAAAGCGTTTTAAGAGTCAAGGATGCCAGACTGACCCAAAGGAAGAAGCCCCGCCAACAATACCTTCCCTAGGGATAGAGAACTTTTCCGACGTCGAGGAAGTGTCCTTGTCTAGCCTTGATGATCTTCTTAGGGAGTTTGGGGACACTTCAGTGGATAACACTCATG
Source organism: Zea luxurians (assembly GCA_029449295.1). NCBI lineage: Eukaryota > Viridiplantae > Streptophyta > Magnoliopsida > Poales > Poaceae > Zea > Zea luxurians. Next base: position 21,463,767 of record JAOPSE010000003.1, read on the forward strand.
CGTTGTGTAATCTATTGTGGTTGTTATGCTTGTAATGAACTAGAGTGCTGAATAAAATAACATGTTTGAAAAAATGATGGCATATTCATAGTAGTAATCCTTTCTCCCCTCTGGCAGATGGCCTCGAATAAAACCGCGCCTACCGCCTCGGGAATTGGAGCAAGGACTCCCCTAGGTATCGAAGGAGAAGTCGGTGGAGAAGGGAGTGAGACCCACCTCCCCGCGCCTCCGGAGTTGCCACTAGACCTAGCCCAAGTTCTAGCCAACCAAACCCGACTCATTGAGGTCCTCACTAGAAGCCTCAAGAACCAACGCCTGATTGGAGGAAGACCTCAGGACAGAATGGGAGAGTTCCTAAGGCTCAAGCCTCCCATGTTTGTTGGATCTAGCAACCCGCTCGATGCTGATGACTGGCTGCGCACAGTGAAGTGGAAGTTAGAGGCCATTGGATGCCCTGAAAACCAACGTGTTCACCTAGCTGCTCATCAGCTCTCCGGGATGGCCCTATCCTAGTGGGATACTTTCAGCGCTACCGTAAGAGATGCTACCTGGGCAGAATTTGAGGCTGCTTTCTGAGAGCATCATGTGCCCTTAGGAATCGTCCAGCTCAAGGAAGAGGAATTTCGGGAATTAACTCAAGGAGGGCGATCCGTCAGTGAATACATCCACAAATCCACAGTACTTGCTCACTATACACCTGATGATGTCAGCATAGAAGCCAAGAAGATGGCCCGTTTCTTAAAGGGATTAAGACTAGAACTCAAGACCATCCTTGCCAGCCAAGACTTCCTCAGTTTCTCGCACCTCTCGAACAAGGCCATCCAGGTGGATAGAGCACGAGAAGAAGAAAAAGGTCACCTCAAGAGGAAATTTCAAGTTCTCCGAGCTCAACAACAAGACAGGCACTAGAGGGTTCGATCTTTTGGGTTCTCTTCCAAAGGGTCAAACTTCAGCAAACCAGCAGGATTCGCTCCGTCACGTCTCAACCAGCCTGGTCAAAGTTCCTTCCGCACCTAGTCTGTTGCAAGCAGCCAACCTCCAATCAATGTTTGTTGGCACTGTGGGGACCCCAGTCACTTCAAGAATAATTGTCCATAGTTGAAGACATCTGTACCTGCCTACTCCAACTCGGTGAATGGCCCTAGGAATATTTCGGCAACCGCCTCCAAGGCACCCTCCACTAATAGCTAGCTAAGTAAGACCCAGTTTCACGGCAGGGCTCGAGTGAACCACGTCGACGCCCAAGAAGCTCAACAAGCCCCTGGAGTAGTGCTCGGTGAGTTCCTAGTCGAATTTACCCCGCTGCTGTGCTTTTCGATTCTGGAGCATCTCATTCTTTCATCGCCACTAGTTTTGTGGAAAAGCATGGCATCCCCACTACATCTTTAGAAATTCCTTTGGTCACCCGAACCCCTGGGTCAGACCTTCTATGCCACCTCAAATGCTCCCACGTCGGAATTCTTTTAAGTGGGGTAGTATTCTTGGTGGACTTAGCCGTACTACCATCCCACGGAATTGATGTGATCCTAGGAATGGATTGGTTGACCCAGCACAATGGCATAATAAGCTACGCAGATAAGACTATTCTTCTCACTGACCACCAAGGAAAATCAGTTTCGTGTAAAGCTCAGCCACCAGCCCAAGATCCAATGGTGTTCAGCCTAGCAGCAGAAAGTATATTTGTGGTAGAAGAATTCATGGATGTGTTTCCGGAAGAGTTGCCAGGAATGCCTCTGGAAAGAGAAGTAGAATTCTACATTGATATCCTCCCAGGCCCCGCACCAATCGCAAAGAGACCATACCACTTGCCCCCACAGAATTGGCAGAACTAAAGCTTCATATCACAGAACTTCAACAGAAAGGGTATATTCGTCCTAGCTCATCCCTTTAGGGAGCACCAGTATTGTTTGTCACTAAGAAGGATGGGAGCATGAGAATGTGCATTGATTACAGATCCTTAAATGAAGTTACAATCAAGAACAAGTATCCACTACCTCGGATTGATGACCTTTTTGACCAACTTCAAGGGGCCAAGTATTTCTCCAAGATTGATCTAAGATCAGGATACCGTCAGTTGAGAATCAAGGAAGCAAACATTTAGAAGACAACATTTGTTACCCGATATGGTCAGTACGAGTTTACAATGATGCCCTTTGGACTAACCAATGCACCCACCTTCTTCATGAATCTTATGAACAAGGTGTTTATGGAAGAGTTGGATAAGTTTGTCGTAGTCTTTATTGACGACATCCTCATCTACTCCAAGAATCGTGAGGATCATGAACATCATCTCCGGATTGTCCTTGGGAGACTTAGAGCACATCAGCTCTATGCCAAGCTCAGCAAATGCGGATTTTGGTTGGAAAAGATAGCCTTCCTCGGGCATATCCTGACTGCAGAAGGGATAGAAGTGGATCCATCCAAGGTAGAAGCAGTATCCAAATGGAAGCATCCATCAAACGTTAGTGAAGTTCGAAGCTTTTTGGGAATGGCGGGATATTACCGCTGTTTCATCAAAGGATTTTCCAGCATTGCAAAACCATTGACCGAACTCCTCAAGAAAGACAACAAATTTGTGTGGACCCCAAAGTGTGAAGAAAGTTTCCAAGTCATAAAGAAGAAACTAACAACCGCACCAGTGCTGACATTGCCGGATATCCACCAAAGCTTTGTCATCTTCTGTGATGCTTCAAGACAAGGTTTGGGATGCGTGCTAATGCAGAATGAGAAAGTCATTACCTATGCATCTCGCCTACTCAAGCCTCATGAATAGAATTATCCAACCCATGATTTGGAATTAGCAGCCATAGTGCATGCTCTCAAGATATGGAGACACTACTTGATTGGGAACAAATGTCACATATTCACATATCACAAGAGTCTGAAGTACATCTTTACCCAACTAGATCTCAACCTCCGTCAGCGAAGATGGCTAGAGTTAATTAAGGACTATGACATCGAGATCCACTACCACCTAGGAAAGGCAAACATAGTGGCGGACGCCCTCAGCCGGAAACCTTTCGGGAAGAAAGCAACAAACTTCTTGGAAGACTAGAAGAGAGAATCGACTCAACTGAATGCTTATTTGGGAGAAAATGGCAGTATAGAAGTTAAACCGATGCTGGAAGACCTCATTCGCAAAGCTCAGCGTTTGGACGCCGAGATGGCAGGACTTGCAAAAAAGCCTAGCAAGGAACAACTTCGGATCTCAGGACAGATGAAAAGGGGACCCTTTTGTCGGTGTTTTGGGTCCGACCGCACACCCGGGGTTGCTCCTCAAGGTGTTTTTAGGAGTAGGACGGTGTCGACGACTGTAGCAAAATGGTTCGTGCCGATCGCACGAGGGACAGTGGACAAGGTTTACAGGTTCGGGCCGCTTGGAGATGCGTAACACCCTACGTCCTGGTATGCTCGGTGAATGTGGTTACAAGAGAGCTCTCTGGATCGAGAATACAGAGAGTTGACGTGGTGGCTAAGTAAAGGGTCGATCGTTCTGAAGGGGTGCTCCCTAGGCCTTATATACTCAACCGTGGGGCAGTACACGCGGATAAGATAACAATAAGTAGCTAAAAGATAGTGAACCTCTTGAGATTATCCCTACATAACCCTCGCCGACTTATCCTCGCATGGCTTCGTTGCATGGAGGCTCTAGTGCGGGAAAGTCGGATCTCTGTTGCAGTCACTCGCTCGACGCTGTGGGCCGTCCGGGTTTGCACCAATCCGGCCTCATGTCGTTCTGCTTTGCTGGTTGTTTCTCCCCAGGCCCACGAAAGAATGACCTTACGATTTATTGGGCCCTTGGGCCTTTCGTGAGGTCCTTTGCTCTTTTAGTGGACCCAGGGGATATCTATCCCCCACAAGCCCCCGATCTTTGGGTTAATTTAGAGGTAATCAACCCAAAGATCCCAGGTTCAGCTTGTAGGTGATTTGAAGAAAGATGGCTTCCTGTTGTCTTCTCCTGCTCCAATCACTCGTTGACCAAAGCCTAGTTTCGTGCCTGTGCCTTAGAGGTCGGCATTCCAATTTGTAGGATTCTGAACTTCATTGGGTGCACCGGAGGTGCACCCAATGGGTGTAGCCCCCGAGCTTCGAGTAGATTTTAGAAAATAATCTACTCGAAGGTCTTCAGTAGGGATTATTTCCGTTTGTGTTCCTCCACTTTGGTTGAGGGTTGGCTTTTTAATCTGTCCCACGCTTTAGAAATCAGCACTATCTCGGCTTGGAATGATAATCCATGGGTGCACCGGAGGTGCACCCAACGGGTGTAGCCTCCGACCTTCAAGTGGATTTTTGAGGATAATCCACTCGAAGGTCTTTCTTTTGCGTCTTTTTGCTGAAGATTATCCTTTTTGCTTGTAAAAAATTGGCATGATGTCATCCGCACTATGTCATCAATATTATGCTTCAGAGGTCAGCATGCATTTTTGTCTTTTGCAGCCGAGTTCGCAATCCATCCATATCTTGATGGGTAGTGCAATTTATTTGCTCTGTGACTGATTGGACATTTGATGGACGTTCTCTGTCTAGTCTTCAAGTCATTTCTGTCGACCATATTTTGTACTCCACTGGCTATATTTGGCTTCCCTCTAATTCTCACTGATATCTCATTTTTGTCTTGAGGCATTCACTGTGTGCCCTGCACAGATGTGACCAATTTGAAAAGTATACTGATAATTCCTGGGCGTCCCCCCCAATGGGTGTGGGCAAGGGACGGCTTGGTACGCTGAGTGTTTTAGCCGGCTGCTTCTGAGTAGTAATGTGATGTGACGGCGAGTGTAATCATATCCTTCGCGCTGTTGACTGGAGTCCCAATGGGTGTAGTGTTGCGTGAAACGGCGTCAGCCGCCTGATGTGTCTTCAGACGAGTGGAAGTGCTTATTGAATGCTTTGCGACTGTTCAGTGACCGCGGTTGGAGGTGAGCGGTTGCCTTCTCCCTTTATAAATAACGCCGTTGCCTTTCTGGTTTTTTCACATCTCCTCGCTGTTCTTTACTGCTTCCTTCTCTTCTCTCCCGTCTGCTTCCGCCATGGGCAAGAGTAACAAGCGCAAACGCGAACCGACTCCTCCATCGGAGGATTTCGGTGACTCGGAATACTCGGAGGAGGAGTTCTCCTCCGGGTCCGAGGGATCTCCGGCTCCCGTCTCTCCCCCGGCGTCGTCCGATGACTCGGACGACTCCCAGGGGATAGCCACGGAAGTCTGGACATACATCTGGGCCGTCGAGCGCTCCGGGCTTGAGGGCTCGGATGAGACGGAGTACTCCTCGGATGAGGAGGACTCGGACGGCGGCGGCGAGGACGAGCACGACGACGACGACGACGACGACAACGACGACGGTGGCGACGGTGACGGCAACGGCAGCGGCAGGGGCAGCGGCGACGGCGGCAGGGATGGTGACGGTGGCAGCAGCAGGGGCAGCACCAAAGGCGGCAGCAGCAAGGGCAGCACCAAGGGCGGCGGCGGCAGGGGCAGGGCCAGTGGCTAGACGCCACTGGTCTTCTTGGATATTAGTATAGTATAGTATAGTATAGTTAGAATAATGTAGTAGTAATGTAGAGTAGTATAGCGTAGTATAGTAGTAGTAATGTATTGTAGTAAGAGTAGGGAAGTATCAACTCGCGAAGAGTTGATTTGTAAGTTTATTAACTTCCCTTTGAATGAAAGAATGACGTTTGGCTTCTCTTTTGATGACTGTCCTGCTTATTTGTGAGTCTAATTCCTTTGAAAGAGTAAAATGAAATACTCGGGCATTGAACTGGAGTTTTCTGAAATGGTTGCCGAGTAACTTTGTAGGTGGTGTTGGCGCTTATAGAAGTAACTATCGAGTAACTGAAGATTGTGTCGGCGTTTTTAGAAGCAACGCCGAGCAACTAATCATTGTATCAACGTTTTAGAGGCAACGCCGAGTGACTGAATATGATATCAACATTTTTAACGTCGATTGACTGGAAGTCGGCATCGGCATTTTAGAAGTAATGCCAAGCAACTGAACATGAAAACAGCGTTTTAGAGGCAACGCCGAGTGACTGGAGGTCGATGTCGGCATTTTAGAAGTAATGCCGAGCAACTGAATACGAAATCAGCGTTTTAGAGGCAACGCCGAGTGACTGGAGGTTGATGTTGGCATTTTAGAAGTAATGCCGAGCAACTGAATACGAAATCAGCGTTTTAGAGGCAACGCCGAGTGACTGGAGGTCGATGTCGGCATTTTAGAAGTAATGCCGAGCAACTGAATACGAAATCAGCGTTTTAGAGGCAATGCCGAGTGACTGGAGGTCGATGTCGGCATTTTAGAAGTAATGCCGAGCAACTGAATACGAAATCAGCGTTTTAGAGGCAACGTCGAGTGACGGCAGGCCGTCCGAGCCACTTTAAGGATGATGGCCGAGTGATGAGGTGGCGCATCAGTGTTCTGGGGATAACTGCCGGGTGACCACGTGGCACGCTGGTTTTGGAAATAACCGCCGGGTGATGACTGGGCACTTTTTGAAACGGTATCTGGCTCGAGAATATCCCATAAGAGCTGCGCTTTTAGCCGTCTTTGCTTTCCGTGCCCTAGTTCTTGCATTCCCGCTTCTGAATCCTCTCTGCTGCTCGCCTCCACTTTGCTCGCTGGTAGAATTGAGATGGCGCCCAAGAGGAAGACCGCGAGCTCGTCTGCTGTGGTGATTCCTCCGATCGATCCCAACAGCCAGTTGCCTTTTGCAGGTAACCACATGTCCATCATTTCCGAAGCTGAACTCCTCCACCTCGTGTCCATCGGGGTTCTTCCTCCGCAGGAACTCTGTTCTTGGCGGATTTGCCACGGGACTACTGTCCCGATAGAGGATACCCACGAGTCTGTAGTTTACGCCCCTTTTCTTCTCCGTGGCCTTGGCCTTCCCATCTCTCCCTTTTTCCGCGGTCTCCTTGATTTCTACCACATTAACCTGACCCATCTGAACCCTAACTCAATTCTGCAAATCTCCATCTTTGTTCACTTATGCGAAGCCTTTCTTGGCGTGCTGCCGCATTTCGGCCTATGGAAATACCTGTACCATTGTCGCCCTGGGATGGCCGGGGGACAACATCAGTTGGTCGGAGGTGCCAGTTTGGAGATGCGCCGCGGGCGGAAGACTGAGTATCTTGAGATTCCCCTCAAAGACAGTATTAAGGGGTGGCGTTTAGAGTGGTTCATAGTTGATAATTGTGGAAATTCTCTCCCCTCCTGGTCGGGAAGACAGCCAGACGTTCGCACCCCAAGCTGGACCGAGTCTTCCACGGATGAGGAGGTAGCTGAGGCGAGTGTGTTGCTAGCTGAAGTTGGACTGCTGAAAGAGAGAGGTCTAATTGCTGAAGCTGTGGTCACTGACTTTGTTTTCAAGAACATTCAGCCACTGAAAGATAGGGCCTACCCAGCTTATCTGTATCGAGGGCTAGCCGACTCAACTCGGGTTACCAACAGGAGAATCCCCTCTGCTGACTTGGTGAGCCGACTTGAAATGATTCTCAGGGGCAAGGTGTCCAATGTTGGTGCTCCAGTGGCGTACTCGGCCTGGAACTTGCCTCCTCCCAAAGCCTTCACCCTTTTCGTGTCAAATCCACCTGTGACTGATGGCAATTTGGGCCTTAGAGTGCGACCCTCTGCTGAAGAAGTCAGTACTTTGGTTGCTTCGCTTGGGGAGATTCCTGATGACGAACGACAAGTCCATTTTGAGGTGCCCCTGAACCCTAGTGATGCAGATATAAATGCCATGCTTGATCTGCTAGCTGAGGATTCTTCCGACGCTGCTCCTGCTGGTACATTGGCAGTGGTGCCCCTCCCAGGGGTTGATACAACTTTGGATGTTCAGAGACCTGTCGGTACTCGCCCGAGGCGCCCTAGCCGAACCAATCAGCCTGAGCCTTCTGCTGATGAGCAAAAGAAGAAGAGAAGACGCCTCCGGCGAGTATCCAGTTTTGTTGAGGATGCTGGTACCTCAGTTCCTGCTGCTGAGGAAGTGCCTGCAACTAGACTTACTGACGCTGACCCCAATGGGTGTACCCAAACTGCTACTGATCCCAATGTGGGTGCTCCATCTGTTGCTGACCCCAATGGGTGTGCTGCTTGTGTTGTCACTGTAGAAGATGAGGAGGAAGAGAATGAGGCTCCTTTGACTCGGAAAAAACAGTCGGCAGTTCATCGCCAGCGGTGAAAGTAGTGGAGTTCCTTCTGCTTTGTCTGCCCTCATTGGTCTGCAAGAATTGTCCCTGGCCAACTTTGATCAAACTCTTGAGGATATGGTCCCAGAAGCCTTGTTATCAGAGCCAGTGGATGATGATGCAACAGAGGCTCGCGCTGCCGTGCCTGATGCTGGACTGAGGTCATCCTGTGCCTCGTCGACCTTAGAGCGCGATCTCGAGGGTCGGGAGACTGACTTGGATCATCCTGGTCCTATGGAAGTAGTTGAGGGTCCATCAACCTTAGAGGTGGTTACTGCAGAGAGCCTGGACCTCAAGAATGGTGCTGACACATGCCCAGCCCCCGAGGATGTCGCCGGGGATGACTTAGCTCGGGTGAAGAGTGTAAGCCACTGCCCAGCCCCCGAGGGTGCTGCCGGGGATGATCCGGCTCAAGTGGGCAGTGCCAACTATAACCCAGCCCCCGAGGGTGCCCAAGAAGAGTATCCTTCCTGTACTTCCATGGACGCTCACGCGGGATCTCCTCCACACTCTGGCTGTATGGTGGTAGCCCAGAATTTGGATCAAGGAGTCGCTTTAGAGGACAGCGCCCCTGCTGACCGAGTGTTGGGCTCTGTTGAAGGTACTGAGTTGATCTCTGCTGATTCGTTGCAAACTGCTCCGGGTGGTGGCCTTACATCTGCTTATCAACTGGTCTCTCCTGATTTGGGGATACCTTCGTTCTTTTCCAACCTCCAGGTACTGTGATGTATTTTAGCTTGATTTTTACGTTGCCTGAACTTCTGTCATTATACTCATTTGTTCTCCTTATCAGGCTTTGGTGGATGGGATGGCTAGCCAGCTGAGGCTACAGGGTGCTTCCGCCCCAGAGGTAGCTTCATCTCTTGCATGTTGGAATCCAGTGTCACTTCAACGTCGCGTCTCTGAATTGGAGGCAACCAACGCTGGTTAGTGCTTTTTTGCTTCTCTCTGCCTTCGCTGTGGACTGCCTTACCTTCTGACCCCATTTTGTTTGATTATCTCTTGCTAGGAGTGACTCGGCAGATTTCAATTCTTGAGGAAAAACACTCCCGAGATCTGGCTGAATTGGTTCAGCGGTGCACTGACTTTGAGGAGAAGTACTCTCAGGGCCAAATTGAACTGGGTCAAGTCTCTGCTGCCTTGGATGACGCCAATGCCCTGAGTTCTTCTCTTCATGCTCAGCTTGATTCTGAAAAGGTAGTTTACAAAACTGTGCCTTGCCTTACTGTGCTCCTATTACTTGCTTAGTTTTTGAAGGAGTTGACTTTTGCTCGCAGGAAGAAAAGCGTATCCTTGCTGCTTCTCGTGACAATCTTGACAGATTATATCGTGATTCTAGCAACTCGCTGACCATCTTAGAGAGGAGTCACCGCTTTACCATGGAGGAATTGGACAATCAACGTTGTAGGCTGAAGGAATCCGCGGACGAAGTGACTCGCCTCAAGCAATTGATATTAGCAAAGGATGCCACCATTAAAGAACTCCGAGCTTCCAAGAAATCCATTGTCCAGGAGTTAGAGACTGCTCGACTGGCTGCTAAAGTTGCCGAAGAAACTTCTGTTACTCTCAAAGCCCAACGTGACAGAGCTATGGATAAGGCTATTCGGGCAGGACGAATACTGATGAGGAGACCCGGCGTGGTTGTTCCTGAAGACATAAGAGCTGATGTGAATGCTGCCCCTGATTCCTCGAGTCGTCCTTCTTCGTCGGTCGCTCCTGAGAAAGACTTTGCAAAATAAAGAAAAACTTTTGCGTGCTTTGAGTGCGTGGTTAGCATAATCGAGTATTTGTCAGAGGACATTAGTTCAGCGTTCGAATGATATAATGACTTTCTTATTGTATTAGAATTCATCAGTTCGTAAATTTATAGTAATGAAATGACGCATTATGAAATTTGTTTGTGGGATATGGAAGTCATCCCCTGAATTGTTGAGGCATGTTGCATCAGCTTAAGTCGTTGCCAATTTAAGTCCACTGCTCTGTTTGTAGGGCATAGTGGTCACCCCAAGTTAAGTAAGTATGAGCATGTTGCACCGCCTTAAGTCGTTGCCGACTTAAGTCGATTGCTCCGTTTGTAGGGTATAGTGGTCACCCCGAGTTAAGTAAGCGTGAGCATGTTGCACCGCCTTAAGTCGTTGCTGACTTAAGTCGATTGCTCTGTTTGTAGGGCATAGTGGTCACCCCGAGTTAAGTAAGCGTGAGCATGTTGCACCGCCTTAAGTCGTTGCCGACTTAAGTCGATTGCTCCGTTTGTAGGGCATAGTGGTCACCCCGAGTTAAGTAAGCGTGATCATGTTGCACCGCCTTAAGTCGTTGCCGACTTAAGTCGATTGCTCCGTTTGTAGGGCATAGTGGTCACCCCGAGTTAAGTAAGCATGAGCATGTTGCACCGCCTTAAGTCGTTGCCGACTTAAGTCGATTGCTCCGTTTGTAGGGCATAGTGGTCACCCCGAGTTAAGTAAGCGTGAGCATGTTGCACCGCCTTAAGTCGTTGCCGACTTAAGTCGATTGCTCCGTTTGTAGGGCATAGTGGTCACCCCGAGTTAAGTAAGCGTGAGCATGTTGCACCGCCTTAAGTCGTTGCCGACTTAAGTCGATTGCTCCGTTTGTAGGGCATAGTGGTCACCCCGAGTTAAATAAGAATGCGAGTCAATCGTAAACGAGTTGAGCGTCTTTGAAATCTCTTCTTTATTGACGACATATTTCCACTTTACAGAATACATTGTTGCCCTAGCAGTTTTGAAATACAGCTAGGGATAAAACTTTCTGAGGTGCTCTATGTTCCAGGAGTTCCCAACTTCTGTGCCATCCATCTGAGTGAGGCGATACGATCCGGGTCTAGTGACTTCTGTTACTATGAAGGGTCCTTCCCATAAAGGTGATAACTTGTGCCGTCCCTCCCCCGTTAGAATTCGGTGGAGGACGAGGTCTCCTACTGAAAAGAACCGTTGCCACACAGCCTTGTCGTGATAGCGCCTTAGAGTCTGCTGGTACCGTGCTGATTGGATTACCGCATTCAGCCACTCTTCCTCAAGTACATCAATGTCCTCCAGCCTGGTGGCCTCAGCTTCTGCTATGCTTTCGAAGATCAACCTTGGCGCCCCAAACTTGAGATCAGCAGGTAGCACTGCCTCCGACCCATAGACCATGAAGAAAGGAGTGTTTCCATGCAGGGCTCGGCTAGGTTGGGTTCTTAGGCTCCAAACGACATAGGGCAATTCCCTTATCCACTTGCCTGCAAATTTTTCATTCTTATCGAAGACCTTTTTCCTGAGTGCCTCCAATATCATCCCGTTGGCTCGCTCAACCTGCCCGTTGGCTCTTGGATGGGCTACAGATGCATACTTGATCTGAATGCTCTTTTGCTCGCAGAAGTCAAAGAATTCTGAACTTGTAAAGTTGGATCCTAAATCAGTTATGATGCTGTTTGGTATCCCGAATCTGAATATTATGTCTTGTATGAATTCCACGGCCTTAGCAGAGGTTAAAGAGGCAATGGGCTTGAACTCTATCCATTTAGTGAATTTGTCAATCGCTACCAATACATGAGTGTATCCCCCTTGAGCTTTCTTGAAAGGTCCAATCATATCCAGTCCCCAGCATGCGAAAGGCCAAGTTACTGGTATGGTCTGCAGTTGCTGTGCTGGCATGTGTTGTTGCTTTGATAAGTATTGGCAGGCTTCGCACCTCTGAACTAACTCGGCTGCATCGTTCTTCGCTGTCGGCCAATAGAATCCTGACCTGAAAACCTTCCCGACTAGTGTTCTGGATGCTGCATGTATTCCACATTGCCCTGCATGGACCTCTTCCAGAAGTTGCTTCCCAGTGGTCGGGAGAATGCACTTCATGAGGATGCCTGATGCGCCCCTTCTGTACAGTATTTCCCCAATGAGTGTATAGTGAGCCGACTGTCTTGCAATGCGTTCTGCTGAATTCTTGTCGTCTGGTTCTTCTTCATTCTTTATATACTTAATGATCGGCCTTCTCCAGTCGTCAGAGTCTGACTCGGGTTGATCTATGATGTTGCACTCTTCTGTTTGACCCATTGAGATACTCGGCTGCAGAATTTCTTGCACGAAAACTCCGGGTGGTACCTGAGTTCGACTGGACCCTAGCTTGGACAGTACATCGGCTGCTGTGTTCTGATCTCTTTCTACATGATGAAATCTGGACCCTCGAATTTTTCTTCCAGCTTTCGGACGGCAGTGCAGTATTTTCCCATTGAATCGTTTGAGCAATCCCACTCCTTGTTTATCTGGCTGATGACTACCAGAGAGTCTCCGTATACCATTAATCTTCTGACGCCCAATGATATGGCAATGTTCAATCCATGGATCAAAGCTTCATACTCGGCTGCATTGTTGGAGGCCGGGAATAGCAACTGGAGGGCGTACTTGAGGTGTTCGCCTCCAGGCGCAGTGAAGAGAATCCCTGCTCCTTCTCCCTGCAGCTTCAGTGAGCCGTCAAAATACATTCGCCATACTTCTGCAGTCTCCGGGTTGTCGGGTACTTGTTGTTCGGTCCACTCTGATACGAAATCAACTAGTGCTTGAGTTTTGATGGCAGTGCGAGGTCGGAACTCGATGTCATGAGATCCCAGCTCACAAGCCCACTTGGCTATTCGACCAATGGCTTCCTTGTTGTGAAGAATATCCCCTATTGGAAAACTTGTAACTACTATGACTTTGTGGTCGTCAAAGTAGTGACGCAGCTTGCGGGCAGTTAGAAGTACTGCGTATAATAGCTTCTGAACTTGAGGATACTTTTTCTTTGAGGGGCCTAGGACTTCACTAATGAAGTAAACAGGATGTTGTACTGGATAGGCATGTCCTTCTTCTACTCGCTCGACTACCAACGCGGTGCTTACCACGTGAGTCGTGCAAGAGATATACAGTAGCAAATCTTCAGCTGGTTGAGTTGACGTAGCTCGCCGGGGTGGTTTTAGTACTGGTGGTGTTGTCAAGAATTTTTTCAGAGCATCTAGAGCTTCTTGTGCTTCTGAAGTCCATTGAAACTTATCCACCTTCTTGAGTAACTTGTAAAATGGCAAACCTTTTTCTCCTAGCCTGGATATAAATCTGCTCAAAGCTGCCATACATCCAGTAAGTCGCTGAACCTTCTTTTGCGATCGAGGTGCTTCCATCTTCATGATAGCTTCAATCTTATCTGGATTAGCCTCAATTCCCCGATGGCTGACGATAAACCCGAGCAACTTTCCTGCTGGTACCCCGAAAACACATTTCTCGGGATTAAGCTTCCATCTATATCGCCTCAGACTGTTGAAAACCAGTTGTAAGTCTTCGATGAAGTTTTTTGAGTCCTGCGTTTTGATTACCACGTCATCCACGTAGGCCTCCACACGCTTGCCCCAGTGATCGGCTAAGCATGCTTGAATGGCTCTCTGGTAAGTTGCCCCAGCGTTTTTGAGGCCAAAACGGCATGGAGGTATAACAGAAAGCACCAAACGGAGTAATGAATGCCGTTTTTTCTTCATCTTCCTTTGCCAGACTAATCTGATGGTATCCGGAATAGCAATCCAGGAAAGACAGCATAGAACATCCAGCGGTGGAGTCCACCACCTGATCTATCCTTGGGAGCCCGAAAGGATCCTTCAGACAGTGTTTGTTGAGATCAGTATAATCAACACACATGCGCCAATCCACTTTATTCTTTTTGAGTACAAGAACAGGGTTGGCTAACCACTCGGGATGTAATACTTCTCTAATGAATCCAGCCGCGACCAAGCGAGCTAACTCGGTGCGAATGGCTTCTCTCTTGTCGGGTGTGAAACGACGCAGTTTTTGCCGAATCGGTCTTGCCTGGGGATAGACCTTCAATTTGTGCTCGGCCCGTTCTCTTGGGACCCCCGGCATATCCACAGGTTGCCATGCGAATACATCTCGGTTATCTTGCAGAAACTGGACGAGCGCGCTTTCCTATTTGTCGTCCAAGCTGGAGCTGATGATAGCCGTTTTGCGCTCATCAGCGAACCCCAGGTTGATTCTTTTGGTTTCTTCAGTCGGCCGCATAGAGGTCGCGGTCTGAGCTTCGCTTGCCGGTACTGCGAGGTCTTCCTCAGGCTTAGAGTTCGCCAGTGTGGAAGGGGCCGTCGATGGCTTGGCGGTGAGAGCTGCTTGAATAGCCACTCGGAAACACTCTGCGGCGCCTTGGAAGTCGGCGCGCACAGTTATGATCCCTTGCGGTCCTGGCATCTTCAGTATCATGTATGTGTAATGCGGAATGGCCATGAACTTGGCCAATCCAGGCCTCCCGATGATGGCGTTGTACCCGCAGTCGAAGTTCGCCACTTCAAACCTCAGGAACTCGGTTCTGTAGTTCTCCGGAGTTCCGAAGGTGACTGGCATGTAGATGTGGCCCAGCGGGTACTCCCCTTCTGTCGGCACGATGCCGAAGAAAGGAGTGTCCGACTCACGGAGCTCTTTGAGGCGAACCCCTAAGCCTTGAAGTGTCCGGGGGAAGGTGACGTTGATGCTGCTCCCCCCGTCCACCAGCACTTTCTTTACCTGGCTTTCTCGGATCACCGGATCGACGAGGAGCGGATATTTGCCTGGATGGTCGAAGTTGAGCCATTGATCTCCCCGAGTGAAAGTGATCGGGTGTTCCGACCACCGGTATGGGGCGGGAGGACTGGTGGTTGCCACCAGTATCTGGCGGTTGTTGAGCTTTTGTTGTCTTTTGCTCTCCTGCGACCCATGTCCGCTGAAGATGACGTTGACCTCCCTGTCGATGCGTGGGAAAGCTCCTCCCCCTCCTTCCTCCTGCCGATGAGGTTGTCGTGGTTCATCTGGTCCTCCTCTCGGTGGAGGAGGAGGTAGAGGTTGGAAGGGTCGGCCATGCCCAACAGAGTGCTTGAAGTCCCGGCAGTTGCGAAGAGTATGGCACATGTCCTTGTGGTATGGGCATTGGGCGTCGAGGATGTCGTCCAGCGTGCGCTCGCCTCCGCGAGGTCCTCCTCGGGCGCGAGAGGCAGGTGGTCCAGCGGCGTGCACTTCTTTGCGAGGCCTCTTCTCCCAGTGTTTGTCGGGTGGCTGGTTCGCGTCGCGTCGTGGTGCTGCCGGTGCAGGCTTTGCTCCTCCGATGAGGTCCTGAGCTCGCTCGTCGGCGGTGATGTAGAGGTCGGCTTCCCGGAACAGCTCCTCGGAAGTAGTCGGCGCTTTCTGTAGTATGGCTCTGACAAAAGCCGAGTCGTTGGATCCTCTGTAGAAGTCCTCGATCACGGCCGCCTCCGTGACCTCGGGGATACGATTTCTCATGGTCTGGAACCTTTTGAGGTACGATCGAAGAGTCTCATCCCCCCGGCGCTTGATGGATTTGAGGTCCCACGGTTGCGCCGGCTTGTCGGAGAGGGACTGGAAGTTGGCGGTGAAGCGTCGACTGAAGTCCCCCTAGTCGTCGATGCAGTGTCGGGGTAGATGTCGCAGCCACTGCAGCGCGTCTTGCCCAAGGACGATGGGTAAATAAGCGGTCATCACGTCTTCGGATGCCCCGGCAGCCCGGGCAGCGGTGGTGTAGACGGCTAGCCAACCCCCTGGATCCTGCTTAGGTTCATATTTGTCGACATTGGATACCTTGAAGTTGGGAGGCCATTGGACGGCCCTAAGGCGCGGAGTAAGAGCGGACACTCCGCACGTGTCCTCCTGTCGTCGGGGACGATGTCCGTCCCGGGGAGAGGAGTTGCGATTGTGGTTCCTCGACCGTCCCCGGGTGGTTCCGCCAATTGAGGCCGTTGCCGACTCAGTTCCGGTGGCTTGGCTCTGAGTCGGGATGCCATGATCCCTGTCGTACTCCTCCCGACGGCGAATCTCGTTCTCATGCCGCCGCTCGTGCGAAGCATTGATGGAGCTTCGCGCGTCTCGGCGACTGTTGATGGCGTGTCGTAGATCGTCCGGCGGGTGAGCAAGCGGTAGAAGATGGTTGGCCGCCTGGGTGAACAGTCGTCGGTAGCCCTCAGCGTCAGGAGTTCGAGGAAGTCCATCAGCTATCCGAGCCAATACCCCTCCGACTTCGCTCGGTGTGTTCATAGCTCGGGCGAAGTCGGGGTTCAGGTTACGCCCAAAGAATGGATTCTCCCAGCGTTGCCTTGCATCTTGCTCAGCCTGTTCCTGAGCTCGTCGGCGATCACGTCGTCGGGAGTTCCTTCGTTCTCTGAAGACGCGTTCTTCCGGGGTTTCTCCTATCTCTGAGACCTCGTCTCGCGAGACAGGCTGTTCCGGATTCCGCTCTCCGACCGCGTGATGTCGTCGAACGTTCCTGCGCCGGTTCCTCCGTCGTTGGGACTCTCGTTGAGGCGGTTCTTCCCCAGGTACGGTTGGCTCGTCGTCGGAGATGATAGGCGACTCCACTCTCCCGATGAAGAGGACGTCGGGGTAGAATGGCGCTGCTGTCGTGGTGAGCTTTTTCCCGTTCTCCTTTGAGGCATGAGGAACGGAAAGAGCAACTCGCTTCTCCCTGGTTTCCTTCTTCCTTGCGATCTGTGTCCACTCTTTCGTCGGAGAGGTAGGCAGTGGAGTTCTCCGGGTCAGCGAGCTCTCAGCCCCTGACTTTCTGGAGGCGATCTTCTTCCGGAAAGCTAGAGGTTGTGTTTCTCCGGTATTTTCGGAGTTCGTTGGGAGAGACTTCTTTTCCGGCGGATCCACGATACGGTGCAGAATTCCTTCTTCATCTGCTATGGATGAGATTGTTCCGAAGCAGAATACGGATCCGGGACGCAGGGTGATCTTGCTGTAGAAGGTGACGGCCAATGAGCTAGCTTGGATCGTCGACACACCCCCTACCTGGCGCGCCAGCTGTCGGTGTTTTGGGTCCGACCGCACACCCGGGGTTGCTCCTCAAGGTGTTTTAGGAGTAGGACGGTGTCGACGACTGTAGCAAAATGGTTCGTGCCGATCGCACGAGGGACAGTGGACAAGGTTTACAGGTTCGGGCCGCTTGGAGATGCGTAACACCCTACGTCCTGGTATGCTCGGTGAATGTGGTTACAAGAGAGCTCTCTGGATCGAGAATACAGAGAGTTGACGTGGTGGCTAAGTAAAGGGTCGATCGTTCTGAAGGGGTGCTCCCTAGGCCTTATATACTCGACCGTGGGGCAGTACACGCGGATAAGATAACAATAAGTAGCTAAAAGATAGTGAACCTCTTGAGATTATCCCTACATAACCCTCGCCGACTTATCCTCGCATGGCTTCGTTGCATGGAGGCTCCAGTGCGGGAAAGTCGGATCTCTGTTGCAGTCACTCGCTCGACGCTGTGGGCCGTCTGGGTTTGCACCAATCCGGCCTCATGTCGTTCTGCTTTGCTGGTTGTTTCTCCCCAGGCCCACGAAAGAATGACCTTACGATTTATTGGGCCCTTGGGCCTTTCGTGAGGTCCTTTGCTCTTTTAGTGGACCCAGGGGATATCTATCCCCCACACCTTTGGTTCAAAAATGGTATGTGTGTACCGAAGGGAGAGGCACGAGAAATCCTGCTAGATGAAGCCCAAAATTTAGCATATTCTATCCACCCAGGGTCAACCAATATGTACCTAGACCTCAAGACCAGATACTGGTAGAGAGGAATGAAAAAGGAGATAGCTCAGTATGTGGCCGAGTGTGATACTTGTCAACGAACTAAGGCAGAACATCAGAGGCCCGCAAGCCTACTGCAACCCCTCCTAGTGCCCAAATGGAAGTGAGAAGAGATAGACATAGACTTCGTAATCGGACTGCCCTAGACCCAAAAAGGGAACGATTCTATCTGGGTTATAATTGACCGTCTTACCAAGGTAGCTCACTTCATTCCAGTAAAGATTACCTTCGGAGGAGCCACCCTCGCCCGGATATACCTCAAGAAAATAGTCAGACTTCATGGCATTCCACGAAGAATAGTGTCAGAGGGGAACACAATTCACCTCAAAGTTTTGGTTGAGTCTCCAGCAAGCTATGGGTAGCAAGCTAGATTTCAGCACCGCCTACCACCCCCAGTCAGATGGACAGATGGAAAGAGTCAATAAAGTCCTCGAAGATTTGTTGAGAGCCTGTGTGTTGACCTTCGACAAAGATTGGGAGTCCAGTTTGCCATATGCAGAATTTTCGTATAACAACAGTTACTAGGCCAACATCAAGATGTCACCTTTTGAAGCCTTGTATGGAAGGTAATGCCAAACCCCTCTGATGTGGTCAAACGTAGGGGAAAAGACCATAGAAGGACCCGCCTTCATCAAAGAGGCAGAAGAGAAAGTTGCCCTGATCCGTAAGAGGCTACTCGAAGCCTAGAGTCGGCAAAAGAGTTACACAGACAACAGGAGAAGAGAATTCAGTTTCGAGGAAGGTGATTTTGTCTACCTCAAAGACTCCCTAATGCGTGGAGTCAAAATATTTCAAGCAAAAGGGAAGCTAGCTCCGTGATTCATCGGCCCCTACCCTATCATCGGCAGAATAGGGCCAATAGCTTACCGTCTTCAGTTGCCATAATCCATGTCAGATATCCACAATGTTTTTCATGTATCCCAGCTCCAAAAATGCTTAAAAATACCAGAGTCACATCGCAAAGGAGTCAGTCCAGATTCAGAAAGATCTACAGTACTGAGAAAAGCTAGTGAAGATTCTCGATTTAGCCGTTCGAAAGACCCGAAACTCAGAAGTAAGGCTCTGTAAAGTCTAGTGGAGCAGAGAAGGAGAAGAGGAGGCTACCTGGGAGAGTGAGGACTCATTGAGGAAGGAGTACCCTTACCTTTTCCCAAACCTAGCCTGAATCTCGAGGGCGAGATTCTTTTAAGTGGGGTAGGTCTATAACATCCCAATTTTTGATCCCAAGGTTAGAAACCCTAAACTCCTAAACCCCCCTTTTAACTCTCTTAAGACCTCATATCATGAGCATTTCATTCACCATATGCATACACCATGACTTCTAGTAGCACTTCACATTTAATATTTCATTTTAGCACCTAGAAAGCATAAATGAATATTTGTATAAAAGAGAAAAGGAATTAAGGAGAAAAGGAAAAGAGAAAATAAAAAGGAAAAGGAAAACCCTTTCCCCCTCCTCGGTTGGGCCGATTCCAGTCCACTTCCTCCCCCTCCCTCTCGCACCCACGTCTCCCCCTCTCCGCTCACGACCCAGCTCGGCCCAATCACGCGTGCTCCCTTGCAGCGCCCTCCTCTATATCGCTGCTTCCTAGCCCCACCCGTCAGACGCACCCGCTCTCTCTCTCACGCCCGCTCCCTCTCTAGCACGTGGGCCCCAGCCGTCAGTCCCTTCTCCCTCACCCGTGATCGGCATCGACGCAATCGTCGCCGGCCACCATCCGCCCCGTCTCCTCACCATTACTCGCTCACCAGTGAAGTTTGGCACCGATTCGTCCTTATACACTATGATCGGGTGACCGCTCGCCACCGTCTACACCGAGCCATCCCATCGCCACCACTGTACTGCCATTATCGCCGCCTCAGTGCGCCTCGCCGGTGCCCACCAGCCTCCACCCCTCCCCTCCTCCGGACGCCTATAAAAGGGCCGCCCTGAGCCCCTCATCTCCTCACACCAGCCTCGGCCATCCCTCACCCCTCCCCCGAGCTCAATCGAGCTAGCGCCGCCGCTCTCTCCCTTCGCTCCGGTGAGTTCCCCCTCCCCTCTCTAGTAGCCTAAGGTCCAATTGAGTTAGCTCAAGAACTTCACCACCTCTCCTCGAACACGAGGCACCACTTTTGCCTCCCCCGTCATGCCCAGTGGCCTCACTAGTGATCACGCCGCCGCGGAGCCCGCCACCTCCTCATGGTCAGTCCCTCCCAGAGCGCCACCAGCCCAATTTGGTCCCGCCACCGTGTTCGCCTAGGTCTGGCCGCGCTAGCCCACCTCCCCGACCCCTGAGATCCGGAACCACGGCGGAGAACCGCCACGGAACCTCGTCGGTGGTCGGTTTTCCCCAACCCCGGCCGGTTCACCCCTCCCCGTCAGCCGCCCGACGCCGTCGGCCCTCCCCCTTTCTCTGACGCGTGGGCCCGCGCTCACGGCGCCGTCCCCACGCCCGCCCGCGCCGTTTCCTCGCTCGTGGGCCGCTTGGGCCGACTCGCCCGCGCTAGGCCAAAATTTGCCCCGGCCCGACTAACCGAGAATCACTTCTCTTTTTTCCTTTTGTCTTTTTCCTTTTCCTATTTTCATATATATGTATATATATTGATATTTTATGCACCAAAAAATACTCCAAAAATTCTTAAGTCACAAAATAATAATACTTAGAACTTGACACACTATATTAGCCAAAAATGTTTGATGTATTGTTATTGCTTGTTTTTGCAAGGCGAAGAGGGGTCTGACCCTCCGGAAATTGTAGCTCCGGAAGAAGGGCAGGAGCCCAACCTCCCGAAAATAGAGCTTTTCTGCCAAGAGAGCTTCGACGAAGGCAAGTCCATTCTTCCCTTGATGCATAAATTACATACACTTTCTACCACTGCCTAAGCCAGGATATGGGTTGGGTTCTATGCATTGTGAGTCAAGTGATATCCTGCATTAAAGAATATCTTTTGGGTATGAAAATGTGGGTCGAGACAATGGTGGTTTTTCTAAAAAGGGAAATGTTTTTAAAGAGTGTATGATGAAGAGTATTCACCCTTATCATCAATTGAGTGGGATGGTCAGGGACTCCCTGGTTTAGGGGAGGGCCTCAGGTGTTGGCTCAGTCGGGTTAGGTGTGAGCATGAAGGATTGTCCCCTCATATAAGGACCGGTTTGTCATCCTTCACTATCTGTACTCATGGAAAGTACAACCACTCGAGACTGTATGGACAGTCACTCAATCTGAACTTGTACGATCCGAACCCCAGGGTTATGATGGCTGGGGAGCACCGGGAGGATAAGGAGGGGGAAAGTTTTGTCCGGTTTGGGCATGGTGGTGGCCTGACTCCTTCCGGTATAATCGTTAAGGTAAGGACGTGCAAGGAAGGAAAGAGTTTCGGATTCGGGTCTCATTGGCCATGGGATTGCAGAGCCGGACTAGTGGGTAAAGTGTACACCTCTGCGTAGAGTTTAAAAACCTATTCGAATAGTCCGTGTCCACTGGTATGGATGAGTCTGGTGTGGTATGGCAATTAGTGTTTTTGATCTTCATAAAAAGGGAAAGTGTGTGGGTGTTTTTGGAAATAAAAGCAATGCCACGGGAGCGGGAAGCTCAGTGGCGGTTGAGTGTGAAAATGTGCTACTCCTCTCTTTTGGGTAAAACATCAAGTATCGCCCTTCTCTAAAAAAGAAATGAGTGACTTTAACTCCACCATACCAAGCATGTACCATATAGGTCTCTCTCTTTTACGGGCGGGATGGGCTTGTAGAATACCTAGTGTATTCACCCAGATTTATCTATGTTTTTCAGCTACTGAAGACTTCTTTTTTGCTATGTTCGACTAGAAGGGGGTTGTGTCTGCACCCAGTCAGCCTGTGGCTTGCGCTAGATGATCTTCCACTGTGCTATGTTTCCAAGCTCGCTAGAGCTTACATTTTGGTATTGTAATAACTATTATTTCGAGACTCTGTACTATTTGAAGAAATGAATGTGTTTACTAGCCTCTTGGGACTAGTAATTGTATCACATTTGAGTCCCAAAGGATCGTGACGCTTCAAGCCCCCGGATGCATAAACCTGCAAGGTAATTAAGCTTGGGTTTTAGGTACCCAACTCTTGTTGGGTCCTACAAGGTTAGTTACAACAGATTTTGGAACCCAAATGCAAGTTTTGTTTCTCTTGCATTTAGATCCCAACTTTCTAGCAACTACTTTAGCATTTTACATGACAATACAAAAGAAGCATTACATGTCTGAAAATAGTAGTTGGACCAGTGCATACTTTCCTAGGCGTATGAGAAACAACATGATTACGCCTAGGCCTACTTCTACCATGAGCATGAGAGGAGCTAATTGCAAACATGGCATGAGAATCATGATAAGTAGGTAAAGTAGCATGATTATAACACCTATCATGATGAGCAACATTTGAAGTATTCTTGACATGAGCATAAAGATAAGCATGGTTCTTTTGGTCATGTGAAGAGTAAGAGCTACTAGCCATAGGAGCCTTCCCTTTCTCCTTGTTGAGACTGGAAGTCCTTTGGCTTGTTAAGTTCTTGGTTTCTTTTCGGAAACCAAGTCCATCCTTAATAGAGGGGTGTCTACCAACGGTATAGGCATCCCTAGCAAATTTTAGTTTATCATAATTATCTTTGTAAGTCTTAAGTTGAGTACTAAGACTTACAACATCATTGTTTAACTTAACGATAGTAGAAACATGTTCATTACAAGCATCAATATCAACATCTTTACACCTATTGCAGATTACAACATGCTCTACACATGAGCTAGCCACATTAAGTTTTTCTAGCTTAGTATTTAAATCAACATTCAAATTCTTTAGACTAGAAATAGAATCATGATAGGTAGACAATTCAGAAGACAACAGTTCATTCTTCTTGATTTCTAGAGCAAGAGATTTTTGAACACTAATAAACTTATCATGTTCCTCATAGAGTATATCTTCTTGTTTTTCTAGAAGTCTATCTTTTTCATTAAGAGCATCAATTAATTCATTTATCTTATCTACCTTAGATCTATCTAATCCTTTAAAAAGATTACTATAATCTATCTCATCATAATCAGAAAGTTCCTGATCGCTAGAAGAAGTGTACTTAGGTGTATCTCGTGTACGTACCTTCTTCTCCTTAGCCATGAGGTATGTATGGCGTTCGTTGGGGAAGAGGGAAGATTTGTCAAAGCCGAGGCAGCTAGTCCTTCATCATCGGAGTCGGATGAAGAGCAGTCGGAGTCCCATTCCTTCCCAATGTGCGCCTCGCCCTTCGCCGTCCTGTAGTTTTTCTTTCTTTCCTTCTTCCCTTTTTTTTCTTGTGCCTGGTCATTGTCATTATCGAGACATTGTGCTATAAAATGACCAGACTTACCGCACTTGAAGCAGGAGCGCTTTCCCCTTGATTTGTTCTTGTTGGGATACTCCTTGCGTCCCTTCAAGGCAGTCTTGAAGCGCTTGATGATGAGCGTCATCTCGTCCTCATTGAGCCCAACAGCTTCCACTTGTGCTACCTTGCTGGGTAGCGTCTCCTTGCTGGTGGTTGCTTTGAGAGCAATGGGCTGTGGCTCGTAGACAGGAAGTGGTCTGTTTAAGGCATCGTCCACATACCATGCTTCTTTCACCATCATACGCCCACTCACGAATTTTCCGAGGATTTCCTTGGGCGTCATCTTGGTGTACCTGGGGTTCTCATGAATAAGATTTACAAGATGGGGGTCAATAACAGTAAATGACCTTAGCATGAGTCGGACGACGTCATGATCCGTCCATCTTGTGCTTCCGTAGCTTTGAATTTTGTTGACAAGGGTCTTGAGCTGGTTGTATGTTTGAGTTGGCTCTTCTCCCCTTATCATGGAGAATCTCCCTAGCTCGCCTTCCACCAGTTCCATTTTGGTAATCATGGTGGCATCATTACACTCGTGGGAGATCTTGAGGGTATCCCATATTTGCTTGGCATTGTCCAAGCCGCTTACTTTGTTATATTCATTCCTGCATAGAGATGCTAGAAAAACAGTAGTGGCTTGGGCATTTTTATGTATTTGTTCATTGGTAAATACAGGATTATCAGTGCTATCGAAATGCATTCCATTTCCAACGACTTCCTAAATACTAGGATGGAGGGAAAATAAGTGACTACGCATTTTGTGACTCTAAAATGAATAGTCCTCTCCATTAAAGTGTGGGGGTTTTCCCAAGAGGAATAGATAGTAAATGGGCATTCAAATTGTAAGGGATGCAAGAATAATCAAAGGAATAATTTTGATTAACAGTTTTCTTTTTCAACGAAGAGTCTTTGTCGTCGTCATCCCTTGGTGAAGAAGAGGAGGCGTCGCTGTCGTAGTAGATGATCTTCTTTATGCGCCTCTTCTTCTTTCCATCCTTCTTCTTGTGACTCGAGCCTGAGTTAGTGGGCTTGTCATCTCTTGGCTCGTTGAAGAGAGAATCATTTTCCTTGTTGTTGATCACCATCCCCTTACCCTTAGCCTCAGGATCCATCTTTTCAGGCGGTTAGTCCCTTAAATAAAGAGTACGACTCCGATACCAATTAAGAGCACCTAGAGGGGGGTGAATAGGTGATCCTGTAAAATTCAACACTAAATAGTCCAAACTTGGTTATGAAATGTTAGTAAGATTAAAACCAAGTTGCTCAATAGAGAACTCTTCACTTGATTGTTCCTTTAGGATGAGTATTGAACTTTGGAACTATAGCACAAGTGATTAAGCGAGAACTCTAGAAGAAAAACCAATCACAATGAAAAGAGACACGAGACACAGTGATTTTATCCCGTGGTTCAACCAATGCCTACTCCACGTTGTGGTGACCTCCTTCGGTCAAGGATTGCACTCAATCCCTCTCAAGTGATCCAATGATCAACCTTGAGTACCACCGTTTTCTTCCTTAGTAGTCTTTTCCCGTTTGTGAGGAATCTCCACAAGTTGGAGCCTCTCACCCTTACAATGTTTATCACAACAAAAGCCACAAGAGTAAGGGAGGGAAAAAAATACACGCAGGAACTAGAATCACAGCAATCACACGCACACAAGTCAAGAGATGAGCACACAAACACAGCGCAGGGAGTTCGCGACTCAAGAAGTGCTCAAATCTCAAACACGATGATCCGAATGCGTGTTTGTGGAGTCTAGGCGTCTTAGAATGTTCAATGGAGGCTTAGTGTAGTGCTCCATGCGCATAGGGGTCCCTTTTATAGCCCCAAGGCAGCTAGGAACCGTTGGAGCTCCATTTGGTAGGCAATTCTTACCTTATGTTCGTCGGTGGACCGGAGTATCCGGTGGCGCACCGGACAGTGAACAGTACGAGACAGAGAATCCCCTGATTGGCTGATTTCCTTTTCTGTGGGGGCACCGGACCGTCTGGTGCGCCATATGACCGTTGGCGCTTGTCGACGTGGCAGGTAGCCATTGCACAGCTGGAGCACCGGACTGTCCGACGCCTCGCGCGGACTGTCCGGTGATTTATAGCTGACATAGCCAGGGAAAAACTCGAGAGCGCCGAGTTGCGCAGACCGTGCACCGGACTGTCCGGTGCACACCGGACTGTTCGGTGAACGGTGCGGGATCGTCTGGTGCTGCGCCCTTTTCTTTGATCCTTTGTCCGCCTTCCTTTGACTCTTTTGGTCTTTACTTAGCTGAGTCCCTGGCACTTAGACAAGAGTGTTTAGCATATAAAACTATTGACAAAGCGTCTAGATCTTACCTTTATTCTTTATTTGCATCTCTTTAATATTTGGCGCACATCACTTTAAAACAATGTGTGTTGGACATCTAATCATCAAAATATTTATAGAAATGGCCCATGGGCACATTTCCCTTTCAGACACTGTCGTGCCTGCGGTATCCTCGGAGTGTCACGTGGAGTCTGCCGACCGTGGGGGCGGCGAGGGGGAATTGGTGGAAGTGGCGTCGCGCCCTCTGGTTTCCTTGGTGTCACCAAGGCACCGCGCGGAAAGAGCCCGTGGGAGCTTCCTCCTCCGCGACGGGAGTGACAACACTTTTGGTGGCGCTGCCACCTCCGACGCCTCTAGCGGTCACTCGGAAGAAGGTGACCACCCAGAAGCGCTACTCGCAGCATGTCTGGTTATCTTGCTCTTCTTGTCTTCGATTTTGGTCTTCGTTCCCTCTCCTTTTCTCTAATTTGTCTTGGTCAGCATGTATGTACCGCGTAAGTCGGTGAAGGACGCGACTTTTGCGACGAGGGTTGGGATCATGACTCCCTCGGCCCTCGCGCCTCCGTCATTGGGTGAAGCGGCTCCTTCGGTCGTCGTGGTCGTTCCGCCAGTTGACGTCGTGTCCTCCACACCAGCGCCGATCTCCCTGGTTGCCCTGAAGGTGCTTGGAGCATCGGCTCCTGACATTGTCCTCCTCGAGCTGCCGTCCCCCGCGGCCGTCCCTAGGGAGGCCTCAGCGACTGGGTGGTTGTCGTTGGCGAGACCTCATCTTTTTTTTGCGGTGGTGCTGTCGTCCCCTTTACCCCAAGCACCGCGAGCCAGCGGTCAGCCTGTTCGTTGCCCTACTTGCTATTCTTAAAGATCTAAAATCAAATACCACATTTTAGGGATGTGTTTGGTTTCTAGGGGCTAATTTTTAGTCACTCCATTTTATTCTATTTTATTCACTAAATTACCAAATACAGAAACTATATATTTATCAATTTAGAGGCTAAAATATCATAAATAGAGAAACTAAAAATTAGTCACTAGCCAAAACACTCCTTAATAATGTTCTCTGGCAAATTTTGCCAAATGTCAAAGCTCCTGCTCCAGAGAAAATTAGGACAACGTTTGCTTCACCAAGAGAAAACGACACAGGTTACGCGCCTCTCAGCTAACTTGACATGAATCACACCTAAACCATTTTGTCGTCGTCGTTCCAGCTGCAGTCCAGAGTTGGAACCCAAGCGCACGCAGCACCGTCGTCGAACTCTTCCCTTTTCGGCGGCATTGGAGATGGCGGCGAATCTAGAGGACGTGCCGTCTCTGGATCTGATGCACGAACTGCTCCGTCGGATGAAGTGCAGCTCCAAGCCCGACAAGCACCTCATCCTCATCGGTACGGGAGGCCCTCTCCTTCTTCCTGCTCCTCGCCGGCGGCGGCGGCTCCGCGCTTTCCTGGAGCCGCCGGGAGGGAAAGGCTGCGGCTTGCCGCGGTTCGCTCTCTGGATCCGCCGTACTTTCCGTGAAATCTTGGTTATTTCCTATTTTACTTCTTGCAAATAAGCAAATTTGCCTTTGCAGTTGTAGCGAAGAATGGCTTCGCTTTGCAGTGACTGGATTGTCTGTAATTTCTTAACATACCGAAAAATGCACAATTTTTCATCCGCTTGTAGATTAGCCTTGGACATTCAGGTAGCTGATGCCTTCTGCTGTTTGGTTTTGATGATTTTGTCGTAATCTAGAATTCTTCAAGGATTCAACGATTAACTGTACTCAGCTTAGCCTGATGTGGATGCCTTTTCTTCATGACGATAAGATATGGGTGCAACTTTGTGCATGAGAGTAGAGATGTAGATCTCGGCAAATGGTAGTCTGACTGACCTGCCTTTTTACTTAACATTAGGATGCCTTTTTACTCAATATATTATTGTCACCCAAACCTTATGCAATTTTATACTTTTAGTTTTTGCTGCTAATGATTAAGCATTTACATCACAAATAGATACCTGCATTAAAGCATCTCCAATGCTCCTTAAAATTTACTTGGTAAACTAATGATTATGTTAAAATAAATTCGGAGCTTTTTTTTTTGACTTTCTTCAATAGTGTCCAATAGTCAGCTTCGTAAAAGTTGAGAACCAGGTGGGAGGAGAGGAAAACTGCAGTGAAGGGGGTGCCCAGACAGATAGCAAGCGCAGAACCCACACGTATACTTGTGAGTTGAGGACAGAGATTTTCCAAGTGCTTATCTTTAGAGAGTTCAGATACAAAACTGTTGGAGGGCTGATTAGGGAGTTCTTTAAGAAGCCCTTGGAGATGCTTTTAACGAAATGATACTAAACTGTGACACCAAACACAAGTAATTCACAATGTATGGTGTTTCTGCTATTTGGTATCTTGCTTTTCATGGTAGCCTTTGTTCCTTGCTTTGCTGTTTGACTTGATGTATTATTCTGGTAGGGTTGTATTGTATAGGAAGATGTAAGGTCATATTACTTTTTGTTAGGATTGTAGGTGGGAAAAGAGACACAGAGTTTAACGTGGAAAAAACTCCCCCAATGTGGAGGAGAAAAAAACCACGTGAAAACAGATCTATTATGTGGTGTTCAAGTACAGGGTACAAGGGAGACCTATTTATATAGGCAAAGGAGATAGAGATAGGGGTCACATGATCTTATCCAACAAGGCAAAGTAGATAGAGATAGGGTCACATGATCTTATCCAACAAATCTCCCCTTGACACTAAATCTATAAAACTATTTCCCTAAACATCACTAGGATGCTAAATTTGAATATCAACCAAGTCTAAGAAATCATTAGACTTGGAACTGGAGCACGGTTCGTATCATCAAAATAACCTCTCTTTTGGAACGCAATAGAAACAGCTCCAGCATCAACTGTTGAACATTGCAAATAATAGAGATTATTCAAACAGTTGCCCTTCAAGATAATACGGTTGCCACGAGAAACCTTAAGAACACCATCAATAGCAGCAAAATTGAATCCCATTGCTTCTAAAGTGCTCAAAGAAATAAGATTTCTCTTCAAATTTGGAACAAAACGGACATCGATAAGTTTCTTAATACTGCCATCATGAACTTGGATATAAATAGAGTTGATTCCAATAATCTCACATGTGGATCCATCTCCAATAACAACCTCACCAGCATGAGACTGAACATAATCAGAAAACCAATATCTATGCGAACAAATATGAAAAGTGCAAGCGGAATCGAGAATCCAAGAAGAACACTTTTCAACAGAGGCAACAAATAGAGCTTCTCCACTATCCAAAGTTTCAACAAAACTGCCTTCAGCAGAAGACTTATCCAATTCTTTTTTCTTTCTCTCCTCTTTATTTCTCACCTTAGGGCATTGAGAAATATGATGAGTATTTTTTCTGCAATAACGGCAATAAAGGTTGGATTTATGATCTTCAGATCCCCGAACAATTAAACCTTCACCTTTGGGTTCAGAACGAGAATCAACATCAAATTTTTCTTTGGACAACAAATTTGACTTAACATTCTCAAATGTCAGTGAAGTATGATTTCCATAGAGCATAATTTCCTTAAAATTCTTAAAAGAGGGGGCAACGAGACTACCAACAAAATTGCCTTATCTTCATCATCTATCTTCACGTCCAGACTCTCAAGGTCGACACAAATAGAATTAAATTCATTGAGATGTGATTGAATAGATGTACCTTCCGCCATGCGAATAGTATAAATGCGCTCTTTGAGACGGAGCTTATTAGCAAGACTTTTGGTCATATATAGCTCCTCCAATTTCTTCCACAATTCTGCTGCAGATTTTGCATTCATTACTTCACGCAGAACATCAGGAGATAAACTGAGTTGTAAGGCGGACAAAGCTTTTTCATCAATATCTTCCCATTTATCATCAGTCATATCAGCAGGTCGCTGTTGCAACGCCTTCCTCACACATAACTGAGTAAGAATAGCCTTCATCTGAATTTGCCAAATAGCAAAACTGATTTTGCCATCAAACTTCGGAATATCAATTTTAGTCGACATTGTAATCCGAAATAAAAAAAATTCAAGCGTAACAAATATGTGTGCGTAGTCTGATGAGTGCAAGGAGCAAAGGAATAAATAATTGATTCTTGGAAGACTGCACACGCGAGATTCCTTCGTGAGATTTTTCAAGCACGAGCAATGATGACCACAGTACTGGCTCGAGAGACTTGCGTCAGAGTGCACAATAGTTGGTCACGCTCTCCCGAACAGAAGCAGACTGCCAGAAGACGCCCACAAACACAGACCAGCCTGAGATCGCCTGGATTTGGATAAAGGAAGCGCTAATGCAGATGGCCGAAGCACGACCGCAGATTTGGATAAAGGAAGCGCTAATGCAGATGGCCGAAGCATGACCGCAGATCGCCTGAGGCCAGACAGGAGGTACGAGCGCAGATCTCCTGAGGATGACAGATCTGACGAGAATCCTTGGCAGCGACAAGTAGATCTGATGTGTTTAAACCCTAGCTCTAGATACCAATTGTTAGGATCGTAGGTGGGAAAAGAGACACAGAGTTTAACGTGGGAAAAACTCCCCCAATGTGGAGGAGAAAAAAACCACGGGAAAACAGATCTATTATGTGGTGTTCAAGTACAGGATACAAGGGGGGCCTATTTATATAGGCAAAGGAGATAGAGATAGGGGTCACATGATCTTATCCAACAAGGAAAAGTAGATAGAGATAGAGTCACATGATCTTATCCAACACCTTTTAATTTCCTCATTCACAATATTTTGAGTTTTTGTTTTTGTGCTCCTGATTTGGAGAGTTTGACACCTTCTTTACAAATCCTGTAGGCCCACCTGGCTCTGGAAAGGGTACTCAGTCTCCCCTTATTAAGGATGAATATTGCCTGTGCCATTTAGCCACTGGTGATATGCTGAGGGCTGCTGTGGCAGCCAAGACAACTCTAGGTATCAAAGCTAAAGAAGCTATGGATAAGGTAATTTTAGCAGAGCAAGGCATATAAATAAAATGCTAACTAACAGAAAAGGTTCTTTGTGACTCAATTGTCCTTCCACTTTTAGGGAGAGCTTGTTTCAGATAACTTGGTTGTGGGGATTATTGATGAAGCTATGAAGAAACCGTCATGCCAGAAAGGTTTCATTCTTGATGGCTTCCCTAGAACTGTCACTCAAGCACAGAAGGTCAGATGCTCAATATATGCATCAGCATGAAGAAACATCCGTACATCGTATTGTTATAGATTCTATATTTGATTTACTATAATTTTACCCTGAGCTGTTTTTTTTGAACATCCTGTACAGCTTGATGAGATGTTGGCAAAGCAAGGTGCTAATGTTGACAAGGTCCTAAACTTTGCAATTGATGATGCTATATTGGAAGAACGGATTACTGGCCGTTGGATCCACCCACCCAGTGGTAGGACTTACCATACAAAATTTGCACCTCCAAAGTCTCCAGGAGTTGATGATGTAAGTCGAGTACAGAGCATTTAGTTTAGCTGCTTATTTTATGTTTGCATGGTCTTATTTGTATTGTTGCTACTTTATTCTAGTCTTAGGGGGTGTTTGGTTCTGGAGACTAAATCTAACTATAAAACTAATTACACAATTGAAAACTAAACGACAAGACAAATTTATTATGTTTAGTTATACGGACTAAAGTTTAGCTCGTGTCACATTGAATGTTTGAATCCATATCACGAGTATTAAATATAGTAGAATTATAAAACTAATTACACAACTAAAGACTAAACAACGAGACACATTTTTATGTTTAATTAATCCACGTTTAACAAATATTTACTGTATTACACAACTAAAGACTAAACAACGAGACAAATTTTTAAGTTCAATTAATCCACGTTTAACAAATATTTACTGTAGCATCACATGATTGAATCATGGACTAATTAGACTTAATGGACTCGTCTTTTCTTATCTATGTAATTAGTTTTGTAATTAGACTATATTTAATACCTCTAACTAGTATTCAAACATCCGATGTGATGGGGCTAAAATTTAGCCCCCTCCAACCAAACACCCCCCCTTTGGTATGGACGGTACTGCGCAGGTTGTATTGGTGGGAAACTGGGGGCCGGGGCGTAGTGGCTCGTCGCCTGGAAGATGGTCCAGGCGTCGTGGCTACCCGAGAGGAGAGGCAGGTATGTGAACAAGGGGCAGGGAGCAATATCTTTATTACTTCTTGCCTACCTGGCAGATTACAAAAGTCCTACTTATATAGGCCTATGGCCAACTGAAATCTCCTAACAAATAGGCTGATCTAATCAGCTTGAACTCCTATCTTAACAAACTATCCTATAGCAGACTTATCCCTTCAGGCGGCCTAGGACTCGCCATCCTTATCCCTTCCCTTGTATGTCTACCCGACTATAACATCTTTCCCCGCCTTCAAGAACAGTTCGTCCTCGAGCTGATGATCTGGGTACTGGTCATTGAACTTCTGCAGTGGTTCCCATGTAGCCTGCTCGGTGGTCATGCCTCCCCATTGGACGAGAACATGCCAAATGCCTCGACAAAGACTGGCTTGTAGGACCTTGTCTGGTATTGGCAATAAGCGGCCCTGTGCTGTTGGGGGCAATTGTGGAATCTCTGTTGACGGAGTGCCGTGAAATGCCTTTAAGAGTCTTTGGTGCCCGCTTGCTGTGTGTTTTGTCAACCAGGGAGCGCATTGGCATGCGTAGGAGTCGAAGCCAGACCCAGTCTCCTACCTCGAAAGTCACTTCCCGGTGATGGTTGTCATACCAATGCTTGGCATGCTGCTGTGCTTGAAGAAGACGGTTCCGCACCTCTGCCAGGAAATTGTCTCGGTCTTATAGCAGGTCTTCCACGGTTTGGGATTGCGCTATGCTCTGTTGGTATGGTACTAGTGCCAGAGGCTCACGTCCGTAGACCAATTTGAATGGTGTAGTCTGTAGTGCTGAGTGGAAGGATGTATTATAGCAATATTCCGCCCATGGAAGCCAGTCCAGCCAGGAACTGGGTCAATCTCCTGTGATGCATTGCAAGTACATAGCAATTGTGACTTCAGATTGACCATCTGTTTGGGGGTGGAACGCAGTGCTTAACCGGAGTTTGCTGCCAGTCAGCTTGAATAAGTCCTTCAATAGATGGCTAGTGAAGACCGGGTCCCGATCACTCACAATGGATGAGGGGATTCCATAAAGACGAACAATTTCCGCAAAGAAGATCTTGGCAACATAAGCTGTGGTGTAGGGGTGACTAAGTGCAATGAAATGGGCGTATTTGGAGAATCGATCCACTACTATCAGGATCACAGATTTTCCATGAACTCACGGCAATCCTTCAACAAAGTCCATTGAGATATCTGCCCACACCTGTGAGGGAATGTCCAATGGTTGTAAGAGGCCTGCCGGGTGCAAATGCTCTATTTTGTTGCGTTGACATGTTGTACAGGACTTAACAAAGTCTTGAACTCGAGCTTTGTCCCGTGGGATATAAAAATCAACCCTTAGTCGGGTAAGTGTCTTCTAAATCCCTTCATGGCCTGCATTATGGACTGTTTGCAGCAGCGCCGTCAAACAATCTGATGATTTTGGCACATAAATGCGTCGGCCATGGAGAATGAGACCATCCTGCATGCGCCATGGGGGAGGCAAGGTTCCCTCTCGAATCTGGGTGCACATGGTCTGGCAGTCTGGGTCCTGGGCAGTGTCCCTTCGGAGGTCATCATAGAGGGTAAAAGTTGGTCCCGATAGAGCTGCAGAGAAAAGGGTGTCCGCATCGCGACGGGAGAGGGCATTTGCTACTGTGTTGAGACGATCTGGCTGGTACTGGACAAAGAAATCAAACCCAAGGATTTTACTAATCCACTGGTGCTACGGGATTGTGGAGTCACTGGTTGAGGAGGAACTTGAGACTATAGTGGTCTGTCCGTATGATGAAGCTGCGTCCCCACAAATATGGCCGCCAGTGTCGTACTGCTTGTACAAGACCAATAAGCTCTCTTTTGTATGCTGCTAATTTGTGGTGTCTAGCTGCAAAAGGACGACTGAAGAATGCAATGGCTCCTGTTCCCTGATGAAGGACTGCCCCAAAGCCTGTGCTGGATGCATCACAATCAACCATGTAGTCTTTGGTGAATGATGGTAGCTGAAGTACAGGTGCTGCTGTTAATGCTGTTTTGAAGGCTGCAAAGGCCATTTGAAGCCTTCTTTGCGTTTGCGCAAAAGCTGTGTAAAGGGTGCCGCAATGATTGCGAAGTTATGTATGAATTTCCTGGAGTACCCTGCGAGACCCAGAAATCCCCGCAATCCCCGAACAGAGATTGGCTGCGGCCAGGTAATGACTGCTTCTACCTTATCTGGATTAATGGCCACTCCTTGTGCTGATATTACATGTCCCAAATATGCAATGGAGCTGGCCCCAAATATGCGTTTGGATCGTTTGACAAATAGGTTGTTGCTCCGGAGGGTGTCCATGACTGCTGCAACATGGCGTAAATGCTCGGTCCTAGTACTAAAAATCAGTATATCAACAAAAAATACGAGCACAAACCACCGTAGGAATGGCCCTAGGACTTCATTCATCAAGCTTTGAAATGTTGAGGGAGCATTGGACAGTCCAACCGGCATAACCAGAAATTCGAAGTGACCATGATGAGTGCGAAAAGCTGTTTTCTCCATATCCTCTGGATGTACCCGTACTTGATGATACCCCGAGCAGAGGTCCAATTTGGTGAAGTAGTGTGCCCATGGAGTTCATCTAAGAGCTCATCAACCACGGGTATTGGGTATTTATCTTTTATTGTGCAGTCATTCAAAGCTCTATAATCTATACAAAAGCGCCAAGAATTGTCTGCTTTTTTACCAAAAGGAAAGGACCAGAAAATGCAGATGTGCTGGGTCGGATGATCCCTTGTGTGAGCATAGTTGTGCATTGTCGTTCCAATTCATCTTTCTGCAGTTGTGGATACCTGTACGGTCTAACAGCTACTGATTATGTCCCTGTTTTTAGGTGAATCCTGTGATCGCAGTGGTGGGCTAGGGGAAGTCCTTGTGGTTCTTGAAAAACCGATTCAAATAACTGCAATAGCTGCTCCATCATCCGAGGGTCTGCCATCTATAGTGAACGAGTAGCTGGTTCATGGATGTCATTGCGTGGTGACCCAAGTCCCTTCCAAAAGACCCACCGACCCCACGCCAGAATGCCATACAGAGGTCATCAAAGTCCCATAAGATTGGACCCAGCGTACGGAGGAAATTAACCCCAGGATGACGTCGAACCTGTCCAATGGAATGGCGTAGCAGGGTATTGCGAAATGCTCGTGGCCGATGACGACTGGAATGCCCTCTGTGAATCCCTTGCAGGCCACTCTTTCGCCGTTGGTGACAGTCACCTGATGGCCTGGGCTTGGTCCCATAGTGATGTCCAGTCGCTTCAATGAGGCTAGGTCAAGGAAATTGTGTGGAGCTCGAGCCTAGCAATGCTGTCAGGTGATGGCCATGTATAGAGAGCACGGTCTGCATTGTGTCTTCTGTCCAGGTTCCCATAAAAGCATGGAGTGAGAGCACATGCTCTATTGTTGATGGGTCTTCTTCGGACGACATGTCCTCATCATAATCCGAGACCTCCAGATAGAAGAGACGCTGACAAGGATGCCCCCGGACATATTGCTCATCACAATTGTAACATAGGCCTTGCTTGCGACGCTCGGCCATTTCAGTGGGTGTCAGACGTTTGAATCTCTGTGTCGACTGCTGGGGGGTTTTGAGCTGGCTAACTGCTCTGAAACAGATGTTCTCGTGGTTGCAGGGTGAGGTGTGGGCCGTGGCTGCCTCTGTCCTGCTCACAGGTGGCCCCATGGCAAGCTCTGTGATCGGCGCTCGTATGCCCGTGCTGTTGCGAGTGCTGTATTGAGGTCTGGCGGATTGAGCAACTCCACGTCGATGCGAATCAGGTCAGGGAGTCCCGCGGTAAACAACTGCACCTGATGTTCTGGTGCTAGGGGAGCCACATGGCAGAGCAGGGCCATGAAGCGATTTTGGTAGTCTTCCACCGTCGTCCGGAAAGATAGCCGAGCCAACTCGCCGAGGGCATTCTGTCGGAGGGGAGGACCAAACCGCTGGTGGCACAAATTCTTGAAGCGTGGCCAGGACAGGGAAGGCTCCTCGCGCTCCAACAGATGGTACCATTGCTGTGTTGCGCCCTGCAGGTGATAGGAGGCTAACCAGATCTTATCTTGTTCAACCGTGCGCTGGCCGCGGAAGTATTGTTCGCATCAATTGAGCCATCCCAGTGGATCCTCTTTACCGTCGAAGAGGGACAGTTCCAGATTGTGGAATCTTGGAGTATGGGGCGGCGGCGCATGGCAGTTGGTTGTGGAAGTGCGAGGGGGTGTGGTGGAGAAGGTGGGCATCGGTGAAGGTGATGGCGGAAAGTTGATCTGGTGGATAGGAACAGAGGATGTGGTAGGGGCTGCAAGGGCGGTGGTTGGCGGCGAGGTGGTTCTTGGCGGGATGCCGCCGAATCCTGGCATCCTATATGGAAAACCTGGAGGGTTGGGAACCGACGGTGTTGAAGATGAGACCCCTTCCATGGCAGCCATCCGAGCTGTTAGGGATGACATCTGTTGCACCATCTGACGATGGAAATCCGTCATCATCCGCTTCAAATCCGCCATCTCGCTGGTCTGGGAGGCCACCGACGGAAGATCTCTGGCTTCTGCGTCCCCGACGGTGGTTGCTGGTGACGCCTCTGAGCCCGGCATCTCCGATACCAGGTTGGTATGGACGGTACTGTGCAGGTTGTATTGGTGGGAAACTGGAGGCCGGGGCGTGGTGGCTCGTCACCTGGAAGATGGTCCATGGCTACCCGAGAGGAGAGGCAGGTATGTGAACAAGGGGCAGGGAGCAATATCTTTGTTACTTCTTGCCTACCTAGCAGACTACAAAAGTCCTACTTATATAGGCCTATGGCCAACTGAAATCTCCTAACAAATAGGCTGATCTAATCAGCTTGAACCCCTATCTTAACAAACTATCCTATAGCAGACTTATCCCTTCAGGCGGCCTAGGACTCGCCATCCTTATCCCTACTCTTGTATGTCTGCCCGACCATAACACCCTTAAGTGTAAACCCTAATCCATGATTGGCAAATGTTTACTGTAGCATCACATGAGCGAATCATGGACTAATTAGGTTTAATAGGTTCGTCTTGTCATTTAGTTCCATCCGTGTAATTAGTTGTCATTAGATTAGATTTAATACTCTAACTAGCATTCAAACATTCGATGCGATGGAGACAAATTTAGTGAGAGGAACTAAACATGGCCTTAGTGTGGACCGATTTAGTATTTTGCTGTGTAAGTTGTTTATAAGTTATCCACTCAGCACATGTAGCATAACTTCTCCAACCTGTTGGATAATGAATTAGAGTAATCGCATCTTGACATGTATGGCTGGATGCCTGGGTGAATATTGACATACTGTTATGGTCTGAATCTGCTTGTGGATGCTATTATTTCTGCTTGGATGATGTACTGGTTAGTTTAAGCAATGGTGCACCCTGTTTCTCCCTCAAGGAAAACCATGTTCATATAAAATGCACATAGGTAAATCTTACAATTATTGCTATCTTTTTTTTTGTGCAGCAAGAAAAGAAAACTGCATTACGAAAACACTTATGCCTTGTATTCAACTATTAATAGCAAAAGTTTATGTGACTTTATCCAGGATATATTTATTCACTTCACTTATGATTTTAAATTCTTATCATACTATTTTCTCCTAGTTGGCATTACTTAGTGTTCATCATCCTCTGTTGTGTATTTGCTCTTCTTTTTCACAAAGGTAACTGGAGAGCCATTGATTCAAAGGAGGGATGACACTGCCGAGGTTTTGAAGTCAAGGCTTGAAGCCTTCCACAAACAAACTGAGCCTGTATGTTTTTCTTTAAAAGAATTATTTTTCTGAAAAAATATCTTATACCACTATATATGAATATATTAAAGTTATGTTAGTGTCTTACATTCTAAAACCTGGTTCTATTGTTTAAGAATAAATTTGGCTTGTCTTACATTGTTTCATTGATGATTTCTTTCCATTTAAATAATTATATCATCAATAATCTCATAGTGCTGCATAAAGTTCAGCGATTTGGTAGGCCCTGTGTGAGGTGCATTTTTTATGTCATTTATGGTTTTCATTGGTATATGTTTTTTGTGATCACGTAAGTCTTTTGGGCTATATCCACTTCTTATTCATAGTTCTGATTTATTTATGCCATGAGAGTCGCTTTGTATATTCTCTGTACTTATTAGTGACATAAATTTTTTAGGTCAATATTATTCCTAATTTGAAAGCAATTGTCTTGTCCCAGGTGATTGATTATTACTCTAAGAAGGGCTTGGTGGTAAATCTGCCTGCGGAGAAACCACCAAAGGAAGTGACTGCTGAGGTGCTGAAAGCCCTCTCATGATGAAATGCCCCTTTGTCTGAGTTTATTCAGGTTAAGCATGATATGTACCGAAATCCCTTTGTCTGGGTTTCTTCACACCAGCATCATGCAGTTTCCTTTTTGTGCGATTACACCATTTTATCATAGCTCTGACAAGCTCGGTAACTGTCTGAATAATCTGTTTTGAATGAGAGAAGTTGTTTTTCAGTACCAATACTGAGATGATTACAGCAATTCATGTTTGGGAAATTTTCCTTACTAAACTTGTTCCAGTTCTTACATCAATGCTATGTTACTGGCTATGGTAATAATCAGCAAAAACCCTGATATTCTGATTGCCCAGCACCTTCGTCTGTTGAGTGGTATTGATATGCTACGAGGTAAAAAAAAAAAACATTTTTCATGGGCTGGGCTTGGACGGACGGACCAATGCACGACCCATGTGAAAAAATAATTAATAAAAATATTTAATCTATTAGATGTGCTGCTTTAAGATCCGTGCAATTTTTTTTAAAAAAGAAGAGTATTGGATCAGTTCGCCCTACTTATTTGTATTCGCTTGCCAAACTGTCCATGTTCTTAGGGCCCCTTTGGCAGGATTTCTTCTGCTCTAGCTTCACGTTTTTTTTCTCATAAGTCGTACCAAACAGCAGATTAGG
The DNA here is from genome assembly GCA_029449295.1 of Zea luxurians. Taxonomy (NCBI): domain Eukaryota; kingdom Viridiplantae; phylum Streptophyta; class Magnoliopsida; order Poales; family Poaceae; genus Zea; species Zea luxurians. Next base: position 21,502,283 of record JAOPSE010000003.1, read on the forward strand.
AAATAGCTTTTACTAAAAAGCACTGCTCTCCCTTTATTGTAATGCTGAAGCCAAAATAATTGGCTCGCCATGCTTTGTCTCTCGTTACTTTTGCAAATATCACTTCCCACCAAATCAATCAAGATCTCAAACGTTATTATTTTTCTTTTTTTTCTCTCTCGTACTGCTTCTCCGTAGCAAACGCAGAGAAATTTACTATTTTTTCACTTTTTTGGTTTTCTATTATTATGTCATTCTGTGTCTATAAATAGTAAAACTATCTGTATGTATAATTTATGGGTCTGATGATATATAGGGCTACCTGACCGTACTGTTTTGTACATTTGATCTGATTGTTTCCGTATTTACAGAAAAATATGGAGACGAGACGGAAACGGAAGAGAGTTTATTCTGTCTATTTTTGCGGGATCCTATTTTTATCCGGATTGAGCCCGTATTTATTCCGTATTTGATAAATATGGGATGAGCCTAATATGAATTAGTATATAAACTAAAGTCTTGTGTCTTTAGGTGACAAATTATAGCATAAGTGACCATTGCAACCATCGACTCTTTTCAATGACAAATGCTCTAAAGTTTTAAACAACATTAGATGTAGCTAAATATATATCATTAGCAAGCAAACAATAATAGAATGTTGCTTCTCTATATCTATTTGTTTTATTTTTTTGTTATGTTAATCAATCACTAGTCAAACATCAATATCATTTCTGTTTGTATTAAATTATGAATTTTCGTTAGTATTTTCGTTTTCGTTCGTTTTCGCAATTCCGTATATCCCGCTCCTATTTAAGTTTCGACTATTCTGGACCTGATTCCATTTATGATGATGAAATGTAGACACTAAAACAACAGACAGATTTTTCCGTCTGTTTTTATTGATATACTAGGTGAGTACCCGTGCGATGCAACGGGAACATATAATACCATAATAACTTATATATAAATGTGTATTATACTGTTATAAGAAAGATCCTCAAGCACCAGGTTGGCCTAGGCGACTGTGATAGAGACGTTGGCAGCGTGGCAGCGCGTGAGGTCATGCCACCAGAGTGGGCTGTCACAGCCCTTAGAGTTGTCCCCGGAGGAGGTCGCAGCACCAAGGGCCGACGAGGTGGACCAGCAGTGCACGAGGTCGTGCCACCAGAGTAGGCTGTCACAGCCCTTAGAGTTATCCCCAAAGGAGGTCACAACACCAAGGGCCGATGAGGTGGACCAGACACCGTCGCACACCGAGAGGAGCCTATGGAGCAGGCCTAGCATGCTTCCGCCACATCGGCACCGACGGCGTCCTCAAGGCAGCACGGGCGAGCGAGGGGGGGGGGGGGGGGCAGTTTCGGTGGTGGGAGGCGAGGGTCACAATCAGCTGTGTACAAGAAGAATGGGGTAACGAAATGAAACGACGAGCGAGTCGAACGGGCGAAACTGTCGATGGTAAGTTCGCGCGGGGGGGGGGGGGGGGAGTTGGGAGCGACGTCGAGGTTTCTAGGGGGACGAGCAGGCGAGGACGAGGGGGAGTCGGGGGCACGACATGGCCTCGCCCCTGTGCACGCCCTCCTCTGCCTCTTAATAGTAGAGATATGATTTTTATGAATAATTGTTAGGTGCTCGTACGTTTTTACGGTTCATATATATCAGATAAATAAACCTTGTTTAAATGGGATAGTGCAATCCTACACTTAAAATCAAGCGGTAAAAAATTATGAAAGCAAAGGAGATCCATACAGACATGCTACTTGTGAAGGATGTGTTGAATATGCATTTGCGCAAATAAATATATTGGAAATTGGTATTGCCATTTTTATACAAAGGTTTTTATACCTTAAATTTTGCAAAACACCCGTAAAAAGAAGTATAGCTGTAATCATAGGGACCATCACCAACTCCTACTAACACAATGGACAAAGGCAATCCGCTGCAGACAAAAGGCAAAAGCTAAAACAATCAGAAGTCTTTCTGGCACATGAGGCAAAGAAAATTATGAAATGATGATGTCGTGGTTGTAAGTAATTGTGAAGACTCCATTTCAGCTAGAGTATTTTGAAACAAGGCAATGAAGGACATCTATACCTGGCCTTCACAATGGCTCAACAATTTTTTGCTTTTGCAAACTCAGTTGTCTAGATGTAATATCTACACTCCTTGTAACCTGAGTAATATACAAATTAACAAGAGATAATTATTTAGCGAAGTAATATGCCAACGAATTCAACAACAAATGTGAACTGTTCAGCCAAAGGTTGCTATTGTCACTACTTGCTACTGACTATAGGATTCATAGTTGCAGACTAAGGGGAAAAAGAGAGTGCAAGTGAAAGGCATCAGAGAGAACACATCTTAAACATATATTATGATACTATAAATGCTTCATTTTAAGAACAAAATTCTATTTCATTGATGCATGTACTCGCATGCTAGATTCAGGCAATGGCAATATACAGGTAAGGAAAATGACTTGAAAAAGGATAGAGTATTCAGAGACATCAAATACTTGCATAACATCCCAATAAGATGAGTTAACATGGTACCTTCCAACCTACAATTATCAACAGGACGTGGTATTGTCCACCACTTTGCTTCACAATGGTCTTAGCCATCTCAATAATTGGTGCAAAGGATGTTGATCCTATTAAGAATTAGTGTAAACACATATGAACAGTGCAATTAAATGGATGAACAAGGCATAGTAGCTTACGAGCTAAACGCAAATGTGGTACAAGTTCCCTACATTGTCCAAAAGCTTCTTCAAATCCATTGCAAGGTTTCTCGTCAGGAGAGAAACAGAAGACGTCTTGATCATGTGTTGCCGCTGAAAGAAAAAAGTGCATGGTAAATTAGGATGTATAGACATTATGAAATAGTGTAAGAAACAGTCAGTCGTGAATGAAATCATTACCATCTCGAAATCCGAAACATGGAATCAGATTATCTTCATCGAATTTTGATAGTGTTCGCCCAATAATTGAGATGGCTTGTTCATATGGATTTGGTGTGTTGGAAAGAGAATTTGCCTGGTAGAATGAAGGAAGTCATTAGCATAAGGAGATGAGACGTTTCATTAAATTGTAAGGCAATGAAACAAGACAAACAATCAACAAGGAAATCATTAGCATAATATGTTCCCAATCAGGCTTCAATTGAAGGATTTAGATATTAGCTGATTTAAATTTATCGTCTGACAAATTACTAATTATCAGATATACTTAGACTTAATGGCTCTACCAGATGGCAGAAACGTTTTATGCATATATGGAATGCCCTCATATACCTACATAATCATTTTCTATGCAGTCGATTCGGGCTGAACCATGATTAGGAATATTACACATGCTAGACATATCATTAAAGCAGTAGAATGGAGATATAAGAAACATGATGAATTACACACCGGAATAGTCAATACAATATCATGGGTCTATATGCAGGAACTAAATGAAATGTAGGTCATGATTCTTACTTGTTTTAGTAGGACAGACTCAAAATCAGGATCAAAATCATCAAGCTTAACTTTATAGCTGGCTCTAGCCCAAGGAGTGTCCCAGAAATCATCAAGTAACTCTTGGACAATTCTATCCTCCATGATGGCATTTTTTAACTTGTTTACTGGCATTTATTTTAACTTAATTACTGGAAGGAGGAGACAGTTATGAGACTGGCCCTGCTTCTACACCACTATGTACCCAACATAAATGAAATGTTTATGAGAAAGTAGCCAATAGTTTTATGGAATAAGATAATGTCTGTGACTTGTAGTTTATATGAACTACCCCTTCTTCGCAACTATTAATCGAACGGGGTTTACCTGAAAAATATTGTCAACAAGCTGACACAAATCTAAGGTTAGAACTGTCCATGACAATTTCGTTCTATCAAGGCAGCATATCCGTGGAAACATAATTAATATTTCTAGTTTCACATTTTGTCCACTGGATTTGCCATGGTGAAACAACAATATAATACTTGTCTAATCATATCACAGTTACAAAACAGTTGAAGAAAAATCGACCCTACCTTACCATAAAGTAGGGATCAATGTGTCAGGAAAGCAGCAACAACTCATTTGATTTTGTTGCTTTTAAACTTCTCCACAAGCATACAGAAAAAACCATCCAGGAACACTCTTTTCTATCTAAAGAAGAAATTAAAAAAGAAATATAAAATAGTTGTCCAAATTGTAAAGAAAGATGGCATCATGGATCGCTAGTTTAGCTTACCATTACGACAATACTCTTTTTTATCTATGTGACATTTTAGAATAGATTTTTTTAGGGAGGGGAGGAGTGATGAAAGGATGTACAACTATAATCTGGCAGCTATTTCATCAAAACAGAAATAAATGCTAGTCATGTCTACCTCAGCAATTATTAAATTTTAAAATGCTACAGAAAGTATCTAAAGTGCAGTTGAAATATAGGAAACACTAAGGTAAAAACTACGCTTCAGTATTAATCTGTAACTTTACTGATTGTAGGTTATGTCTTCTTTTACTCTTGGTATAAAAGGAACTTGAGATCCTTCAACAGTCACTCATAAGCCTTTTGTGGGATATTACCATTAATTTTCCTAGCGAATATAGAACTGTGAAGAATTGTTCAATCTTATATGCAGTTCCTATTAATGTGGATCCTCCTAATGTTTCGATAAGTGACTTGACTCAATTTGTCTTTAACAACCTAAAACATTAAAACAAAATTCACTTTACAAAGCCCATATATTTGGAATTTCGGATAGCCACTCTTCATACTCTCTAGCGAAATCCAAATCAAACAAAGAGGCCAATCCTACACATACACAAGACTGCAACCACTGAAACCTTTGCCTACTACTGTTGACAAAACCCAAATTTCACTAGAAATATGCTCCAAATATAGTGCCCTCCTACATCCCCAAGAACATGAACAACAAAGGCGAGAATCGCACCAGTTTGTCCATCTCCTTTAGCCCCTATCCATACGAGAGTCCATTCGAAATCCCCTTGAGAATTGCTCATTACCAGCACAATGAAACACATTAGCAAGATATGAGTAAGTAACGAAAGGAAGCCATAAGGGATTGAGAGGCATTTTTCTCGCCAGGAAGAAGCCACACCTCAGAGGCGGTCGATGGCGGAGAGGCATTTTTCCCAGCAGGAAGAAGCCACAGCTCGGAGGCAGCCGATGGCGAAGAGCTCGAACCAACTAGTCATTGTCTGACAAACTGACTTCACACAAGGTTACACACAATAAGCAATGTCACAAGAGTGTTAGATATTATTAGCCTTATAGATAGGGTCTGTTTGGGTGATAGTTCATGTTTTGTGTTAATGGTACAATTTCCTATTTGTCTGCATGATCCATTACGGAGGATAATTCATTTTACTTACACTCGTGGTGCAACAATAGCTTTTTCACTGCATGAAAAACTGTAAAAATGTAGTGCGGACAAGTCATAATATCTCATAAATGAACTAAACTGATACAAATCAAATTATAATACAATGGGCCATCTAGCAAGAGCGGTAGAAGGTAGAACCTGTCTTCCAATTTCATTCATGACAACCATTATACGGAGAGAGAGCGGACCTAGCCACGTTATAACAGTAGTGATGCCCACATGTTGGCCAACCTTTTTTGTACATCATTAAGCACAGGTTCCAGAAGGGCCATACCAGACTGGATAGAGACTCCAAAGTGGTGAGGCATGACAGAAGATTGGAATATGCATGGTGTCGATATAATAATACAAAATCATAATTTTCTGGTCACTGGAAAATGCTTAGTGACACCACTAAGACAAAATAATAATTTTGCAAGGTCTAATTCAAGCTACGAAGTCTTGTTAATCCTAAAGATTTTGTCCAAACGCCCACCACAAAACCAAGCCATTGCTCCCAGAGAGTTATTCACGATAGAACTCATAGCATGCCATCTGCTGATTAGCAAACACCAGAATATATCTCTACTATATTAAAGCAGCTGACATAAGGGTATTGCAACAACCAAACTAGAATTTTAACTTATATTTTAGAAGGAAATAAAACAAGGTACTAACAGTGGGATTAGTGACAAGGTCATCATCGACAATATGCAGTTGCTCTCCAATTTCTTCAGTCATCTTAGCATAGCAAACCTAGTCATCCTGGACACCTAGTCAAAAGTATCTTCAATCGAAATAGTGAATGTCAAAAAACCTTTCTCATATTCTAAAATTTTAAATACAAACTAAGTAATGAAAAAAACCTTGCTCATATTCTTGCAATCTACTGTCAACCTCCTCCACTTCTACAGCGCAAAATTGCTTCCACCTTTATTCCTGCAAGAAAATATTCATATTTCAAAATTGTCACCCATATAAATACATATTACAATACACAATTTAAATAAGGCGAAAAGATAATGAAGTCACCTCTCCTTTGCCAGAATCAACCTTCCAAGCCATGACAGTACCATCAGGACTTCCTGAGAGTACATATTGTGTCTTCCTACCAAGAACTACAAGCCATGAAGGAAAAACATTCAAAACAATGGAGAAAAAGAAACCTACACTCAGGATCAAACATATCTAATCTAGTGTTGTATATCTATAACTTGTTAGTTAACATCTCAAACATATCTAATATAGTGTTGTATATCGTCAACCAATCAGTTTACCAACTAAAACAATTCAAGTACATTGTCAGCATGCTGCACAAGCTCGTAGATATCAACCTTAGAGCAGTTGTCCAGTCAAGTCTCCTCCATGAAGAACATCTCTACCTTCATCTCATCAAACGCCCTCATGTCTGTAGTGGACAAGTGAATCCCATCAGAATCCCAACAAGCGAATCTAGGATATAAAGTTAGGGTGGTCCAAGCTTATAAAAATCAATAAATAAATGAGTTTGTATTTTAAGTCCTACAATATATGAGAATCAAAAGAAGCACATAAATCAAAATCATCTATATACTTTTAGCAGGATCAAAATCAGAGGGTGGGTCCATCCTGTCCACCCTCTAGATCCGACAATGCAGCCAAAGCATTAAAGAGAATGAATTGACGTAAGTTTTTGTTTGTGAGTTCATTTTTCTAAACAAAAACATGAACAAAAATAAGTGTGGGAACTAAGATCAAGTAAACCAAGATTGGAGCAGACTGTTCTTGCATATAATGCATGAAGCAAATAATCAGTTCTGAAGACTGCACAGCCTGAAAGGGAACTGAATGAAACAAAAACTGGATCACTGACCCATAACACTTTCCATTTTGGTGCCTCCAAAACCTCTTCCAATATAATGCACACATCAGTATTAGCCCTCTGAGTGTTGTCCCGACCTACAGTGGAGTCTTCATTTTCTGCAGAAAAAAGGTACTTGTTACACTAAAATTCTTCAAAAAAAAAACACATACCGGCAAATGAAGGGGCCAAGAGCCGCTATCGGTTTCTTTTCCTTTCTTGGTAGCATTATGTGCCACTTTCCTCTTCTTTGTCGGTGTGCCCTTATTATCCACCTCAATCACACGGACAACTATGATATCAGCAACCTCTGGCTTGTATTTGAAAAAGGGGCAAAGAGAACAAGTTATAGGAAGTTTTTTGTTTGTGAGTTCATTTTTCTAAACAAAAACATGAAAAAATAAGTGTGGGAAATAAGATCAAGTAAACCAATATTGGAGCAGACTATTCTTGCCAAATAAATTGGAGCATACTGTTAAGGTACACCTTCTGATACTCTCAATGTGTCAAGGTACTTAAAGTATGTAACAACATTGTACCTATAGGCCCGTAAAGAAACATATAACCAAACCTAAGTTTTGCAGGCCATAATACCAACCTACCACTAAATTCAGTATAACAATTTCTCAACTTAATTCACTGGATTTGTCCGATTGGTAAAAATCTGGGGACCGAAATCCATCACTATTTTGAGAGGAATAGATAAGCAAGTGGGGAGGAATACAACAACTCCAAAGACGGGTGGGGCGGTTGTAGATCTGAAGACAGGTGGGGGAAGAAGGGGCAGCGCCGTACAAATCTAAGCCGCCACCGCCGCTGCTAGCCATAGTGGAGCACTTCTTCCCCAAGAGCTCGTCGAGGTTCATCTGCTGCTGCCTACACTCCAAGCTCCAGAAGGCCACCTCACCCATGTAGATGGTGTCATGGCCGGGGCCGAGGCGGCGCTTGTAGAGCCCACAGGCCTTCAGGAAGGTTGTCGTCTCCATGGTGGGGATGAAATCCACCGAGTGTGTCATCATCATCTCGATGCCCCACACGGTCCCTACCCCTGCCACCGCATCTCCCCTCTCCGCCCGCGTCTTGGGCCTCCCTGAGAGATCTGGAGGCGGCGTGAGGTCCGATAGGCTTGAAGTTAGACACATTGAGGACGATGATGTGGAACCATTGTTTTTCCTGGGACGCTTCCTCGTAGGCGCAAACTTGGTCACCTCGGACGGATCTCGCCACAGTGGCACCTTGCTGCCGTCGTTTTCTTTGGGAGCGTTCGGGGGCGACTGGCGAGTGGTGAGGCTCAGGCTCTCTACTCTGGGGGGCGGTGGCTCGTGCAGACCTGCGCGGGGCACGAGGGTCATGGAGGCGAGGGCGTGCAGGGCGAGGATGGGGGAGCATTCACAACAGAACATCCCAAACCCGAGCGGATCTCGACGGCTGTTGCTGCTGCGCCAGAGAGGGGAGGAGAGGCTTCACGCCTCCAAGGTAGCGGCGCGGCGTGAGGGAGGAGGGAGGGGACGAGCCAGGATGTCACAGAGGTACCTTGGAGGCGTGAAGCCACTTGTGCACCTCCATGGCGGCGAGGTGCTAGCCAACGGGCCATGGTGCAAACGAGCTTGGTGCGGCGCGTGCTCTAGAACTCGTTCTCCCACAACTCGGCCTCCGTGGTGGTGTCCATGTCGATGGCGGGTCAGACGGGAAGATCCCGTTCGGATTAAGGGGGGAAGGCGGTGAGGTCGGAGGCGGCTGGGGAGGTGTATTAGAGGTGGAGGTGGTGAGGGCACCAAGCACATCGTAGAGACGGAGGACAGGAATGGGTGCGGGATGGGAGAGGGTCCGGATGACGCTGGAACTCGGGGGGCGGGGGCATATGGAGGTGTGGACGCGAGCGGAACGGAGCGGAGGCGGACCTTCCATCGACTGCGCGAAGGCTACCTTTCCGCCATTATAGTTGGGTGAGGAGGCGATAAGGCGGGGTGAGGGCGAGGGTGGAGGGCAGCGCTGATGACGTGGGCGGAGGAGGCGAGATTTCTGGGGGGACGAGGGCGAGGGAGCGTGACTGCCATGGAAGGACCGACCTGGTGCGGAGGGAGCGCGGTGAAAGAGGCACGATTTGTGGGGGAGGCGCCCGTGCGCGGAGGGAGCGCAGTGAGGGAGGCGCGATGGCAGAACTGGCGCACGGGTGTGAACCCCTACAATAAAGACTTATAGAGTAGTAAAGATTAGTTAAATATATAAATAATAATGGTAAAATTGCCAATGTCTAGCGAACGCGGCGTAGGGCCGCATGATCGCTCCTCCTGCTCGATTCGTGGAGGCTGCAGAGCTGTGTGAGGCTCTTCGGCGGGCGGCGGGCCTGCCGTTACGTTAAGCCACGTCAACCACGATCTCCACCATCCACAAGCCCCATATTTCACCGGCGCCGATCTCGTGATGGCGACGCGCGGCCAGGCCACTAGCGCCGGCGAAGGTGACCGGCCAAGCCGTGTCCCGTCGGACTTACCGGCGCCGGCTGTGGAATCCTCACGATGCACACTGCTGGGCGACTACCGGACGTCAGCCATGGACATGGAGGATTCGTCGCGCCAAGATCAGGCGGCCATTGCCGAGGAACTGCATCAACTGTTTCGGTGTGGTCTGTCCGAGCCCAATCGCCGACGTCTGCAGTCTCCATGGCACCGGCTACGAACCTTGACGCAGATACAACTCGATCCGTATCTCTCCGCCGATGACTGCTCACACGATCTGCATTATGTTATAAAAGTTACGTTCATGTTGCTTAAAAAAAGGCTTACTGTACATTCCCGTAATTCTTTTGCGAAAGTGGAAACGTTCAAGACAGATTTAATGGATATATATAATAAAAGCTATACATGGTTTATTTTGCAGCCATGTGACAAATGATTTTTAATAATGGATTTAGCTCATCGCCCGGATTACTACGAGCTATGTGAAAAGTTCTATGAGGAATCTATCTACATGCATAACATTAATGGATCTTATGTGACCTTAATACCCAAAACCAACTCCCCCTCCACAGTGGAAGATTACACGCCGATCTCCTTACTCAACACAAGTGTCAAAGTGCTAACAAAGCTTCTTGCCAACCGATTACAACGTGTTATCACCAGCCACGTGCACAAAAACCAATATGGATTCATCAAGGAAAGATCTATCCAAGATTGCTTGGCTCGGGCCTTTGAATATCTATCTCTCTACCAAAAGTCAAGAAAAGAAATGATAATATTAAAGTTGGACTTCGAGAAAGCCTTTGATAAATTGGAACATGCGGCCATTATTGACATACTAAAACACAAAGGTTTTGAAGTGTTGGGAGCCTTCGTCCTCCGAAGGTCCTCAAAAACATGATTTGACAATATTTTTCAAGTGAATTATATGAACAGGTATCTTCGGACTCAGATCATGAACATGGAGTACGGTCAGAACGAAGCCCAAGCTGTACGAAGCTGATTACCAAGCTGTACGAAGGATGGTGCACAACCGAAGCTATGCGCAGAAAGCTTCGTCGCGATAGCAGAAAGGGGAACCGACTTAAAGATGAAAAGACTACTTAGGCCTTAATAGATTTCCTATAAGTCATTAGCAAATGTAATGGACATGAATGTAATTTTGCATGGGCTACGTCCCACGCCTATAAATAGATGAACAGTACTCCCCGTACTGTTCACGCTGACTTGGCATTTACTTTCTGTCATCCTTGTACTTTTGCCTTCCTGCAATCCGAAGGTACACTTGTAATTTGAAGTCATTTCTATTTTTATATGATAATAAAATAGAAATGACGTTGTGATAATATTTAAATGTTTATATTACTTTTTATGTTGCATGTAAGCCCTTCGTCATAGTTTATTGTGCTTACGAAGATATGTTGTTTGTGACCTTCGTCCGGAGCACATTATATCCCGAAGGGAAATAATGTTTCAAAGGACGAAGGGCTTTATCATTTAACACTTTTTATGTTGCCTTGTTCTTAATCCGAAGCATTTGAGAACAAGTCCCCAACATTGGCGCCCACCTCCGGTGAACTCACTTCCACTCTTTGAGTCTTTGAGCGCCCTCGGTGATCATCAACCTTCGCTATGGCGCCGAAGAAAGCTTCAGCAGCTGGCACTGCAGCTCTCCAACCGCTGGACCACAATCAGGAGACTGTCTCTCTTCGGGAGGCCCGAAGCCAGAAGAGGAAGGCTGTCAGCCCGACGCCTCAAGAGGATGAGCTAGACCAAGAGATCAGAGATATGCAGATGCTTCATCAACAGGTGCAGAGGAAGAAGGAAAAGATGGCCAGGCTAGCTGAACTGCAAAGGCAGATAGACGAAGCTTCTGAAGAAGTTCGCCATCTTACTCACGATGAGCAGAACCGAAGGCCTCAACAAAAAGACCTTCATCAGGAGGGTTTCTTCAACGAAGATGACTGGTATGATAATTTCCAACATGGAAATTTTGTTTTCGATGATGCTTCTCCCTTGTCCGCTGAGCTGCAGGCTACACCTTGGCCTCCGTCCTATAAGCCACCCCAGCTTCCCACATTCGATGGCCATTCAGACCCGAAGCAGTTTTTGATGAGCTACGAAGCAACAGTATCTTCGTATGGTGGCAATGCTGCAGTCATGGCAAAGTCTTTTGTTATGGCTGTCAGGAGTGTTGCTCAAACCTGGTATTCCTCCCTTCGACCAGGAACGATCACTTCATGGCAAAAGCTGAAGGACATGTTGTTAACCAGCTTCCAAGGGTTTCAGACGAAGCCGGTCACTGCTCAGGCCCTGTTCCAATGTACTCAGGATCATGAAGAATACCTTCAGGCGTATGTCAGAAGGTTCTTGCGTTTGAGGGCGCAGGCACCAACGGTGCCCAACGAAATTGTCATTGAGGCCATGATCAAGGGACTTTGGCCTAGACCTTCAGCTCAATACTTTGCTAGGAAGCCTCCTCAAACTTTGGAGAAATTGCTCCAGAAGATGGACGAGTATATTCGTGCCGACAATGATTTTCGCCAAAGAAGGGAGGAGGCTTTCAGGTTTTCTGAAATGACCAGGGGCTTCGGAGGAAGATTCTATCCGAGACATGTCAGGTCCATCCACAACTCTACTCAAAATGATGATAAGGGGAGTCAGTAGAACAGGCCGCAGTGCTCCTCACAGGCTTCGGGGCAACAACAAAGTTTCTTCCGGCCACCAGCTCCAAGAGGCAGAGGCGCCAGGGGCTTCGGCGGAAGATTTGGAGATCAACCAAGGAGAGTATTTTGCTTATTCTGTGGTGAAAACAAGGGCCATACCACCAGGATGTGCCATGTTATCATCCAGAAGCAAAAGGAGATAGCCGAAGCTGCAGCGCAACAAGCTCAGCCGAAGCAGGTCATGCATACTGCTTCGTACCATCCGCCTTACATCCCAGAATACATAGGCAACCACCCTGCAGTTTCTGTTGCTTCGGCGAGTCAACCTCAAGCTTCCTGGCAACAGCCTCCGCCTCCACCACCGTTGCAACAAGGCCAACAGCCAGAAGGGAGCCAATATGCTCCACACCAAAGGGATCTCAGAGAACAATCCGAAGCTCGCACAGTCAATAGCACTGTGCCAGAGTCGAAGCACATCTATTGACAAATATCCTACCAGTTTTTTCCATTCAGTTCTATTTTTTGAGTAATAAAGGACATTGTTTAGTTTTCATGCAAAAGATTCTTTGCTTGCTACAAGGAAAATGTATTTTCTCAGGTTTAAGTTGTTGAAGCTTAAAAATTTGCGATAACAAGGAGGACCTTCGAATTATCGAAAATCCTTCGAAGCAACAAAAAGTCGTTCTAAGGAACGCAGAGTAAGTTTGCTGAAATCACAAAAAGCCGTTCCAAAGGGAACGCAGTGTAAGTTTTCTGCTCCAAAGTCGTTCCAAAGGGAATGCAGAGCATACAGCGAAAAGTCAACGCTGATACCGCCTAAGTGAAAGGCGAAGAAGCTCCAAAGTCATTCCTAAGGGAATGCAGAGCTTACAGTGAAAAGTCAACGCTGATACCATCTAAGTAAAAGGCGAAGAAGCTCCAAAGTCGTTCCTAAGGGAATGCAGAGCTTATAGCGAAAAGTCAGTACTGATACAAAAATATTTTGTGTTTTACGGGGATATGTCTGTATCTTCGGAACAAATGTCATCTACATAACATAGCATCATCACATCATTTTGCATAGCATAAGCATCATACATCATGTTGCATATGGCAAAAGAAGGGGACATGGTATCAACCTTCGGAAGGATATTTTGAGAAAGTGAAAATCGTGCTAAGTCACAAGGGGATACAATGTTGATCTTCAGAACATAGCTTCGGAGAATATTTTCACGAAGCTTCGATATCCTTCATCAGAACACTATGAACATTGTCGTGATGCATAAAAGTTTTTCTATCTTCACGAAGCATGAAAAGAAGGGAAGGTGTTTTTTCGCCAAAGGCTCAAAAACGGTACGTATGTAAAGTTTCATGCATCGTAAAGAATCGAATCATTAAAAGCAAATATATCACAGGGTTACAAAATGTCACACATATTTCATTTCAGAAGTCTTTACAATAGTGCTTAATCTTCTCTCAAAACAACTTCGGCAGCTTCGTTCAGGAGCCGGTTAACAGCTTCGTCCATGATAGCTTCGACCATCTTTTTAATTTCTTCGTCTCCTTTCGGGTAAGGGCCCGGAGACGCTTTAGTAGGATCTGAAGGAGAACATGATACGGCCACATGGCTATTACAAATTGTGAACGAAGTTTAAAATCAAAAATTACAACGCAATAAAAACCATTAGCTAATACCTAATTGTCCTTCGGGCTCTGAGCTTTTGTCAGCGGCCTTAGCTACTTCTCTAGCGTCGTGAATGCCCTTCTCACTTTTCTGAATAATTTCTCGGGCCATTTCCCGGCCACCATTGTCCCAGACGTCGGTGAAAAATTTTCCACCAGCCTGGCTAGCTTCGGCCGAGGGGTCTTTAATATCTCTAGGGGATAAGCTGGCTTCGGATTGTGCAAGAACCTTAACATGATCGCAGCCTTTTTTCTCCAGTATAGAAGCAATCCCCCTGGCACCTGAGAAGGCGCAAATGTCTCCTCGACTGTTTAGAATTTCTTCGAAGGCTTCAGCTTCGTGGCAGATCCATTCTATCGGTCCTTCTGGGTTACCTCTCACAAAATCTTCTTCACTCGAAAATGCGCCAACACTGGCGAAGCTGGTTTTTATTTTCTTTACACAATCCATGGATCTTTCGTAGCACCTTTTCTTAGAAGACCGAAGCTCTTCAACGGTTCCTTCCAAATGATTAGCCCATTGGTCGCTACATTCCCGCCTCGTTTCTTCAAGTATGCGTTCTTCTTTCGCCCGGGCCAATTGCTTCCGAAGATCGTCAATCTCGTGCTTTTGAGCTGCAATTTGGGATTTGGACGCAGCTTCGTTCTCCTTTACTTTATCCACTAATGTAACTAGAATCTTGTCCTTTTCCAGGGCTTCGTTCCTTAGCTTGATAACCTCTGTTCGAAGGTTGTTGAAGGAAATTTCATAGCTTTCGTCTTCGGCACTCTTTTGCGCTCTCAGCGCGTTGCTTAGTATTAATCCCTATATGTAAAAAGTTAGTATAAGAATAAAACAATAGATTTCGAATCATAAAGTTTCCAAAATGCGCAATTCTCGCACCTTCAGACTATTATATGCAAGGCTATCCGCAAGATCCTCCTTCGTCATAGCGCATAGTCCAGCTTCAAGCTTCGGAAACCCCATACTCCTAGCCATCTCCCGGCAGACAGATAATTCTTTGTTGTCAGGGAGATAGTATAGGAAGTCATCTTCGTTTGTCCCATTGAACACTAGTGCCCCCTTTGGATATTTTAATTCTTTGGCATAGTGGTTGGCTTCATAAATCTCTTCTTCAGATAATTTCTTCCCCGAAGCATGTCGCACAATGTAATCGCATATGGTGGAAGGAGCTTCGGGGGCAGCAGTGTCAATTTCTTCAACCAAAATTGGCTCTGGCATTTTTATTTTTTCTTCGGTTTCCAAAGGTTGTTCCTTGGTGGGCTCTGAAGTCCCAGCTTCAACTTCAAGTTGTTGCTTCGAAGCTTCAGCAACTAAAGCTTCAGTAGACACTTCAGAAAGTTCAACAGTCTTCTTTGGAGTTGTGCTTGAAGACTTAATTGTCTCCAAAACATCTAGCACGTTCACCATTCTTTTTCTTTTCGGGGTTACCGATGGACCTTTTTGATTTTTTATTGTTTCAACACTTGCTGAAGGACTTAAGATTTCTAATATTTTTGGTCCTTCAATTTTCGGTTTTTCTGCTTTCTCTGCTGAAGGTACTTCAGTTTTTTCTTCGATCTTCGGCACTGGAGCTGGCTCTGTACTTTCAGTGGCCAAGGAGACTTTACCGATAAATTCAGGCACTGTGGCCGGCTCAATAAAACGTGCCCGGTGGGTGAGCACCTTCATCTTTTTTCTTTGCGGCGCCGGCTCACTAGAAGCACTTGTGGCAACTTCTGTTGCAGGAGAAGTATTTTTTCTTTTGCGGCCCGGCACCGGATAATGGTAGTCAGGGTAGACAAACCCGATTGCATCAAATACCCGGTTGAGCCTCTTCTTCTTTCGGCCTCTGAAGGCTGCCGATAATGCAGTGTTCTCGGCCTTCGAATATACCCCAAGCAGTTCGTCACTTAATGTTTCAATGCTTTTTAACCAGTCGTCATCAGGTTCAACAAACTTATCCCCGTATTTGAATGTGTATTTTAGTCTGACTAGTCCACCTTCGTCAGACTCTTTGATGGTCTCCTTTGGCATTTCCCACTTTCCTGCAAGTGGCCACACCCTGAAGGCAATATGCTCTTGGACCAGATCCCTTGTCCCAATAAAAGAGCAGATTACGCCGAAGGCTCTTTGGCATTCTTCGGCCGCTTCATCCATTTCAACCTTCGGTTTTCGGAGTCCGAAGCGTTGCCAGATGGGGCGCATAATGATACTCTTAACATCTTCTTGCGCTGTCAAGTCATTCTTTACATAGAACCATTCTGTCATCCAGGCATCGGGCCACCTCTTCCAAAAGGTTGGCACGGGGCAGCTTGACCCGGAGCGGGCTCCGAAGCTGTAACAACCAAAGTTGTTGTGATATTGTTCTTTCCCCCAGGGCTTCGTCTCATATACCAATTCATGAATTTTGCAAAAGCTTTTAGCATTTGGTTCTAAACCTTGGCTTTTCACAGCCCAGACAAAGATTCCCATTCTTATGATAGCTTCGGGAGTAATTTGATGAAGGTAGATTTGAAATGTCTTCAGGACTTCGACAACAAAGCTGCTTAGGGGGAACCGAAGCCCAGCCTTGAGAAAGCTTCGGAAGATCACGACCTCATCTTCTTCGGGGGTGGGAGAAGTCTTTTCTCCAACATCAGCCCTCACAATAGATATATCTCGAAAATATCTCCCCCTCATATTGTCAATATGACTCTGCTTAATAGTGGTTTTCCCGAAAACCGAGTGACTTGGCCGCCATGGTCGATCTTCAGACTCTCCCCCGCCGCTTTCTACATCATAACTGTCGCTGTCACTAGTATCTTCAGATAAACCTTCTAAAATCTCTTTGGTGATCTTTTCTGTATTGGTCTTCGACATTGCCTCAAGAAAGCCCAGGTTCTTCTCTTCAGAGAGACTTAGCTTCATCTCGACAACAGCCTTCTTCTCCTCAGACATCTCTTCGGAGATCCTACTTCTCGCTTCCGAAGCTTAAAACTAGGAAAGAAAACAAATATTTTTGGGCAGAAAGTTTTGTAAGCAGGAAAAACAGATGGCAAAGAGAGCGTGCCAAATCAAATGTGGCGGGCTCCTATTTATACACTCGATATGACGGAAACTGTGTGGTCCCAGGTGTCAGTGACTTTTGCTATTCTAGCAAAGGGAAGGTGTTTTTTCGGACCTTCGGCTTAAGGCCTTCGTCCATATCGCAATCTGAATTTATCACTAACAAATTAATATTGCGAGGGGCTACTGTTGGGGGCCTTCGTCCTCTGAAGGTCCTCAAAAACATGATTTGACAATATTTTCCAAGTGAATTATATGAACAGGTATCTTCGGACTCAGATCATGAACATGGAGTACGGTCAGAACGAAGCCCAAGCTGTACGAAGCTGATTACCAAGCTGTACGAAGGATGGTGCACAACCGAAGCTATGCGCAGAAAGCTTCGTCGCGATAGCAGAAAGGGGAACCGACTTAAAGATGAAAAGACTACTTAGGCCTTAATAGATTCCCATAAGTCATTAGCAAATGTAATGGACATGAATGTAATTTTGCATGGGCTACGTCCCACGCCTATAAATAGATGAACAGTACTCCCGTACTGTTCACGCTGACTTGGCATTTACTTTCTGTCATCCTTGTACTTTTGCCTTCCTGCAATCCGAAGGTACACTTGTAATTTGAAGTCATTTCTATTTTTATATGATAATAAAATAGAAATGACGTTGTGATAATATTTAAATGTTTATATTACTTTTTATGTTGCATGTAAGCCCTTCGTCATAGTTTATTGTGCTTACGAAGATATGTTGTTTGTGACCTTCGTCCGGAGCACATTATATCCCGAAGGGAAATAATGTTTCAAAGGACGAAGGGCTTTATCATTTAACACTTTTTATGTTGCCTTGTTCTTAATCCGAAGCATTTGAGAACAAGTCCCCAACATGAAGCCAAGTGGATTAATTGGAAATTGTGTCACGATGATTATGAACTCAGGAACATCTGAGGTGCTTTTGAACGGGGTTCGAAGAAAGCGTTTCCATTGTAAACGTGGTGTCAGGCAAGGGACCCTCTATCACCCCCTCTCTTCGTCCTTGCAGCTAATCTCCTTCAATCTATTATCAACAAAGCTGTCGGTACCCTGTAACTAGGGTACCCCTTACTACTGTGCAAAGACGTTGTGCCCACGCGGCTATCACTTAGTCGCGTGGAAGAAGTGTTGTGTGTGGGAACAAGCCACGACTCGTCCCAATCTCAGGCGGCTATTCTGGGTCCACGGCAGCACCCGACCACGCCACATGGGCGGGTTCGAAGCCGCCACGTGTCCAGAGAAGGTGGCGTACTCCAAAGCATCAACAGCGGGTCCGGACCCCCACGGGAGAGCGTCAGACCCGTGGATATACAGTCTGGATCCCAAGGATGGTCCCGGACCCCTAAGGATGGTCCTGGACCTCCGGATATACAGTCCGGACCCCCAAGGTTGGTCCCGGACCCCACGTGTGCAAGCCGGACCCCTGGAATGAGATCCAGACCCCTCCGTATGGGGTCCGGGTTGCCCACAGTGGGGTCCCAAGGTCCCAGGACAGAACGTACACGGGCCTTGGGCAGGACCCAGGCGGGGGTCCGGTATCGACACGTGTCCAGGCCCAGCCTGGTGCGGACCTGTCCGCATACGCTTCTGCTCCCCGCCCAGGCGGAGTCCCGATGCCGCCACGTGGCCTACTGCGCGTGACGTAAGCCAGCTGGCGGAGCCTGACGTAAGGCCTCCGGGTTGCACGGCCCCTGCATTTATTGCGGATAAGGCACGCCGCCTGACAAGCAATGTACCGCCTCGGCATTTAATGAGGCCTGCCCACTCTGCTGTTAGGCGGCGACCTGTCCATTCTACTGGCAAGCAGTGTGCCGCCTCAACATTTAATGAGACCTGTCCATTCCGCTGGCAGGCAGCATGCCTGTCCATTCCATTGGCAGGCGGCACGCCCATGCTGCCGTATGCACTATACTCATCATCACTCGTACGTACCAAGGAAGCTACCGTTGTGTATCAGCACTGCGCGGGCTAGTGGACATCTAGGCGCCAGAAGATCTCTCAGGCGTCACCTGCATTAGTTGCTCCATGTATTTCTTCCATTATGTCTCTGGGCCCACATGTCGGGGCTCAGCAACCTTGTACATAGCTCCCTTGGGCTATAAAAGGGAAGGCACACGACGTTACAAGGCAGTCTCACTTAGACGCTCAAGCTCACAGACTCTCATACTCAATACAACTCACAGTGGAGTAGGGTATTATGCTCTGGCGGCTCGAACCACTCTAAATCCTTGTGTTCTTGTGTGTTCTTACACCTTCCAATAGACAAGCAAAACGCTTAGGCCCCCTCCTCATCTTAGGATTTAGGGCGGGTGCATTCCGCCACCCATCCGGAGATTTCCTCTCTGACATTTGGCGCGCCAGGTAGGGGGCTTGGTTTTAGGTTTTTGCTTGTTTTCCTGCTCGACACCATGGTCCACATCGTCGAGCACCACAGCGAGACCTCCAAGGACTTCTTGATGGAGGAGGAGGCTGTGTCGTCCATGCCACGGGCCTCTAGCCGCCCCGTGCCTGGTGCTACTGCTGTGCACGCTGCGCAGCAGCACACTCCCGCTCAGTCGTCCCGGGCGCTGTCAAGGGCTGCACCCGGTGCGCTGTCCGCAGCCAGGGAGTTGTTGCGCCACCCTCCGAGCTCCACGGCCTCGCCAGGGGCCATGAAGCAGTGGCGCGATGACATTGATCGTCTCCTAGGCATGGCGCAATCTAGCTCGGCCAGGCCCTAGGCCTCGGTCGTTCCGGCGTCAACATGAGGCGTCAGCATCGGTGCGCTCGCCTTCAGTGAAGGCTGCGCTGACCGAAGATCTACAGGCGGAACTCAACTGCAGGCATGCAGGGGAGGACGCCCCAGTCTCTTTGGAGAGACCAGATGACCTACGGGCAGAACTCAACCGCAGGCGTGCGGGCAAGGATGCTCGTGTCTCTCTGGAAAGGGTGCATGAGCGCTGACAGAACATCGAGGGTTGCAACCTCGACCAAGACTTTGCTGCGGTCGCGTCACAAACTCCAAGGGGCACCCGGATTCAAGCGGGTGTCCCATTGGCCGGCGTCGGCTGCGCCGCTCTGGTGGATCATCCCCACGTGGCGACGTGGCCATCCAAGTTCCGGCCGCACCTGTCAGAAAAGTACGACGGTACGTCAAACCCGTCAGAATTCCTGCAGGTATACGTCACCGCCATTACGGCAACAGGTGGAGACACTGCTGTGATGGCAACATACTTCCATGTAGCCTTGCCTGGGCCAGCGCGGACCTAGCTCATGAACCTAGCCCCAGGATCGATCTACTCCTGGGAAGAGCTCTGCGCGCGGTTCACAACGAACTTCGCCAGCGCTTATCAACAGCATGGCGTGGAGGCTCACCTCCATGCAGTGAGGCAGGAACCCGGGGAAACTCTCCGTGCCTTCATCTCCCACTTCACCAAGGTACGAGGGACTATACCTCGTATCTCTGATGCTTCCATCATCACCGCTTTCCGCCAGGGGGTGCGTGATGAAAAAGATGTTGGAGAAGTTAGCCACACATGACGTGGAAACTGTCACCACACTCTTCGCTCTGGCCGACAAGTGCGCCTAGGGTTGAGCATGGCACTCGACACCATAGACCGGGGTCACCCAGACGGATGGCTCGGGTGCCGTCGCTTGGGACGACAAGAAGAAGAAGAACCGCGGCCACGAGAGGCCGCAGACCGCTGCTCCAGTCATCGTGGCTGCGGCTAGGGGCCGGGGCGAGCGCAACAAGCGCCCACGGCCACAGGGGGGCAACAGCGGCTCGTGCCCTGTGCACCCCAACAGTCGCTACAGCGCCGCGAAGTGCCGCGAGATCATCAAGCTCTCGAAGCGCGTCAGCAAACGGCGCGAGCAGTCCTCCAAGGATGGCTCCCCACCTCGTCGCCGGCCTGGCAAGGAAAGGGCCGACGACGGTGACATGGCCGCCGGAGAGCGGGACCTCGGGTACCAGTCGCCCGAGGGGGTCCTAAAGGACGTCTTCACCGGGGATTCCGACTCTGGTGGCGAGAGTGACCGCCGCAAGAAGCTGTACGTCATGTACAGCGGAAGCTGGGAGCTCACCTCCCGCAGGAACGTCAAGTCTCTGCGTCGCGAGGTCCTATCGGCGACCCCAATGGTCCCGAAGGCTGCTCCACACCAGCGGTGGAGGAGCACCACCATCTCATTCGGGGCATCCGACTGCCCCGACAACATGGCAGGGGCCGGTATACTACCGCTCATCACCGTCCCTATCATCGCCAACATGCGGCTGCACCATGTGCTGATCGACGGTGGGGCCAGCCTCAACGTTATCAACCATGTAGCATTCAAGCAGCTACTGAAAGGGAAATGTGCCCTTGGGCCATTTCTAAGTATTTTGGTGATCAAGTGCCAACACAAATGGTTTAAGTGTTAAACTATGCCAAATGGTGGATGAAGTGCAAAGTCAACACAAAGGTATGATTCTAGACTTAGTACATTGATTTTTGTGTACTAATATATTTGTCTAAGTGCTAGAATCAGAGAAAATACAATTGGAAAAGAATTGGCTCGAGCAGCCAAGACTCTGCTCAGTCTGGGTGCACCGGACTGTCCGGTGGTGCACCGGACAGTGTCCGGTGCGCCAGGCTGGCGTCTGATCAACTGGCTGCTCTCGGGTCTCGACGGCGGCGTACGACTATAAATCACCGGACTGTCCGGTGGTGCACCAGACAGTGTCCGGTGAGTCGGCTGCGGCAAAGTCGCCGCTCTCGGGAACCAAGTCAACAGCGTATGGCTATAATTCACCGGACTGTCCGGTGAGTCACCGGACTGTCCGGTGAGCCAACGATCGGGCGCGCCAACGGTCGGCCGCGCAATCCGTGCGTAACGCGTGGCCGAGCCAACAGTTGGATGGGGGCACCGGACTGTCCGGTGTGCATCGGACAGTGTCCGGTGCGCCAACGGCTCCAAGTCTCCAACGGTCGGCTGCGCCAGAATAGGAAAGAAATCTGCACCGGACAGGTGTCCGGTGGTGCAACGGACTGTCCGGTGCGCCAGTCGACAGAAGGCAAGAATTGCCTTCCTAGATTGCTCTCAACGGCTCCTAGCTGCCTTGGGGCTATAAAAGGGACCCCTAGGCACATGGAGGAGTACACCAAGCATCCCTTAAGCATTCCTAAGCACCAAGACTTCATTTCCGCGCACTCGATTCTTTGTGATAGCAACTAGAGCTCCATTTGAGTAGAGAACTCCTCGAGTTGTGTTGAGAGCTCAAGTTGTGACTTGCGTGCGTACTGTTACTCTGATTTTGTGTCTTGTGTGTGTTGCTCATCCCATCCTTACTTCTGTGTTTCTTTGTGAAAATCAAATTGTAAGGGCGAGAGGCTCCAAGTTGTGGAGATTCCTCGCAAGCGGGATATAGTGAAATGAAAGCAAAACACCGTGGTATTCAAGTGGGTCTTTGGACCGCTTGAACGGGGTTGAGTGCAACCCTCGTCCATTAGGACGCCACAACGTGGAGTAGGCAAGTGTTGGACTTGGCCGAACCATGGGATAAACCACTGTGCCTCTCTGTGTTGATCTCTTTGTGGTTATTGTGTTTTGCAAGAACTCATCTCCAGCCACTTGGCTTCATTGCTCTAACACTTAATCAAGTTTGTGGCTTTAAGTTTAAGTTTTTACAGGATTACCTATTCACCCCCCTCTAGGTGCTCTCAATTGGTATCGGAGCCGTTCTCTTCAAGAAAGGGACTAATCGCCCGAAGGGATGGATCCTAAAGGAAAGGGGATGGTGATCAATGACAAGGAGAAGGAGTCCTTCATCAATGAGCCAAAAGACGACAAGCCCACTGACTCGGGCTCAAGTCACAAGAAGAAGGAAGGGAAGAAGAAGAGGCGCATCAAGAAGATCGTTTACTATGATGACAGCGACGAGTCATCTTCTTCCCAAAAGGACGACGACGACAACGACTACGAGAAAAAGAAGACGGTTAACTCGAACTTCTCTTTTGATTACTCTCGTATTCCGCAAAGTTCCAATGCTCATTTGCTTTCCATTCCCCTCGGTAAACCTCCTCACTTTGATGGAGAGGACTATGGATTTTGGAGTCACAAAATGCGTAGCCACTTGTTCTGTCTCCATCCAAGTATATGGGAGATAGTAGAAAATGGAATGCAATTTGATAGTTTGGATAGTCCCATGTTCATCAATGAACAAATTCATAAAAATGCACAAGCTACTACTGTTCTTTTAGCGTCATTGTGCAGGGATGAATACCATAAGGTGAGCGGCTTGGATAACGCCAAGCAGATTTGGGACACCCTCAGGATCTCTCATGAGGGAAATGACGTCACCATGCTCACCAAGATGGAGTTGGTGGAGGGCGAACTTGGGAGATTCGCAATGATCAGGGGAGAGGAGCCAACCCAAACATACAACAGGCTCAAGACCCTCATCAACAAAATAAGGAGCTATGGAAGCACGCGATGGACGGATCACGACGTCGTCCGCCTAATGCTAAGGTCTTTTACTGTTCTTGATCCACATCTTGTAAACAATATTCGTGAAAATCCTAGGTACACCAAGATGTCGCCCGAAGAAATACTTGGAAAGTTCGTAAGCGGGCGAATGATGATCAAGGAGGCAAGATACGTCGATGAGGCGTTGAATGGCCCAATCCATGAGCCTCAAACCGTTGCTCTCAAAGCAACAAGTAGCAAGGAGGTGCTACCTAGCAAGGTGGCGCAAGTTGAGGCGGCGGGGCTCAACGAAGAAGAAATGGCCCTCATCATTAAGCGCTTCAAGACGGCGCTAAAGGGCCACAAGGAGCATCCCAAAAAGAACAAGACTAAGGGAAAGCGCTCCTGCTTCAAGTGCGGTAAGGTTGGTCATTTTATTGCTAATTGTCCCGATAATGATAGTGACCAGGTTCAAGAAAAGAAGAGGGAAAAGAAGAAGACTTACAAGAAGGCTAAAGGTGAGGCACACCTTGGAAAAGAGTGGGACTCGGATTGCTCTTCGTCCGACTCCGACGATGAAGGACTCGCCGCCACCGCCTTCAACAAATCATCCCTCTTCCCCAACGAGCATCACACCTGTCTCATGGCAAGAGAGAAGGAGGTAAGTACTCGCAATACTAGTACTTACGCTTCTTCAAGTGATGATGAATCTAGTGATGATGAAGTAGACTATGCAAGTCTATTCAAAGGTTTAGATAGAACCAAAATTGATAAAATCAATGAATTAATTGATGCTTTGAATGAGAAGACTAGATTGTTAGAAAAACAAGAGGACCTTTTATATGAAGAGCATGATAAATTTGTTAGTGCGCAAAATTCTCTTGCTCTAGAAGTTAAAAGAAATGAAGTGCTTTCATGTGAATTGTCTACATGCCATGAATCTATCTCTAGCTTAAAAAGTATCAATGATGACTTGAGTGCTAAGTTAGAAATAGCTAATAAATCAACCTCTTGTGTAGAACATGTTATGATTTGCAATAGGTGTAGAGATTTTAATGTTGATGCTTGTAGTGAACACCTAGTTTCCATTTCTAAATTAAATGATGAAGTGGCTAGTCTTAATGCTCAACTTAAGACTAGCAAAGATGAATTTGATAAACTAAAATTTGCAAGGGATGCCTACACTATTGGTAGACACCCCTCAATTAAGGATGGGCTTGGCTTTAAGAGGGAAGCCAAGAACTTAACAAGTCATAAGGCTCCCATCCCCGCTAAGGAGAAAGGGAAGGCTCCTATGACTCATAGCAATCAAAAGAATCATGCCTTCATTTATAGCGATAGAAAATTCTCTAGAAATGTTTGTAGGAATTATTCTTATAATTCACATGCTATGACTGCTTCTAGTTCTTATATGCATGGTAGAAGTATGGCTATGAAAGATTTTAGAAACGTCCATTATGATAGGAGTTGTAATGCGTTCGACTCTCATGCCATGATTGCTTCGAGTTCAAACTTTAATGGTAGATCTAGGAAGAATGTTATGTCTCATGCTCCTAGAAAAGTATATAATGGATCTACCACTGTCTTTCATGCTTGCAATGCTAAGTTTATTCTTTCATGTAAAAATAAAAAGGTGATTGCTAAAAAGTGGGAGCCAAATGTAAGGGAGATAAAACTTGCATTTGGGTTCCTAAGACTATTGTCACTAACCTTGTAGGACCCAACAAGAGTTGGGTACCTAAAACCCAAGCCTAAATTGCCTTGTAGGTTTATGTATCCGGGGGCTCAAGCTGGATTATCGACAGCGGATGCACAAACCACATGACGGGGGAGAAGAAGATGTTCACCTCCTACGTCAAGAATAAAGATTCCCAAGATTCAATCATATTCGGTGACGGGAATCAAGGCAAAGTTAAAGGTTTAGGCAAGATAGCCATCTCAAATGAGCACTCTATCTCCAATGTATTTTTAGTAGAGTCGCTAGGTTATAATCTTCTATCGGTTAGTCAATTATGTAATATGGGATACAATTGCTTATTCACAAATGTAGATGTGTCTGTCTTTAGAAAGAGTGATGGTTCATTAGCTTTTAAGGGTGTACTAGACGACAAACTCTATTTAGTTGATTTTGCAAAGGAGGAGGCCGGTCTAGATGCATGCTTAATTGCTAAGACTAGCATGGGCTGGCTGTGGCATCGCTGCCTAGCACATGTGGGGATGAAGAACCTTCACAAACTTCTAAAGGGAGAACATGTGTTAGGTCTAACAAATGTGCATTTCGAAAAAGATAGACCTTATGCAGCTTGTCAAGCAGGTAAACAAGTGGGAAGTGCGCATCACATCAAGAATGTGATGACCACATCAAGACCCCTGGAGCTGCTGCATATGGACCTCTTCGGACCCGTCGCCTACCTCAGCATCGGGGGAAGTAAGTATGGTTTAGTAATTGTTGATGATTTTTCCCGCTTCACTTGGGTATTCTTTTTGCAGGATAAATCTGAAACCCAAGGGACCCTCAAGCGCTTCCTAAGGAGAGCTCAAAATGAGTTTGAGCTCAAGGTGAAGAAGATAAGGAGCGACAACGGGTCCGAGTTCAAGAACCTTCAAGTGGAGGAGTACCTTGAGGAGGAAGGAATCAAGCACGAGTTCTCCGCTCCCTACACACCACAACAAAATGGTGTGGTAGAGAGGAAGAACAGGACACTCATAGACATGGCGAGGACGATGCTTGGAGAATTCAAGACGCCTGAGCGGTTTTGGTCGGAGGCTATGAACACGGCTTGCCACGCCATAAACCGAGTCTACCTTCATCGCCTCCCACTACAGGAATTCACTTAATTCCCGTCGGCCTGAAACCGACGGGAATAAGCCCTAAACCGACGGGAATTACTTATTCCCGTCGGTTTAGGGCTTATTCCCGTCGGTTTCAGGCCGACAGGCGTCCTCTGTCGGGGATAAGGTTATCCCCGTCGGCGGCTGACGGGAATAAGTAATTCCCGTCGGCTATACAGTGGCCGACGGGAATTAAGGCTAATTTCCGTCGGTTTTGCTGGCCGACGTGCGTCACCTGTTAATTCCCGTCGGTTGCCCAGGCCGACGGGAGTTATTAATTAATTCCCGTCGGCCTTACGTGGCCGACGGGAATTAACTGGGCCGACGGGAGTTATTACTTAATTCCCGTCGGTTCGACCATAGCCGACGGGAATTAACTGGGCCGACGGGAATTACTCTATACTGCTACAAAAACAGCACTAAATTATGTCACTATTTCTGCACACATAACATATATCAAACATAATATATAAATCACATATAACAGCCACATTACAAACACATATAGAGATACGACATCCACAAACACATGCATTTAGACATAAACACTTGCATTTATAATTAAAACATCCACCAACGTGTACGGCATAGTATTCAAACATAGCATCCACCAACATCAAACAACGAGGAGTACGACATAGTATTGAAACATAACATCCACCAACGAGTACGACATTTCAAACATAAGTTTAAGTGTTTAGAGGTAACCACCACTTGGGTGGTTAGAGCTTTGACCGCTGCCGCCTTCACCACCAGGAGGAGGGTACGCGAAGAGCGAGTCAACAAATCCAGTCCCTGCTGCTGGATCAGACCCACTGCCACCCGCTTCAGGCGTAACCTATGCAAGTTAGCAAATATCAACACGTTAAATGCAAATATCAAAAAGTATACAAGTGTATAAATTAATGGAGAGTTATCAAACGTACCCTATCTCCAGGTGCAGGTATATGTGTCGGAGGGGTGGTGAACTGTGGTGGTGGAACTGGTGTGTTTGCAAATTGGCTCCATTGTGGTGGCGGTGGAAAATTTGATGTCATGCCCTGTTGCTGCATTAACTGTTAAACACATATGTGTTACTACTGAAGATGTTGTATGGAAATATAATAATTTAGAGTTCGGATTATGTGTACTCACTTGATACATCGCTTGATTATGAGCATTGCAAGCCTCCATAAATTCGCGTTGTTGTCTCATCTCTTCACGCATCCTCATAATCTCCAATCTCCTGCTCGTTCGGTCGACGAGAGCATGAGCTACGGGAAGATGAACCCGTCCTCTGAGATCTCACCGACGACGAGTCAATGAATCCGTCGAAGAGTGCGTATCTATAAGTGATTCAAAAAATGTTATTACTGCATAATCAATTTAGTGTCAACCATATAATTTCATAAGTTAGAGCTTACCGTCCATGCGCTTTGCCACCACCACTTGCGTACACCACCGAGGGATCCACCGGTTCATGGCGCCAGTCGTAGTCAGGGCCATGGCGACGAACCATCTCCTCCCCATATGCCGCCTATACATCATTCAGAACCTTACAAATGCAGGAATTTATATACTTTGAATGTTTGAACTTTTGAGCCAAAACTCACCAAGCGATCCGTGGCTGTCTGGCTGCAGAGCTGGTCAGGGTTGTTCGGGTCTGGTCCTTTGTGGCCCTCCTGGTAGACCTCAATGTCACTAGGCTTTTGGCCACTCGTAGCTTCCTGTATAAACAAAAAACATTCATAAGCAATCGTATTATTTGCTGATCGACATAGATAGATCAAACTTACCATTCTTTTAGCTTTTCGTATCATGTCGTCACCGCCAAACTTGTGGTTAGGATTGGTTCCTCGACATTGTCTGTGATGCGCTGACGCTTTCTGGAAGCCTTCGGAAGCCCAATATCGACACCAAGCATAGTACGCATCAGGCACGGGCGCCATCCATGGAACCATCACCTGCACACACACAATGTTACATATTATCAATCACAACAATAAATATAAAGGGTAAAACTAATTGAATACTAACCTCACGATATTGATCCTCAGTCAAATATATCTTTGACGACCCTTCCTTTTTAGTCAAGGGGCCTGCTTCTTCCGGATGCTTTTGAAAATACAGGTTTGTAGCCTGAATTCTCGCATAGTATATGGCATCCTTCACCAGCTTCTTTGCATTGTTTTGGAAGACACGTTCAGCGTGCCCCATGTAATCCTCTCCGTCAGGCAACCGATATCGAAGCTACAACATAAAGAATACAAATACAATGGTATAAGTCATAGATTTACAATATTAAGAAACATAACAAAAATAATAAAGAATTCATACCCAAAAGTCATTACGCACAAGTCCCTGTCTGTCGGTGTGGTTTCGTTCCTTTTTAAACTTGTACTCGTCCCAGGTACTGACGAGCACCTCATCCTCGGTATCACCGTTTGACACCTTCACTATACCAGGGTAGTGAAGGCGGCAAAGAGAACCCAACGTAAGGTTAACCTGAGTGTGGTGTCCCTTGCCGTCAAAGGACAGGTCCTCCCAATTCCTGCATTACACAAAAACATTACAATACACATAATAGTTATATGAGATAAGTTAATATATTACACTCACCGATCTCCATGTGGCATGATTAAAGTCCTATCAGCCTCTCGCTCTATCGCGTGACGAGGCTTTACTGAGTGGCTTTTTCTTGAGCGACGTGTGCGTGTCGCTGAAGAGCCTCCCGAGCCATCATCCATCGGGTTGTCAGCCGGTTCGCCCTGTTGGGCCCACTGGTCCCACGCCTGTTGCTGCTCTCTCTGGTGGTCCCACTGGTCCCATGGCTGGTGATGCTGTGCGGCCTGGTCCCATGTCACGTGCTCCACCTCCTCAATGTGCTCCACCTCCTCATTGTGCTGCTCCTCCTCAATGTGCTGCTCCTCTGTGTGCTGCTCATCCTGGTACATACAACTCAAGATTTATTTGTAAATTTGTAAACAAATTTATTTGTACAAGATATGTTACCTCATCTCCATGTACCGCGCTCAACAGCTCTCGACGTCTGCTGCTGCTCGAAGAACTGCCCTGAAAAAGGCCCAGGCCCTTGAACAACCCTTTCACTGACTTCTTTGATTTTGGCGGCATCCTGCATAAAAAATAAGAAATTATTCATTAGTGCATCAAAAATGACATAATACTTAAAATATAAACAAATGAAATAACAAAACAACTTTACTTGTTAAATATCATCAAAATCAGGATCTATTTGTTCTCTTCTATGCAGAGGTCGCCATGTAACTTTTCTCCTAACAGGTTGTCTTCTCCGCCTCTCCGGAAAAGTTAAGTCGTTAACGTCTGCGACTAGTGAATCTAATGCCGGTGCAGGATCAATATGAAAACTAGTTGGCAACTCTTCTTCTTGAAACACCTCATCAACCTGCTCAAGGTGACCAATTTGATATTCGTCCTCACCAGGAGTGTATAGGCGTTCGCGGGGATTTACATTGTACACAACCCTCCATTTAGACAACTTTTTGCATGGATATGTCGAGAAATAAACTTGGTCTGCTTGATGGGCAAGGATATACGTGTCGTGTCCTTGAAGCAATTTCTCAGGTTGGATCTGTGTCATCCCAAATTCGGTCCTATAATACTTCGGGTCATACCATTTACACTCAAAGAAAACTAGCGCTAAAGGCTTATTTCCAGCAAATGTAATCTCGATTATATTTTTGATTTTCCCGTAATAGCAGGCTTCGTGTCCTTCCATGTCGGTTGCCCTAGTAACGACTCCACTATTTTGAGTGGCGGCCATAGGATGACTTGATTCGAAAATGCTTGAACGAAAGCGATATCCATTGACGTCGTAACGTCCATAGCTTTTGGCAGTTACGCTTCCAATAGATAACTGACGTAAGTCATCATTCAAATTCATTTCCTCCCCAAACTGTCAATCATGCCACAAAGCATTAGCAAATTCTGTAATATTTGTTAAATGAAATTAGCTCTCGGACCCACATAATTAAGACTTACACGGTCCCGAAGCCACATAATGAAATTAGGTCGTCCATGCATACCATCGCGTCGCAATTTGTCTATGTCTCTCGCTGTTGGCCTACCGAGACACCTCATGTTTTGTTCATCAAACTCGCTGTCAAATATTATTGTATGACATGAGATATTTGATAACATAAACTAATTCACATATGAATAGTTTAAGAAAACAAGTCTTACACAAAGTATTTCTCCACCTCAGGCATATTCGTGAACATGTACAGTAAAGCAGACTTCCGTTCTTCCATACTGAGGTGATATGCCTTGGGTGGACCAACGGCTTTGCCGTTTGTCTGAAAAATCGAAAGATCACTACACGGAGGCATCTCTCGTTCATCATCATGGTACCTTTTCTTTCGAGCAAATACATTATGTTCTTCTGCAAAGTAACAACTTGTGAAGTGTGCTACCTCCTTTAGTTTAAATTGTTCCGCAATACATCCTTCAACTCTTGCCTTATTGCCCACCATTGCTCTAAGCTTCTTTAATGCTCTTTCTATATGAAACATCCACCTATACTGAACAGGACCACCGACCTTAGCCTCATATGGAAGATTTATAAAGAGATGCTGCATAGGATTGAAGAAACCCGGTGGAAATATTTTTTCCAATTTGCACAAAAGCACCGGTGCCTCTTTCTCCAGCTGTTCCATCACATCTCTTCTGATTTCTTTAGCACACAACTGTCTGTAGAAATAGCTAACTTCAGCTAACGTTTTCCACACAGCTTCGGAAATGTACCCACGAAACATTACAGGCATGAGCCTCTCCATAATTATGTGGAAGTCATGGCTCTTCAGTCCATTCATCTTCATTGTCTTCAAGTTCACAGATCTTCTAAAACCAGCGGCATAACCATCGGGGAATTTAATATCCTTCATCCACTTCATCACTTCTTTCCGTTGCTTAGATTTCAGACAATAGTCAGCTTTTGGTTTGCCTCCGTTTTCTCTAAGCACTAGGGTTGGACGATCACATATCACTGCTAAGTCCATGCGTGCCTTGTCATTGTCTTTCGTTTTATCAGGGAAATCCATGCATGTATTTATGAGGGCTTGGCAAAAGTTACTCTCTTGATGCATGACGTCGATGTTGTGCATCAAAATCAATGAGTTAGCATAAGGAAGCTCCCACAAGCCACATATGTGAGTCCAGTTATGCTCCTCACCAAAACCTTGATACCGTTTCCCACTCTCGTCTAGGACAAGTTTCATATGCTCTTCTGTAATTTCTATCCCACTACGTCGCTTGGGCGGTCCCTTCGTGACGATGGTGCCCTTCCTAAATTCCTTTCTCTGCCTTCTGAAGGGGTGATTGAAGGGTAGAAAACATCTATGGCAATCAAAGTAACATATCTTGCCACCAGCACTAAGACGAAAACAATCTGTATCTTTAGCACAATAAGGACACGTCAATCTACCATGCACGCTCCATCCAGAGAAAATACCATACGCCATAAAATCATGAACCGAGAACAGATATGCAACACGAAGATTGAATTTCTGCTTCTTGAAGCAGTCATAGGCTTCCACACCTTGCCATAGCTTCTTTAACTCTTCAATTAGTGGTTGAAGCATCACATTGAGGCGTACGCCAGGATGCTCAGGACCAGGTATAACAAGACATAGGAACATAAACTCATATTTCATGCAAAGAGCAGGTGGAAGGTTGTACGGTATGGCAATGACAGGCCAACATGAATACGACGCAGCGGTCATATTGAACGGCGTGAAACCATCAGTTGCCAAGCCGATACGAACGTTTCTTGCATCGCTGGCAAAATCTGGATCAAATTTGTCAAGAGCCTTCCATGCATCACCATCTGACGGGTGCACCATTAACCCATCTTGTCTGTCCGTACAATCTTTATGCCACCTCATGTGCATAGCGGTCTTCCTCGAGAGAAACAAACGTTTCACTCTAGGAGTGAGAGGCATGTACCGAAGCTGTTTATGTGCAACCTTTGTCACCACCTTCTCCCCATCTTCATTTACAAGCTCCACGTACCTCGACTTCCCACATTTTAAGCATTTCTGTTCTCTGTCATGTTCCTTCCAAAAAAGCATACAGTTGTCTTGGCAAACATCAATCTTCTCATACTCCATACCAAGACCTTCAAGCAATTTCTTGGACTGGTACATGTCTTTCGGCATCTTGTGACCCGTAGGAAGAACCTCGCTAATCAAATCCACAAGCTCCTTGTAACAATTAATTGAGAATGCAAACTTGGACTTGATTGACATCAGCCGGGTCACAAATTCCAGTACGGTCACGTCAGTGTGCCCGTGAAGAGGCTCTTCTGACGCTTTGAGAAGGTCGAAGAACTTCTGAACCTCCGGTGTAGGTGAATCATGATGATCTGGTGCCAGTTCAGGCTGCAGATCCTCAAGCATCTGGTCCATCCTATCAACATCATCTTCACCGTCATCAACTTCTACTTCTGCTGCTCGTTCAACATCTTCACCATGGAGATACCAGACCTTATAGCCTGGCACGAAACCATGTGAGCACAGGTGTAGTGTGACCTGCCTCTTGGTGTGGCTCGTCATATTTCTACATTTATTGCATGGACACCTAATATTATCTATTTGTGACAAAGCAGCTGCATGATCCAGAAATATCTGCGTCTCGGCAAACCATTCACTTGTGTGACACCCACCCTTCTTGAAACCTTCATACATCCAATCACGTCTATCACCCATTATTGCGGCTGTGTGTACAAGTAAAGAGTGTGTGTGAGACAATCACGTTTCTACACGTCACACATACATCTATAGGTAAGTAGTAAAACTATATATATACATAAATAACTATATATATACATAAATATCGAAATTCAACAATTCAATAACATCAAATTATATAAGTTAAATCTAATTATTAAATAACATCAAATTCAACAATTCAATAGCATAAGTTAAATCTATTATACTAATAGAATTAATACTTACCTAACATCAAGCCACACATGTGATATTAAACTAACTCTAATCACACTCTAATCACATGTGATATTACACTAACTCTAATCATATGAAATTAACTCCCGTCGGTCATAAAAAACCGACGAAAATAAGCATGTATACACAAATTTAATAATCGCACTCGCATTTACATTAACAATCGCACTCGCATTTACATTAACAATCGCACTCGCATTTACATTCAATAATGCATAAAGTCATATAAAAACTAAAAACACTATAAATTAACAATTTTAAACTAACTCTAATCACATTAAAGTTAACTCCCGTCGGCCACAAAAAACCGACGAAAATAATCAATACTTATTTACATATATATAAAATTATACCTCAGTTACTAATTCCCGTCGGGGCACGAGCGGACGGTGGACGACGACGGGCTGGGGACGACGACGCTCGGGGTACGAGGAGCTCGGGAGCTTGTGGTGGCACTCGGGCGGCGGCGGCGGCGCTCCGGGGCGGGCAGACGGCGGCGGCGGCGCTCGGGCACGGCGCCGATCGGGCAGGGCGGCGGCGCTGAGGCGGGGCGGCTCGGGCGGGGGCGGCTCGGGCGGGGGCGGCGCTCAGGCGGGGCGGGCTCAAGCGGCGGCGGTGCTCGGCCACGACGCCGGTCGGGCAGGGCGGCGGCGCTGAGGCGGGGCGGCTCGGGCGGGGGCGGGTCGGGCGGGGGCGGCGCTCCGGCGGGGCGGGCTCGGGCGGGGCGGCTCGGGCGGGGCGGCCTCGCCGGCGGCGCTCGGGCAGGGGCAGGATCGGCCGGCGGTTGAGCAGGGCGGCGGTCGGGCAGCGATGGGAAGAGAAGAAATGAGCCCGCGCGGCTGCGGCCTGGCTCTAAACAGGTTAATCCCCGTCGGCTAATATACGGGGCCGACGGGAATTAACTTATTCCCGTCGGCCAGAGCACAGGGCCGACGGGGATTAGTTAATCCCCGTGGGCTACAGACGGGGCCGACGAGAATTATAATAATGGGCGTCGGCTATTTGTTGGCCGACGGGAATTAGTCTATTCCCGTCGGCTTTTGCTCGGGCCGACGGGAATTACCCTGGCCGACGGGAATCAGACGAATTCCTGTAGTGTCCTCAAGAAGACGTCATACGAGCTACTAACCGGTAACAAACCCAATGTTTCGTATTTTCGAGTTTTTGGGAGTAAATGCTACATTCTGGTGAAGAAAGGTAGAAATTCAAAATTTGCTCCCAAAGCTGTAGAAGGGTTTTTGTTAGGTAATGACTCAAATACAAAGGCGTATAGGGTCTTCAACAAATCATCAGGTTTGGTTGAAGTCTCTAGCGACGTTGTATTTGATGAGACTAATGGCTCTCCAAGAGAGCAAGTTGAGCTTGATGATGTAGATGAGGACGATGTTCCATCGGAGCGATTCGTACCATGGCGATTGGAGACGTGCGACCGCAGGAACACAAGGAACAAGATCAGCCTTCTTCCTCAACGACGGTGCACCCCCAACCCAAGATGATGAACAGGTACCTCAAGAGGAGGCGTGTGATCAAGGGGGAGCACAAGATGTCCAAGTTGAAGAGGAAGAAGCACCACAGGCCCCTCCAACTCAAGTTCGAGCGATGATTCAAAGGAACCATCCCATCGACCAGATTTTGGGTGACATTAGCAAGGGAGTAACCACTCGCTCTAGATTAGCTAATTTTTGTGAGCATTACTCTTTTGTCTCTTCTATTGACCCTTTCAGGGTAGAAGAGGCCTTGCTAGATCTGGACTGGGTGTTGGCCATGCAGGAAGAGCTCAACAACTTCAAGCGAAATGAAGTTTGGACACTAGTGCCGCGTCCCAAGCAAAATGTTGTGGGAACCAAGTGGGTGTTCCACAACAAACATGGACGAGCACGGGGTGGTGACAGCAGAGCCTGCCACCCTCGGCTTCCAGGTGGGCACCAAGGATTTGGTCCAGGCGTCGGAGGCGGTCGGCGGCGGAATCCAGCACCGGGAGCGCGTCAGAGATGGACGACGGCGGCTCCGACACCGGGATGTAGGGATGAAAACGGTCGGAAACGGACGGTAAACACTAAAACCATTACTGTTTTCATATTTTTTATCAGAAACAAAATCGAAAATGGTAACTCCGGAAATGGAAACAATATCAGTATTTCGGAAACATCGGAAACGAAAGTTTGGTGTGGAAAATACACCGGTAACAGTCGAAATCAAAAATACGATCGGTAAACATATCAAACTTCATAATACAACAAAGTTGACAAAAGATCACAAAGACCACAAGTTCACAATTCATGATATAACAAGTTCACAAGGATCACAAATTTATAATATAAAAAGTTTACAAATATCACAAGTTCACAATATAACAAGTTCACAGTATAACAAGTTCATAAAGATTACAGGTTCACAGACTCAAAGTTCACAATTCACAATATCCACTCGATCTAGCTGACATGGCATGCTTACTTATGAAATATTTTTTCCTCACATAAAGAGGTTTTCACAACCTCACAGGAAAACCCTAAAACCTAGTGTGTGGAAAAGACCAAATCGTTAATCTCAACTGCCTTCCAACACCATCTATCCCAAAAAAATCTTAAGGCATCCAAAAAATACAAAAATAAGTAATCCTTATCTAGAGACGCACAGGCGATGTGAAAAATCACATGCTAGAAAATTCCAAAAAATTCCGAGACACAATTCCAAAAAATTCCGAGACACAATTCCGGAAAATTCCGAGACACAAATCCGGTAATTTCCGACAAAAATCGATAACCGAAGGAAACAA
The DNA here is from genome assembly GCA_029449295.1 of Zea luxurians. Taxonomy (NCBI): domain Eukaryota; kingdom Viridiplantae; phylum Streptophyta; class Magnoliopsida; order Poales; family Poaceae; genus Zea; species Zea luxurians. Next base: position 21,538,326 of record JAOPSE010000003.1, read on the forward strand.
TCGGTAAAACACCACACTGATTCCGATAGAAAATTCCGAAAACCGATTCTGTTTGCGAAAATTACCGTTACCAATGAATCCGATCGAAAAAATTCGAAATCAGTTTCCAGAATACCGAAAAATTCCGAAACCGTTTTCATCCCCACCGGGATGGGGCTCACCCCTAGCGGCACCAGCGTCGTGCTTGCCTCGCCGGCCCATGCAGCGATGTGCTGGACCCCAGCGCGATGCTCCGCCTGGAGATCCTCAAGCGCTTTCTTCATCGCATCCGCCGCCTAGGAGCCCGGTGCAGCCTGCGCTGCCTGGAACTTCCGGATCCACTCTTCCAGATCCTTCTCCCTCTGCTCTGCCTTGAGCTCATGATCAGCCAGCAGCTTCTCCCGCCTTTCAAACATTTCATCCCTGAAGGCGAGGTCCTTCTCCTGCCAGGCGAGATCCGTCGCCCGCTTATCCAAGGAGGCATCCTTTTCCTTGAGGTTCTCTTCGGCCAGGGCAATGCTGCTGGCCCTATCATCCAGCTCCCGCTGCAGCCTTTACAGGCTCTCCACAGCCACAGTCTGCTGAGCCCGCTGGTCCTCCAAGATTTTGTTGAAGGCATTCAACTTGGCCTAGAGCTCCATGACGACCTCCTCCCTCTAGTCCAGGTGCTCCTCCTTCTTGGCCAGCCTCTTCTCCTTCCGGGCACCTCTAGCTCCCGGGTGTACACCTTCTGGAGGTCCTTCTTGTAGCCCTTGCGGTCCCGCTCAAGCTCGGACCGCTCGAAGGCGAACTGGTGGGACACCGCCTTGGTGCGCTCCTCCAGCTGGGTACGCTAGTCGCTGAGACGCTGGTGCTCGAATTCCTAGCACCTCCCATTCCCGTCGGATCACTGCCTCGGTCTCTTGAAGGGCCTGATGCGCACGAGACAACACTCGGGGGAGGGGAATCGACGCCTGCTTCTGGCTCGGCGCTGGATCGAAGCCGCCACCCAACAACCACCTCCGGCTCGTCCAGAGTCGGCGGTGGGACAGAGCTGGACGTGCCCCCCGCGTTACCCCTCGTGGCGGGGACGGGCGCAGCTGGGACCTCCTCGGCCGCTGCCGACGGTGTACTCGACGGTGCTGCCATCGTTGAGGCTGAGGTAGCCGACGGTGCAGTTGCAGCGGCCGGGGGCAGTCCGCCGGCACCACTCCCAGCAGATGCCTGCTGCTGAGAGCCGGACCCACCGGCGGGCATGGTACCCGGCGGAGAAGGCACGACCTTGGGTGCAGGGGGAGGCGAAGCCTTGGGAGCAGAGGGGGAGGAAGCTCTGGCAAGCAAGGATGGGTTAAGACCCGTCGGCATGATAATTACACTCGTGGAAAGAAGGGGCTACACTTACTTGGAGCCTTGGACCTTCCAGCGACCCTGGAAGTGGGACGCCCGCTGCTGTTGCTGCTGCTGTTGTTGCTCCTGCCGCTGGTGCCCCTGGGGGAGATCACTCCCGGGTGGTGGCGGCGGTGGCAGGACCGATGGTGGTGGAGGTTGTGGTGGCGGCGGACCCGATGGTGGTGGTGGCGGAGGACTGGCACGCCTCTACACGCCGTGAGCTTGGGAGTCGGTCTCCTCGGCCCCGCCAGCTGTCCCCTGATGCTTCTGGGGCGGGTCCGAATCAAGAGGAGGGTTCGTGACAAGCGACATATCGGCGCGACGCAGCCGGCGTCGCCTCTCTTCCTCCGACACCCTGGTGCCACCCAGGGCAGAGGAGCTACTTGCAGCCCCTTTGCCCTTGTCCAAGGGGCTGGGGGCCGCGGGGGGAGCCCTCGAACTCACACCGGCAGGCTAGGAACCTCCCGCCGGTACACCGGGGATCTAGATCCCGTGGTGGGGGTCCCGGCCGCCGGTCTGGCGAACCGCCATGCCGCTCTCGTTGAGGGTCGGCAGCCAGGCCAGGATCGCCGTCCTCAGCCCTAGGTCGTTGTAGAGCGCAGGAATGTCCTGGGAGGGATTAAAGACTCAGGGATGAAGGACTCACCAGTAATCCCCTTCACCAGGACTTCCAGCTCATCCCAGGACAGGTCGGTGCCCGGCCCACGCTGGATCCGACCGATGTCGTTCGGGCTGGTGAACGAGCAACAGAGGCGCGCCCTCCTCTACAACGGCGTGATCCGGCGCTTCAAGTCGCCGACCACGTGCATCGACGTCAGGCCACCGGTTGCCAGGGTCTTGATCCTATCCAGTACGGGCTCGAACTCCGGCGCCAGCGATGGCTTGGCCCTCCATTGCTTCCGATCGAGCCTTGGCCTGTCGCTCGGCAGCGCGAGGCGGTCGTTGGCCTCGGTGCTGGCGATCACTCAGTCGGCGCGCCAGTCTTCCCACCTCGCGCCGCCAAGGGAGGAGATGTAGGCACCGACCAAGTCTGACCTCGTCTGGAAGTAGTACATGCAGAGGTGGTCCTTGGCCTTCCCGGACTTCACCAGCACGAAGAAATGGCGGAAGAGGGAGGTACAGGGCGCCACCCCCACGAACATCTCGCACAGGTGGGCGAAGATGGCCACCTGGAGGATGGAGTGGGGCGTGAGGTGCTGAAGCGGAAGGCCGAGCTCCTCCAGCAACAGCAGGAAGAAAGGCGAGATCGGCATCGCCAACCCGCAGGAGAGGTAGGAGACGAAGAGCACGAACTCCCCGGCGACGAGATCGCCGAGGGGAGTGGCGCCGGCGCGGATCCTTCCGGTGTGCACCGGCACACTCCATCCGAGCAGGTTGCACACTAGGTTGAGTGCCCCCTCGGACGGGAAACGCTCGGGATGAACCAGCGAGGCCATGGCGACTACGACAGCGGAAAGCAGAAGAGCGCGGGTGCAAAGGGGCGCAGAGGGCTCGGAGGCGAAAGGGCGCATCAGTAGGAGAGAATGCGAAAGCGTAACTGCTGCACGCAGGGAGAATCCCTTTTCAAGGAAGACTCCCCCGCTCGCGCCCTAGGAAATCCCATCCGACGCGCACCTGGCGCCCATGCGACCCAGTCTCTGACATGGGGGCCCGGGCCCATAAGTCATGCAGCTGGAGCGCCGGTCTCCGAGTGTGAAAAAGGTGAACCGCCGCGCGAAGAGCGAACCGCCGCATCGCGCATCGCCTCGGGGCCGCTGCGGAGAGATATTTTATTAACCAAGGCGGCGGCAACGAGGTGCCCCACGCGTGGCCCGATGGAACCGCCAGACATGGGGCCGTGGGTCAGTCAGCCGTGGGGACAGATGTGGCAGTTGACGTGACCGAGGGCGGACTGACAGCGCGTGCGTCACCAGATGCGCAGAGTTAATGCGGTGCACGCTGAGGTGGCGCCCCAGTCACCGGTCATGCCATGCTGACGCGAAGTACAAGTTTTGGCCCCACCTGCAGGCTCGCATCCTCCCCTGAGGTGGGCCCGGTGGCCACTGTCGGTACCCTGTAACTAGGGTACCCCTTACTACTGTGCAAAGACGTTGTGCCCATGCGGCTATCACTTAGTCGCGTGGAAGAAGTGCTGTGTGTGGGACCAAGCCACGGCTCGCCCCAATCTCAGGCGGCTATTCTGGGTCCACAGCAGCACCCGACCCTGCCACATGGGCGGGTCCGAAGCCGCCACGTGTCCAGAGAAGGTGGCGTACTCCAAAGCATCAACAGTGGGTCCGAACCCCCATGGGAGAGCGACGGACCCCTGGATATACAGTCTAGACCCCCAAGGATGGTCCTGGACCCCTGGATATACAGTCCGGACCCCCAAGGATGGTCCCGGACCTCCAGATATACAGTCCGGACCCCCAAGGTTGGTCCCAGACCCCTGGAATGGGATCCGAACCCCTCCGTATGGGGTCCGGGTCGCCCACAGTGGGGTCCCAAGGTCCCAGGACAGAACATACACGAGCCTTGGGCAGGACCGAGGCGGGGGTCCGGTGTCGACACGTGTCCAGGCATAGCCTGGTGCGGACCTGTCTGCATACGCTTCTGCTCCCCGCCCAGGCGGAGTCCTGATGCCGCCACGTGGCCTACTACGCGTGACGTAAGGCAGCAGGCAGAGCCTAACGTAAGGCCTCCGGGTTGTGCGGCCCCTGCATTTATTGCGGATAAGGCACACCGCCTAACAAGCGATGTGCCGCCTTGTAACACCCTAAATTTGGGGGTATAAAATTTCTTTGCTCATATTCACAAATTCAGGTGTTACTTCCCTTTTCTCATCCTTCCCCAATCTTCTCTTTCTCATTTCTATAGGAGAAAAGTGGTTATTTTATTTGTAACTATAGTCTATTAGCTCAAACTCCAAGGGAGTATGAATTGTTGCATCATGTTGAACCCAAGATTTCACTTTTGTTTGGTGCATAATTCTTAGAAAGTCTAATTTGAATTTGTGGCTTATTTGAATTTGAATCAAATAGAGAAAATAAAAAGAAAAGGGAAAACAATTCCAGATTAAAAAGAAAAGGGAAAGAAGCCCACTCCCCCGCCCCCCTCAGCCTTTCGGCCCAGCTAGGCCCATCCCGCGCGCGCGCCTCTTCCCCCCCGCTCTCTCTGCCCTGGCGGGCCCGCCCGTCAGCGCGGCCGCCTTCCGCGCGCCCGCCCCCGCTTTCCCCTCTCTCTCTGCTCGCGGGCCCGGGCTGTCAGCCCCGTCGTCCCCGCGTAACCGCCGCCCGAGCTGCGCGCTGCCGCAGACTCCGCGCCCACGTCGCGCGTGGAGCTCGCAACCGCCCCGCTCCCGGCCACTTGAGCCCAGAACCCCACTCGCCCTCTCCCCCTTCCTCATTTGCGCACCTGCAGGCCCCTCTCTCACCTCCCCCTCGCTGCGCGCACGCCAGAGCGCCGCCGCCATAAACCCCCGCCGTTCCGAGCTCGTCTCCCCGTCGCCGTTGGAGCTCCGCCGTGCCCTTTGCCACGGTAAGCTTCGCCCCGACGTCCACAACCCGGGACGCGCTCCAATTTCCCCTTCCCCTCCCTAATTCCCTCTGCCCGCGCTCACCCGCCGTCCACCGTGCAGCCGCGGAGGTCCGCCACCGCCGACCCGGGCCGTCGTCGCGCCATCGCCGCCACCGAGGAGTCCCCGGAGGCCGCCTTGAGGTAAGGAACCTCTCCCGCCCCCTCCAAACCCGTGTAATGCCCTCTGTCACGTTTGATTCCTCGCCAGAGTTGTTCAACGCCGCCGCCGAGCCGCTTTGCCATAGACCGCCCCCCTCCGATGCCCCTGCCCCGACCTAGCCCCCACCGGACTATTCCCCGCGCCCTCCCCAACCTCCCAGGCCACTCCGGTCGCCCTAAGGACCCGCAGAGCGCCCGCGCCCCTCGTCTCCGGCGAGTCCTCCGCCGCGGGGACGAGCGCCGCCGCCCCAGCTAGCCGTAGGAGAGGCCAAGGTCGGCCACCCGATCCCCGCCGTCCGTCCCAGATCGGGCGGCCCCGTTTTAATTAGGCCAAGCCTAATCCTGGCTGTCCGCCGGAGATCCAACGGCCCAGGCCCGCTTCCCCCACACCCCGCGCTGCCTGCTGGCCCCGCCTGTCAGCCGCCGCGCTCGCGCTGCCCGCCGGCCCCGCCTGTCAGCCGCCCAGGCCGCCGCGCGCTCGCGCGCCCGCCCACGGATCTAATCCTAGCCGTCCGTCTGAGATCCGACGGCCGTAGGAGTCCGATACCCCTTCGCCCGCGCGTTTTCTTAAAGAGCCCCCCTGTTTTCTGGAATTTGAACCCGCCGTCCCTGGTTTCTTACAGTTAGGTCCTCGGACCTTTTATTTAATTCAAAATAGGTACTTAGGGTATATTTTTAACCCCTAAACTTGTAAAATTCATAACTTTGCCATATGAACTCCAAATTAGGTGCTTCAAATTGCAAAATGTTCATAATATTATTATCTATCTGTTTAAGCAATGTTTCCCTGCTGTTTCTATGTCCCAATTAATAGTTGATCATTAGGGTAAAATTAATGTTATGGGAACCCTATTTGAGATAAATAAAAGATAGTAGACTTTAATAAAAGTTGGAGCACTTAAGTTTATGGACTTAACACTATGTAATGATTTAACCCCCACCACTGACTTAAACCTGAGTAGTGGATAATGAATCCTTTTGTATAGTCCTCTACCCTAGACCTAGAGAATACCAGAGTGCCTATCCCTTTTCTATTATGAACTTGTGATCTCTCTGCTGCATATGTTTGGTATATTGTTTTTGTTTGTTATTTCCCAAGTGCATAGTGTGAATGATTACTTTACGTAGACAACGAGCAGTCTGTGTTTCCCGAGGAAGTTGCAGAGGAAGTCCCTGATCAGCAGTTTGGTGAAGGCAAGTGTCCTCTGACCCATTATGTCCTATTCATTTATAACTTACTACCCCGCATTACTTACTTGAAACCTAAGGATTGACTAGCTTTACACTTTACTTTATCCTTGATGACCTTATGGGCTGTTATGGTTAGCATTCTGCTATTGCCTTAACTTAATCAATGAACATGATGTGACTATTTACGATACTGTTATCCTGATGATACTGATGATCTTGTGATACTCTAGGGGGCTCAGGCTGTTTCCTGAGTACCTCTCCGTAAGGACCTGTTCGTTGAGAGACCACCCGGGATAACAGTGCAACCATGAGGGTGAAATGGGGTGCCCTTAGCTAATTAATTAGAGGAACTAGAGGTGTAGTTGCTTCGCCGTCGTGCCATCAATGGGGTCCAGGCACAGTGCTTGCTCTGCCGAGGCTGAGTGCCGAGGTTCTTTCATTTTGCTTTTGTTAGTCACTCTCCTGCGGGGAGGAGTACTGTGTTTATCAAACTGGAGAAACCTAACGGGCAGCTATGATCTCTAGGGAATCTTTGTAAAAGCTACGTAGTGATGCCCTGCCGGACCACCTAGGTAGTGGTCAATGGGGATTAGCTCTCCCCGGGTAGAAAGGGAATCATGACTCATGGGTAAAGTGTGCAGGCCTCTGCAGAGGGTAGTGAAACTGATATATCAGCCGTGCTCACGGTTAAGAGCAGCCTTGGGATCCTCTTTGATTAGAGATACAGATGGTTCGAGATATAAGGATTATGTTATGGTTTTGGTTCGAATATGATGATGTTGTTCCTCGATGAGGAAATGGTTCATGGGTTGGTTAATGATAAAATCTGGCTTCTACTAATGATAAATACCTGACCAACTAAAAGCAACTGCTTGAGCCTAACCCCACATAAAGCTAGTCCACCTCAGCCAAACGGGACATTTGCTGAGTACGTTGATGTGTACTCATCCTTGCTTTACCACAAAACACCAGGTTGTCCGCATTGTAACCACTGCTCTGGAGAAGGCGAAGTCGTGGAAGGAGACTTCCAGGAGTTCCAAGACTACGACGAGTTCTAGGTGTGGGTTGGCGGCAACCCCCAGTCAGCTGCCTGTGAAGGCCTTATCTTTACTGCGTTTCGCTTAGCACTTTGATTTACCAGTTAAGTTGATGACTATGTGAATGTCTCTGACTCTGTGATGTAATAAGTTAATACTCTTTTAAGTTATTATTCGAGCAATGTGCATTGATGTTCATTTATGTAATCGCTGTGTACGTGAGTTCTGATCCTGGCACGTACATAGTTCGCACTTGGTTTGCCTTCCAAAACCGGGTGTGACATAAGTGGTATCAAAGCCGTGCTGACTGTAGGACCGCTGACCTAGAGTAGCACTGGTCGTACTAAGGACTATTGACCTTCCCTCTCACCTTGACCTCTGATGTTACTTCAAAAGTCGGTCATCTCGACCAACCCTATGTTTTACTACATATATATATACTATATTATACCTTGTTAAAATTTTTATCCTATTCTGTCTATGGTTTATTCACTTGTCATATTAGTTCTGCTCTTACTCTTATGCTTACGGTGTCTTTTGTAGATGGCTCGTCTTAGACACACTGCACGTAAGTCGGTGATCCCTTTCCTGCCGTCTCGACTTGCGGAGCGTCCTCTGCACCGCACCGTGCCCGGTCAGTCGAGTCACCTGGAGAGACTGCACCACCGCCTGCGTGAGGAGCAGGAACGCCGGCGCCAGCACAGAGAGCAGCAGGGCTCTTCCTCCCCACCCCAGCAAGAGGTGGAGTCCGTGAGGCCCCGTTCCTCTGTTGCCCAGCTGGAGGCGCCCCCTGCACCACCGCGGGATGCCCCGGCTATTGGAGGAGCTACCGGAGGAAGTCCTGGAGGAGACCCCGACGACGACGACTCAGACCACAGCACGGAGTCTTCTGAGCCGCAGGAGGCGGAAGGATGGGTCGCCCGACCCATCACCCGTGACGCCGCTCGCGGTTGTCACTTCCACGACGCACTCGACACCTTGCTGCGCCAGGCTTTTGACCGGCACACCTGGTCGATCGAGTATCGTTGTGTAGTCTACCAGCACAGTCGCGGGAGGTACCCGGACCGCTGGGAGGCTACCTGCCTAGTTCGCCGTCCGGAGGATGACCTCTAGGGTGCGGAGGCCGTTTCGGAGCACTATTCCATCTTCGAGAGGGACACTGCAGAGGCGGCTATGCAGGATGCAGCACGACGTGCACTCTCCCAGTACTGTTCTTTGTTCGGTGGCGTGGCCGACGGTCTTAACCTTCGGTACTACCCCGCCGCCCTACTGGCAGCACAGAGAGTGTGGTTGTCTCCCCTGTTGGTGAGGCTAACCCTAGGTTGAGCAGCACAGTCAACCTAGTCGCAGTGCTTAACACTGAGCTGGATCACTCTCTGGACGAGCTGAGCAGGGCTCGAACGGAGATTGCGGAGTTGCGTGCTGAGCTGGCAGAGCGCCATCACCAGGAGGGTGGTTCTCCCGCTCCTGTTGGGACTCAGCACCCATACCGCTCGCCGCCACGTGGTCACCACACTTATGGTTCCCCTGCCTGTAAGACCAGGATAGATCTGGATCCTTAGATCGTTAGCGTCGAAGTTTGTAATAATTCTTAAGTCAGATGTCTCAGTCTTAAATAGTTAGTTTAGTTTTCTTATCAGTTGCTTCCAATTAGCTTAGTTTGCTTATCAGTTGCTTGCATGCTTGTTATGATGAACTTGTGCTGGATTTGAATCTTTGTAATGACTGTTGCCAACCTATGGGTTTCCCCTGCAGTTTGGCCTAGCTATAATGTTAGTAAAGTCAGTTATTTAGTTGGGAAGCCATTTACTTCTACTTTCCTTTCTATCTGAGAAGCTGTGTTGAATCATAATGAGGATCAGTGAAGCTCTTTGTTCACTCAGTGTCATGAAGAATTCTGTATTTCCTTTTCTTATGCTGGAGGGTTGTAAGATCAACGCTGATGTATGAATGTCTTCCACAGATGTCTGACAACAGGCGCCGATGCAACAGGCGTGCTCAGCAAGAGCAGCATGACCAGCAGGAGGAACAACAGAGGCAGCCTCCCCCGCCACCCCCGATGACAGTGGAGCAGATGTTCTTGATGCAGACTCAGGCAGTGCAGGCCATTGGGCAGACTCTGGCAGCCATGCAGCAGGCTCAACAGCAACCCCAACCCCAGTTGCAAGTGCAGATGCCCCAGATGCCACGGGATAAGCGTGGTGAGTTCATGAGAGGGCACCCTCCTACCTTCGCCCATTCTGCCGACCCCATGGATGCAGAAGACTGGCTGCAGCGCAGTGGAAAGAGAACTGCGCACCGCCCAATGTAACGACAGGGAGAAGGTTCTGTATGGTCCCCGTCAGCTAAGGGGAGCAGCCCAGTCCTGGTGGGAGTCCTACCTCGCCACACATGCTGACCCCGAAGCCATCACCTGGGAAGAATTCAGCGAGAGTTTCCGCAGGTACCATGTGCCGGAGGGACTGATGATCGTGAAGAAGGAGGAGTTTCTGGCTCTGAAGCAGGGACCCCTGTCTGTTAGTGAATACAGAGACAAGTTTCTGCAGCTATCTCGTTATGCACCTGAGGATGTCAACACTGATGCTAAAAGGCAGTACGGGTTCATGAGGGGTTTGGTGGATCCCCTGCATTACCAGCTGATGAATCACACCTTCCCCACCTTCCAGCACCTGATCGATAGGGCAGTTATGACTGAGAAGAAGCGTAAGGATATGGAAGATCGGAAGCGCAAGATGAGTGGACCCCAGACCGGAGGCATCAGCCGTCCACGTTTCTCAGGCAGTTCATCTCAGCAAGGCAGGCCTGGTCACCCACAAGGATATCAGAATCAGAACCAGCGTCCGCATCAGCAGCAGTTTCAGAGGCAGTACCCACAGCAGCAGCAGTATCGTCAGCACAGCCAGCAGGGAGGTAATCAGTATCAGAAGCAGAACAACCAGGCACCTCGCCTTCCTGCCCCAGCAGCAAACCAGAGCAACCAAGCAGCCCCAGCACAAGGAGGAGGCAGAGGATGTTTCCACTGTGGAGAACAAGGCCACTGGGCGATGCAGTGCCCGAAGAAGGCGGCACAGCAGCAGACCAACCCCAATGCTCCAACAAGGCAAGGTGTACTGCAGCCAACGGCAGGCAATCGTAACCAAGCGTACAACCGTGGAAAGGTGAACCACTTGGAGGCCGAAGCGATCCAGGATGCACCAGATGTGGCAGTAGGTATGTTCTCAGTCGAATCTCATCCCACGAAAGTGCTATTTGATACTGGTGCAACTCATTCATTTGTCACTGCAACCTGGGTAGAATTGCATAACATCTCAGTAGAGGCAATGATGCCGCCCATGAGGATTAATTCGGTTGGTGGCAAGGTGCAAACAGATAAAATATGCTCAAATATAAGGGTGGAAATAAGGGGGATAGGATTCCCCAGTGACTTAATAGTAATAGACACCCCTGGGATAGATGTCATTCTAGGGATGAATTGGTTAATGAAGTATGAAGCGAATGTTAGCTGTGACAAGAGGACCGTAACATTGAAGTCCCCGTCAGGAGAAGAGGTAGTGGCCGAGCTAAGGATGCCTAAATCAGCGGAGGGTGTCTGTCACCTAGATTTCAGTTGATAGTAAGGAGCCCAACCTGCTCGAGACTATCAAGGTTGTGTCGGACTTTCCGGACGTATTTTCTCGAGGAGCTAACGGGCATGCCACCCGAGAGAAAAGTCGAATTTGCCATAGAGCTTATCCCTGGTACCGCCCCCATTTCCAAAAGAGCCTACCGAGTGTCTGGACCAGAATTGGTGGAACTCAAGAAGCAGATAGATGAGATGTTAGAGAAGGGTTACATCAGACCAAGTACCTCGCCTTGGGCCGCTCCGGTGTTGTTTGTAGAGAAGAAAGATGGTACCAAAAGGATGTGCATAGACTACAGAGCCTTGAATGAAGTCACTGTCAAGAACAAGTACCCCCTGCCAAGGATAGAAGATTTGTTCGACCAGCTCAGAGGTGCCAGCGTATTCTCGAAGATAGATCTGAGGTCAGGCTACCTTCAACTCAGAATCCGACCCTCAGACATACCAAAGACGGACATTCATCACCAAGTACGGGTTATATGAATTCACAGTTATGTCCTTTGGTTTGACAAATGCGCCAGCCTTCTTTATGTACCTGATGAACAGTGTGTTCATGGATTATCTAGACAAGTTTGTGGTAGTGTTTATCGATGATATTCTCATATACTCTCAAAGTGAGGAAGATCATGTAGAGCATTTGAAGATGGTACTGCAAAGACTTCGAGAGCATCAGTTGTATGCCAAGCTGGGCAAATGCGAGTTCTGGATTCATGAAGTCTTATTTCTGGGTCACATCATAAACCAAGATGGGTTGGCAGTGGATCCAAAGAAAGTGGCAGATATCCTGAACTGGAAAGCACCAAAGGATGTTCGTGGGATCAAGAGCTTCATTGGAATGGCTGGGTATTACAGGCGTTTCATCAAAGGCTTCTCGAAGATTGCTAGACCAATGACAGCGTTACTAGCGAAGAAAGTTGAGTTTAAGTGGACCCAAAAGTGTCAGGAAGCATTTGAAGAACTGAAAAATAGATTGACTACAGCTCCGGTGTTAGTCCTGCCTGATGTTCACAAGCCATTCTCAGTGTATTGCGATGCTTCTTACACCGGATTGGGATGTGTGCTAATGCAAGAAGGAAGAGTTGTAGCATATTCATCTCGACAGCTGAAGATCCATGAGAAAAATTATCCCACACATGACCTGGAGTTGGCAGCAGTAGTTCATGCTTTGAAGACCTGGAGACATTACCTGTATGGGCAGAAGTGCGACATCTACACAGATCATAAAAGTCTGAAGTACATATTCACCCAGTCAGAGTTAAACATGAGACAGCGAAGATGGTTGGAATTGATCAAAGACTATGAGTTGGAGATACATTACCATCCAGGCAAAGCCAATGTGGTTGCAGATGCTCTGAGCAGGAAGAGTCAAGTCAATATGTTGGCCACGTACCCAATGCCATATGAGTTAGCCAAGGAGTTCGACAGACTGAGTCTCGGTTTCCTGAACAGTACGCAAGGAGTAACAGTGGAATTAGAGCCCACCCTAGAGCGGGAAATCAAAGAAGGGCAGAAGGATGATGAAAGCATCAACAAGATCCGGCGGCTAATCTTAGAAGGAAGAGGCAAAGACTTTCGAGAGGATGAAGAGGGAGTAATATGGTTCAAGGACCGATTGTGTGTCCCCGACCTCAAACCTATTCGGGAGCTGATCCTAAAGGAAGCTCATGAGACAGCCTACTCCATACACCCGGGAAGTGAAAAGATGTACCAGGATTTAAAAAGGAGGTTTTGGTGGTATGGCATGAAAAGAGAAATCGCAGAATATGTCGCCATCTGTGATAGCTGTCAAAGAACCAAAGCAGAGCATCAAAGGCCCGCCGGATTGTTGCAGCCATTGCGAATTCCTTCAGTGGAAGTGGGATGAGATCGGGATGGATTTTATAGTTGGCCTACCTCGTACCCGGGCCGGTTATGATTCCATCTGGGTGGTTGTGGTCCGCTTAACAAAGGTGGCCCATTTCATACCTGTGAAGACCACATACACCGGAGCAACGTTAGCTGAGTTATACATGTCACGGATAGTCTGCCTTCATGGTGTGCCGAAGAAGATAGTGTCAGATCGAGGAACGCAGTTCACCTCTCATTTTTGGCAGCAGCTACAAGAAGCTTTGGGCACCCATTTGAACTTCAGCTCGGCTTATCATCCGCAGACAGACGGCCAGACTGAAAGAACTAACCAGATCCTAGAAGATATGCTGAGAGCCTGTGCGTTGCAAGACAAGTCAGGATGGGACAAAAGGTTACCTTATGTAGAATTCTCCTACAACAATAGCTACCAGGCCAGCTTGAAGATGTCGCCGTTTCAGGCACTCTATGGACGGAGTTGTAGGACTCCGCTGCATTGGGACCAGCCTGGAGAGAGACAGGTGTTTGGCCCCGACATTTTGCTTGAAGCTGAAGAGAATATCAAAATGGTTCGGGAGAATCTGAAGATAGCACAATCAAGGCAGCGAAGCTACGCAGACAGAAGGAGAAGAGAACTGAGTTTTGAAGTGGGAGATTACGTCTATCTGAAGGTGTCACCTATCAGGGGAGTCAGAAGGTTCGGAGTTAAAGGCAAGTTAGCACCCCAGTACGTTGGACCATATCAGATTCAGGCAAAGCGTGGAGAAGTGGCTTACCAACTCAACTTACCAGAAAGTTTGTCGGCAGTGCACAATGTGTTCCACGTGTCACAATTGAAGAAGTGTCTACGAGTACCAGAAGAACAGTTGCCAGTGGAGGGTTTGGAAGTCCAGGAGGATCTGACATACATAGAGAAGCCAACGCAGATTCTGGAGTTCGCAGACAGAGTCACCCGGAGGAATACCATCAGAATGTGCAAAGTCAGATGGGGTCACCACTCGGAGGAAGAAGCAACCTGGGAACGAGAAGATGATCTGAAAGCCAAATACCCTGAACTCTTTGCTGACCAACCCTGAATCTCGGGGCGAGATTCTTTTAAGGGGGATATGTTTGTAACACCCTGAATTTGGGGGTATAAAATTTCTTTGCTCATATTCACAAATTCAGGTGTTACTTCCCTTTTCTCATCCTTCCCCAATCTTCTCTTTCTCATTTCTATAGGAGAAAAGTGGTTATTTTATTTGTAACTATAGTCTATTAGCTCAAACTCCAAGGGAGTATGAATTGTTGCATCATGTTGAACCCAAGATTTCACTTTTGTTTGGTGCATAATTCTTAGAAAGTCTAATTTGAATTTGTGGCTTATTTGAATCTGAATCAAATAGAGAAAATAAAAAGAAAAGGGAAAACAATTCCAGATTAAAAAGAAAAGGGAAAGAAGCCCACTCCCCCGCCCCCCTCAGCCTTTCGGCCCAGCTAGGCCCATCCCGCGCGCGCGCCTCTTCCCCCCCCGCTCTCTCTGCCCTCGCGGGCCCGCCCGTCAGCCGCGGCCGCCTTCCGCGCGCCCGCCCCCGCTTTCCCCTCTCTCTCTGCTCGCGGGCCCGGGCTGTCAGCCCCGTCGTCCCCGCGTAACCGCCGCCCGAGCTGCGCGCTGCCGCGGACTCCGCGCCCACGTCGCGCGTGGAGCTCGCAACCGCCCCGCTCCCGGCCACATGAGCCCAGAACCCCACTCACCCTCTCCCCCTCCCTCATTTGCGCACCTGCAGGCCCCTCTCTCACCTCCCCCTCGCTGCGCGCACGCCAGAGCGCCGCCGCCATAAACCCCCGCCGTTCCGAGCTCGTCTCCCCGTCGCCGTTGGAGCTCCGCCGTGCCCTTTGCCACGGTAAGCTTCGCCCCGACGTCCACAACCCGGGACGCGCTCCAATTTCCCCTTCCCCTCCCTAATTCCCTCTGCCCGCGCTCACCCGCCGTCCACCGTGCAGCCGCGGAGGTCCGCCACCGCCGACCCGGGCCGTCGTCGCGCCATCGCCGCCACCGAGGAGTCCCCGGAGGCCGCCTTGAGGTAAGGAACCTCTCCCGCCCCCTCCAAACCCGTGTAATGCCCTCTGTCACGTTTGATTCCTCGCCGGAGTTGTTCAACGCCGCCGCCGAGCCGCTTTGCCGTAGACCGCCCCCCTCCGGTGCCCCTGCCCCGACCTAGCCCCCACCGGACTATTCCCCGCGCCCTCCCCAACCTCCCAGGCCACTCCGGTCGCCCTAAGGACCCGCAGAGCGCCCGCGCCCCTCGTCTCCGGCGAGTCCTCCGCCGCGGGGACGAGCGCCGCCGCCCCAGCTAGCCGTAGGAGAGGCCAAGGTCGGCCACCCGATCCCCGCCGTCCGTCCCAGATCGGGCGGCCCCGTTTTAATTAGGCCAAGCCTAATCCTGGCCGTCCGCCGGAGATCCAACGGCCCAGGCCCGCTTCCCCCACACCCCGCGCTGCCCGCTGGCCCCGCCTGTCAGCCGCCGCGCTCGCGCTGCCCGCCGGCCCCGCCTGTCAGCCGCCGCGCTCGCGCTGCCCGCCGGCTCCGCCTGTCAGCCGCCCAGGCCGCCGCGCGCTCGCGCGCCCGCCCGCGGATCTAATCCTAGCCGTCCGTCTGAGATCCGACGGCCGTAGGAGTCCGATACCCCTTCGCCCGCGCGTTTTCTTAAAGAGCCCCCCTGTTTTCTGGAATTTGAACCCGCCGTCCCTGGTTTCTTACAGTTAGGTCCTCGGACCTTTTATTTAATTCAAAATAGGTACTTAGGGTATATTTTTAACCCCTAAACTTGTAAAATTCATAACTTTGCCATATGAACTCCAAATTAGGTGCTTCAAATTGCAAAATGTTCATAATATTATTATCTATCTGTTTAAGCAATGTTTCCCTGCTGTTTCTATGTCCCAATTAATAGTTGATCATTAGGGTAAAATTAATGTTATGGGAACCCTATTTGAGATAAATAAAAGATAGTAGACTTTAATAAAAGTTGGAGCACTTAAGTTTATGGACTTAACACTATGTAATGATTTAACCCCCACCACTGACTTAAACCTGAGTAGTGGATAATGAATCCTTTTGTATAGTCCTCTACCCTAGACCTAGAGAATACCAGAGTGCCTATCCCTTTTCTATTATGAACTTGTGATCTCTCTGCTGCATATGTTTGGTATATTGTTTTTGTTTGTTATTTCCCAAGTGCATAGTGTGAATGATTACTTTACGTAGACAACGAGCAGTCTGTGTTTCCCGAGGAAGTTGCAGAGGAAGTCCCTGATCAGCAGTTTGGTGAAGGCAAGTGTCCTCTGACCCATTATGTCCTATTCATTTATAACTTACTACCCCGCATTACTTACTTGAAACCTAAGGATTGACTAGCTTTACACTTTACTTTATCCTTGATGACCTTATGGGCTGTTATGGTTAGCATTCTGCTATTGCCTTAACTTAATCAATGAACATGATGTGACTATTTACGATACTGTTATCCTGATGATACTGATGATCTTGTGATACTCTAGGGGGCTCAGGCTGTTTCCTGAGTACCTCTCCGTAAGGACCTGTTCGTTGAGAGACCACCCGGGATAACAGTGCAACCATGAGGGTGAAATGGGGTGCCCTTAGCTAATTAATTAGAGGAACTAGAGGTGTAGTTGCTTCGCCGTCGTGCCGTCAATGGGGTCCAGGCACAGTGCTTGCTCTGCCGAGGCTGAGTGCCGAGGTTCTTTCGTTTTGCTTTTGTTAGTCACTCTCCTGCGGGGAGGAGTACTGTGTTTATCAAACTGGAGAAACCTAACGGGCAGCTATGATCTCTAGGGAATCTTTGTAAAAGCTACGTAGTGATGCCCTGCCGGACCACCTAGGTAGTGGTCAATGGGGATTAGCTCTCCCCGGGTAGAAAGGGAATCATGACTCATGGGTAAAGTGTGCGGCCTCTACAGAGGGTAGTGAAACTGATATATCAGCCGTGCTCACGGTTAAGAGCAGCCTTGGGATCCTCTTTGATTAGAGATACAGATGGTTCGAGATATAAGGATTATGTTATGGTTTTGGTTCGAATATGATGATGTTGTTCCTCGATGAGGAAATGGTTCATGGGTTGGTTAATGATAAAATCTGGCTTCTACTAATGATAAATACCTGACCAACTAAAAGCAACTGCTTGAGCCTAACCCCACATAAAGCTAGTCCACCTCAGCCAAACGGGACATTTGCTGAGTACGTTGATGTGTACTCATCCTTGCTTTACCACAAAACACCAGGTTGTCCGCATTGTAACCACTGCTCCGGAGAAGGCGAAGTCGTGGAAGGAGACTTCCAGGAGTTCCAAGACTACGACGAGTTCTAGGTGTGGGTTGGCGGCAACCCCCAGTTAGCTGCCTGTGAAGGCCTTATCTTTACTGCGTTTCGCTTAGCACTTTGATTTACCAGTTAAGTTGATGACTATGTGAATGTCTCTGACTCTGTGATGTAATAAGTTAATACTCTTTTAAGTTATTATTCGAGCAATGTGCATTGATGTTCATTTATGTAATCGCTGTGTACGTGAGTTCTGATCCTGGCACGTACATAGTTCGCACTTGGTTTGCCTTCCAAAACCGGGTGTGACATGCCTCGGCATTTATTGAGGCCTGCTCACTCTGCTGTCAGGCGGCGACCTGTCCATTCTACTGGCAAGCAGTGTGCCGCCTCAGCATTTAATGAGACCTGTCCATTCCGCTGGCAGGCGACATGCCTATCCATTCCATTGGCAGGCGGCACGCCCATGCTGCTGCATGCACTATATTCATCATCAATCGTATGTACCAAGGAAGCTACCGTTGTGTATCAGCACTGCGTGGGCTGCGGACATCTGGGCGCCAGAAGATCTCTCAGGCGTCACCTGCATTAGTTGCTCCATGTATTTCTTCCATTATGTCTCTGGGCCCACATGTCGGGGCTCAGCAACCTTGTATGTACCTCCCTTGGGCTATAAAAGGGAAGGCACACGACGTTACAAGGCAGTCTCACTTAGACGCTCAAGCTCACAGACTCTCATACTCAATACAACTCACAGTGGAGTAGGGTATTACGCTCCGGCGGCCCGAACCACTCTAAATCCTTGTGTTCTCGTGTGTTCTTACACCTTCCAATAGACAGGCAAAACGCTTAGGCCCCCTCCTCATCTTAGGATTTAGGGCAGGTGCATTCCACCTCCCGGCCGGAGATTTCCTCTCCGACAAAAGCTAAAGAAAGTGGTCTTCTCAAGCTTCCTCTTCAGAATATCTGCTGGCAAGACTTCCCTATAATACAATATGTTGATGAAACAATCATGGTTCTGGAAGCATGCTCGAAACAACTTTTCTTTCTAAAGGCAATGCTAAACTCCTTTGTAGAGTCAACTATTCTACGTGTTAACTACCACAAATCCAACATTTACCCAATTAATGTGCCAAACCAGAAGTTGGAACTCCTAGCAAGCACGTTTCAATGTAAGATTGGATCTCTGCCATTCACATACTTGGGGCTGCCTATGGGGCTCAGGAAACTCAATCTTGAAGCATTCCTTCCGCTCATTCAGAAAATAGAAAAGAGACTATCGTAAACCTCCACCTTTTTGTCCCAGGCTGGAAGATTACAAATGGCCAATGCAGTTTTTTCATCCCTCTCCACATATTACATGCGCACACTCACTCCCAAAATCGGTGATCAAGCATATAGACAAATTCAGAAGACATTGCCTTTGGAGGGACGCAGACATCAATGCGAAGAAGCCACCACACAAGCTGCCTGGAAATTAGTATGTAAACCAAAAAAACAAGGTGGACTAGGGTGATTGATTTAGAATTGCAGAACATGGCCCTCTTGATGAAAAATTTACACAAAATTTTCAACAGATTAGACATCCTGTGGGTTAACATAATCTGGGCCAACCATTACCACAACGACGCAGTACCTACAGAGATACCAATAGGCTCATTTTGGTGGAAAGACATTCTAAAAACTCTACACATCTACAAGGAGCTAGCTCAGGTGGAGGTAAGGGACGAAAGAACAACCTTACTCTCGCATGACAAATGGGGCGTTATCTGTAAATCTGAAATATTTCCTGAGCTTTGGTCGTTTGCTTCCAACAAGGACATCACTATAAACCAAGCAAGAGCGGCTGATATCCATAAAATGTTTCACACTCCCCTGTCAAAAGAGGCCTTCCAACAACTTCATCACCTTCATGAATCGATTGCAAATCTCCCAAATGAAGACCAGCAAGATAGATGGCTCTGTGCTGGAGGCTCAAGTCTTTATTCATCCCAGAAGGCATATACGCATATGGCTAGAGAGGAGTGGACCCATCCAGTATACTCCTGGACATGGAAAACAAAATGCCAACCAAAGCATAAGGTTTTTTCTAGTTACTGATAAAGGGCAGGTTAAACACTAGAACTTTTCTCAAACGACGAGCCATGCCTCTGGATTCCTACACATGCGAAAACTGCATACTGCAACGAGAAGAAACGTTACTTCACTTCTTCCTGAGATGCAACTTTGCTAAAATATGCTGGCTCACGGTCGGTATCACCCCACCCCGAACGGTGGATCTGGTGCTTGCAATACCACGGCTTAGAGCAAGACTAAAAGTGACATGGAGAATGGAAATTATCATAATCATGTCTTGGTGCATCTGGAAATGCAGAAATAAATGGATATTCAACGATGTACCACCTACGGTGGCAGCCTACAGGGAAATGTTCAAGAACGAAATGAGCTACATCTGCCACCGGGTTAAGTACGGGATTGGAGACAAAATTAGAAGCTGGATACAAGATTTTGTAACATAGTTGCACTCTTCCCTCTTCCCTTCACTTTGTAAAAGTGTACATACAATTTTCAATCAATAAAAAAATATTGTAGGCACACCCTAAAGTAACTTACAATAAAAAAATGTATTTACCTCTCTCTGGAAAGCTGCTCGCATATAGAAGCTAGAGCCAAATGTTTTTGTAAAAGCTAAACCCTACGAAAGGGACTCTTATTTTTATGCGTTAGCTATTTGTGTCCAACTTAGAATCCAGAAGAAAATATGAAAATAAATATTTTCTCAAAGACAAATTTAGTGTTTTTAGATATAATTACTTCTACAATGTATCTAGATATAATGTTTATGTAGCATAGTAAAAGCTACGTTATGTATTTAAGATTGATTTTATTCACCAATATCCGATTATACAGCTTTGAGCTTTGAGCAGTTTGTTCACGGCGGAATCTGCACAACGAATGCCTCGCTAGTGTTTGTTCAGAAGCTTACAGCCTGTTTGGTTTGGAGATTGACCTCATCCGTCATGGGTGGTCCGGCATGATTCTAACGCTACGAGGAATGTAGTCATGACGGATTCATCCAAACCAAATGGCTCGTTAGTGTTCTGTGCACAAAAATCGGTTGAAGCCACCTGAGGGCTTGTTCTCGAGGGCTTGTTCCGTTACGCTAATTTAGTAGAGAATTTAATCTCCTCTAATTCTTTTCTGGATTAGTGTAACCGGGGATTTAATCCCGTCTATTTTTTTTCTGAATTGGCGTAATCGAACAATCTCTGATAGTGCCCACAAAAGAAAATGAAGCTGCCAAACCTTTGGTCGGATAGGATTAAAGATCAAGTCAGTCCAAGATAAATCGGATGCTTGCACTAAACAGTGAAATGAAGGCTGCCAGAGTTCATTGGATTTGGTCTATTTACTCTACAATAAAATCTGAAATAAATTTTAAAGGCTCACTTATGCACGGTAGAAATGAGAGTGCTGAGTTTTAGTTTCATATAAAAAATATAAACATGGTGAAACCAACTTAAATAACTTGTCCTTAACCATTCTCTAAAAGAAAGTATGAGAGTTAAGGGTTGTTTGGTTTGTGGCTAACTGCGTCACACTTTGTCTAAGATTAGTCGTTCGAATGGAAGAACTAACATGTCGGTGTTTGGATCCGTGGATCTAACCAACTAGTGAAATGACGTCGTGTGTCCCAGACCTAGATGGTGATACGAATTGACACAAGTTGTTTATCCTGGTTCGGGCTAGAAGAGGCCCTACTTACAGTAGAGGGGGATGAGACTTATATTACTCGCACCAAAGTGCCTGCAGTAGGGTTTACAAGAAAAGCGGGATGGGGAGGAATCCCAAGTCTCAAGGATGATTAAGGAAAGTGCCGATACCGTGTGGAGAAGACTTGTGAAGTGTTCCCATGTCGCCCCTTGAGAAGCCGTAGACTACCCTATTTATAGGCTCAAGGGGTGCTTCCTGGAGGATGGGAGTCAGCCGCATACTGTGAGGGGATAACTTTTGTATCCTGTAGACGGTATGGTCTTGTACTTTGTTGTTGACTTGAGCTTGCTTGTTTATTGCTGAGAGCTGAGGACGAGGGCTTGGTCACGTATATACCCGAGCCCCCCTGGCGAGGGGTTGCCCATACCATAGTGGTTGACACAGTGTTTAGTATGGGAAAAGCTTCTTAAGGGATGCTGTAAGGAAAATGGACCCCGGGCCATTTGGCTAATTGAGTTTTGGTGTTTGATGATTAACACAAGCTGTGGACTAATATGTTTACTAGTGTTTATAATTATAGTTCACAGGATGCATCACAGGATGCAATGAGAATTGGACCAAGGCAATGAGGATGCAACACCTCAAAAGAAGACATAAAAAGATGCATAGGAGTCCAATACTCAAGAACATAAGAAGCCCGAAGAGATCAGCGAAGAAATCCAAGATGAGGGCTGTCAGCCAGCGCCTGGTGGTGCACCGGACATTGATGTCCGGTGTGCACCGGACTGTCCGGTGTGGCACCGGACAGTCTGCGCAGAGAGGCCATAGTCAGGCGCTCTCTGGCTGTAGCACCGGACTGTCCGGTGTGCACCGGACTGTCCGGTGTGCCATGGGCAGAAGGCAACGGTCGGATCCAACGGTCGACTGCTACAGGCGCCAACATTCGGCTGACGTGGCGTGCACCGGACACTGCACAGTAGATGTCCGGTGGTGCACCGGACTGTCCGGTGCACCCGACGACAGAAAGCTGCTGCTTTCTGTCCAACGGCTAGTTTAGGGTGTGAGGGCTATAAATACCACCCCAACCGGCCATTCTCAAGTGTGAGAGCCCAAGCAACATACCAAGGCATATAAGTGCACATTTCCAAGAGCTCAAACACCCAAGTGCTTAATAGAATCACTCGGTGATTAGCGTAGGTGCTTTGCGAAGTGCTTAGGTTAGTTAGACCTGCTTTAGCGCTTGCTCTAGGTGAACCCTAGTTAGTTGAGTGAGTTTTGTAAAACCACACAACCCCTCGGCTCTTGCGTGAGTCGTTGTAATTGTACCGAGTGGGGCAAGAGTCTTGCGAGACCGTGACAACCGCGTTTGTGTCACGGCCGCCACCGTGTACCGGAGGGAACGAGGCCCGCAGGCGTTTCGGCCGGAAGCTCGATAGTGGAGACGGCGGGGAGCGTCCGAGAGGAGCCGGAAGCGGAGCACCACTTGCGCGTGGAGAAGGCCCGTGGCTCTCTACGGAGTTACTCGACCGTGGTGCTTGGCCCTCGCGTGGGCTTCCCTTTGCGTAGGGGCACCAACGAGGATTAGTCGGGACCTTGCGTGGTTCCGGATACCTCGGTAAAAATACCGGCGTCATCCACGAGAGTTTGCTTCTCTACTTAGCTCTTTACATTCCGCATTTATATTAAGCATTTAAGTTTCAATCTTGTAGTCATACTTATTTAGTGTAGATTGAAACTTAGCCTTTGCGGTAGAGATAGCAACACTTAGACAAAACCTAGTTTGCACATTCTAGTTTTGATTATTTGCATAGGTTTTGCTCTAGGGATTTAATTGTGGCCTAGTTAAGTAAAAGTTTTAGAAGTCCTAATTCACCCCCCTCTTAGGCGTCACCCATTTCCTACAAGTGGTATCAAAGCCGGTTTGGCTCATTTGAAACGCTTTAGCTTCACCGCTAAAGGAGCCGACGCTTTTTAGAGGAAGGGATGGATACCCATAGGCCACCACACTTCGACGGCACTAACTTCCCTTATTATAGTGCTAGAATGGCTTGTTACCTAGAGGCCATTGATCTAGGTGTTTGGAGAGTCACTCGTGACGGGATGAAACCCCTCAAGAATCCCGAGAAACCCACCACGATGTGAGAAAAAAGAAATTCATTTAAATGCTAGAGCCAAAAATTGCTTGTATGAATCTCTTAGCATGGATATTTTTAATCAAGTATTTACCTTGAAAACTGCTAATGAGATTTGGCTAAAATTGCATGAGCTCCATGACGGCACATCCAATGTCCGTGAGCAAAAACATTGCCTAGTCTTAAATGAGTATAATTCTTTTGCCATGAAAGATGATGAGCTTGTTAGAGACATGTATTCTCGATTAAATCTAATTATCAATGAGCTCAATTCTATTGGCATTAATAAGCTAGGTGATGCGGACATTGTGAGGAAGATTATCTCCCTACTACCACAACAAAGATATGGGAGCATCATCACCATCCTTCACAACATGGAGGATTTGAGCAACATGACCCCGACCATTGTGATTGGAAAAATCGCGGCCTTTGAGATGTCGTGAAAAATGAGTCGGGGAGAGGAGCCAACTTCCTCAAGGCCATATGCTTTTGCATGTGATGAAAAGAAGGGCAAAAAGAAGGCTCCCACTCCAAGTTCCTTAAGTGAAGAAGAGGAAGAAGAAGAAAGTGATGATGATGAAGATAATCAACCATGCACATCATCCTCCGAGGACGAAGAAACAATCCGACGCATCGGAAAGGTAATGAGGATGATCCGCAAGATTAATCTAATGGGTGTGCCCCTGCAGGTCGAGGATCTTCTCTTTAACATTGACAGGAAAAAGCAAAGGAAGAGAGGATGCTTCGCATGTGGGGAGAAGGGCCACTTCAGGGACAACTGTCCAAATATGGCCAAACCCAAAAAGGAGAGGAGCAAAGGCAAGGCGCTAACAAGTGTTAGAACTTGGGATGATTCTTCAAGTGAAGATGAACCTCCAAGGACGCGCAGCCACCGGTCCTCGTCACGATCATCACGGTCATCACACAAATGCCTTATGGCAAGAGGTAACAAAAGCATTCCATCCTCTAGTGATGAAAGTAGTAGTGATTGACGAAGGTGAGGGAAAGCCCTCTCTAGATGAGCTTGCAGAAGTCGTAGAATTTTTCCAGGATGTTTGCACTAAGCAAAAAGCTCAACTTAAAACTTTGAAAAATAAATTGGTTAGCTCTCAAAATGATTACAAAGGTTTGCTAGAAAAATTTGAAACTTTTGCAAACTTAAATAGTGAGCTATCAACTAAAATTGAGCTATTAGAATCTAGTGCTCCATCCACTGCTACCGATGATAGCCTTATTAAAAAGAATGAAAAACTTAAGGCTAAGTTAGCTAGCTCCCAAGAAGCTATTGAAAATTTGCTAGAGAAAATGGAAATTCTTAGCATACACAATAATGAGCTAACTACTAAGCTAGAAAACATTGGTAGCACCCCAGCAGCATCTTTAGTTGAAATACCTGAAATAATTAAGAAAGATGGTTCTACTTCCTGCTTTGATTTAATTGATGATTCTAATCACTGCAACCAAGTCGTTGTTGAGAATATTGTTATAGAGACATGTTCGGATGAGGTTGCAAAGGAAAATGAACAATTAAAGCAAGAAGTGGCTCACCTTGGAAAGGCTTTGTATGACAAGAAAGGCAAAGCCAAACAAATCCAACCTCCACAGGATAACACCACTGCGGGAGTGAACAAGCCTGTAGAGGGAGAAACTGTGATTTGTAGGCTATGCCACATGGAAGGTCACAAGTCTTTCCAATGCAAGGTGATGACCGGGGATAAATAAAGGCAAAAGCTCAAGCAAGAGCCATCAAGCAAAATCTCCAACACCTACATCAAAAGGGTGAACAAAAAGGATGCTACACCATATTTGATCAAGAAGAAAAAGAATGAAAAGGTGATAGCAATCAAGGCCAACAAGCAAGCCAACAAAGGAAAAGGGGCCAAACGCATCTGGGTGCCAAAGGAGATAATTTCAACCATGAAAAGCACCAAGAAGGTTTGGATCCCGAAAGGGAAGTGAGTGGACCAAAGGTCTTCGGGAAATTTGGAGACTTGGCTAAATTGGGATGTATATCATGGGATACATCATATTGGATCAAGTTTATTGCCAAGTGGGTTAGTGAAAATTTTGGACCCAAATTTCCCACCCATGACTAAGGTAACTAGTTTTATTGTATTTTCTCGTTTTTAGATATGCGTATCTATTTACCTTTTATCTAGTTTTCCTTTCTTGCCCAGTATTACATTTGTTATGTACTTTTGTTCAAAATCATGCATACTAGGTAAATCATATGGTAGGATTGCTAGTTTTTAAATTCATATACTTAAGCAAACCTACATGGCTTAAAATGTTTATTTAAGCATGGCACATAGCTTCTATATCACTCCATAGTAAATGATGCATCAATTGAAAATTTTGATTTCTACAAGTTGTATCATTTAACTTATACGTGCCAAAGTTCGGATTATAGATAATTTGCCCCTCTTGATATCAAATCAAAGTGCATGTCTCCTACAAGTATTGAAAACTTGTATGCACACCTTTAGGGGGAGGTTACTCTATAATCAAACACTTTGAGACTAACATCTTTTCAAGTCTATTTCATGTGATAGTCTCATTATAAGGAAAATGAAGTCCCCGGAGAAAGACAACAATCTTCCACTGCAAAATCTCCAAGATCTCTCATGTCTCTCAAGCTCACCATTAACTTTCAATTGGTATCTTTTGAGACTACATTCAGTATCATTTACATGTCTTCTCCTAAATTTGATCAGACTATATTTCATATCATATGCTTCCATGTTGCAAAAATGCATAAGTAGTTAACTCATATTCTGTTACCTATGCATAAGGGAAGTTAGTCTTTTCAAATCATGTCTTGCACCTCTAATTTTCACATGCTTTTTCCTAAGTAGAGGATCTCTGTCAGGGGGAGTATTTCTTCATCTCTAAAAAGGGGGAGAAACTTCTTTCTAAAGAGGACACTCATTTAGGGGGAGTTCCTTTCAACTGGTATCATTCATATGGTTTATTTTAATATCCTTCTAGTGATATCATTTGATACAATTCTTGTTGAGGGCAAGCTTTTATTTACTTCCTACATGATTTTAATGTCTTCCTTTTCGGTGGTTGATGCCAAAGGGAGAAGTTTAGGGACCAAAGCAATGAAAACTATATCAAACACCAAACACCACCAATTTAAAATTTTATATCTACAAATGGCTTTTCAAGTGGTTTTGGTTATTTGGTCCAAAAATAGGAAGTAAGTGAATTATGGAGTTAGGGGGAGGCTTAAGTCCATAATTTCGCATTATGGGGACAATCATGCATCTTAGCAAATAGATTGCATATTTTAATTCAAAAACTTGTATTATTTGCTTGCTTTGGTTGTGTTGTCATCAATCACCAAAAAGGGGGAGATTGTAAGGAAAATGGACCTCGGGCCATTTGGCTAATTGAGTTTTGGTGTTTGATGATTAACACAACCTGTGGACTAATATGTTTACTAGTGTTTATAATTATAGTTCACAGGATGCATCACATGATGCAATGAGAATTGGACCAAGGCAATGAGGATGCAACACCTCAAAAGAAGACATAAAAAGATGCATAAGAGTCCAATACTCAAGAACATAAGAAGCCCGAAGAGATCAACGAAGAAATCCAAGATGAGGGCTATCAGCCAGCGTCTGGTGGTGCACCGGACATTGATGTTCGGTGTGGCACGGGACAGTCTGCGCAGAGAGGCCACAGTCAGGCGCTCTCTGGCTGTAGCACCGGACTGTCCGGTGTGCACCGGACTGTCTGGTGTGCCATGGGCAGAAGGCAACGGTCGAATCCAACGGTCGACTGCTACAGGCGCCAACGGTCGGCTGACGTGGCGTGCACCGGACACTGCATAGTAGATGTTCGGTGGTGCACCGGACTGTCCGGTGCACCCGACGACAGAAAGCTGCTGCTTTCTGTCCAACGGCTAGTTTGGGGTGTGAGGGCTATAAATACCACCCCAACCGGCCATTCTCAAGTGTGAGAGCCCAAGCAACATACCAAGGCATATAGTGCACATTTCCAAGAGCTCAAACACCCAAGTGCTTAATAGAATCACTCGGTGATTAGCGTAGGTGCTTTGCGAAGTGCTTAGGTTAGTTAGACCGCTTTAGCGCTTGCTCTAGGTGAACCCTAGTTAGTTGAGTGAGTTTTGTAAAACCACACAACCCCTCGGCTCTTGCGTGAGTCGTTGTAATTGTACCGAGTGGGGCGAGAGTCTTGCGAGACCGTGACAACCGTGTTTGTGTCACGGCCGCCATCGTGTACCGGAGGGAACGAGGCCCGCGGTGTTTCGGCCGGAAGCTCGATAGTGGAGACGGCGGGGAGCGTCCGAGAGGAGCCGGAAGCGGAGCACCACTTGCGCGTGGAGAAGGCCCGTGGCTCTCTACGGAGTTACTCGACCTGTGGTGCTTGGTCCTCGCGTTGGCTTCCCTTTGCATAGGGGCACCAACGAGGATTAGTCGGGACCTTGCGTGGTTCCGGATACCTCGGTAAAAATACCGGCGTCATCCACGAGAGTTTGCTTCTCTACTTAGCTCTTTACATTCCTGCATTTATATTAAGCATTTAAGTTTCAATCTTGTAGTCATACTTATTTAGTGTAGATTGAAACTTAGCCTTTGCGGTAGAGATAGAAACACTTAGACAAAACCTAGTTTGCACATTCTAGTTTTGATTATTTGCATAGGTTTTGCTCTAGGGATTTAATTGTGGCCTAGTTAAGTAAAAGTTTTAGAAGTCCTAATTCACCCCCCTCTTAGGCGTCACCCGTTTCCTACAGATGCGTTAGGTCCACTGTGTCTGATGTCGTTGGGCATCCTCCATCACAAATATCGAGGGCAGAACTGGGCTCAAGCGAGGCGGAAGTCCACTTGAAGTCGTGACCGAGCTTGTCCTGAGATTTGATGACATGCGCCACAGTTTGAAAGAGTGGCTATCGGTACCCTGGATTAGGGGTACCCCTTAATACGGTATGAAGGCACGATGCCTGTGCGGCTACCCTTAGCCGCACGGAGAACAGCCCCAGGGGTATCTCGTGGGCAGTTAAGGTGGCGTTCTCGGAGACAACGCCATCTGGCCCAGAAGGCACAGGACCCCTGTGCGCACAACTCGGACCCCCGAATTAAAGCAGCCCAAAGCCATTGGATAGGGCTCGGCCCCACCAAGTGAGCTCCGGATCCGCCCATAACAAGGTCCCCGGAAAGGGAGTGTCATAACCTTGGCTTGAGTCTGGCATTGACGCGTGTCCTGGCTCTATCCGTAGCGCCTCCGCCCCCCCGCTCGGCCGAGGGTCTAATGTAGCCACATGGTTTATTGTCCGTGACTGAAAGGGAAATAGGCTTACACCTTTTCCTAAATAGTTTTTGGTGATTGAATTGCCCAACACAAATAATTGGACTAACTAGTTTGCTCTAGTCTATAAGTTTTACAGGTGCCAAAGGTTTACAATAGACCAAGAAAGGGTTCAAACAAAGAGAGCCAAAGACAACCCAAAGGCACCCTGGTCTGGTGCACCAGATTGTCCGGTGTGCCACCGGATAGTGTCCGGTGCACCAGGGAACTCGAAGCTGAACTCGTCACCTTCGGGAAATTCAGAGGGCGCTCCGCTATAATTCACCGGACCGTCCGGTGACGCACCGGACAGTGTCCGGTGGCGCACCGAACTGTCCGGTGTGCCAGCGGAGCAACGACTACTTCAAGCGCAACGGTCGACTGCAACGCATTTAATGCGCGCCTATGCGCGCAAAGGTCAGAGCACGCGCAGTTGGCGCACCGGACAGCCAAGAGGCCCCACAGGTCAGTGCTCCAACGGTCGAAACCCCAACGGCTGGCTGACGTGGCTGGCGCACCGGACAGTGTCCGGTGGCGCACCGGACTGTTCGGTGCGCCATGCGACAGCAGACTTCCAACGGCCACATTTTGGTGGTTGGGGCTATAAATACCCCAACCACCCCACATTCAATTGCATCCAAGTTTCTACACTTCTACACCTTACAAGAGCTATAGCATTCATTACAAGACACACCAAAGAGATCAAATCCTCTCCCAACTCCACACAAAGCTTTAGTGATTAGAGAGAGTGATTTGTTGTGTTCATTTGAGCTCTTGCGCTTGGATTGCTTCTTTTCTTTCTCATTCTTCTTGTGATCAAACTCAATTGTAACCAAGGCAAGAGACACCAATTGTGTGGTGGTCCTTGCGGGGACTTTGTGTCCCGTGTGATTGAGAAGAGAAGCTCACTCGGTCTAAGTGACCGTTTGAGAGAGGGAAATGGTTGAAAGAGACCCGGTCTTTGTGACCACCTCAACGGGGAGTAGGTTTGCAAGAACCGAACCTCGGTAAAACAAATCCGCGTGTCTCACTCCTTATTTGCTTGCGATTTGTTTTTCACCCTCTCTCTCGGACTCGCTTATATTTCTAACGCTAACCCGGCTTATAGTTTTGATTAACTTTGTAAATTTCAAGTTTTGCCCTATTCACCCCCTCTAGGCGACTTTCAATTGGTATCAGAGCCCGGTGCTTCATTAGAGCCTAACCGCTCGAAGTGATGTCGGGAGATCACGCCAAGAAAGAGATGGAGACCGGCGACAAGCCCACTACTAGCCACGGGAAGGCTTCATCGGAAGAGTCCAGCAACAAGGGGAAGGGGGAGAAGAAATCCTCTTCCCATAAGTCGCATCGGAGTGGCGACAAGAAAAAGAATATTAGGAAGGTGGTCTACTACGAGACCGATTCTTCATCGCCTTCCACCTTTGGCTCCGACGCACCGTCCATTACTTCTAAGCGCCATGAGCGCAAGAAGTATAGTAAGATTCCCCTACGCTACCCCCGTATTTCAAAGCGTACTCCTTTACTCTCCGTTCCATTAGGCAAACCACGGGTTTTTGACGGTGAAGATTATAATATGTGGAGTGACAAAATGAGGCATCATCTAACCTCACTCCACACAAGCATTTGGAATGTTGTTGAGTTTGGGGTATAGGTACCATCCGTAGGGAATAAGACTACGACTCGGACGAAGTGGCCCAAATTCACCACTTTAACTCCCAAGCCACCACTATACTCCTCGCCTCTCTGAGTCGAGAGGAGTATAATAAGGTGCAAGGGTTAAAGAGTGCGAAGGAAAATTTGGGACGTACTCAAGATCGCGCACGAAGGAGACGAGGTGACCAAAATCACCAAGCGGGAGACGATCGAGGGGGAGCTCGGTCAGTTCCGACTCAACCAAGGCGAGGACCCTCAAGCCATGTACAACCGCTTGAAGACCTTGGTGAACCAAGTGCGCAACCTCAGGAGCACCAAATGGGATGACCATGAGATGGTCAAGGTTATTCTAAGATCCCTCATTTTTCTTAACCCTACACAAGTTCAATTAATTCGAGGAAATCCTAGATATACACAAATGTCTCCCGAGGAAGCAATAGGTAATTTTGTGAGCTTTGAGTTGATGATCAAAGGCTCAAAGAAAATTATCGAGCTAGATGGCCCCTCCACGTCCGAAGCACAACCGGTCGCATTCAAGGCAACAGAGGAGAAAAAGGAGGAGTCTACATCAAGTAGACAACCCATCGACGCTTCCAAGCTCGACAACGAGGAAATGGCGCTCATCATCAAGAGTTTCCGCCAAATTCTCAAGCAAAGGAGGGGGAAGGATTACAAGCCCCGCTCCAAGAGGGTTTGCTACAAGTGTGGTAAGCCTGGTCACTTTATTGCCAAATGTCCTATTTCTAGTTACAGTGACAGGGGCGACGACAAGAAGGGGAGAAGAAAGGAAAAGAAGAGGTACCACAAGAAGAAGGGCGGCGATGCTCATGTGTGCCGCGAGTGGAACTCCGACGAGAGCTCCACCGACTCCTCCTCCGACGAGGACGCCGCCAACATCGCCGTCACCAAGGGCCTTCTCTTCCCCAACGTCGGCCACAAATGCCTCATGGCAAAGGACGGCAAAAGAAAGAAGGTTAAATCTAAATCCTCCACTAAATATGCATCCTCTAGTGATGAAGATAATTCTAGTAATGAGGAGGATAATTTGCTTACCCTTTTTTCCAACCTTAACATGGAACAAAAAGAAAAATTAAATGAATTGATTAGCGCCATTCATGATAAGGATGAACTCTTGGATAGCCAAGAGGACTTCCTAATTAAGGAAAATAAGAAACATGTTAAGGTTAAGAATGCTTATGCTCTAGAAAGGGAAAAATGTGAAAAATTATCTAGTGAGCTAAGCACTTGTCATGATGTTATTGCCAACCTTAGAAATGAAAATGCTAGATTAATTGCTAAGGTTGATTCAAATGTTTGTGATGATTCAAATGTCAATCTTAGAAATGATCATGATATTTCTATTGCTAAGATTGAAAAATTGAATGCCTCTCTTGGTAGCCTTAGATGTGAAAATGAAAAATTAATTGCTAAGGCTAAAGAGTTAGATGTTTGCAATGCTTCCATTTCTGATCTTAGAAGTGAAAATGATATTTTACATGCTAAGATTGTTGAACTAAAAACTTGCAAACCCTCTACATCTACCGTTGCATGTTTCTATTTGCACTAGATGTAGAGATGTTGATATTAATGCTATTCATGATCATATGGTCTTAATCAAACAACAAAATGATCATATAGAAAAATTAGATGCTAAAATTGCCGAGCACGAACTTGAAAATGAAAAATTTAAATTTGCTCGTAGTATGCTTTATAGTGGGAGACGCCCTGGCATCAAGGATGGCATTGGCTTCCAAAAGGGAGACAATGTCAAACTTAATGCCCCTCCTAAGAAATTGTCTAACTTTGTTAAGGGCAAGGCTCCCATGCCTCAGGATAACGAGGGTTACATTTTGTACCCTGCCGGTTATCCCGAGCATAAAATTAGGAGAATTCATTCTAGGAAGTCTCACTCTGGCCCTAATCATGCTTTTATGTATAAGGGTGAGACATCTAGCTCTAGGCAATCAACCCGTGCTAAATTGCCTAAGAGGAAAGCTCCTATTGCATCAAATGATCACAATGTTTCATTTAAAACTTTTGATGCATCTTATGTTTTGACTAACAAATCTGGCAAAGTAGTTGCCAAGTATGTAGGGGGCAAACACAAGGGAGCAAAAACTTGTGTTTGGGTACCCAAAGTTC
Organism: Zea luxurians; assembly: GCA_029449295.1. Classification (NCBI taxonomy): domain Eukaryota; kingdom Viridiplantae; phylum Streptophyta; class Magnoliopsida; order Poales; family Poaceae; genus Zea; species Zea luxurians. The sequence goes on from JAOPSE010000003.1 coordinate 21,570,357, forward strand.
TTGTCTCTAATGTCAAAGGACCCAAAACTATTTGGGTACCTAAAATCAAGAACTAAACTTGTTTGTAGGTTTATGCATCCGAGGGATCAAGTTGGATCATCGATAGCGGGTGCACAAACCACATGACAGGGGAGAAGAAGATGTTCTCTTCCTATGAGAAAAACCAAGATCCCCAACGAGCTATCACATTCGGGGATGGAAACCAAGGTTTGGTCAAAGGTTTGGGTAAAATAGCTATATCTCCTGACCATTCCATTTCCAATGTTTTTCTTGTTGATTCATTAGATTACAATTTGCTTTCCTTATCTCAATTATGCAAAATGGGCTACAACTGTCTATTTACTGATGTAGGTGTCACTGTCTTTAGAAGAAGTGATGATTCAATAGCATTTAAGGGAGTGTTGGATGGTCAGCTATACTTAGTTGATTTCAATAGAGCTGAACTCGACACTTGCTTAATTGCTAAGACTAACATGGGCTGGCTCTGGCGTCGCCGACTAGCACATGTTGGGATGAAGAATCTTCACAAGCTTCTAAAGGGAGAACACATTTTACGACTAACCAATGTTCATTTTGAGAAAGACAGGATTTGTAGCGCATGCCAAGCCGGGAAGCAAGTTGGTGTTCATCATCCACACAAGAACATCTTGACGACTGACAGGCCACTCGAGCTCCTCCACATGGACCTATTCGGCCCGATCGCTTACATAAGCATCGGCGGGAGTAAGTACTGTCTTGTTATTGTGGATGACTATTCTTGCTTCACTTGGGTGTTCTTTTTGCAGGAAAAATCTCAAACCCAAGAGACTTTAAAGGGATTCTTGAGACGGGCTCAAAATGAGTTTGGCTTAAGGATCAAGAAAATTAGAAGCGATAATGGGATGGAGTTCAAGAATTCCCAAATTGAAGGCTTCCTTGAGGAGGAGGGCATCAAGCATGAGTTCTCTTCTCCCTACACGCCACAGCAAAATGGTGTAGTGGAGAGGAAGAATAGAACTCTATTGGACATGTCAAGAACCATGCTTGATGAGTACAAGACTTTGGATCGGTTTTGGGCCGAGGCGGTCAACACCGCTTGCTACGCCATCAACCGGTTGTATCTACACCGAATCCTCAAGAAGACATCCTACGAACTCCTCACTGGTAAAAAGCACAATGTTTCATATTTTAGAGTCTTTGGTAGCAAATGTTTTATTCTTGTTAAAAGAGGTAGAAAATTCAAATTTGCTCCTAAGGCTGTAGAAGGCTTTTTACTAGGATATGATTCAAACACAAGGGCATATAGAGTCTTTAACAAGTCCACTGGACTAGTTGAAGTTTCTTGTGACATTGTGTTTGATGAGACTAATGGCTCCCAAGTGGAGCAAGTTGATCTTGATGAATTAGATGATGAAGAGGCTCTGTGCATCGCGCTAAGGAACATGTCCATTTGGGATGTGTGTCCTAAGTAATCCGAAGAGCCCATTCAAGGACAAGATCAACCATCCTCCTCCATGCAAGCATCTCCACCAACCTAGGATGAGGATGAGGCTCAAGATGATGAAGAGGAAGATCAAGAAGATGAGCCACCTCAAGAAGACGACAATGATCAAGGGGGAGATGCAAATGATCAAGACAAGGAGGATGAGCAAGTTGCAAGACCACCACACCCAAGAGTCCACCAAGCAATTCAACGAGATCACCCCGTGAACACCATCCTCGGCGACATTCATAAGGGGGTAACCACTAGATCTCGTGTTGCACATTTTTGTGAGCATTACTCTTTTGTTTCCTCTATTGAGCCACACAGGGTAGAGGAAGCACTTCAAGATTCGGATTGGGTGATGGCGATGCAAGAGGAGCTCAACAACTTCACGAGGAATGAGGTATGGCATTTAGTTCCACGTCCTAAACCAAAATGTTGTAGGAACCAAGTGGGTCTTCCGCAACAAACAAGATGAGCATGGTGTGGTGACAAGGAACAAACCCGACTTGTGGTCAAGGGATATTCACAAGTCGAAGGTTTGGATTTCGGTGAAACCTATGCACCCGTAGCTAGGCTTGAGTCCATTCGTATGTTATTAGCCTATGCCTACTTACCATGGCTTCAAGCTCTACCAAATGGACGTGAAGAGTGCCTTCCTCAATGGACCAATCAAGGAAGAGGTCTATGTTGAGCAACCTCCCGGCTTTGAAGACAGTGAGTATCCTAACCATGTCTATAGGCTCTCTAAGGCGCTTTATGGGCTCAAGCAAGCCCCAAGAGCATGGTATGAATGCCTAAGAGAATTCCTTATTGCTAATGGATTCAAAGTCGGAAAGGCCGATCCTACTTTATTTACTAAAACTCTTGCAAATGATTTGTTCGTATGCCAAATTTATGTTGATGATATTATATTTGGGTCTACTAACAAATCTACATGTGAGGAATTTAGTAGGATCATGACACAGAAATTCGAGATGTCAATGATGGGGGAGTTGAAGTACTTCTTAGGATTTCAAGTGAAGCAACTCTAAGAGGGCACCTTCATTAGCCAAACTAAGTACATTCAAGACATTCTAAACAAGTTTGGGATGAAGGACGCCAAGCCCATCAAGACACCCATGGGAACTAATGGGCATCTCGACCTCGACAAGGGAGGTAAATCCGTAGATCAAAAGGTATACCGGTCGATGATAGGTTCTTGACTCTATTTATGTGCTTCACAACCAGATATTATGCTTTCCGTATGCATGTGTGCAAGATTCCAAGCCGATCCTAAGGAAGCTCACCTTAGGGCCGTAAAATGAATCTTGAGATATTTAGTTTATACTCCTAAGTTTGGCCTTTGGTACCCCAGGGGATCCACATTTGATTTAATTGGTTATTCCGATGCCGATTGGGCGGGGTGTAAAATCAATAGAAAGAGCACATCAGGGACTTGTCAGTTCTTGGGAAGATCTCTGGTGTCTTGGGCTTCAAAGAAGCAAAATTCGGTGGCTCTTTCAACTGCCAAAGCCGAGTATATTGCCGCAGGCCATTGTTGCGCGCAATTGCTTTGGATGAGGCAAACCCTCAGGGACTATGGTTACAAATTAACCAAAGTTCCTCTTCTATATGATAATGAGAGTGCAATCCGCATGGCGGATAATCCCGTTGAGCATAGCCGCACTAAACACATAGCCATTCGGTATCATTTTCTAAGGGATCACCAACAAAAGGGGGATATCGAGATTGCATATGTTAGCACCAAAGAACAATTAGCCGATATCTTTACCAAACCATTGGATGGACAAACTTTTACCAAACTTAGGCATGAGCTAAATATTCTTGATTCTAGGAACTTTTATTGATGTTTTGCACACATAGCTCATATGTATACCTTTGATCATCTCTTTCATGTACTATGACTAATGTGTTCTTTCAAGTCCATTTCATGCTAAGTCATAGATTGAATGGGAAAAGGAGCCTTCGGCAAAGACAAGGCTTCCACTCCGCTCCATCGAATCATTCATCCTTCGCCGTCGCTCCGCACAACTCTCCAACTTTGGTATAATCTTCACTCCTTCATTTTTTGTCCAAAGGGGGAGAGAGTAGTTTACAAGGGCTTATATTTCACTCAAATATCTGTTTTTGGCGATTCATGCCAAAGGGGGAGAGAGTATTAGCCCAAAGCAAAAGGACCGCACCACCACCAATTTCAAAATTTTATTTGGTATGGAGTCTGTTAATTGGTGAAGATTTTTCAATTGGTATCTTATTTTGATACAATTTCAAATTCGTACACCCTCTTCAAAATTAATATCTAAAACCCTCTTAAACACTAAGAGGAGGATTTCATTAAGGGGGAGTTTTGTTTAGTCAAAGGAAAAGCATTTGAAACAGGGGGAGAAAATTTCAAAACTTGAAAATGCTTCTCAAAAATCTTATTCATTTACCTTTGACTATTTGCAAAAGAATTTTGAAAAGAATTTCCAAAACAGTTTGCAAAACAAAACATGTGGTGCAAGCGTGGTCCAAAATGTTAATAAGAAGAAAAGACATCCATGCGCATCTAGTAAGTAATATTTATTGGTTTCATTCCAAGCAACCCTTGCACTTATATTATGCAAACTAGTTCAATTCTGCACTTCTATATTTGCTTTGGTTTGTGTTGGCATCAATCACCAAAAAGGGGGAGATTGAAAGGGAAATAGGCTTACACCTTTTCCTAAATAGTTTTTGGTGGTTGAATTGCCCAACACAAATAATTGGACTAACTAGTTTGCTCTAGTCTATAAGTTTTACAGGTGCCAAAGGTTCACAATAGACCAATAAAAAGACCAAGAAAGGGTTCAAACAAAGAGAGCCAAAGACAACCCAAAGGCACCCTAGTCTGGCGCACCGGACTGTGTCCGGTGCACCACCGGACAGTGTCCAGTGCACCAGGGAACTCGAAGCTGAACTCGCCACCTTCGGGAAAATCAGAGGGTGCTTCACTATAATTCACCGAACCGTCCGGTGACGCACCGGACAGTGTCCGGTGGCGCACCGGACTGTCCGGTGTGCCAGCGGAGCAACGGCCTACTTCAAGCGCAACGGTCGACTGCAACGCATTTAATGCGCGCCTGCGCGCGCAGAGGTCAGAGCATAGTAGTTGGCGCACCGGACAGCCAAGAGGCCCCACAAGTCAGTGCTCCAACGGTCGAACCCCAACAGCTGGCTGACGTGGCTAGGCGCACCGGACAGTGTCCAGTGGCGCAACGGACTGTCCGGTGCACCATGCGACAGCAGACTTCCAACGGCCACATTTTGGTTGTTGGGGCTATAAATACCCCAACCACCCCACATTCAATTGCATCCAAGTTTCTACACTTCTACACCTTACAAGAGCTATAGCATTCATTACAAGACACACCAAAGAGATCAAATCCTCTCCCAACTCCACACAAAGCTTTAGTGATTAGAGAGAGTGATTTGTTGTGTTCATTTGAGCTCTTACGCTTGGATTGCTTCTTTTCTTTCTCATTCTTCTTGTGATCAAACTCAATTGTAACCAAGGCAAGAGACACCAATTGTGTGGTGGTCCTTGCGGGGACTTTGTGTCCCGTGTGATTGAGAAGAGAAGCTCACTCGGTCTAAGTGACCGTTTGAGAGAGGGAAAGGGTTGAAAGAGACCCGGTCTTTGTGACCACCTCAACGGGGAGTAGGTTTGCAAGAACCGAACCTCGGTAAAACAAATCCGTGTGTCTCACTACTTATTTGCTTGTGATTTGTTTTTCACCCTCTCTCTCGGACTCACTTATATTTCTAACGCTAACCCGGCTTGTAGTTGTGATTAACTTTGTAAATTTCTGTTTTGCCCTATTCACCCCCCTCTAGGCGACTTTCAGTGACGTAGGCCAGTGGGCGGAGCATGACGTCAGGGCTCTGAGCCACGTGGCCTCCGCATTTATTGCGGAGAGGACACGCCGCCTGTCCACCCTTCTGATAGATGATGTGCCCCCACGACATTTATTGCGTCCTGTCCATTCCGCAGGCAAGCGGCGCTAGGGCCACCCTGCAGACGGCGCACCTATCCGGTCCATTGTCGAAACGGTGTGCCCGTGCTGCTCGGTGCACTGTACTCATCCCTTATACGAGAAGCTTCCCCCTGCGCGCCGAGGCTACGCAGATCTCGGGTGTCAGGGCACACGAAGATTACACAGGCATGGCAAGCAGTAGTTCCATCCTTCCATTTGTCCCTGGGCCCACGTGTCGGGGCTCAGAACCCTTGTACATGTCCCCCTTGAACTATAAAAGGGGAGGCATGCAACGTTACAACACAGATCCACACAGACACACTTAGAGGCAAGTCATTCAGGCTTACACACAACTCAAGCTCTCGAGCAATACAACACTCAGTGGAGTAGGGTATTACGCTCTTGCGGCCCGAACCACTCTAAACCCTTGCGTGTTCTTGTGTTCATCCCTCCGATCTCTAACAAGCAAAACGCTTAGGCCCCCTCCACATCTTAGGACTTAGGGCGGGTGCACTCCGCCACCTGACCAGAGAATTTCCTCTCCGACATTTGGCACGCCAGGTAGGGGCAGGCATTAGGTTTTTGCTTGTTTTCTCGCTCAGCATGATGGTGCTAATCGTTGAGCACCGCACCGAGACTTCGGTGGATCTCGTGGTGGAGGAAGAAGCTGCTTCTTCCACGCCATAGGTTCCCAACCGCCCTGTGCCGGGCACTGCTGCTATACACGCCGCACAGCAGCATACAGCTGCGCAAATATCCCGGACTCCGTCGAGGGCGGCTCCAGGAGCGTTGTCAGCAGCCAGGGAATTGTTGCGACACCCTCCAAGCTCCACGGCCTCGCCAGGGGCCATGAAGCAATGGCGGGACGACATCGACCGACTGCTCAGTATGGCACATTCTACCTCGACCAGGTCGAGGCCACGGTCATCCCGGCGCCAACATGAGGCGTCGGCGTCTGTGCTCTCACCCTCAACGAGGGGCGCACAGACCAACGACCTCCGGGCAGAGCTCAACCGCAGGCGTGCGGGGGAAGATGCTCGGCTATCTCTGGAGAGGGCGCGAGAGCGCTGACAAAACTTCGAGGGTCGCGATGGCGCTCGAGTCTCTCTGGAGAGGGCGCGTGAGTGCCGCCAAAACATCGAGGGCCACAACCTCGATCAAGACTTCGCTACGGTAGCACCGCAGACACTAATGGGCACCCGGTCCCAAGCGGGTGTCCCCTTGGCCAGCGTGGGCTGCGCCGCTCTCGCGGAATCATCTCCCCGCGGTGTCATGGCCGCCCAAGTTCTGGCCACACCTGCCGAAAAAGTACGACGGAACGTCAAACCCGTCGGAGTTCCTGCAGGTGTACATCACCGCCATCACGGCAACAGGTGAAAACACCGCTGTGATGGCGACATATTTTCATGTCGCCTTGTCTGGACCTGCCCGGACTTGGCTCATGAACCTCGCCCCAGGGTCAGTCTACTCCTGGGAAGAGCTCTGCGCGCGGTTCGTTGCGAACTTCGCCAGTGCTTACCAGCAGCACGGGGTGGAGGCCCACCTCCATGCGGTGAGGCAGGAGCCCAGGGAGACTCTCCGAACGTTCATCTCCCGCTTCACCAAGGTGTGAGGTACTATACCTCGCATTTCCAATGCCTCCATCATCACGGTATTTTGACAGGGAGTACGTGATGAGAAAATGCTGGAGAAGTTGGCCACGCATGACGTGGAAACTGTCCCCACGCTCTTTGCTCTGGCCGACAAATGCGCTAGAGCCGCCGAGGGCCGTGCATGGCACTCGGCCCCACAAACTGGGGTTGCCCAGTCGGGAGGCTCGGGTGCCGTCCCCTGGGACGGTCAGAAGAAAAAGAAGAAGGACCGTGACTTCCAGAGATCGCGGTCCACCACTCTAGTCGTTGCAACCGCGACCGGGGGCCGGGGCGACCAAAACAAACGCCCACGGCCGCAAAGGGGTAACAGCGGCCCATGCCCTGTGCACCCCAACGGTCGCCACAGCGCCGCGGAGTGTCGCGAGATCATTGATCTCGCGAAATGTGTCAGCGAACAGCGCAAGTAGTCCTCCAAGAACGGTTCCCCACCTCGTCGCCGACCTAGCAAAGAAAAGGTCGACGACGACGAGGTGGCCGTAGTTGAACGGGACCTCGGGTATCAGTCGCCCGAGGGGGACCTGAAGGATGTCTTCGCCGGAGGCTCCTACTTCAGTGGGGACAACTAGACGGACCCCCCAGAGGGACCCCATGCTCCCCGGTCTATGGGACCGAAGCCTACCTTCCCCCGGAAACCTTTCTGAATTCCCCGCGGGTCCAGACTTCCGACAGGTGCATGTAGAAATGGCCACAGCCGAAGACGAGGGCTCCCTCGTCAAACATAGATGGGGCCCTAGGGTCGGGACATAGTCTTACGGTAAGTACCAAACCAAGAAGGGCTCCACAACTCTCCCCCAGCTGGGAAGGACCGTTCAAGGTAATGGGAATGCACCGACCCGAGGCTAACCGTCTAGCTACGACTGAAGGAGTGCCTCCCCCCGGTGCTGGAGCATCTCTATAAGTTCTATCCATAAGAGCAAGTCTCGGGGGTCGAATTTGTTTCCCTTTTGTAACTAGGTAATGCATACGTGTACGCCAACCCGGTGAGGTCCATCCCCATAAACCCAACCTGTTGGTCTGCACCCATGCATAATAAGTTATAAAGAAAAGAATTACCCCCTCAGATGTGCCCCTATGATAGTCCCATGGTCCTACCTTGCAGTTTTTCAGATAATACCTTTTTATCTAACCCACTCGCACGGTTCCCATCTGTCCTGACATGACGACATCTGAATTGAACAGCCAGGCTTGCAGTTTAGGACCTCCTTTACAAAAGCTGGGAGGTCCGACAGCCCGGGGGCCGGTTCTAAAGAACGGGAGCCCGTTCCATGGAATGGTCCGGAGCAGTGTAGCCGCTTAGCCTAGTCCCATACCGTAAGCCTGCATAGCCCACCATTCTGTGATGGGTGCCTTAGTATTTGGGACTATAAGTCTTGTGAATCCGACAACCTAGGGTCCAGCTCTAGAAAACGGACACTTGTCTCCTGGGGTGGTCCGGAGCCGTGTAGCCGCTTAGCCAGGTCCCATACCGTAAGCCTGCACACTCCACCACCCTGCGACAGGAGTCCTAGTATCTAGAGCAGTGACCTAAGGAGGTCCGGACACGCAACTTGGCCACCCGGACTAAACCCTGCGAGTCCCGAGCATGTATCAAAGGATGGCTAATATCAGACAAGGGACCCTATGGGTGTACTACTAACGCTCCCTAGCTGAAGCTGTGTACAGATCCAGAGCCCAGCTAAGGCTGTCTCCCGAGAGTTGTTGTCAACCCTTTCAGATACACTGGTATCCAACCTCGACACAGCAAGCCTACATCCCAGGCAGGGGCCAGGTACCAGGGAGGAGTCAACAACATCACACACAACAGGAACAAGCGGTACACAGATAAGTGCTAACACTGCTTGATAAGTAGTACTCAAAAGTACCTTACAAAAAGCAAAAGTATTACATCCGCCTTCAAGCGGAATCCTAGTTCCATCTCTACTCTGTAGGTATAAACTACCAGACGCCAGTGAAGTCGTGTTGGAAGTCCGCGGCCGCTGTCCTTGCGGAATCCTCCAAGATGGCGTGACAGCGGTGATGGCCGCCTCAATGCATGCGCCATTGCGAAGAGGTCCTCGCCCCCGTCCTCCTACGGGGGCAACAATGAGGCCATTAAAGCCAAAGAGTTGGAGGCTCAGCGGCAGGTGGCACTGGTGGTCTCGCCAGCGGAGGCAACCACCTCAGCACTGGGCAGCCTCACCAGCGGCAGCGACTACCTCGGCTCTAGGGCAGCTCGCCAGCAGAGGAAACCACCTCTGCAATGGGCAGCCCCGCTAGTGGAGGCGACCACCTCAGCACCGACGACAGTGGCCACCTCTGCGCCGGTGGCTTACTAGCGACGGTGGACACCTCAGCGCGTGCAGAAAGGTCCTCACCCCCGTTCTCCTGCAGGGGTGAGGACAAGACCATCCAAGAACGTGGCCGCCACCTCCACGGTGTACGACGTCTTGTACAACCCCCTGGGCGGCGTCGGGACAGCGTGACCGGTGGCACAAGGGACGCTACGGATGCGGCGGACCTGCCCACGGCGCGACCGTTGCCCGTGCGGTGGACGGACAGCCACGCCCCACTTGGCGGCAGGAGGCAGCGTTGGAGGCGGCACCAAAGCCGTCCAAGCCAAGGAGCCAGACACGCGGCAGCTGACGGCACCTGCAGTCGGCCGGCCCCATGTAGCCGAGGTTCGCCTCCTCCGCAAAGCTGGTGAACATCCCTCTCCTCCAAATGCTGGAGGAAGAAGCAGGTCACCAGCCCATGCGGAAGGCAAGACCACAACTCGGCTCGCCTTCCACCCCAGCGAGGATGATGAACATCCTTGAAGCTGAGGGCAGGGGGAAGGCCGCAGCCCGGCTCGGTTCTCTCCACCACGAGCCGCTGGGGGGTGACCCTGACGTGGATCCCCCCAGCGAACACCGATGCGCCCCATCTAGAGGCTCGGAAGGTGGAAGGGCGCGGTGAATGCAAGGAAATCGAGGCATGGCTACTGCCCGGGGGAAGAACTCCTTTTTAAAGGCAGATTTCCCCGCTCGTGCCCCGAAGTGTCATGGGCAAGTCTCCCCCAATGCACACCAAGGCACCCAGCCTATGGCATGGGGGCCTGACCCTGTGTAACTCGCACAAAGAGCATGCAACCGCCCTGCGGTTATACACCCTTCCATCTTCTCCACAACCAGCGGTCAAGAAGGCGAACCGCCGCACAAGGAACGTGCAACCGCCTTGCGGTTATACGCCCTTTCATCTCCGCTGCAACCAGCGGTCAAGGAGGCGAACCGCCGCACAAAGGAGCATGCAACCGCCCCATGGTTGCGCGCCCCCTCAGCTCCGCTACAACCGGTGGTTCAACCTCTGGCATGGGGGGCCCAGGCCCACATGTCATACACCCGGCGTGCCGGTTCATGGGTACAGGAAAGTCGCACCACCGGTCACGCCAATACCGCGCCTCCTCGAGACCGTCGCAGAAGACTAAGAGGATAAATTTTCAAAAAACCAATGCAGCGACTCGAGGCACCCCGCGCATGGCTGAAAGGGAAATAGGCTTTGAACCTTTTCCTAAATGTTTTTGGTGGTTGAAATGCCTAACACAAATAATTGGACTAACTAGTTTGCTCTAGAGTTTATGTTCTCCAGGTACCAAAGGTTCAACTCAAAACCAAAACAAAGATTAAAAAGGGTTCGAAAAGAAAGGAGCAAAGGAAACCGAAGTGCTCCCTGGTTTGGCGCACCGGACTGTCCAGTGTGCCACCGGACAGTGTCCGGTGCACTAGGGAAGATCGACTTCAAACTCTTCACCTTCGGGTTTTCCAGGCGCACCTCCGCTATAATTCACCAGATTGTCCGGTGTGCCACCGGACTGTCCGGTGCGCCACCGGAGCAACGGTCATCTGCGCGCAACGGTCGACTCTGCAAAGTAAACAATGCAAATCAGATGTCAGTGCAGACGGTTAGAGGGGCACCGGACTGTCCGGTGTCGCACCGGACTGTCCGGTGTCGCACCGGACTGTCCGGTGCCACATGAGGACAAAGCCTCCATCGGTCGACCAGCTCCAAGCCCTAATGTCTGGATGACGTGGCGGCGCACCGGACACTGTCCGGTGGCGCACCGGACTGTCTAGTGCGCCCATCGCCAGCAGCCATCTCCAACGGCTACAATTTTGTTGGTGGCTATAAATACCACCCCAACCGGCCACTTCAAGGTGAGGGAGCCCAAGCAACATTCCAAGTCATCTAGTTGACATACTCAAGCCCTCCCAACCACATATATTCATTGATCCATCCTATACACAAGATTTAGACCACTACAACCCACACAAGTGCCACAAAAGCGAGAGCAAGCAAAAGAAAGCCTCTCGTGTGATTTAGCTCTAGTGCCTTGTGAGATTCATTGAGAGATAGTGTGCACTACATCTTTGTGTTCATTTGCGCGTGGAGTTTTGACTCCCATTGAACTTCCTCCAAAGTGTTGGAGGCTTGTAAAGCTAGCAAGAGACACCAAAGAGTGTGGTGATCCTTGCGGGGTCTTAAGTGATCCTTGAGAAGAAGAAGAGCTCGCCGGTCTTGCGTGATCGGTGGAGAGAGGGAAAGGGTTGAAAGAGACCCGTCCTTAGTGGACTCCTCAATGGGGACTAGGCCTTCGAGGGCCGAACCTCGGTAAAACAAATCACCCTTGTCTCGTGTGCTTATTGCTTGTGATTTGTTTGTTCTCTCCCTTTCCAAGTTTTTCTTGCACTATTCGTTGCTAATATTATTTGGTGTTGCTTTAAGTTAAATTCTCATTTAGTGAAGCAACACCTTGCAAGAGAGAACTTGTGTTATTGCTCTTCATATCTAAGCCCTCTTGCTTTATTGTCATAGACTTATTAGTAGTATTGATTTATCAATTCCGTATTATCTAGCAATACTCTTTACGAGCAAAGGACTTAGTTTTTATACTCTGAAAATTGTGTATCTTGTTCTAACCACTAATCAAGGGTTCTAGTTGGGGGATAAAGTTTTAATTTTCAGGTTTCGCCTATTCACCCCCTCTAGGCGACTTTCAATGGCCCAACAAAGGCATTTAGTATGGAGGTCACGGGCCAGTTAGCCACGGGGGCAGGCGTGGCAGTCGGCGTGACCATAAGCGGGCCGGCAGTAACTGCATCAACGGGCGCGCAGGAGCAGCGAGCCGATCGCTAGTCAAACTCTGGCCCCGCCTGCAGGCTCGCATCCTCCCCTGAGGCGGGCCCGGGGGCCACTGTCGGTACCCTGGATTAGGTGTACCCCTTACTACGGTATGAAGGCATGATGCCTGTGCGGCTACCATTAGCCGCACGGAGAACAACCCCAGGGGTATCTCGTGGGCAGTTAAGGTGGCATTCTCATAGACAACGCCATCGGGCCCAGAAGGCGCAAGACCCCTGTGCGCACAACCCGGACCCCCAAAGTAAAGCAGCCCGAAGCCATTGGATAGGGCTTGGACCCCACCAAGTGAGCTCCGGACTGCCCATAACAAGGTCCCGGGAAAGGGAGTGTCATAACCTAGGCTTGGGTCCAGCATTGACGCGTGTCCTGGCTCTATCCGTAGTGCCTCCGCCCCCCTCCCCCCGCTCGGCCGAGGGTCTAATGCAGCCACATGGTTTATTGTCCGTGATGTAGGCCAGCGGGCGGAGCATGACGTAAGGGCTCTGAGCCACGCGGCCTCCGCATTTATTGCGGAGAGGACACGTCGCCTGTCCACCCTTCTGACAGATGATGTGCCCCCATGGCATTTATTACGTCTTGTCCATTCCGCGGGCAGGCGGCGCCAGGGCCACCCTGCAGACGGCGCACCTGTCCAGTCTGTTGTCGAAACAGTGTGCCCGTGCTGCACGGTGCACTATACTCATCCCTTATACGAGAAGCTTCCCCTGCGCGCCAAGGCTACGCAGATCTCAGGTGTTAGGATGCACGAAGATTACACGGGCATGGCAAGCAGTAGTTCGATCCTTCCATTTGTCCCTAGGCCCACGTGTCGGGGCTCAGAACCCTTGTACATGTCCCCCTTGAACTATAAAAGGGGAGGCATGCAATGTTACAACACAGATCCACACAGACACACTCAGAGGCAAGTCATTCAGGCTTACACACAACTCAAGCTCTCGAGCAATACAACACTCAGTGGAGTAGGGTATTACGCTCTGGCGGCCTGAACCACTCTAAACCCATGCATGTTCTTGTGTTCATCCCTTCGGTCTCTAACAAGCAAAACGCTTAGGCCCCCTCCACATCTTAGGACTTAGGGCGGGTGCACTCCACCACCCGGCCAGAGAATTTCCTCTCCGATAGTGGCCTTCCGCAGGATTCATGGGGAAGCAGGTAGCCGAGACCGAGCTTGGAGTTTGTCCCAAGGGCGAGCTCCGCATCGGGCAAGATGGAGTTTGCGCCCGAGGGCTGGTCTATGCCTCTGTCGTATTACATGCCCCGTCAGGGGCTGCGAGATGGTGTGCGTCTACAGTGGCACATGCGTAATCATAGTTGGTGAATTTTTGACAAGACCGTGGTCTTGTTGCTGCTGTATACCTGCATCCCTATGTTGATAGGTATGCACATTGAATGCGGTTGTCCCCCAGTGGCCTTCAGGAGGCTTGCCACAAGTCTTGTCCCTCTCGACCGGGACGGGCTCAGGCGAGGCGGTCATGGCTTCCCTGGGGTGGGGGAGCCTCGGCCGGGACGAAGATTCACCCGAGTGGAGTTTCGGGAAGACCGCTGAGGGGGACCTCAGACGAGGTGGAGTTTGTGATTCCTTGCCCTTGGGGGACATACCTTGATGGTGTCCTTAAGGTTTTAAGCGCGTTTTAGGGGTGTAGTCTAGGTACGCCTAATTACCATACCCAACATAACCTTAGACAGAAAAGTTAGGCAAAGTATGGCAAGTTAGGCAGCGAACACACACGCCTTTAGAAAGCTAACGCCACGTGTGTGCATTCTTTTTTCATGTGATTATTTGCATCAATTATGTTTCTATTTTTAGCGTTTTCTATAATAATATGATTCTGTCTTGCGTGACAAGTTTAGAACTCAATCGATTAGATCGAGATCGTAATCGAGTCATTTTATTTCTTTTTGTGTATGTTTATCGTAAGTCTAACCTCCTATATAATAGAGAGAGCGTTCTTCCAAAGGATAAACATCTTGTGGTGAGTTATGTGTGTTTTTTTGTGTGTTCTAATCAACTTGTCTTGTTTGCTAAAACTCATGTGGTTGTACACCGTTTCTAGAAATGCAACAAGCCTAAAATAAGATTGAAGTATAGCCATGTCTAGTTCCTCCAAAGATTCTTGATGATTTCCACCAATTGTTTGATAAGGCACATATCATATAAGCTTCTACCTCATCCAAGATGTCTCATCCGATGAAGTGATTGGGATGTATCTGTCACACTCAGATTTAAGGGCACTGGGCGCGTCTCAAATGTGTGCTAGCATGGTTTAAAGGCAGCTAGGTGGAACTAGGCACCCAGCCACCGCCTGACCGCCTAGGTAACTTAGGCGGGCGCCTAGGCAACGCCTTAGTAGCCAAAACCAAGCAACCAAACAGCTGTTACAGCTCATAAACTAGAAATCATCACAAATTCACAATAGCACAATAGTGGATCTGAAACAGCCACAAAGTAGTTTCTAAAGGAACAATAGCAAGTCACAAAATTTAAAACAGCACAATACCAAATCTAAAATAGCCACATAGATAGTTTGTAATGGCATAATTAATAGTAACTAGCTGCAGTTAGTAATGCAGCAAATATGCTAATGCAATCTAGCAATAGCTACTCTCCCGTCGCTCAAAAATCATCATCAAACTCTCCTGGGATATTGGGTGCCTCCCCTTCTTCACCATTGTAACGCCCTGAATTTGGGGGGTAGAATTTTTTTCTCCTTTTCACTCACCAAATTCGGGCGTTACTCTCTTTTCTCTTCCCGTTTCGCTCCTTCTTCCCAATTTCAAACCAGTATAGTGACAGGTGTTCGTGTCATGTATAAACAAAACCTAAGTGTCATGGGTGTTGCATCATGCCGAAGCGCATTTCTTTGTCTGATGTCGCGTGCTCGTCTCATTTCGGATTTCGGTTCGCGAACGGATTCCGTTTAGTGGTCGTGCGTGTCGTGGGTTTCGATCCACGATGTGGCCCAGCCCGGCCCGGCCCGGTCTGGCCCGCGTGCCCCTGGCGCCCCTGCCCTCCCCATGCGCGTGCCCCCTCCCCCTGATCCATTTGTCTCATTTGATTTTCTCCCGCGCAGTAACCTCCCTCTCCCTCTTCCACCTCTCTCTCTCTCCCCGTGGTGCCCTAGGGTTTGGAGTCGAGATCGCCGGAATTTGGATCCCCGGAGGTGAGTTTTCCCCTCCCCTTCCCTCCCCTCTCTCTCCTCCCCCTCCCCTTATTCTCCCCCACACAGCCTCCCTAATATATCAGCCATGCTCGCGGTTATGAGCGGCCAAGGGAGCTCCAGTGATTAGTGGTACTTGATCAGAGATGTTCGGATTACAGGTGGCAATGAGATTGTTGGTTTTGGTATTGACTCTGGTAATGGTAAGTGGTACTCTTTCCATTTGGAAAGGAGTACGTTTGGGTTAATAACGTGGGTTAATTCTAAAACTTGGCTTTCTCTACTAGTAATAATAACTAGACCAACTAAAAGCAACTGCTTGACTTATCCCCACATAAAGCTAGTCCACTACAGCCAAACATGACACTTGCTGAGTATGTTGATGTGTACTCACCCTTGCTCTACACACCAAACCCCCCATCCCCAGGTTGTCCGCATTGCAACCACTGCTAAGGAGAAGATGAAGCCGTGGAAGGAGACCAACAGGAGTTCCAAGATTATGACGAGTTCTAGGTGTGGGTTAGCGGCAACGCTCAATCGGCTGCCTGTGAAGGCCGCGTGTATCTACGTTTCTTTTCCGCACTTTGATTATTGTAAAGACTATGTGGATGTCTCAGACATATGAGGTAATCGACTATTATTTCCCTTTTATGTTATTATTTGAGCACTGTGTGATGATGTCCAGTTATGTAACTGTTGTGTACGTGAATTGCTGATCGTGGCACATACATGGTTCGCATTTGGTTTGCCTTCTAAAACCGGGTGTGACATAGGTGGTATCAAAGCCGTGCTGACTGTAGGATCGATAACCTAGAGTAGAATGGTCGTTCTAAGGATTATAGACCTTTATTCTCACCTTGACTTTGGTATCCCTTCAAAAGTTGGTCATATCGACCAAACCTATGTTCTATTATATATTATACCTTGCTGAAAATTGTGTTTTATCCTAATCCTTCATTTATTTATGGTTAATTACTTGCTGGTCATATTAGTTCTATTCTCACTCTTATGCTTATGGTGTCTTTTGTAGATGGCTCATCTTAGACACTGCACGGAAGTCCGTCATCCCCTTCTTACCCTCTCGTCTCGCTGAGCGTTCGCTTCACCGTCCAGTGACCAGTCAGTCCAGCCACTTGGAGAGGCTGCACCACCGCCTGCATGAAGGAGCAGGAGCGTCGACAACAGGAGCAGGAGCAGCAGAGCTCTTCTTTCTCGCTCCAGCAGGAGATAGAGTTTGTGAGGAGCTGCTCTCCCATGCTTCCGCTGGAGGCGCCCTCTTCACCACCACTAAGCGCCCCAGCCCCTGAAGTAGCTGCTGGAGGAGACCCAGATGACGGAGGTGGCGACAGCAGCTCGAGCCACGACACCGACCTTTCCGCCGACCAGGAGTTGGAAGGATGGGTTGCTCGACCTATCACTCGTGACGCTGCTCGCGGGTGTCACTTCCACGATGCGCTCGACACCCTGCTACGTCGGGCACTTGACCTGCGTACTTGGTCTATCAAGTATCGCTGTGTGGTCTTCCAGCACCGTCGCGGGGTCTACCCGGAACACTAGGAGGCTACCTGCTTGGTGCGCCGTCCGGAGAACAGTCTCCAGGGTGCGGAGGTCTGCTCAGAGCACTATTCCATCTCTGAGCGGGACTCAGCTAAGGCGGCCATGCAAGATGTCGCACGGCGTGCGCTTTCGCACTACTGTTCAGTGCTCGGTGGGGTAGCTGATGGTCTTAACCTGAAGTATTACCCCCGCCGTCCATCTGGCAGCACAGGAGGCGTGATTGTCTCACCTGTTGGTGAGGACAATCCTAGGTTGAGATGCACAGTCAACCTAGCCGCGGTGCTAAACATGGAGCTGGACCATGCATTAGACGAGCTAAGAAGGGCTCGTGCTGAGATCGCCTAGCTGCGGGCTAAGCGCGCGGAGCGTCGTCACTTGGATGATGGCTCCCTCGCTCCCGTCAAGACTCAGCACCCGTACCACTCACCTCGGCGTGGACACCAGTCTTATGGCAACCCCGACTGCAGGACCAGGATAAATTTAGAACCATAAATTATCAGCGTCGGGTCTTGTAATTAATACAAAAATATATACATATAAGCTATAGTCTTAGCGTTAGTCTTGCTTTTAGTTAGTCTTAGTTAGATAGGGTAGTTTGCTTATCCTGTGCATTTATGTTTATCATGATGAACTATGTTGGATTTGGATCTTTGTAATGACTGTCACCAGAGTGTGAGTATCCCCTGCATGTTGGTTTACTTGTTATGTTAATGAAGTTAGTTATCTAGTTGGGAAGCCTTTTATTCCTCTTTCCTCTTTATCTGAGAAGCTGTGTTGGTCTGTGTTGGAGATCAGTGAAGATGTTCATCTGTTCAGTGTTGTGGAAGAATTCTATACTCTTTTCTTATGCTGCAAGATTGGCCAGATCAGTTCTGATGTGTGGTTGCATTCTGCAGATGTTAGAAAATAGGCGCAGAGGAGGAAGGCGTGCTCAGCAGGAGCATACAGCCCCACAGGATGAGGCACCCCAACAACAGCAGCTGCCACCCCCGCCCCCGATGTCCATCGAGCAGATGTTCATGATGCAGACTCAGGCAGTTCAAGCCATCGGCCAGACTCTGGCCGCCATTCAGCAGCAGCAGCAGCCACCACCTGTAACACCCGGATTTTAGGGGTCCAAAACCCGGGGTTAACATAAACACCAGGTATGCTGGGACCAAGTCTCATACATATGATGTATAGTGGCACAGGATCGAATGTCACAACTTTATATATAACAGGAGTTCTATTCAAAATAAATAATTACATTATAAGGAGACAACGGTCCAGCAACCCAAAGTTGACTGGGAGACGACGACCTAGACCACTCACGAACTCATCGCAGCATCCTTCATGAGCATCATCCTGCAGTACCTGGTCTTGACCTGTGGTGTATGTGAGACAGCAAGAGTGAGCTCACATACGTTCATCGCTCAACAAGTTGTGGGGAATAATGTGCATGAACTCGCCAAAGGTGGGAGCTCACGTGAAGTGTAAGGCTTACCAAAAAGGATGGTTAGAGCTGAGCATTGCTTTTAATGTTGGTCAAAATTTTATTAGCAATTACTAAGTATAAGTAAATACCAACCCAATTAAATAGTAGAACAGAAGTAATAACAACATCTCCTGCAATGCAATGCATATGACAAATTGAATTTAGTTCCATAAATTAATCATGTGAGTGTCCGAGCTGCTCATGACCGTGAGCACGGCTAGTATACCAGTTTTACACTCTGCAGAGGTTGCGCATCTTTACCCACAAGTCGTGTATCCCATGTCGCCAGGGTTTGCAAAGCCCTTAGACACTTCCGAGGTGAATGGCTAGGGATCCACTACGAGGCCTTTACAAAGTTCCACTAGCTTCCGAAAACCCGCTACAGTTTATAGGAAGATCCAGTGCAGGAATCCCTTGCAGGACCGCCATCGCAGCAAAATCCTCCCGAGGGCCTCCCTACACTGACCTCTCCCCTACTGCCCTTGCCCCTTTCGGGTAAGGTAGTCTTCCACTAGCTTTCCTAATTAATCAGCCAAGGGCGTCCCATTCCACCCTCATGGTAGCACTGTTTTCCCGGGTGGTTCTCCATGTTCCAATTAACATAATGATCTTAACATGAACATTAAATAACAACTGATAACAAAAAGTGTAACCATGAATAATGTATCTCCATACCCAAAACCACATATAGCACTAGCAAGTACTACCCAGAAAGATCAGTGGTAAACAAGGTATAAAGATAGACAAACTAGGGTAACCTATTGGGTCCCATCAAAATTAACCTATGCAGATCATTATGATTAATCAGAACATGGCTGGGTAAAAAGAAGTGATCAAGGGCACAACTTGCCTGGGCCTTGAGAATCCAGGTACCAGGATGATCTTCAGATGACTCGTGACCTCACTGCTAGTCGTAGCAATACAAACATACATG
This sequence comes from Zea luxurians, assembly GCA_029449295.1. Classification (NCBI taxonomy): domain Eukaryota; kingdom Viridiplantae; phylum Streptophyta; class Magnoliopsida; order Poales; family Poaceae; genus Zea; species Zea luxurians. Next base: position 21,589,746 of record JAOPSE010000003.1, read on the forward strand.
GTATAGGCAAAATTAACATTACACCAAACATATATGCAAAATACATATTAATAATCTACATATTAAAATAAGTTCACAGGAAAAAGAATTATTAATTTTGGAGTTGTAGAATTCAAGTTATGATTTTCCTAAGGTTTAAGGTGATTATAATATGATTAAATGATAAATAAATTTTCTGACAGAGTTCATGTCAAAACAGTGATTCTAAATGATAGAGAATATTATTACAAAATTTTAGGAATTGGAATGACTCAATTTGGAGCTAAAATGAATTAGTTATGAATTAATTAAGTTTCTGGATTTATTTTAACACTAAAAATCATTTTCTAAATCATTTTCTATGATTTTCTTATTCACTGGACTGGGCCTCAATTTCAGGAAAGTCCAGGGTTCTCGGCGCAAGATTCCCGAGACACAGGGAATAGTGTCCGAGGACGGCGGGTTGTTTTCTTGAAAAGGCGGGGTCACTTTAACAAAAGTGCCACGGCGAAGGGGTATGGTTTAATCTCGGGCGCTGGATCAAACTTGGACGCGCCAGATTAGAACGATGTATACGCGAACCGGTAAGGAATCGCGTCCGCTGGATCCATCAGAAGCGGCCCGGATTTAATTATCCCCGATTCCATCCTATCCACTGGCGACTAGATCTACGGTCAGGATTTCTCGCTCGAAGGGGTATCCTACGATCTAATCTCGACCGCTCAACGAGATCCAACGGTCAGGGGTCCTTCCCCCAATTTCCAGCATCCCGAGCGGCGGCGGTGGCGCACCCACGGCGGAGCTTCGCCGGCGAGCGCGCAATCCGGTGCCAAACCACCCCGAACTAGAAATTAATCGGTGCAAAATCAAGAGGGGAAGATAGTGAATCTACAGAGAGGGGTCTCACCGGCGATTGAAGGGGTTGCAGTCCCGCCCACGGGGAAGAGCGGATTCACGGCGGAGTAGCTACGGTGGCGAGCAATTACTTGAGCTCCGGTGGAGTTCGACTCGAATTGAGGGCACCAGTAGTTTCCCCAGGCGAAAAATGATCTCCCAAGCCCAACACCAAGGACAGGCAACCCGTGGTGATGAGTTTCACCAATGGCGGCGACGTAAGTCTTCTCGGCGGACGCGGCTGTGGCTTGCAGGGGGGGGTCGCGGCTCGATTTTATACACAGGGAGTGCATCGCGGTTGTTGTACGGGTACCGAGCTCACCGGCGAGCTCGCGGAGTCCGCGCGGTGAGATCCAGACCCGCGGTGCGAGCGGCGACGAAATCGCGTTCTGTTGAAGAAGGATCCGACAAGGCGGTCCCACGCGTCATCGATACAGCCCAGAGAAGCCAGGCGTTAGTTTGACTGGCACACGGGCCCCGCGAGCCAGCGAGAAGAACAGCGTGCGTGCGGTAGAGGCTGACTGGTGGGACCCGCGTGTCGGCGCCAGCTGAAGCGCGAGCGCGCGATGAGTGGGTCACTGACATCGCGGCCCCACCTGGCAGTTGCCGGGCGCGCGTAGTGAAGCGTAGGAGTGGGCCGCGCGGTGAGGCTTGTGGAGTTGGGCCGATTTCCAGGTAGCCGGCCCAGTTAGGGTTTTTATTCTTTTTCTTTTCCATTTTCTTTTCTCCATTTTCAAATCCAATTTGAGTTCAAGTTTAAATTCAAACTTTGTGATTAACTTGTCCCCAGTTTGAAAGGTATAATTTCATAATATAAGTGTGAATGATGTTTATTCTGATTTTTATTTTATTTTATGTAGTATTTTTCTTAGTTCTTCCCTTCTCTTTTATTTTCTATTTCCTATTCCAAATTCAAATTTATACTTCTATTTTAGTTTTCAGATTTTTCAAAGGTATCAATTGAAATCCAAGGGTGAATATAAACCATACTATTTTATTATTACTAGTTTAAGTTTTATTCTCCTTGTTTATTTGTTTCATGAAATGTATAAATGGTTTTAAAAGAAAAATTCTCTTTTTTTTTTCTCCTCATTTTCTTATTTCCCAATGATACTTTGTTCAGATTTCTTCTACCAATTCCAAATTCAGAATTTGGGTGTTACAAATCCTACCCCCCTTAAAAATAATCTCGTCCTCGAGATTTGTAAGAAAAAGGATGTATACTCATATTGTTCTCGGAACATATGCACAAACAAAGAGATCTCAGCATGATGCATAATTCCTTATCAAAACATAGGGTTAATAGACCTTATTGTTCCTTCTAGAATAATATCATATCATCTACTAACTAAAGTAACATCTAGATCTTACAAATCATCATAATTTATATCTACGTAGCTTGGTGAAGCTGGTGGTTAGGAAAGCATGGGTGTGTATATGTATGTCCACTTTATTATAGGATAGAAGATGTATTTAGGGCATATATAGGTTTGGGATAAGAAAGAGTGGGGTAAGAAAAGACTCCATCCAGAATTGTGGATCTTGACTCATCTTGGTGACCACACTTGATCCTTGAAGACTTGAGTTGGTGCTCATCCTTCCTTGATGAAGTTGATCATCTTCTCCAGGCTTGTCTCATTGATTAGGTGTTAGTGTATATTATCAGAGTTGGGGAAATATGGTTAGAATAGTTATGGGTGAGATAGACTACAAGATGTAGGTTAAAAGTTTGTTTTGTTATTAGGTGGGAATAGAAAGGTTATATCATTCATCATGGTTCTATGGGTTGGGTTAGCTCATGGTTGAATTGATCCAATGTGCTAAGATAAGTTAATACATGGCTAGTGGGGTCTAGTCTCTTCTACTAGTGTCATTAATCTGTTTAAGTGAACCACATTAAGTTAGATAATATTAGACCACACTAGATCAGGTCACATTAGGTAAGATAAGATCTAGATTGAATTGGATATGACTAGATTAGACTAGTTTAAGTTAGATAGATTTATCAGGGTAAGATATATCTTGTTAGGATATGTTAGAATCTTTTGGGATAGAATGGGGTATACGGTGTAGGTAGGTCAGAAGCTCTATTAGTGTTAACACAGAGGGATTATGCAACTATCGGATGGGTAAGGTGGTTGCATATGTATATGGTCAAGTTAATCTAGGGCATCAATTTAGCTTAAATCATTTTTATAGGAGTGAGGTCTAATCCATTTCACTAGTACTAACTAATTTATTAAATAACTCACTTTTAGATTGGGTCATATTTAGATTAGATAGAATCTGGATTAGTATCACCAGGTTAGTCTAGACAATATCTAATTACTTTGAATTAGATCATGGTTGATATTTTAGACTAGGATAAATATGCTAATTAGGGTAGGATGGATCCATAAAGATAAGATAGAATCTTTTGAGACCAGTTAGATCTATTTAGGATGAGATACAATCTTTTCAAGATAGGATGAGTATCTTTTAAGATGAGATGGATCTATTAAGATAAGGGAGAATCCTTTTAAGATAAGATGAATTGGTTAGAATGAGATCTTTTAGGATAAGATAAATTTCTTAAGCTAGATAAGTTCCAATGGGGATAATCCAGGCTGTCTAGTTATTTTATAAATGCTAGCTTTTATGCCTAGATGTATATGCAGATGTAATTGTGGACATTACTCCACAACCCATCACATTCAAACAAAGATCCAAATCAGACATATTTCATAAGAGCAAACATTCAAATACATAGACACTTATAAAAATAGTTTTGTTTTTGTTCCTAAGAGTAGGTCTCCTATTTCCAAGGGTCACTTTTGGCACAGGATTTCAAAGTGTGAAATCCACATTTGTCTTTAGAAGGAAAAGGTAAGAATAATCAGAGTGAAGCGGAAATAGATGAGAAAAGATTAATATAAGTTTAGAAAAGAATCAGAGTAGCAAAGATAAGGTTAATCAGAGTAGAACAGTAGAAGGTGAGACATGATCAAGATAAGCATAAAAAGAATCAGAGTAAGGTAAGTAGGTAATGGTTGTCTAGTTCTATCTAGGTTTCGTCCTACAGTCAACATTCCTCTGATACCACTTCTGTAACACCCGGATTTTAGGGGTCCAAAACCCGGGGTTAACATAAACACCAGGTATGCTGGGACCAAGTCTCATACATATGATGTATAGTGGCACAGGATCGAATGTCACAACTTTATATATAACAGGAGTTCTATTCAAAATAAATAATTACATTATAAGGAGACAACGGTCCAGCAACCCAAAGTTGACTGGGAGACGACGACCTAGACCACTCACGAACTCATCGCAGCATCCTTCATGAGCATCATCCTGCAGTACCTGGTCTTGACCTGTGGTGTATGTGAGACAGCAAGAGTGAGCTCACATACGTTCATCGCTCAACAAGTTGTGGGGAATAATGTGCATGAACTCGCCAAAGGTGGGAGCTCACGTGAAGTGTAAGGCTTACCAAAAAGGATGGTTAGAGCTGAGCATTGCTTTTAATGTTGGTCAAAATTTTATTAGCAATTACTAAGTATAAGTAAATACCAACCCAATTAAATAGTAGAACAGAAGTAATAACAACATCTCCTGCAATGCAATGCATATGACAAATTGAATTTAGTTCCATAAATTAATCATGTGAGTGTCCGAGCTGCTCATGACCGTGAGCACGGCTAGTATACCAGTTTTACACTCTGCAGAGGTTGCGCATCTTTACCCACAAGTCGTGTATCCCATGTCGCCAGGGTTTGCAAAGCCCTTAGACACTTCCGAGGTGAATGGCTAGGGATCCACTACGAGGCCTTTACAAAGTTCCACTAGCTTCCGAAAACCCGCTACAGTTTATAGGAAGATCCAGTGCAGGAATCCCTTGCAGGACCGCCATCGCAGCAAAATCCTCCCGAGGGCCTCCCTACACTGACCTCTCCCCTACTGCCCTTGCCCCTTTCGGGTAAGGTAGTCTTCCACTAGCTTTCCTAATTAATCAGCCAAGGGCGTCCCATTCCACCCTCATGGTAGCACTGTTTTCCCGGGTGGTTCTCCATGTTCCAATTAACATAATGATCTTAACATGAACATTAAATAACAACTGATAACAAAAAGTGTAACCATGAATAATGTATCTCCATACCCAAAACCACATATAGCACTAGCAAGTACTACCCAGAAAGATCAGTGGTAAACAAGGTATAAAGATAGACAAACTAGGGTAACCTATTGGGTCCCATCAAAATTAACCTATGCAGATCATTATGATTAATCAGAACATGGCTGGGTAAAAAGAAGTGATCAAGGGCACAACTTGCCTGGGCCTTGAGAATCCAGGTACCAGGATGATCTTCAGATGACTCGTGACCTCACTGCTAGTCGTAGCAATACAAACATACATGGTATAGGCAAAATTAACATTACACCAAACATATATGCAAAATACATATTAATAATCTACATATTAAAATAAGTTCACAGGAAAAAGAATTATTAATTTTGGAGTTGTAGAATTCAAGTTATGATTTTCCTAAGGTTTAAGGTGATTATAATATGATTAAATGATAAATAAATTTTCTGACAGAGTTCATGTCAAAACAGTGATTCTAAATGATAGAGAATATTATTACAAAATTTTAGGAATTGGAATGACTCAATTTGGAGCTAAAATGAATTAGTTATGAATTAATTAAGTTTCTGGATTTATTTTAACACTAAAAATCATTTTCTAAATCATTTTCTATGATTTTCTTATTCACTGGACTGGGCCTCAATTTCAGGAAAGTCCAGGGTTCTCGGCGCAAGATTCCCGAGACACAGGGAATAGTGTCCGAGGACGGCGGGTTGTTTTCTTGAAAAGGCGGGGTCACTTTAACAAAAGTGCCACGGCGAAGGGGTATGGTTTAATCTCGGGCGCTGGATCAAACTTGGACGCGCCAGATTAGAACGATGTATACGCGAACCGGTAAGGAATCGCGTCCGCTGGATCCATCAGATGCGGCCCGGATTTAATTATCCCCGATTCCATCCTATCCACTGGCGACTAGATCTACGGTCAGGATTTCTCGCTCGAAGGGGTATCCTACGATCTAATCTCGACCGCTCAACGAGATCCAACGGTCAGGGGTCCTTCCCCCAATTTCCAGCATCCCGAGCGGCGGCGGTGGCGCACCCACGGCGGAGCTTCGCCGGCGAGCGCGCAATCCGGTGCCAAACCACCCCGAACTAGAAATTAATCGGTGCAAAATCAAGAGGGGAAGATAGTGAATCTACAGAGAGGGGTCTCACCGGCGATTGAAGGGGTTGCAGTCCCGCCCACGGGGAAGAGCGGATTCACGGCGGAGTAGCTACGGTGGCGAGCAATTACTTGAGCTCCGGTGGAGTTCGACTCGAATTGAGGGCACCAGTAGTTTCCCCAGGCGAAAAATGATCTCCCAAGCCCAACACCAAGGACAGGCAACCCGTGGTGATGAGTTTCACCAATGGCGGCGACGTAAGTCTTCTCGGCGGACGCGGCTGTGGCTTGCAGGGGGGGTCGCGGCTCGATTTTATACACAGGGAGTGCATCGCGGTTGTTGTACGGGTACCGAGCTCACCGGCGAGCTCGCGGAGTCCGCGCGGTGAGATCCAGACCCGCGGTGCGAGCGGCGACGAAATCGCGTTCTGTTGAAGAAGGATCCGACAAGGCGGTCCCACGCGTCATCGACACAGCCCAGAGAAGCCAGGCGTTAGTTTGACTGGCACACGGGCCCCGCGAGCCAGCGAGAAGAACAGCGTGCGTGCGGTAGAGGCTGACTGGTGGGACCCGCGTGTCGGCGCCAGCTGAAGCGCGAGCGCGCGATGAGTGGGTCACTGACATCGCGGCCCCACCTGGCAGTTGCCGGGCGCGCGTAGTGAAGCGTAGGAGTGGGCCGCGCGGTGAGGCTTGTGGAGTTGGGCCGATTTCCAGGTAGCCGGCCCAGTTAGGGTTTTTATTCTTTTTCTTTTTCTTTTCCATTTTCTTTTCTCCATTTTCAAATCCAATTTGAGTTCAAGTTTAAATTCAAACTTTGTGATTAACTTGTCCCCAGTTTGAAAGGTATAATTTCATAATATAAGTGTGAATGATGTTTATTCTGATTTTTATTTTATTTTATGTAGTATTTTTCTTAGTTCTTCCCTTCTCTTTTATTTTCTATTTCCTATTCCAAATTCAAATTTATACTTCTATTTTAGTTTTCAGATTTTTCAAAGGTATCAATTGAAATCCAAGGGTGAATATAAACCATACTATTTTATTATTACTAGTTTAAGTTTTATTCTCCTTGTTTATTTGTTTCATGAAATGTATAAATGGTTTTAAAAGAAAAATTCTCTTTTTTTTTTTCTCCTCATTTTCTTATTTCCCAATGATACTTTGTTCAGATTTCTTCTACCAATTCCAAATTCAGAATTTGGGTGTTACACCACCTCATCCTCAGATGCCTCAGATGCCCAGGGACAAGCGTGCTGAATTCATGAGAGGTCATCCCCCAACGTTCGCTCATTCTTCTGACCCCATGGATGCTGAAGACTAGCTACGCACTGTGGAGCGAGAGTTGCACACCACTCAGTGCGACGACAGGGAGAAAGTTCTGTATGGTCCCCGTCTGTTGAGAGGAGCAGCTCAGTCTTGGTGGGAGTCTTATCTCGCCACCCATGCCAACCCCGACACCATCACTTGGGAAGAGTTCAGAGGTAGCTTTCGTCAGTACCATGTTCCTGCAGGTCTGATGACAGTAAAGAAGGAGGAGTTCCTGGCACTCAAGCAAGGGTCATTGTCGGTTAGTGAGTACCGGGACAGGTTTCTGCAGCTGTCTCACTATGCTCCTGAAGATGTCAACACCGACGCTAAGAGACAATATCGTTTCCTGAGAGGCTTGGTTGACCCTCTTCAGTATCAGCTGATGAATCATACCTTTTCGACTTTTCAACACCTGATTGACAGAGCAATCATGACAGAGAGGAAGCGCAAAGAGATGGAGGATCGCAAGCGCAAGATCAGTGGACCCCAGCCTGGAAGCAGCAATCGCCCCCGTTTCTCAGGCAATCAACCTCAGCAGTTCAGACAGAACCAGCGTCCACCTCAGCAGCAGCAGTTTCAAAGGCAGTATCCTTAGCACCAGCATCAAAATCGCCAGAACAATCAACCAGGAGGAGGTCAATTCTAGAGCCAGAATCAGCAGGCACCTCGTCTTCCTGCCCCAGCGACCCAGTAGAACAGTCAAGCAGCACCAGCTCAGGGTGGAAGCAGGGCATGTTTCCACTATGGAGAGCAAGGCCATTGGGTGATGCAATGTCCGAAGAAGGCAGCCCAGCAGCAGTTAGGCCCCAATGCCCCAGCAAAGCAGAATGTGCCTCAGCCTAGAGCAGGTAACCGCTCTCAGCCACGTTTCAACCATGGGAGACTGAACCACTTGGAGGCTGAAGCAGTTCAGGAGAACCCCAGCATGACAGTAGGTATGTTTCCAGTCGATTCCCACATTGCAGAAGTGTTATTTGATACTGGAGCAACGCATTCATTCATTACTGCACCATGGGTAGAAGCACATAATCTTCCAATAACTACCATGTCAACCCCCATTCAAATTGACTCAGCGGTGGTAGAATTCGAGCTGATAGCATTTGCTTGAATGTAAGTGTGGAAATAAGGGGGATAGTGTTTCCCGCTAATCTTATAGTAATGGGTACTCAGGGAATAGATGTCATCCTAGGGATGAACTGGCTAGACAAGTATCAGGCAGTTATCAGTTGTGATAAGAGGACAATCAAGTTGATGTCTCCACTAGGAGAGGAAGTGGTGACCGAGTTAGTCCCGCCTGAGCCAAAGAAAGGAAGTTGTTATCAGATGACTGTTGATAGCAGTGAAGCAGACCCACTAGAGATCATCAAGGTTATGTCCGAGTTCCCAGATGTGTTTCCAAAGGACCTACCAGGTATGCCACCAGAGCGGAAAGTTGATTTTGCCATAGAGCTTCTTCCTAGAACCGCCCCCATTTCTAAAAGAGCCTACAGAGTATCTGGACCAGAGTTGGTTGAGCTTAAGAAGCAGATTGATGAGCTGTCAGAGAAAGGTTATATCCGGCCAAGCACCTCGCCTTGGGCCACCCTTGTCCTATTCGTGGAGAAGAAAGATGGCACTAGAAGGATGTGTATCGACTATCGAGCTCTGAATGAAGTCACGATCAAGAACAAGTACCCCTTGCCCAAAATAGAAGATCTGTTCGACCAGTTGAGAGGAGCCAGCGTGTTTTCAAAGATAGATCTGAGGTCAGGTTATCATCAGCTAAGGATTCGACCTTCAGACATTCCGAAGACGGCATTCATTACCAAGTATGGGTTGTATGAGTTCACTGTGATGTCTTTCGGTCTAACAAATGCACTGGCCTTCTTTATGAATCTGATGAACAGTGTATTCATGGATTATCTTGACAAGTTTGTGGTGGTATTTATTAATGATATTCTGATTTATTCTCAAAGTGAAGAAGAGCATGTGGGTCATTTGAGGATGGTATTGCAAAGATTGCGAGAGCACCAGCTGTATGCAAAGTTGAGCAAGTGCGAGTTCTGGATCAGTGAAGTCCTGTTCTTGGGTCATATAATTAACAAAGAAGGATTGGCTGTGGATCCGAAGAAAGTGGCAGACATTCTGAACTGGAAAGCGCCAACAGATGCCCGAGGAATCAAGAGCTTCATTGGAATGGCTGGATATTATCGGCGATTCATTGAAGGGTTTTCGAAGATTGCGAAACCAATGACAGCTTTGCTAGGCAACAAAGTTGAGTTCAAGTGGACCTAGAAATGCCAAGAAGCCTTCGAAGCGCTGAAAGAGAAGTTGACTACAGCGCCTGTCTTAGTCTTGCCTGATGTGCACAAGCCCTTCTCGGTGTATTGCGATGCTTGTTACACTGGTTTGGGATGTGTGTTGATGCAAGAGGGAAGAGTTGTGGCTTACTCGTCCCGAGAGCTGAAGGTTCATGAGAAGAATTACCTAATCCATGACCTAGAGTTGGCAGCAGTGGTTCATGCATTGAAGACATGAAGACACTATCTGTATGGGCAGAAATGTGATGTTTACACAGACCACAAGAGTCTGAAGTACATATTCACTCAGTCAGAGCTGAATATGAGGCAACAAAGATGGTTAGAGCTAATCAAAGACTATGAGTTGGAGATTCATTACCATCCTGGCAAAGCGAACGTAGTGGCAGACGCTTTGAGCAGGAAGAGTCAGGTCAATCTGATGGTCGCTCGTCCGATGCCTTATGAGTTGGCCAAAGAGTTTGACAGGTTGAGTCTCAGGTTTTTGAACAATATGTGAGGAGTAACAGTTGAATTAGAACCCACCTTAGAGCGGGAAATCAAAGAAGCATAGAGGAATGATGAGAAGATTAGTGAAATCTGGCGACTAATTCTAGATGGCAGAGGTAAAGATTTTCGGGAAGATGCAGAAGGTGTGATATGGTTCAAAGACCGCTTGTGTGTTCCCAATGTCCAGTCTATTCGGGAGTTGATCCTCAAGGAAGCTCATGAGACAGCTTATTCGATACACCTTGGAAGTGAGAAGATGTATCAAGATCTGAAGAAGAAATTTTGGTGGTACGAAATGAAGAGGGAAATCGCAGAGCATGTGGCTATGTGTGATAGCTGTCGACGGATCAAGGCAGAGCATCAGAGGCCCGCTGGATTGTTGCAACCGTTGCAAATTCCTCAGTGGAAATGGGATGAAATCAGTATGGATTTCATAGTCAGATTGCCTCGCACTCGAGCCGGCTACGATTCCATTTGGGTAGTAGTGGACCGCTTAACCAAGTCAGCCCACTTCATACCTGTCAAGACCAACTACAGCAGTGCAGTATTGGCAGAGTTGTACATGTATCGGATCGTTTGTCTTCATGGTGTGCCAAAGAAGATAGTGTCAGACAGAGGAACACAGTTCACCTCTCATTTCTGGTAGCAGATGCATGAAGCCTTGGGCACACATCTGAATTTCAGTTCAGCTTATCATCCGCAGACAGGTGGTCAGACCGAAAGAACCAATCAAATCCTCGAAGATATGTTGAGAGCCTGCGCATTGCAAGATTAGTCTAAATGGGACAAGAGGTTGCCATATGCAGAGTTCTCCTTGAAAGGGAAATGTGCCCTTGGGCCATTTCTAAGTATTTTGGTGATTGAGTGCCAACACAAGTGCTTTTGTGTTAATCTATGTAAAGTGGTGGACAAAGTACAAATCATGTCAAAAGGTATGTTTCTAGACTTAGTACATTGTTTTATGGACTAATGTATTGTGTCTAAGTGCTGGAAACAGGAAAAATTGAATTGGAAATGAGATGGCTTTGTTCAGCCAAAGTCTGCTCAGTCTGGGTGCACCAGACTGTCCGGTGGTGCACCGGACAGTGTCCGCTGGTGCAGGCTGGCTCTGGCGAACAGGCTGCTCTCGGGACTTCGACGGCGGTGTACGGCTATAATTCAACGGACTGTCCGGTGGTGCACCGGACTGTCCGGTGATCCGTTCACAGGCGAACTCATCGCTCTTGGGAGATGATTAACGGCGTACGGCTAAAATTCCCCGGTCTGTCCGGTGGTGCACCGGACTGTCCGGTGAGCCAACGGTCAGTCGGGGCAACGGTCGGCCGAGGATTCCGCGCGTGACGCGTGGCCGAGCCAACGGTCACATTGGTGCACCGGACTGTCCGGTGCGCCAACGGCTCTCAGACTCCAACGGTCGGCTTCGCCAAATAAGGAAGGATATCTCCACCGGACAGTGTCCGGTGGTGCACCGGACTGTCCGGTAAGCCAGTCGACAGAAGGCAAGATCTACCTTCCAGGAATGTTCTCAACGGCTCCTAGCTACCTTAGGGCTATAAAAAGGACCCCTAGGCGCATAGAGGAGTACATCAAGCATACTCAAAGCATTCCTAAGCACCAAGACTTCGATTCCACGCATTTGTTTCTTCGTGATAGCATCTAGAGCTCTTGTTGAGTTGTGAACTCGTCGGGTTGTGTTGCTAGCTCTTGTTGCGACTTGTGTGCGTGTTGACATTCTGATTTTGTGTCTTGTGTGCGTTGCTCATCCCTCCCTTACTCCGTGCTTCTTTGTGAACTTCAAGTGTAAGGGCGAGAGGCTCCAAGTTGTGGAGATTCCTCGCGAACAGGATTAAGAAAAGCAAAGCAAAACACCATGGTATTCAAGTCGCTTGAGAGGGGTTGATTGCAACCCTCGTCCGTTGGGACGCCACAACGTGGAGTAGGCAAGCGTTGGTCTTGGCCGAACCACGGGATAACCACCGTGCCATCTCTGTGATCGATCTCTTGTGGTTATTGTGTTTTGTTGAGACTCCTCTCCAGCCTCTTGGCGATTATTGTGCTAACGCTTAACCAAGTTTTTGTGGCTTAAGTTTCAAGTTTTACAGGATCACCTATTCATCCCCCCCTCTAGGTGCTCTCAATTGGTATCGGAGCCGTTCTCTTCACAAAGGGACTAATCGCCCGAAGAGATGGATCCTAAGGGGAAGGGAATCGTGATCAACGATAAGGAGAAGGAGTCCTTTGTCAACGAGCCAAAGGATGACAAGCCTACCGACTCGGGCTTGGGCCATAAACGGAAAGATGGGAAGAAGAAGAAGACAAGGCGCATCAAGGAGATCGTCTACTACGATGACAGCGACGAATCTACTTCTTCCCAAAAGGACGACTACGACTACGAGAAACGAAAGATGGTTAACTCAAACTTTTCTTTCGATTATTCGCGTATTCCGCTTAGCTCAAATTCACATTTACTTTCCATTCCTCTCGGCAAGCCTCCACACTTTGATGGGGAGGACTACGGATTTTGGAGCCACAAAATGCGTAGTCACTTGTTTTCTCTCCATCCAAGCATATGGGAGATTGTTGAGAATGGAATGAAGTTTGATAGCTCGGATAGTCCTATATTTATTAATGAACAGATTCATAAAAATGCACAAGCTACTACTGTGTTGTTAGCCTCCTTGTGCAGGGACGAGTACCATAAAGTGAGCGGCTTGGACAATGCCAAGCAGATCTGGGACACCCTCAAGATCTCTCATGAGGGAAACAACGTCACCTTGCTCACCAAGATGGAGTTGGTGGAGGGCGAGCTTGGACGATTCGCAATGATAAGGGGCGAGGAGCCAACCCAAACATACAACCGGCTCAAGACCCTTATCAACAAAATAAGGAGCTACGGAAGCACGCGATGGATGGACCACGATGTCGTCCGCCTAATGCTAAGGTCCTTCACTGTACTTGATCCACATTTGATGAACAATATTCGTGAAAATCCCAGGTACACCAAGATGTCTCCCGAAGAAGTCCTCGGAAAGTTTGTAAGCGGGCGAATGATGATCAAGGAGGCGAGGTACGTGGACGACGCGTTGAACGGTCCAATCCATGAGCCTCAACCCATTGCTCTCAAGGCAACGAGGAGCAAGGAGGTGCTACCTAGCAAGGTGGCGCAAGTTGAGGCGGCCAGGCTCAATGATGAAGAGATGGCCCTCATCATCAAGCGCTTCAAGACGGCGCTAAAGGGTCGCAAGGGACAGCCAAGCAAGACCAAGACAAAGGGGAAGCGCTCATGCTTCAAATGTGGTAAGATTGGTCATTTCATTGCTAACTGTCCCAATAATGAAAGTGACCAGGAAAAAGGGAACAAGAGGGAGAAGAAGAAGGCATACAAGAAGGCCAAGGGCGAGGCACATATCGGAAAAGAGTGGGATTCGGATTGCTCCTCTTCTGACTCCGACAATGAAGGACTAGCCGCCACCGCCTTCAACAAGTCATCCCTCTTCCCCAACGAGCATCACACATGCCTCATGGCGAAGGAGAAGAAGGTATGTACTCAGGATACCACCTATGCTTCTTCAAGTGATGATTCTAGTGATGACGAAGAGATAGATTACTCTAGTTTGTTCAAGGGATTGGATAGAACTAAAATTGGCAAAATTAATGAGTTAATTGATGCCTTGAATGACAAGAATAGGTTACTAGAAAAGCAAGAGGATTTGTTGTATGAAGAACATGATAAATTTGTAGAGGCACAAAAATCTCATGCCTTAGAAGTTAAAAGAAATGAAATGCTTTCTTATGAACTATCTACTTGTCATGAAACCATTTCTACTTTAAAAGGTGTAAATGATGATTTAAATGCTAAACTGGAAGTAGCAAGTAAATCTAACTCTTGTGTAGAACATGTTATGATTTGCAATAGGTGTAAAGATTTTGACATTGATGCTTGTAATGAACACCTAGTTTCAATTTCCAAATTGAATGATGAATTGGCTAGTCTTAATGCCCAACTTAAGACTAGCAAAAGTGAATTTGACAAACTAAAATTTGCAAGGGATGCCTACACGATTGGTAGACACCCCTCAATTAAGGATGGACTTTGCTTCAAGAGGGAAGCCAAGAACTTGACAAGCCATAAAGCTCCCATCTCCGCCAAGGAGAAAGGGAAGGCCCCTATGGCTAGTAGTGCTAAAAAGAACCATGCTTTTATATACCATGATAGGAGACAATCTAGAAATGCTTATAGGAGTTGTAATGCTTATGATGCTTTTGATTCTCATGCCATGTTTGCTTCTAGTTCTTCCTATGTGCATGGTAGAAATATGTCTAGGAGAAATGTTATTCATCATGTGCCTAGAAAGAATATTGTTCATGCTTCTAGGAAAGTAATGAATGAACCTTCTACAATTTATTATGCTTGCAATGCTTCCTTTGCTATTTGTAGAAAGAATAAGAAGGTGATTGCTAGGAAGTTAGGGGCAAGATGCAAGGGAGATAAAACTTGCATTTGGGTCCCTAAGACAATTGTAACTAACCTTGTAGGACCCAACAAGAGTTGGGTACCTAAGACCCAAGCCTAAATTTGCCTTGCAGGTTTATGCATCCGGGGGTACAAGCTGGATTATCGACAGCGGATGCACAAACCACATGACGGGGGAAAAAAGGATGTTCTCTTCCTACGTCAAGAACAAGGATCCCCAAGATTTAATAATATTCGGTGATAGGAACCAAGGCAAGGTAAAAGGGTTAGGTAAAATTGCTATTTCATCCGAGCACTCTATTTCTAATGTGTTTTTAGTTGAGTCGCTTGGATATAATTTGTTATCTGTTAGTCAATTATGCAATATGGGATATAATTGTCTATTCACAAATGTAGATGTGTCTGTCTTTAGAAGGTGTGATGGTTCACTAGCTTTTAAGGGTGTACTAGACGGCAAACTTTACTTGGTTGACTTTGCAAAAGAAGAGGCCAGTCTAGATGCATGCTTAATTGCTAAGACTTGCATGGGCTGGCTATGGCATCGCCGCTTAGCACATGTGGGGATGAAGAACCTCCACAAGCTTCTAAAGGGAGAACACGTGATAGGTCTAACTAATGTTTATTTCGAAAAAGATAGACCTTGTGCAGCATGTCAAGCAGGGAAACAGGTGGGAAGCTCTCATCACACCAAAAATGTGATGACCACATCAAGACCCTTGGAGATGCTTCATATGGACCTCTTCGGACCCGTCGCCTATCTAAGTATAGGAGGAAGTAAGTATGGTCTTGTTATAGTTGATGATTTTTCCTGCTTCACATGGGTATTCTTTTTGCAAGATAAATCTAAAACCCAAGGGACCCTCAAGCGCTTCCTCAGGAGAGCTCAAAATGAGTTTGAGCTCAAAGTGAAGAAGATAAGGAGCGACAACGGGTCCGAGTTCAAGAACCTTCAAGTGGAGGAGTTCCTTGAGGAGGAAGGGATCAAGCACGAGTTCTCCGCTCCCTACACACCACAGCAAAATGGTGTGGTAGAGAGGAAGAACAGGACGCTCATCGATATGGCGAGGACGATGCTTGGGGAATTCAAGACCCCCGAGCGCTTTTGGTCGGAAGCCGTGAACACGGCGTGTCACGCCATCAACCGGGTCTACCTTCACCGCCTCCTCAAGAAGACTTCGTATGAGCTTCTAACCGGTAACAAACCCAATGTGTCTTACTTTCGTGTATTTGGGAGCAAGTGTTATATTCTTGTGAAGAAAGGTAGAACTTCTAAATTTGCTCCCAAAGCTGTAGAAGGGTTTTTATTAGGTTATGATTCAAATACAAAGGCGTATAGGGTCTTCAACAAATCATCGGGTTTGGTTGAAGTCTCTAGCGACGTTGTATTTGATGAGACTAATGGCTCTCCAAGAGAGCAAGTTGTTGATCTTGATGATGTAGATGAAGAAGACGTTCCAACGGCCGCAATGCGCACCATGGCGATTGGAGATGTGAGGCCACTGGAACAAAAGGAGCAAGATCAACCTTCTTCCTCAACAATGGTGCATCCCCCAACCCAAGATGACGAACAGGTACCTCAAGTGGAGGCGCGTGATCAAGGGGGAGCACAGGAAGTTCAAGTTGAAGAGGAAGAAGCACCTCAGGCACCTCCAACCCAAGTTCGAGCGACGATTCAAAGGAATCATCCCGTCGACCAAATTTTGGGTGATATTAGCAAGGGAGTAACTACTCGCTCTAGATTGGTGAATTTTTGTGAGCATTACTCTTTTGTCTCTTGTATTGAGCCTTTCAGGGTAGAAGAGGCCTTGCTAGATCCGGACTGGGTATTGGCCATGCAGGAAGAGCTCAACAACTTCAAGCGTAATGAAGTTTGGACACTGGTGCCTCGTCCCAAGCAAAATGTTGTGGGAACCAAGTGGGTGTTCCGCAACAAATAGGACGAGCACGGGGTGGTGACAAGGAACAAGGCTCGACTTGTGGCAAAAGGTTATGCCCAAGTCGCAGGTTTGGACTTTGAGGAGACTTTTGCTCCTGTGGCTAGGCTAGAATCTATTCGTATATTGCTAGCATATGCCGCTCACCATTCTTTCAGGTTGTTCCAAATAGATGTGAAGAGCGCTTTCCTCAACGGGCCGATCAAAGAGGAGGTGTACGTGGAGCAACCCCTGGCTTCGAGGATGAATGGTACCCCGACCACGTGTGTAAGCTCTATAAGGCGCTCTATGGACTTAAGCAAGCCCCAAGAGCATGGTATGAATGCCTTAGAGACTTTCTAATTGCTAATGCTTTCAAGGTTGGGAAAGCCGATCCAACTCTTTTTACTAAGACTTGCGATGGCGATCTTTTTGTGTGCCAAATTTATGTCGATGACATAATATTTGGTTCTACTAACTAAAAGTCTTGTGAAGAGTTTAGCAGGGTGATGACGCAGAAATTCGAGATGTCGATGATGGGTGAGTTGAACTACTTCCTTGGGTTCCAAGTGAAGCAACTCAAAGATGGCACCTTCATCTCCCAAATGAAGTACACGCAAGACTTGCTAAAGCGGTTTGGGATGAAGGACGCCAATCCCGCAAAGACACCGATGAGAACCGACGGACACACCGACCTCAACAAAGGAGGTAAGTCCGTTGATCAAAAGGCATACCGGTCTATGATAGGGTCTTTACTTTATTTGTGTGCTAGTAGACCGGATATTATGCTTAGCGTATGCATGTGTGCTAGATTTCAATCCGATCCAAGGGAGTGTCACTTAGTGGCCGTGAAGCGAATTCTTAGATATTTAGTCGCTACGCCTTGCTTCGGGATCTGGTATCCAAAGGGGTCTAACTTTGACTTGATTGGATATTCAGATTCCGACTATGCAGGATGTAAGGTCGATAGGAAGAGTACATCGGGGACGTGCTAATTCTTAGGAAGGTCCCTGGTGTCATGGAACTCTAAGAAACAAACTTCCATTGCCCTATCCACCGCTGAGGCCGAGTATGTTGCCGCAGGACAGTGTTGTGCGCAACTACTTTGGATGAGGCAAACCCTCCGGGACTTTGGCTACAATCTGAGCAAAGTCCCACTCCTATGTGATAATGAGAGTGCTATTCGAATAGCGGAAAATCCTGTTGAGCACAGCCGCACAAAGCACATTGACATCCGACATCACTTTTTGAGAGACCACCAGCAAAAGGGAGATATCGAAGTGTTTTACGTTAGCACCGAGAACCAGCTAGCCGATATCTTCACTAAGCCTTTAGATGAGAAGACCTTTTGCAGGTTGCGTAGTGAGCTAAATGTCCTAGATTCGCGGAACTTGGATTGATTTATAGCATACATATGTTTATGCCTTTGATCATGTTCCTTCTGCATTTTGTTGCTTACTTGTGGTGCTCAAGTTGTACAAACACTCCCTGGACCTCACAAGTCCTTTTTGCAAGTGATGCACATATTTAGGGGGAGCTGTGTTACAACTTGACCCTTTGAGACTAACCGTGTGCTTGAGTTTGCTTGTTTTAGTCTCAAAGGAGGTTTGAAAGGGAAAAGGTGGACTTGGACCATGAAAGACTTCCACTGCACTCCGATGAGAGGGTAACTTATTCCAAGTTCATCCCATGTACTCTTATTGCCTTTGTATTCTTATTTGAAGATTTTGGTGAGGCAATGGGGTTCAAGGGCCAAGATTGATCCCGTTTTGGTGCTTGATGCCAAAGGGGGAGAAAATAAAGGCCAAAGCAATAGATGGATCAGCTACCACTTGAGAAATTTTGAAAATAGTAGATTAGAGCTTTTGGTTTGTCAAAACTCTCTTATTGTCTCTTTTGTCAAAAGTTGGCCTCTTGTGGGGAGAAGTGTTGATTATGGGAAAAAGGGGGAGTTTTTGAAATCCTTGATCAATTTCCTTTGGAATACCTCTCTTTATGTCTCTACAAGTGAATTTGACTTAGAGATAGGAATTTGAGTTTGATTTGCAAAAACAAACCAAGTGGTGGCAAAGAGTGATCCATATATGCCAAATTTGATTCAAAACAACTTTTGGTTTTCATTTGCATTGATATTGCACTTGTTCTAGTCACTTTATGTTGTGTTGGCATAAATCACCAAAAAGGGGGAGATTGAAAGGGAAATGTGCCCTTGGGCCATTTCTAAGTATTTTGGTGATTGAGTGCCAACACAAGTGCTTTTGTGTTAATCTATGTAAAGTGGTGGACAAAGTACAAATCATGTCAAAAGGTATGTTTCTAGACTTAGTACATTGTTTTATGGACTAATGTATTGTGTCTAAGTGCTGGAAACAGGAAAAATTGAATTGGAAATGAGATGGCTTTGTTCAGCCAAAGTCTGCTCAGTCTGGGTGCACCGGACTGTCCAGTGGTGCACCGGACTGTCCGGTGGTGCACCGGACAGTGTCCGGTGCACCAGGCTGGCTCTGGCGAACAGGCTGCTCTCGGGACTTCGACGGCGGTGTACGGCTATAATTCACCGGACTGTCCAGTGGTGCACCGGACTGTCCGGTGATCCGTTCACAGGCGAACTCGTCGCTCTCGGGAGATGATTAACGGCGTACGGCTAAAATTCACCGGTCTGTCCAGTGGTGCACCGGACTGTCCGGTGAGCCAACGGTCAGCCGGGGCAACGGTCGGCCGAGGATTCCGCGCGTGACGCGTGGCCGAGCCAACGATCACATTGGTGCACCGGACTGTCCGATGTGCACCGGACAGTGTCCGGTGCGCCAACGGCTCTCAGACTCCAATGGTCGGCTTCGCCAAATAAGGAAGGATATCTCCACCGGACAGTGTCCGGTGGTGCACCGGACTGTCCGGTAAGCCAGTCGACAGAAGGCAAGATCTGCCTTCCAGGAATGTTCTCAACGGCTCCTAGCTGCCTTGGGGCTATAAAAAGGACCCCTAGGCGCATGGAGGAGTACATCAAGCATACTCATAGCATTCCTAAGCACCAAGACTTCGATTCCACGCATTTGTTTCTTCGTGATAGCATCTAGAGCTCTTGTTGAGTTGTGAACTCGTCGGGTTGTGTCGCTAGCTCTTGTTGCGACTTGTGTGCATGTTGACATTCTGATTTTGTGTCTTGTGTGCGTTGCTCATCCCTCCCTTACTCCATGCTTCTTTGTGAACTTCAAGTGTAAGGGCGAGAGGCTCCAAGTTGTGGAGATTCCTCACGAACGGGATTAAGAAAAGCAAAGCAAAACACCGTGGTATTCAAGTGGGTCTTTGGACCGCTTGAGAGGGGTTGATTGCAACCCTCGTCCGTTGGGACGCCACAACGTGGAGTAGGCAAGCGTTGGTCTTGGCCGAACCATGGGATAACCACCGTGCCATCTCTGTGATTGATCTCTTGTGGTTATTGTGTTTTGTTGAGACTCCTCTCCAGCCACTTGGCGATTATTGTGCTAACGCTTAACCAAGTTTTTGTGGCTTAAGTTTCAAGTTTTACAGGATCACCTATTCACCCCCCTCTAGGTGCTCTCACTCCTATAACAACAGTTACCAGGCCAGCTTGAAGATGTCACCATTTCAGGCGCTTTATGGAAGGAGTTGTCGAACTCTGTTGCAATGGGATCAGCCTGGAGAAAAGCAAGTGTTTGGGCCAGACGTTCTACTTGAAGCTGAAGAGAACATCAAGATGGTTCGGGAGAATTTGAAGATAGCGCAATCAAGGCAGCGAAGTTATGCAGACACAAGAAGAAGAGAGCTGAGTTTCGAAGTTGGAGATTTTGTCTATCTGAAAGTGTCACTGATCAGAGGAGTCAGAAGATTCGGAGTCAAAGGCAAGCTAGTGCCCCGCTATGTTGGTCCGTATCAGGTCCTCGCAAGGCGTGGAGAAGTGGCCTATCAACTCAGTTTGCCAGAAGGCTTGTCCGCAGTGCATGATGTCTTTCATGTGTCTTAGTTGAAGAAGTGTTTGCGTGTGCCAGAAGAGCAGTTGCCAGTGGAAGTTCTGGAGGTCCAGGAGGACTTGACCTACATAGAGAAGCCAGCGCAGATTCTTGAGACTGCAGACAGAGTCACCCGGAGGAAGACTATCAGAATGTGCAAAGTCAGATGGAGTCACCACTCTGAGGAAGAAGCAACCTGGGAGCGTGAAGATGATCTGATGGCTAAATATCCTGAGCTCTTTGCTAGTCAACCCTGAATCTCGAGGGTGAGATTCTTTTAAGGGGGATATGTTTGTAACGCCCTGAATTTGGGGGGTAGAATTTTTTTCTCCTTTTCACTCACCAAATTCGGGCGTTACTCTCTTTTCTCTTCCCATTTCGCTCCTTCTTCCCAATTTCAAACCAGTATAGTGACAGGTGTCCGTGTCATGTATAAACAAAACCTAAGTGTCATGGGTGTTGCATCATGCCGAAGCACATTTCTTTGTCTGATGTCACGTGCTCGTCTCGTCTCGTTTCGGATTTCGGTTTGCGATCAGATTCCGTTTAGTGGTCGTGCGTGTCGTGGGTTTCGATCCGCGATGTGGCCCAGCCCGGCTCGGCCCGGTCTGGCCTGTGCGCCCCTAGCGCCCCTGCCCTCCCCATGCGCGCCCCCTCCCCCTGATCTATTTGTCTCATTTGATTTTCTCCCGCGCAGTAACCTCCCTCTCCCTCTTCCACCTCTCGCTCTCTCCCCGTGGTGCCCTAGGGTTTGGAGTCGAGATCGCCAGAATTTGGATCCCCGGAGGTGAGTTTTCCCATCCCCTTCCCTCTCCCTCTCTCTCTCTCCTCCCCCTCCCCTTCTTCTCCCCCACACGACCTCCCTGCCCGCGCGCCCGCGCCGCCTCGGTCCCCGCACCCGCGCCGCCTCGGCCCCCGCGCCCACATCGCCTCGGCCTCCGCGCCCGTGCCGCCTCGGCCCCTGCGCCCGTGCCGCCCTCGGCCCATGCCCAGTGCGCCGCCCTCGGCCGCGCCCCGCACCGCCTCCCAACCCCGCGCCCGGCCGCGCCCTCTCCCCCCGGCGAGCCCCTCCCCGGCGGCCCGCGCCCTCTCCCCTCGGTGAGCCCCTCCCTGGTGGCCTGTGCCCTCTCCCCCGGCGAGCCCCTCCCCGGCGGCCCGCGCCCCCTCCACTGACGAGCCCCCATCGGCCGTGTCCCGCGCCGCTCTCGGCCCCGCGACCCGCGCCGCCTCCCGGCCCCGCTGTAACACCCCTGGTGTTGCGATAACTAAAACACTGGCATATCATCATAAGCACTTGTATTATCTTGTTTGATATACCTAGAATGCATTTACTAGGTTAAAATTTTCTTTTCAAAAGTGTGATGTCGTGTGTTGAGTATAGGACTTAGGTTGAAAACCTTGCTTGGAATTGTGGATAAACAAAATAACTCCGAAATCAAGGACTTGTTGGGAAGGAGCTACATATGCTAAAGTCGGATCTTAGACTAGAGAGTAACTTTATTTCTGATGGATGGATCAAAGGGATGAATCCCTGGAAGAATTTGAAACACAGATGAAACTCATTTGAAACCCTAAACTAACCCCAAATGTGGAATTTAAAATCTAGAAGGATTTAGCTAAAAGTCCATATACCAAGGTTGTAGGACTTGGAAAAGTGAACAAATTTCATATCTGGAGAATTCCAAGTTGTGTGGAGAAATTTGGAGTAATTTGCAAAATTTCAGCTTGGGTTCAGTTTGAATTGGGCTGAAAACAGTTTCATATAGCTGTTTTTGGACCCTTATAACTTTTGATCTATGGACTTTTGGTAAGGAGTTACTATAACAAACTTGTAAAGTGATTGTTGGAGAACAATCCTTATTAAGTGTACTAGCCCTAAAACTACATGCTACCAGGAGCAAAGGTGGTCCAAAGATGGGATGCTAGGTATTGTGTTTTCAGACTTAGCCAAATCATTGCAGCTGAGTTTTAGTGAGATTTATGCAGTTTTGGAGCTCTCTATTGCTCTATCCATAGGGTAATAGGTTATGATCATTATAACACAATTATAGAACTAAATGAGGAGTATAAGTTTGATTAAGACACCTAGCCCTAAAGCTATTTGGAACCTAGAGAAAAACTGGTCTAAAATAGAGCTGTCAGCGATTGTCAAATTCAGACTTGGGAGTAAATTCATATTCTGAATTTCTGTGTTTGATGCAAACTTTGGGCTATTGGAGTTTGGAATCCAAGAGGATTTGGTTATTGATCACTATACCAAACTTGTAGAGGAACTATAGGAGTATAAACTTTATTAAGCAATTGTCCCCTATAAACATTTGGAACCCAGGAAAAAGAGTGGTTTAAAGTGGTGCTGCTGTGTTTCTGAATTTTCAGATTGGAAACAGTAACTGAATTTCAGTGTGGATAGCAGTTTTGGAGCTGGTTTGTGGCTGTTCTGTAATGTTTTGTGCTGGGGTGTTTATAGAGAAGTTGAAGCCTATATGATAGTGAACAAATCTACTAAAGTGTCTTTGACTTGATCCCACACAGAAAATGGAGAAAAACTTGTTCAAAGTTGGACTATTTGTGGCTGAAACTGAATTGTATTCAGTTACTGAAAACTGAATTTCAGTGAAGTTGCTGTTTTTGGAGCCCATTTGTGTCTAATCCATATGGTTTTAGACCAAGAGCTGTATAGCAAGTTTCAAGACCATAGTACAATGAGTAACTTCTCTTACAAAAGCGGGACTTGGACCTGTACAAAATTGGGAGTAAATTGTTTCAGAAGGTGTCCTGTCAGGTTCGGGTTTCAGGTAACAGTAGCAGAAGGATCAGGTTTGGAAGAAAGTTTGGAGCATTGTGGCCCTTGATCTCTACATTCTTGGTCTTAGGTGGCTATAACAGGTTGGTAAAGCTATGTGTGAAGAATAAATATGGTTAAGTAAGAAGGGTTAGTGGCTGTCTGAAATTGTGAGATTAAGGGTACTGAACATGGAGAACTGAAGTGGAGCAGTAGCACTGATGAAGTTGATGCAGTATGGATTGGTTTGAGGTGTAGAAAATATCTTCACTCCTTGCTGTCTTCCACTTTGTTCTCGAATCTGGATCAGGTTTGGGGGGGAGCAACAAGGGATCTAGGAGTCGAGTTCCTGCTGTAGGAAATATCAGCTTTGATCCAATTGAGCCTATCCCCAAGTTGAGTTCCCAGCTGCTATACTTCCTGTCTGTATTCTCTGGACAGGGGGATATTTTGGCTGTAAAAAAATATCTAACTGTGATCTTTTTATTCCCTGCCGTGTCCTACTTTGGTATGGGAAATAGTTGAGATGAGGGAGAGCAAAGATATTCAGATTTATACACATCTCTGAATTCTCATCAGCAGAAATATCTGCTATAGTGCGCTCCTATCCTTACCCCCTCTCTTTTGGCCATGGATAAACTTCACCCTGCATAACCATACTCTGTGAACCTACGTGGACCTTCTTGTGTGAGCCATGGCTACAATTCCTGTTCATTATTATCCTTGCTGCCAGTTTAAAATCCAGTCCCCATGATCTCACTGCTATATAAAGAGCAACAGGGGAGAGGGAAAGAAGGCAGAAGCGAGTTCAGTGATCCGTGCTTCGACCCTTAACCATAGTGAGTAGCTTCTATTAGCAGTACTGCATCCCCCAAACCATACCTTGGATGTGCCCAGTTTTGCTGATCAAGCTGCCAAGCATATCTGGTGACCACCCCGGCAACAACTCAGCTTCACGTGGCTAGGCGATTGTGATATGTCTTAACCCCCGCAAGCTTATGTTCTAGCATCTTTGTTGGCAGGTGAAGCTCACCCAGTGGTTCGTTTGATCTTCACGGTCTTAGTTTGGTCGGAACATGAGCTTGACACTGCATGAACTGCACTGTTGTTGACCCACAAGAACGTAGTCGCGCCACCGCAAATCATCGTCGTGTTTAGTTTCATCGTCGACCAGCCAACTTACGTCTTCCCTGAGCAGTTTCATTCACCCACCTAGAACTTGGACTATCAGGTTAGTTGGACTGAATTTTTATTCAGAACTGAAACCTGAAATTGCAGTGTTGGGTACTCAGTTTGGAGGTGTTTGTGACCAATCTGAGTAGTTTTAGACTATAGTTGCTATAAAAACTTGAAGGCCAGTGTTAGGGGAGTAAAGTTTGGTGAGGGTTATGCCCTTGACACTGTCATGGACCTTCGGTCCATGGGGATAGCTGTCTTCTCCGGCGAGGTTATACCCCTCTGCCGCAGGCTTGGTTCTAGGGTAGCAGCCCTAGGTGCTTGAGAGCTATTGCAAGAGAGAGAGAGAGATTGGTTTGATAATGATCTTGCTTGATTTATTCCCTGCTGCCATGCAGCTTATAAATAGCCCTATGGCTAACCAACTTCTCCTACAAACTCTCAACTAACTCCTACTTTCTTGGACATATCTGATGCTAACCAACTCTCCACAATTCTCTCATTTCAATCTTATTCTCTAACCTTATCCCAGCTCATCTCAATCTTATTCTCTAGCCTTATCCCAGCCTGGCTTGTTGCCTCTTGCTCCCTATTATGCCCATGACAGACACTACTTAGAGCTAGGAGTAATTAGTGCCTAAAGGTTTGCTGTTAGGCTTATATTTCTCTGAACTGAATTCAGTTGACTACAACTGAAATTTTAGTATTGGTGTCCAGTTTGGAGAAACTCTGTGATTAGTCCATAAGGCTTTGGACTAAGAATTTTATAGCATCGTCAAAGACCATTTGAAGGAAAATAGGTTTCATATAAAGAGTTGGATTTGTTTTTGTGTGAAAATTAGAGTAAACAAGGTTGCAAATCCTTCCGACAGACTTATTGGGTGCCTGTTTCAGTTAATAGAAACTGGTTGCAGTGAATGGGGCCAACTTTGATGCACTATAGCATTGAATCCATGAGTCTTTAGTTGTTGGTCATTATAGCTACCTTGTATATCTGTTCTAGGAGCACAAACTTGACCTTAGAGTTATATAGAACTTGGTGTAAATCTTGCTCAAAGTTAGGCTGTCAGGTTGATGTTAGGCTGTTCTAGACATCAGAAATTGGACATTTCAGTATGTTGGCTCAACATTGGAGTTTCCTTGGGATTGTTCTATGCAGTTAGGAGATATATTTTGTGTTGTAAAATTGGAGACCAAGTACTAGTAAGCAAGTTTACTTATGGAATCTTGGCTTGGTACTATTCAAATTGGAAGTAAATGGTGTCCTAACTAGCTCTATCAGACATGTGCAATGCAGACCAGCTTCAATTTATGTCACTATGGTCCAGTGTCTTTCTATGGATTTTGGAATTTGTTTGTGATTGATCCAAGAGATTTAAGCCTAAGGTCCCTGTGGAGGAATGGTAGAGGGTCATTTGGTCGACAAGTTTTGTTAACTTGATCCCCCCCGTTGCTATGGAAAACTAAGAGTTCGCATTTCATACCATTACATAAGCATTCATATATTTGTGATTGACTTGTAGAACACCTAGAAGAAGTGATGTTTGAAGGAGGAGTCTACTCAAGTATCTGCTGATCAAGTGAAGGAGCCATCTAACTAAGTAGTTGATAGTGGAATCTGAAGCCTCTTCTCTGCAACAAAGGCAAGCCCCGGTGCATGCAACCCCTTCCTTGTGATTTTAAATAATTTTTGCACACTTTAAGTCTAGTGAAATGTACATTAGGTTTATAGGAGTTGCTTGGAAACCCTTTGATGCATTGCCTACCTTGATATCCATACCTTTATAGATACTTCTGATGAAGTATCAAAATATGATTTACAAAAATGCTTAGCCCCGCTCAGATCTTGTGGATAGAGGTTGTCTTTTGCATTAAGGCCTAGCTCAGGGGTTATCCTGAGGAAAGATGGCTTCCACCTGCAAGAATATTTTCATTGAGAGCGTGGTGGGATCTTACTGCAAAGTTCCCTTTGATGCTCGTTTCATCCTAAGGAATACAAACAATCCTAAGGGTGGAAGTACTTAAATCGGGACTTGGGCTAGGAACAGGTGATGTTCTACCTAGGTTGATTAAGGATTGGATGCGTATGTAGGCCTGCTGACCGAGGACCCTTTAACTGGTCACATGCCTCATCATGGGTAAGCTTTGCCTCGGGCAGACTAATACCAGAATAAGATACCACGCAATGGGAGTGGAGAGATGGCGAGAGTAGCGTGTACCCTCTGTGGCAAGAGGCTGGACGATGGTGTATCTGTGCTCTCGGTTGGCGTGAACCTGATCTGGTCTTAAGAACCCCGGTGACGAGTTAACATATGCAAGGGTTAAGTGCTACATATGTCGTGTGATTGGAGATCCTCAGCTGAGTATAATCGATTCAGATCGCCGTAACTTCGCGGACATGAACACTTGGTCACTGACCTGCAACCTAAGTCAGGATGTGAACCTCATGAATAAAAATGATGTTGTATTGATGAGATGGTGAAATTAGACCAGATGCAAACAGAGTCTATTAATATTTAATCTGGTGTTAAAATATTGAAAGTAAGGACTCACTTTAGTAAGCTATTTCTGCAAAAGTATCTAATTTGATTCTTGCTAAAACTTTTCCTTGATTCCCAAATCCAGCATACCCTTGAGAGTCTTTTCTTTAGTCGGGTAAGTCTTGCTGAGTAATTCCATACTCAGGGTTTTATTCCCTGTTGTTTTTCAGGTTATAGTTTTGTGCTGCTGATGATGGTGTTAAGTGTCGGTGGGCTCGGCCTTCTTATAAGTCTAAGTAACCCTTCTATACTTCTTACTGAGGATGGTCACTTGAGCAAGCATATATTTCAAACTTATACTTTTATAATCACTCCGATAAAATAATGTAAAATTTTTGTAACTTGTAAAATTTGGTAATTAGATTTCCGCTGCAAAAATATTGGTGTGTGTGATTTGTGTTACATAATCCCAGCGGTTCTGGTTGTAAGTGGTTTATCCGAGGTCCTTGGGGCACTCGGACAGATCCTGTTGAGTTATCTGGTGCACCTGCATAGCAGTCTGAGGTCTTTGAGACAAGGACAAGTGCATGGGGGCCTGATAACTTGGGAGGTTCTGCTACACCCACGCCCCGCACCCCGCGCCGCCCCGGCGAGCCTCGCCCCTGCGAGCCCCACCCCGACGGCCTCCCCGCGCGCCCGGCGAGCCCTCCCCGCCCCCCGGCGAGTCGCGCCCCCGGCAGCCCCGTGCCCGGCGAGCCCCTCCCCGCGCGCGCCCTCCCCGGCCCCGGTGAGCCCCGCCCCGGCGAGCCCTCGCCCCACCGCGGTCCCTCCCCGGCGGCCCTCCCTGCCCGCGCCCTCCCCTGCTCCTCGGCGAGCCCCGCCCTGGACCCCGCGCCGTGCCCTGGCCACGCCCCGTCGTGCCTCGGCCACGCGCCCTCGGCCGCGCGCCCCCGGCCGTGCCCCTGCCCGCACCCTCACGCGTCCCTGCCCACGCCCGTGCCCCGGCGACTCGCGTCCCTCGCGCGTGCACGGTTCGCGTGCCTTCGGCACGCGCAGCGTGCTCTCGCGAGTGCGACCGTAGTCGCGCTGCGTTTAACCCTCGTTCTAATCTATTTTAATTTTAGTTTAGTCGATGTGCTGCGTCGCGCGCTTCGCCGCGCGACGGTTCATTCTAAATTCGTCTTTATTAATATGCTGCGTCGCGCGCTTCGTCACGCGACAATTCTTTTAATTTATATTTATTAAAGTGTTGTGTTGCGCGCTTCGTCGCGCGACAATTTGTTTAAATGCAGTTCTGTTGACGTAAGCTATCGTGCGTTTCATCGCGCAACGCTTAACGTTTATCTATAATTAATGCAAGAATCTCGTTGCGTGCTCTGTCGCGCGGCGAGTCATTTATTTCTTAATTCAATTTAAATGTTGTGTCGTACGTCTCGTCGTACGACACTCCCTTTCATTCGTCTTTATCTATTTATAATGATTAAACATGGAACATGACCTTACTTTATGCTAAACGCAGTGTCCAAATTGACACCCTTCTGTTTAAACGAGTGGTTTAATTTATAATTATGTAACGTGATCGCTTCTCGACCGTAGACTAAAATTTCCTCTTTCTCTCTTAACCGTAATTGCGAGCCCCGCGTGGAACGCATGTTTATTTCTTGTATTCTATTGTATGGTGTACTGTTCTTTTGTATTAAATGTGTGTGAAAGGGAATTAGGCTTACACCTAGTCCCTAATTAATTTTGGTGGTTGAATTGCCCAACACAAATAATTGGACTAACTAGTTTGCTCCAGTATATAAGTTATACAGGTACCAAAGGTTCACAGCAAGCCAATAAAAAGAACAAAGTTGGGTTCAAAATAGAGAGCTAAAGGCATCCCGAGAGGCTCCCTGGTCTGGCGCACCGGACTGTCCGGTGTGCCACCGGACAGTGTCCGGTGCACCAGGAGACTTCCCAATGAACTCCTCAGCCTCGGGAAATCCTTGGAGCCGGCGCGCTAAAAATCACCGGACTGTCTGGTGTACACCGGATAGTGTCCGGTGCTCCAAGTCGACGCGGCTCTGGAACTTGGCTGCCTCAGGAATTCGCAACGGCTGCTCGGCTATATTTCACCGGACATGTCCGGTGTACACCGGACTGTCCGGTGTAACTGCGGGGCAACGGCTACTTCGGCGCCAACGGTCGACTCTGACAGTAAACAGTACACGCGGCAGAGTCAGAGCAGAGGATCAGAGAGGCACCGGACTGTCCGGTGTGCACCGGACTGTCCGGTGCCGCATGAGGACAAAGCCTCCAACGGTCGACCAGCTCCAACCCCAACGGCTATTTGGTGACGTGGCTGTCACACCGGACATGTCCGGTGTGCACCGGACTGTCCGGTGCACCATACGACAGACAACTTTCACCAACGGCTAGTTTTTGTTTGGTGGCTATAAATACCACCCCAACCGGCCACTTCAAGGTGTGGGAGCCCAAGCAACATTCCAAGTCATCTAGTTGACATACTCAAGCCCTCCCAACCACCTATATTCATTGATCCATCCTATACACAAGATTTAGACCACTACAACCAACACAAGTGCCACAAAAGAGAGAGCAAGCAAAAGAGAGCTACTCATTTGAGTTTAGCACTAGTGCCTTGTGAGATTCATTGAGAGATAGTGTGTGCTTCATCTTTGTGTTCATTTGCGCGTGGAGTTTTGACTCCCATTCGAACTTCCTCCAAAGTTTTGGAGGCTTGTAAAAGCTAGCAAGAGACACCAAAGATTGTGGTGGTCCTTGTGGGATCGAGAGTGATCCTTGAGAAGAAGAAGAGCTCACCGATCCTTGTGTGATCGGGGGAGAGAGGGAAAGGGTTGAAAAAGACCCGTCCTTAAGTGGACTCCTCAACGGGGACTAGGCCTTCGAGGGCCGAACCTCGGTAAAACAAATCACCCGTGTCCATTGTGTTTATTGTTTGTGATTTGTTTGTGTTCCCTTGCTCTAAGTTTTCTTGCATCTTTATTTACTAATATCATTTGGTGTTGCTTCAAGTTAAATTCCCATTTAGTGAAGCAACACGTTGCAAGAAAGAACTTGTTCTAGTGCTCTTCTCATTTAAGGGTTCTTGCTTTGTTATTCTATAACTTATTAGTTGTATTGATTTATCTCTCCCGCATTATTTAGCAATACTCCTTTCAAGCAAGAACTTAGTTTCTATTCTCCGATATTTGTATATCTTGTTCTAACCACTAATCAAGGGATCTAGTTGGGGGATAAAGTTTTAATTTTCAGGTTTCGCCTATTCACCCCCCCTCTAGGCGACTTTCAATTGGTATCAGAGCTAGGCACTTCATCTTGAGTCTAACAACTCGAAGTGATGGCTCGTAGAAGATCCCAAAAGAACAAGAAGACTCCTCCATCAAACGTAACTCAAAAGGAGGTAACTCTTGAAATATTATTTGATGATTGTTCTAATTATGACTCATGGTCTACTAGTGTGATAAATGCTTTTAGAACCATAGATCCACGATTAGAACAAATTATAGATAAGAGTATTTTTTCCTCTAATTTCAATGGAAAAATTAATTCCGAGGAGGATCAAAGATGTTATCGCTTAAACTATCTAGCTTTTGACATCTTAACTAATTCTCTTAGTAGAGAAGATTATCATGCCTTCATATCAAACTATGACGAATCTATCCATGATGCGCATGATATTTGGACTAGAATTAAAAATAAATTTGATGAGTCCAAACATGATAGTTCATTTGATGCTTCTACTTCCTTTAGTCTTTGTGATACTAACCCTTGCAAGGAAGAAAAAGAAAATGAACGGTGGAGACCAAACGATGAATCCACCTCTCCAAAAGGTTTGTCTTCCCATTTCGATTCCCACATATGTTGTGTGGCTAATGAAAATGATAGCGGAAGGACAAATGAGGATGAGGAGGAAGAAAGAAGCTTCTTGCATCTCTACGCTCGCCTAAGCCAAGAAGATAAGGCGGTCATGCTCAAACTTCTAGAAAGAGCGAGAGAGCAAAGCGAAGCTCGTCAAAGGCTAGAAGATATTCTCTCCATAAAAATGCTACACTTTGACGAGTTGACTAAAGAACATGAGGAGCTAAAGTGCTCTCATGTTGATTTGGTCCAAAGGTATGAAACTATTTCAATTGAGCAAGATAACGCTTTACATTGTATCGCTCAATTAGTAAATAGGAATACCTTGCTTAAGGACCAAGTAGAAAAGCTAAAAATTGAGAATCTAGCTTTTCAAGAAAAATATGATATGCTCCTATGCTCTCATGAAAATCTTAGAGATGATCATATCATATTAAATATTGCTCATGAGGTTGTGATAGAAAACTTAAAATCCCAACAACCTCACTCATGCACATCTATTCAAATTGATGCTATATTACCATGTGCTAATGCTTGTTGTCCGTCGACAAGCAAATCTTCCTTTGAGTTAGAATTTGCAGGAACAAATGATGATACATATCAAAAGCTCAAAGAAGAAAATGAGAGGCTAAAGATGAGCTTGACACAACTAAAAGGGAAATGCATTGCCCAACCTTCTCAAGATAACCGTGATCACATGGTGAAGAAGCTTGAGACGGGAACAACCGTGGCATGCACTACATCCCTTAAAGAAAATGTCAAGGATTTGAGGATTACCAAGAGGAAGAAACAAAAGATGAAATTCAACACCTCCTCCAAAAGCCTCAACCACGCCTCCACAAAAGGTAACATCCAAGGTAATGATCAAGCCACACTTCACATTAAGAGGTGTAGTGAATGCTTTGAAGAGGGGCACTTGATTAGGTCATGTCCCTACATTAAAAATGGCTTGATTATTAACAAGGATGATAGATTTTGTTTTAAATGCTCCAAGAAGGGACACTTGCTTAGATCTTGTCCCCATTTAAAACAAAAAGGCATAGGGTTAGAAAAGAAAATATTCACTAACCATGTAGCAAGCAAGAAACAAGGAAGGAAGAAATCTTCAAGAGTTGAAGATCGCCTATGCTACATATGCCGAAAGAAGGGACATCAATGCAAGGATTGTCCCATAGGTAAATCTCCCACTCCTAGCTTGTCAATTACTTCTCATGTAACTAGGCAACCCAAAATTGCAACTTGTGCTAGAAAGGTAATGAGTTTACCTAATGCTAACACAAAGGACTTTTGGGTTCCTAGATCTTTGTTGACTAACCGTGATGGACCCATCAAGCGATGGGTACCAAAATATACTTGACAAGCTTTGTAGGGGAAGGAGATGATATGAAGCCTTGGTGTGCTTGAGAGAGTCCACTCAAGCTATCAATCGTCAATGATCTACATACATGATTGACCCAAGGTTATTTTTCAAATTACTATGTCTTAAACTCATATCATCTCGAGAAAGATATTGATGTTGTAGGAAACGAAGAAATATCATGTGCGAAAATCAAGGCCTACAACATGAAGGAAAGTCAAAGGATGGCAACTTCTATGCTCTTAAGTGCAAGTATTTTAAACTATCATTTTTTTATGTGTCTTGTGTAGTCACATAGAAATATATAGCACTTCAAATGTCTTTAAATTTATGTTACCATTCTTTGAAAGAATTTCCTCTCATATGGTAGATTGCATACCCATCATTTCCATCCTATGGTAATCTACATGCTTTAATTTATTGCTAGTATGTCATGGCATATCCTTCCTCTAATTATCTTGTTATTGCCATGTTTCTAGATATAGAGAGATATTTCAAGTTCTTAAAAGAATAAGGTGTCATGTAAGGAATTCAAATCCTTAGGACACTTATAAAAGGAAAACTCTCTCTATAACTAGAATAGTGAGACTAATGATTTTATCTAAGTAACCCAAGTAGTCTCACTTGTAGAGAATAGGTTTCTCTTTGGAAAAGCATGTAATCTAACATGAAATGAAAAATCAATCCAATAATTTATGATGCACTTCTACTTGCTTAAATTGGATTTGATTCTTTCACATTTATCGCTTTCCATATCATGAATTAGATTTATTCCCATAATCTTAAAGGATTATTTATGCTTGTTTTATGAGTTAAAATTAAGCATAACATCATCTATGGATAATCTAGTTCATGATATGAAGTTTCCATGTTTTAGTAATCTAGCTTCCCATTCCTTATCAAAATGATTACAAAAATGGAAACTAGTGCTTGTGTTATTACTAACATTCTTCTTGAGTATTTTCAATAAGTTTGAAAGGAAAAAGAAGCCACTGCAAAGGGAGGACTCTCAAATGAAAGAGGAAAACATCAAGAACAACACCACCTACTTCTACGAAACAATCAATGGTGTGGTTGTGAGTATTCTAAACCCTTTCATATTGAGAATACTAGGCTCAAGTTGTTTATTACAAATTTAATGAGCCTTGATCAAGATGTATAATGCTTCTCTCTATTTGTCTTTAAAGTAAATGCATCCATTCAATTCATTCAAATACTTGATGCATATCTTTAGGGGGAGCCTTTTATCTTGATTATGTTGAGACTATTGCTTTATCTCAGTAATTTCATATAGTCTCTTGCATGAGAATGAGTTTCTCATGAAGTATGCTACTATCTTTAAATTCTTGTCTTTCACTCTAAAGTAGCATATTTGCTGGATTCTCCTACTCTAAGCTTAATTGATAATCTAATGTGTATGTTGTTCTTTTGATCACATTTGTTATTTGTTTGATCATTGAATAACTTCAATCAACAATCATATTTCTTAGTGCCGTATATTCTATCAATCGATATCTCTCTTGATATGCACTAAGTTAAAAGGAGAATTCATGATACATTTATGCAACTTGTGATTCATTTGATATATGCTAACAATAACTTGAAAAGATCACTAGTTGTAGAACTCTCTCTTGTGTAAAATATTTCCATATATTGTCATTAAGAACAGGTCTTAAGCATCTAAGACTAAGGACAAAGCACAATGAAGAGAGCGTCTCTATGTAAAGGTACAAAAAGGTAAAACTATGTCCTTTCATTTAAACTTGTACCTAAATCTTCTTTTCTATACATTCTTTGCATATCTTGTATGAAAGGAAGAGAAAGCATGTCCATGTATTATCCCTGCTTCATGCCTAGTTTAATTTCCCAAAATACATTCCTGCTTAGTGCATCTCTGGTAAAACTAGATGAAGTACTTTTATTGTCAAAGAGCTTAAAGCTTAACCTTGTAACGAGGATAAGCTGCCTTTGTTTCAAAGGTGGATGGTTCTTAAGTCTCTTTGAAATCCTTAAGGGAAAATGCTTGAATTGTTTACAACATGCTTTCATAAGTGCATAAATGGTCATGAGCATCACACTTATACTATGACACAATGCACTTCATAATCTGTATGATATAGATATGTTCTCATTAACCTAATTATGTGCAATTGGCATTTAGAGCCAAATATGTGTTCCTCTCCATGCACATACTTAGGGGGAGCAATCTATGTTATATAGAACTATGATCATGCTTAATTTGATATATCCTCTTGATCATATCTCTTTTATATGCTATGACTAATGTGTTTTTCAAGTGAATTTCAAACCAAGTCATAGGTACATTGAAAGGGAATTGGAGTCTTCGGCGAAGACAAAGCTTCCACTCTACTCTATCGATATTATCTACCCTTCGCCATCACTCCACAATGTCTCTCCATCTTTGGTATAATCTTCACTCATATGTTTTATTTGCCAAAGGGGAGAAAATAGTTAGGAAAAGGGCCTATATTTCATTCTAATTATCCGTTTTTGGCGATTCATGCCAAAGGGGGAGAAAGTATTGCCCAAAGCAAAAGGACCGCACCACCACCCTAATTTTTAAAAATTAAAGGTTTTCAATTGGAAAATTTCAAATTAGTATCTCTTTGTGTTCTAAAGGGGGAGCAAATAGTATTTTCAAAACTTGATATCTTAAAACCCTCTTGAACTCTAAGAGGAGAATTTATTTGAGGGGGAGTTTTGTTTAGTCAAAGGAAAAGCATTTCAAACAAAAGGAGAAAATTTCAAATCTTGAAAATGCTTCTCAAAATCTTATTCATTTACCTTTGACTATCTTGCAAAAGGACTTTGAAAAGAATTTACAAAAGGATTTGCAAAAAAAAAACAAAACATGTGGTGCAAATGTGGTCCAATATGTTAAAAATAAAGAAACAATCCATGCATATCTAGTAAGTACTTATATTGGCTCAATTCCAAGCAACCTTTGCACTTACATTATGCAAACTAGTTCAATTATGCACTCTTATATTTGCTTTGGTTTGTGTTGGCATCAATCACCAAAAAGGGGGAGATTGAAAGGGAATTAGGCTTACACCTAGTCCCTAATTAATTTTGGTGGTTGAATTGCCCAACACAAATAATTGGACTAACTAGTTTGCTCCAGTATATAAGTTATACAGGTACCAAAGGTTCACAGCAAGCCAATAAAAAGAACAAAGTTGGGTTCAAAATAGAGAGCTAAAGGCATCCCGAGAGGCTCCCTGGTCTGGCGCACCGGACTGTCCGGTGTGCCACCGGACAGTGTCCGGTGCACCAGGAGACTTCCCAATGAACTCCTCAGCCTCGGGAAATCCTTGGAGCCGGCGCGCTAAAAATCACCGGACTGTCCGGTGTACACCGGACACTGTCCGGTGCTCCAAGTCGACGCGGCTCTGGAACTTGGCTGCCTCAGGAATTCGCAACGGCTGCTCGGCTATATTTCACCGGATATGTCCGGTGTACACCGGACTGTCCGGTGTAACTGCGGGGCAACGGCTACTTCGGCGCCAACGGTCGACTCTGACAGTAAACAGTACACGCGGCAGAGTCAGAGCAGAGGATCAGAGAGGCACCGGACTGTCCGGTGTGCACCGGACTGTCCGGTGCCGCATGAGGACAAAGCCTCCAACGGTCGACCAGCTCCAACCCCAACGGCTATTTGGTGACGTGGCTGCCACACCGGACATGTCCGGTGTGCACCGGACTGTCCGGTGCACCATA
Source organism: Zea luxurians (assembly GCA_029449295.1). Lineage (NCBI taxonomy): Eukaryota > Viridiplantae > Streptophyta > Magnoliopsida > Poales > Poaceae > Zea > Zea luxurians. The sequence goes on from JAOPSE010000003.1 coordinate 21,625,725, forward strand.
CGACAGACAGCTTTCACCAACGGCTAGTTTTTGTTTGGTGGCTATAAATACCACCCCAACCGGCCACTTCAAGGTGTGGGAGCCCAAGCAACATTCCAAGTCATCTAGTTGACATACTCAAGCCCTCCCAACCACCTATATTCATTGATCCATCCTATACACAAGATTTAGACCACTACAACCAACACAAGTGCCACAAAAGAGAGAGCAAGCAAAAGAGAGCTACTCATTTGAGTTTAGCACTAGTGCCTTGTGAGATTCATTGAGAGATAGTGTGTGCTTCATCTTTGTGTTCATTTGCGCGTGGAGTTTTGACTCCCATTCGAACTTCCTCCAAAGTTTTGGAGGCTTGCAAAAGCTAGCAAGAGACACCAAAGATTGTGGTGGTCCTTGTGGGATCGAGAGTGATCCTTGAGAAGAAGAAGAGCTCACCGATCCTTGTGTGATCGGGGGAGAGAGGGAAAGGGTTGAAAAAGACCCGTCCTTAAGTGGACTCCTCAACGGGGACTAGGCCTTCGAGGGCCGAACCTCGGTAAAACAAATCACCCGTGTCCATTGTGTTTATTGTTTGTGATTTGTTTGTGTTCCCTTGCTCTAAGTTTTCTTGCATCTTTATTTACTAATATCATTTGGTGTTGCTTCAAGTTAAATTCCCATTTAGTGAAGCAACACGTTGCAAGAAAGAACTTGTTCTAGTGCTCTTCTCATTTAAGGGTTCTTGCTTTGTTATTCTATAACTTATTAGTTGTATTGATTTATCTCTCCCGCATTATTTAGCAATACTCCTTTCAAGCAAGAACTTAGTTTCTATTCTCCGATATTTGTATATCTTGTTCTAACCACTAATCAAGGGATCTAGTTGGGGGATAAAGTTTTAATTTTCAGGTTTCGCCTATTCACCCCCCCTCTAGGCGACTTTCAGTGTGGATGTATGTATGTTTGCGCTCGTATAGAGAACGATCTGGTTGAAGAGCCTGAGGAACTCGTAGGAGAAGCCCCTGAGCAGCAGCTGGTTGGTGGAGGCAAGTGTCCCTTGACCTATCTTTGTCCTATCCATTCTATAATTCACTTCCCGCATTTACACAGTTATACCTAAGGATTGACTAGCTTTTGTTATCCATGTCCTTGTTTACCTATTTGGGTTGGATTATTATTGTTTAGCTTTATGCCATTGCTCAACTCTAATCAATGAACATGATGAGATTTATCAATGATACGTTGTTTCCCTTCTTTATTATGATATACTTGTGGCATTCAAGGGGGCTCGAGCGGTTTCTCGAGTGCCTCTCCGTAAGGACCTGTTCATTGGATGACTGCCCGGGAAAACAGTGCAACCATGAGGGTGGAGTGGGACGCTCTTAGCTGAATAATTAGAGGAACCGGGGTGTAGTTCGCTTAGCCGTCGTGCCGTCAATGGGGCTCGGTGTATGCGGCTCGCTCTGCCAAGGTTGATTTGTCCCTTGGGGAGGAGTGCGGTACATTTAGGAAACCTAATGGGCGGCTATAGCTCCGGGGAATCTTTGTAAAGGCTACGTAGTGATATCCTGCTGGGTCACCTTGGTAGTGATCAATGGAGAGTCATGATCTCCAGGCAGAAAGGGAATCACGGCTTGTGGGTAAAGTGCGCAACCTCTAAAAGAGTGTATGAAAACCGATATATCAGTCGTGCTCGGGTTATGAGCGGCCAAGGGAGCTCTAGTGATTAGTGGTACTTGATCAGAGATGTTCGGATTACAGGTGGCAATGAGATTGTTGGTTTTGGTATTGACTCTGGTAATGGTAAGTGGTACTCTTTCCGTTTGGAAAGGAGTATGTTTGGGTTAATAACGTGGGTTAATTCTAAAACTTGGCTTTCTCTACTAGTAATAATAATCAGACCAACTAAAAGCAACTGCTTGACTTACCCCCACATAAAGCTAGTCCACTACAGCCAAACAGGACACTTGCTGAGTATGTTGATGTGTACTCACCCTTGCTCTACACACCAACCCCCCCCATCCCTAGGTTGTCCGCATTGCAACCACTGCTCAGGAGAAGATGAAGCCGTGGAAGGAGACCAACAGGAGTTCCAAGATTACGATGAGTTCTAGGCGTGGGTTAGCGGCAACCCCCAGTCAGCTGCCTGTGAAGGCCGCGTGTATCTACGTTTCTTTTCCGCACTTTGATTATTGTAAAGACTATGTGGATGTCTCAGACATATGATGTAATCGACTATTATTTCCCTTTTATGTTATTATCTGAGCACTGTGTGATGATGTCCAGTTATGTAACTGTTGTGTACGTGAATTGTTGATCCTGGCACGTACATGGTTCACATTCGGTTTGCCTTCTAAAACTGGGTGTAACATAGGTAGTTGCCACCATTAGATTCATCTTCACAATCTGTGATTTCTGCATCATCATGTGGAACATCTTCTTCATCTTCATCTTCCTCTTCAGCCTCTGACATATTTTGTGCAGCAATAGAATTTCTTCTTGAATACACATTATGGGCTCTTCTTGGTAAGTTTTGGCCACAAAGTGCTTGTGATGCTCCAATGGCATTATCCACAAGGTCCCATGTAAGGTCACACTCACACCCACGCCCACCTTCAGTGTAACACTCCAGGTGTTTATATTCCGCTCGACAACGAGTACAGATTTAAGCACGTAATATCAGTGGATAAAACATGTGCTAAATTTTAATCATCTTTGCCTATCGCGATTTTAATATCACATCTGTTTAAATTGTCGCGAGTTCGACATTATTTTAATTTATCCGGGCTCTTCCTAAATTTTCATGTTGTGCGGAACATATTTGTTCTAAAAATCGATGCGTGCGATGATTATTTAAAATTCGTCGCTCGCGCGAATACGACTTCGGAAGCCCAACCCACTCGAACGATTTTATCCCGGGCAGATTAGTTTGAACTCGACGACTAAAATGTTCGGGCAGAATAATCCGAATCGCGCATCGTCCGAGTGAAATCGTGCGCGCGAATATGATCCAATTTATTCTTCAGCACACTGTTTCGACGATGAACTTGCATATATGTTCGCAGATATTGTTTCGGCTAATTTTAGTCGAATCCCACAGAGCAAATTATCGAAAACGAAATCAGTTCGATTCGGGCTATCGTTTCTCGCCCGGATTCAAAACTTCAGATATAAATTATGGGTACAAATTCATTTAATACCGGGATTTTCTCAAATCAAATATTGTCTAAATACGGTAGCCTAATTTAATTTAGCTCTTTCAAACTTTAAATTTTAGATCCAGGATATTTTGGCAAACGCTTTTGAGAGAGAGAAAATGGAAAAAGGAAAGAAATTAAAAGAAAGCTGTACGCCGCATCCCACATCCCAGTACAGATCTTTTTCAAAGTCATCGTTATCTTCCTCCTGATTTCCTCCCCACCGCTGAACGCACCTCTTTCTTATCCTCCCACGCGAGCTTCTCTTTCTCCCTTATCTCCTCTCCAGGCGCGCTCATCTTTTATGCGTCGCCGTGCCCTTGGTTCCAACCGTAGCCGGAGCTCCCTCCATGGCGTCTGAGCGCCCCTGCTCCTCCATCCTCAGTGCTGGCCGCCGGGTCATCTTCAACCTCCGGCCATCGAGCTCTCACGGCATCTCCCACCCTCAGTTGCGTCTCTCTCCCTGCGCTCTCCCAGCTGAGGCTCGCGCCATCCCTGGCTCCAGCTCGCCGGCCGTACGCTCGCTGGAGCCCCTGCTCGGCGCCCTGGTTCTGCGCGCGTTTCTCGGCGTCTGGATCTCCCTACGCCTTGCTGCTCGCTCTAGCTCTCGGCCCTGGATCTCTGGCCACCGCGCCTGCTCCCTTGAGCTCGCCCCTGGTTCGGCTCGGTGCTCCCTGCTGGCCGCAGGCAACCGAGGTCTCTTCCTGTGCGCGCCCCTTGTCCCTGTTCTCCCAGCTCGTCAGCGCTCGGCTCCAGTCCTACCGCGAGTGCCCTGCTCGGTCGTCCACCTCCCTCCGCCTTGCTCCCCATGGCCGAGTACCCTCTCGACTTCCTCCTCGCCAAGTCCATCTTCCTCCCTGCGCGCGCTCCAATTTTCTTCCTCAGCCGCGCGCGTCTCTGTTGCTCCAGTGCGCTCCTTGCTCGCCATGGCGGCCGTGCGCGCGTCTGCTGCGCTGCTGTTGCTGCGGTGCAGGGTACTAGTGGTAGATCAAGGCCATCGTGTCCGACCCGCTCCTCTGCACGCAGTCGCGTCCCACTGCTTGGCTACGGCTCAACCGTCGCGCTTGGGTCTCCCTCGTTCGCCGTTGAATCGCCTGCTCGCTGTTCGCCCTATCGATCCCGCCTAAGCCCCTTCGCGTCGCGTCCCAGCCAAGCTCCCTACTCGGTGTCTGACTCTTAGTTCGCGTCCTGTTTCCATGGCCGGTTCCCTGCTCGCGCCGTGGTTTCCCAACTTGTCAGCACTTGTTCAAGTCGTCTCGGCTCGCTCGGCCGCGATCTCATCCCAGCTCTCTGCTGCGATCGTCCTGATCGCCGCTGTCAAGTTCCATCGTCAAGTGTAGCCCCTGTTGCTGCGCTCTGCGTCCTCATCGTATTCGTAAAAGTAAAATTGTCGTGGAGTTGTGGTCATTTCTCTTCGCGTCATGTACGCACCACACCGTCGTCTTAGTATTTTTAACAAGCCCTGGCGTGCGCTCAAGTTCGCCATCCCCTGTTCGACCTCGTCGTCAAGCTTCACCTTGCTGGTCACCGATCTGCGCAATTCCGGTTCGACGATCGGTTCCGTCTCTGTCGAACTCTTATTCACCATCACGCCGAGCTCCTTCAACACTGCCCCTAACCCGTTGTCGTTGTTCTGTCGCCTCGCTTTAACGCCAGTCCCTACGTGATGCCTCCGAGTTGGAATTGCGCTGACAAAAGGATCCCCCAAAGGAGATGTCCAAAAGTTGGATGGTGGGGTGCGTGAAGATTCGGATAGTATCTGCCAAGCGCTCGACAAATTGCCTGGATCGGAAAATCACTACCAATCTCGCGGATTCGAGTCAGCTGTTGAAACGGTAAGCTGATGAATTATTCAGAATAGTTCGATCAGTTGAATAAATTAATGTGCTAGTGCGATGCTCATTAGGTTCTCGATAAATTGCGCGAGTCACGGAATTCTCGTCGACTTCGCGGTTCTTGCGATTATCGAGCCAGATTCAGTTATGGCGAGTTATTTCGCTATTTCGATCAATTAGCTGAATTAGTGTACCGAGTAGAATATTAGTAGGCCTGTATGATGATGAAGTATTTTAATCACTTATAAAGATATGTATATATTTATGATAAATAAATGTTTGATTAATTGTTGACATGTAAAATATGCGAGGAGTAAAATAAAATTAAAATAGTTCTTTGTGAGCGATGTAGTATAATTTATAAAACGAGGGATAAGTTTAGAATTTAATTAATTAGCTGATAAGTTGTGTTTAGGCTAAATGTATTAAATGTGTATAATTTGTTGTTCGTAATGTTTGCGTTAGGTTCGTTTAATTTAGAGAAGCGTGGTTATTGCGCTTAGTCGTACGTCGGTAACCAGTGTTTCCGTATAAAAGTGTACAACGCCTCGCCACTAGGAGTTTAATGCGCTATCATATAGCACTATTTAGATTTGTGCTATTTCTATTTATATGCATTCATATGCATAATGCATTTCATTCAGGTACGTTAATTAATCGCGCGATGCGGAAGATAAGCCAAGTCGACCCCAAGCGCGGGCTACTCCGCATGGTGATGCTGATGAACGAACCTGCCTGATCAAGTGCTAGGACAAGGATGATCGTCAAGTGGACGTCGCCTAACAAACACTAACGTAGTGTTATTCCAGGCAAGCCCCGATGCATTCAACCCCTTCCTTGTGTTTTTAAATAATTTTTTGCACACTTTAAGTCTAGTGAAATGTGCATTAGGTTCATAGGAGTTGCTTGGAAACCCTTTGATGCATTGCCTACCTTGATATCCACACCTTTAAAGATACTTCTGATGAAGTATCAAAATATGATTTACAAAAATGCTTAGCCCTACTCAGATCATGTGGATAGAGGTTGTCTTTTGCATTAAGGCCTAGCTCAGGGGTTATCCTGAGGAAAGATGGCTTCTACCTGCAAGAATATTTTCATTGAGAGCGTGGTGGGATTTTACTGCAAAGTTCCCTTTGATGCTCTTTTCATCCTAAGGAATACAAACAATCCTAAGGATGGAAGTACTTAAATCGGGACTTGGGCTAGGAACAGGTGATGTTCTACCTAGGTTGATTAAGGATTGGATGTGTATGTAGGCCTGCTGACCGAGGACCCTTTAACTGGTCACATGCCTCGTCATGGGTAAGCTTTGCCTCGGGCAGACTAATACCAGAATAAGATAACACGCAATGGGAGTGGAGAGATGGCGAGAGTAGCGTGTATCCTCCATGGCAAGAGGCTGGACGGTGGTGTATCTGTGCTCTCGGTTGGCGTGAATCTGATCTGATCTTAAGAACCCCGGTGGCGAGTTGACATATGCAAGGGTTAAGTGTTACATATGTCGTGTGATTGGAGATCCTCAGCTGAGTATAATCGATTCGAATCGCCATAACTTCGCGGACATGAAGACTGGGTCACTAACCTGCAACCTAAGTCAGGATGTGAACATTATGAATAAAAATGATGTTGTATTGATGAGATGGTGAAATTAGACTAGATGCAACCAGAGTCTATTAATATTTAATCTGGCATTAAAATATTGAAAGCAAGGACTCACTTTAGTAAGTTATTTCTGCAAAAGTATCTAATTTGATTCTTGCTAAAACTTTTCCTTGATTCCCAAATCCAGCATATCCTTGAGAGTCTTTTCTTTAGTCGGGTAAGTCTTGCTGGGTAATTCCATACTCAGGGTTTTATTCCCTGTTGTTTTTTAGGTTATAGTTTTGTGCTGCTGTTGATGGTGTTAAGTGCCGGTGGGCTCGACCTTCTTATATAAGTATACCCCGTCTTTATCTTCTTATTGAGGATGGTCACTTGAGCTAGCATATATTTCAAACTTATACTTTTGTAATCTCTCCGATAAAATAATGTAAAAATTTGGTAATAAGATTTCCGCTGCAAAATTTTTGGTGTGTGATTTGTATTACTTAATCCCGCGGTTCTGGTTGTAAGTGGTTTATCCGATGTCCTTGGGGCAATCGGACAAATCCTGTTAAGTTATCTGGTGCACATGCATAGCCGTCTGAGGTCTTTGGAACAAGGACAGGTGCATGTGGGCCCAATAACTTGGAGGTTCCGCCACATTCAGGGACTACATACAAAGAATGAGCCCACTCATTGTCCCAGTTGAAGTCCTCATGAACCAATGGATCAAAGTTTTTCCCCTTCTTCTGGCGTAGTTTTTGGAACCTAGCTTTCATCTTTCTGTTGTAGGAAATGAAGACAATAGAATTCAACCTCTTATGCAACGATTGGTTTCTTTTCTTTGTATGGATCTACAAAATAAGAAAAGAGAAAACACCTGGTCATTTAATCCTGAAATATTGGTTACAAAAGTAGCCAAGTAGGTGGATGAGGACTTGAGGAGGCACACATAATAACTTACAAATTCAAAGGTACTCCAATTGCGTTCACAACCTGATGAAGACGCATAAAGACTCACCAAACGTCTAGCAAATCTTTGTAACTCAATATCACGACCACCATACGAACGCCACCACTCAACTGCAATAACAACACAACAATTTAGGCTACTAGCAACAACTAGTAAGTAGTAAACTAGTAATAGCCACAAACACTTATGTGGGGTCATAGTTTGTAGGTTATCTTTGGCCATCTTATTTGAAAAAGCTGCTCCTCTAAGAAACTCGTTGTTGGGGCGAAGGCGAAGACGCCACCCTTCGCTCGAGGCCTTCGTCGTAGTCGTTGGTCCAACGGAGACAAGACAACGGGCAGGGGACACCCTTCGCCCCATACGACATCGGACGAAGACCTGTGACGAGGTCATCCCACCGTGCGGCCTCGTCCAGCATGGGGGCCCACGTGTGATCCAGCCCATTGTAACGGGCCCTGCGTGGCCGCTGCGTGTTACGGGCCTAATTTGTAAAGGCATCCCTGTAATTACAGTCTGTAACCCCGCTTTATGGGAATATTCTGGGGATAACCTAGGTGTCTGAGGGCACATGCGTCCTTAACACAAGACGCTGGGCACTCAGGTACCTATAAATACCCCCGCACAGTGCCCTTGAGAGGCTAGATGAACAGAGCTTTTGCCATCACGTGCTGAAACCTTGTTTGCGCTATTACACCCCCACCCGTTGGATCAACTTGCGCCAGTAAGCAAGTTCCAACATTTGGCGCCCACCGTTCGTGCTACGAAAAAACCACCCGCGATGGCACCCAAGAAGGCTAGCTCGAAGGCTGACGAGGCTGCGAAGGCAGCACTGCTGGCCGCAAAAAAGGGCAAGGCCCTCGCACTCACCCACTCCACCCACCAAGAGGCTGCCGAAGACGATGTTCCCCGCACCTGCGAAGACGACGCTCTCCGCACCTACGGCCTTGAAGGACAACCGCAACCTCCCCCAGGCTTCGCCCCACCGGAGGGCGCGGACCTCACCGAAGACGGTGAAGTCCTCGGTGTTTCAGCGGAAGAACAGCTACAGCTGCGCGCCCTGCGCCTCAAGAACCGCAATCTCCAGAGGCAAAAAGAGATACTGGAGGCCAAGCGCCAGCGCGTGTCTGCACTAGCCAAGGTGCGGCAAATGATATGTGACGAAGAGCAGAAGGCCCAGGACCTCGAGCGGGAGATCGCGCTGATGCAGCGCGAAGGCCACCTCGGCCTGCAGCACGGGCCACCCTTGCAACAGCATGCGCAAGTGGAAGACATACGCGAAGGCCACCTCGGCCTGCAGCACGGGCCGCCCCTGCAACAGCGCGCGCAAGTGGAAGACCCGCACTTCCCCCAGCGCGACTACGCCTTCCCACACGCCGTGCCATTTCAAGGGGTCAACTACCTCGACGAGCGAAGTCCCCTAGCGCCACATCTGCAAGTGACACCCTGGCCTGCCAACTTCCGGGCAGGGACCTATCCCAAGTACAACGGCAGCACGGACCCAGCACAGTACATCATGAGTTATCAGGTCGTCGTTGCATCTTCCGGAGGGGACGACGCCACAATGGCCAAGTCTTTCATCATCGCCCTCGAAGGCCCAGCTCTCACCTGGTTCACCAGATTGCCCCCGCTGTCCATTGACTCCTGGAGAAGCCTAAGGGACAAATTCCTGCTCAACTTCCAAGGGTACCGCCCAGACAAGCAACTGGAAAAAGAGACTCTATGGGAGTATTACCGCAAGTTTCTAACACTCAAGTCACAGCTGCCCTCAGTTGATGACCAGATCACCATTCACTACGCCATCAGTGGCCTTCGCGCCGGCGTCCTTTACAGCCACTGCATCAGGGACCCGCCCAAGAACCTCCAGGAATTATATCAACTATTTGAAAAATATGCCAAATCTGAAGAGCTCCACCAGCGCAAGGTTGAGTCTCAGAGGAAACCCAAAGATGCTCCACAGTCCAGCTGCACGTGGATGAGGACTCCGCAGCCAGACTCCGGCCGAGACGGCCGTAATCAGCAGCAGGTGCACAACATTGCCAACCAGCACCCCGCTGGTGATGCCCCTCGCCGCCAGGAATATCCCCCCCAGGGCCGCAGAAGTGGAACTCGCGGTAGGGGCCAGGGATGCTCGCAGCCGCCGCGCCAATTCTACTGTCTCTTTCACGGCGAAGACTGCGCCCACCAAACCAAAGACTGCCCAAAGACGAAGGCCACCAGAGACAGGATGGCATGGGCGCAACCAGCCGACAACCCAAGAGTCGTCGCGCACACTTATCAGCAACACCCTCCACCATACATCCACGCCCCCGCCCCGCATCCACTGCACCACGCTTACCAACACCATCAGGAAGTACAAATCGTACCTCCCCCACCCCCACCTCTACACCAGCAACAACAAAACCTCCCCCACCCCCACGCCCCCAAGCAAGAAGACTTCGCCGATCAGCCGTATCGCGGAGTCATTCATATGATCACTGGGGGGTCCAGTGTCGACTTCGACACCAAGCGACAGAAGCGGGACCACTACCGCAGCATCAACCACGTCGCCATCACCGGTCCAGTCGTGCAGACAAAGTGGTCCCATGTACCGCTAACTTTCGACGCCCGAGACGTCGACCTGCGCAGCGCCCCCCATATCGACGCCATGGTCATCAACTACAGCATGGTAGGCTGGGACCTGCACAAAGTCCTCGTTGATAATGGCAGTCAGGCAGACATCATTTTCCTCCATGCCTTTGACCGCATGGGCATAAGCCACAGCTTGCTCAAGCCTTCGGACAATCCGTTCTATGGCTTCGGCGGCAAGGGCACTTTTCCTATCGGCAAAATAGAGCTGCCTCTCTCCTTCGGTGTAGCGCCCAATGCCCGAAGTGAGAAAATAACCTTTGACATCGTCGACATGGTGTATCCGTACAACGCCATCATGGGCCAGGGCTCCATCAACAAGTTTGAGGCAGCCATTCACGGATTGTACCTGTGCATGAAGATACCAGGTCCGTTAGGCGCCATCTCGGTCTACGGCAATCAGCAGACTGCACACAATATAGAGCGGGACTTCGTGCACAGGCAAAGAAATGTCCACTGCCTCACGGCCCAGCGCGAGGTCCCAGCGCCCGCCAGCCCTACTGAAAAACAACACAAGGCGCAGCTGCAAAGCAACGACGGGACCAAGACTGTTCCCCTCGACCAGGCCACTCCCAAGCAAACAGTCACGATCAGCGAAGACCTCACTTCGCATGACGAGGAAAAACTCCTGTGCTACTTGTCCAAGAACAAGGACGTCTTCGCTTGGTCAGCCCTCGACCTGGTCGGGGTCAGCCGATCCATAATTGAGCACAGCTTGGGAATCGATCCCTCGGTGAGACCGAAAAAACAACGGCTTCGCAAAATGTCCGACGAGAAGACAGAGGCCGCCAAGGCAGAGGTACACCGCCTCCTGGAAGCCAAATTTATCGAGCCAGTGGCTTACCCCACGTGGCTCTCCAACGTGGTAATGGTGCAAAAAAAGAGCGGCAAGTGGCGAATGTGCATAGACTTCACCAGCCTCAACAAGGCCTACCCAAAGGACAACTTCTCGTTGCCCCGGATCGACAAAATAGTCGATAGCGCGGCCGGGTGCGAGGTCATGTCACTCCTCGACTGCTTCTTCGGTTATCATCAAATATACATGAAGGAGGAGGACAAGGCCAGCACCAGCTTCATAACACCCTTCGGCACATATTGCTTTATCAGAATGCCGGAGGGACTCAAGAACGTCGGGTCCACCTTCTCCCGGCTCACTAAAACAGTGCTCGAAGGGCAAGTCGGCAGAAATGTATTCACATACGTGGATGACATCGTCGTCGCCAGCAGGAATAAAGAGGACCATCTCGCAGACCTCGCCGAGACATTCGCGAACATGCAGGGACGCACGACTTCGCCTGAACCCCGATAAGTGCGTCTTCGGTGTTCGCCAGGGGAAAATATTGGGTTATCTGGTATCACACCGCGGCATCGAGGCCAACCCAACCAAAATCCAGGCCATTATCAACATGATGCCCCCGCAGTCAGCCAGAGAGGTCCAGCGTCTGACGGGCAGATTGGCCGCCCTCAACAGGTTCATTTCCAAATCTGCTTAGCGAAGTCTTCCCTTCCTCAAAACACTCTGCAGCGCAAAAGACTTCGCTTGGGGACCAGAGCAGGCAGCGGCCTTCGCCTCACTAAAACAGTACCTGATGGAGTTGGCCGTTCTTACGAGCCCCGACTCTTCGCTACCACTGTTGCTTTACGTTGCGGCTTCGCCGCACGCGGTCAGTGCGGCACAGGTTCACGAGCAGACAGTAGAGGGCGTGATCAGGCAGTGCCCAGTATATTATGTCTCTGAAGTGCTCACACCGTCAAAATGTAACATGACGGAGCTCGAAAAGATTGCATATGTAGTTGTTATGTCTTCGCGCAAATTGCGCCACTACTTTGAAGCATTCAAGGTCCACGTTACCTCAGATAGGGGACTCGGCGAATTATTCAGAAACCCGGAGGCATCGGTACGGATCGCCAAATGGGCGGTCGAGCTCTCCGGCTACCACATCACTTTCGAAGCCCAGGACAGCAATCAAGTCACAAGTTCTAGCAGACTTCGTCGTCGACTGGACCGGGCCAATAACACAGCCGGACCCGTCCGCAGAGAAGGTTTGGACAATCCACTGCGATGGCGCTTGGTGCCATGCGGGGGCAGGCGCTGCTGCAGTCATCACCTCACCCGCCGGGGTCAGGCACAGATACGCAGCACGCTTAAGCTTCGCTCTGGAATTTGACAAATGCACAAACAACATAGCAGAATACGAAGCTGTCATCCTCGGCCTCCGCAAATTAAGAGCCCTCGGCGTCACCACCTGTATAGTCCGAACAGACTCCAAGGTAGTCGCCGGCCAAGTCGAGAAAGACTATGCAGCAAAGGACCCCGCACTTATGCAGTACCTCGCGGCCATCCGAAGTCTCCAGAAACAATTCAAGGGATTCACATTGCAGCATGTGGACCGGGCCAAGAATGAAGAAGCTGACGCATTGGCCAAGGCAGCCGCCAGGGGTGAAGCCCTACCCTCCGACGTGTTCTATCACGTCATCGGCACGCCAGCCGTTCGCAGCCCTGAAGGGCTCCAAATAACCAACGACAGCGAGGGCCACCGCATGATCAACCTTATCATGACCAAAGACTGGCGGGCGCCAATAACCCTGTACCTGCAGGGGTACTATCACCTAGTCGACAGCAACGAGGCCAAGCGCCTCCACCACCGAAGCCGGGACTTCGCATTGATCGAGGGCCAACTTTACAAAAAGGGGGTCAGTCAGCCGATGCTTAAGTGCGTCACCGAGACCGAAGGCGTTCAAATCCTGCGCGAAGTCCACAGGGGGACCTGCGGCTCCCACGCAGGCCCCAGGGCCCTAGCGGCAAAGGTGATACGCCAAGGTTTCTACTGGCCCGCCATTATCTGCGCCGCAAATCGGGTTGTCAGATCCTGCGAGGCCTGTCAGTAATTTTCCCCATGCTCGGGACGCCCCTCGCAATTCACGAAGCTGATCGCCCACACGTGGCCCCTTCAGCGCTGGGGCCTAGACATTGTCGGGCCCCTGCCCACGGCTCAGGGGAACCTCAAGTTCACCTTTGTAGCCGTTGAATACTTCACCAAATGGATTGAGGCGAGGGCAGTATCCACCATCACATCAAAGACGGCCCAGAAATTCTTCTGGCAAAATATTGTTTGCCGCTTCGGAGTACCATCCGAACTCAGGGTCGACAACGGCAAGCAGTTCGACAACCAAGATTTCAAAGACTTCTGCTTCTCCATCGGCACCAAGCTTGCCTTCGCCTCCGTGTACCACCCCCAGTCCAACGGAGTCGTGGAGCACGCCAACGGCAAAATTTTCACAGCTGTCAAGAAAATGCTCCTCGACGACAAAAAAGGCAAGTGGCCCGACCTGTTACCCGAAGTGGTCTGGGCACTGAATACAACTGAGTGCAGGGCGACTGGGTTTACCCCCTTCCGCCTATTATACGGATCGAAGGCCATGACTCCGCAATAAATAAAGCATGGGTCGCCTCGGACAGTCACGTCGGCCGTCCCAGACGTAGACGAGCCGACTTCGAAGGATCTCATCGACGGAGACCGCGTCTTCGCCCTACAGGCTCTGGACAAATACCAAGCCCAGACAAAAGCATGGCGCGACCAGGCAGTCATCCCAAGGGAATTCAGCGAAGGGGACCTCGTACTCGTCCGGACAGCTCGAACGGAGTCCAGAGGCAAGCTCGAGCCCATGTGGGAAGGCCCTTACATTGTCAAGTCGAAGGCCTCCCCCAGCGCATACAGGCTCGCAACGCCAAACGGCGAAGACTTAGAGCATTCCAGGAACATTGATAATCTTTGCAAGTTTTTTGTTTGACTCATCAGGGCCTAGCTCGCCCTTGTAATTTGCAAAAACAATTTTGTTCTGGCCCGCACTCTTTTCCTCCCGGGGGGTGAGGTTTTTAACGAGGCGGAGTCATGTAATATACAAGAGAAAAATCCCCCGCAAAATCCACGTCGAAAAAAGACCGCACTGACGGTCTTTGACATTCGACCAATACAAAGTCACCGCGAGGCCCAGCGGCAGCCGCCCTCGCGTGCGACAATTCCGCGCAGAAGTCGCCTAAGGGTGCAGCCGGATCAGCACAACAAGTGCGAAACATCGAAGTCTTCCACGAAGACTATCCGCACAGAAGTCGCCTAAGGGTGCAGCCGGATTAGCACAACAAGTGCGAAAAATCGAAGTCTTCCACGAAGACTATCCGCGCAGAAGTCGCCTAAGGGTGCAGCCGGATTAGCACAACAAGTGCGAAAAATCGAAGTCTTCCACGAAGACTATCCACGCAGAAGTCGCCTACGGGTGCAGCCGGACTAGCACAACAAGTGCGAAAAAATCGAAGTCTTCCACGAAGACTATCCGCGCAGAAGTCGCCTACGGGTGCAGCCGGACTAGCACAACAAGTGCGAAAAATTGAAGTCATCCGCGAAGACTATCCGCGCAAAAGTCGCCTAAGGGTGCAGCCGGATTAGCACCACAAGTGCGACAAATCGAAGGCTATCCGCGCAGAAGTCGCTCAAGGGTGCCGCCGGATTAGCACTACAAATACGAAAAATCAAGGTCTTCCGCGAGAACTACCCGTGCAACAATCGCCTACGGGTACAGCTGGACGAAGCCCAACAAGTGCGAAAACGACTACACCAAAACTGTCCGCAAAAAGACCGACTGCACGCGCACCAGACCAACATAACAAACACACCAGACCCAGTACGTAACGCCTTCGTGCACATAGCCGAATGTGCGAAGGCACACAACCTCATCATACAAGCCATTACATATGTACAAGCGAGGGCATCACACTTTACATCGGCTCAACCTTCGGAATAATTCCCATCTCCCTATAATTAAATAGCATTATCCTCAGCTCCTCGCGCGCAAAAAGACGTCGCAGCTCCCCCTCACCTGCACTCACAGCGGCCGGCAAGGACAACAGTTCCTGCCTGCCAGCTCTACTCACACGAAGCCGACCACCGTCCACCTCACTCACTCTACGCTTCGCGACCGCCCTTCGCCGCTTACGCCTAGCACTCGAACCAGGCACAACTTTAGCATCCGCAGCATGCGGCGAAGCCTCCGCCGCTGCCACATCCAAGGCCGCAAAATAGTCCAAGTCCTCATCCGATGACTCTTCGGTCCACTCAACCGAGCCCCCAGAGTCACCAAAATCAGAAAACTTAGATGCAGAATCATCCAATTTATTCCCATCATCCATAGTCGAAGCCGCCAAAAAATTAGTAGTAGCGGTTGCGTGCGCAGGCCCAAAATCTTGAACCTGCGCAGCAACCAAGGTTCAGCAACAATATCCAAAATTTCCTAACTACCCACACCCACTAGGCCACCTGCGAAGACCCAGCCGTCGTGGGAGCCTCCGCCGTCGCCTCCGCCGCCACCGTCACAGGATCCTCAGCCCTCGGCGCAGCAGTTGGCGGCGGGCCTCCGCCGGCCGCAGCGGCTGCAGGGGCATCAGGAATGCCTTCGGCGGTCTCCGGGGGCGGGCCTCCGCCAGCCGCAGCGGCTGCGGGGGCATCAGGAGCGCCTTCGGCGGTTTCCGGGGGCAGCTCCAGGGCAGCCTCGGACACAGCCGTCGCCGGGTTCGACTCCGGGCCAGGCAGCGCGCTGTTCAAAGCCCCGAAATCATCCACCCTCTCGCCACGCGCCGCCTGAGACACAGCACACAAATTCAGCAAACCCATACATAGCCCACATTCAACAAACACCAAACAAAAGCCAAACATTACCTGACCCCTCGCCGTCTCGGCCCGCTCCCTGACCACCTCTCGACCGTGGGGGCCCCACATCCGGTCGTAGAGGGCTCCGGCGGATTCCTTCACTATAGGGTCCTCAACCTTGTAGATATCAGGCTCAAAATCCTCATCAGCTTGGTCGAAGACCTCATAGTGCCGGCACCCTTCGCGAGAGAGCGCGTTCATCGCCCCCTCGCAGGTGACCAGGGAGGCATAAGACATAAACCCCTCCACGATGGTGGGGAGCGCCTGCAGCTCCTCTTGTACCCACTCAAGGCAGCGAAGTCCGGGCTCTCGGTCCGGCACTTCAAATTCAGCGGTCCGCGTGCCCAGCTCATGGTATGAATCCATAAGCTGTTTGCGTGTCCGCTCAGCCTCCGTGCGCGTCGAGGCCTCGGCCCTCTCCACACGGCTCTGCAGAGCGCTGAGCCGCTCCTCCAACTGCTCGGCGCGCTGCCTGGCAAGACTGCCCTCCACCCGTGCCAAATTGGCCTCCGCCTGTGCAGCCTGCGCCTTGGCGAGGGCCTCATTAGCCTCCTTCCTCTCCTCCGCCAGTTGGCGCCGGAGGTCAGCCTTCTCACCCTCCAGCATAGCCACTTTGTCCGCCAGCTTGCGGCACTTACTGTCGGCGGTCGACTTTTCCCGGACGGCGTCAGCATGTTGCGTTCGAAGTCTCTCGACTTCGGCAGACACAACTGCCGTCAGGGCCCCCGACGCTGCGCGGTCTGCGAAGTCAGCCGCCTGCAAGACACACATAAGACCACAGCCCCGGCGAAGCCGGTAAAAAAAACAGAAGTCTAGCCCAACGTACGTACCTGACTTAGCGCCTCCTTCATCTCCTTCAGCCGGCAGGACACAGCACCCGCCTCGTCCCTGACAGCAGTGAGTGCCGGCATCTCGCCGCCGGCACTAAGAGCACCGCCCTTCGCCTTTGGCACCATGGCAGCCGTCGTGGTCGCCGCGGCAGGCGGAACAACAAAAAATTGGCCTTCGTCCACCCTGCGACGTATTAACAAATTATATATATATATATATATATATATATATATATATATATATATATATATATATATATATATATATATATATATATAATCGAGCCAACGGCTTACCAACAAGATAGTCGTCCACACTAATGTCGGTGGCGAAGTCGGCGAACGCGCTTGCCCGGCGACGACAACTCTCAGGCCGCCTTCGCAGACTTGGAACCACCGGCGACAGCCGCAGCCTCCGGTGCCCTGCTGGATGCAGGGACGGCTGACTTCGCCGCCAGCGGCGGCTGGCCTCCGCCGGGGGCAGTAGCCTTCGCAGCCCCCCGCTGCCTCTTCGGCCTAGCTTCATGAAGCCTGACGACCGCCTGGCGCTTCTGTGCAGCTCCCTGGCGATCCTTGTCCATCACTGCCGACACAACAGCAGCAATATTCCACCCGTAAGGAAACACTTCCCATTCACGAACCATGCGAGATGTAAAAAAGTCTTCGCCGGCCGCGCGGGGGATAGGAACATTCTTAGGCCACCAACCCCCGGTAACCCTCAGCATCCGCGCCGAAGACTCCCAGAGCTCGGGCGAAGACATCCTTCCCCCCGGGGCCGCGCATGTCCTCATCAATTCTCTAGCAAAACCATCGGAAACCCCAAGTCCTCCCATAGCAGTACCTAGTTTCCTCTTCTTAGAGGACGGGGCAGCCGCCGGCGTGGGGTCGTCTCCAGACTCTACCACTGGTTTCTTCCCGCGACGATCCACATCGTCTTGGCCGGGATAACCGCCATACGGCAGACGATTCAACTCAAAAACCCTGTTCAGGCGGTCATTCGACCCGCGAATATCCCAGCTACGCTGGCCCTCTGTCCTCGGCACGTACCGACCAACGATCCACACCGCCCCATCCTCCGCCTCACGCACAAAGGCGGCCGGATCGCGGCTATGCAGATCCAGAAGGCAGGACCTCGCACCAACTTCCCACCATGGGAAGGCATCTGGCGAGGGCACACTTCGCCCAATGCCCAGCCATGCACCAAAGGCCATACCCCGTACGCCACAAATTCCTCAACCAAATCGCGCCCGCTGCTCAGGCCGGCGGCGCACCGAAGGGCCCCTTCGTCCGCATCATCCTCCGCCACTTCAAAAGGCGGGTATGCTGAGTAAAAATGCGAGCACATCTCGGACACGGGGAGCCCCGGATGGTCTTCGACTGTACCCTCCGCGACGTAGAACCAAAACTCATGCCAATTGCCCCACTTGTTGCGGGCGCAAGGAACCAACTCAACTACCTCCATCGTTGTCGGCGTTTCGAGACAGGGGGGTCCCTGAGCCGACTGAGTGAAGTGTCGCCGCGTGCCCCAGCCCAGATGGGTCGACGCGAGGCCGAGCGCGAAGGGGGAGAGCGAGGAGTCCGGAGATGGGCGAGAGAGAGAGGTGGAAATCCCGCGGCCTTCGTGTTCGTCCCGCGCCCAGGTCGGGTGCGCTTGCAGTAGGGGGTTACAAGCGTCCACCCGGGGGAAGGAGCGAGCGGCCTTATGCGAGCGCCCGTCTCGTCCTCGTCCCCGAGCGGCCAACCCTCTCTAAGAGGGCCCTGGCCCTTCCTTTTATAAGCGTAAGGAGAGGGTCCAGGTGTACAATGGGGGGTGTAGCAGAGTGCTACGTGTCTAGCGGAGGAGAGCTAGCGCCCTAAGTACACGCCATCGTGGCGGCCGGAGAGATCTTGGCACCCGATTTGTGTGATGTCGTGGCCGTCGGAGGAGTGCTGGAGCCTGGCGGAGAGACAACTATCGTGGCCGTCGAGTCCTTGCTGACGTCCTCTTGCTTTCGTAAGGGGGCCGAGAGCCGCCATCGTCAGGGAACGTGCGGGGCGCCATCATCGCCTATCTGGCGGAGCGAGCCAGATGGGACGCCGGTCTTGTTCCCCGTAGCCTGAGTCAGCTTGGAGTAGGGTAATGATGGCGCCTCTTGTTGACGTGGCTGGTCCGCGCCCTAGGTTGGTGTAACGCCCTAAATCCATCAAATGAAAACAACCCAGTTTGATGTATTAATTTTCAATAGAAAAAAAGAAATATTTATGTTTACAAATAACTAAAGTAGTGAAATAATTGAGTTAACAAATTTTGTGAATGATTAAAAATCTACCAAGTGATTGATGCATTTATTATCGGTGCATGATTTCTTTGTTTGTTAATGAATTGTAACAAATTTATTTAAATTTATTCTCTTTTATAACGGCCAATTTACTAAATAATAGAATTTGTCTAAAGATTCTTTATTATGAATTTTATTTGATATTATTAGATTTATTATAATTTTTGTAATACTTAAAATATATTTATTAATGAATAACCTATTAAAAAAATAAAAGAATTTTGAAATCAAATAGAAAAAAACAAAAACAAAAAAACGCACGCACACACACTCGGCCAACAGGCCATTCGGCCAACCAGGCAGCAGCCCATTCTTCCTTAAGCCAACAACCCTTCTCTCACAGCCACTACACGTTAGGGTCCACCTGTCATTTTTCTTTGGTTCTTCTAGTTCTATCCTGTTCGTTTTCCTCATGGAAGAACACTGAACATCGCTCGCTTGCCAGTTGCAGCCGCCGCACCCTGCGACCCGCGCAAGAGCACCACGCAGCCTCGACGCCGACGCCACCAGGGAGCTGTCACCACGCCCGAAGACCCTGCCTCAAGCCACGACGTGCTGCGGAGCCGAGCGACCCGCGCCATGCCCAGCCGCCCTCCAGCCCGTGCCAGCCGAGGAGCCGACCGAAGCCCCGCGCAAGAAACCGACACCCGCGCATCTGTTTTCCTGCGTTATTGGAGTTTACTGCATCCGTTTCTCCCTCTATTCAAGCTCCTTGAACGCCATTGATGGCCATGAAACACCCCGACGACCTCTGCTCTCTCTCCCCCACTCACGAATGTCAGTTTTTTTCTCCCCGTAACTGCCGCTACCACCATTAATAGCTTTGCAGCTCCTCCTCTCCCCAGCTCCCTCCCTCGCACTATAAGTCGAAGCTACAGCCGCGCCAGAGTTTGGGTCCCTCCTCAATTTCTCCTCCCAGCTCTCCATGCGTGCTGGCCGCGTGAAGACGTCGTGCCGCCCCTGTCTGCTCGCCGGAACCCCTGTCCTGCGTGCCGCCACCGCACCCCGGAGACTCCGCGCCGCTGTTGGAGTGCGCCAGCAAGTTCACCGCGATCTCCTCCGTCATTTCCCCACCTCGGCACGACGGCACCGCCCCTACGACGGCTTTCCCTGCCCAGCTTCGTCGTCCCCTATTTGTCGTGTCCCTGCTGCCGTGACCAGAGAGAAGAAAGGTAGAAAATCCAATTCGCGATATATCCCCTGACGACTACAGTTAATCAGAGATCTAGTTCATACTTTTTTTAGATTGATTATTGAAATCTAAATTAGTTAGGATTTGTTTGATTAGCTGTATAAGTATGCGATTAATATTTTTAGTTATTATTTCAATCCGTTTTCATATTTTCACAATTTAATTTAATTTATGTTGGTTGAAATTGATTTAAGTATAGTTTTCTAAATAAGAAGTAAAAGAAAAGAGTAGATCACATTTTCTTTAAAAAAATAGTAGATAAATAATTATACGATTATCATAAAATATGATTTAACTTTGTATTCAAATTTTATATATATATATATATAATGTGTGTATATATATAAGTTGCTTATTCAAAATAAAGATAGAGATTCCTAAAAAAATGCTAAAATAATATAACTGGTGTTCATATCTTTAAAATGATGACCTATCGATTTGAATGTAGTTTTCTCAACAAATATAGATTTAGTGTTTTTCCTAATATAATGATAATAATTTATTATCCCTTCACATAAAACTTATTTAGTCTTATATTTAAGTTATCCATAATTATATGCTTTACAATAGAAATGTGTCATATAACTTTTCTAATAATGATATAATGGCTTAATTAAGTGCTCATACCGTCATAACTAAAATGATAGTTAATAATATACCAATGAATATAGTATTCATTTTAAATATCTAGGTCATATGTTCCTAAACTAAAGGTAACGATAAGTAGTAGATTAATTATGTTTTCTCATAATCTAGTTAATTAGATTTATATTTCAATTTGTTCACAACTGGTTATACAGGCTTAATAAAAATAGAGGCTAGTGTTTTCTTAAGCAAAAGTAAAGATAATTAATTGTTTCATTATCTCTCATAAAAATCTATTAGACCATGTATTTTCTAAATGAAAATAAATATAACTATTTGTTTAATGATCTTTTCACATAAAACCTGTTTAGGCTTATATCTTAAGGTCTTTTCAAATAGATGTTTTATTATATGTTCCATAAGGCTTCATAAATTAATAATGTATTTCATAACACATTAACCTTAGATATATAACTTATATCTTTTCTAAAAGGTTAAAAATGTTTAATATCGTTATAACGTGTTTTATTGTCTTATAAACCCTTAATCTTAGACATATCACATATGACATTTTATAAAAGATTAATTTGGTGAACTTAATATTTGTATATTTTAATTAAGATATTTTAAGCTCATGTCTTGTTTTATAAAGTATAGATCACACATTTTTTGAAAAGAATACCCTCTTATTATAACCATTACTCGCGATGTTCTTTAAAAGCGAACGCTCTTTTCGTTAGGCTTTCTTTTAGCTTTACGTATGGTGAATGTGGTATGTTATTGAGTGGTGTTTGTTCTTCTTGTTTGTTTGTGTGATATTCAGTGGTTGATCTAGTAGTTAAGAATCAAGATCTATTCAGATCCGTGGAAGAGTCTCAAGTTTTCAATAAGCAAGGCAAGTGGACTTCTCCCCTGCATACTCTGTTTGATCCCAAATAATACATTTAATAAAGTTTATTCTTTTGGATATATATGCATAATTTGACGGGTTACCTATTTAGATAACCTTTCCAACCTTATTCCTTGATCAAACCTGGGAATTATACTTTACCTTCGTAGCTATGCTATTGCTACAACTTAACTTTATGCAGTCACTCCCGCTTATGATATTAATGTTCCAAATGGTAAGTTTACATTATTGTTGTTAACCCGATGGTTAAACAAGATTATTGCATATTAATTGGAACATGGAGTGACCACCCGGGAAAACAGTGCTACCATGAGAACTATCATGGCTCTGGTCTTGGCTAAATAACTAGGGAAGTCTTATGTTGGGTGCTGGTCATGGTCGACCGGAACGGGGGCATCTGGCAAGCGCTTATAGTTCCGGCTCAGGCAGATTGGATACGGGCATAGTTCCTAAAGCTTTACCCTGTAGTCTGGACTATAAGTTGGTTACGGTAGGTGTGCCTTATGCAGTTTGACCATTTCCAGCATTTGCGTAATGAGGACTCTAGGGAGAAGCCTCGTAGTGAGACCCTGGCCATTCACCTCGGAAGTGAATAAGGGTCTAGCTAACCCGGGCTAGAAGGGAATCGCGACTCATGGGTAAAGATGCGCCACCTCTGCAGAGTGTAAAACTGATAGATCAGCCGTGCTCACGGTTATGAGCAGCCTGGACTCCTCACATGATAATTGAACTTGAAGATGAAAATAAATCGAGATCCGATGATCTGCCAATGGTTTTGCTTAAGTGGTTTCACTTAAGTGTTTTTGATATACTCTTGTACCTTTGCTTAATGGGAATACTTGGGATTCACACTTATTAGTAAGACAAGTGTTGTTAATAAAATGTTGACCAACTAAAATGCTTACTGCTCAACCTTAGCCTCACCTTGTTACCTTGCATTAGTTTTCCCCCACTTGCTGAGCCCCGACCATAAGTGAGCTCACCCTTGCTTAATTTTTGATCAGAAGTTTGCAGATGAAGTTATGATGCTAAACTCCATGGATGCTAGTCTAGTGATACCCTCCGGTCATCTTCCTGTGGATGGATGTCCATGTTCAGTTGTACTTTGATGAATAAAGGTTAAGACATTATGTCTATTCACAGTGTAATATGTTAATATAATCGTTATTTACGCTCTTATGCATTGTTCTTTTGATATATTACACTTGTGACGTCAACATATGTGTGGAAATAGATCCTGGCACACATATGCTATGCACCCGGCTCTGCCCCTTGGAAACGGGTGTGACAGAAGTGGTATCAAAGCAATGTGACCGTAGGTCGCTAGATTAGTTAGAAATGGAAAGCCTAGTCAGTCTTTCAAAGCTTGATATATTTTGCTCCATAAAAACTTACTTTATATCAAAACTCGTCTTTTTTTATTTTCAACTCTTCTTGTCTGATTCTTCGTCTATCAGAAGATTCTAGTGAGAAGCATTGCAAGATGATCAAGCTAGGATTGCGGAACTTGAAGCGAAGTTTGCCAGAAGAAACCCTCTCGAAGCTATCGACGATGCCCTATTCTCTATCTTATCCCCACTCTGCAAGAAGTTTTGTTATGGATCCCCTGGATCTATTATTTGACTTCTTGGCTAGGTTGATAGGATTGTTCTTTAGTATTAAGATTTTCGACTAGATCGGTAAAGACGACATTATATTATAGTGGTTTTCTAATCCATAATATTGCTATAAAACCCTTGACTTATACTTTTGTTTTCTTGCCATTGTATTGTCATCCTTGGACAATATCTACTTTGATATATTACACTTGTGACGTCAACATATGTGTGGAAATAGATCCTGGCACACATATGCTATGCACCCGGCTCTGCCCCTTGGAAACGGGTGTGACAGTTGGGCGAATGTGGAGGCTTCTCCGAGGTCGAGGTCGAGCCCGTCTTTCGTGGCCGAGGCCGAGTCCGAGCCTCTGGGTCGAGCGAGGCGGAGTTCGTCGTCTTCCGGGGCTTAGCCCAAGTCCGAGCCCTAGGTCGGGCGGAACGGAGTTCGCCGTCTTCCGGGGCTTTGCCCGAGTCCGAGCCCTGGGTCGGACGGAGCGGAGTTCGCCGTCTTCCGGGGCTTAGCCTGAGTCCGAGCCCTGGGTCGGGCGGAGCGGAGTTCGCCGTCTTCCGGGGCTTTGCCCGAGTCCGAGCCCTGGGTCGGGCGGAGCGGAGTTCGCCGTCTTCCGGGGCTTTGCCCGAGTCCGAGCCCTGGGTCGGGCGGAGCGGAGTTTCCTATGGTGCGCGGCCGGGCCTGACTGCCTGTCAGCCTCACTCTGTCAAGTGGCACTGCAGTCGGAGGGGCGCAGGCGGCGTTGTCTTTCTAACAGACCGGTCAGTGGAGCAGTCGAAGTGACGGCGGTCACTTCGGCTCTGTCAGCCAGGGGCGCACGTCAGGATAAAGGTGTCAGGCCACCTTTGCATTAAATGCTCCTGCGATTTGGTCGGGGTTGCTTCTCGTCGAAGACAGGGCCTCGGGTGAGCCGGGAACGTGTTCGCCGCTGGAGGGGGGCCTCAGGCGAGGCGGAGATCCTCCGGGGTCGGCTGCCCTTGTCCGAGGCTAGGCTCGGGCGAGGCATGACCTGAGTCCCTCGAATGGACTGATCCCTGACTTGATTGCACCCATCAGGCCTTTGCAGCTCTGTGCTGATGGGGGTTACCAGCTGAGAATTAGGAGCCTTGAGGGTACCCCTAATTATGGTCCCCGACAGTAGCCCTCGAGCCTCGAAGGGAGTGTTAGCACTCGCTTGGAGGCTTTCGTCGCACTTTTTTGCAAGGGGACCAGCCTTTCTCGGTTGCGTTTTGTTCCGGTGGGTGCGCGCGAGCGCACCCGCCGGGTGTAGCCCCCGAGGCCTCGGAGGAGTGGTTTGACTCCTCCGAGGTCTTAACGCCTCGCGCAATGCTTCGGCTGGTCTGGTCGTTTCCTCATGCGAGCTGGCCGTAGCCCGGGTGTACGGTCGGGTCCCAAGTTCTCGGGCTGGTATGTTGACGCTGTCAACGGTTTGGCCGGAGCCGGGTTTGCGAGAGCAGCCCCTGAGCCCCTGCACAGGGCGAGAGGGCGATCAGGGACAGACTCGACTTTTTTACATATGCCCCTGCGTCGCCTTTCCGTAAGGAGGAGGGGGGAGAGCGCCATGTTGCCCTCGATGGGCGCCGAACATGGTGTCTCCGGTGAGCTACAGGCGGGTGATCCGAGCGGACGTCCGTGCCCCATTCGTTAGGGGTCGGCTAGGGGCCCAGAGGCGCGCCCAAAAGTACCTGCGGGTGATCTGCCAGACCCTGGTCCCCTAGTGTTGGGGTCCGAGGGCTCGATGCCTCCCTCTGATGGGATTCTGTTACAAGATCGTTCCCGCTGGTCTCAGAAATGTCCTAGGGTACCTCGGGAGCGCAGCCCAAGCCTTGGTTATGTATCGAACGTACCCATGGTCATCCCTCGCTCTGTGTCTGAGGCGGCTGTGAACCCTTCGGGGGCCAGCCTTCGAACCCCTGATCAGTAGTGGGCACGGAGCCCGAGTATCCTGAGGCGGCCGTTGAACCCTTTCGAGGGGCCGGCCTTTGAACATCTGACCAGTAGTGGGTGTGGAGCCCACGTGCTCTGAGGCGGCTGTTGAACCCTTCCGAGGGGCCAGCCTTCGAACCTCTGATCAGTAGGGAGGCTCGGAGCCTGGTTCCTTCACAGGGAAGGATCCTTTCCGGGGTATCCCCCTTTCCTGGTCCCTGTTGCAAGAGAGAGAAAGAGGAAAAAAGGAAAAGGATACGAAATCGAACGACGCGGCGTACCTTTTTTGACGCGGTTATTGTGGCGAAGGCGAAGCGTCGCTCGTTTCTCCTGCCAGAGGCGCCGCCTGTCCCGCCGCGGAGTTAATGCGACGGGGCGAGTGGTTCGCGGGGCAGCCGTAGCGCGTGCGCGAGCCGTTCGAGGAACGGGACACGGGCGCGTTGTCTTCACGCCGTGCGAGAGGGTTCTCTTGCTGCCTCGGATGGGACGTAAGCTTGGCTGATGACGTGACCGCTGCTCACGCCCGCCTGCCACCGCCATTACTGCCGGCCCGTCTTCGGCCGCATTGACCGTCGCGCCAGGCTAGAGCCGCTGGGTCGTGCACTGGGTCGCCTCGAGTCGCGGTATTGGTTCCGCAGTCGAGGAGGCGCGGAGGTGGCGCAGATGGCAGTGCAGTTGCAGGCACGTAGCAACCGGCGCACCGGTTGCATGACGCGTGGGCCTGGTCCTCCAAGCTGGGCGCGTTGGAAGTCGGAGAGGTACGCCCACTTGGCACGGTTGCATGCTGCCTGCATGGCTGCCCGCCCTTTTGCCCGCTGGTCTGGGCAAAAGTGGTGAAGTGCTTGTAACCGCCGGGCGGTTGCACGCACCGCGCGCGACGGTTTGGCTTCTTCTGCTCTGGACCGGCTTGCACGACGTGTGGGACCTAGCCCCCGCGCCGTGGGGGGGAGGATCTTGGAGCGTGTTGGAGAAGACTTAGCCCGCAACGGTTGAGGGCGCAAGTGGGGGGAGCCGCCTTTAAAAAGGGGGGGCGACCCCTTTGGAGGGCAACCATGTCTTCGCGCTCCCCTAATGCATCGTGTCTTTCCACCTTCCAAGCCCCCGGATGGGGGATATCCGCCGCTTTTCCACTTCGTCGTTGGAGGAACGCAACTCTGCGGGAGTTAGTACCTTTCAGCCGTCGTTCGGCTTCAAGGAATTTCATCATGCAGCCCGGCTGCACCCCTCCGCCGGCGGTCACCCGCGGACCGACCTCCAACTCTACGGCCTTCTGCCCGTCCTTGCCTCTCGAGTTGGGGGCATGGCCAAGGGCCTCCTGGCAGCAGCATCCGCACTGAGGTCATCGCTGCCGCTGTTCGGCCCTCCGGAGCAGAAGTCGTCGTCGTCGCCACTGCTGGGGCGGGCGACGACAAGCCGTTCGTCGGTCTTCTGTTGCTCCGCAGGCCTCCCCAGTCGCGTGGGGTTGTTCGTACCTGCGGAGGTGGAACCGGAGTTCCGTTTGTAATGGCACCTCGAATGCCAGTGTTTCTGTTCATTGTGGCTGTCGAGGCCTGAACATGTATGTAAATTCGGCATGGAGCCGTGTTTTTTTTCCATTTTCGAGCACTAAGACTCGCCTGTTGGTTGTCTGAACCGCTTCACCAAGCGTGAGTCGCCCCGTGTAAAGGTGACGAGTGAGGTATCCGTATCCCGGAGGTGTAGGAGTCCCTCGGCTCGGTCAGCCTTATTGTCCGAGGCTTCCCTTGCTTAGTTAGAAGAAACCCTCGACCATTCTTCGATGAGCCAAGGCCAGGGGTAGCGGTGCCAGCGCGAACAGAGGCAGAGTTGGCTCGAAAAGAAGACCAGGTCAGCCGGAGCCTGGCTGGGTCATCTGTTGGCGGGACCGACGCCGGGATTGGCCTGCTGAAGCCTCGGGCCGGGCTGATGTCCTTGGGGGACAGCTAGCCGAGGCCCCGGGGTGACCGGCCGAGTCGCCCGCTCGGGCCGGATTCTTGGAGAAGACCCTGGCGGTGATGGCCCGGGCTTGGTGATGACGTTGTCCTTCAGAGCGGAGACCCTCGGACCGCGTCGCCGTCCGAGGCCAGGTCGAACCTCGCCAGAGGTGTTGTCGACGCCGAGGGTGCTGCTGCTCCCTTTAGCCGTCAAGATCCGAGCCTGCAGGATCGGATTATCTTGTAGCGTGTGTTTTCCGCGGCCGCCGAGGCCGAAACACACCCTCGCCGTATTGTAAAGCCGCGTCTCCTTTCCTCTTGTTTCGAGTATCTGGACTTTTTTGTCGGTAACAGAACTGTTTGTGCGGGCGAGAGTTGCTTCTCACGGAAGGTGATGAGTGAGGTATCCATATCCCGGAGGCGTAGGAGTCCCTCGGCTCGGTCGCCCTTGCCGCTTACGCGCACTCTTACCCGTCCATGGGGTTCTGTCACCGATGCAGCCGAGAAGGCTCGAAGAACCGCTCCGGCAGAAGAGCTTCCGAACGTGAAGACTTGTTCGGTCCGTGGAATCACTTATCCGAACGTGAGTTACTTATGGCAGAAGGTGATGAGTGAGGTATCCGTATCCCGGAGGCGTAGGAGTCCCTCGGCTCGGTCAGCCTTGGCCGCTTACGTGTACTCCGTCGTTTTCAGGATCCACTTTCGAAGTAGTCGAAAAGCACGAAAGATATTCTAGGCAGAAAAGATCTTTTTTCGAGGAAAATTTCGACGTAGAGGGGGTTCCCCCCTTTTAGCCCCAGAGGGAGGGTCGGGCTTTGCCGAGGCAAGGCTGACCCTTCCTTGATGACTAAACTTTGCGTGAGAGCGAGGTATATGAACAACTTGAAAACATCTTAAGGGTAGAAGCAACGTAGCTGTTGGATGTTCCAAGCGTTGTTGTAGACCTCGCCTTGGCTGTTGGCCAGCTTGTATGTTCCGGGCTTCAGGACTTTGGCGATGACGAACGGCCCCTCCCAGGGGGGCGTGAGCTTGTGTCGACCTCGGGCGTCTTGTCGTAGCCGAAGCACCAGGTCGCCCACCTGGAGGTCTCGGGACTGGACCCCTCGGGTGTGATAGCGTCGCATGGACTGTTGGTACCGCGCCGAGTGTAGTAAGGCCTTGTCCCAAGCCTCTTCCAGCTGGTCCAGCGAGTCTTCTCGACTAGCTTGGTTGCTTTGGTCGGCGTAGGCCCTCGTCCTCGGGGAACCGTATTCCAGGTCCGTGGGCAAGATGGCTTCGGCCCCATAGACCAGAAAGAACGGCATGAAGCCCGTGGCTCGGCTCAGTGTTGTTCTCAGGCTCCAGACCACCGAGGGGAGTTCCTTCATCCATCGCTTGCCGAACTTGTTGAGGTTGTTGTAAATCCGAGGCTTGAGTCCTTGTAGAATCATGCCGTTGGCACGCTCTACTTGCCCATTCGTCATGGGATGAGCCACGGCGGCCCAGTCCACCCGAATGTGGTGATCCTCGCAGAAGTCCAGGAACTTTCTGCTGGTGAATTGGGTGCCGTTGTCGGTGATGATGGAGTTCGGGACCCCGAAACGATGGATGATGTTGGTGAAGAACGCCACTGCCTGCTCGGACCTGATGCTGTTCAGGGGTTGGACCTCGATCCACTTGGAAAATTTGTCGATGGCGACCAACAGGTGCGTGTAGTCCCCGGGTGCCTTCTGCAAGGGGCCGACGAGGTCCAGACCCCACACAGCAAAAGGCCATGTGATGGGTATCGTCTGCAGAGCCTGAGCGGGCAGGTGGGTCTGCCTTGCATAGAACTGACACCCTTCGCAGGCGCGGACAATTCTAGTGGCAGTCGGCCACCACCGTCGGCCAGTAGAAACCTTGTCGGAAAGCATTTCCGACAAGGGCTCGAGGTGCTGCGTGGTGGCCGCAAGCCCCCGAGTGTATTTCTCGGAGGAGTTCCTAACCTTCGGTGGTGGAGATGCATCGCTGGTGGATGCCTGAGGGGCTGCTGTGGTAGAGCTCCTTCCCATCCCCCAGCAAGACGAAAGACTTGGCGCGCCGCGCCAACCGCCGAGCTTTGGCTTGGTCAAGGGGCAGCTCCCTTCGGTGGAGATATTGCAGGTACGGGGTCTGCCAGCTTTGATTAGGCGTGACCTCGCTCAGGTCCCCCCTCGACGCGCAGTGCCTCACCCTCGGGGGCCGAGGGTACCTCGGGCCGAATCGAGGGTGCCTCGGGCCGAGCCGAGGGTGGCTCGGGCGTGTCGTCGATCTTGACGAAGGGTTGATGCAGATCTCGGGAGAAGACGTCCGGGGGAACCGTTGTTCGCCCCGAGGCTATTTTAGCCAGCTCGTCCGCAGTCTCGTTGTAGCGCCGGGCGATGTGGTTGAGCTCGAGCCCGTAGAACTTGTCTTCCAGGCGCCGAACCTCATCGCAGTAGGCCTCCATCTTCGGGTCGCGGCAGTGGGAGTTCTTAATGACTTGGTCGATGACGAGCTGCGAGTCACCGCGAGCGTCGAGGCGTCGGACCCCTAGCTCGACGGCGATCCGCAACCCGTTGACCAGAGCCTCGTACTCAGCTACATTGCTGGACGCCGGGAAGTGGAGGCATAGCACGTAGCGTAGGTGCTTCCCGAGGGGCAAGATGAAGAGTAGGCCTGCGCTGGCTCCTGTCTTCATCAGCGATCCATCGAAGAACATGGTCCAGAGCTCCGATTGTATCGGAGCTGTTGGTAGCTGGGTGTCGACCCATTCAGCCATGAAGTCCGCCAAGACCTGGGATTTGATGGCCTTCCGAGGGGCGAACGAGATTGTTTCGCCCATGATTTCCACCGCCCACTTTGCAATCCTACCCGAGGCCTCTCGGCAATGGATGATCTCCCCCAGGGGGAAGGATGACATCACAGTTACCGGATGAGACTCGAAGTAGTGTCGCAACTTCCGCCGTGTCAGGATCACCGCGTACAGCAGCTTCTGAACTTGTGGGTAGCGGATTTTGGTTTCGGACAGTACCTCGCTGATGAAGTAGACTAGCCTCTGAACGGGCAATGCATGCCCCTCTTCTTGTCTCTCAACCACAATCGCGGTGCTAACCACCTGAGTGGTCGCGGCGACGTAGACCAAGAGGGCTTCTCCGGCAGCTGGGGGCACCAAGATAGGCGCCTTCGTGAGGAGCGCCTTCAGGTTCCTGAGGGCTTCCTCGGCCTCAGGGGTCCAAGTGAAGCGCTCGGCCTTCCTTAAGAGGCGGTACAGGGGTAGACCTCTTTCGCCGAGGCGTGAGATGAAGCGGCTCAGAGCCGCGAGACATCCCATGACCCTCTGTACGCCTTTCAAGTCCTGGATGGGCCCCATGCTGGTGATGGCTGCAATCTTCTCCGGGTTTGCTTTGATGCCCCGCTCGAAGACGATGAACCCCAAGAGCATGTCTCGGGGCACCCCGAAGACACACTTTTCGGGATTGAGCTTGACGCCTTTCGCCTTGAGACATCGGAATGTCACTTCAAGGTCGGAAAGGAGGTCGGAGGCTTTCCTCGTCTTGACTACGATGTCATCGACGTAGGCCTCGACCGTGCGGCCAATGTGCTCGCCGAACACATGGTTCATGCACCGCTGGTACGTCGCGCCCGCATTCCCCAAGCCGAACGGCATGGTGACATAGCAGTACGTGCCGAAGGGCGTGATGAAAGAAGTCGCGAGCTGGTCAGACTCTTTCATCCTGATTTGGTGATACCCTGAATAGGCATCGAGGAAAGACAGGGATTCACACCCAGCAGTGGAATCCACGATCTGATCGATGCGAGGCAGAGGGTAGGGAACCTTCGGACATGCTTTGTTCAGACCAGTGTAGTCTACACACATCCGCCATTTCCCCCTTTCTTTCTCACAAGCACAGGGTTGGCGAGCCATTCGGGATGGAATACCTCTTTGATGAACCCTGCCGCCATTAGCTTGTGGATCTCCTCGCCTATGGCTCTGCGCTTCTCCTCGTCGAATCGGCGCAGAGGTTGCTTGACGGGTCGGGCTCCGGCCCGGATGTCCAGCGAGTGCTCGGCGACATCCCTCGGTATGCCGGGCATGTCCGAGGGACTCCACGCGAAGACGTCGGTGTTCACGCGGAGAAAGTCGACGAGCACTGCTTCCTATTTGGGACCGAGCCTGGAGCCGATCCGGACTTGCTTGGAGGCGTCGTTGCTGGGGTCGAAGGGGACGGACTTAACCGTCTCCGCTGGCTCGAAGTTGCCGGGATGACGCTTCACGTCTGGCACCTCCTTAGAGAGGCTCTCTAGGTCAGCGATGAGGGCCTCGGCGTACTCCACGCACTCCACGTCGCATTCGAACGCGTGTTTGTACGTGGGGCCGACGGTGATGACCCCGTTGGGGCCTGGCATCTTGAGCTTGAGGTAGGTGTAGTTGAGCAGGGCCTCCCCAATACCGCGTGGTAGGTTCCTCGGAACCCGACCACCTCGAACGTCAGGGTCTCCCTTCGAAAGTTGGAGGGTGTTCCGAAGCAGACGGCAAGATCGAGTTGTCCGAGGGGCTGGACGCGCTTCCCAGGGATGAGCCCATGGAAAGGCGCAGCGCCCGCCTGGACCGAGGACAGATCGATACGCAGAAGCCCGAGGGTCTCGGCGTAGATGATGTTGAGGCTGCTGCCTCCGTCCATGAGGACCTTGGTGAGCCTGACGTCGCTGATGACGGGGTCGACGACGAGCGGGTATTTCCCTGGGCTCGGCACATGGTCAGGGTGGTCGGCCTGGTCGAAGGTGATGGGCTTGTCGGACCAGTCTAGGTAGACTGGCGCCGCCACCTTCACCGAACAGACCTCCCGACGCTCTTGCTTGCGGTGCCGAGCCGAGGCGTTCGCCGCTTGCCCGCCGTAGATCATGAAGCAATCGCGGACCTCGGGGAACTCTCCTGCCTGGTGATCTTCCTTCTTGTCGTCGTCGCGGGCCCTGCCACCCTCCGCGGGTGGCCCGGCCCTATGGAAGTGGCGCCGAAGCATGACGCACTCCTCAAGGGTGTGCTTGACGGGCCCCTGATGATAGGGGCACGGCTCCTTGAGCATCTTGTCGAAGTGGTTGGGACCTCCTAGGGGTTTTCGAGGGTTCTTGTACTCGGCGGCGGCGACAAGGTCCGCGTCGGCGGCGTCGCGTTTCGCTTGCGACTTCTTCTTGCCCTTCTTCTTGGTGCCACGCTGAGTTGACGCCTCGGGAGCATCTTCCGGTGGGCGGCCTTGGGGCTGCTTGTCCTTCTGGAAGATAGCCTCGACCGCTTCTTGGCCGGAGGCGAACTTGGTGGCGATGTCCATCAGCTCGCTCGCCCTGGTGGGGGTCTTGCGACCCAGCTTGCTCACCAGGTCGCGGCAGGTGGTGCCGGCGAGGAACGCGCCGATGACGTCCGAGTCGGTGATGTTGGGCAGCTCGGTGCGCTGCTTCGAGAATCACCGGATGTAGTCCCGGAGAGACTCTCCCAGCTGCTATTGGCAGCTTCGGAGGTCCTAGGAATTCCCGGGGCGCACGTACGTGCCCTGGAAATTGCCGGCGAAAGCTTGGACTAGGTCGTCCCAGTTGGAGATCTGCCCCGGAGGTAGGTGCTCCAACCAGGCGTGAGCGGTGTCGGAGAGGAACAGGGGGAGGTTGCGGATGATGAGGTTGTCATTGTCCGTTCCACCCAGCTAGCAGGCCAGATGGTAGTCCGCGAGCCACAGTTCCGGTCTCGTCTCCCCTGAGTACTTTGTGATTGTAGTCGGGGGTCAGAACCGGGTCGGGAACAGCGCCCGTCGTATGGCCCGGCTGAAGGCCTGCGGACTAGGTGGTTTGGGCGAGGGACTCCGATCCTCCCCGCTGTCGTAGCGTCTATGACGGAACCTCCCAAGTAATTAGGCCCACCTACAGTTGTCCTTGTCCAACGGACTTCAGACAACCCTGTAGGTGCCCCTGAATTACTCGACAAGTTCGGTATCTTTTCTTACCTTACCAGGAACGATTCACCCGTCTTGCAAACGTTACAGAACATCGGAGGTAAAGAATTGCGGAAGCGATTACATAATTCACATTTATTTAAAAGCAAGCTCAAGTTGTTTTATTACAGACCAGAACTAAAAACGAGTGCAGAGTAGTAATATTATACAAACCAAGGGAGGCAAAAACCCCTCCCGATAAGTTTTAAGCAAAAGATCCTATGTGGAGGACCAAGTCCTCCCGTACTTCAGTCTTGTTTTTCTTCCTTGGGAACCACCTTGGCACAGAAGCAGCAGAAATCTGCTACTTGCTCACCTAAAAACAACGAAGGGATAAACCCTGAGTATGGAATTACTCAGCAAGTCTTACCCGTCTAAAGAAAAGACTCTCAAGGGTATGCTGGTTATATGGGAGTCAAGGTAAGGCTTTTCAATAATCAGAGACTCAGTTTTGCAGAAAAAGCTTACTAAAGTGGATCCTTAAAAATCCAATTTTATTTGTCAAGTTAAGTTCAATTACCTGCAACTAGAGTTCTTTCTATCCTAGTTCAATCACTGGTCCTGCACTAGCCAATTTCTTAACAAAAACCCATCATCTTTAGTGGAATGCTACGTGTAGGGCAGTGACCAAGTCTTCATAACCGCGAAGGTACGGCGATCCGAATCGATTATACTCAGCTGAGGATCTCCAATCACACGACATATGTAGCACTTAACCCTTGCATATGTCAACCCGCCACTGGGGTTCTTAAGACCGGATCAGGTTCACGCAAACCGAGAGCACAGATACACCACCGTCCAGCCTCTTGCCACGGAGGGTACACGCTACTCTCGCCACCGCTCCACGCCCATTTCGTGTTATCTTGTTCCGGCCTTAGTCTGCCCGAAGCAAGGCTTACCCATGACGAGGCATGTGACCAGTTAAAGGGTCCTCGATCATCAAGCCTACATCGAGACGGTCCTTAATCGACTCAGACGGAGACACTACACCGAGACTCTCTTCTCGTGCAAGTCACCCGCCCGGTCTCAGCTTAATCATTTAACCCCGAAGGTTGGTACCTGACAGAGGTACATCTTTTCCGATGTTGAATCCATCACGGCCGTGATGGATTCACCATCAAGTTTTATTTTCGAAAACATCCCACCCACTTTTGCCACATCATATTTTGTAAAAACAAAACATTTTGTTTTGTTCTAAAGCAATGCTAAGCATAGTAAAACCTTTTTGTAAAAACAGGGTTCCAAGGCAGGTAATCAACGAAGGTAATGCAGGAACTGTTTAATCAATCAACTCCTATCACCTAATGCAGCATTCAAGTGAGAAAGATTTTAAAAACATCAAGGAAGGTGGCAAATGCACCGGGGCTTGCCTTTGTTATCAGGTGAGTCCTGCTCGGATCCACAAATATTGAAATAAAAGCAGTTGCCTGCTTCAGGATCTAAGGATGGTGGTATCCCTTCTTCAGTGACTTCTTCTTCTTCTTCGTGTTCTAACATAACCATATACATGCATAAGAATGAGTGCCATGGGATGCTCATGAGGATGCAAAGATAATATAACTTATTATTTAAGTCTTGAGTACCACTTTCCTTCACGGTACTCCGAGAACCTAGGGTTTCCGGAGTCGGTAAAGGAGTTCATAGGGCAGGGGGGTGGTTTTGGGTTTAGTGATCAAACAAGGTCCAAATCAACCCAAATTCTACTCAAGGCTTCTAAATATTGTTTTAAGTGCCCATAAAAAGTTTGGGCATTTTTGGACTTACCAATTATTTTCTAAAAATCCATAACTAATACTTTTAACTACTTTAAATACCCTAAAATTTCTTATTTCCACTAAAAATCACAAAACTATTTTTACTAAATACTAGAGAAAATAACAAGCCTAAGAAAATTAGTTTCACAATTTTATCATTTTCCTAGCATTTTCTATAATTGTTTTGGCTTTGGAGATAAAAGAAAAAGACAAATTGATGAATAGTACTGGGCTGCTTTCAGCCCAGTAGCCCAGCACAGAGGGAGAAAGCGCCCGCGCCCGGGAGGTTTTGCAGAACGGCCCCCGCGCTTCAGTCAAACTGCGAATGGGTTCGGGCACTATTTGTAACAGTCACTGACCGTTACAAAAAGACCCCTGCACATCTACCTATTCATGGTTGGAAGTCCACGACGGCACTCGTGCACAGCCGAGCTCCGGCGAGCACTAGCGCCGGCCGATTAGGACAACGGCAGGGTTCTTCGAGCAGCGGACACTAAATCAGTACTATCCCGAGCATTTGCCCCAAATCAATTGCAAGGATGGCTACTAGGTTTGCTCTGGCCGCAGTGACCGTGGACCCTGCGGGCAGATGAATGTGTTCCCATCGATTCATGGCAGTCTAGTTCAATTGGATGGTTTGGAGAGCATCAAGGGCACATGAGAATGCTAGAACAAGACTGAGGATGACAGTATCGGACCTGATTTGCGCTGGCCGCGGCGAGGTGTTCTTCGCGGTGGCGGAAAGTGGATTTGGGGAGAATTCCAAATTCGCGGATTCCAGTGAACGACTGCGGCTGATTCGTGGTGGCTGGACAGCTTACTACCCTACGGAGTTTGGGGAGGGGTCAATTTATAGTGTTAGCGGGCGGTGGCCGCTAATTTGAACGAAGATGGGCGGCGGCCGGAGATAGGGAAGAATCCCTAGCGCGGTGAGTTCGTGGCTAACGGCATGGCAAGCTCACCGGCGTTGATTTGACGGCTATGAGAAGCCACGACGACGCGGTGGAAACCAAAGCCACGCGGCAGGCCACGGCGAAGGCACGACGGCGGTGAAAAGCTTTATCCACGGCTGTAACCAGGGGAGGCACGGCGACGAGCCGGAATGGCGTCCAGCGCAGGGGAGACGATATTTTTCCACCCAAATCGTTATCTTCAAGCCCGGTGCACGAATCAGGACGGCGGCGGCGCAAATCTTCGCGCAGAGAGGTCGCCGGCGGTGAGGATATGGCGCTGGCGGTCTGATCTTCGACAGAGCACCGTACCATGGCTAAAACTTGATTCAGTCGCCTGACAGTCAATGTTTGGGCCATTATTTCTCTGATTTTCAAATGGCAACACACCCAGTGATCTATAGCAAAGTTGTAGTGCTATAATCCATCTATGTCTTTTCTATAATGTGTACTCACAAAAAGCCACTGGATTCCTATCAAAATCGAGCTCAAAGTTGATCTCACAGCACTGTTAATCTGTATTTCAGACTGAATCAGTTTGACAGTCCATCTTTGCTTGGGTTTTTCTCCAAATTTCTCATAAGATCATGGCTTGAATCCTTAAACAAAGTTGTTCTCCTATGTTTAGTCTTCAACTTTGATGTGGTGACTTAGGACAAATTCTCAATAATTTGGAAGATCCAATGCTCCAAAGTTGAGCTTACTAATCTGAAATTCAGACTTAGAGAAATCTCAATTGGGGGTCCTTTTTGCATTTGAGTCCAAAACTCAACATTTGGCTTTCAAGTCCACACATTTGTGAACCTAGGGACTTAAGAAACTTATTTGGCTTGGTTTTTGCACTTTAGCCCAAAAGTGGACTAATTTTGCACATAAGCCCCTAGGGTTTGGTTTTAGGGTTTTCCAGGGTTTCAATTAGGGTTTCTGGTATCCCAGGGGTATAAATGTGACTCCACTTTGTTTTTGGGGATATTTTATGACCCTTACCCCAAAGTCTTTAGGTTTTCTCACTTGGGTTAAGTTTTACCCCTTTAATCCCTATTTAGGGTTAAGTTTCCTATCCAGGGTGCTATTTGCAAAAACACTTAAACAATACAACTTGTTTGAAATTTTTGCCTAGTGAATGCACTCTAGGTGTATCAAACATATGCAATGCCAATGTTATGATGTCATGCTCAAGTTTTAGTTATAGTAACACCAGGGGTGTTACATCCTTCCCCCCCATAAAAGAATCTCGTCCCGAGATTTAAAGTCCTAGGGTGAGTAATGGAAAAGGAAATGTGTCATGTTTTTATTTCCTCATTTCTGGTACAAGGTAGGGTGGTGTGGGATTCACTCCTTTATTGCAATAACTATATACACTT
Organism: Zea luxurians; assembly: GCA_029449295.1. Taxonomy (NCBI): domain Eukaryota; kingdom Viridiplantae; phylum Streptophyta; class Magnoliopsida; order Poales; family Poaceae; genus Zea; species Zea luxurians. The sequence continues at coordinate 21,662,942 of JAOPSE010000003.1, forward strand.
TACAAATTACATGAGGCTAGAAAGCCTGGGAAATTCTTATTCAAGAAGTCTTGAGTTTCCCACGTAGCCTCTTCCTCAGAATGCTGGTTCCATTGTACCTTGTAGAACTTGAGAGTCTTTCTTCGGGTAACCTTGTCCTTTTGATCCAGAACTCGAATAGGATGTTCCGAGTATGTTAAGTCTGGTTCCAGGACAACATCTGTCACTTCAATGGTTCGATCGGGAACCCGAAGACACTTCTTCAATTGCGATACATGGAACACATTATGTACAGCAGACAATGTTTCGGGAAGTTGAAGTCGATACGCCACTGGCCCATATCTTTGAAGAATAGGAAATGGACCAATGTACCTGGGTGCAAGTTTTCCCTTTACCCCGAAACGCGATACTCCCTTCATTGGTGAAACCTTTAAGTAGACGTAGTCTCCTTCTACGAAGTATAAGGGCATTCGTCGTTTGTCTACATAACTCTTCTGACGAGCTTGTGCTTTCTTTAGATTATGAATAATTTTCCTGAACCTTATCCTCGGTTTCTTTCACTAGATCAGGTCTAAAGAAGCACCTCTCACCAGGTTCAGACCAGTTTAGCGGAGTCCAACACCGTCGTCCATATAAAGCTTCAAAGGGTGCCATCTGGATACTGTCTTGATAGCTATTATTATATGAAAACTCCGCCAAAGGTAAACATTCATCCCATTTCTGTGAGAAATCCAGGACACATGCCCGCAGCATATCTTCAAGTATCTGATTCACTCTCTCAGTTTGTCCACTGGTTTGAGGATGATAGGCCGAACTGTGGAGCAGTTTAGTACCCAGGAATTTATGAAGTTCTTCCCAGAATTTAGATACAAATTGTGGTCCACGATCCTGACACTATAGTCTTTGGAACACCATGCAAACTGAGAATACGAGCGATGTACAACTCCGCATAGGTAATGACGGGATATTTTACTTTGACAGGGAGGAAGTGGGCGATCTTGGTAAGTCGATCAATGATAACCCAAATAGAGTCATATCCTTTTGCGGTCCTGGGCAATCCCACAATGAAGTCCATGCTTATGTCTTCCCATTTCCATGTTGGTATTGGTAATGACTGCAATGGACCGGCAGTTTTCATGTGTATGGCCTTGACACGTCTGCAAGTGTCACACTTAGCCACATAGCGTGCAATTTCAATTTTCATCTTCGTCCACCAGTAGTACTGCTTTAGATCATGGTACATCTTAGTGCTTCCCGGATGAATAGAATAGCGACTAAGATGCGCTTCATCTAAGATTTGCTGGCGGAGTTCTTCATTCTTTGGCACTACTATGCGGTTGTTAAACCATAACACACCTTGATCATCTTCCTTGAAACATTTGGCTATTCCAGCCCTTATCTTTTCTTGTATGTGCTTCATACCCAGATTATCCTTTTGAGCATCAATTATCCTTTGCAAAATGGTTGACTCAAGCTTTAGCTGATTCAGAGTCCCTTGTTGGATTATCCCCAGGTTTAGCTTCTCCATTTCTTGACATAAGGTGTTCTCGGAGGTCTTCGCCATAAGACAGTGGCAGGAAGTCTTACGACTCAATGCATCTGCCACCACATTGGCCTTGCCTAGGTGATAATGGATCTCTAGTTCATAGTCCTTAATGAGCTCAAGCCATCGTCTTTGCCTCATATTTAATTCTGACTGGGTGAAGATGTACTTCAAACTTTTATGATCTGTATATATGTGACAGATATTTCTCAGCAGATAGTGACGCCATATTTTCAGGGCATGAACCACAGCAGCTAGCTCCAGATCATGAGTTGGATAATGCTCCTCATGTCGGCGCAACTGCCTTGAAGCATACGCAATTACTCGGCCTTCTTGCATCAGTACACAGCCGAGCCCACTGCCAGATGCATCACAATATACATCAAAAGGCTTAGTGATGTCCGGTTGAGCCAATATCGGAGCAGTGGTTAATAATGTCTTCAATTGCTCAAAGGCTTCATTACACTTAGAAGACCAATTGAATTTAATATCATTCTTCAATAAACTTGTGATTGGCTTCACAAGCTTAGAAAAATCGGGTATGAATCTGCGATAATATCCAGCTAGTCCAAGAAAACTCCGGACTTGGTGAACAGTGGTTGGGGGTTTCCACTCCAGAATATCTTTGACCTTGCTAGGATCTACCGCAATTCCTTTAGCTGATAACACGTGCCCCAAAAATTGAATTTCCTCCAGCCAGAACGCGCACTTGCTGAACTTGGCATACAGCTGATGTTCCCTCAGGCGTGTTAATACAATCCGTAGATGCTGAGCATGCTCCTCTTCATTTTTAGAGTATATCAAAATATCATCGATGAAGACCACCACGAACTGGTCCAACTCGGACATGAACACCGATTTCATCAAATAGGTGAAGTGGGCAGGAGCATTTGTGAGCCCGAAAGACATTACCAAGTATTCAAACAATCCATACCGCGTAGTAAATGCGGTCTTCGGTATATCCTCGGGCCGAATACAGATTTGGTGATAGCCCGACCTGAGATCAATCTTAGAAAATACCCTTGCCCCAGTCAGTTGATCAAATAAGATGTCGATCCTTGGAAGAGGGTACTTATTCTTGATGGTGGCCTCATTTAGGGGTCGATAATCCACGCACATCCGCAAGGTTTGATCCTTCTTCTTAACAAAAATGGCGGGGCAACCCCATGGGGACGAGCTTGGCCGGATAAATCCCTTATTCAGTAGATCTTGTAATTGAATCTTCAATTCTGCCAACTCATTAGGGGGCATACGGTACGATCTTCGGGAGATAGGAGCCGTACCGGGTTTTAGCTCGATTACGAATTCTACATCTCTTTCAGGGGGCAGTCCAGGCAAATCTTCCGGAAATACATCTGGAAACTCACATACTACCGGAATGTTCTTGATCTCCGGTACAATGGTTTCAAATATTCTACCAGAAGCTTTGGCTGGATTGGTTTTGGGGAGAGACAAAAGAATTTCTTCTTGATTATAGCTCAACCTGACAGTTCTGAGTTCAGTGTTGAGGATTGCCTTGTGTTGGGTTAACCAATTCATACCCAAAATTACATCTATATCCTGGCCTTTCAGAACAATCATGTTAGCAGGAAAGTTCCGTCCGGCCATTGTTACTGGCACTTCATAGGCCACTTCTCTAGTAAAAATGTGTCCCCCAGGTGAATGAATTTTAAATCCCTCTCTTGATTCATGGCATGCAATGTGATGTTGCTCCACAAATTTCTTGCTAATGAAGGTATGCGAAGAACCAGAATCAAAAAGAATAATTGCAGGGTGACTGGCCACGGGAAACGTACCCATCATCACCAGGCTCTCCTTGTGACGGAACCTCCCAAGTAATCAGGCCCACCTACAGTTGTCCTTGTCTAACAGACATCAGACACCCTGTAGATGTTCCTCGGTTACTTGACAAGCTCGGTATCTTTCCTTACCTCACCAGGAACGTTTCACCCGTCTTGCAGACATTACAGACCATCGGAGATGAAGATATGCGGAAGCGAATTACATAAACTTACATTTATTTCCAAAAGCAAGCTCGAGTTAGTTTATTACAGACCAGTTTAAAAGTGAGTGCATAGAAGTATTAATTATACAAACCAGGGAGACACAAACTTCTCCCGAAAAACAAAAGATCCTAAGTGGAGGACCGAATCCTCCCGCACTTCAGTCTTGGTTTTCTTCTTTGGGAACCACCTTAGTACAGAAGCAGCAAAAGTCTGCTACTTCCCCACCTAAAAACAACAAAGGGATAAACCCTGAGTATGGAATTACTCAGCAAGTCTTACCCGACTAAGGAAAAGACTCTCAAGGGTATGCTGGTTATAGGGAGTCAAGGTAAGGCTTCTCAATAATCAAGGACTCTGTTTTGCAGAAATGCTTACTAAAGTGGATCCTTAAAAATCCAATTTTATTTGTCAAGTTAGGTAAAATTACCTGCACTAGAGTTCTTTCTACCCTAGTTCAATCACTGGTCCTGCACTAGCCAATTTCTTTAACAAAAACCCATCATCTTTAGTGGAATGCTACGTGTAAGTCAGTGGCCAAGTCTCCATAACCGCGGAGGTACGGCGATCCGAATCGATTATACTCAGCTGAGGATCTCCAATCACACGACATATGTAGCACTTAACCCTTGCATATGTCAACCCGCCACCGGGGTTCTTAAGACCGGATCAGGTTCACGCAAACCGAGAGCACAGATACACCACCGTCCAGCCTCTTGCCACGGAGGGTACACGCTACTCTCGCCACCGCTCCACTCCCATTTCGTGTTATCTTATTCCGGCCTTAGTCTGCCCGAGGCAAGGCTTACCCATGACGAGGCATGTGACCAGTTAAAGGGTCCTCGGTCAGCAGGCCTACATCGAGACGGTCCTTAATCGACTCAGACGGAGACACTACACCGAGACTCTCTTCTCGTGCAAGTCACCCGCCCGTTCTCAGCTTAATCATTTCAAACCCAAAGTTTGGTACCTGGCAGAGGTACATCTTTTCCGATGTTGAATCCATCATGGCCATGATGGATCCACCATCAAGTTTTGTTTTTGAAAACAACCCTCCCCACTTTGCCAACATCTTTTGTAAAACAAATCCTTTTGTTTTTCTAAAGCAATACTAAGCATAGTAAAACCTTTTTGTAAAAATAGGTTTTCAGGATCAAGGAAGGTAATGCAGGAATTGTTTAATCAATCAACTCCTATTACCTAATGCAGCAAGCAAGTGAGAAAGATTTTAAAAACATCAAGGGAGGTGGCAAATGCACCGGGGCTTGCCTTTGTTATCCGGTGTGTCTTGCTCGGATCCATAGATATCGAAATAAAAGCAGTTGTCTGCTTGAGGATCAGAGGTGGGTGGTATCCCCTCTTCAAAAACTTCTTCTTCTTCTTCTTGCTCTAATATAATCATATACATGCATAAGAATGGATGTCATGGAATGCTCATGAGGATGCAAAGGTAACATAAACTTATTATTTATGTCTTGAGTACAACTTTCCTTCACGGTACTCCGAGAACCTAGGGTTTCCGGAGTCAGTAAAGGAGTTCATGGAGCAGGGGGGGTGGTTTTGGGTTTAGTGATCAAACAAGGCCCAAATCAAACCAAACTCTACCCATGGCTTCTAAATAATGTGAAAAGCTCACATAAAAAGTTTGGGAAATTTTGGACTTATTATTTATTTTCTAAAAATCCAGAACCAATGGTTTAGGCTATTTTAAATATCCTAAAATTCCCTATTTATCCTAAAAATCACGAAACTATTTTTATTAAATTCTAGGGAAATTAACAAACCTAGGAAAATTGGTCTCATAATTTTACCATTTTTCTATAATTTTTAACAGGTTTCTAAAGCTCTATGGAAAAAGAAAAAGGAAAAACTTTAACAGTAACGGGCCGAAACCAGCCCAGGTCGGCCCAACAGCAGCAGAATCGCGCCCGCGCCCGCGCGCGCGATGGCGGCTTTGCAGAAAAGCCCTCGAGGTTTCATCTAACAGGAAGTGGGTTCGGTTACTATTTCTCCAAGTCGCTGACACATCACAGAAAGACCCCTACGTTTCTATCTATTCTGCGTTTCAAGTCCTCGACGGCGTTCAAGCGTGGCCGTGCTCCGGCGAGCAGCTACGCCGGCCGATTGAGGCTAAGACCGGTGCTAATCTTCGGCTGAGACCAAATTCGAGTCCCTATGAACGTTTTCCCCAACTAAATTGCATTATTGGTGGGCTAGGGAGCTCCGGCCACGGTGGCCGTAAGCACAACGGCAACATGAGCGTGTTCCCGGCGACCCGAGAGCCTTTAGCTTAATTCCATGGCTCGGCAAGCATCACGGAGGTGGGAGGGTACTCAAACGAAGTAGCAGAGGACCGGGGCTGACCTGTGGAGGGCTGACCACGGTGAGCTCACTTCTACGGCGGCGGAGAACCGAATTGGGGGAAACACGAAATTCTAGCTCGTCGGTGATCAACTGGAGGCAATACGGGGTGTCGAGGTGCTTGACTACCATACGGACCTAGGGGCACGCTCAATTTATAGGCACCAGGGGCGGTGACCGGTGAATTTCAAGGAGACGCGCGGCGGTCGGAGAGGAGGAAGAAGCGTTGGCTGCGGTGAATACGTGTCCACCGCCGTGGCAACTCTCTCGGCGTTGATGGGACAGTCAAAGGGCGTTACGGCGGTGCTGTGAACCGGCTAGGCCACGCGGCGCACGGTCGGACAGCGGCGGTCGACGGCGAACTTATCGCCAGCCGCAAAGCAGTAGAGGAAGCCGGGGGGGTCGTCGGAGTGGTGGCCAGCTCACCGGTGACGAGGACCTTACCGCGACAGACTTATCTAGTGACCGCCGAGCACGAATCACAGCGACGACGATCGACGGCGACGGCTACCGGCGACGGGCACGAGAAAGATCTTCTTCAGGTTAACGGTTACTGTACCATGGCCATAGTTCATCAGTGCACCTGACCGAGCGAGTTTAGAGTCATTTTTCTCCAGATTTCATGTGACAACAGGTCCAAGTCTCTGCACCAAAGTTGTAGTGCTACATACCAGCTACAACTCAACTATAGGACTTGATCACATTTGAGCACTGGATCCAAATCAAAATCAAGCTCAAAGTTCACCCCATAGCACTGTAACTCTGAAATTCAACTTCAAGCAGTCTGACAGCCAGTTTTGGACTAGGTTTTTCTCCAAATTTTTCATAACAACAATGCTTGCATCCTTAAGCAAAGTTGTTCTCCTTTGATGGGTCTTCAACTTTGATGTGGTGACCTAGGGTAAAAACTCTATATTCTGAAAGATACAAGGCTCCAAAGTTGAGCCCATTCACTAACTTTCAGACTTAGAATAAAACTCAAAGGAGGTCCATTTTGCATTTTAGTCCAAAACTTAGGGTTTGGCCTTCACATCCACATATTTGTGATCCAATTGACTTAACACACTTATTTGACTTGGTTTTTGCACTTTAGCCCAAAAGTGGACTAATTTTACACTTAGGTCCCTAGGGTTTGGTTTTAGGGTTTCCGAGGGTTCCAATTAGGGTTTCTGGCATTCCAGGGGTATAAATGTGATTCAACTTAGTGTTTGGGGATATTTTATGACTTTTCTCACAAGCCCTAAAGTTTTTCTCAACTTGGGTTAAGTTTTACCCCTTTAATCACTATTTAGAGTTAAGTCCCTTAACCAGGGTCCTATTTGTAAAACTTTAAAACAATACAACTTATTTGAAATTTTTGCCTAGTGGATGCACTCTAGGTGTGTCAAACATATGCCATGCCCATGCTTAAGATGTCATGCTCAAGTTTTAGTTATAGTAACACCAGGGGTGTTACATCCTTCCCCCCATAAAAGAATCTCGTCCCGAGATTTAAAGTCCTAGGGTGAGTAATGGAAAAGGAAATGTGTCATGTTTTTATTTCCTGATTTCTGGTACAAGGCAGGGGTGGTGTGGGGGTCCATTCCTTTACTATACAGCTATACAAACTTTACAACTTACAAGAGGCTAGAAAGCCTGGGAAATTCTTATCTAAGAAGTCTTGGGTTTCCCATGTAGCCTCATCTTCCGAATGCTGGTTCCACTGTATTTTATAAAACTTGAGAGTCTTTCTCCGGGTAACCCTGTCCTTTTGGTCCAGAACTCGAATAGGGTGTTCCGAGTATGTTAAGTCCGGTTCCAGGACAACATCTGTCACTTCAATGGTTCGATTGGGAACCCGTAGACACTTCTTCAATTGTGATACATGGAACACATTATGCACAGCAGACAATGTTTCGGGGAGTTGGAGTTGATACGCTACTGGCCCATATCTTTGAAGAATAGGGAATGGACCAATGTACCTGGGTGCAAGTTTTCCCTTTACCCCGAAACGCGATACTCCCTTCATTGGTGAAACCTTTAAGTAGACGTAGTCTCCTTCTAAGAAGAATAAGGGCATTCGCCGTTTGTCTGCATAACTCTATTGTCGAGTCTGAGCTTTCTTCATATTATGAATGATTTTCTGAACCTTTTCTTCGACCTCTTTCACCATATCAGGCCTAAAGAAATACCTTTCTCCAGGTTCAGACCAATTTAGCGGAGTTCGACACCGTCGCCCATATAAAGCTTCAAAAGGTGCCATCTGGATACTTTCTTGATAACTGTTATTATATGAAAACTCCGCTAAGGGCAAACATTCATCCCATTTTGTTGAGAAATCCAGGACACATGCCCGTAGCATATCTTCAAGTATTTGGTTCACTCTCTCAGTCTGTCCACTGGTTTGAGGATGATAGGCCGAACTGTGGAGTAACTTAGTACCCAAAGATTTGTGAAGTGCTTCCCAAAACTTGGCTACAAATTGAGGTCCACGATCCGACACTATGGTCTTTGGAACACCATGCAGACTAAGAATACGAGCAATGTACAATTGGGCGTAGACAGTAACCGGGGAATTTGTCTTGACCGGCAGGAAGTGAGCAATCTTTGTAAGTCGATCAACAATCACCCAGATAGAGTCATACCCTTTTGCGGTCCTGGGCAATCCCACAATGAAGTCCATGCTTATGTCTTCCCATTTCCATGTTGGTATTGATAATGACTGCAATGGACCGGCAGTTTTCATGTGTATGACCTTGACACGTCTGCAAGTGTCACACTTAGCCACATAGCGTGCAATTTCAATCTTCATCTTCGTCCACCAGTAGTGCTGTTTTAGATCGTGATACATCTTAGTGCTTCCTGGATGAATAGAATAGCGGCTAAGATGCGCCTCATCTAAGATTTGTTGGCGGAGCTCTTCACTCTTCGGCACTACTATGCGGTTGTTAAACCATAACACACCTTGATTGTCTTCCTTGAAACATTTGGCTGCTCCAGCCTTTATCTTCTCTCGTATGTGTTTCATGCCCAGATTATCCTTTTGAGCATCAATTACCCTTTGCAAAATGGTTGACTCAAGCTTTAGCTGATTTAGAGTCCCTTGTTGGATTATCCCCAGGTTTAACTTCTCCATTTCTTGACATAAAGTGTTTTCGGAGGTCTTTACCAGAAGACAGTGGCAGGAAGTCTTACGACTCAATGCATCTGCCACCACATTGGCCTTGCCTTGGGTGATAATGGATCTCCAGTTCATAGTCTTTAATGAGCTCAAGCCATCGTCTTTGCCTCATATTTAACTCTGACTGGGTAAATATATACTTCAAACTCTTATGATCTGTATATATATGACAGATATTTCCCAGCAGATAGTGACGCCATATTTTTAGGGCATGAACCACAGCAGCTAGCTCTAAATCATGTGTTGGATAATGCTCTTCGTGTCGGCGTAACTGCCTTGAAGCATACGCAATTACTCGGCCCCCTTGCATCAGCACACAGCCGAGTCCACTGCCTGACGCATCACAGTATACATCAAAAGGCTTAGTGATGTCCGGTTGAGCCAATACCGGAGCAGTGGTCAATAGTGTCTTCAGTTGCTCAAAGGCTTCGTTACACTTAGAAGACCAATTAAACTTAGTATCATTTTTCAATAAACTTGTGATTGGCTTCACAAGCTTAGAAAAATCTGGTATGAATCTGCGATAATACCCAGCCAGTCCAAGAAAACTCCGGACTTGGTGAACAGTTGTTGGGGGTTTCCATTCCAGAATATCCTTGACCTTGCTAGAATCCTCTTCCTGCTTGTTGCTGAAGCTGCTGCTGACCCGCCATCTCCCTCAGGAAGCGGGTATTGTCGGCTGTAGCATTTACCAAGGCAGCGATTGCCTCGGCAAGCGTGGGTGGAACGGGAGGTGGATTCGGTGTAACATCCCGACCCCCGGATGTTCCGGCTGCGTCCTGTCCGCGAGTCCGGGTCGGCATCTGAGGCAAAAACATTTGAATAAACATAATATGCCAAAGAGACCTTCCATTTTACATTACTATAAAAAGTAATGATACAGACTCGATATTACATAACAGGATACATTACCCATTATACAAAAGTTCAACCTATTATACAACCGTACATTCTACAATACACTACTCTACTTCTATTACACCATTAGTCCTGCTTTCCGTTACTTTTGGCGGCCTCATCGTCAGGTGTGGGAGTCCAGATGTCAACCAACCTTAAAGAAGGAGGGGGTTCAAAAAGGTCTAACTCCCCACCCAACGCGCGTCCCGCAACGTGAGAGGGTCCGGCTTCCGCCTCAGCAGAGTGTGCAGGCACACTAGGGTGTAATTGTGAGTATAGTATATGGACTTCCTCATGCAACGTATTGCAGTAGACCTGCAGGTTGTCGACAGCTGAGCTAAGTTCTTTAATTCGGGCCTGAGCCCTTGCTTCCTTAGCACATGCCAGCATATGAGACTGTACTGCCCAGTCAAGTGCTAAGTCTCGATCAGCAAGCTGATCCCGCAGGTGACGGATGTCCCTTCTTAGTTCATTGATTCTATCTCCGTCTGCGACCCAAGCATTGGTCCTGTGTTGCAGCTCTGCTTGAAGTCGACTCACTCGGGCTTCAAGGTCTCCTATGGGGTCATTACTTCCACTGCTGCTACTTTCGTGTCGAGGGGCTAGTTGATGCCGGGGTACTCCAATTGGTCCCGTTGACTTACGTGCCGTTAGCCTTGTGCGTGGCGGCATCTTTCTAAGGGGGAAAATTTATTAATATAATTCTTAGCATGATACATGTGTAAGTACAGAATCAACCTTAGTCGATTCAACCTTCTATACATTGCACTCTTCCTATCTGGTCTTTAAGATAAACTCTTCAGAATACTTAGGTAAGAAGAGAAAAGAGTTTTTAGGTAAGACTTTCGAAAATCCTTTTGAAGATGCCTCATAATGTCTGCAAAGAAAGGCTACGCTCCGATACCAGTTGTGACGGAACCTCCCAAGTAATTAGGCCCACCTACAGTTGTCCTTGTCCAACGGACTTCAGACAACCCTGTAGGTGCCCCTGAATTACTCGACAAGTTCGGTATCTTTTCTTACCTTACCAGGAACGATTCACCCGTCTTGCAAACATTACAGAACATCGAAGGTAAAGAATTGCGGAAGCGATTACATAATTCACATTTATTTAAAAGCAAGCTCAAGTTGTTTTATTACAGACCAGAACTAAAAACGAGTGCAGAGTAGTAATATTATACAAACCAAGGGAGGCAAAAACCCCTCCTGATAAGTTTTAAGCAAAAGATCCTATGTGGAGGACCAAGTCCTCCCGTACTTCAGTCTTGTTTTTCTTCCTTGGGAACCACCTTGGCACAGAAGCAGCAGAAATCTGCTACTTGCTCACCTAAAAACAATGAAGGGATAAACCCTGAGTATGGAATTACTCAGCAAGTCTTACCCGTCTAAAGAAAAGACTCTCAAGGGTATGCTGGTTATATGGGAGTCAAGGTAAGGCTTTTCAATAATCAGAGACTCAGTTTTGCAGAAAAAGCTTACTAAAGTGGATCCTTAAAAATCCAATTTTATTTGTCAAGTTAAGTTCAATTACCTGCAACTAGAGTTCTTTCTATCCTAGTTCAATCACTGGTCCTGCACTAGCCAATTTCTTAACAAAAACCCATCATCTTTAGTGGAATGCTACGTGTAGGGCAGTGACCAAGTCTTCATAACCGCGAAGGTACGGCGATCCGAATCGATTATACTCAGCTGAGGATCTCCAATCACACGACATATGTAGCACTTAACCCTTGCATATGTCAACCCGCCACCGGGGTTCTTAAGACCGGATCAGGTTCACGCAAACCGAGAGCACAGATACACCACCGTCCAGCCTCTTGCCACTGGAGGGTACACGCTACTCTCGCCACCGCTCCACGCCCATTTCGTGTTATCTTGTTCCGGCCTTAGTCTGCCCGAAGCAAGGCTTACCCATGACGAGGCATGTGACCAGTTAAAGGGTCCTCGATCATCAAGCCTACATCGAGACGGTCCTTAATCGACTCAGACGGAGACACTACACCGAGACTCTCTTCTCGTGCAAGTCACCCGCCCGATCTCAGCTTAATCATTTAACCCCGAAGGTTGGTACCTGACAGAGGTACATCTTCTCCGATGTTGAATCCATCACGGCCGTGATGGATTCACCATCAAGTTTTATTTTCGAAAACATCCCACCCACTTTTGCCACATCATATTTTGTAAAAACAAAACATTTTGTTTTGTTCTAAAGCAATGCTAAGCATAGTAAAACCTTTTTGTAAAAATAGGGTTCCAAGGCAGGTAATCAACGAAGGTAATGCAGGAACTGTTTAATCAATCAACTCCTATCACCTAATGCAGCAATCAAGTGAGAAAGATTTTAAAAACATCAAGGAAGGTGGCAAATGCATCGGGGCTTGCCTTTGTTATCAGGTGAGTCCTGCTCGGATCCACAAATATCGAAATAAAAGCAGTTGCCTGCTTCAGGATCTAAGGATGGTGGTATCCCTTCTTCAGTGACTTCTTCTTCTTCTTCGTGTTCTAACATAACCATATACATGCATAAGAATGAGTGCCATGGGATGCTCATGAGGATGCAAAGATAATATAACTTATTATTTAAGTCTTGAGTACCACTTTCCTTCACGGTACTCCGAGAACCTAGGGTTTCCGGAGTCGGTAAAGGAGTTCATAGGGCAGGGGGGTGGTTTTGGGTTTAGTGATCAAACAAGGTCCAAATCAACCCAAATTCTACTCAAGGCTTCTAAATATTGTTTTAAGTGCCCATAAAAAGTTTGGGCATTTTTGGACTTACCAATTATTTTCTAAAAATCCATAACTAATACTTTTAACTACTTTAAATACCCTAAAATTTCTTATTTCCACTAAAAATCACAAAACTATTTTTACTAAATACTAGAGAAAATAACAAGCCTAAGAAAATTAGTTTCACAATTTTATCATTTTCCTAGCATTTTCTATAATTGTTTTGGCTTTGGAGATAAAAGAAAAAGACAAATTGATGAATAGTACTGGGCTGCTTTCAGCCCAGTAGCCCAGCACAGAGGGAGAAAGCGCCCGCGCCCGGGAGGTTTTGCAGAACGGCCCCCGCGCTTCAGTCAAACTGCGAATGGGTTCGGGCACTATTTGTAACAGTCACTGACCGTTACAAAAAGACCCCTGCACATCTACCTATTCATGGTTGGAAGTCCACGACGGCACTCGTGCACAGCCGAGCTCCGGCGAGCACTAGCGCCGGCCGATTAGGACAAAAGCAGGGTTCTCCGAGCAGCGGACACTAAATCAGTACTATCCCGAGCATTTGCCCCAAATCAATTGCAAGGATGGCTACTAGGTTTGCTCTGGCCGCAGTGACCGTGGACCCTGCGGGCAGATGAATGTGTTCCCGTCGATTCATGGCAGTCTAGTTCAATTGGATGGTTTGGAGAGCATCAAGGGCACATGAGAATGCTAGAACAAGACTGAGGATGATAGTATCGGACCTGATTTGCGCTGGCCGCGGCGAGGTGTTCTTCGCGGTGGCGGAAAGTGGATTTGGGGAGAATTCCAAATTCGCGGATTCCAGTGAACGACTGCGGCTGATTCATGGTGGCTGGACAGCTTACTACCCTACGGAGTTCGGGGAGGGGTCAATTTATAGTGTTAGCGGGCGGTGGCCGCTAATTTGAACGAAGATGGGCGGCGGCCGGAGATAGGGAAGAATCCCTGGCGCGGTGAGTTCGTGGCTAACGGCATGGCAAGCTCACCGGCGTTGATTTGACGGCTATGAGAAGCCACGACGACGCGGTGGAAACCAAAGCCACGCGGCAGGCCACGGCGAAGGCACGACGGCGGTGAAAAGCTTTATCCACGGCTGTAACCAGGGGAGGCACGGCGACGAGCCGGAGTGGCGTCCAGCGCAGGGGAGACGATATTTTTCCACCCAAATCGTTATCTTCAAGCCCGGTGCACGAATCAGGACGGCGGCGGCGCAAATCTTCACGCAGAGAGGTCGCCGGCGGTGAGGATATGGCGCTGGCGGTCTGATCTTCGACAGAGCACCGTACCATGGCTAAAACTTGATTCAGTCGCCTGACAGTCAATGTTTGGGCCATTATTTCTCTGATTTTCAAATGGCAACACACCCAGTGATCTATAGCAAAGTTGTAGTGCTATAATCCATCTATGTCTTTTCTATAATGTGTACTCACAAAAAGCCACTGGATTCCTATCAAAATCGAGCTCAAAGTTGATCTCACAGCACTGTTAATCTGTATTTCAGACTGAATCAGTCTGACAGTCCATCTTTGCTTGGGTTTTTCTCCAAATTTCTCATAAGATCATGGCTTGAATCCTTAAACAAAGTTGTTCTCCTATGTTTAGTCTTCAACTTTGATGTGGTGACTTAGGACAAATTCTCAATAATTTGGAAGATCCAATGCTCCAAAGTTGAGCTTACTAATCTGAAATTCAGACTTAGAGAAATCTCAATTGGGGGTCCTTTTTGCATTTGAGTCCAAAACTCAACATTTGGCTTTCAAGTCCACACATTTGTGAACCTAGGGACTTAAGAAACTTATTTGGCTTGGTTTTTGCACTTTAGCCCAAAAGTGGACTAATTTTGCACATAAGCCCCTAGGGTTTGGTTTTAGGGTTTTCCAGGGTTTCAATTAGGGTTTCTGGTATCCCAGGGGTATAAATGTGACTCCACTTTGTTTTTGGGGATATTTTATGACCCTTACCCCAAAGTCTTTAGGTTTTCTCACTTGGGTTAAGTTTTACCCCTTTAATCCCTATTTAGGGTTAAGTTTCCTATCCAGGGTGCTATTTGCAAAAACACTTAAACAATACAACTTGTTTGAAATTTTTGCCTAGTGAATGCACTCTAGGTGTATCAAACATATGCAATGCCAATGTTATGATGTCATGCTCAAGTTTTAGTTATAGTAACACCAGGGGTGTTACATCCTTCCCCCCCATAAAAGAATCTCGTCCCGAGATTTAAAGTCCTAGGGTGAGTAATGGAAAAGGAAATGTGTCATGTTTTTATTTCCTCATTTCTGGTACAAGGTAGGGTGGTGTGGGATTCACTCCTTTATTGCAATAACTATATACACTTTACAAATTACATGAGGCTAGAAAGCCTGGGAAATTCTTATTCAAGAAGTCTTGAGTTTCCCACGTAGCCTCTTCCTCAGAATGCTGGTTCCATTGTACCTTGTAGAACTTGAGAGTCTTTCTTCGGGTAACCTTGTCCTTTTGATCCAGAACTCGAATAGGATGTTCCGAGTATGTTAAGTCTGGTTCCAGGACAACATCTATCACTTCAATGGTTCGATCGGGAACCCGAAGACACTTCTTCAATTGCGATACATGGAACACATTATGTACAGCAGACAATGTTTCGGGAAGTTGAAGTCGATACGCCACTGGCCCATATCTTTGAAGAATAGGAAATGGACCAATGTACCTGGGTGCAAGTTTTCCCTTTACCCCGAAACGCGATACTCCCTTCATTGGTGAAACCTTTAAGTAGACGTAGTCTCCTTCTACGAAGTATAAGGGCATTCGTCGTTTGTCTACATAACTCTTCTGACGAGCTTGTGCTTTCTTTAGATTATGAATAATTTTCCGAACCTTATCCTCGGTTTCTTTCACTATATCAGGTCTAAAGAAGCACCTCTCACCAGGTTCAGACCAGTTTAGCGGAGTCCAACACCGTCGTCCATATAAAGCTTCAAAGGGTGCCATCTGGATACTGTCTTGATAGCTATTATTATATGAAAACTCCGCCAAAGGTAAACATTCATCCCATTTCTGTGAGAAATCCAGGACACATGCCCGCAGCATATCTTCAAGTATCTGATTCACTCTCTCAGTTTGTCCACTGGTTTGAGGATGATAGGCCGAACTGTGGAGCAGTTTAGTACCCAGGAATTTATGAAGTTCTTCCCAGAATTTAGATACAAATTGTGGTCCACGATCCGACACTATAGTCTTTGGAACACCATGCAAACTGAGAATACGAGCGATGTACAACTCCGCATAGGTAATGACGGGATATTTTACTTTGACAGGGAGGAAGTGGGCGATCTTGGTAAGTCGATCAATGATAACCCAAATAGAGTCATATCCTTTTGCGGTCCTGGGCAATCCCACAATGAAGTCCATGCTTATGTCTTCCCATTTCCATGTTGGTATTGGTAATGACTGCAATGGACCGGCAGTTTTCATGTGTATGGCCTTGACACGTCTGCAAGTGTCACACTTAGCCACATAGCGTGCAATTTCAATTTTCATCTTCGTCCACCAGTAGTACTGCTTTAGATCATGGTACATCTTAGTGCTTCCCGGATGAATAGAATAGCGACTAAGATGCGCTTCATCTAAGATTTGCTGGCGGAGTTCTTCATTCTTTGGCACTACTATGCGGTTGTTAAACCATAACACACCTTGATCATCTTCCTTGAAACATTTGGCTATTCCAGCCCTTATCTTTTCTTGTATGTGCTTCATACCCAGATTATCCTTTTGAGCATCAATTATCCTTTGCAAAATGGTTGACTCAAGCTTTAGCTGATTCAGAGTCCCTTGTTGGATTATCCCCAGGTTTAGCTTCTCCATTTCTTGACATAAGGTGTTCTCGGAGGTCTTCGCCATAAGACAGTGGCAGGAAGTCTTACGACTCAATGCATCTGCCACCACATTGGCCTTGCCTAGGTGATAATGGATCTCTAGTTCATAGTCCTTAATGAGCTCAAGCCATCGTCTTTGCCTCATATTTAATTCTGACTGGGTGAAGATGTACTTCAAACTTTTATGATCTGTATATATGTGACAGATATTTCTCAGCAGATAGTGACGCCATATTTTCAGGGCATGAACCACAGCAGCTAGCTCCAGATCATGAGTTGGATAATGCTCCTCATGTCGGCGCAACTGCCTTGAAGCATACGCAATTACTCGGCCTTCTTGCATCAGTACACAGCCGAGCCCACTGCCAGATGCATCACAATATACATCAAAAGGCTTAGTGATGTCCGGTTGAGCCAATACCGGAGCAGTGGTTAATAATGTCTTCAATTGCTCAAAGGCTTCATTACACTTAGAAGACCAATTGAATTTAATATCATTCTTCAATAAACTTGTGATTGGCTTCACAAGCTTAGAAAAATCGGGTATGAATCTGCGATAATATCCAGCTAGTCCAAGAAAACTCCGGACTTGGTGAACAGTGGTTGGGGGTTTCCACTCAAGAATATCTTTGACCTTGCTAGGATCTACCGCAATTCCTTTAGCTGATAACACGTGCCCCAAAAATTGAATTTCCTCCAGCCAGAACGCGCACTTGCTGAACTTGGCATACAGCTGATGTTCCCTCAGGCGTGTTAATACAATCCATAGATGCTGAGCATGCTCCTCTTCATTTTTAGAGTATATCAAAATATCATCGATGAAGACCACCACGAACTGGTCCAACTCGGACATGAACACCGATTTCATCAAATAGGTGAAGTGGGCAGGAGCATTTGTGAGCCCGAAAGACATTACCAAGTATTCAAACAATCCATACCGCGTAGTAAATGCGGTCTTCGGTATATCCTCGGGCCGAATACAGATTTGGTGATAGCCCGACCTGAGATCAATCTTAGAAAATACCCTTGCCCCAGTCAGTTGATCAAATAAGATGTCGATCCTTGGAAGAGGGTACTTATTCTTGATGGTGGCCTCATTTAGGGGTCGATAATCCACGCACATCCGCAAGGTTTGATCCTTCTTCTTAACAAAAATGGCGGGGCAACCCCATGGGGACGAGCTTGGCCGGATAAATCCCTTATTCAGTAGATCTTGTAATTGAATCTTCAATTCTGCCAACTCATTAGGGGGCATACGGTACGATCTTCGGGAGATAGGAGCCGTACCGGGTTTTAGCTCAATTACGAATTCTACATCTCTTTCAGGGGGCAGTCCAGGCAAATCTTCCGGAAATACATCTGGAAACTCACATACTACCGGAATGTTCTTGATCTCCGGTACAATGGTTTCAAATATTCTACCAGAAGCTTTGGCTGGATTGGTTTTGGGGAGAGACAAAAGAATTTCTTCTTGATTATAGCTCAACCTGACAGTTCTGAGTTCAGTGTTGAGGATTGCCTTGTGTTGGGTTAACCAATTCATACCCAAAATTACATCTATATCCTGGCCTTTCAGAACAATCATGTTAGCAGGAAAGTTCCGTCCGGCCATTGTTACTGGCACTTCATAGGCCACTTCTCTAGTAAAAATGTGTCCCCCAGGTGAATGAATTTTAAATCCCTCTCTTGATTCATGGCATGCAATGTGATGTTGCTCCACAAATTTCTTGCTAATGAAGGTATGCGAAGAACCAGAATCAAAAAGAATAATTGCAGGGTGACTGGCCACGGGAAACGTACCCATCATCACCGGCTCTCCTTGTGACGGAACCTCCCAAGTAATCAGGCCCACCTACAGTTGTCCTTGTCTAACAGACATCAGACACCCTGTAGATGTTCCTCGGTTACTTGACAAGCTCGGTATCTTTCCTTACCTCACCAGGAACGTTTCACCCGTCTTGCAGACATTACAGACCATCGGAGATGAAGATATGCGGAAGCGAATTACATAAACTTACATTTATTTCCAAAAGCAAGCTCGAGTTAGTTTATTACAGACCAGTTTAAAAGTGAGTGCATAGAAGTATTAATTATACAAACCAGGGAGACACAAACTTCTCCCGAAAAACAAAAGATCCTAAGTGGAGGACCGAATCCTCCCGCACTTCAGTCTTGGTTTTCTTCTTTGGGAACCACCTTAGTACAGAAGCAGCAAAAGTCTGCTACTTCCCCACCTAAAAACAACAAAGGGATAAACCCTGAGTATGGAATTACTCAGCAAGTCTTACCCGACTAAGGAAAAGACTCTCAAGGGTATGCTGGTTATAGGGAGTCAAGGTAAGGCTTCTCAATAATCAAGGACTCTGTTTTGCAGAAATGCTTACTAAAGTGGATCCTTAAAAATCCAATTTTATTTGTCAAGTTAGGTAAAATTACCTGCACTAGAGTTCTTTCTACCCTAGTTCAATCACTGGTCCTGCACTAGCCAATTTCTTTAACAAAAACCCATCATCTTTAGTGGAATGCTACGTGTAAGTCAGTGGCCAAGTCTCCATAACCGCGGAGGTACGGCGATCCGAATCGATTATACTCAGCTGAGGATCTCCAATCACACGACATATGTAGCACTTAACCCTTGCATATGTCAACCCGCCACCGGGGTTCTTAAGACCGGATCAGGTTCACGCAAACCGAGAGCACAGATACACCACCGTCCAGCCTCTTGCCACGGAGGGTACACGCTACTCTCGCCACCGCTCCACTCCCATTTCGTGTTATCTTATTCCGGCCTTAGTCTGCCCGAGGCAAGGCTTACCCATGACGAGGCATGTGACCAGTTAAAGGGTCCTCGGTCAGCAGGCCTACATCGAGACGGTCCTTAATCGACTCAGACGGAGACACTACACCGAGACTCTCTTCTCGTGCAAGTCACCCGCCCGTTCTCAGCTTAATCATTTCAAACCCAAAGTTTGGTACCTGGCAGAGGTACATCTTTTCCGATGTTGAATCCATCATGGCCATGATGGATCCACCATCAAGTTTTGTTTTTGAAAACAACCCTCCCCACTTTGCCAACATCTTTTGTAAAACAAATCCTTTTGTTTTTCTAAAGCAATACTAAGCATAGTAAAACCTTTTTGTAAAAATAGGTTTTCAGGATCAAGGAAGGTAATGCAGGAATTGTTTAATCAATCAACTCCTATTACCTAATGCAGCAAGCAAGTGAGAAAGATTTTAAAAACATCAAGGGAGGTGGCAAATGCACCGGGGCTTGCCTTTGTTATCCGGTGTGTCTTGCTCGGATCCATAGATATCGAAATAAAAGCAGTTGTCTGCTTGAGGATCAGAGGTGGGTGGTATCCCCTCTTCAAAAACTTCTTCTTCTTCTTCTTGCTCTAATATAATCATATACATGCATAAGAATGGATGTCATGGAATGCTCATGAGGATGCAAAGGTAACATAAACTTATTATTTATGTCTTGAGTACAACTTTCCTTCACGGTACTCCGAGAACCTAGGGTTTCCGGAGTCAGTAAAGGAGTTCATGGAGCAGGGGGGGTGGTTTTGGGTTTAGTGATCAAACAAGGCCCAAATCAAACCAAACTCTACCCATGGCTTCTAAATAATGTGAAAAGCTCACATAAAAAGTTTGGGAAATTTTGGACTTATTATTTATTTTCTAAAAATCCAGAACCAATGGTTTAGGCTATTTTAAATATCCTAAAATTCCCTATTTATCCTAAAAATCACGAAACTATTTTTATTAAATTCTAGGGCAATTAACAAACCTAGGAAAATTGGTCTCATAATTTTACCATTTTTCTATAATTTTTAACAGGTTTCTAAAGCTCTGTGGAAAAAGAAAAAGGAAAAACTTTAACAGTAACGGGCCGAAACCAGCCCAGGTCGGCCCAACAGCAGCAGAATCGCGCCCGCGCCCGCGCGCGCGATGGCGGCTTTGCAGAAAAGCCCTCGAGGTTTCATCTAACAGGAAGTGGGTTCGGTTACTATTTCTCCAAGTCGCTGACACATCACAGAAAGACCCCTACGTTTCTATCTATTCTGCGTTTCAAGTCCTCGACGGCGTTCAAGCGTGGCCGTGCTCCGGCGAGCAGCTACGCCGGCCGATTGAGGCTAAGACCGGTGCTAATCTTCGGCTGAGACCAAATTCGAGTCCCTATGAACGTTTTCCCCAACTAAATTGCATTATTGGTGGGCTAGGGAGCTCCGGCCACGGTGGCCGTAAGCACAACGGCAACATGAGCGTGTTCCCGGCGACCCGAGAGCCTTTAGCTCAATTCCATGGCTCGGCAAGCATCACGGAGGTGGGAGGGTACTCAAACGAAGTAGCAGAGGACCGGGGCTGACCTGTGGAGGGCTGACCACGGTGAGCTCACTTCTACGGCGGCGGAGAACCGAATTGGGGGAAACACGAAATTCTAGCTCGTCGGTGATCAACTGGAGGCAATACGGGGTGTCGAGGTGCTTGACTACCATACGGACCTAGGGGCACGCTCAATTTATAGGCACCAGGGGCGGTGACCGGTGAATTTCAAGGAGACGCGCGGCGGTCGGAGAGGAGGAAGAAGCGTTGGCTGCGGTGAATACGTGTCCACCGCCGTGGCAACTCTCTCGGCGTTGATGGGACAGTCAAAGGGCGTTACGGCGGTGCTGTGAACCGGCTAGGCCACGCGGCGCACGGTCGGACAGCGGCGGTCGACGGCGAACTTATCGCCAGCCGCAAAGCAGTAGAGGAAGCCGGGGGGGTCGTCGGAGTGGTGGCCAGCTCACCGGTGACGAGGACCTTACCGCGACAGACTTATCTAGTGACCGCCGAGCACGAATCACAGCGACGACGATCGACGGCGACGGCTACCGGCGACGGGCATGGGAAAGATCTTCTTCAGGTTAACGGTTACTGTACCATGGCCATAGTTCATCAGTGCACCTGACCGAGCGAGTTTAGAGTCATTTTTCTCCAGATTTCATGTGACAACAGGTCCAAGTCTCTGCACCAAAGTTGTAGTGCTACATACCAGCTACAACTCAACTATAGGACTTGATCACATTTGAGCACTGGATCCAAATCAAAATCAAGCTCAAAGTTCACCCCATAGCACTGTAACTCTGAAATTCAACTTCAAGCAGTCTGACAGCCAGTTTTGGACTAGGTTTTTCTCCAAATTTTTCATAACAACAATGCTTGCATCCTTAAGCAAAGTTGTTCTCCTTTGATGGGTCTTCAACTTTGATGTGGTGACCTAGGGTAAAAACTCTATATTCTGAAAGATACAAGGCTCCAAAGTTGAGCCCATTCACTAACTTTCAGACTTAGAATAAAACTCAAAGGAGGTCCATTTTGCATTTTAGTCCAAAACTTAGGGTTTGGCCTTCACATCCACATATTTGTGATCCAATTGACTTAACACACTTATTTGACTTGGTTTTTGCACTTTAGCCCAAAAGTGGACTAATTTTACACTTAGGTCCCTAGGGTTTGGTTTTAGGGTTTCCGAGGGTTCCAATTAGGGTTTCTGGCATTCCAGGGGTATAAATGTGATTCAACTTAGTGTTTGGGGATATTTTATGACTTTTCTCACAAGCCCTAAAGTTTTTCTCAACTTGGGTTAAGTTTTACCCCTTTAATCACTATTTAGAGTTAAGTCCCTTAACCAGGGTCCTATTTGTAAAACTTTAAAACAATACAACTTATTTGAAATTTTTGCCTAGTGGATGCACTCTAGGTGTGTCAAACATATGCCATGCCCATGCTTAAGATGTCATGCTCAAGTTTTAGTTATAGTAACACCAGGGGTGTTACATCCTTCCCCCCATAAAAGAATCTCGTCCCGAGATTTAAAGTCCTAGGGTGAGTAATGGAAAAGGAAATGTGTCATGTTTTTATTTCCTGATTTCTGGTACAAGGCAGGGGTGGTGTGGGGGTCCATTCCTTTACTATACAGCTATACAAACTTTACAACTTACAAGAGGCTAGAAAGCCTGGGAAATTCTTATCTAAGAAGTCTTGGGTTTCCCATGTAGCCTCATCTTCCGAATGCTGGTTCCACTGTATTTTATAAAACTTGAGAGTCTTTCTCCGGGTAACCCTGTCCTTTTGGTCCAGAACTCGAATAGGGTGTTCCGAGTATGTTAAGTCCAGTTCCAGGACAACATCTGTCACTTCAATGGTTCGATCGGGAACCCGTAGACACTTCTTCAATTGTGATACATGGAACACATTATGCACAGCAGACAATGTTTCGGGGAGTTGGAGTTGATACGCTACTGGCCCATATCTTTGAAGAATAGGGAATGGACCAATGTACCTGGGTGCAAGTTTTCCCTTTACCCCGAAACGCGATACTCCCTTCATTGGTGAAACCTTTAAGTAGACGTAGTCTCCTTCTAAGAAGAATAAGGGCATTCGCCGTTTGTCTGCATAACTCTATTTGTCGAGTCTGAGCTTTCTTCATATTATGAATGATTTTCTGAACCTTTTCTTCGACCTCTTTCACCATATCAGGCCTAAAGAAATACCTTTCTCCAGGTTCAGACCAATTTAGCGGAGTTCGACACCGTCGCCCATATAAAGCTTCAAAAGGTGCCATCTGGATACTTTCTTGATAACTGTTATTATATGAAAACTCCGCTAAGGGCAAACATTCATCCCATTTTGTTGAGAAATCCAGGACACATGCCCGTAGCATATCTTCAAGTATTTGGTTCACTCTCTCAGTCTGTCCACTGGTTTGAGGATGATAGGCCGAACTGTGGAGTAACTTAGTACCCAAAGATTTGTGAAGTGCTTCCCAAAACTTGGCTACAAATTGAGGTCCACGATCCGACACTATGGTCTTTGGAACACCATGCAGACTAAGAATACGAGCAATGTACAATTGGGCGTAGACAGTAACCGGGGAATTTGTCTTGACCGGCAGGAAGTGAGCAATCTTTGTAAGTCGATCAACAATCACCCAGATAGAGTCATACCCTTTTGCGGTCCTGGGCAATCCCACAATGAAGTCCATGCTTATGTCTTCCCATTTCCATGTTGGTATTGATAATGACTGCAATGGACCGGCAGTTTTCATGTGTATGGCCTTGACACGTCTGCAAGTGTCACACTTAGCCACATAGCGTGCAATTTCAATCTTCATCTTCGTCCACCAGTAGTGCTGTTTTAGATCGTGATACATCTTAGTGCTTCCTGGATGAATAGAATAGCGGCTAAGATGCGCCTCATCTAAGATTTGTTGGCGGAGCTCTTCACTCTTCGGCACTACTATGCGGTTGTTAAACCATAACACACCTTGATTGTCTTCCTTGAAACATTTGGCTGCTCCAGCCTTTATCTTCTCTCGTATGTGTTTCATGCCCAGATTATCCTTTTGAGCATCAATTACCCTTTGCAAAATGGTTGACTCAAGCTTTAGCTGATTTAGAGTCCCTTGTTGGATTATCCCTAGGTTTAACTTCTCCATTTCTTGACATAAAGTGTTTTCGGAGGTCTTTACCAGAAGACAGTGGCAGGAAGTCTTACGACTCAATGCATCTGCCACCACATTGGCCTTGCCTGGGTGATAATGGATCTCCAGTTCATAGTCTTTAATGAGCTCAAGCCATCGTCTTTGCCTCATATTTAACTCTGACTGGGTAAATATATACTTCAAACTCTTATGATCTGTATATATATGACAGATATTTCCCAGCAGATAGTGACGCCATATTTTTAGGGCATGAACCACAGCAGCTAGCTCTAAATCATGTGTTGGATAATGCTCTTCGTGTCGGCGTAACTGCCTTGAAGCATACGCAATTACTCGGCCCCCTTGCATCAGCACACAGCCGAGTCCACTGCCTGACGCATCACAGTATACATCAAAAGGCTTAGTGATGTCCGGTTGAGCCAATACCGGAGCAGTGGTCAATAGTGTCTTCAGTTGCTCAAAGGCTTCGTTACACTTAGAAGACCAATTAAACTTAGTATCATTTTTCAATAAACTTGTGATTGGCTTCACAAGCTTAGAAAAATCTGGTATGAATCTGCGATAATACCCAGCCAGTCCAAGAAAACTCCGGACTTGGTGAACAGTTGTTGGGGGTTTCCATTCCAGAATATCCTTGACCTTGCTAGAATCCTCTTCCTGCTTGTTGCTGAAGCTGCTGCTGACCCGCCATCTCCCTCAGGAAGCGGGTATTGTCGGCTGTAGCATTTACCAAGGCAGCGATTGCCTCGGCAAGCTTGGGTGGAACGGGAGGTGGATTCGGTGTAACATCCCGACCCCCGGATGTTCCGGCTGCGTCCTGTCCGCGAGTCCGGGTCGGCATCTGAGGCAAAAACATTTGAATAAACATAATGTGCCAAAGAAAACCTTCCGTTTTACATTACTATAAAGAGTAATGGTACAGACTCGATATTACATAACAGGATACAGTACCCATTTTACAAAAGTTTAACCTATTATTCAACAGTACACCCTACAATACACTACTCTACTTTATTACACTATTAGTCCTGCTTTCCGTTGCTGTTGGTGGCTTCATTGTCAGGTGTGGGAGTCCAGACGTCAACCAACCTCAAAGAAGGAGGGGGTTCATACAGGTCTAACTCCCCACCCAACGCGCGTCCCGCAACGTGAGAGGGTCCGGCTTCCGCCTCAGCAGAGGGTGCAGGCTCACTAGGGTGTAGTTGCGAGTAGAGCACATGGACTTCCTCATGCAATGTATTGCAGTAAACCTGCAGGTTGTCGACAGCTGAGCTGAGTTCTTTAATTCGGTCCTGAGCCCTTGCTTCCTTAGCACATACCAACATATGTGACTGTACTGCCCAGTCAAGTGCCAAGTCCCGGTCAGCCAGCTGATCCTGCAAGTGACGGATGTCCCTTCTTAAGTCATTTATTCTATCTCCGTCTGCAATCCAAGCATTGGTCCTGTGTCGCAGCGTTGCTTGAAGTCGACTCACTTCGGCTTCCAAGTCTCCTATGGGGTCATTACTCCCGCTGCTACTGCTTTCATGTCGAGGGGCCAGTTGATGTCGGGGTACTCCAATTGGTCCCGTTGATTTTCGTGCCGTTAGCCTCGTGCGTGGCGGCATCTTTCTAAGGGGGAAAATTTATTAGCATAATTCTTAGCATGATGCATGAGTAAGTACAGAATCAACCTTGGTCGATTCAACCTTCTATACGTTGCACTCTTCCTATCTGGTCTTTAAGATAAACTCTTCAGAATACTTAGGTAAGAAGAGAAAGAATCTTTAGGTAAGACCTTTGAAAATCTTTTTGAAGATGCCTTAATATCTGCAAAGAAGGGCTACGCTCCGATACCAGCTGTGACGGAACCTCCCAAGTAATCAGGCCCACCTACAGTTGTCCTTGTCTAACAGACATCAGACACCCTGTAGATGTTCCTCGGTTACTTGACAAGCTCGGTATCTTTCCTTACCTCACCAGGAACGTTTCACCCGTCTTGCAGACATTACAGACCATCGGAGATGAAGATATGCGGAAGCGAATTACATAAACTTACATTTATTTCCAAAAGCAAGCTCGAGTTAGTTTATTACAGACCAGTTTAAAAGTGAGTGCATAGAAGTATTAATTATACAAACCAGGGAGACACAAACTTCTCCCGAAAAACAAAAGATCCTAAGTGGAGGACCGAATCCTCCCGCACTTCAGTCTTGGTTTTCTTCTTTGGGAACCACCTTAGTACAGAAGCAGCAAAAGTCTGCTACTTCCCCACCTAAAAACAACAAAGGGATAAACCCTGAGTATGGAATTACTCAGCAAGTCTTACCCGACTAAGGAAAAGACTCTCAAGGGTATGCTGGTTATAGGGAGTCAAGGTAAGGCTTCTCAATAATCAAGGACTCTGTTTTGCAGAAATGCTTACTAAAGTGGATCCTTAAAAATCCAATTTTATTTGTCAAGTTAGGTAAAATTACCTGCACTAGAGTTCTTTCTACCCTAGTTCAATCACTGGTCCTGCACTAGCCAATTTCTTTAACAAAAACCCATCATCTTTAGTGGAATGCTACGTGTAAGTCAGTGGCCAAGTCTCCATAACCGCGGAGGTACGGCGATCCGAATCGATTATACTCAGCTGAGGATCTCCAATCACACGACATATGTAGCACTTAACCCTTGCATATGTCAACCCGCCACCGGGGTTCTTAAGACCGGATCAGGTTCACGCAAACCGAGAGCACAGATACACCACCGTCCAGCCTCTTGCCACGGAGGGTACACGCTACTCTCGCCACCGCTCCACTCCCATTTCGTGTTATCTTATTCCGGCCTTAGTCTGCCCGAGGCAAGGCTTACCCATGACGAGGCATGTGACCAGTTAAAGGGTCCTCGGTCAGCAGGCCTACATCGAGACGGTCCTTAATCGACTCAGACGGAGACACTACACCGAGACTCTCTTCTCGTGCAAGTCACCCGCCCGGTCTCAGCTTAATCATTTCAAACCCAAAGTTTGGTACCTGGCAGAGGTACATCTTTTCCGATGTTGAATCCATCATGGCCATGATGGATCCACCATCAAGTTTTGTTTTTGAAAACAACCCTCCCCACTTTGCCAACATCTTTTGTAAAACAAATCCTTTTGTTTTTCTAAAGCAATACTAAGCATAGTAAAACCTTTTTGTAAAAATAGGTTTTCAGGATCAAGGAAGGTAATGCAGGAATTGTTTAATCAATCAACTCCTATTACCTAATGCAGCAAGCAAGTGAGAAAGATTTTAAAAACATCAAGGGAGGTGGCAAATGCACCGAGGCTTGCCTTTGTTATCCGGTGTGTCTTGCTCGGATCCACAGATATCGAAATAAAAGCAGTTGTCTGCTTGAGGATCAGAGGTGGGTGGTATCCCCTCTTCAAAAACTTCTTCTTCTTCTTCTTGCTCTAATATAATCATATACATGCATAAGAATGGATGTCATGGAATGCTCATGAGGATGCAAAGGTAACATAAACTTATTATTTATGTCTTGAGTACAACTTTCCTTCACGGTACTCCGAGAACCTAGGGTTTCCGGAGTCAGTAAAGGAGTTCATGGAGCAGGGGGGGGTGGTTTTGGGTTTAGTGATCAAACAAGGCCCAAATCAAACCAAACTCTACCCATGGCTTCTAAATAATGTGAAAAGCTCACATAAAAAGTTTGGGAAATTTTGGACTTATTATTTATTTTCTAAAAATCCAGAACCAATGGTTTAGGCTATTTTAAATATCCTAAAATTCCCTATTTATCCTAAAAATCACGAAACTATTTTTATTAAATTCTAGGGAAATTAACAAAACTAGGAAAATTGGTCTCATAATTTTACCATTTTTCTATAATTTTTAACAGGTTTCTAAAGCTCTGTGGAAAAAGAAAAAGGAAAAACTTTAACAGTAACGGGCCGAAACCAGCCCAGGTCGGCCCAACAGCAGCAGAATCGCGCCCGCGCCCGCGCGCGCGATGGCGGCTTTGCAGGAAAGCCCTCGAGGTTTCATCTAACAGGAAGTGGGTTCGGTTACTATTTCTCCAAGTCGCTGACACATCACAGAAAGACCCCTACGTTTCTATCTATTCTGCGTTTCAAGTCCTCGACGGCGTTCAAGCGTGGCCGTGCTCCGGCGAGCAGCTACGCCGGCCGATTGAGGCTAAGACCGGTGCTAATCTTCGGCTGAGACCAAATTCGAGTCCCTATGAACGTTTTCCCCAACTAAATTGCATTATTGGTGGGCTAGGGAGCTCCGGCCACGGTGGCCGTAAGCACAACGGCAACATGAGCGTGTTCCCGGCGACCCGAGAGCCTTTAGCTCAATTCCATGGCTCGGCAAGCATCACGGAGGTGGGAGGGTACTCAAACGAAGTAGCAGAGGACCGGGGCTGACCTGTGGAGGGCTGACCACGGTGAGCTCACTTCTACGGCGGCGGAGAACCGAATTGGGGGAAACACGAAATTCTAGCTCGTCGGTGATCAACTGGAGGCAATACGGGGTGTCGAGGTGCTTGACTACCATACGGACCTAGGGGCACGCTCAATTTATAGGCGCCGGGGGCGGTGACCGGTGAATTTCAAGGAGACGCGCGGCGGTCGGAGAGGAGGAAGAAGCGTTGGCTGCGGTGAATACGTGTCCACCGCCGTGGCAACTCTCTCGGCGTTGATGGGACAGTCAAAGGGCGTTACGGCGGTGCTGTGAACCGGCTAGGCCACGCGGCGCACGGTCGGACAGCGGCGGTCGACGGCGAACTTATCGCCAGCCGCAAAGCAGTAGAGGAAGCCGGGGGGGGTCGTCGGAGTGGTGGCCAGCTCACCGGTGACGAGGACCTTACCGCGACAGACTTATCTAGTGACCGCCGAGCACGAATCACAGCGACGACGATCGACGGCGACGGCTACCGGCGACGGGCACGGGAAAGATCTTCTTCAGGTTAACGGTTACTGTACCATGGCCATAGTTCATCAGTGCACCTGACCGAGCGAGTTTAGAGTCATTTTTCTCCAGATTTCATGTGACAACAGGTCCAAGTCTCTGCACCAAAGTTGTAGTGCTACATACCAGCTACAACTCAACTATAGGACTTGATCACATTTGAGCACTGGATCCAAATCAAAATCAAGCTCAAAGTTCACCCCATAGCACTGTAACTCTGAAATTCAACTTCAAGCAGTCTGACAGCCAGTTTTGGACTAGGTTTTTCTCCAAATTTTTCATAACAACAATGCTTGCATCCTTAAGCAAAGTTGTTCTCCTTTGATGGGTCTTCAACTTTGATGTGGTGACCTAGGGTAAAAACTCTATATTCTGAAAGATACAAGGCTCCAAAGTTGAGCCCATTCACTAACTTTCAGACTTAGAATAAAACTCAAAGGAGGTCCATTTTGCATTTTAGTCCAAAACTTAGGGTTTGGCCTTCACATCCACATATTTGTGATCCAATTGACTTAACACACTTATTTGACTTGGTTTTTGCACTTTAGCCCAAAAGTGGACTAATTTTACACTTAGGTCCCTAGGGTTTGGTTTTAGGGTTTCCCAGGGTTCCAATTAGGGTTTCTGGCATTCCAGGGGTATAAATGTGATTCAACTTAGTGTTTGGGGATATTTTATGACTTTTCTCACAAGCCCTAAAGTTTTTCTCAACTTGGGTTAAGTTTTACCCCTTTAATCACTATTTAGAGTTAAGTCCCTTAACCAGGGTCCTATTTGTAAAACTTTAAAACAATACAACTTATTTGAAATTTTTGCCTAGTGGATGCACTCTAGGTGTGTCAAACATATGCCATGCCCATGCTTAAGATGTCATGCTCAAGTTTTAGTTATAGTAACACCAGGGGTGTTACACTCCTTCCGGTGTAGTGGCCACTTGAGTGTAGTATACACGCCCCGTTTTCTTGGTATTTCTCCCCACAGCATTACCCTTGGGCTGAGGAGACTTCACAGTTCCTTGCTGAGCATTGGATTGATTTTGCTTGGGATATGGGCAGTCTTTGATAAAATGTCCTGACTTGCCGCAGTTGAAACACCCAGTGGAAGAGCTGGGCAAGGCAGGGAATCGAGTGCCTGGGGCACCCGGCTGATTTGGGGAGGTGGAGGTATTGTTGGGGCGGATAACAATGGGCTGTTTGAAAGGGAATGCTGGTGGACGGGAAAAAGTACGGTTTTGGCTAGAAGGCCGGATGACGAACCGTTGCCTCTTCGCCTAGCCCTGATTAGGCCTCTCACCATTGAATCCCTTATTCTTCCCAGAACTTGCGTATTTTGCTTCCACAGATAAGGCTGTACTGACAGCCTTTCCATATGTGAGATCAATACATGTGGCCATCTTTCGCTGCAACCGGTCATTTAGACCTCTCATAAAACAGTTCTTTTTCTTCAAATCAGTATTCACCTGGTCGATGGCATACTGCGACAGGTGATTAAACTTGTTAAGATACTGATTGATGGTGTCTCCTCCTTGTTTCAGCTTCATGAATTCCTCTTGTTTCATATACAGCACTCCTTCAGGTATGTAGTGCTCACGGAAGGCTGCTTTAAATTCTTCCCAGGTGATTTGATGGTTGTCAGGTTGGATAGCCACAAAATTTCCCCACCAAGTACTGGCAGGGCCACGTAGTTGCTGTGCCGCGAACAATGGCTTCTGTGTTTCAGAACAATGAAGAAGGCCAAACTTTTGTTCAATAACTCGTATCCACTCGTCGGCTTCTAGCGGGTCTTCTGCTTTAGTAAATAGAGGGGGACGAGTTTCGGAGAAGTCCAGATAGGTGGTTTCACGGGGACCTTGCTGAAAACCTCTTCCTGCCTGCTGCTGGAACGGCTGCTGACCCGCCATTTCCCTAAGGAAGCGGGTATTGTCTACGGTGGCATTCACCAAGGCGGCAATCGCCTCGGCTAGCGTGGGTGGAACCGGAGGTGGGTTTGGGGTGACATCCCGACCCCCAGAAGTTCCGGTTGCGTCCTGTCCGCGAGTCCTGGTCGGCATCTGAGGCAAAAACATTTGAATAAACATAATATGCCAAAGAGACCTTCCATTTTACATTACTATAAAAAGTAATGATACAGACTCGATATTACATAACAGGATACATTACCCATTATACAAAAGTTCAACCTATTATACAACCGTACATTCTACAATACACTACTCTACTTCTATTACACCATTAGTCCTGCTTTCCGTTACTTTTGGCGGCCTCATCGTCAGGTGTGGGAGTCCAGATGTCAACCAACCTTAAAGAAGGAGGGGGTTCAAAAAGGTCTAACTCCCCACCCAACGCGCGTCCCGCAACGTGAGAGGGTCCGGCTTCCGCCTCAGCAGAGTGTGCAAGCACACTAGGGTGTAATTGTGAGTATAGTATATGGACTTCCTCATGCAACGTATTGCAGTAGACCTGCAGGTTGTCGACAGCTGAGCTAAGTTCTTTAATTCGGGCCTGAGCCCTTGCTTCCTTAGCACATGCCAGCATATGAGACTGTACTGCCCAGTCAAGTGCTAAGTCTCGATCAGCAAGCTGATCCCGCAGGTGACGGATGTCCCTTCTTAGTTCATTGATTCTATCTCCGTCTGCGACCCAAGCATTGGTCCTGTGTTGCAGCTCTGCTTGAAGTCGACTCACTCGGGCTTCAAGGTCTCCTATGGGGTCATTACTTCCACTGCTGCTACTTTCGTGTCGAGGGGCTAGTTGATGCCGGGGTACTCCAATTGGTCCCGTTGACTTACGTGCCGTTAGCCTTGTGCGTGGCGGCATCTTTCTAAGGGGGAAAATTTATTAATATAATTCTTAGCATGATACATGTGTAAGTACAGAATCAACCTTAGTCGATTCAACCTTCTATACATTGCACTCTTCCTATCTGGTCTTTAAGATAAACTCTTCAGAATACTTAGGTAAGAAGAGAAAAGAGTTTTTAGGTAAGACTTTCGAAAATCCTTTTGAAGATGCCTCATAATGTCTGCAAAGAAAGGCTACGCTCCGATACCAGTTGTGACGGAACCTCCCAAGTAATTAGGCCCACCTACAGTTGTCCTTGTCCAACGGACTTCAGACAACCCTGTAGGTGCCCCTGAATTACTCGACAAGTTCGGTATCTTTTCTTACCTTACGAGGAACGATTCACCCGTCTTGCAAACATTACAGAACATCGAAGGTAAAGAATTGCGGAAGCGATTACATAATTCACATTTATTTAAAAGCAAGCTCAAGTTGTTTTATTACAGACCAGAACTAAAAACGAGTGCAGAGTAGTAATATTATACAAACCAAGGGAGGCAAAAACCCCTCCTGATAAGTTTTAAGCAAAATATCCTATGTGGAGGACCAAGTCCTCCCGTACTTCAGTCTTGTTTTTCTTCCTTGGGAACCACCTTGGCACAGAAGCAGCAGAAATCTGCTACTTGCTCACCTAAAAACAATGAAGGGATAAACCCTGAGTATGGAATTACTCAGCAAGTCTTACCCGTCTAAAGAAAAGACTCTCAAGGGTATGCTGGTTATATGGGAGTCAAGGTAAGGCTTTTCAATAATCAGAGACTCAGTTTTGCAGAAAAAGCTTACTAAAGTGGATCCTTAAAAATCCAATTTTATTTGTCAAGTTAAGTTCAATTACCTGCAACTAGAGTTCTTTCTATCCTAGTTCAATCACTGGTCCTGCACTAGCCAATTTCTTAACAAAAACCCATCATCTTTAGTGGAATGCTACGTGTAGGGCAGTGACCAAGTCTTCATAACCGCGAAGGTACGGCGATCCGAATCGATTATACTCAGCTGAGGATCTCCAATCACACGACATATGTAGCACTTAACCCTTGCATATGTCAACCCGCCACCGGGGTTCTTAAGACCGGATCAGGTTCACGCAAACCGAGAGCACAGATACACCACCGTCCAGCCTCTTGCCATGGAGGGTACACGCTACTCTCGCCACCGCTCCACGCCCATTTCGTGTTATCTTGTTCCGGCCTTAGTCTGCCCGAAGCAAGGCTTACCCATGACGAGGCATGTGACCAGTTAAAGGGTCCTCGATCATCAAGCCTACATCGAGACGGTCCTTAATCGACTCAGACGGAGACACTACACCGAGACTCTCTTCTCGTGCAAGTCACCCGCCCGATCTCAGCTTAATCATTTAACCCCGAAGGTTGGTACCTGACAGAGGTACATCTTCTCCGATGTTGAATCCATCACGGCCGTGATGGATTCACCATCAAGTTTTATTTTCGAAAACATCCCACCCACTTTTGCCACATCATATTTTGTAAAAACAAAACATTTTGTTTTGTTCTAAAGCAATGCTAAGCATAGTAAAACCTTTTTGTAAAAATAGGGTTCCAAGGCAGGTAATCAACGAAGGTAATGCAGGAACTGTTTAATCAATCAACTCCTATCACCTAATGCAGCAATCAAGTGAGAAAGATTTTAAAAACATCAAGGAAGGTGGCAAATGCATCGGGGCTTGCCTTTGTTATCAGGTGAGTCCTGCTCGGATCCACAAATATCGAAATAAAAGCAGTTGCCTGCTTCAGGATCTAAGGATGGTGGTATCCCTTCTTCAGTGACTTCTTCTTCTTCTTCGTGTTCTAACATAACCATATACATGCATAAGAATGAGTGCCATGGGATGCTCATGAGGATGCAAAGATAATATAACTTATTATTTAAGTCTTGAGTACCACTTTCCTTCACGGTACTCCGAGAACCTAGGGTTTCCGGAGTCGGTAAAGGAGTTCATAGGGCAGGGGGGTGGTTTTGGGTTTAGTGATCAAACAAGGTCCAAATCAACCCAAATTCTACTCAAGGCTTCTAAATATTGTTTTAAGTGCCCATAAAAAGTTTGGGCATTTTTGGACTTACCAATTATTTTCTAAAAATCCATAACTAATACTTTTAACTACTTTAAATACCCTAAAATTTCTTATTTCCACTAAAAATCACAAAACTATTTTTACTAAATACTAGAGAAAATAACAAGCCTAAGAAAATTAGTTTCACAATTTTATCATTTTCCTAGCATTTTCTATAATTGTTTTGGCTTTGGAGATAAAAGAAAAAGACAAATTGATGAATAGTACTGGGCTGCTTTCAGC
Source organism: Zea luxurians (assembly GCA_029449295.1). Taxonomy (NCBI): domain Eukaryota; kingdom Viridiplantae; phylum Streptophyta; class Magnoliopsida; order Poales; family Poaceae; genus Zea; species Zea luxurians. Next base: position 21,697,056 of record JAOPSE010000003.1, read on the forward strand.
CCAGTAGCCCAGCACAGAGGGAGAAAGCGCCCGCGCCCGGGAGGTTTTGCAGAACGGCCCCCGCGCTTCAGTCAAACTGCGAATGGGTTCGGGCACTATTTGTAACAGTCACTGACCGTTACAAAAAGACCCCTGCACATCTACCTATTCATGGTTGGAAGTCCACGACGGCACTCGTGCACAGCCGAGCTCCGGCGAGCACTAGCGCCGGCCGATTAGGACAAAAGCAGGGTTCTCCGAGCAGCGGACACTAAATCAGTACTATCCCGAGCATTTGCCCCAAATCAATTGCAAGGATGGCTACTAGGTTTGCTCTGGCCGCAGTGACCGTGGACCCTGCGGGCAGATGAATGTGTTCCCGTCGATTCATGGCAGTCTAGTTCAATTGGATGGTTTGGAGAGCATCAAGGGCACATGAGAATGCTAGAACAAGACTGAGGATGATAGTATCGGACCTGATTTGCGCTGGCCGCGGCGAGGTGTTCTTCGCGGTGGCGGAATGTGGATTTGGGGAGAATTCCAGATTCGCGGATTCCAGTGAACGACTGCGGCTGATTCATGGTGGCTGGACAGCTTACTACCCTACGGAGTTCGGGGAGGGGTCAATTTATAGTGTTAGCGGGCGGTGGCCGCTAATTTGAACGAAGATGGGCGGCGGCCGGAGATAGGGAAGAATCCCTGGCGCGGTGAGTTCGTGGCTAACGGCGTGGCAAGCTCACCGGCGTTGATTTGACGGCTGTGAGAAGCCACGGCGACAGCGGTGGAAACCAAAGCCACGCGGCAGGCCACGGCGAAGGCACGACGGTGGTGAAAAGCTTTATCCACGGCTGTAACCAGGGGGGAGGCACGGCGACGAGCCGGAGTGGCGTCCAGCGCAGGGGAGACGATATTTTTCCACCCAAATCGTTATCTTCAAGCCCGGTGCACGAATCAGGACGGCGGTGGCGCAAATCTTCGCGCAGAGAGGTCGCCGGCGGTGAGGATATGGCGCTGGCGGTCTGATCTTCGACAGAGCACCGTACCATGGCTAAAACTTGATTCAGTCGCCTGACAGTCAATGTTTGGGCCATTATTTCTCTGATTTTCAAATGGCAACACACCCAGTGATCTATAGCAAAGTTGTAGTGCTATAATCCATCTATGTCTTTTCTATAATGTGTACTCACAAAAAGCCACTGGATTCCTATCAAAATCGAGCTCAAAGTTGATCTCACAGCACTGTTAATCTGTATTTCAGACTGAATCAGTCTGACAGTCCATCTTTGCTTGGGTTTTTCTCCAAATTTCTCATAAGATCATGGCTTGAATCCTTAAACAAAGTTGTTCTCCTATGTTTAGTCTTCAACTTTGATGTGGTGACTTAGGACAAATTCTCAATAATTTGGAAGATCCAATGCTCCAAAGTTGAGCTTACTAATCTGAAATTCAGACTTAGAGAAATCTCAATTGGGGGTCCTTTTTGCATTTGAGTCCAAAACTCAACATTTGGCTTTCAAGTCCACACATTTGTGAACCTAGGGACTTAAGAAACTTATTTGGCTTGGTTTTTGCACTTTAGCCCAAAAGTGGACTAATTTTGCACCTAAGCCCCTAGGGTTTGGTTTTAGGGTTTTCCAGGGTTTCAATTAGGGTTTCTGGTATCCCAGGGGTATAAATGTGACTCCACTTTGTTTTTGGGGATATTTTATGACCCTTACCCCAAAGTATTTAGGTTTTCTCACTTGGGTTAAGTTTTACCCCTTTAATCCCTATTTAGGGTTAAGTTTCCTATCCAGGGTGCTATTTGCAAAACCACTTAAACAATACAACTTGTTTGAAATTTTTGCTTAGTGAATGCACTCTAGGTGTATCAAACATATGCAATGCCAATGTTATGATGTCATGCTCAAGTTTTAGTTATAGTAACACCAGGGGTGTTACAGCGTCCCCCACGCCTGGGGTGGTAGCCTCGGCGCGCCCTCTCGTCGAGGTGGGCCTGACGATCGCGGTGATGGTGCTCGTTGCCGAGGCGACCCGGGGCCGCAGGCGCCGTGTTGCGCTTGCGCCCGGTGCAGACCGAGGCTTCCCGCATGAAACGGGAAGTCGCGGCATGATGTTCCGAGGGGTACCCCTGCCTTCGGGAGGCGGAGCTCTCGGCCCGCCGGACCGTGGCGCCTTCCAGGAGATCCTTGAGCTCTCCCTGGATTCGCCGCCCCTCGGTGGTTGATGGCTCCGGCATCGCGCGGAGGAGCATGGCTGCTGCAGCCAGGTTCTGGCCGACCCCACTGGATGCGGGTGGTGGCCTGACCCTGACATCGTCGGCGATGCGGTGCTGGAAACCCTGGGGTAGATGACGCATTTCTTCGGCCGGAGGTTGGCCCGCCCATGCCTGCCCGACGTCCTGGCGGATTGGCTCAAGCGCCCCTGCTCCCTCGTCGAGCCTGGCCTGCACCCCGCGGATTTGCTCGAGTTGTGGGTCGTGACCCCCCGCCAGAACGGGGACCACGGCTAGCTCCCGCGGGATGTCGACGTGAGGCACCGGCCTAGGGGGATCACCGTCCTCCGGCATGCCGAGATGGTTGCCTTCGGGGGGACCCCCTAGATCGACGTGGAAACATTCGCGGCTCGGGCCGCAGTCCTCGTCTCCGAGGCTACAGCTACCGTTGGAACAGTCGGAAAGGCAGCAGTCGCATGCGGTCATGAAGCCCCGCATGGCACTGGGGTTGCCAAGTCCGAAGAAATCCCAAGGGAAGCCGGGCTCGTCGTCTTCCTCGGACCCGGAGGGCCCATAGGTCGAGACGTCCATCAGCCGGTCCCAAGGTGACCGCATGCGAAACCCCAGAGGGTTCGGATTCGCCTCTACGAGAGCGTTCGCCAAAGCGGAGCCGCTAGGCGGGTCGAGGCTAAATTTGAAAGGCATGGGATGGGAATCGGTCGGTACCTCTTGGTCGACGGGCGGTGATGAGGTCACGTCGGGGGCTGACTGCACCGTCGTCTCAGGTACGAGGGCGACGCCCTGCAAGCCTTTCACGAGCGTGCTGGCGTCGTCCGTTTGCCCGGGATTGACGTGTCGCAGGGAGACAGCGCTCGTCTTCGTCTCAAGCGCGAGGCCGATGCCCAGCGCGCTCCCCGTTGGAGTGCTGGCGTTTTCAACTCGCTCGACGGCCGACGAGGCGCCGCCTCCTGTTTGGCCTTGGTTGCCCCACCTCCGTCTCCTCCGCCGACAGGGAAGAAGACAGGGCGAGCTCGAAGGTTGTTCTTCCGCCATGCGGGGAAGACGTCGTCGATTCCGCCGCCGGAGGGCGGACTGTCGGCCGCCATTGTCGCTGTCACCCGGCGGTGGAAGGAGTATCATGTCGTAGCTGTCGTCGAGGGACATGAACTCAAGGCTCCCGAAACGGAGTACCGTCCCGGGCCGGAGAGGTTGCTGGAGACTACCCATCTGGAGCTTGACGGGAAGCTGTTCGTCAACACGCAGCAGGCCCCTACCTGGCGCGCCAACTGTCGGCGTTTCGAGACAGGGGGGTCCCTGAGCCGACGAGTGAAGTGTCGCCGCGTGCCCCAGCCCAGATGGGTCGACGCGAGGCCGAGCGCGAAGGGGGGAGAGCGAGGAGTCCGGAGATGGGCGAGAGAGAGAGGTGGAAATCCCACGGCCTTCGTGTTCGTCCCGCGCCTAGGTCGGGTGCACTTGCAGTAGGGGGTTACAAGTGTCCACCCGGGGGAAGGAGCGAGCGGCCTTATGCGAGCGCCCGTCTCGTCCTCGTCCCCGAGCGGCCAACCCTCTCTAAGAGGGCCCTGGCCCTTCCTTTTATAAGCGTAAGGAGAGGGTCCAGGTGTACAATGGGGGGTGTAGCAGAGTGCTACGTGTCTAGCGGAGGAGAGCTAGCGCCCTAAGTACACGCCATCGTGGCGGCCGGAGAGATCTTGGCACCCGATTCGTGTGATGTCGTGGCCGTCGGAGGAGTGCTGGAGCCTGGCGGAGAGACAACTGTCGTGGCCGTCGAGTCCTTGCTGATGTCCTCTTGCTTTCGTAAGGGGGCCGAGAGCCACCATCGTCAGGGAACGTGCGGGGCGCCATCATCGCCTATCTGGCGGAGCGAGCCAGATGGGACGCCGGTCTTGTTCCCCGTAGCCTGAGTCAGCTTGGAGTAGGGTAATGATGGCGCCTCTTGTTGACGTGGCCAGTCCGCGCCCTAGGTTGGGCGATGTGGAGGCTTCTCCGAGGTCGAGGTCGAGGTCGAGCCCGTCTTTCGTGGCCGAGGCCGAGTCCGAGCCTCTGGGTCGGGTGAGGCGGAGTTCGTCGTCTTCCGGGGCTTAGCCCAAGTCCGAGCCCTGGGTCGGGCGGAACGGAGTTCGCCGTCTTCCGGGGCTTTGCCCGAGTCCGAGCCCTGGGTCGGGCAGAGCGGAGTTCGCCGTCTTCTGGGGCTTAGCCCGAGTCCGAGCCCTGGGTCGGGCGGAGCGGAGTTCGCCGTCTTCCGGGGCTTTGCCCGAGTCTGAGCCCTGGGTCGGGCGGAGCGGAGTTCGCCGTCTTCTGGGGCTTTGCCCGAGTCCGAGCCCTGGGTCGGGTGGAGCAGAGTTTCCTATGGTGCGCGGCCGGGCCTGACTGCCTGTCAGCCTCACTCTATCAAGTGGCACTACAGTCGGAGGGGCGCAGGCGGCGTTGTCTTTCTGACAGACCGGTCAGTGGAGCGGCGAAGTGACGGCGGTCACTTCGGCTCTGTCAGCCGGGGCGCGCGTCAGGATAAAGGTGTCAGGCCACCTTTGCATTAAATGCTCCTGCGATTTGGTCGGGGTTGCTTCTCGTCGAAGACAGGGCCTCGGGCGAGCCGGGAACGTGTTCGCCGCTGGAGGGGGGCCTCGGGCGAGGCGGAGATCCTCCGGGGTCGGCTGCCCTTGTCCGAGGCTAGGCTCGGGCGAGGCGTGATCGAGTCCCTCGAATGGACTGATCCCTGACTTGATTGCACCCATCAGGCCTTTGCAGCTCTGTGCTGATGGGGGTTACCAGCTGAGAATTAGGAGCCTTGAGGGTACCCCTAATTATGGTCCCCGACAATCGTGGTCTTGCCGGTCTTCGGCGTAAATGTCAGGACCCAAACTGGGCAACTTCATCTCCAATCATCCTCTTCTGCCAGTGCAGGCAATAGTACTTCGCGAAGATTTCGACTGATGGATGTCCGCCGTACGAAGTCGTCGCCCAGACATACTTCGACAGAGCCACCACGGCATTCGGAGTCAGCTGATGGATCTGAACGTTAAATCTGCGCAGGACTTCTCCAACAAATCGGTGCGCAGGCAGGCAGAGACCAGCGGCGAAGAACGCCTCGAACACAACCAACTCGCCTTCCGGCTCAGGGACTTCCTCTGTCCCGGGGACACGAGCGACTCCGCTGCCAAAGTAACCCAGCCGCTGCATATCTTGCACGCGGACCGACGACATCCGCGACACACCAAAATCCACCGTAACGCCGGCGCGCAACTCCTCCGCCGCCACAGTACTCAGCGTTTCCTCAGACGACGCGTCGGCCGGCGGCGTAGCGGCAGCAGAAGAAGAAGAGGTCGGCATCGCTACGTACCATCGGCGGCGGCGGGCGGTCTGCTTCACTCGAGCCAGATCTCCGGCGAACAAGAGCAAGGAGGGCAGACGAGCAGCAAGACGGTGGAAAAGGTGGCTAGGGTTTTCACGCAGCGCGGAAAGATAAGGTTCAAAACGCGCCGCCCCCCACCCCCTTTTATACACAGGGTGCGGCGCTTCGGGAAACCCGCAGTCCAACAGTACGGTGTCAATCAACGGTCATGTCAAAAACCCCCACGGAACCACTTCGAGCGAGGGCAGCGTCTCCGCCATCTAGCGACGTCTTCGGCACCAGATGACTTAGTCGAACTGGTCCCTCGGAGGGCAAATGTTGGGGCAAAGGCGAAGACGCCACCCTTCGCTCGAGGCCTTCGCCGTAGTCGTTGGTCCAACGGAGACAAGACAACGGGCAGGGGACACCCTTCGCCCCATACGACATCAGACGAAGACCTGTGACGAGGTCATCCCACCTTGCGGCCTCATCCAGCATGGGGGCCCACGTGTGATCCGGCCCATTGTAACGGGCCCTGCATGGCCGCTGCGTGTTATGGGCCTAATTTGTAAAGGCATCCCTATAATTACAGTCTGTAACCCCGCTTTATGGGAATATTCTGGGGATAACCTAGGTGTCTGAGGGCACATGCGTCCTTAACACAAGACGCTGGGCACTCAGGTACCTATAAATACCCCCGCACAGTGCCCTTGAGAGGCTAGATGAACAGAGCTTTTGCCCTCACGTGCTGAAACCCTGTTTGCGCTATTACACCCCCACCCGTTGGATCAACTTGCGCCAGTAAGCAAGTTCCAACACTCGTAATCCATTGCTTGAGAATTGATCTTGTCTCTAGTTTCCTCATCATCTACCATTCTTGCAAGCACATCAAGAAAGCAACCTCTTAGCTGACCAACAGTGGCATCATCATCATTTCTTATGGGAGGATGTAGCTTTCCTGGGTTCAATTACATTGCAGCCCCATACAATGGGTGATCCATTTGTTTCTCCCAACGTCGTTCAATTATAGTTATGATTTTCTTGAGTAAAGTCTTCTTGCTTTGGACAGCAAAGCTTTGATTGATCTTTTCCTTTGCACATTTCATCAATGCTTGGACCTCTGGCATAGCTAGCCTCTCATCTTCATCTACCACCCTAAGTACAATAAGTAGTGGCCCTGAAGCTCTAAGGCAATCTTCTACTGAATTCCAAAACTGTGTGGAAAAGACAATGTTATACACATCCAATCCAGCACTAGTCTTTGACAATCTGTTATCAGTCCAAGCTGTGCTTGCAAATAAAGCCTTCAAAGCATCCTTGTGCTTGTACAAGCTCTTCAATGTGAGAAAGGAAGTAGCAAAACTAGTGGCAGCAGGCCTCACAAGATCAGCCCCACCAGTTTTCTCTCTCATGGCAGCAAGAATTCTCCCGTGTAGGTATATGAAAGTTGTCACATGCCTTGCACGTGCAATTGGTTTCTTGAATTCCTTCAGGTTTCCTATGTCCTCCAACATTAGGTCCAAGCAATGTGCAGCACATGGACTCCAAAATAAAGTAGGAATCCTCTCCATTAGAAGCTTGCCTGTAGCTTTGTAATTGGCACCATTATCAGTAACAACTTGTACAACCTTGTCTCTCCCAATCTCATCAACTTTTTTCTCTAGCAAATCAGCAAGCATGTATGCATCATGTACTTCACTTGATGCATCAACGGACTCTAAAAAGTAAGTACCCTCTGGGATGTTCACTAAGAAGTTAATAAGATGATGTCCCCTCCTATCAGACCATCCATCAGACATGAGTGTGCAACCATAGTGTTTCCATGCACGCTCATGTTCCTCCCTCATTGTATTTGTTGACTTCACAGCCTCTTGTAGCAATGGCTCGCCTAGTTGGTAAGGTGTTGGAGGCTTATACCCTAAACCAAACTGTGTTGTGGCCTCAATTCCAATCTGAAACTGTCTAGCTATTGCGGCATTGAAAGGTACACCACACTCATAGAAGAACAAAGCCCACTGCATGTCCACATAGTGTTTGTCCTTCTTACTTTTTGCACTAGCCAAGATTGTGGGCTGATAAGAGCCTGAAAGTCTCTCATCCACCACCTCCTCTGGTGTTCTCCGCAACATCTCAACTACGGACTTGGTTGTCTTTGGCTGTGCTTTACTGTTTGCCTTAAATTGCAAGGTTGATTGTCTTTTTTGGCTACTGTACTAGAACTAGGCTGCAACTTGGATGCTTGAGACTCTACAGCAGATGTATCATTCGCCCCATCTGCTGCTGCCACCTCCACCACTTCATCATCTTCTTCATCTTCATCTAGAAACATTGGTCTTTTTCTCTTGTTTGCCTCCAAATAACTTGTCATCTCCTTCCTTATTCCACTGCTAGCCTTGGGACACAACTTTGCATCTCCATATGCCCCTGCCAAATGTTGCTTTAACCTCTTTATCCCTCCACTAACAACCTGACCACATAAGGTGCATTCCACCATATCTTTATTTTGAAGATCTGGCCAAAATCCATACTTCCACCCTGGATCAGTAGACTTCCGTGGCTTTCGGGTAGGATCGCTCTTCGGGTCGTACTCACCAGCCACAGAAGATGGAGCTTCATTTCGAGAAGACATTATGTTGTCGGCTTATCGCTAGTCGCTGCAGTCTTGACACTTCACAGAAACCTAATCGTTGCACAGTCTGAAAACAGGGGAAGCAGGGGAGGAGGGGATGAGAAACATCATTCTGAGGAGGGGAGGAGGACACAGGGAGTAGGACTTACCAGCAGCTAGCACAGCAGTCACGAGCGGGCGCGGCTAGGGAGCAGCAGCCATGCGCAGGGAGCAGGGAACCACGCGTAGGGAGCCGCAGCCGCGCCCAGCAGCAGCCGCGCGTAGGGAGCCGCGCGCAAGGAGCAAAGGGAGCCACGTGCAGGGAGCAAGCAGTAGCCACCGCGCGCAGGGAGAGAGCACGAGCAGGTGAGAGAGCGCACGCAGGGGAGAGTAGCCGCGCGCCCAGAGCAGCCGCGCGCCCAGAGAACCACAGCCGCGCGCATGCCCAGAGAACAGCAGCCGCGAGCACGCGAGAGAGAGCGCGCATAGGGAGAGGTAGAGCGCGTGAGAGAGAGCGTGTGCAGGGAGATTTGCCACGCGCATGGCAGCCGCACGCAGGGACATAGAGCGCGCAGAAAATTTGCGGCGCGCAGGAAAGAGGATTGCCGTGCGCGCACAGGGAAGCCCAAAACGCGCCTAAAGCCCAGTGCAAACCCTAGCCCAATGCAAACCCTAGGCTAAGGCGTTGCCTAGAGGGAGAAAGGCATCGCCGAGACGCCTACCGCGCCTAGGCGGATGCCATACTCAATGTCACCTGGGCGGCACGGACGCCTAGCTAAATTTATCGCCTGGACGCCTAGGCGACGCCTTTTAAACAATGTGTGCTAGAAACAAGTCTCACACATATGATGACTCATGATACAGAAATCAATGTCACATCTTTATTATATAATAGGTTTCCGTACAAAAATAGCTAAGTAGATACATCATATGACGACAATGATCCTCCGCAACCATATTTGATTGGGAGACGATGACCTAGATCTCTCACGAACTCATTGTAGCACCTTCATGCTCCTCATTTGTACTGTAGGATCTAGGACACCGTCTAGAGAGGGGTGAATATACGGTTTTGACTAAAATCAACAACACTAGAGGAATTTAATCAATACGACAAGAGATATAAATTATCTAGCTAATGCAAGTAAGCAACTAATGGAAAACAACAATAAAAAAGCTAGAAATGAATGATGATTCAATAATCACTAGCTATTAGCAATGAAATTAATAAGAGGGAAAAAGAGACATCGAATTTTTCCCATGGTAACGGTGATTTGCCGATCACCCTTAATCCACATTGAGGTGGACTCCAAGCTATCACTTGCTCCTCTATCAAGACACGGCTTGATCTTTGAGCCAAGTGGATAAGGAATCACTCATTCCCTTGGTTCCACTAGCGTCGCCTTTGCCGTTCTGGCGAGGTAGGCGAGAACCCCTCACAATCACAACCACGACTTCTCCACAACCTTCACGGAGAGCTCGACGGAGACACCACCAAGCCGTTTAGGAGGTGGCAACCTCCAAGAGTAATAAGTCGATGACGCTTTCTGGTGTATCACCTAGTGCCTCAAGAATCACTAATCAATGCAAATGCACTAGAAGATCTCAATCTCTCACTAAAATGCAATCTCAAGAAAAATGTGAGAGAGACTGAGTTGGAGGATCACAAATGTGCTTAATGTGTGATAGGAATGGCCAAGAGAGCTCTCACACACGAGCACCCCTTCTATTTATAGCCTCCCATCCAATTCCAACCGTTATGTGCAAGTTACTCACTTTCTGTGCACACGCGAACGGCCCGCGCCCTTAGGTCGGACGGTTCGTCGTACACAATAACGGCTATATTCCCATTTGAAACCTTGTCAGAGCTGTCAGAAAAGGTGAGCTCGGACTGTCCACAGCACATGGAGGGATGGTTCGAGACTTGGTGATATGAGCTACCCGAGCTCTGACCAAGTTACATTAACATGGGTGGATTGTCCGCCCTCCAGGACCGGACGGTCCACCGCTTGTAGTTAGCACTGTCCAGGCTCAAACACTGGACAATCTGCAATACAAATGTACAGAAACACATAGTCTCTGACCAAACCCATTTTAGCACCTGCGGACGGTCTGCACACATGGTCGGACGGTCCGCACAAGCACACAGGGACTTGTGCAAACGTAGACCATCTCTGGTTAGGACTACGAATGGTCCGACCGCAACGCAAGGCTCGGACGGTCCACAGTGCAAATGATTTGGCCCACACTAAAGTAAGCACACTTCGGACAGCTCTGGATGGATTATGAATGGTATGGCCTCCTGGCTCGGACAATCCGCCGACCATAGAGACTAGGTTACTTTTCAAATAGGCTTTTTGAAAAGATTTTAGTTATCAAACTTGAAAGCGCATTTAGTCCTCATGTAATGCAAACACAAGATGCTCTATGAGGCACTAAGTTTTACACCGAAAAAGGTCATTTCCCCCTCTTGATAGTACGACTATCTAGCCTACTAATCCGATCAAATACTTCTCTAAACACCTGGTGACCGGCAAAAACAAAACCTATGTTATACCTTTGCCTTCACCTGATCCACAACCAATGTCTTAAGTGTCGGTGATTTGGGTCCGACCGCACACCCTGGGGTTGCCCCTCGAGGTGTTTTTTAGGAGTAGGACGGTGTAGCTGATTGTAGCTCGATGGTTCGTGCCAGAGACACGAGAGACAATGGACAATCTTGTACAAGTTTGGGCTGCTTTGAGATGCGTAATACCCTGCGTCCTGGGATGGATCTTATATGTGGTGGGTTACAGGGGAGTTCTCTAGTACAGGGGATGCTAGAGAGCTGGGTGGATGGTTAATGGGTGAGATGATCTTGAAGGGGTGCCCCCTAGGCCTTATATATTCGACCGTGGGACGTTACATGCGGATATGATAACCACGTGTTCCTAAGTAATAGTGAACCGACTGAGTTTATCTTCCTATAATCTTGTCGACTTATAGTCCTTCGGCTCCGATGTCTGAGGGCGCTGCACGGGAAAGTCGGATCAAAACTGCAGATAGCATTTGAGTTCAGCAGACCGCATGGGCTCGAGTCGATCCGTCCTCGTGTTGATCCGTTTTGTTGAAAGTTCCTCCCCTGGCCCACGAAGGGATGGCCTTGCGAAGTAATGGGCCTGGGCCCTTTTGCGAGGCCTTCTTGCCTTCTAGTGGACCCGGGGGATATCTGTCCCCCACAAGCCCCCAATCTTTGTGTTGATTTTGAAATAATTGGCCCAAAGATTCCTGGTCCAGCTTACGATTTTGAAACATGTCTGCTAAGTCGTTACCACCAGCTCCGAGTAACTTGGTAAAAACGATCTTCTATCATCTTCTTTTGGCATCATTCCACAGTCTTTTGCTTTTAGTCTTCAGTAATCGGTGCTCTGTTTATGCTTTAGAGGTCGACGTTTTGCTCTTAGGGGTTAAGGATTCATTGGGTGCACCGGACCGGAGGTGCACCCAATGGATGTAGCCCCCGAGCTTTGAGTGGATTACTGAAAATAATCCACTCAAAGGTCTTCATCTCATACTTCTTTGGAAATCATTGTCTCTGACTTAGACTTATGCTTTAGAAATCAGCATTTTGCCATCAGCCTATGCTTTAGAGGTCAGCTGTTGGGGACTTGTTCTCAAATGCTATGAATTAAGAACAAGGCAACAAAAAAATGTTAAGTATAAATGCCCTTCGTCCGCTGAAGCATTATCTCCCCAAGGATTTAATGAGCTTCGGACGAAGGTCAAGAGTAAAATATTACGAAGATTCCACTTTCGTAATCATACTCGTAAAACAACAAATAATGAGAAATGAAATATAAAATATAAAATATATTCACATGTTTAATTATATGACTATATGAGTATTAGAACATAATGTTTGGGTACAATTATACCTTCGTCTTGGTGGAAAGCAATAATTCAAGCGTAATGAGCCAGTGATTACAAGATCGCGTGAACAGTGCCGGCGTACTGTTCACCTATTTATAGGCACAGGGTGCAACCTGCGTAAAATTACATTTAAACCCTTTACAATTGATTACAATAATGACGCAAACATCATGGGTCTTTTAGTCAATCCATCTTCAAGTTGGTTCAGCCCTTCGTCTTAAGATTTATCATTGTGCCGAAGCTCTCTAAGTAATAGCTTCGGCGCTTGCTCCTGAGAGTGTCTGTCAAAGGTGTTCTCTTTCTTTAGGATCTTCGGCTACGAAGCACACCCCCAACAGTAGCCCCTTCGCGGTGCTAGATCGTTTTTCGTAACGAGCTTGATCCGTGAAAAAGTCTTTTATGCTTCGGGGTGCCGAAGATCCGAAAAACACCTTCCCTGAGCTCATTGGCGAGAAACGATTAAAATATTCCGTGCTCGAAGTGGCTCCATCTTGCAGCAGTTACGCGTGCCCTGGCGATTCACCCTCTCGAACCCTGTGGCCCACCATTCAGCGAGTGCGGGTCACTGTTTGTTCAGTGCGGGAGTCCTTGACGATTCACCTTCTCACCTGCGGCACTATATAAACAGACGGGTAGGTGTGAAGTTATCACAGCATTCATTGCTATTGCACTGTTTTGCTGCCAAAATTTTAGTCATAGCCGAAGCTTAATCATCGTGCTCAGACGAAACCTCGCTTTTGAATCTGCTTCGTCACAAAAGGAAGAGCTTCGGGAAAATCAGAAAAGTCAACAACGAAAAAAAATTTTAAGGAAGGCATAATTAAATGGCCAGAGTTCGCTCCATTGCTAGGATTGATCGCGAGGGGGATGAGACCGAAGCTGTTGAGACCGTTCCGATTTCTGAAGCCATGAAGCAGTCTGGGCTGGTAACACCGGAGGACATCCCTGCTGCCGGAGCAGAGCAAGTTGATGCTGAGGAGACCGATTCTGAGGATGATTATAGAAGCGCTGTGCTGAGCAAACCCAGCCACCTTGATTTTGGAAAATCCACAGTCTCCGAAGATGACCTACCTAAAATGTTGAAATTGGGGTATTTCAATGAAGAGAAGAAAGAGCTAATTCGCTTTGGCGGAGAGGAAACTACTCCGAAGCCAAGAAAAAATGAAATAGTAGTTTTTAAGAGTTTCTTCAAAGCTGGTTTGAAATTCCCCTTGAATAAGATGATTGCTGATGTGCTGAAAAAGTTTGGGATCTACTTTCATCAGCTAACTCCTAACGCTATTGTTAGGCTTAGCGTTTACATTTGGGCTCTCCGAAGCCAAGGGGTGGAACCATTTGCCGAAGGTTTCTGACGAGTACATGAGCTGCATTACCAAACCAAGGCCAGGAAATATGGGTTGCATGAAAACTTCGGCTGCTACAATTTTGCCTACCGGAAGACTACAAAATTCCCAGTAATCAGTTATCGAAGCAAATGGCCAGCTGGATGGAAATCTGAATGGTTCTATGTGAGAGTTGACGAAGATGAAGACAAGTTGGTCCAGAGTCCGTTGGAATTGATCTTCGGAGAGACCCGACCCCCGTGCAACATGTTACCAGGGAGTCCAAGTCAGATTGCTCTAGCTGAATTTAGGATTATCGCAGAGCACATTGGCACTAGAGACTTAGTGCAGGAATTTTTGGCTTTCAAAATATTTCCAACTATGAAAGAGTGGGCCATGCCGAAGCTCGAAGGAAAAAAGAAGGAAGGAGAACTTATCCGGCTGCCCTACCATTACAAATTCAAGAGACATTTCAAAGTACCCTACCAAGAATGGTTGGATACAATCGAAGTGATGTGTAACGAAATTCTTGTAAATTATTCTAAAAAGGAAGATCAATTGATGACAGCAGCCTTCGGCACCCGTCCAAAACGAAGGCTAAATCGAGTGATGGATGCTATAGGCTTTGAATATCCTGACTACGAGCTATTGGACAAGGGTGCCGAAGGACAAAAGAGAAAAAGAGTGGCTAGTGCTCTGAATAAGGACGACGAAGATCAATCAAAGAAGAAAAAACAAGAGTCTGAGGCGAAAACAGTTGCTTCGAAGAAAAGAAAAACCTTGACTTCGAAGCAAAAACCAACTGATGAAGAAGAAAAGACTTCTGCGACATCCTCTGCTTCTGAAATAGAGGAAATCCTGAAGGTAATGACTGAAACTTCGCTTGTCAAACTAAGTCCACTGGGTTTACATCTGACGAAGCTTTTTCAGAAGGAAAAGGAGCCCATAAAAATGAAAGCACCTAAGTCGAAGAGGCAAAGAATCGTTACTGTGACAGAAGTTATTGAAGCAACTCCACCAAAAGCTTCAGCTCCGAAGGTGCCAGGCATTGAAAGCATGACAGCTACCGAAGCTGTACCTTCGGAGGCTCTCGCAGAAGAGGTCAGAGCCGAAGATGCCAAATCCGAAGATATTAATTTAGAGAGTGTAGCTGCTGATATAGACAAGATGCTACTAAACATGGCCGCGGAAGAAGCTGTCGCAGCCACCGAAGAGACTACGGTCGCAAAACCCGAGAAGGAAGAGATGATCGAAGATACTTCGGAATATGAAACCTTTGACTTTCAAAACTTAATTGGCCAAGAGCTGACAAAAGATGAGAAAGAGGAATTAAAAGAATATGCTATATCCTGCGGGTATCGGCCGGGAGCACTCCTCTTCGGTAGCATTGATGACGAAAAGTTAGGCTGCATACGAGATCAGACTGGCACGAAGGTCATCGATACTCTATCAAAGAGTATCGGTTTCCCGAAGCTCAAAGCAGATATCAGCCGCTACCGACGACAACACATTGTCGGCAGTTTGTTCTATTCCAATTTTAAGGTAAACATCTTGCGTCTAACACTTACTATTTGTAATAACGCAAATATTTTCTAACGAAGGTCATCTGCCCACAGAGTATGCTTTTGAGCAAGGCCTTAAAAATGCAGCAGGACTTAGAAGATAAAAGGCATGAAGTTATAATTGAGAACTTAGAAAACAAAATAAAGGAGCAATCAGCTGCCATCGAAAAGAAAGACTTCGAGCTTCAAACAGCCGAAGGCTTATTAGCAGATGCTGAAGCCAAAATAATAGAATTAAATTTGAAGCTTCTTTCCCAATCAGAAAATTTTGAACAAGAAAAGCTGAAACTTGATGCAAAGCTTGAAGCCGAAATTCAAAAAAGCTCGGAACTGAAAGAATCCTTGACAAATCTTTAGAATAAATGCCTGGAGTTCAGCAATCGGTGCATCCAACAGTTGAAGCAGGTGTTTCATTTTGTTGGAGCCAGCAGCGAAAAGTTCACTCCTTCGGCTGAAGACCTGCCTGGTGCCTTTGAGCATATTGAAGGTGAAATCAATGATCTTGACGAAGTTATAGCTGGGCATGGCGACTTCTGTGCCCTGGCAGCTTCTCGGGGCACAGCTGTTGCCTTTTTGAAGTCTGGCTGTGAACACGGAAAGATTGTTAATAGACCCAACTTCAGCCTGTCACCAGCAGACTTAGATAACATCCCCAGCCTGGCCCGAAGTATTGCGAATAGATTTATAAAATTAGTATGGACAAAGGGTGGCCGAAGCAAAGCTGGTGACGAAGCTCGAAGCCACCTTAAGCTGGTAACAAAATCCTACCTTATACTTACCTTTTCCTTTGAATTTTGAATTTAGCTTATAATACTTACATACAGGTTGACCAAGCCGAAGCTGAAGCTGCAGAGTAAAAGGATGAAGCTGTATGGGTGTTGTCGAAGCTCGAATAGTCTGTAAAAATAGCTCAAAAAACTTTGTATAAAATATGATGTAATCAAATTTCACTTTGTAATATAATTTTACCTTTCCGTCAATGTATGGAATGCTTTGGTGTGGACGAAATTAATACTTTTGAGCCGAAGGCGAAAAACACCTTCCCTTCTTTGCGTACACAGCGAAGCATAAAATTGCCTCTTTTTCCCTTTTTCCGAAGCCTTCTCTTTCAAAACCGAAGGAAGTTTGTATGTTATGATGATGACGATCCTATGTATGTCTAAGTGAATGTTTATGAATGCAAATGTATGATGTAATTTATCGTGCAAATGAATGTTCGAAGACACATACGAAACCATAACCACAACTCTTATTCCCTTATGAATAACAAATCTTTGTCGTTTATTTTTTGGCTTCACCGCTTATTTTTTGGTGTATCAGCGCTGACTTTTCGCTGTAAGCCTCCCTTAGGAGCTTCTTCGCCTTTTACTTCAGCGGAATCAGCGTTATTTTTCGCTGTAAGCCTCCCTTAGGAGCTTATTCGCCTTTTACTTCAGCGAAATCAGCGTTTATTTTTCGCTGTAAGCTCTGCATTCCCTTAGGAACGACTTTTGAGCAGAAAACTTACGCTACGCTCCTTTAGGAACGACTTTTTGTAGCTTCGTCGTGCTCTGCATCCCCTTAGGGACGTCTTTCAAGCTTCTCCCTGTTTTTCCTTTTTCTCTTTGCACTCGATGGTGCATGCCCAGTTTTTACATTTACATCTTCGGGGGATATTGCTCTTGTAGAGCTGGTATAAGAAAAAGAGAAATTACATGCTATGGCCCCATTAAAAACCTTTCTCCCCCTTTGGAAAGGAAAAGGGTGCCTTAGGAAAGAATAAAAAAGATTACATCAGGTTACACATAATACCGCCGAAGCTCATCCTCATTCCAAGATCTAGGAATGTCGTTGCCGTCCATATCCTTCAACCTGAAGGAATCGGGTCTTGACGAAGATATTACCAGAAAAGGTCCTTCCCACTTTAGCTGAAGCTTGCCTACTGTGTCGGGGTTGGCCACTCTCCGAAGCACCAGATGTCCTGGCTTAATATTTTTTAGCCGAACCTTTCTGTCACGCCATTTTATTGTTTCGGCTTGATATTTATTGATGTTCTCCATAGCCTGAAGCCTGATCCCTTCTATAACATCTTTTTCCACAGAATAATCAGCTTCGGTTTCTGCCGAAGCCACTGTTCTTATTGATCCCGTTTTAGCTTCTTCTGGGGTTATTGCTTCATCACCAAACAGCAATTTGAATGGTGTAAAGCCTGTTGATCTTGATATTGTTGTGTTGTGACTCCACACCACTTTGATTAATTCATCTGGCCACTTTCCCCTGGGCTGATTGAAGATTAACTTCATTATTCCTGTCATTATAATGCCATTAGCTCTTTCAACAAGTCCATTTGACTCCGGATGCCGAACCGATGCAAAATGGATCTTCGTGCCAATTCGTTCACAAAACTCTCTGAAAGCTTCGGAATCAAATTGTGTTCCATTGTCAACAGTGATAGCCTTTGGCACCCCGAAGCGACACACAATATTTTGCCAGAAAAACTTTTGAACAGTAACCGAAGTTATTGTGGCTAAAGGCTTCGCCTCAATCCATTTAGAAAAATATTCTACTGCCACCACAACATATCTTAAATTCCCTTGTGCTGGTGGAAGTGGGCCTAGCAAATCAAGGCCCCACCTTTGCAATGGCCAAGTGGGCTGTATTAATTGAGTTAGAGACGAAGGTTGTTTTTGGTCTCTTGCACATTTTTGACAACCTTCACACTTTTGGACTAATTCTGCTGCGTCCGAAGCTGCCTTCGGCCAATAAAATCCTTGACGAAAAACTTTACCCAACAAAGGCCTAGATCCAATGTGAGATCCACACAGGCCTGCATGTATTTCTTTCATTAGCTCTATACCTTCAGCTCTGGATAAACATTTGAGTAATGGAGAACATACTCCATGCTTATATAACTCCCCTTCTATTATTACATATGGACGGGCTCTTGCCGCTATTCTCTTATGATAAGCTTCGTCATCTGAAAGGAAATTGCCCTGAAGAAAAGATATGATCTCAGTTCTCCAATCTTCGCTATAGACGGGAGATATATTGAGTACTGCTCTTTCAAGAAGGTCAATCGAAGGTGCTTTTATTGTTTCAAAGAATACTTCCGAAGGTAAGGGCAGCCCCTGTGCCGCTGACTTGGCTAGTAGATCAGCGTGCTCATTTTCTCCTCGTGGAATATTCTTGACAAAAAACCCTTCAAAGGAAGCTTCAAGTCTTCGAACTGTATCCAAATATTTCTCAAGCTTTGGATCTCTTGCTTTGCAACTTTTGTCAACATGGCCAGAAATAACTTGAGAATCAGTTTTGAGAACCGCCCTTCTTATCCCCATTGCCTTCAACTTCCGAAGACCCAAAAGCAAAGCTTCATATTCAGCAATATTATTTGTACAACTAAAATCAAGTTTGACTGCATAGCATGTTCTGACTTTTGAAGGTGCAATTAAAACGGTAGCTGCACCTGCCCCGAAGGTTCCGCAGGAACCATCGCAAAATACTGTCCAAGCTTTGTCATCTTTACTTGCTTCTTCTTCCTGAGCCCCTGGCGTCTAGTCAGCGATGAAATCTGCTAGCGCCTGGGACTGAATCGAAGATCTATGCACATAATCAATGTAGAACTCATTGAGTTCCGTAGCCCACTTTCCAATCCTTCCTATAGCTTCTCTGTTTCTCATAATATCCTTCAAAGGCTATGATGAAGGAACAATTATATGGTATGCTTGAAAGTAATGTCGAAGCTTCCTGGAGGCCATTAAAACAGCATACAGCACCTTCTCCAATTATGTATAGTTTTTCTTTGATAAACTGAGAACTTCGGAAACAAAGTATATTGGAGCCTGCTTTTTCAATTGCCCTTCAAGATTCTCCTGAACAAGCGCCGCACTTACTACAGAGTGCGAAGCTGCCACATACAGCAGCAGAGGAGCCCCTGGCGCTGGTGGAGTTAAAGTTGTTAAATCTATCAAATACTATTTCAGTTCTTCGAAAGCTTTTTGCTGAGCTGATCCCCATTGAAAAACTTCGGCTGACTTCAGCACTTCAAAGAATGGTAAATTTCTCTCTGCCGATCTGGATATAAATCGATTCAAAGATGCCAGTCTTCCTGTCAGCCGTTGAGGCCCTTTCTTTGTGCTTGGTGGCTCCATCCGAAGGATAGCTTCGATTTTATTTGGATTAGCTTCGATTCCTTTTGTTGAAACCAGACAACCAAGGAATTTCCCTTTCTTTACCCCGAAGACACACTTTTCTGGATTCAACTTCAGACCAGCTTGCCTAAAATTAGCGAATGTCTCCTGCAGATCAGCAATGTGATTCTCTTGCTTTGTGCTTTTTACTATGATATCATCAACATATGTTAGCATGTTTCTACCTATCTGAGAATGAAGGGCCTTTGTTGTCATTCTGCTGAAGCTTCCTCCAGCATTCTTGAGCCCCTCAGGCATCTGAAGGTAACAATATGTACCACTGGGGGTGATAAAGCTGGTTTTTGGCTCGTCTTCTTTCTTCATCTAGATTTGATGGTAGCCTGAATAACAATCTAGTAAACTCATGAGCTCTGACGAAGCTGCTGCGTCTACCAGAGAATCTATCCTTGGTAATGGAAATTCATCCTTCGGACAAGCCTTGTTGAGATCAGTAAAATCAATGCACATTCTCCATTTACCATTGGCCTTCTTCACCATAATAGTGTTAGCTAGCCATTCTGGGTATTTTACTTCTCTGATGACTCCAGCGCTAAGGAGTCTTTTCACTTCATTCCGAGCACCTTCGGCTTTGTCATCAGACATCTTCCGAAGCCTCTGCTTTCTGGGTCTGAAGGATGGGTCCACATTGAGCGAGTGTTCAATAACATCCCTGTTAACACCACAGAGATCATTGGCTGACCAAGCAAAAACATCTTTGTTGTTGAACAAAAACCTTATCAGGGTTTTCTCCTGTTCTTCAGACAATTGGGAACCCAGCAGCACCTTCTGCTCTGCAATATCTTCACATAAAAGCATGGGCTTCGGCTGATCGGCCGAAGCAGCCTTCTCCCTTCTGTACTTGTACTGCTCACAAGCTTCATTGCCATCTATATTATGGATTGCCTTTGAATCTGTCCAGTTCCCTTCAGCTTTTTTGGCAGCTTCCTGACTCCCATGAATAGCAATAGGTCCCTGATCCGAAGGTATCTTCATGCAAAGATATGCTGGATGAAGAATTGCTTCAAAAGCATTAAGTGTTCCACGACCAATGATTGCATTATAGGGGTACTCCATGTCAACAATATCAAACACAACTTGCTCAGTTCTGGTGTTGTTAACAAATCCAAAGGTCACTGGCATAGTGATCTTGCCAAGTGCTACAATTTGTCTTCCTCCGAAGCCACAGAGAGGGTGTGTAGCATCATGAATCTTGTCTTCTGGCTCTTGCATTTGTCTGAAGGCCTTAGCAAATATGATATCAGTTGCACTACTTGTATCAACCAAAACATTATGGACCAGAAACCCTTTGATAACACAAGAAATAACCATAGCATCATTGTGAGGGAAATCCTTGAGCTGAAGATCCTCTTGGGAGAAGGTAATTGGAATGTGAGACCATCTTGACTTGATGAAGGGTCCCTGCACCCCGACATGATGTACCCTTCTCTGTGCCTCCTTCTGTTTCTTGTTGGTCGGCTCTGAGCATGAACCGCCTGTGATCGGGAGGACAAGCTTCGAAGCCGAAGCAGTTGCAGCCTGGTTCTTGAACGAAGCCATCAACTCAAAAAGTGGAAGTGAGTTCACCGGAGGTGGGTGCCAATGTTGGTGACTTGTTCTCAAATGCTATGAATTAAGAACAAGGCAACACAAAAAATGTTAAGTATAAATGTCCTTCGTCCGCTGAAGCATTATCTCCCCAAGGATTTAATGAGCTTCGGATGAAGGTCAAGAGTAAAATATTACGAAGATTCCACTTTCGTAATCATACTCGTAAAACAACAAATAATGAGAAATGAAATATAAAATATAAAATATATTCACATGTTTAATTATATGACTATATGAGTATTAGAACATAATGTTTGGGTACAATTATACCTTCGTCTTGGCGGAAAGCAATAATTCAAGCGTAATGAGCCAGTGATTACAAGATCGCGTGAACAGTGTCGGCGTACTGTTCACCTATTTATAGGCACAGGGTGCAACCTGCGTAAAATTACATTTAAACCCTTTACAATTGATTACAATAATGACGCAAATATCATGGGTCTTTGAGTCAATCCATCTTTAAGTCGGTTCAGCCCTTCGTCTTAAGATTTATCATTATGCCGAAGCTCTCTAAGTAATAGCTTCGGCGCTTGCTCCTGAGAGTGTCTGCCGAAGGTGTTCTCTTTCTTTAGGATCTTCGGCTACGAAGCACACCCCCAACATCAGCATTTTGTTCTCGGGGTCTCAGGATTCATTGGGTGCACCGGAGGTGCACCCAATGGGTGTAGCCCCCGACCTTTGAGTGGATTACTGAAAATAATCCACTCAAAGGTCTTCATCCCATGCTTTTTTAGAAACCATTGTCTCTGACTTAGACTCGTGCCTTAGAAATCGGCATTATCTCATCTTCATTTCATGCCTCAGATTTCAGCATTATATCATCAGTTTATGCTTTAGAGATCAGCATATAGTTTTTTTGTATTTTTGAGATCAACAATACGGCCTGCCCATGCATCAGCTTGAAATTTATTTGATTAGCGACAGATTGGACATCCGGTAGACGGCCCTTGGCTAGTCTTCCTTTCGCTTCGTGCTTCAATGCTATTGTTGATTAGACTTGTACTTCATCAGCTATTTTTTGGCTTTCTTCCGATCTCCATAGATATCTTCTTTTTGTCTTGATACATTCATTGCATATACTGTATGGACGTGACTGCTTGGGAAAATCTATTGAAAATTCCTGGACATCCCCCCCAATGGGTGTAGGCAAGGGACGGCTTGGTGCGCTGAGCGTTTAGTGAACTGTCCCTGAGTAGTAACTTGATGTGATCGTGGGTGTAATCATATCATCCATGCAGTTGACTTGAGTCCCAATGGGTGCTGTGTTGCGCAAAATGGCGTCAGCCACCTGACTTGTTTCTAGACGATTTGAATTGCTTATTGAATACTTGCGACTGTTCAGTGACCGTGGTAGGAGATGAGCGGTTGCCTTCTTCCTCTATAAATAGAGCACTTGCTTTACTGGCGTCTTCACACATCTCTCTATCATTGCTTGCTTATTCTCCTCTTTTCTATTCCACCATGGGCAAGGGCAAGAAGAGCGGAAGTTCATCGCACCACTCTGGCGACAAGCGGAAACGCGAGCCGACCCCTCCCTCGGAGGATTTCGGCGATTCTGAGTACTCGGAGGAGGAGTTCTCCTCCGAGTCCGAGGGATCGCCGGTTTACACCTCGCCCTCGGCATCGTCCGAAGACTCAGATGATTCCCAGGGGATCGTCGCTGAGGTGTGGTCATACATCCGGGCCATCGAGCGCTCCGGGCTCGAGGGCTCGGATGAGTCGAAGGTCTCCTCGGACGAGGAGGATTCCTCTGACTCGTCCGAGGAGGGGAGTGACGGTGATGGCAAGGGTGACGGCGACGATGGAGGCGACGGTGAGGGCAACGGCAGCAATGGCGACGGCAAGGGCGACAGCAAGGGCGGCGGTAGCGGCAGCGGCAAGGCCAGTGGCAAAGCGCCACTGGCTTAAAATATTAGTATAGATAAGTAGTGTTAGTATTAGTAGAATAATGTAGTAGTAGTTAGTAGTATAGTGTAGTGTAAGTAGTGTAGTAGTGTAATGTAGTAATGTAATGTGTCGAAAAGTGGGAAGAAGCCCGACTCATAATGAGTCGGCCTTTAGTTTTGTGTAAGAAATTCCCCCCTTATATAATGAAGTGAACTTGGGCTTGATCTTGTGCACATCCTTTGCCTTTGCGTCGCTTCTTTATAGTTGATCGACAATTTATGTTTGTATCCAATGCAGCCATTGTTCTTAGAAGTAACTCTTGAGTAATGACTTGTCACTGATGTGTTGCATTTTAATTCTATCTGCATTTACATGGAGAAAGAACGGTCTGGTTTACTGCCGGTGTCTTCAAGGGTAACAGTCGTACGGTTTTTGGCGATGCCGGCGTTTTAGAGGTAACAGCCGAGCCATTTCGAACCACATCAGCGCTTTAGAAATAACGGTCGAGTGATTAGTGGTGACGTCAGTGTTTTAGAAACAACAGCTAAGTCACATCAAGCCACGTTGGCGTTTTAGAAATAACGACCGAGTGAGGATTGGTGATGTCAGCGTTTTTAGAAATAACCGCTGAGCCACATCGGCGTTCTAGAAATAACGACCGAGTGATGACTGGGCACTTTTTAGAAATTGTGTCTGACCCAGGAAAACCCCACTTGTACTGCGTCATCGCATGCCTCTGCATTCTGAGCCCTAGCTTTACTTTCTGTCTCTAGACCTCCTCTGTTTCCCTTTGATCTCGCTTCCGCTCAGTTCGCCGACGAGATCGAGATGGCGCCCAAGCGGAAGAGTCAGAATTCTGCCGCTGCGGTTATTCCTCCCATCGATCCCAACAGCCAATTGCCTTTCACAGGTAATCATATGTCTGTTGTTTCTGAGTCAGATCTTCTTAACCTCATCGATGTCGGAGTTCTTCCTCCAAAGGAGCTTTGTTCCTGGCGGAATTGTCGTGGGGTTACTGTCCCGACGGAGGATACTCATGAGTCCATCGTTTACATTCCTTTTCTTCTCCGCGGCCTTGCTCTTCCAATTTCTCCCTTCTTTCGCGGTCTCCTTGACTTTTACAATCTGAATCTGACTCATCTGAACCCCAACTCTATTCTGCAAATTTTTATCTTTGTCCATCTGTGTGAAGCCTACCTTGGAATTCTTCCTCACTTCAGTTTGTGGAAACACTTGTATCACTGTCGTCCTGGCATGGTTGGGGGTGTTGGGGCGAAGGCAAAGGCGCCACCCTTCGCTCGAAGCCTTCGTTGCAGCAGCTGAACTAACAGAAACAAAACAGGCAGGGACACCCTTCGCTTCTTCCGCACCAGACGAAGACTGGCGACGAAGGGCATCCCACGGTGCGGCCTCGTCCAGCTCGGAGGCCCACGTGCAATCCGGCCCGTGGTAACGGGCCCCGCTTGGCCGCCGTGCGTTACGGGCCTAATTTGTAAAAGCATTCCTGTAACTACGGTCTGTAACCCCGCTTTATGGGAATATTCTAGGGATAACCTAGGTAGCTGAGGGCACATGCGTCCTTAGCTCGAGGTGCTGCGCACTCAGGTACCTATAAATACCCCTGCACAGTGCCCGTGAGAGGCCAGATCAATAGAGCTTTTGCCATCTAGCGCGAGTGCCCTGTTGACATCACTGTTCACCCTTGTTGGATCCCCTTGCAACTGAGAGCAAGTTCCAACATTTGGCGCCCACCGTTCGTGCTACGAGAAAACCACCCACGATGGCACCCAAGAGAGCTAACCCGAAGGCTAACGAGGCTGCGAAGGCAGCACTGCTCGCCGCAAGAAAGGGCAAGGCCCTCGCCCTCACCCAATCCACCCACCAAGAGGCCACTGAAGACGATGTCCCTCGCGCATGCGAAGACGACACCCTCCGCACCTGCGACCCCGAGGGACAACCGCAGCCACCCTCAGACTTCGCACCACCGGAGGGCGCGGACCTCGCCGAGGACGGTGAAATCCTCGGCGTCTCAGCAGAAGAACAGCTACAGCTGCGCGCCCTGCGCCTCAAGAACCACAATCTCCAGAGGCAGAAGGAGATACTGGAGGCCAAGCGCCAGCGTGTGTCCGCACTAACCAAAGTGCGGCAAATGATACGCGACGAAGAGCACAAGGCCCAGGAACTCGAGCGAGAGATTGCGCTGATGCAGCGCGAAGGCCACCTCGGCCTGCAGCACGAGTCACCCCTCCAGCAGCGCGCACAACTCGAAGACACGCGCGAAGGCCACCCCGGCCTGCACCATGGGCCACCCCTGCAACACCGCGCGCAACCGGAGGACCCGCGTTTCCCCCAACGCGACCACACCTTCCTGCACGCCGCGCCATTCCAAGGGGTCAACTATCTCGATGAGCGAAGTCCCCTGGCGCCACACCTGCAAGTGACGCCGTGGCCGGCTAACTTCCGGGCAGGGACCTATCCCAAGTACAACGGCAACACCGACCCGGCTCAATACATAATGAGTTATCAGGTCGCCGTTGCATCGTCCGGGGGGGACGACGCCACAATGGCGAAGTCTTTCATCATCGCCCTCGAGGGCCCCGCACTCACCTGGTTCACTAGGTTGCCTCCGCTGTTCATTGATTCCTGGAGAAGTCTCCGGGACAAGTTCCTGCTCAACTTCCAAGGGTACCGCCCAGATACCGACGCCCTGGCCGAACTTTCGCTCTGCAAGCAGCTAGAAAAGGAGACCCTGAGGGAGTATTACCGCAAATTTCTAACACTCAAGTCACAGCTGCCCTCAGTCGATGACCAGATTGCCATCCACTATGCTATCAGTGGCCTTCGCGCTGGCGTCCTTTACAGCCACTGCATCAGAGATCCGCCAAAGAACCTCCAAGAGTTATATCAGCTGTTTGAAAAGTACGCCAGATCCGAAGAGCTCCACCAGCGCAAGATTGAGTCCCAGAGGAAGCCAAAAGATGCTCCACAGTCCAGCCGCACGTGGACAAGGACTCCGCAGCCAGACTCCGGTCGAGACGGCCGCAATCAGCAGCAAGTGCACAACATCGCCAACCAGCATCCCGCTGCTGACCCCCCTCGTCGCCAGGAATATCCCCCTCAGGGCCGCGGAAACGGCACTCGTGGCAGGGGCCGAGGGCGTGCGCAGCCGCCGCGCCGATTCTACTGCCTCTTCCATGGCGAAGACTGCGCCCACCAAACCAAAGACTGCCCCGAAACGAAGGCTACCAGAGACAGAATGGCACGAGCGCAGCCAGCCGACAACCCCAGAATTGTCGCGCACAATTACCAGCAACCCCCTCCACCATATATCCACGCTCCCGCCCCGCATCCACCGCACCACGCTTACCAACACCATCAGGAAGTACAAATCATACCTCCTCCACCCCCACCACCACACCAACAACATCAAAACAACCCCCATGCCCCAAAGCAGGAAGACTTCGCCGATCAACCATATCGCGGAGTCATCCACATGATAACTGGGGGGTCCAACACCGACTTCGACACCAAGCGGCAGAAGCGGGACCACTACCGCAGCATCAACCATGTCGCCGTCACGGGCCCAGTCGTGCAGACAAAGTGGTCCCACATACCGCTAACCTTCGACGCACGGGACGTCGACTTGCGCAGCACCCCCCACTGCGACGCCATGGTTATCAATTGCAGCGTGGCAGGCTGGGACCTGCACAAGGTCCTCATTGACAACGGCAGTCAGGCGGACATTATCTTCCTCCACGCCTTCGATCGCATGGGCATAAGCCACAGCCTGCTTAAGCCTTCGGACAACCCGTTGTATGGCTTCGGCGGCAAGGGCACCTTCCCCGTCGGCAAAATAGAGCTGCCTCTCTCCTTCGGTGCAGCACCCAATGCCCGAAGCGAGCAAATAACCTTTGACATTGTGGACATGGTATATCCTTACAATGCCATCATGGGCCGGGGCTCCATCAATAAGTTCGAAGCAGCTATTCACGGACTGTACCTATGTATGAAGATACCAGGTCCGTTAGGCGTCATCACAGTCTTCGGCAATCAACAGACTGCGTGTAACATAGAGCGGGACTTCGTGCCCGGTCAAAGAAACGTGCACTGCCTCACGGCCCAACGCGAGGACCCCGCGCCTGCCAGCCCAACCAATAAGCAACACGACAAGGCACAGCTTCAGAGCAAAGACGGGACCAAGACTGTCCCCCTCGACCAGGCCACGCCCAGGCAGACAGTCATTATCAGCGAAGACCTTACTTCGCATGAAGAAGAAAAGCTCCTCTGCTGCCTGTCCAAGAACAAAGATGTCTTCGCCTGGTCGGCCCTCGATCTGGTCGGGGTCAGCCGTTCGATAATTGAGCACAGTCTGGGAATTGACCCTTCGGTACGGCCGAAAAAGCAGCGGCTTCGCAAGATGTCCGACGAAAAGACGGAGGCCGCCAAGGCAGAGGTGCACCGCCTCCTGGAGGCCAAATTCATCGAGCCGGTGGCTTACCCCACATGGCTCTCCAATGTCGTGATGGTGCAGAAAAAGAGCGGGAAGTGGCGAATGTGCATCGACTTCACCAGTCTCAATAAAGCCTGCCCAAAGGACAATTTCCCGTTGCCGCGGATCGACAAAATAGTCGATAGCGCGGCCGGATGCGAGGTCATGTCCCTCCTCGATTGCTTCTCCGGTTACCACCAGATATACATGAAGGAAGAAGACAAGGCCAGCACCAGCTTTATAACACCCTTCGGCACATATTGCTTCATCAGAATGCCGGAGGGACTCAAGAACGCCGGGTCCACCTTCTCCAGGCTTACCAAAATAGTGCTCGAAGGGCAGGTTGGCAGAAACATATTCACATATGTAGACGACATTGTCGTCGCCAGCAAGAGCAAGGAGGACCACCTCGCCGACCTCGCCGAAACATTCGCGAACATGCGAGACGCACAACTCCGCCTAAATCCGGAAAAGTGCGTCTTCGGCGTTCGCCAAGGCAAAATATTGGGCTACCTGGTATCACACCGCGGCATCGAGGCCAACCCAACCAAGATTCAGGCCATCTTGGACATGACGCCTCCGCAGTCCGTCAGGGACGTCCAGCGCCTGACAGGCAGATTGGCCGCTCTCAACAGATTCATCTCCAGGTCCGCCGAGCGAAGTCTCCCCTTCCTCAAGACACTCCGTGGAGCAAAAGACTTCACCTGGGGACCAGAGCAGGCGGCGGCCTTCGCCTCATTAAAACAGTACCTGACAGAGTTGGCCGTCCTTACCAGCCCCGACCCCTCGCTCCCCCTGCTGCTCTACGTCGCGGCTTCGCCACATGCGGTCAGCGCGGCACTAGTGCAGGAGCAGACTGTCGAGGGCGTGGTCCGGCAGTGCCCCGTGTATTATGTCTCCGAAGTGCTAACATCGACTAAGTGCAACATGACAGAGCTGGAGAAGATTGCCTACGCAGTCGTCATGTCATCGCGCAAACTGCGCCATTACTTCGAAGCATTCAAGGTCCGAGTCACCTCAAACAGGGGGCTCGGCGAATTATTCAGAAACCCGGAGGCGTCGGTGAGGATTGCCAAGTGGGCGGCCGAACTCTCCGGCTACCACATCTGCTTCGAGCCCAGGATAGCTATCAAGTCTCAAGTCCTGGCAGACTTCGTCGTCGATTGGACTGGGCCAACAACACAGCCAGATCCGTCCGCAGAGAAGACTTGGACGATCCATTGCGACGGCGCATGGTGCCATGCGGGGGCAGGCGTCGCTGCAGTCATCACCTCACCAGTCGGGGTCAAGCACAGATATGCAGCACGACTCAGCTTCAATCTGGAATCCGACAGATGCACAAATAATATAGCAGAATACGAAGCAGTCATCCTCGGCCTCCGCAAGCTAAGGGCCCTCGGAGTCACCACCTGCATCATCAAAACAGACTCCAAGGTAGTTGCCGGCCAAGTCGAGAAAGACTATGCAGCCAAGGACCCCGCGCTCATGCAGTACCTCGCGGCCATCCGAAGTCTCGAGAGGCAGTTCAAGGGGTTCACCTTGCAGCATGTGGATCGGGCCAAGAATGAGGAGGCCGACGCATTGGCCAAGGCCGCCGCCAGGGGCGAAACTCTGCCCTCCGACGTATTCTTTCATGTCATCGGCACGCCAGCAGTCCGGAGCCCTGAAGGGCTCCAAATAACCAATGACAGCGAGGGCCACCGCACAGTCAACCTTATCATGACCGAAGACTGGTGGGCACCCATAACCCTGTTCCTGCAGGGGTATTATCATCTAGCCGACATCAGTGAGGCCAAGCATCTCAGACATCGAAGCCGAGACTTCGCACTGATTGAAGGCCAACTCTACAAAAAAGGGGTCAGTCAGCCAATGCTTAAGTGCGTCACCGAAGCCGAAGGCATGCAGATTCTACGTGAAGTCCACAGTGGCACGTGCGGCTCACACGCAGGGCCGAGGGCCCTAGCTGCTAAGGTGATCCGCCAGGGCTTTTACTGGCCCGTAATGATCTGCACCGCAAATCGGGTCACACGGTCCTGCGAAGCCTGCCAGAAGTTTTCTCCTCGGTCAGGTGGCCCCTCGCAGTATACAAAGCTGATCGCCCATACATGGCCTCTCCAGCGCTGGGGCCTCGACATTGTCGGACCCCTGCCCACCGCTCAGGGGAACCTTAAGTTCGCCTTCGTCGCGGTCGAGTACTTCACCAAATGGATCGAGGCGCGGGCTGTTTCTACAATAACATCAAAGACTGCCCAAAAATTCTTCTGGCAGAACATCGTTTGCCGCTTCGGAGTACCGTCCGAACTAACAGTCGACAACGGCAAGCAGTTTGACAACCAAGACTTCAAGGATTTTTGTTTCTCCATTGGCACCAAGCTCGCCTTTGCCTCAGTCTATCATCCGCAGTCCAACGGGGTCGTGGAGCGCGCCAACGGGAAAATCTTCACAGCTATCAAGAAAATGCTCCTTCATGAAAAAAAAGGGCAGATGGACCGATTTGTTACCTGAGGCAGTCTGGGCACTAAACACGACTGAGTGCAGGGCGACCGGGTTTACTCCCTTCCGCCTTCTATACGGATCGGAGGCCATGACCCCGCAAGAAATAAAGCACGGGTCCCCGCGGACAGTTCCGTCAGCCGTCCCTGATGTGGACGAGCCAACTTCAAAGGATCTCATCGATGGAGACCGAGTCTTCGCCCTACAGGCCCTGAACAAATATCAAGCCCAGACCAAAGCATGGCGCGACCACTCAGTCATCCCGAGGGAGTTCAGCGAGGGGGACCTCGTACTCGTTCGAACAGCTCGAGCGGAGTCCAAGGGCAAGCTGGAGCCCAGGTGGGAGGGCCCCTTCATAGTCAAGACAAAAGCTTCCCCCAACGCTTACAGGCTCACAACGCCAAACGGCGAGGACCTGGAGCACTCCTGGAACATCGACAACCTCCGCAAATTTTTTGTTTGATTCCTCAGGGCTGTCTTCGCCCTTGTAATTCGCAAAAACAATCTTGTACCGGCCCGCACTCTTTTCCTCCCGGGGGGTGAGGTTTTTAACGAGGCGGAGCCATGTAATATATGTGTGAAAAATCCCCCGCAAAGACATGCGTCGAAAAAGACCGCGACGACGGTCTTCGACATTCGACCAACACGAGGTCACCGCAAGGCTAAGCGCTAGCCACCCTCGCGTGCGACAAATCCGCGCCGAAGACGCCCAAGGGTGCAGCCGGATTAGCACAACAAGTGCGAAAAAACCGAAGTCTATCACGAAGACTATCCACGCAGAAGTCGCCCAAGGGTGCAGCCGGATTAGCACAACAAGTGCGAAAAAACCGAAGTCCATCGCGAAGACTATCCGCGCAGAAGTCGCCTAAGGGTGCAGCCGGATTAGCACAACAAGTGCGAAAAAATCGAAGTCTATCGCAAAGACTATCCGCAGAAGTCGCCCAATGGTGCAGCCGGACTAGCACAACAAGTGCGAAAAAACCGAAGCCTACCGCACAGACTGTCCGTGCAGAAGACACCTCAGGGTGCAACCGGACTAGCACAACAAAGGCAGAAACGACAACATCAAACCGTCCACGCCAAGACCAACTTTAATCACACCAACACAGCACAACAAAACAAACCAGGCAAAGTACACAACGCCTTCGCACACATATGCAAGCGAGGGCACACAATCTCATCATACAAGCCTCTACATATACAAGCGAGGGCACCACACTCTACATCGGCTCAACCTTAGGAATAATTCCCATCTCCCTATAATTAAATAACATTATCCTAAGCTCCTCACCCGCAAAAAGACTTCGCAGTTCCCCTTCACCTGTATTCTCGGCGGCCGGCAAAGACAACAGTTCCTGCCGGCCAGCCCCATTCACACAAAGCCGAGCCCCCTCCGCCCCACTAACTCTACGTTTCGCAACTGCCCTTCGTCGCCGTCGCCCGGTGCTAGGACCTGGCACACCTGCGTCCGCGGCGTGCGGCGAAGCCTCCGCCGCAGCCACATCCAAGGCCGCGAAGTAGTCCAAGTCCTCCGACGACTCCTCAGTCCACTCAATCGAGCTCCCAGAGTCAGCACAATCAAAAAACTTAGATGCAGACCCACCACATTCATTACCATCTTCCACGGTCGAAGCCGCCAAAAATTTAGTAGTAGCGGTTGTGTGCGCAGGCCCAAAATCTTGAACCTGCGCAGCAACCAAAATTCAGTAACATGTACAAATTTCCCCAACCCTCTACACCCACTACGCCACCTGCGACGGCCCTGACGTTGCGGGAGCCTCCGCCATTGGCTCCGCCGTTGCTTCCGCTGTTATCTCCGCCGCTACCGCTGCGGAATCTTCAGCACTCGACGCTGCAGCTGCGGAAGCATCAGGCGCGCCTTCGGCGACCTCTGGGGGCAGGTCTTCGCCGGCCGCAGCGGATGCGTCCGGGGTCGGCTCCAGGGCGACCCCAGACACGGCCTCCACCGGGGTCGACTCCGGGTCAGTCAGCATGCTGTTCAGCGCCCCGAAGTCGTCGACCCTCTCGCCACGCGCCGCCTAAGCCAAAACACACAAAATTCATCAAACACACACACAGCCCACGTCCAACAAATACCAAACAAGCGAAAACGTTACCTGAGCCCTCGCCGTCTCGGCGCGCTCCCTGACCACCTCGCGACCATGTGGACCCCACAGCCGGTCGAAGATAGCTCCGGCGGATTCCTTCACTACGGGGTCCTCAACCTTGAAGATATCTTGCTCAAAATCTTCTTCGACTTGGTCGAAGACCTCGAAGTGCTGGCACCCTTCGCGGGAGAGCGCGTTCATCGCCCCTTCGCAGGTGACCAGGGAGGCATACGCCATAAACCCCTCCACGACAGTGGGGAGCGCCTGCAACTCCTCCTGTACCCACTCCAGGCACCGAAGTCCGGGCTCTCGGTCCGGCACTTCGAATTCACCGGTCCCCGCACCCAGGCCACGGTATGTATCTACAAGCAGTTGGCGCGTCCGCTCTGCCTCCGCTCGTGCCGCGGCCTCGGCCCCCTTCACGCGGCTCTCCAGGGCGGTGAGCCGCTCCTGCAGCTGCTCGGCGCGCTCCCTAGCAAGATTGCCCTCCGCCCACGCCAGGTTGGCCTCCGCCTACGCAGCCTGCGCCTTGACAAGGGCCTCGTTGGTCTCCCTCCTTTCCCCCGCCAGCTGGCGCCGGAGGGCGGCCTTCTCGTCCTCCAGTGTGGCCACCTTGTCCGCCAGCTTGCGACACTTGCTGTCGGCGGCCGATTTTTCACGGACGGCGTCAGCATGTTGTGTCCGAAGTCTTTCGACTTCGGGAGCCACAGCTGCCGTGAGGGCCCCCGACGCAGTGCGGCTGGCGAAGTCAGCCACCTGCAGAGCAATCGTAAGACCGCGGCCCCAGCAAGCCGCGAAAAAAAGGGACGAAGTCCAACTCAGCGGACCTGACGTAGCGCCTCTATCACCTCCGTCAGCCGGTGGGACGCAGCGCCCGCCTCATCCATGACAACCGCGAGGGCCGACGCCTCGCCTCCGGCGCTAAGAGCCCCGCCCTTCGCCTTCGGCACTGCGGCAGCCGTCGTGGTCGCCGCGCCAGGCGCAACCATAGCAAGTTGGCCTTCGCCCAACCCTACAACGTACCAACGAACCAATTAAAAATAATAATAATAATAAATATAATAAAAATAAAAAAAATAAATAAATAAAGCCAACGACTTACCACCGAGATAGTCGTCCACACTAATATCGGTGACGAAGTCGGTGACACGTTTGCCCGCCAACGGCAACGCCCGAGCCGCCTTCGCGACCTCCGCCACTCCGCTGGACGGCGGCACCGCCTTCGCCGACTTCGGGCCTCCGGCGCCTGCCGTTGCCTCCGGCGCCTTGCTAGATGCAGGGACGCCCGACTTCGCCGCCAGCGGCGGCCAGCCTCCGCCGGGGGCCGCTGCCTTCGAAGCCCCCCGCTGCCTCTTCGGCCTGGCTTCAACGAGCCTGATAGCCGCCTAGCGCTTTTGTGCAGCTCCCTGGCGATCCTTGTCCATCACTGCAGACACAACAGCAGCAATATTCCACCCGTAAGGAAATACCCTCCATTCACGAACCATGCGAGATGTAAAAAAATTGTCACACCCGGATTTTAGGGTCCAAAACCCGGGCGCGAACATAATCACCAGGTTTGCTGGGACCAAGTCTCACACATATGATGAATCATGGCACAGGATCGAATGTCACATCTTCACTATATAACAGAAGTTCTATACAAAATAAATAATTACATTATAAGGAGACAACGGTCCAGCAACCCAAAGTTGACTGGGAGACGACGACCTAGACCTCTCGCGAACTCGTCACAGCATCCTCCAAGCGCTTCATCCTGCGGTACCTGTTCTTTGACCTGTGGGGGGGGTGTGAGACAGCAAGAGTGAGCTCACATACGTTCATCGCTCAACAAGTTGTGGGGAATAATGTGCATGAACTCGCCAAAGGTAGGAGCTCACGTGAAGTGTAAGGCTTACCAAAGAAGATGGTTAGAGCTGAGCATTGCTTTTAAAGTTGGTCAAAATTTTATTAGCAGTTACTAAGTATAAGTAAATACCAACCCATTTAAATAGTAGAACAAAAGTAACAACCTCACCTGCGATGCAATGCATATGACAAATTGAATTTAGTTCCATAAATTAATCATGTGAGGGTCCGAGCCGCTCATGACCGTGAGCACGGCTAGTATACCAGTTTTACACTCTGCAGAGGTTGCGCATCTTTACCCACAAGTCGTGTATCCCATGTCGCCAGGGTTTGCAAGGCCCTTAGACACTACCGAGGTGAATGGCTAGGGATCCACTACGAGGCCTTTACAAAGTTCCACTAGCTTCCGAAAACCCGCTACAGTTTATAGGAAGTTCCAATGCAGGAATCCCTTACAGGACCGCCATCGCAGCAAAATCCTCCCGAGGGCCTCCCTACACTGACCACTCCCCTACTGCCCTTGCCCCTTTCGGGTAAGGTAGTCTTCCACTAGCTTTCCTAATTAATCAGCCAAGGGGTCCCATTCCTCCCTTGTGGTAGCACTGTTTTCCCGGGTGGTTCTCCATGTTCCAATTAACATAATGATCTTAACATGAACAGTAAATAACAACTGACAATAAAAGTATAATCATGAAAAGTAATGTGTATCTCTATACCCAAAACCACATAAAGCGATAGCAAGTACTACCCAAAGATTCAGTGGTGAACAAGGTATAAAGATAGTCAAACTAGGGTAACCTATTGGGTCCCATCAAAATTAACCTATGCAGATCATTATGATTAATTAGAACATGAGTGGGTAAAAAGAAGTGATCAAGGGCACAACTTGCCTGGGACTTGAGATTCCAGGTACCAGGATGATCTTCAGGTGACTCGTGACCTCACTGCTAGTCGTAGCAATACAGACAAACATTGTATAGGCAAAATTAACATTACACCAAACATATATGCAAAATACATAGTAATAATCTACACATTAAAATAAAATTCTAGGAACAGAAATCATAATTTTTGGACTTATAGATTTTAAGTTATGCATTTTCAAAGGTTTTATGTGCTTAAAATGGATTAAGTGAGAGATTAAATTTCTAATTGTTTTCATGACAAAACAGAGGCTCTAGGTGGTAGATAATAAAATTACAAAATTTTAGAAAGTGGAATGGATTAATTTGGACTAAAAATGGATTTTCTATGATTTAAACAAGTTCTAGCATTTATTTATCTATTAAAAATCCATTTATAAATTATTTTCTCTGTTTTATAATACTCTGGACTGGGCCTCAATTACTGCGAAGTGCAGGGGGCTCGGTGCAAGTCGTCCCAGACACAGAGAACAGTGGAAATAGGACGGCGGGTTGATTTCTATAAACTACAGGGTTTCTTATGCAAAAGGCTTCGGCCGAAGGGGTATCGTGATCCGAGGACCGTTCGATCAAGCACGGACGCGCGAGATTAGACTTCTACCCAAAACAAACCGGTATCTCACAGTCGCCCTCAGATCCGCATCCAACGGCCCACGACTGATACGCGGGTTTGGGCGCGGGGCCGGATCCAATCGTCGATTCACAACGGACGGTCCCGATTCAATAGCTGCCAAACTCTAATCCCGGTCGTCCAAATAGGATCTGACGGTCGCGAATCCATCATCTTCTACCCAGAAACGCTGCGGCGGTGGCCGCGTTGACCACGGCGGCGACTACGCCGGTGAATCCCGATTTCGCGCCCAAGGACACTACCCTCGAGCCTGTAGCATTGACGTGATGTGCACATGATGACGAATACGTGGAATGGGTAACTTACCAGCAGTGGCGTAGAAGAACCTCCCAGCCACGGAACCAGGTAATCCGTGGCGAAACCCAGTCGGCGGCGAGAAATTGCCTTCAACCACCGCCCCTCGCCAGTGATTGGTTGCCCCAGGAGCGGACCGCGGCACAGCGCATGACGCAGAGGGAGCGCCCGAGGCGGGAGAAGTGCTGGTCGCCCCCATCCCCATCATCACGCCAGGTCCCGCTCCCAAGAACATCGCAGCACACGGATTCAATTTCTGACGAACACAAGCACTCCACGACGAATTGATTTGGGTTCTAGGGGCGCGGCCGTGGATTTTTTTATAGTCCGGCAGCGCGAATAACAACCAGCGACAGCCCGGCCTAAGATCTCGGCGGAAGTCACGAGTTTCACGGAAGCTGTTGCATTTCTCCGGTGCCTGGTTCTAGGAAGACGACGGCCCTGCCAAGGTGGCCCACCGTCAGTAACAGCACAGGTTTGAGGAGAGGCCGCCAAGTGGGCCCAGCTAGCCAGTGACCGCGCTGACGCGCCGGTTCTCTGGGCCGCGCGGTTCTTATGGTGTTCTGGGCCGAATGATGATTAAGGCCCAAACCGAATTCCTTTCCTCCTTTCTATTTTCCCTTTTTATTCTCTATTTTCTTTTTCCTTTCTTTTCACCTTTAGATTCCAGATTTGAATCCAAAGTTTTGTGGTGAAATTGGCACTAAATTTTGAATCTATAATTTGAGTCATACCATTATAGGATAAATTTATTTATTTATAAATTTATCTTGTATTTTATAGTGTTTCTCTCTTCTTTCCCATTTTAAATTCCAAATTCCAACTTAGGTTTTAATCCCAATCTTCAAACCATTATTATATTCACAAACAAACTCCAATATGATGCATGGCTTTTTTTTTAATCATTTGTTTGAATTGAACTCTAAATTTTGTGTATGCTCTTTTTATGATGCAAATGAGGCACAGGAAATTAAAAAAATCACTATATTTTCCTTGTATACAATTTTGAGTATTACAAATCCTACCCCCCTTAAAAATAATCTCGTCCTCGAGATTTGTAAGAGAAAAAAAAAAGATTATACCAAGATTGGTTTGTAATTGAGGTTGTAGTTTCTAATTGATTCAAAAATTAAGAGTCTCACTCTTTTTTTAAATACAATTTAGCAAGTACTTAGAAATGCATGGGTATCTTCTAGTTTAGACACACAGTTAGGTAAGAAGAGAGATGGTCAAAGTGAGGTTAGCTGATGGTAAGAAGAACTTGGTAAGGGAAGACTCCATCGAAGGTGGTAAATCTTGAATCATCTCGAGATCTGATTTGACTCCTATTCTTCCATGTCGAGGTTGATCTCCTCCTTCTTGCTCTTTGGTGTCTCCATCCGGGTTTGGGACAAGAGGCTAAGATAGATCTGTTATGTAAGTCAAGTTGTTGGGTATGGCCTTATCTTTTGTACCAGCATTAAGTAACTTACTCTAGATTAGATCATAATAGATTAGATAAAAGCTAGATTAGATTGAATATGACTAGATTAGACTAGTTAAAATCTAAATTTTTTTTTGGATTAGCTTATGGTTGTTATTCTAGAGTGAGATAAATATGCTGATTAGGGCAAGATGGATCCATAAGGATAAGGTAGAATCTTTTGAGGTTAGTTAGATCTATTAGGATGAGATAAAATCTTTTCAAGATAAGGTGAATCCATTAAGGTAAGTGAGTCTTTTAAGATAAGAAGGAGCTATTAGGCTAGATATATTTTAATTAGGATAATCTAGGTTGTTTAGTTATCTTATGAATTTTATTTATTTACATTTATGCATATATGTATATGTAGATGTAATTGTGGACAATACTCCACAACTCATCCCACTCAATCAAAGATCCAAATCAGACAAGTATCATAAGAACAAACATTCAAGCACATAGATACCTAAAAAATAATTTTGTTTTTGTTCCTAAGAGTAGGTCTCCTATTCCTAAAGGTCACTTTAAGCACATGATTTCAAAGTGTGGAATCCACATTTGTCTTTAGAAAGAAAAGGTAAGAATAATCAGAGTAAGCGGAAATAGATGAGAAAAGATTAAGGAAAGTTTTGGAAAGAATCAGAGTAGCAAAGGTAAGTAAGCATTGGTTGTCCAATTCTATCTAGGTTTCGTCCTACAGTCAACATTCCTCTGATACCACTTCTGTCACACCCGGATTTTAGGGTCCAAAACCCGGGCGCGAACATAATCACCAGGTGTGCTGGGACCAAGTCTCACACATATGATGAATCATGGCACAGGATCGAATGTCACATCTTCACTATATAACAGAAGTTCTATACAAAATAAATAATTACATTATAAGGAGACAACGGTCCAGCAACCCAAAGTTGACTGGGAGACGACGACCTAGACCTCTCGCGAACTCGTCACAGCATCCTCCAAGCGCTTCATCCTGCGGTACCTGTTCTTTGACCTGTGGGGGGGGTGTGAGACAGCAAGAGTGAGCTCACATACGTTCATCGCTCAACAAGTTGTGGGGAATAATGTGCATGAACTCGCCAAAGGTAGGAGCTCACGTGAAGTGTAAGGCTTACCAAAGAAGATGGTTAGAGCTGAGCATTGCTTTTAAAGTTGGTCAAAATTTTATTAGCAGTTACTAAGTATAAGTAAATACCAACCCATTTAAATAGTAGAACAAAAGTAACAACCTCACCTGCGATGCAATGCATATGACAAATTGAATTTAGTTCCATAAATTAATCATGTGAGGGTCCGAGCCGCTCATGACCGTGAGCACGGCTAGTATACCAGTTTTACACTCTGCAGAGGTTGCGCATCTTTACCCACAAGTCGTGTATCCCATGTCGCCAGGGTTTGCAAGGCCCTTAGACACTACCGAGGTGAATGGCTAGGGATCCACTACGAGGCCTTTACAAAGTTCCACTAGCTTCCGAAAACCCGCTACAGTTTATAGGAAGTTCCAATGCAGGAATCCCTTGCAGGACCGCCATCGCAGCAAAATCCTCCCGAGGGCCTCCCTACACTGACCACTCCCCTACTGCCCTTGCCCCTTTCGGGTAAGGTAGTCTTCCACTAGCTTTCCTAATTAATCAGCCAAGGGGTCCCATTCCTCCCTTGTGGTAGCACTGTTTTCCCGGGTGGTTCTCCATGTTCCAATTAACATAATGATCTTAACATGAATAGTAAATAACAACTGACAATAAAAGTATAATCATGAAAAGTAATGTGTATCTCTATACCCAAAACCACATAAAGCGATAGCAAGTACTACCCAAAGATTCAGTGGTGAACAAGGTATAAAGATAGTCAAACTAGGGTAACCTATTGGGTCCCATCAAAATTAACCTATGCAGATCATTATGATTAATTAGAACATGAGTGGGTAAAAAGAAGTGATCAAGGGCACAACTTGCCTGGGACTTGAGATTCCAGGTACCAGGATGATCTTCAGGTGACTCGTGACCTCACTGCTAGTCGTAGCAATACAGACAAACATTGTATAGGCAAAATTAACATTACACCAAACATATATGCAAAATACATAGTAATAATCTACACATTAAAATAAAATTCTAGGAACAGAAATCATAATTTTTGGACTTATAGATTTTAAGTTATGCATTTTCAAAGGTTTTATGTGCTTAAAATGGATTAAGTGAGAGATTAAATTTCTAATTGTTTTCATGACAAAACAGAGGCTCTAGGTGGTAGATAATAAAATTACAAAATTTTAGAAAGTGGAATGGATTAATTTGGACTAAAAATGGATTTTCTATGATTTAAACAAGTTCTAGCATTTATTTATCTATTAAAAATCCATTTATAAATTATTTTCTCTGTTTTATAATACTCTGGACTGGGCCTCAATTACTGCGAAGTGCAGGGGGCTCGGTGCAAGTCGTCCCAGACACAGAGAACAGTGGAAATAGGACGGCGGGTTGATTTCTATAAACTACAGGGTTTCTTATGCAAAAGGCTTCGGCCGAAGGGGTATCGTGATCCGAGGACCGTTCGATCAAGCACGGACGCGCGAGATTAGACTTCTACCCAAAACAAACCGGTATCTCACAGTCGCCCTCAGATCCGCATCCAACGGCCCACGACTGATACGCGGGTTTGGGCGCGGGGCCGGATCCAATCGTCGGTTCACAACGGACGGTCCCGATTCAATAGCTGCCCAACTCTAATCTCGGTCGTCCAAATAGGATCTGACGGTCGCGAATCCATCATCTTCTACCCAGAAACGCTGCGGCGGTGGCCGCGTTGACCACGGCGGCGACTACGCCGGTGAATCCCGATTTTGCGCCCAAGGACACTACCCTCGAGCCTGTAGCGTTGACGTGATGCGCACATGATGACGAATACGTGGAATGGGTAACTTACCAGCAGTGGCGTAGAAGAACCTCCCAGCCACGGAACCAGGTAATCCGTGGCGAAACCCAGTCGGCGGCGAGAAATTGCCTTCAACCACCGCCCCTCGCCAGTGATTGGTTGCCCCAGGAGCGGACCGCGGCACAGCGCATGACGCAGAGGGAGCGCCCGAGGCGGGAGAAGTGCTGGTCGCCCCCATCCCCATCATCACGCCAGGTCCCGCTCCCAAGAACATCGCAGCACACGGATTCAATTTCTGACGAACACAAGCACTCCACGACGAATTGATTTGGGTTCTAGGGGCGCGGCCGTGGATTTTTTTATAGTCCGGCAGCGCGAATAACAACCAGCGACAGCCCGGCCTAAGATCTCGGCGGAAGTCACGAGTTTCACGGAAGCTGTTGCATTTCTCCGGTGCCTGGTTCTAGGAAGACGACGGCCCTGCCAAGGTGGCCCACCGTCAGTAACAGCACAGGTTTGAGGAGAGGCCGCCAAGTGGGCCCGGCTAGCCAGTGACCGCGCTGACACGCCGGTTCTCTGGGTCGCGCGGTTCTTATGGTGTTCTGGGCCGAATGATGATTAAGGCCCAAACCGAATTCCTTTCCTCCTTTCTATTTTCCCTTTTTATTCTCTATTTTCTTTTTCCTTTCTTTTCACCTTTAGATTCCAGATTTGAATCCAAAGTTTTGTGGTGAAATTGGCACTAAATTTTGAATCTATAATTTGAGTCATACCATTATAGGATAAATTTATTTATTTATAAATTTATCTTGTATTTTATAGTGTTTCTCTCTTCTTTCCCATTTTAAATTCCAAATTCCAACTTAGGTTTTAATCCCAATCTTCAAACCATTATTATATTCACAAACAAACTCCAATATGATGCATGGCTTTTTTTTAATCATTTGTTTGAATTGAACTCTAAATTTTGTGTATGCTCTTTTTATGATGCAAATGAGGCACAGGAAATTAAAAAAATCACTATATTTTCCTTGTATACAATTTTGAGTATTACAAAAATCCTCGCCAGCCGCGCGGGGGACAGGAACATTCCTAGGCCAACAACCCCCGGTAACCCTCAGCATCCGAGCCGAAGACTCCCGGAGCTCGGGCGAAGACATCCTTTCCCCCGGGGCCGCGCACGTCCTCATCAACTCTCTAGCAAAACGATCAGAAGCCCCAAGTCCTCCCATAGCAGTACCTAATTTTCTCTTTTTAGAGGATGGGGCGGCCGCCGGCTCAGGGTCGTCTCCGGTCTCCACCGCCGGTTTCTTCCCACGGCGGTCCACATCGTCTTGACCAGGGTAGCCGTCATATGGCAATTGATTTAATTCAAAAACCATGTTCAAGCGGTCATTCGACCCGCGGATATCCCAGCTGCCCTGGCCCTCTGTCCTCGGCACGTAGCGTCCAACAAGCCGCACCGCCCCATCCTCCGCCTCACGCACAACGGCGGCCGGATCGCGGTTTTGCAGTTTCAGGGCGAAGGCGGGACTCCGCACCACCCTTCCACCATGAAAAGGCATCTAGCGAGGGCATACTTCGCCCAACGCCCAGCCATGCGCCAATGGCCACACCCCGTACGCCACAAATTCTTCAACCAAGTCGCGCCCACTGCTCAGGCCAGCGGCGCACCGAAGAGCCCCTTCGTCCTCATCCTCCTCCGCCACTTCAAAGGGCGGGTACGCTGAGTAAAAATGAGAACACATCGCGGACACGGGGAGTCCCTCATGGCCTTCGACGGTACCCTCAGCGATGTAAAACCAAAATTCATTCCAGTTGCCCCACTTGTTGCGGGCGCAAGGAACCAACTCGACTACCTGCATCGTGGTTTTGCCGGTCTTCGGCGTGAATGTGCAGGATCCAAACTGAGCAACTTCGCCTCCAATCATCCTCTTCTGCCAATGCAAACAATAATACTTCGCAAAAACTTCCACCGATGGCTGT
This sequence comes from Zea luxurians, assembly GCA_029449295.1. NCBI lineage: Eukaryota > Viridiplantae > Streptophyta > Magnoliopsida > Poales > Poaceae > Zea > Zea luxurians. The sequence goes on from JAOPSE010000003.1 coordinate 21,738,772, forward strand.
CCGCCGTACGAAGTCGTCGCCCAGACATACTTCGACAGAGCCACTATGGCATTCGGTGTCAGCTGATGTATTTGAACGTTGAACCTGCGCAGGACTTCGCCAACAAATCGGTGCGCAGGCAAGCGGAGTCCGACGGCGAAGAACGCCTCGAAAACGACCAACTCGCCCTCTGGCTCGGGGACTTCCTCCATCCCCGGGACTCGACCAACTCCGTCGCCGAAGTAACCCAACCGCTGCATATCTTGCACGCGGGCCGACGACATCCGCGATACGCCAAAATCAACAGAATCGCCGGCGCGCAACTCCTCCGCCATTAAACTACTCAGCATCTCCTCAGACGAGGCGGCGGCCGGCGGCGAGGGAACGGCCGGCGGTGTAGCGGCAGCGGAAGAAGACGAGGACGGCATCGCTACGTACCGTCGGCGGCGGCGGGCGGTCTACTTCACTCGAGCCAGATCTCCGGCGAACAAGAGCACGGCGGGCAGACGAGCAGCAAGACGGCGGAAAGGGCGGCTAGGGTTTTCGCGGAGCGCGGAAGGTGAAGTTCAAAAAGCGCCGACCCCGCCCCCTTTTATAGACAGGGCGCGGCTCTTCGGGAAACCCGCAATCCAACAGGGCGCGGCGCTTCGGGAAACCCGCAATCCAACAGTACGCCGCCAATCAACGGTCATATCAAAAACCCCCGCGGAACCACTTCGAGCGAGGGCAGCGTCTCCGCCATCTAACGACGTCTTCGGCACCAGGTGACTTTGTCGAACTGGTCCCTCGGAGGGCAAATGTTGGGGCGAAGGCAAAGGCGCCACCCTTCGTTCGAAGCCTTCGCTGCAGCAGCTGAACTAACAGAAACAAAACAGGCAGGGACACCCTTCGCTTCTTCCGCACCAGACGAAGACTGGCGACGAAGGGCATCCCACGGTGTGGCCTCGTCCAGCTCGGAGGCCCACGTGCAATCCGGCCCATGGTAACGGGCCCCGCTTGGCCGCCGTGCGTTACGGGCCTAATTTGTAAAAGCATTCCTGTAATTACGGTCTGTAACCCCGCTTTATGGGAATATTCTAGGGATAACCTAGGTAGCTGAGGGCACATGCGTCCTTAGCTCGAGGTGCTGCACACTCAGGTACCTATAAATACCCTGCACAGTGCCCGTGAGAGGCCAGATCAATAGAGCTTTTGCCATCTAGCGCGAGTGCCCTGTCGACATCACTGTTCGCCCTTGTTGGATCCCCTTGCAACTGAGAGCAAGTTCCAACAGGGGGGCAGCATCAGCTTGTGGGCGGTGCGAGTCTGGAGATGTGTCGCGAGAGGAAGACAGAGTACCTGGATATCCCACTCAAAGACAGCATTAAGGGATGGCGCTTAGAGTGGTTCATTGTTAAAAATCATGGTAAATCCCTCCCCCTCGGTCAGGGAGACAACCGGACGTGCGCACTCCCAGTTGGATTGAGTTCCCTACTACCTTGGAGATAACAGAGGCCAAAGTTCTGCTTGATGGAATTCGTTTGCTGAAGGAGAGAGGTTTGACCGCTGAAGCTGTGGTTGTAGACTTTGTTTTTAAGAATATTCAGCCCCTGAAGTGTTGGGGTCGTGCTTCGGTGCGCCGAAGGTCCCACACGAAGAAGCAACTTCGGCTGAAGTCGTCTCCAAAAGATGGCCGAAGGTTCCTTTTTATGGAGCTTCGGCGTTACAAACCGACATAGAAATAGAATGACCTTCTTATCCATAAGAGGTCTGAGTCAATGTTGTAAACTTTTGTAAGGGGCATAATTGTAATTTGTCACAGGCTGCGACCTGTGCCTATAAATAGATGAACAGTACCTCTGTACTGTTCACGCGAACCTGTCATTTGCCTTCGCATCACACTTGTACTCCTGCCTTCCTCAAGACTGAAGGTACATCTGTCATTCATATTCATTCATATTAATAGAAATGGAAATGATTCTATGTTAACATTTGAATGTCCATTAAATACCTCATGATTTATATGAATGCTTCATCCTACGCTATTATGTTTACGAAGGTGCGTCCTTCGTAACCTTCGTCCGAAGTTCCTTATGTCCCGAAGGGATATAATGAAGTGGAGGACGAAGGACCTTAATATTTAACATTTTCTGTGTTGCCTTGTTCTTAACTCTTAGCATTTGAGAACAAGCCCCCAACATTGGCGCCCACCTCCGGTGAACTCACTTCCACTTTTCTGAGCTGATGGCTTCGTTCAACAACCAAGCTGGAGCTGCTTCGGCTTCGAAGCTGGTGCTCCAGATAACAGGCGGTTCTTGCTCAGAGCCGGCTAACAAGAAGCAGAAGAAGGAGGCTCAGAGAAGGGTGCAGCATGTTGGAGTACAGGGACCCTTCATCAAGTCAAAATGGTCCCATATTCCAATTACCTTCTCTCAGGAAGACCTTCAGCTTAAGGATTATCCCCACAATGATGCCATGGTTATCTCTTGCGTGATCAAAGGATTTCTGGTCCACAATGTCCTAGTTGACACAGGCAGTGCAGCTGACATTATATTTGCTAAAGCCTTCAGACAAATGCAAGAGCCCGAAGACAAGATTCATGATGCTACGCACCCTCTTTGTGGCTTCGGAGGGCGGCAGATTGTGGCACTTGGGAAGATTACCATGCCGGTAACCTTCGGATTTGTCAACAACACAAGGACTGAGCAAATTGTGTTTGATATTGTTGACATGGAGTATCCTTACAATGCTATCATCGGCCGTGGCACTCTTAATGCCTTCGAAGCAATTCTTCACCCAGCTTATCTCTGCATGAAGATACCTTCGGACCAAGGACCTATTGCTATTCATGGAAGCCAGGAAGCTGCTAGAAGGGCCGAAGGAAGCTGGACTGACTCCAAGGCAATCCATAACATAGATGGAGCTAAAGCTTGTGAACAGTACAAATTCAGGAGGGAGAAGGCAGCTTCAGCGGATCAGCCGAAGCCTATGTTATTGTGTGAAGATGTAGCAGAGCAGAAGGTGTTGTTGGGCTCGCAATTATCTGAGGACCAGGAGAAAACCTTGATAAGGTTTTTATTCAACAACAAAGATGTCTTTGCATGGTCAGCTAATGATCTCTGTGGAGTAAATCGGGATGTTATTGAACATTCGCTTAATGTTGATCCATCCTTCAGACCCCGAAAGCAGAGGCTTCGGAAAATGTCTGATGATAAGGCCGAAGGGGCTCGCAATGAAGTGAAAAGACTCCTCAGTGCAGGAGTTATCAGAGAAGTGAAGTACCCAGAGTGGCTAGCTAACACTGTTATGGTGAAGAAGGCCAATGGCAAGTGGAGAATGTGTATTGATTTCACAGATCTCAACAAGGCTTGTCCAAAGGATGAATTCCCGCTGCCAAGGATAGATTCTTTAGTTGATGCAGCAGCTTCTTCGGAGCTCATGAGTCTCCTGGACTGCTACTCAGGCTATCATCAAATCTGGATGAAGAAGGAAGATGAGCCGAAGACTAGCTTCATAACCCCAAGTGGTACATATTGCTATCTTCGGATGCCTGAGGGGCTCAAGAATGCTGGAGGGAGTTTCAGCAGAATGACTGCGAAGGTTCTCCAATCTCAGATAGGCAGAAATGTGTTGACCTATGTTGATGACATCATTGTAAAGAGCACGAAGCAAGGAAATCATATTGCTGATCTGCAGGAGACCTTCGCCAGCTTCAGACAAGCTGGTCTGAAGCTGAATCCAGAAAAATGTGTCTTCAGAGTGAAGAAGGGCAAATTTCTTGGATGCTTGGTTTCAACAAAGGGAATCGAAGCTAATCCAAATAAAATCGAAGCTATACTTCGAATGGAGCCACCAACCACAAGAAAGGGGGCCCAAAGATTGACAGGAAGGCTGGCATCCCTCAACAGATTTATATCCAGATCAGCAGAAAGAAACTTACCATTCTTCGAGGTGCTGAAGTCTTTCAATGGGGCCCAAGTCAACAAAAAGCCTTCGAAGAGCTGAAGCAATATTTAATAGATCTCACAACATTAACTCCACCAACGCCAGGGGCTCCTCTGTTGTTGTATGTGGCAGCTTCGCACTCAGCGGTAAGTGCGGCACTTGTTCAGGAGAAGTTTGATGGACAAGTCAAGAAGCAGGTCCCAGTATATTTTGTGTCTGAGGTCCTCAGTGTCTCAAAGAAAAATTATACAGAGCTGGAGAAGGTGTTGTATGCCGTTTTAATGGCATCCAGGAAGCTTCGGCATTACTTTCAGGCATTCAACATTATTGTTCCCTCTTCGCAGCCGTTGAAGGACATCATGAGGAATAGAGAAGCTACTGGGCGTATTGGAAAATGGGTTGCGGAACTCAATGAATTTTACATTGATTATGTGCATAGATCCTCAATTCAGTCTCAAGCATTGGCAGATTTCATTGCCGACTGGACGCCAGGGGCTCAGGACGAAGAAGCGAATAAAGATGCCGAAGCATGGACAGTGTTTTGTGATGGCTCTTGGGGAACCTTCGGAGCAGGTGCAGCTGCTGTGTTGGTCTCTCCGTCCAAGGTTAAAACTTGCTATGCAGCAAGACTTGACTTCAGCTGCACAAATAATATCGCTGAGTACGAAGCCTTGCTCCTGGGTCTTCGGAAACTAAAGGCAATGGGGGTCAGAAGGGCGATCCTTAAAACTGATTCTCAGGTTGTTTCGGGTCATATTGACAAAAGTTGCAAGGCTAAAGACCCGAAGCTTGAAAAATACCTAGACACGGTCCGAAGGATCGAAGCTTCCTTCGAAGGATTTTCTGTTAAGAATATCCCTCGAGGACAAAATGAGCATGCTGATTTGTTGGCCAAGTCTGCAGCACAGGGGCTGCCGCTACCTTCGGATGTGTTCTTCGAAACAATAAAGGCACCTTCAGTGGAGCTACTTGAAAGAGCAGTCCTTAACATTTCTCCTGTGTACAGTGAAGATTGGAGAACTGAAATAATCTCTTACCTTCAGGGTAACTTCTTATCAGATGACGAAGCTTATAATAAAAGGATAGAGGCAAGAGCTCGTCCTTATGTCATGATAGAAGGGGAGTTATACAAGCATGGAGTTTGTGCCCCGCTGCTCAAGTGCTTGTCTAGGGCCGAAGGTATAGAGTTGATGAAGGAGATACATGCAGGCCTGTGCGGATCCCACATCGGATCCAGGCCGTTACTTGGAAAAGTGTTCCGCCAAGGATTTTATTGGCCGAAGGCAGCTTCGGATGCAGCGGAGTTAGTTCAAAAGTGCGAAGGTTGTCAAAAATGTGCAAGAGATCAAAAGCAACCTTCGTCTTTAACACAGCTAATACAACCCATCTGGCCATTGCAAAGGTGGGGCCTCGACCTGCTGGGTCCATTACCACCGGCTCAAGGCAATCTGAAATATGTTATAGTGGCTGTGGAGTATTTTTCCAAGTGGATTGAGGCGAAGCCATTAGCCACAATAACTTCGGCCACTGTCCAAAAATTTTTCTGGCAGAACATTGTCTGTCGCTTCGGAGTGCCGAAGGCCATCACTGTAGATAATGGAACACAGTTCGACTCCGAAGATTTCAGAAATTTCTGTGATCAGATTGGCACGAAGATCCATTTTGCATCAGTTAGGCATCCGGAGTCGAATGGGCTTGTTGAAAGGGCCAACGGCATCATAATGACAGGAATAATGAAGCTAATCTTTAATCAACCAAGGGGAAAATGGCCAGATCAGTTGACCAAAGTGGTGTGGAGCCATAACACAACAACATCAAGGTCTACAGGCTTTACCCCATTCAAGTTGTTATTTGGTGACGAAGCAATAACTCCAGAAGAAGCTAAAGCTGGATCAATAAGAGTGGTAGCTTCGGCAGAACCAGGTGCCGAAGATACTTGTCTCGTGGAAAAAGATGCCTTAGAGGGGATCAGGCTCCAAGCCGTGGAGAATATCAATAAATACCAGGCCGAAACAGTAAAATGGCGAGATAGAAAGGTCCGGCTAAAAAATATTGAGCCAGGACACTTGGTGCTTTGGAGAGTGGCCAACCCGGATACAGTGGGCAAGTTGCAACTGAAATGGGAAGGGCCTTTCTTAGTAGCATCTTCGTCAAGGCCTGGTTCGTACAGACTAAAGGACATGGATGGCTATGAAATTCCAAGATCTTGGAATGCGGATGAGCTTCGGCGGTTTTATGTATAACTCGATGTAATTTTCTCTTTTCTTTTCTTTTTCATGGCACCCTTTTCCTTTCTAAAGGGGGAGAAAGGTTTTTAATGGGGCCATCATATGTAATTTTCCTTTTTAGTTTTATAAGAGCAAAATCCCCCAAAGAATGTAAATGTAAAAGCTGAGAGCGCACCATCGAGTGCCGAAACTGAAAAAGAAAAAAAAAGCTCCGAAGACGTCCCTAAGGGGATGCAGAGCTTACAGCGAAAAGTCAACGCTGATTCCGCCGAAAGTAAAAGGCGAAGAAGCTCCAAAGTCGTTCCCAAGGGAATGCAGAGCTTATACCGTCTAAGTAAAAGGCGAAGAAGCTCCAAAGACGTCCCTAAGGGGATGCAGAGCTTACAGCGAAAAGTCAACGCTGATATTGCCTAAGTAAAAGGCGAAGAGGCTCCGAAGTCGTTCCTAAGGGAATGCAGAGCTAATGTGTGGTTGTTTCTAAGGAAGTAACGGCTGACAATGTGGCTTCGGACATACGCTTCGGACATTCATTCGCACATTACATTACATCATAGCATTTGCATGCATAAGCATTCATTCATAGCATTTGTGTTCCCAAGTGGTTGCTTCGGCAAAAAGAAAAAGCTTCGGAGAAGTGGTTTTTTATGATTCGTTATGTAAAAGAAAAGCTTCGGAGAAGTGGTTTTTTATGATTCGTTATGTAAAAGAAAAGCTTCGGAGAAGTGGTTTTTTATGATTTGTTACGCTATGTTGTGTACAAAAGAGAAAAGCTTCGTTGCTCGGCAAAAAGAAGAATTGTTTTTATGCTTCGTTGTGTACGAAAAGAAGGGAAGGTGTTTTTTCGCCTTCGGCTCAAAATACTGATTTCGTCCACATCAAAGCGCCTCAATCGAAGGGTAAGAATATATTACAAGGTATGTACAAAGTTCCTTGAAGAACAGTTTAATTCTATTTACAAGAGTTGTTACAAAATTATCCTGAGTTTCTCTATAGCACACTTCTACTAATCTTCGTTAAGCTTCAGCTTCGGCGACAGCTTCGGCGACATATCTTAGGCATCATCTTCACCTTCGTCATCCTACATGAATCAAGGAATCGTGAGTAAAAATCAAGTCCAAAGGAAAAGGTAAGTACAAAATATCATTTCTTACTGGTTCAAGATGACTTCGGGCTTCGTCTCCAGCCTTCTCCCGCCCGCCTTTTGTCCATATCATTTTTATAAATCTATTGGAGATACTTCGGGCGAGGTCAGGCATATCATCCAGGATTGATGGAGATAAGGTGAAGTTGGGCCTGTTGACAATTTTTCCATGTTCGCAGCCGGCCTTCAGAAATGCAGCAGCGGTACCCCGAGAAGCTACCCAGGCACAGAAGTCGCCGTGCCCGGCTATAACTTCGTCAAGCTCTTCGATTTCAGCTTCAATATGATCGAAGGCCTGGGGTAAATTTTCTGCTGAAGGGTTAAATTTCCCGCTGCTGGCTCCAACAGAGTAAAATATCTTCTTTAATCGTCCAATGCAATTATTGCCAAAGTTCAAGCATTTGTCTTGAAGGCTTGTTAATGTTTTCTTCAACTCTGAGCTGGTCTGGACTTCGGCTTTAAGCTTCGAATTCAGTTCTAGCTTCTCCTGATCGAATTGTTTTGATTGATTGATAAGCTTCGAATTCAACTCTAATAATTTAGCCTCAGTCTCAGCCAGTAAGCCTTCGGCCGATTGGAGCTCGAAGTCCTTCTTTTCAATGATGGCAGATTGCTCTTTTATTTTGCTTTCTAAGTTTTCAATTATAGCTTCGTGCTTTTTGTCCTCCAAGTCTTGTTGCATCTTCAGAGCTTTGCTCAGTAGCATGCTCTGTACAGAAACAACTTATGTTAGTAATATTTTCATTGTTAACAGCAATAAAAACCAGAGAAAAGGTTGTTTACCCTGAAGTTAGAATAAAATAAGCTGCCGACGATATGTTGTCGTCGGTAGCGGCTGATGTCTGTCTCTAGCTTCGGAAAACCGATACTCTTTGATAGAGTACCGATTACCTTAGCTCCAGTCTGGTCTCGAATGCAGCCTAGTTTTTCATCGTCTACACCTCCAAATAGGAGGGCACCTGACTTGTAGCCGCAAGATTTGGCATAGTCTTTAAGTTCTTCTATTTCGTCCTTCGTCAGTTTTTGCCCAATTAAATTCTGAAAGGTGTAGGCTTCGTCATCCGAAGTATCTTCGGCTATTTCTTTTCCTTTTTCAGGCACTGTGGCCATGGATTTTTCAGTAGCAACACCAGCTTCTTCTGCATCTATGTCTTCCAAAATTTTGTTAATATCCTCAATGGTTGTTTCTAAATTAACATCTTCGGCTGTAGCGGCTTCGGTAGCCGCGACCTCCGAAGGTGCGACTTCGACGTTTTTGGTGCTTTCGGCAGCTGCTGTTTTTTGAACTGACGCTCTTGGCGGTGTCTTATCGATAACTTCAGTTACCGCAATGATTCTTTGCCGTTTGGGTTTGCTTATCTTCGTCTGATCCGGCTCGTCCACCTTTTGAAAAAGCTTCGTCAGTTGGAGCCCTAATGGACTTAGCTTCGTGGGCATGGGTTCAGTCATTACCTTTAAAATTTCTTCCACGTCGCTGGTAGAAGGCGGTGTGGGGGTCCTCTCTTCTTCGGATATTTTCCGTTTCGGAGTTGATATTTTCCTTTTCTTCGGAATTTTCTTCTCTGCTGCCGGTTGCTCTTCATCCTTTGTCAGAATTTCGGCTACTCTTTTTCTTTTGTGGCCCTCGGCACCCTTGTTCAACTGCTCATAGTCTGGGTACTCGAAGCCCAGGGCATCGAATACTCGGTTCAATCTTCGCTTCGGTCGGGTGCCGAAGGCCGCTGTCATTAATTGATCCTCTTTTTTGGAGTAATTCCCCAAGATTTCATTACACATTGTCTCAACTGTGTCTAACCACTCTTTGCAGGGTTTCTTAAAGTACTTCTTAAACTTGAAGTGGTAGGGCAGCCGGACAAGCTCCCCCTTCTTCTTCTCTCCCTCCAGCTTCGGCATTTCCCACTCTTTTAGAGTAGGGAAAACTCTGAATGCCAAAAATTCCTGAACTAGATCCCTGGTGCCAATATGTTTTGAAATGATTTCAAATTCACCCAGAGCAGCCCAGGTGGGACCTTTTAGATCGCCGATGCGGCATCGTGGCCTCGTCTCTCCGAAGATTAACTCCAAAGGGCTTTGTACTAATTTTTCTCTGTCTTCGTCAACTTTTACATAAAACCACTCAGATTTCCAGCCTGCTGGCCATTTGCTTCGGTAGCTGATGACAGGACATTTTGTTGTCTTCCGGTAGGCAAAATTATAGCAACCGAAATTATCATGTAGCCCATCTTTTCTGGCCTTTGTTTGGTAGTGTAATTCGTGAACTCGGCAGAAGCTGTCAGCAAACGGTTCCACGGCCTGGCTTCGAAGGGCCCAGATATAAACATTGAGCCTAACGATGGCGTTAGGAGTCAATTGATGAAAGTAGATACCAAACCTCCTCAATATCTCTGCAATAATATTGTGCAGAGGAAATCTCAGCCCAGCCTTTAAAAAGCTCTTGAAGATAACAATCTCATCCTTCCCTGGCTTCGGGGTGGTTTCTTCTCCCCCGAAGCGGAGTAGCTTCTTCTGATCTTCATTGAAATAACCTGCTTTCACCATCTTCGAAAGATCAGCTTTTGAAACAGTTGATTTCCCAAAATCCAGGTGACTGGGCTTGCTGGGCATGGCAATGTGGTAGTCATCTTCGGAGTCAGTCCCATCGATGTTCTCTTCTTCTTCTTCGGCTGTTGTCGGGTTTGCTTCGGCAGCAGGCCTTTCTTCCGCAGTCACTAGACCGGAGCGCTGCATCACTTCGGAGATGGGCACAGTGTCCGAGCCTTCGGCTTCGTCTCCCTCACGTACAACTTTGGCAGTAGATCGCACTCTCGCCATTTAATTCTGAGTTTGGGGAAGTCAGAAACTTTTTTCTTTTTTCTTTTCTCCGAAGCTCTCCTTTCTGACGAAGCAGACGTCGAGACTGACCTTCGTTCGATTCTGGGAGTCAAGCTTCGGCTATGGTGGAAAATTTTGGCAGCAAAACAGTGCAAATAGCAATAAATGCTGTGGTAACTTCACACCTACCCGTTTGTTTATATAGTGCTGCAGGTAAGAAGGCGAAGCGGCAAGATTTTTACACCAGACGGGCGGTCACTCGTACTCGCTGTACAGTGGACCGCAAGGATCAAACAATAACTCTGCAAGGTGGACCTGGCACGCGCTCGGGAGCCGGATCGTTTCTTCGCAACGAGCTCAGGGAAGGTGTTTTTTGGACCTTCGGCTTCCCGAAGCTGAAGAGGTTTTTTTTTCACGGGTCAAGCTCGTTACGAAAAACGATCTAGCACCGCGAAAGGGGCTACTGTTGGGGTCGTGCTTCGGTGCGCCGAAGGTCCCACACGAAGAAGCAACTTCGGCTGAAGTCGTCTCCAAAAGATGGCCGAAGGTTCCTTTTTATGGAGCTTCGGCGTTACAAACCGACATAGAAATAGAATGACCTTCTTATCCATAAGAGGTCTGAGTCAATGTTGTAAACTTTTGTAAGGGGCATAATTGTAATTTGTCACAGGCTGCGACCTGTGCCTATAAATAGATGAACAGTACCTCTGTACTGTTCACGCGAACCTGTCATTTGCCTTCGCATCACACTTGTACTCCTGCCTTCCTCAAGACTGAAGGTACATCTGTCATTCATATTCATTCATATTAATAGAAATGGAAATGATTCTATGTTAACATTTGAATGTCCATTAAATACCTCATGATTTATATGAATGCTTCATCCTACGCTATTATGTTTACGAAGGTGCGTCCTTCGTAACCTTCGTCCGAAGTTCCTTATGTCCCGAAGGGATATAATGAAGTGGAGGACGAAGGACCTTAATATTTAACATTTTCTGTGTTGCCTTGTTCTTAACTCTTAGCATTTGAGAACAAGCCCCCAACATGAAGGATAGGGCGTACCCGGCTTACTTATACAGTGGTGTCACCGACTCAACTCGGGTTACTGACAAGAGGATTCATGTTGTGGATTTGGTGAGCCTACTGGAGATGATATTGAGGGGCAAAGTATCGAATATTGGTGCTCCTGTTGCATACTCGGCTTGGAATTTGCCATCTTCTAAGCCCTTTTTCAGTTTTGTGTCCAATCCTCCTGCTGGTGACAGTGGTTTGGGTCTTAGAGTGCGACCCTCCCCCGAAGAAATTGAAGTACTGGTTGCTTCACTTGGTGGCCTTCCCAATGATGAGAAGCAAGTTCACTTTGAGATGCCTACTAATCCAAGTGATGCAGAGATAGGTGCTATGTTGGATATGTTGGTGGGGGATTCCTCTGATTCTGTCCCTGCTAAAGCGGTGGCTGTTGCAACTTTTCCAGAGCCTGAGAAAACCATGGGTACTCGAAGGCCTGAGGGTACTCGCCCGAAACGTCTTCGCCAAGTCGGTCATCCGACTGCTCCTGCCAAGGGGAAGAAAAAGAAAAAGAGACGGCTTCGGTGAGTGTCGTGCTTGGATCATGATGCTGGCCCTTCTGCTCCTGCTGCTGAAGAAGTACCAGTGGAACTCTTTACTGGAGCTGAACCCAATGGGTGTGACCCTATTGATGTTGATCCCAATGGGTGTGACCCTGCTGACGCTGGACCCAATGGGTGTGATCTTGACGATGCTGAACCCAATGGGTGTGATCCTGCCAGAGCTGATCCTAATGGGGGTATTGTTCGTATTGTTGATGAGGACGAAGAAGAAGAGGAGGAAATCCCCTTAATTCGGAAGAATAGCCGGCGTTACATAGTCAGTGGGGAGAGTAGTGATATCCCTTCTCCAGCTTTGTCTGCTCTCGTCGGTCTGCAAGAATTATCCCTAGCAAATTTTGATCAGGCTCTCAAGGATGTTGTTCCTGAAGACTTACTGTCTGAGCCCACGGACGGGGGTGTGATGGACGTTTGCTCTGATATTCTAGATGTGGGATTAGAGTTATCCCGAGCGACGTCTCGTGCCTCGTCGACCTTGGAGTGCAGTCTTTGGGGTAAGGAGGCTGGTCAAGGTTGTTCAATTCCCATAGAGGTGACTGAGAATCCTTCAGCCTTAGAGGTGGTTGTTGCGTAGAACCCGGTCCTTGAGGATGGTGCAGGCGGTTACCCAGCCCCCGAGGGTGTTGCCGGTAATGATCCGGCTCGGGTGGGTAGCGCGAGCTGCGACCCAGCCCTCGAGGGTGTCCGAGCGGGCTCCCCTTCTCATACCTCCATGGATGTCCACGTTGGGTCTTCTCCTCCACATTCAGATGGCATGGCAATGGTGCATGCTTTAAACGAGGAAGTCGCCTTAGAGGCCAGCACACCTGATGCTAGAGTTCTGATGCATGCTAGTGATGTTGAGTTGATCCCTGATGATGTTCTTCAGATTGCCCCGGTTGATGTTCCCTCGTCGAGCCGCCACCTGGCTTCTTATGATTTGGGGTTTCCTTCATTCTTCTCCAATCTTCAGGTAATCTGGCTTTTCCTGATCTGGCTATACTCCAGGCAAAATGTTGTTTTTGTACTCATTTGTTTTCAATATCAGGCTCTGGTCGACAAGATGGCTGGTCGGTTGAGATCACAAGGTGCCTCTGTCCTAGAAAGAGCTCTGTCCCTGATGCATTGGAATCCGATGCTGCTTCAGAGGCAGATATCTGATTTGAAAATGACTAATGCTGGTTAGTGCCTTTGTTTTCTTCCTTGACTTCTCGATTAGTCCATTTTTAACGGTGTGCCCTTCTTCAACTATTTTTTGTTAGATATGACCCGTCGGTACTCTGAACTTGAGGAGAAGTATTCTCAAGGTCAAGCCGACCTGGCCCGGATTTCTGCTTCTTTAGATGATGTCAACTCATTGAATTCCTCTCTCAGTGCTCAGCTTGACTCTGAAAGGGCGGCTAATGAGGTAAGCTTACTTGACTTTCTCCTTTGTGTTTTTGCTGCTTACTGGGTGCTTGAGAGCTGATTCTTGTCTGCAGGAAGAAAAACGCGTACTCGTAGCTTCTCGCGATAACCTAGATAGGTTGTATCGTGACACCAGCAATTCTTTGACTATCTTGGAGAGGAGCCATCGTTTCACCATGTTAGATTTGGAACATCATCGTCACGAGCTGCAAGTATCCCAGGATGAGATCCTTCGTCTCAGGCAGTTGGTGTCGAGCAAAGATTCTGTCATCAAGGATCTGCGCGCTTCCAAGAAGTCAGTTGTCCAAGAGCTAGAGGCCGCTCGACTGGCTATCAAGGTTGCTGAAGACACTTCTACTAGTTTGAAGGCTCAGCGCGACAAGGCTATGGATAAAGCCATTCGTGCGGGGCGGATCTTGATGAGAAGGCCGGGCGTGGTTGTTCCCGATGACATAGTTGCTGATGTCAATGCTACTCCTGACTCCTCGAGTCGCCCTTCCTCATCAGTTGCTCCTGAAAAGAACATTGCCAAGTAGAAACACTGAATGCATTTGTGAATTGTATGCATATGTAGCCAATGTGTTCGAATATTCTGTTACAAAGTGTTCCTGGTACTGAACACTATTATTATTTCTCTGTTGTTTGAATTCAACAGTTGTTATGATTGCAGAAGTAAGTGCAGTGTGATGGTTTTGAAACTTCTTCCTATTTCGTGAGGCATAGAGATCGCCCTAAGATGAGTCATGTTTATGCTGGATCGAGTAGACGTGAGCATGTCGTACTGCCTTAAGTCATCGCCGACTTAAGCCAATTGCTCTGTTAGTAGGGTATAGTGGTCACCCTGAATTAAGTAAGCGTGAGCATGTCACACCGCCTTAAGTCATTGTCGACTTAAGTCGATTGCTCCATTAGTAGGGTATAGTGGTCACCCTGAGTTAAGTAAGCGTGAGCATGTCGCATCGCCTTAAGTCATTGTCGACTTAAGTCGATTGCTCCGTTAGTAGGGTATAGTGGTCACCCTAAGTTAAGTAAGCGTGAGCATGTCACACCACCTTAAGTCATTGTCGACTTAAGTCGATTGCTCCGTTAGTAGGGTATAGTGGTCACCCTGAGTTAAGTAAGCGTGCAGATTGGCAATAGGTCGAGTTCTTTTGAGAATGAAGTTTTTTTATTGATGATGTACTTTTACCATTATAGAATACAATGCTGCCCTGATAGCTTTTGAAATCTAGCTAGGGGTAAAACTTCCTGAGATGCTCTATATTCCATGAATTCCCTATTTCCGTGCCATCCATTTGAGTAAGTCGATATGATCCTGGTCGAGTGACTTCTGCTACCATGAATGGCCCTTCCCATAGTGGCGACAATTTATGTTGTCCTTCCCCTGTTAGAATTCAGCGAAGGACCAAGTCTCCCACTGCGAAGGATCGATGTCATATGGCCTTATCATGATAGCGCCTCAGAGTTTGCTGGTACCTAGCCGACTGAATTACTGCATTCAATCGCTCTTCTTCTAGTATAACAATATCCTCCAGTCTGGTAGCTTCTGCCTCAGCTATGTTATCGAAGATTAATCTTGGCACCCCAAACCTGAGGTTGGCAGGTAGCACTGCCTCCGAACCATAGACCATGAAGAAAGGAGTATTTCCATGCAAGGCTTGGCTAGGTTGAGTTCTTAGGCTCCAAATCACATATGGCAACTCTCTGATCCACTTTCCTGCGAACTTTTCATTCTTGTCGAAGACTTTCTTTCTGAGTGCTTCCAATATCATTCCATTAGCCCTTTCTACCTGTCCGTTAGCTCTTGGATGTGCTACTGATGCGTACATGATCTGGATGCACCGTTGTTTGCAGAAGTCAAAGAATTCAGAGCTAGTGAAATTGGATCCTAGATCGGTTATGATGCTATTTGGTATTCCAAATCTGAATATTATATCTTGTATGAATTCTACTACCTTGGCTGAAGTCAGAGAAGCAATAGGTTTGTACTCTATCCATTTAGTGAATTTGTCAATGGCAACCAGCACGTGAGTGTATCCTCCCTGAGCTTTCTTGAAGGGTCCAATCATGTCCAGTCCTCAGCACGCAAACGGCCATGTTACGGGTATGGTCTGCAGTTGCTGTGCTGGTAAATGCTGCTGCTTTGATAAGTATTGGCAAGCTTCGCACCTTTGGACTAACTTGGCTGCATTGCTCTTGGCTGTCGGCCAGTAGAAACCAGACCTGAAGACTTTCCCAACTAATGTTCTGGACGCTGCATGTATCCCGCACTGCCTGGCATGGGTTTCATCTAATAGTTGCTTCCCAGTAGCTAAAAGAATGCACTTCATGAGAACTCCCGTTGCGCCCCTCCTGTACAGTGCTTCCCCAATGAGAGTGTAGTGGGCTGACTGTCTTGCAATGCGTTCTGCTGCAGTTTTGTCATCTGGCTCCTCTTCATTCTTCATATATCTGATGATAGGCTCCCTCCAGTCATCAGCATCTGACTCTAGCTAGCTCAGAACATTGCACTCTTCTACCTGTTCTAAGGAAATACTCGGGCGTGGCACTTCTTGGACGAAAATCCTAGGTGGGACTTGGGCCCGACTGGATCCCAGCTTCGACAATGCATCTGCGGCCGCGTTGCGATCTCTCTCTACATGATGAAATTCCAGCCCTTCGAATTTGTCCTCCAGCTTTTGGACGGCTGTGCAATACTTACCCATAGAGTCATCCGAGCAATCCCATTCCTTATTTATCTGACTTATGACCACCAGTGAGTCTCCGTATACCATCAGCCTCTTAATGCCCAGTGATATGGCAATATTCAGTCCATGAATCAAAGCTTCGTATTCTGCTGCATTGTTGGATGCTGAGAATAACAACTATAGAGCATATTTGAGTTGTTCACCTCTAGGTGCGATGAAGAGGATCCCTGCGCCTGCCCCCTGCAGCTTTAACGAGCCATCGAAATACATCTGCCATACTTCCACAGTCTCTGGGTTATCTGATACTTGTTGCTCGGTCCATTCTGACACGAAGTCAACTAATGCTTGAGTCTTTATTGCAGTGCGAGGCCGAAACTCGATGTCGTGAGCTCCTAGCTCGTAGGCCCACTTGGCTATTCTTCCGATGGCTTCTTTGTTGTGGAGAATATCCCCTATTGGAAATCCAGTGACTACTATGACTTTGTAGTCGTCAAAGTAGTGACGGAGCTTGCGTGCAGTTAGAAGTACTACATATAATAGCTTTTGAACTTGAGGATATTTCTTCTTTGAGGGCCCCAGAACTTCGCTGATGAAATAGACGGGATGTTGTACTGGATATGCATGTCCTCCTTCTGCTCGCTCGACTACCAACGCGGTGCTCACCACGTGAGTCGTGCAAGAGATATATAACAGCAGATCTTCGGTCGGCTGACCCGACGTGGCTCGGTGAGGTGGTTTTAGTACTAGTGGTGTTGTCAGGAATTTCTTCAGTGCATCAAGAGCTTCCTGGGCTTCTGAAGTCCATTAGAATTTGTCTACCTTCTTGAGCAATCTGTAGAACAGCAAGCCTTTTTCTCCCAGCCTTGATATGAACCTGCTCAAAGCTGTCATGCATCCGGTGAGTCTTTGTACTTTCGTCTGTGACCGTGGTGCCTCCATTCTCATGATAGCCTCGATCTTTTCTGGGTTAGCTTCAATTCCTCGGTGGCTGACAATGAATCCGAGTAATTTTCCTGCCGGTACTCCAAAGACACACTTTTCTGGGTTAAGCTTCCATCGATATCATCGTAGACTGTTGAAGACCAGCTGCAAATCTTCAATGAAATTTTCTGAGTTTTCTGTCTTGATCACCACATCATCCACATAAGCTTCTACACGCTTGCCCCAATGGTCGGCTAAGCATGTCTGAATGGCTCTCTGGTAAGTCGCTCCAGCATTTTTGAGGCCAAACGGCATGGAGGTATAGCAGAAAGCTCCAAACGGGGTGATGAATGCAGTTTTTTCTTCATCTTCTTTTGCCAGACTGATCTGATGATACCTAGAGTAGCAATCCAAGAAAGACAACATAGAGCACCCGATGGTTGAATCTACCACCTGGTCTATTCTAGGAAGTCCGAAGGGATCTTTCGGACAGTGCTTGTTGAGATCTGTATAGTTGACACACATGCGCCAATCCACTTTATTCTTTTTGAGTACAAGAACAGGATTCGCCAACCATTCAGGATGCAGCACTTCTCTAATGAACCCTGTCGCGACTAAGCGAGCTAACTCAGCTCGAATGGCTTCTCTCTTGTCGGGCGTGAAACGACACAACTTTTGTCGAATCGGCGTCGCCTGAGGGTAGACTTTCAGCTTGTGCTCGGCCAGCTCTCTCGGGACTCCCGGCATATCCACAGGTTGCCATGCGAATACGTATCGGTTGTCTTGCAGGAACTGGATGAGTGCACTTTCCTATTTGTCATCCAGGCTGGAGCTGATGATGGCAGTCTTGCGTTCATCAGCGAACCCGAGGTTGATTCTCTTGGTTTCTTCAGTCGACCGCATAGAGGTCACGGCTTGAGCTTCATTTGTAGGTACTGTGAGGTCATCCTTAGGCTTTGAGTTCGCCTGTGCAGAAGAAATCATCGATGGTTTGGTGGTGAGAGCCGCCTAAATGGCCACTCGGAAGCACTCCATGGCACCTTGGAAGTCAGCGCGCACAGTGATGATTCCTTGTGGTCTAGGCATCTTCAATATCATGTATGTGTAATGTGGAATGGCCATGAACTTCGCCAGTCCAGGCCTGCCGATGATGGCATTGTATCTGCAGTCGAAGCTTGCCACTTTGAACCTAAGGTACTCAGTTCTGTAGTTATCTGGAGTTCCGAAGGTGACTGTCATGTAGATGTGTCCGAGCGGGTACTCTCCTTCAGTCGGCACGATGCCGAAAAAAGGAGTATCTGACTCTTGGAGCTCTTTGAGTGCGATCCCCAAGCCTAGGAGTGTCTGGGGAAAGGTGACGTTGATGCTGCTTCCCCCGTCCACTAGCACCTTCTTCACCCTGCTTTCTCGGATCACCGGATCGACGAGGAGCGGGTATTTGCCCGGATGGTCGAAGTTAGGCCATTGATTGAGAGCACCTAGAGGGGGTGAATAGGTGATCCTGTAAAAATCAACACTAAATAGCCACAAAACTTTGTTGAGTGTTAGTACGGCTAAGTAGTGAGCTCTTGCGAACACAAGTATCATAGAAAAACAATCACAAAAGACACACGAGTTTATCCCGTGGTTTGGCAAGTATAACACTTGCCTACCTCCACGTTGTGGCGTCCCAATGGACGAGGGTTGCACTCAACCCCTTTCAAGTGATCCAATGATCAAATTGAATACCACGGTGTTCTTCTTTGCTTATCTCTTTTCCCGTTTGCGACGAATCTCCACAAGTTGGAGTCTCTCGCCCTTACAACAAATATCAAAGTGAAAGCACAAGAGTAAGGATGGGAAGCAACACACACAAATCCACAGCAATACGCACACACACAAGCCAAGACTTGAGCTCAAATGAAGCGCAACAAGTTCACCACTAGAACGGAGCTCAAATCACTAACAAAGTCAATCAAGTGCGCGGAGATGGAGTGTGTAAGACTTAGAATGCTCAAAGTATGCTTAGGTGACTCCTCCATGTGCCTAGGGGTCCCTTTTATAGCCCCAAGGCAGCTAGGAGCCGTTGGAGGCAACTTTGGAAGGCTAATCTTGCCTTCTGTCAGATGGTGCACCGGACAGTCCGGTGCGCCACCGGACAGTCCCTGTAGCTGTCCGGTGCGTGATCTCCTTCCTTTTCTGGTGCATCTGACCGTTGCAGATTTCTGGCAGTTGGCGCATCGGACACTGTCCGGTGCACACCGGACAGTCCGATGCCCCCTGGCGACCGTTGGCGTGCCCACGCGTCGCGCGCGGATTGCGCGGCCGACCGTTGGCGCAGTCGACCGTTGGCTCACCGGACAGTCCGGTGCCCTACCGGACAGTCCGGTGAATTATAGTCATACGCCATTGAACTCTTCCCGAGAGCGACGACTTCGCCGCAGACGACTCACCAGACAGTCCGGTGAACCATCGGACAGTCCGGTGAATTTTAGCCTTACGCCATCGTCGAGTCCCGAGAGTGGCCTGTTCACCGGAGGCCGGTCTGGCGCACCGGACACTGTCCGGTGCACCCAGACCGAGCAGGAGTTGGCTGTACACAGCCAACTTAATTCCAATTGCATTTCTCCTGTTTCTAGCACTTAGACAACATATGTTAGTACTCAAAACAATGTACTAAGTCTAGAAACATACCTTATAACATGATTTCCACTTCTTGAATCTTTGGCACAATTTCAACACTTAGAGAATATGTGTTGGGCACTTAATCACCAAAACACTTTAGAAATGGCCCAAGGGCACATTTCCCTTTCAATCTCCCCCTTTTTGGTGATTTATGCCAACACATCAAAAAGCAACTAAAAGAAGTGCAACATCAAAGCAATTGAGAACAAGAATTGTTTTTTATTCAAATTTGGCATATTTGGATCATTCTTTGCCACCACTTGGTTTGCTTTTGCAAATCAAACTCATTTTCCTATCTCTAAGTCAAACACACTTGTTTAGGCATAGAGAGAGGTATTCTAAGAGAAAAATTGATCAAGAGTCAAAAACTCCCCCTTTTCCCATAATCAAACATTCTCCCCACAAGAGACCAAAATTTGCAACAAATAAGAGTATTTTGACAAATCAAAAGTTCTAACTCTACTATTTTCAAAATTTCACAAGTGGTAGCTGATCCATTTGCTTTGGCCTTAATTTCTCCCCCTTTGGCATTAAGCACCAAAACGGGATCATTCTTGGCCCTTTAACCCCATTGCCTCACCAAAATTGTCAATGACGAGCAAAATGGCAATAAAGCATAGATATGAACTTGGAGTTAATACCGGAGTGCAGTGGAAGTCTTTGCATGGTCCAAGTTCACCTTTCCCTTTCAATCCACTTTTGAGACTAAATCAAGAACTTAAACACACATGTTAGTCTCAAAGTGTCAAGTTGTAGCATGTCTCCCCTAAATAAGTGCATCACTTGCAAATGGACTTGTGAGGTCCGGGGATCATGTTTACAACTTTAGCACCACAAATGAGCAAAAAATAGATTGAATGCATAAGTTAACATGATCAAAGGCATAAAACACATGTATGCTATAGATCAATCCAAGTTATGCGAATCTAAGACATTTAGCTCACTACGCAACCTGCAAAACCTTTTCTCATCTAAAGGCTTGGTGAAGATATCGGCTAGCTCGTTCTCGGTGCTAATGTGGTACACCTCGATATCCCCCTTTTGCTGGTGGTCTCTCAGAAAGTGATGCCGGATGTCTATGTGCTTAGTGTGGCTGTGTTCAACAGGATTATCCGCCATGCGGATTGCACTCTCATTGTCACATAGGAGTGGGACTTTGCTCAGGTTGTAGCCAAAGTCTCGGAGGGTTTGCCTCATCCAAAGTAGTTGCGCGCAACACTGTCCTGCGGCAACATACTCGGCCTCAGCGATGAATAGGGCAACGGAAGTTTGTTTCTTTGAACTCCAAGACACTAGGGACCTTCCTAGGAATTGGCACGTCCCTGATGTACTCTTCCTATCAACCTTGCACCCGGCATAATCGGAGTCTAAATATCCAATCAAGTCAAAGGTAGACCCCTTTGGATACCAGATCCCGAAGCAACACGTAGCAACTAAATATCTAAGAATCCACTTAACAGCCACAAGGTGACATTCCCTTGGGTCGGATTGATATCTAGCACACATGCATACGCTAAGCATAATATCCGGTCTACTAGCACATAAATAAAGCAATGACCCTATCATAGACAGGTATGCCTTTTGATCAACGGACTTACCTCCTTTGTTGAGGTCGACATGTCCGTCGGTTCCCATTGGTGTCTTCGCGGGCTTAGCGTCCTTCATCCCAAACCGCTTGAGCAAGTCTTGCGTGTACTTCGTTTGTGAGATGAAGGTGCCGTCCTTGAGTTGCTTCACTTGGAACCAAAGGAAGTAGTTCAACTCGCCCATCATCGACATCTCAAATTTCTGTGTCATCACCCTGCTAAACTCCTCACAAGACTTTTGGTTAGTAGAACCAAATATTATGTCATCGACATAAATTTGGCACACAAATAGGTCACCATCGCAAGTCTTAGTGAAAAGAGTTGGATCAGCTTTCCCAACCTTGAAAGCATTATCAATTAGGAAATCTCTAAGGCATTCATACCATGCTCTTGGGGCTTGCTTAAGTCCATAGAGCGCCTTAGAGAGTTTACACACATGGTCGGGGTACCGTTCATCCTCAAAGCCAGGGGGTTGCTCTATGTACACCTCCTCCTTGATTGGCCCATTGAGGAAAGCGCTCTTCACATCCATTTGGAACAACCTGAAAGAGTGATGAGCGGCATAGTCTAATAGAATACGAATAGACTCTAGCCTAGCCACAGGAGCAAAAGTCTCCTCGAAATCCAAACCTGCGACTTGGGCATAACCTTTTGCCACAAGTCGGGCCTTGTTTCGTGTCACCACCCCGTGCTCGTCTTGCTTGTTACAGAACACCCACTTGGTTCCCACAATGTTTTGCTTGGGACGTGGCACCAGGGTCCAAACTTCATTTCGCTTGAAGTTGTTGAGCTCTTCCTGCATGGCCAACACCCAGTCCGGATCTAGCAAGGCCTCTTCTATCCTGAAAGGCT
This sequence comes from Zea luxurians, assembly GCA_029449295.1. NCBI lineage: Eukaryota > Viridiplantae > Streptophyta > Magnoliopsida > Poales > Poaceae > Zea > Zea luxurians. The sequence goes on from JAOPSE010000003.1 coordinate 21,760,582, forward strand.
CAATAGAAGAGACAAATGAGTAATGCTCACAAAAATTAGCTAGACGTGAGCGAGTTGTTACTCCCTTGCTTATGTCACCCAATATCTGGTCGACGGGATGATTCCTTTGAATCGACGCTCGGACTTGAGTTGAAGGGGCACGTGGTGCTTCTTCCTCCACAACTTGGTCTTCTTGTGCTCCCCCTTGATCACACACCTCCACTTGAGGAACCTGATCATCATCTTGAGTTGGGGGTTGCACCATCGTTGAGGAAGAGGGTTGATCTTGTTCTTGGTGTTCCTGTGGTCGCACATCTCCAATAGCCATGGTGCGAATTACGTCCGTTGGAACATCATCCTCATCTACATCATCAAGATCAACTTGCTCTCTTGGAGAGCCATTAGTTTCATCAAATACAATGTCGCTAGAGACTTCAACCAAACCCGATGATTTGTTGAAGACTCTATTCGCCTTTGTATTTGAGTCATATCCTAGCAAAAACCCTTCTACAGCTTTGGGAGCAAATTTAGAGTTTCTACCCTTCTTTACTAGAATGTAACATTTACTCCCAAATACACAAAAGTATGACACGTTGGGTTTGTTACCGGTTAGAAGTTCATACGAGGTCTTCTTGAGAAGGCGATGAAGGTAGACCCGGTTTATGGCGTGGCAAGCTGCGTTCACAGCTTCCGACCAAAATCGCTCGGGCGTCTTGAATTATCCAAGCATCGTCCTCGCCATGTCTATAAGCGTCCTATTCTTCCTCTCTACCACACCGTTTTGCTGTGGTGTGTAGGGAGCGGAGAACTCATGCTTGATTCCTTCCTCCTCAAGGTACTCCTCCACTTGTAAGTTCTTGAACTCGGACCCGTTGTCGCTTCTTATATTTTTCACCTTGACCTCAAATTCGTTTTGAGCTCTCCTTAGAAAGCGCTTTAGGGTCCCTTGGGTTTCTGATTCATCCTGCAAAAAAATACTCAAGTGAAGCGGGAAAAATCATCAATAATTACTAGACCATACTTACTTCCCCCGATGCTAAGGTAGGCGACGGGTTCGAAGAGGTCCATGTGAAGTAGCTCTAGAGGTCTTGATGTGGTCATCACATTCTTGCTGTGATGAGCGCTTCCCACTTGTTTACCTACTTGACAAGCTGCACAAGGTCTATCTTTTTTGAAAAATACATTGGTCAGACCTAACACATGTTCTCCCTTTAGAAGTTTATGAAGGTTCTTCATCCCAACATGTGCTAGACGGTGATGCCACAGCCAGCCCATGCTAGTCTTAGCAATTAATCATGCATCTAGATCGGTCTCCTCTTTCGAAAAATCAACTAAATAGAGTTTGCCGTCTAGTACACCCTTAAAAGCTAGTGAACCATCACTTCTTCTAAAGACAGACACATCTACATTTGTAAATAGACAATTATAACCCATGTTACATAGTTGACTAACAGATAATAAATTGTACCCGAGCGTTTCAACTAAAAACACATTAGATATGGAATGCTCGGATGAAATAGCTATCTTTCCTAGTCCTTTAACCTTGCCTTGGTTCCCATCTCCAAAGATGATCAAATCTTGGGAATCTTTGCTCTTGACGTAGGAGGTGAACATCTTCTTCTCCCCGATCATGTGGTTTGTGCATCCGCTGTCAATAATCCAGCTTGAGCCCCCGGATGCATAAACCTGCAAGGCAAATTAGGCTTGGGTTTTAGGTACCCAACTCTTATTGGGTCCTACAAGGTTAGTTACAATAACTTTTGGGACCCAAATGCAAGTCTTGTCTCCCTTGCATTTGGACCCCAACTTTCTAGCAACCACTTTTTCATTTTTACATGAAATAACAAATGTATTGTTGCAAGCATGAAAGACAGTGGTAGGTTTATTACACACTTTCCTAGGAGCATGAGACACTCTCCTAGGCCTACCATTAAAGTTAGAACTTGAAGCAATCATAGCATGAGAATCAAAAGCATTATAACTCCTATAATGAGAATTTCTAGCAAATTTTCTATCATGGTACATGAAAGCATGATTCTTTTGGCTACTATTGGCCATAGGGGCCTTCCCTTTCTCCTTGTTGGAAATGGGAGCCCTTTGACTTGTTAAGTTCTTGGCTTCCTTTTGAAAGCCAAGTCCATCCTTAATTGAGGGATGTCTACCAAAGGTGTAGGCATCCCTAGCAAATTTAACTTATCAAAGTCATTTCTGCAAGTCTTAAGTTGGGCATTAAGACTTGCTACTTCACCATTTAGTTTTGTAATAGAAGTAAGGTGCTCAACACATGCATCAACATCAAAATCCTTACACCTATTACAAATGACAACATGTTCTACACAAGATCTAGTTTTATTAGCTTCTTCTAACTTAGCATTTAAATCATCATTAATGCTCTTTAAATTAGACATAGTTTCATGACAAGCAGACAATTCAGAAGACAGCATCTCATTCCTTTTAACCTCTAAAGCAAGAGATTTTTGTACAATAACAAACTTATCATGCTCTTCATACAAAATATAATCTTGCTTTTCTAAGAGTCTATTCTTTTCATTTAACGCATCAATCAATTCATTGATTTTATCTATTTTAGTTCTATCTAAACCTTTGAATAGACTTGAGTAATCTACTTCAGCATCACTAGAGTCATCATCACTTGAAGTAGTGTACTTAGGGGTATCTCGAGCGCTTACCTTTTTCTCCTTTGCCATGAGGCAGGTGTGGCGCTCGTTGGAGAAGAGAGATGACTTGTTGAAGGCCGAGGCGGCGAGTCCTTCGTCGTCGGAGTCAGACGAAGAGCAATCCGAATCCCACTCTTTGCTAAGGTGCGCCTCGCCCTTTGCCTTCTTGTAGGCCTTCTTCTTCTCCCTCTTCCCGCTCTTTTCTTGTTCCTGGTCATTAGCATTATTGGGACAATTTGCTATGAAATGACCAGTCTTACCACATTTAAAACAGGAGCGCTTTCCCTTTGCTTTGCTCTTGTTGGGATGCTCCTTGCGTCCTTTTAGCGCCGTCTTGAAGCGCTTGATGATGAGGGCCATTTCATCTTCATTTAGCCCGGCAGCTTCAACTTGTGCCACCTTGCTAGGTAGTGCCTCCCTGTTGTTGCTTGTTGCCTTGAGTGCAACGTGTTGGGGCTCATAGATGGGCATTGGGCCATTCAAAGCATCATCAACGTATCTTACTTCCTTGACCACCATACGCCCGCTCACAAACTTTCCGAGTATCTCCTCGGGCGTCATCTTTGTGTACCTAGGATTCTCACGGATTAAGTTCACAAGATGAGGGTCAATGACAGTAAAAGACCTGAGCATAAGTCGGATTACGTCGTGGTCCGTCCATCTCGTGCTTCCATAGCTCCTGATCTTGTTGACCAGGGTCTTGAGCCTGTTGTACGTTTGCGTTGGCTCCTCTCCCCTGATCATGGCAAACCTTCCTAGCTCGCCTTCCACCAACTCCATTTTGGTGATCATGGTGGTGTCGTTCCCCTCATGCGAGAACTTGAGGTGTCCCATATTTGCTTGGCATTGTCCAAGCCGCTCACCTTGTTATATTCATCCCTACACAACGATGCTAACAAGATAGTGGTAACTTGTGCATTCTTGTGAATTTGTTCGTTAATGAAGACAGGGTTATCCGTACTATCAAATTGCATTTCATTCTCAACTATCTCCCAAATACTAGGATGGAGAGAGAAGAGGTGACTCCGCATTTTGTGACTCCAAAACGCGTAGTCCTCTCCATCAAAGTGTGGAGGTTTACCAAGAGGAATAGAAAGCAAATGGGCATTGGAATTATACGGAATACGAGAATAATCAAATGAAAACTTTGAGTTAACCGGTTTCTTTTTCTCGTCGTAGTCGTCGTCTCTTGGGGAAGAAGAAGACTCGTCGTTGTCGTAGTAGACGATCTTCTTGATGCGCCTCTTCTTCTTCCCGTCCTTCTTCTTATGACTCGAGCCAGAGTCAGTGGTCTTGTCGTCCCTCGGCTCGTTGAAGATGGACTCCTTCTCCTTATCATTGACCACCAACCCCTTTCCCTTAGGATCCATCTCTTCGGGCGATTAGTCCCTTTCGTGAAGAGAACAGCTTTGATACCAATTGAGAGCACCTAGAGGGGGGTGAATAGGTGATCCTGTAAAAATCAACACTAAATAGCCACAAAACATTGTTAAGTGTTAGTACGGCTAAGTAGCAAGATCTTGCGAACACAAGTATCACAGAAAAACAATCAAAAAAGACACGCGAGTTTATCCCGTGGTTCGGCAAGTATAACACTTGCCTACCTCCACGTTGTGGCATCCCAATGGGCGAGGGTTGCACTCAACCCCTTTCAAGTGATCCAATGATCAACTTGAATACCATGGTGTTCTTCTTTGCTTATCTCTTTTCCCGTTTGCAAGGAATCTCCATAAGTTGGAGCCTCTCGCCCTTACAACAAATATCAAAGTGAAAGCACAAGAGTAAGGATGGGAAGCAACACACACAAATCTGCAGCAATACGCACACACACAAGCCAAGACTTGAGCTCAAATGAAGCGCAACAAGTTCACCACTAGAACTGAGCTCAAATCACTAACAAAGTCAATCAAGTGCGCGGAGACGGAGTGTGTAAGACTTAGAATGCTCAAAGTATGCTTAGGTGACTCCTCCATGTGCCTAGGGGTCCCTTTATAGCCCCAAGGCAGCTAGGAGCCGTCGGAGGCAACTTTGGAAGGCTAATCTTGCCTCCGGATGGTCCCTGTAGCTGTCCGGTGTGCGATCTCCTTCCTTTTCTGGCGCATCTGACCGTTGCAGATTTCTGACAGTTGGCGCACCGGACACTGTCCGGTGCACACCGGACAGTCCGGTGCCCCCTGCCGACCGTTGGTGCGCCCACGCGTCGCGCATGGATTGCGCTGCCGACTGTTGGTGCAGTCGACCGTTGGCTCACCGGACAGTCTGGTGCCCTACCAGACAGTCCGGTGAATTATAGTCGTACGCCGTTGAACTCTTCCCGAGAGCGACGACTTCACCGCAGACGACTCACCGGACAGTCCGGTGCACCACCGGACAGTCCGGTGAATTTTAGCCGTACGCCGTCGTCGAGTCCCGAGAGTGGCCTGTTCATCGGAGGCCGGTTTGGCACACCGGACACTGTCCGGTGCACCACCGGACACTGTCCGGTGCACCACCGGACAGTTCAGTGCACCTAGACCGAGCAGGAGTTGGCTGTACACAGCCAACTTAATTCCAATAGCATTTCTCCTGTTTCTAGCACTTAGACAACATATGTTAGTACTCAAAACAATGTACTAAGTCTATAAACATACCTTATAACATGATTTCCACTTCTTGAATCTTTGGCACAATTTCAACACTTAGAGAATATGTGTTGGGCACTTAATCACCAAAACACTTTAGAAATGGCCCAAGGGCACATTTCCCTTTTAATCTCCCCCCTTTTTGATGATTTATGCCAACACATCAAAAAGCAACTAAAATAAGTGCAACATCAAAGCAATTGAGAACAAGAATTGTTTTTTATTCAAATTTGGCATATTTGGATCATTCTTTGCCACCACTTGGTTTGCTTTTGCAAATCAAACTCATTTTCCTATCTCTAAGTCAAACACACTTGTTTAGGCATAGAGAGAGGTATTCCAAGAGAAAAATTGATCAAGAGTCAAAAACTCCCCCTTTTCCCATAATCAAACATTCTCCCCACAAGAGACCAAAATTTGCAACAAATAAGAGTATTTTGACAAATCAAAAGTTCTAACTCTACTATTTTCAAAATTTCACAAGTGGTAGCTGATCCATTTGCTTTGTCCTTAATTTCTCCCCCTTGGCATTAAGCACCAAAACGGGATCATTCTTGGCCCTTTAACCCCATTGCCTCACCAAAATTATCAATGACGAGCATAATGGCAATAGAGCATAGATATGAACTTGGAGTTAATACCGGAGTGCAGTGGAAGTCTTTGCATGGTCCAAGTTCACCTTTCCCTTTCAATCCACTTTTGAGACTAAATCAAGAACTTAAACACACATGTTAGTCTCAAAGTGTCAAGTTGTAGCATGCCTCCCCCTAAATAAGTGCATCACTTGCAAATGGACTTGTGAGGTCCGGGGATCATGTTTACAACTTGAGCACCACAAATGAGCAAAAAATAGATTGAATGCATAAGTTAACATGATCAAAGGCATAAAACACATGTATGCTATAGATCAATCCAAGTTACGCGAATCTAAGACATTTAGCTCACTACGCAACCGGACAGTCCGGTGCACCACCGGATAGTCCGGTGAATTTTAGTCGTACGTCGTTGTTGAGTCCCGAGAGTGGCCTGTTCACCGGAGGCCGGTCTGGCGCACCAGACAGTGCCCGGTGCACCACCGGATAGTCCGGTGCACCTAGACTGAGCAGGAGTTGGCTGTACACAGCCAACTTAATTCCAATTGCATTTCTCCTGTTTCTAGCACTTAGACAACATATGTTAGTACTCAAAACAATGTATTAAGTCTATAAACATACCTTATAACATGATTTCCACTTCTTGAATCTTTGGCACAATTTCAACACTTAGAGAATATGTGTTGGGCACTTAATCACCAAAACACTTTAGAAATGGCCCAAGGGCACATTTCCCTTTCATTGATCCGCCCGAGTGAAGGTGATCGGGTGTTCGGACCACCGGTACGGGGCGGGAGGTCCGGTGGTCGCCACCAGTATCCGACGGTCGTTGAGCTTCTGCTGCCTCTTGCTCTCTTGAGACCCGTGTCCGCCAAAGATGACGTTGACTTCTCCGTCGACGCGGGGAAATGCTCCGCCCCCTCCCCCTTCCTGCTGCTGGGGCTGTCGAGGTTCTCTGGGTCTTCCTCGTGGTGAGGGAGGTGGTAGAGGTTGGAAAGGTCGATCGTTCCCGACGAAGTGCTTGAAGTCTCTGCAGTTTCGAAGGGTGTGGCGCATGTCTTTATGGTATGGACATTGGGCGTCGAGGATGTCGTCCAACGTTTGTTCTCCTCCACGGGGTGCCCCTCGGGCACGAGAGACGGGTGGTCCGGTAGCGTGAACCTCATCGTGAGGCCTCTTTTCCCAATGTTTGTTGGGTTGCTGGTTCGCGTCGCGTCGTGGTGCCGGCGGTGCAGGCTTGGCTCCTCCGATGAGGTCCTAAGCTCGTTCGTCGGCGGTGATGTAGATGTCTGCTTCCCTGAACAGTTGTTCGGAGGTATTCGGTGCCTTCTGTAGTATGGCTCAGGACGAAGGCCGAGTCATTAGATCCCCGGTAGAAGTCCTCGATCACCGCTGCTTCCACAACCTCGGGGATTCGATTCCTTCATGGTCTGAAATCTTTTGAGGTACGATCGAAGAGTCTCATCCCCTCGGCGCTTGATGGTCTTGAGGTCCCATGGCTACGCTGGCTTGTCGGAGAGGGATTGATAGTTGGCGATGAAGCGCCGACTGAAGTCACTCCAGTCGTCGATGCAGTGTCGGGGTAGGTGTCGTAGCCATTGCAGTGCATCTTGCCTGAGGACGATGGGCAGGTACGCAGTCATCACGTCTTCAGTTGCCCCAACGGCCCGGGCAGCGGTGGTGTAGATGGCCAGCCAACCTCCCGGGTCCTGCTTAGGCTCGTACTTGTCGACGTTGGAGACCTTGAAGTTAGGGGGCCATTGAATGGCCCTAAGACGTGGAGTGAGGGCCGATACCCCACACGTGTCCTCCTGCCATCGGTGATGATGTTGGTCCCGGGGAGGGGAGTCGTTGACGTGGTGCCTCAACCGTCCCCGGGTTGTGCCGCTAGTTGAAGCCGTTGCCGACTCAACTCTGTTGGCCTGACTTCGCGCGGGGACGCCGTGATTCCGGTCATACTCTTCTCAGTGTCGAATCTCGTTCTCGTGCCGTCGTTCGCGCGAAGCATTGATGGAGCTCCGTGCATCCCGCCGACTGTTGATGGTGTGTCGTAGGTCTCTTGGAGGATGGGCGAGAGGCAGAAGATGATTAGCTGCCCGAGTGAGCAGTCGTCGATAGCCCTCAGTGTCTGGAGTCCGGGGGAGGCCATCAGCTATCCGAGCCAACACTCCACCGACCTTGCTTGGTGTGTTCATGGCTCGGGCGAAGTCAGGGTTTAGGTTTCGGCCGAGAAGAGGGTTCTCTCGGCGTTGTTTCATTTCCTGTTCAGCCTACTCTTGAGCTTGCCGACGATCGCGCCGTCGGGAATTCCTTCTTTCCCTGAAGACTCGTTCATCCAGAGTTTCTCCCACCTCCGAGACCTCATCTCGCGACATGGGCTACGCCGGATCACGTTCTCCGGCTTCATGATGTCTCTGAATATTTCGGTGTCGGTTCCTTCGTCGGCGAGATTCTCGCTGAAGAGGTTCTTCTCCCGGCGCGGTTGGTTCGTCGTTGGAGACGGGGGTGAATTCCACTCTTCCCTCGATAAAGAGGACGTCGGGGTAGAATGGGGCCGTTGTAGTGACAAGCTTCTTCCTGTTCTCCTTTGAGGGTGGAGATACCTGGAGGGTGGCTTGACGAGCTTTTACCTCGTTTGGTTCCTTTTTCCTTGTGATCCATGTCCATTTTTCCGTAGAAGAGGTGGTCAGCGGAGTCCTCCGGGTAGTCGAATCTTCTGCTCCCGGTTGGTGGGAGGTAGTCTTCGCTCGGAGCGCTGGAGGTTGCGCTATTTCCGGCTTTGCTCCGACTTTCCTGGAGAGTGTTGGGGAAGGCTTCTTCTCTGGTGGATCTATATGCGATGTAGAGTTCCTTCTTCGTCTGCCACTGACGAAATGGTACCGAAGCAGAATATGGATCCAGGGCGGAGGATGATCTTGTGCTGGAAAGTGATAGCCATTGAGCTAGCTCGGATCAGTAACACACCCCCTACCTGGCGCGCCAGCTATCAGTGATTTGGGTCCGACCGCACACCCTGGGGTTGCCCCTCGAGGTGTTTTTTAGGAGTAGGACGGTGTAGCTGATTGTAGCTCGATGGTTTGTGCCAGAGACATGAGAGACAGTGGACAATCTTGTACAGGTTCGGGCCGCTTTGAGATGCGTAATACCCTACGTCCTGGGATGGATCTTATATGTGGTGGGTTACAGAGGAGTTCTCTAGTATAGGGGATGCTAGAGAGCTGGGTGGATGGTTAATGGGTGAGATGATCTTGAAGGGGTGCCCCCTAGGCCTTATATATTCGACCGTGGGACGTTACATGCGGATATGATAACCACGTGTTCCTAAATAATAGTGAACGGACTGAGTTTATCTTCCTATAATCTTGCCGACTTACAGTCCTTCGACTCCGATGCCTGAGGGCGCTGCGCGGGAAAGTCGGATTAAAACTGCGGATAGAATTTGAGTTCAGCAGACCGCATGGGCTCGAGTCGATCCGTCCTCGTGTTGATCCGTTCTGTTGAAAGTTTCTCCCCTGGCCCACGAAGGGATGGCCTTGCGAAGTAATGGGCCTGGGCCCTTTCGCGAGGCCTTCTTGCCTTCTAGTGGACCCGGGGGATATCTATCCCCCACATTAAGTCCCCAAGACTTTCGATAAAGCTCTTTTTATTGTGGTCCAACCTACATTCTTATTTCTCCAAAAAATTATTAGTCTATATATAGTTGTCATTAATTACCAAAACACCACAAAGGGACCTAGATGATTCACATGTACCTGTTCTTCATATGATGTGAGTTTAGCAAGAGTGAGCTCACATACGTTCATCGCTCAACAAGTTGTGGGGAATAATGTGCATGAGCTCACTTACGGTGGGGGTTCATATGAAGTGTAAGGCTTACCAAGGAGAAAGTGGTTAAGGCTGAGCATTGCTTTTAGAGTTGGTCAAAATTTTATAGCAATTACTAATTATAAGTGTATACCAACCCAATTAAATAATTGGTCACAATTAATGATAAATCCCACAATGCAATGCAAAGAATAGATTAAGTTTAATTCGATAAGTTACTCATGTGAGAGTTCGAGCCGCTCATGACTGTTGGCAAGGCTGATATATCGGTTTTACACTCTGCAAATGTTGCATATTTTATCCACAGGCCATGATACCCATCTGCCATGGGGTCACGAATCCCATACACCTCTACCGGGAGGCAAGGCAGGGTAGCACTACGAGGTCTTTACAAAGTTCCACTAGCTTCAAAAAAAACCCGCTACGGTTTCTGCGAGAAGGGGGTGATATAGGAGTCCCTCATCCAAAAATCACAGGGTTTCTTTTGCAAATCTATTCAGTTGAATGGTATCAACAACCGTGAGTCGTCCGATCTCCAATCGATGATTTAGATTAGACTTAAGTGAAACGGTACGTCATCCTTGCAGTCGGATCTAAAATCTACGGCCTAGATTTTATTATGGGGCGACTTGCTCTCCTCCACGCAATCTTCATTCAACGCCTAGATGATCATATGACAAAGGGTATCTTCTTAATCTAATCTCGGACGTCCCCTCGGGGATCGACGGCCAGGGCGTATCTTCTAACCCTGACACCTGAGGACGGTGCCACGCCAGCCTCCACGAAGGAGTCCCCGTTGGTGGGCACCAATTCGCGGCCCAAGTGTCCCAAAATCTAATTCGAACAGCGCATCACGACCCGAGGATGAAAACGAATCGAAGAGGGAGATGATCTCATTGAGGTTATGGCACAGAGGGCCCCGCCCGCGTCGATGGCTGATCCACGACGGAGAAGCGTCGGTGAACGATTCATGAGCTCAGGGTAGCCTCGTGCTCTAATAAGGTCGTGACTGTGCTGGAGGCGTCCTGTGGATGTCCCAGAACATCTTTTGAGGGCCCAACGACGACGTGCACGACGTTCGATGGTCGTGGCTTTCTCTCCTCTGTCTCTCTTTCTCTCGCATCGGTGGCTCTCAGCCCTCGGTAACCTGGTGTCGGTGTGGCTCATGTGGACAGGGTGCGAGGGATGTCGTGGAGAGGGGAGGTCAGCTTATATGCTCCGAGATGAGCTCGCGGGGGCCAAGAAAGCGGGGGGGAGGTTGTTGCGATCCTAACAGAATTCGGTTGGGCGACATCATTTGTTGCGTGAAGAACAGTACACCACGCCCACGTGACAGTGAAGAAGGTGCTAAGAGCAAGCGCGGGACCACCTTTCGGTGCCGCGCGGCTAGCTTGCGTTGGTTGGGCCGAGCGAAAAGGAAACGTGGGAAGAGGGTAGTGGGGCGGCTAGGACTAGACCGAGGGCGAGTTTCTTCTCTCTATTTCTTGTTTTATTCTTCATAAACTAATAATTAGTAATAATATGATGAATGAGTTCATTTCACCAAATTTGTGAAATAGACTTATGATACACCATTTCATCTAGAATGAATTAATTCTTAAAATCAAACACCCCTACATGAACCGATAGATTAACCAACATCATCCACCACTCCAGTGTCCAGTCACCGAAGCACTGATCATGGCATCTAGTTGGAACCTTGAGGCCAATATGGTCAGCGGGTGCGAAAACACAGCGGGTAAACACAGCCCTTTGTGAGGCTGCATGTTGGAGCCATTTTATAGTCTAGTTCATTTTCTTGATAGGAAGTCATTCACCAAAAGAATTTCAAACATGTGGGTAGTCGATAAAAATATACAATTTAGAACATCGTATGGCAATACAAACACAACTAGCACATTCTCCCAAATTTGTTCTCCACTTGCTTATCGAATTTGTATAAAAGTACAGCTTGTAACAAAGCTAACCTATTGTGCTATATGCCTTAGTAATCCACCTTGACCTTGCCATCCAATTCAGTAAATTCTTCAAAATATGCCTTGAAATGCTCATATGAGTAGCTAATATCGTCAGCGGCACACATTTCTCTGATGCTGTGCATTGATAATTGAGGTGCTCCAATATCAACAGTGCGAATACCAACACCACTAGCAAGTATTGGGCCAATTGTTGAACCACAAGCCATGTCATTGCGAACAACAAAATCCTGCATATTTAGAAAATAATTAAATGAATAAGATTCTGTCAATGCATGAAACAGACAGACACAAATAAAACAAAACCTAAGAACCGAATCTTATACAACCTAGTTTAACAGCAAGGTCGCCCAAAAAATATAAAAGAAGTTTAAGAACAAAAGATAAGCACTAGGAACACACATTATAATCATTGAGAGCTCAGTTACATCTCTGACTGCAAAATTATCTCATGGGACTCATCAAATATGTTCATCCTTGCAACAATTGTAGATCAAATAAATGAATTGCTTATTGCAAATACAAAATAATATAAATCAGGACTATAAGGAAAAATGTCGGATGACAAAGCATAAGTTGGAGTAACCATTAAAATTCACAGCTATCATCATACCAGGTCTTTTCTGTATCAACTAACCTGTATAGGTAGCTGGTGTCTCTCAGCAATTTCTCGAAAAATAAATGCTGTCACAGCATTTGTAGCATATCGTTGATTGGCATTGTGCTTGATCACAAGTCCTCCATGCAATTTAGGCTGGTGGTTCTCCTCATGCTTGTCCTGGAAAAATAGATCACAGATAATTCTGAATTAAATTTATATCTTGATGCGTACAAGCAAAATGTTAGGCAATTCTTACCATATAGTTGGGATGTAAAGCATGTGCCATGTCAGCAGACACCAGGAAGCTCCTCTGAATAGCTTTTTCTAGCAACTGAAAATTAAAAAAATGGTTTGACATTTTCTATTACAACTTGGAATCTAACTGATACGAAAAACTGCAAATAATATGGTAAGATGAAAAAAAAATATAACAATTCTAAAAGGGTGAGCACACGCTACTAAGTACCTTGGAACCTGAAGAGTTAAAAGACCCAGTAATTCTGGATAAAGCATCCAACATTGCAGGGGAACCAGCTCCCTGAGCAGAATCAGACCCAACTTCTTCATGGTCAAATAGAGCTACCATTCGCACACCAGATTCATGATCAAGAGAGTGTTCAACAGAACTGGAATCTATTAGAGCCTGAAATAGTATTAGAAAAATAATTAATATTATGATTTTATTGCAAAATAGAACTAATTAGGATTTTGTTATTAAAAAATGCTCTCAGCAATATGGAACACCCTAATCATTCTGGTAGCCCGGGAGATTTGGAAGTTTAAGAACTCCTGTGTGTTTGAAGGATCTAAGGCAAATGTCTAGGTTCTCAAGAAAATTGGGGACAAGTGCCGTTTATGGTGTATGGCTGGAGCTGCTGATCTGCAGGAGCTCCTTACAGGGCATTGATCCTAGCCGGTTAGGCGTTTGGGATCCTGCTCTGTTTTTGTTTTTCAGGATGTTTATATAGTTTGTTCTGTACTAGGGGTGGACCTCTTGGTCTTCCCCAATGTTTTATTTTCTATCCTAATGAAATGACACGCAGCTCTCCTACGTCGTTCGAGAAAAAAATATCGACCAATGACACCAAGAAATCACAAGATTTGGTAGCTATAGGTAAATGAAACAGCAAGACAAACCTTCAATGAACAAAATGACATGCAAAGATTGTCAAGCCTTCCTGAAAAGATGAACTCTTTCGTGGCACCTGCTACAACACTTGGTTGAGTATCACATAATTGCAGTTCAAAGTCACATATCTCACCAGGCTCACAGTTAGCCTCTTTAGCAATCAACTGCAACAAAAAAAAAACATCAGTGGAACATACTTCAGAACCCAAGGACTCTTGATATTTCGTTTTCAGAGCACTCTAGTTTTTATGAGAACCCCTGGTGGAGTTGAACTATAATCACAAAAAAGAAGGTACCTGCAATAGTAATGGATGATGCTTTGTGTTCGCATTCTCGGATGCCTGCTTTGGGCCATTATCTGCTACAAATTTCTGCATTTCATTCTGTAAAATGGTAGCAAGAGTTTTACCTTCAGCATCAAACTATGTACACACAATTGATTTGTTGCAACTTGCAAATCAATTATTCAGGAAAAGTTTCTAGTGCTATTCAAATCACCTTGATACATGTAGCCAGCACTGGAACAAGATGACTCTGATTGTTAACCTTGAGACCTTCTGAGGAGATAGTCCTGTACATAATGTATTAAATTATTCAGCGTCACTGTAAAAGGTCACACTTTCAAGGGAGCCTACAACTTATGGGATTGATTGTACTATCACATGTGGCTGCAATAAAAATAACAATAATAACAAATAAATACTTCATTCCGAACTATAAGACGTTTTGGCATTTCTAGATACACTGTATATAGACATAATGTATATCTAAGTGTATAGTAAAAGCTATGTATCTAGAAAAGCCAAAATGTCTTATAATTTGGATTGGACTATCTCTTCTCTATCTCTACTACTATAAAGAACCAGTTTCCACCGTTTCCACTATCGCCGTGCGTCACCCCTTCCCTTCCGTTCACCTCCCCTTGCTCCCCCACATTTAAATGGTAAAAAAACTAAAACTATACACAACCCCCCTGCTCCTCCACATTTAAACAGTAAAAAAGTTAAAATTATGCACAAATGGATATTTGAACCATGGTTGTTGGCTTCAAACCTACATTCACATCCACCAAACTAATAGAATGCACATGTATTTGTGTATTATACTTTATACTCAAGCATAAATGAAAATCATAGCAATGTACGAACACCTAACTAGTAATAGATATAAATAGTAACACAATAAGACATAACAAATAGAAATTTGTTGTGTCCCAACCTGTCCAGGTGAATAGCCAAAGTAGGTATCCGCATAATTGGTTCCTGTACCCGTACAAGCTTGTGTGCATAAGAGACCACGCCATCCTTCTTCTCCCGTATAATCACTCTACCAGCTACAGTAAGGTCACGGTCAAACCATGTGTACCACAACCCACCACCATACGTTTGAACCCCAACCTCAAGGTAACCTCCTTTGGTTACCTGCAAAAAAAAGCAAGATACTATCAGTAGCTTATAAAAATGTGTAGCAGCATCTACCACCTAAAACTCAATAACAGCTTCTGCTCCTGATTAAAGACAAACATTTGTTACACAGAGTCACAGACACCTGCTATCATATAAAAATTGAAATATAAGACACAATGTACTACGAAATCAGTGAGCAAGAGTTGAGGCTTCATACCTTGGAGACAGGCTTGAGCTTCAGGCAAGGGCTGTCAGTGTGTGCACCGATGATGTGGAACCCATTGCCAGCAACGTATCTGTGAAACATTAACACATAAGCTAGCCAATTAATCCACAATTCCACATAGCAAAGAACTCGGAGGAATATGCACAGGATATTTTTTTAAAACTGCTGTAGAGAGGAGGAATTTAAGGCTGGTGAGAATAAGGAGGACGGCAAGCGGATCTAGCTCACTCACTTTGCGCCGATGGCAAAAGCGACAATGGTGGAGTGGTTGCGTGTGAAGAAGTACTTGCGCCCGGGCTCGAGACCCGCCCACTCCTCCCGCTCCGACAGCTGCACGAACCCCGCCGCCTTCAGCCGCCTCTTCGCCTCGTCTTCTCCCGATGGAAGCAACAGCCCAACGGAGTCAACTCAGATCTATCCGCGAGGAAAAAAACGGAAAGGGGAGCAGATGATGTGTACCAACGGCGTGAAAGGCGGTGGGCGACGCGTTGAGGAAGTCGACGAGGTCGGAGACGACGGGGGCGACGGTTGCCATGGGCGGTGGCGGCGGTGCCGATCCGGCGGGCGAACAGCGAACTAATACAGATGGAAGTGCGGTCGTGTTGAGAAATTTCCAAACTGGACGATCTCGTCTCGCCCTATCTCACGTGTTGATTTGAAGGCAAGGAGAGAAAGGTTCCACAGAAAAAAAAAAACGTGCTCACCTTCCGACCTTCCTCGCGATGGCAACACCGCGTTCCCCGAGCCCCGCGGCGACGTCCTGGACTCGGCGTCTGCTCTTCTTCGGCGTGATAATACGAATCCAATTCACCCTGATGCGCTCCAATATGCACAGGGAATACGAATCCAATTCGAATCCAATTCACCCTGATGCGCTCCAATATGCACAGGGAATACGAATCCAATTCACCCTGATGCGCTCCAATATGCACAGGGAAAATATCGCAGTCATATTCAGCGTACATATTCCTTTGCTCAACGTGGAGTCTTTCTAAATTTTACTCTCTAAATTATTATTTAAAAAGTCTTTTATATTAAAAATATTTTTATATTTTTTCAGTCTCTATCAATCTTTCTATATCTTGTTTGCACTTTAAAGAGTCATTTATGTTTTTTATATTTAGCTAGCGAGAAATTCAGAATAGAAAATGACTATTTAAATAGTCATTTAGATAAGCTATTGGACGTTTTAAAAAAATCTCTATTTATATAGATTAAAAAGAATATAAAGAGCCTCTTGCGGTGGCACTTAGTCTACTAGCAAAGACTTTATATGTTATTATATTTTTCATTTATGTTTGAGTATAGAATATAAAGCACAAAGACGTGTGTTCTCTCGGGTAGTTAGATGTGAATGTGAGTTTAGAGTCAACAACCATTGTCCGAATTATTTATATGTAGTTTTTAGCTTTTACCATTTAAACGTGTTCAAATTCCCATTTCATATTTAATTTTAGCTTTTTTATCCTTTAAATACGAGAGAACACGATGACGGTGAAATCCATGTAACCGTGAAAACTAGTACATTAATATAGTAGAGATAAAGAATCTATTCTATGAACCTAACACTATCTCTAGCAGCTTTTCTATCTCCCTTTTTATCCTACCCCTATTTCAAGATTCACTCTATAAATAATTTTGTCTATGGTGCAAAATAGCGTTTTGCATAGATATATGCATGCTCTGCTGAGCACGACCTTAATTATGTTATTGAAATGTGTTTCTTTAAAAGTTGTGGCTAGCTTCAAAACATGGCTAGATGAGTGACATGTATTGAAGGACGATGTGCTCCTATCGCTCATGGAGGTGTCCATTGTGAGGTTCTTGAAATTTATGCATGTTGGGAGGATCACGGACATGAGCAAGGCTAGTAGCGACAGCGCCACATGGCCCACTAAGGGGTTGCCAAACTAGATTGATTGAGAAAGATGTTTGGGCAACATCGGAAGAGGAGGATCATCTTGATTCGACTACACTTGAGGTAATATAGGGCTAGACTAAGCAAGATTGTTGTGTCGCTCATGACACAACTCATGGTCAATAATGCTAGAGCTGATGTTAGAGGACACAGCTCCATTGACCGAGAGCACTAGTGAAGCCATGTTGATGCAACACAACAAAGTGCACCAAAGCCCCTACTTGGCATGCCAAGTGTCGCTATGTTGTGACACCACGATACTAAGGGTACTATAGAAAATCAGAGAGAAAGAGAGACGGGGCATACGACGGGAACAACTAGACCATGACATGTACATGGCTGTATGCACACACATGATTTATAAAGGTTCGAGATGCCTACACGCAATACCTTGCATCCTACTTGGTGTTTAAATATAAGTGTGAGCAGAGGCTACATACTCAGATGACGTCTGAGCTAGTGAGTGGGAATAGCCCTACCTTCCCCTTATAATATCTACTACTGAGCCGAGCAAGGGAGCTCAAACTCAAACAATAACTTATACTATGTGCTATCGTTTTTTCTCGAATACGTAGGAGAGTTGTGTATCATTATATTTAGATGGGGAAAATGGAACAAAGTGGACCAAGTACAACACAACCTCCTTACAGTTGCTAGAATCTAGAGTACATTATATGCTAACTTGTCTTTAGCTAAAGATCGAAGCTTCCAAAACCTAAGATCAAAGCTAGAACTTATGAACTTGAACCATTTTTATGCTACTCTCCATTCCCTTTTGTAGCATGATGAAGCATAGAGTTACATCCGAGTATGGATAGCAAGCCTTGCCCAACAGAGGTCCAACTACTCCTATCTTACTGTAGTTCTTGTACCCTACGTAGAGCATGCCTCCAACATGTCCTGATGATGAGTGTGACATGCCACAGTGGTAGAAATAGGTGTCTATGTCATCCAATACAATGTAGTTGGTAGTCGTTGAATACGCACACACTGTATAATGCTCGCGGGTATAACTATGATAAGAGGCATTACTATAGCAATGTCTTTAACTTCTACATCGCCTCTTATCATAAATATGATGGACAATGTAACACCTTTAATTTTGGTGTATAAATTTTCTTTTCTAAATACCCATAAAAAATTTAGGTGTTACCCTCCCTTCTTCATTCTCTCCTATTTTGTTTCTTCCTTGTTTGAGAAAAGAGAGTTATTTTGGGTATGTGTATAAAGCTGGAGAATTAAACCCTAAGGGAGTTGTGTGATGTTGCATCATGATGGAGCATATATTTATTGAGTAATAAATTTACTTGACGCCCATTCATTTAATTTGTGAGTGCGCTCGAGGTTGAAATCAAATAAGAAGAGAAATAGAAAAAGAAAAGGAAAACAAAAAGGGAAAAAGCCCAACTAGCAGCCCTCCCCTTCCCCCCTCTCGGCCCATAGCTTGCCCCGGCGTCTCAGCCCAGCCCCCCGACCTAGTGCTGCCCCCAACGGCCCAACCTAGTGCACCCCCTCCATGAATGGCCCCTCGGCTCAACATCCCTTCGGCGACCCACGCCCACGCCTGACCGCTGACGTGTGCACGTGCAAGCGTAGGGTGCCACACTCCGCCCATCCCCGCCAGTATCTGCTGCAACGTGTGCCCCACGTGTGAGCTGCCCAACGCCCACCATATTCATTCCTGGTCCTCGTCTTCATAACTATCTCCTTGCTCGGCATGCGCCACATCGCCTCTGTTTCAAAAACCGATGCCCACATCTCACCTCCTCCGCTCTCCCCTCCCTCATCTCACCTTCTTGCAACCACCTGTGCAATCGTGCCCTCCTCACCGTGCCTTGCCACGCCTCACCTCGCCAACTATCGTGTGCCCGCCTTGCCACGCCTCGCCCTCGCCGTGCAACTGCCGCGTTCGCATGCTCACTTGTGCCTTGCCTCGAGCTTGCCCCGTTCACACTTGGAGCCCACCAAACGAGTTGTCATCGTCCTCACCATCGTCACGCAGGAGGCACTCACCACTGTAAGGAAAACGGACCCCGGGCCATTTGGGTAATTGAGTTTTGGTGTTTGATGAACAACACAATCCGTGAACTAATAAGTTTTCTAGTGTTTGTGTTTGTAGTTCACAGGATGCAAGATTTACTTGGACTAAGGAATTGAGGAAAGCAATACCTCAAAAGAAGACATTAAGCAGATCCAAGAAAAGTCCAAGTGTGCTGCTGCGGACTGTCTGTGCGAGGCACACCGGACTGTCCGGTGGCACACCGGACTGTCCGGTGCCCACACGCCGGACTGTCCGGTGCACCAGGGAACTCCAGCCCAACGGCGAGTTCCAGGTGGCACCTGGAGAGAAGACCACCGGACTATCTGGTGTGAAAAGCCTGCGGCGCCAACGGTCACCTGCTCTGACAAAGCAACGCCTAGGCGCACCGGACATGCTACAGTGCGCTGTCAGGTGCACCACCGGACTGTTCGGTGTGCCGTAGAGAACTGCAGCTTTTCTCCAACGGCTAGATTTGTGTTGGGGGCTATAAATACACCCCCAACCGACCATTTGAAGGTGTGAGAGCCCAAGCAACATACCAAGGCATATAGTGCACATTTCCAAGAGCTCAAACACCCAAGTGCTTAATATAATCACTCGGTGATTAGCGTAGGTGCTTTGCGAAGTGCTTAGGTTAGTTAGACTGCTTTAGCGCTTGCTCTAGGTGAACCCTAGTTAGTTGAGTGAGTTTTGTAAAACCACACAACCCCTCGGCTCTTGCGTGAGCCGTTGTAATTGTACCGAGTGGAGCGAGAGTCTTGCGAGACCGTGACAACCGCGTTTGTGTCACGGTCGCCACCGTGTACCGGAGGGAACGAGACCCGTGGCGTTTTGGCCGGAAGCTCGATAGTGGAGACGACGGGGAGCGTCCGAGAGGAGCCAGAAGCGGAGCACCACTTACTCGTGGAGAAGGCCCGCGGCTCTCTACGGAGTTACTCGACCGTGGTGCTTGGCCTTCGCGTGGGCTTCCCTTTGCGTAGGGGCACCAACGAGGATTAGTCGGGACCTTGCGTGGTTCCGGATACCTCGGTAAATATACTGGCGTCATCCACGAGAGTTTGCTTCTCTACTTTGCTCTTTAAGTTTCTGCATTTATATTAAGCATTTAAGTTTCAATCTTGTATACATTCTTATTTAGTGTAGATTGAAACTTAGCCATTGCGGTAGAGCAACACTTAGACAAAACCTAGTTTACACATTCTAGTTTGATTATTTTGCATAGGTTTTGCTCTAGGGATTTAATTGTGGCCTAGTTTAGTAAAAGTTTTAGAAGTCCCAATTCACCCCCATCTTAGGCGTCACCCGTTTCCTACAAGTGGTATCGGAGCCCGGTTTGGCTCATTTGAAACGCTTTAGCTTCACCGCTAAAAGAGTCGACGCTTTTTAGAGGAAGGGATAGATACCCACAGGCCACCACACTTCGACGGCACTAACTTCCCATATTATAGTGCTAGAATGGCTTGTTACCTAGAGGCCGTTGATCTAGGTATTTGGAGAGTCACTCGTGACGGGATGAAACCCCTCAAGAATCCCGAGAAACCCACCACGAGTGAGGAAAAAAATTCATTTAAATGCTAGAGCCAAAAATTGCTTGTATGAATCTCTTAGCATGGGTATTTTTAATCACCTTGAAAACTGCTAATGAGATCTGGCTAAAATTGCATGAGCTCCATGACTGGCACATCCAATGTCCATGAGCAAAAACATTGCCTAGTCTTAAATGAGTATAATTCTTTTGCTATGAATGATGATGAGCTTGTTAGAGACATGTATTCTCGTTTGAATCTAATTATCAATGAGCTCAATTCTATTGGCATTAATAAGCTAGGTGATGCAGACATTGTAAGGAAGATTATCTCCCTGCTACCACAACAAAGATATGGGAGCATCATCACCATCCTTCACAACATGGAGGACTTGAGCAACATGACCCCGACCATAGTGATTGGGAAAATCGCTGCTTTTGAGATGTCGCGAAAATGTGTCGGGGAGAGTGAAAGGGAATTAGGCTTACACCTAGTTCCTAAATAATTTTGGTGGTTGAATTGCCCAACACAAATATTGGACTAACTAGTTTGCTCTAGTACATAAGTTATACAGGTGCAAAAGGTTCACACTCAGCCAATAAAAAGATCAAGTTTTGGATTCAACAAAGCAGCAAAGAGGCAACCGAAGGCACCTCTGGGTGGAGGCACCGGACTGTCCGGTGTACACCGGACAGTGTCCGGTGCGCCCAGAGGACTCCAACTCGAACTCTTCGCCTTCGGGAATTCTCGGAAGCCGGCGCGCTATAATTCACCGGACTGTCCGGTGTACACCGGACAGTGTCCGGTGCTCCAAGGAAGCGCGGCGTCCAGAACTCGTCAGCCTCGGGTTCGCGCGGCAGCCGCTCCGCTATAATTCACCGGACATGTCCGGTGTGCACCGGACTGTCCGGTGTACCAGCGGGGCAACGGCTATTTCGGCGCCAACGGCTACCTGCGGTGCATTTAATGCGCGCGCAGCGCGCGCAGACGTCAGGCGCGCCCATACCGGCGCACCGGACAATGAACAGTTGTTGTCCGGTGTGCACCGAACACCCAGGCGGGCCCAGAAGTCAGAAGCTCCAACGGTTAGAATCCAACGGCATTGATGACGTGGCAGGGGCACCGGACTGTCCGGTGCGCCATCGAACAGACGCCTCCAGCCAACGGTCAAGTTTGGTGGTTGGGGCTATAAATACCCCAACCACCCCACCATTCATTGTATCCAAGTTTTCCAACTTCCAACTACTTACAAGAGCTAGGCATTCAATTCTAGACACACCAAAGAGATCAAATCCTCTCCAATTCCACTCAAGCCTTTAGTGACTAGCGAGAGAGATTTGTCGTGTTCTTTTGAGCTCTTGCGCTTGGATCGCTTTCTTTCTTTCTCATTTGTTCTTGTGATCAAAACTCAATTGTACACAAGGCAAGAGGCACCAATTGTGTGGTGGCCCTTGCAGGGAAGTTTTGTTCCCGTTTGATTGAGAAGAAGAAAAGCTCACTCGGTCCGAGGGACCGTTTGAGAGAGGGAAGGGTTGAAAGAGACCCGGCCTTTGTGGCCTCCTCAACGGGGAGTAGGTTTGAGAGAACCGAACCTCGGTAAAACAAATCCGCGTGTCTCACTTCATTATTCGCTTGCGATTTGTTTTGCACCCTCTCTCGCGGACTCGTTTATATTTCTAACGCTAACCCGACTTGTAGGTGTGATTATCTTTGTGATTTTCAGATTCGCCCTATTCACCCCCCCCCCCCCTCTAGGCGACTTTCAATTGGTATCGGAGCCAGGTTCTTCATTAGAGCCTAACCGCTCGAAGTGATGTCGGGAGATCACACCAAGAGGGAGATGGAGACCGGCGACAACAAGCCCACTACAAGCCAAGGGAGCACTTCATCGGAAGAGTCCCGCACCAAGAGAAGGGAGAAGAAGAAGAACTCCTCCAAGCGGAAGGAGAAAAGATCCTCCTCTTCTCACCACAAGGAGAAGAAGGAAAAATCTTCTTCTCACAAGCCGCATCAGTGTGGGGACAAGCACAAGAAGATGAGGAAAGTGGTCTACTACGAGACCGACACTTCATCAACATCCACCTCCGACTCCGACGCACCGTCCGTAACTTCTAAGCGCCAAGAGCGCAAGAAGTTTAGTAAGATTCCCTTAAACTATCCCCGTACATCTAGACATACTCCTTTACTTTCCGTTCCATTAGGCAAACCGCCGACTTTTGATGGCGAAGATTATGCTAGGTGGAGTGATTTAATGAAATTTCATCTAACCTCGCTCCACAAAAGTATATGGAATGTTGTTGAGTTTGGAGTACAGGTACCATCAATAGGGGATGAGGATTATGACACGGACGAAGTAGCCCAAATCAAGCACTTCAACTCCCAAGCCGCAACCATTCTCCTTGCCTCTCTAAGCAAGGAGGAATACAACAAAGTGCAAGGGTTGAAGAACGCAAAGGAGATTTGGGACCTACTCAAGACGGCGCACGAGGGTGATGAACTCACCAAGATCACCAAGCGGGAGACGATCGAGGGGGAGCTCGGTCGTTTTCGTCTTCGCCAAGGGGAGGAGCCACAAGACATGTACAATCGGCTCAAGACCTTGGTGAACCAAGTGCGCAACCTCGGGAGCAAAAAATGGGATGACCACGAGGTGGTTAAGGTTATTTTAAGAGCACTTATTTTCCTTAACCCCACTCAAGTTCAATTAATTCGTGGTAATCCTAGATATCCACTAATGACCCCCGAGGAAGTTATCGGGAATTTTGTGAGTTTTGAATGCATGATTAAGGGCTCAAAGAAGATCAACGAGCTTGACGAACCCTCCACATTCGAGGCGCAACCGGTGGCCTTCAAGGCAACGGAGGAAAAGGAAGGAGGAGTCTACACCAAGTAGACAACCGATTGACGCCTCCAAGCTCGACAATGAGGAGATGGCCCTAATCATCAAAAGCTTTCGGCAAATCCTCAAGCAACGGAAGGGGAAGGACTACAAACCCCGTTCCAAGAAGGTTTGCTACAAGTGTGGTAAGCCCGGTCACTTTATTGCAAAATGTCCTATGTCTAGTGACAGTGACAGGGGCGACGACAAGAAGGGCAAAAGGAGAGAAAAGAAGAGGTACCACAAGAAGAAGGGCGGCGATGCCCATGTTTGCCGGGAATGGGACTCCAACGAGAGCTCCACCGAGTCCTCCTCCGACGAGGACGCCGCCAACATCGCCGTCACCAAGGGACTCCTCTTCCCAAACGTCGGCCACAAGTGCCTCATGGCAAAGGACGGCAAAAAGAAGGTAAAATCAAGGTCCTCCACTAAATATGAAACATCTAGTGATGAGGATGATGATAAAAATGAGGAGGATAACTTGCGCGTTCTTTTTGCTAACCTTAACATGGAACAAAAAGAAAAATTGAATGAACTAATTAGTGACATCCATGAAAAGGATGATCTCTTGGACTCCCAAGAGGACTTCCTAATCAAGGAAAATAAGAAACATGTTAAGGTTAAGAATGCTTATGCTCTAGAGGTAGAAAAATGTGACAAATTATCTAGTGAGCTAAGCACATGCCATGACACTATTGCCAACCTTAGAAATGAAAATGCTAAATTAATTGCTAAGGTTGATTCTCATGTTTGTATTGTTTCAACTTCCAATTCTAAAGATGATAATATTGATTTACTTGCTAGAATTGATGAGTTGAATGTTTCTCTTGCTAGCCTTAGAAATGAAAAAGAAAAATTGCTTGCTAAGGCTAGAGATTGTGATGTTTGCATTTCTAACCTTAGAGATGAGAATAATATACTACATGCTAAGGTTATAGAATTAAAATCATGCAACCCATCTACATCTACTGAGCATATTTCCATTTGTACTAGATGTAGAGATATTAATGTTGATGATATCCATGATCACCTAGCCTTAATTAAAAAACAAAATGATCACATAGCACAACTTAATGCTAAGATTAGTGAGCATGACTTAGAAAATGAAAAATTTAAATTTGCTAGAAGCATGCTCTATAATGGGAGACGCCCTGGCATCAAGGATGGCATTGGCTTCCAAAGGGGAGACAATGTCAAAGTTAATGCCCCTCCAAAGAATTTATCTAACTTTGTTAAGGGCAAGGCTCCCATGCCTCAGGATAACGAGGGTTACATTTTGTACCCTGCCGGCTATCCTGAGAGCAAAATTAGGAGAACTCATTCTAGGAAGTCTCACTCTGGCCCCAACCATGCTTTTATGTATAAGGGTGAGACATCTAGTTCTAGACAACCAACCCGTGCCAAGTTGCCTAGAAAGAAAATTCCGAATGCATCAAATGATCATGCCATTTCATTTAAGACTTTTGATGCATCTTATGTTTTAACTAACAAATCCGGCAAGGTAGTTGCCAAAATTGTTGGGGGCAAACACAAGGGCTCCAAGACTTGTGTTTGGGTACCCAAAGTTCTTGTTTCTAATGCCAAAGGACCCAAAACCGTTTGGGTACCTAAAATCAAGAACTAAAACTGTTTTGTAGGTTTATGCATCCGGGGGCTCAAGTTGGATACTCGACAGCGGGTGCACAAACCACATGACAGGGGAGAAAAAGATGTTCTCCTCATATGAGAAAAACCAAGATCCCCAACGAGCTATCACATTCAGGGATGGAAATCAAGGTTTGGTCAAAGGATTGGGTAAAATTGCTATATCACCTGACCACACTATTTCCAATGTTTTTCTTGTAGATTCCTTAGATTACAATTTGCTTTCCGTATCCCAATTATGTCAAATGGGCTACAACTGTCTTTTTACTGATATAGGTGTTACTGTCTTTAGAAGAAGTGATGATTCAATTGCATTTAAGGGAATGTTAGAGGGTCAGCTATACCTGGTTGATTTTGATAGAGCTGAACTCGACACTTGCTTGATTGCTAAAACTAACTTGGGTTGGCTCTGGCACCGCCGACTAGCCCATGTTGGAATGAAAAATCTTCACAAGCTTCTAAAGGGAGAACACATTTTAGGACTAACCAATGTTCATTTTGAGAAAGACAGGATTTGTAGCGCATGCCAAGCAGGGAAGCAAGTTGGCATCCATCATCCACACAAAAACATCATGACTACCGACAGGCCACTGGAGCTCCTACACATGGATTTATTCGGCCCGATCGCTTACATAAGCATCGGCGGTAGTAAGTATTGTCTTGTAATTGTGGATGATTTTTCTCGCTTCACTTGGGTGTTCTTTTTGCAGGACAAATCTCATACCCAAGAGACTTTAAAGGGATTCTTGAGACGGGCTCAAAATGAGTTCGGCTTAAGGATTAAGAAAATTAGAAGCGACAATGGGACGGAGTTCAAAAACTCTCAAATTGAAGGCTTCCTTGAGGAGGAGGGCATCAAGCATGAGTTCTCTTCTCCCTACACTCCACAACAAAATGGTGTAGTAGAGAGGAAGAATCGAACTCTATTGGACATGGCAAGAACCATGCTTGATGAGTACAAGACACCGGATCGGTTTTGGGCCGAAGCGGTCAACACCGCTTGCTACGCCATCAACCGGCTATATCTTCATCGAATCCTCAAGAAGACATCTTATGAACTCCTAACCGGTAAAAAGCCAAATATTTCATATTTTAGAGTTTTTGGTAGCAAATGCTTTATTCTTGTTAAGAGAGGTAGAAAATCCAAATTTGCTCCCAAAACTGTAGAAGGCTTTTTACTAGGATATGACTCAAACACAAGGGCATATAGAGTTTTTAACAAGTCCTCAGGACTTGTTGAAGTTTCTTGTGACGTTGTGTTTGCTGAGACTAACGGCTCTCAAGTAGAGCAAGTTGATCTTGATGAGATAGGTGAAGAACAGGCTCCATGCATAGCGCTAAGGAACATGTCCATTGGGGATGTGTGTCCTAAGGAATCCGAAGAGCCTCCACAAGCACAAGATCAACCATCCTCCTCCAAGCAAGCATCTCCACCGACTCAAATTGAGGATGAGGCTCAAGATGTTGAACAAGAAGATCAAGAAGATGAGCCACCTCAAAATAACGGCAACGATCAAGGGGGAGATTCAAATGATGAAGACAAGGAGGATGAACCACCAAGGCCGCCACACCCAAGAGTCCACCAAGCAATACAACGAGATCACCCCGTCGACACCATCCTCGGCGATATTCATAAGGGGGTAACTACTCGATCTCGTGTTGTTCATTTTTGTGAACATTACTCTTTTGTTTCCTCTATTGAGCCACACAGGGTAGAGGAAGCTCTTCAAGATTCGGATTGGGTGATGGCAATGCAAGAGGAGCTCAACAATTTCACAAGGAATGAGGTATGGCACTTAGTTCCACGTCCTAACCAAAATGTTGTAGGAACCAAGTGGGTCTTCCGCAACAAGCAAGATGAGCATGGTGTGGTGACTAGGAACAAAGCTCGACTCGTGGCCAAGGGGTATTCACAAGTCGAAGGTTTGGATTTTGGTGAAACCTATGCACCCGTAGCTAGGCTTGAGTCAATTCGCATATTATTAGCCTATGCTACTTACCATGGCTTCAAGCTTTATCAAATGGACGTGAAGAGTGCCTTCCTCAATGGACCAATCAAGGAGGAGGTCTATGTTGAGCAACCTCCCGGCTTTGAAGATAGTGAGTACCCTAACCATGTTTATAGGCTCTCTAAGGCGCTTTATGGGCTCAAGCAAGCCCCAAGAGCATGGTATGAATGCCTTAGAGATTTCCTTATTGCAAATGGCTTCAAAGTCGGAAAGGCCGATCCTACTTTATTTACTAAAACTCTTGACAATGATTTGTTTGTATGCCAAATTTATGTTGACGATATCATATTTGGGTCTACTAACAAATCTACATGTGAAGAATTTAGTAGGATTATGACACAGAAATTCGAGATGTCGATGATGGGGGAGTTGAAGTATTTTCTAGGATTCCAAGTAAAGCAACTCCAAGAGGGCACCTTCATTAGCCAAACGAAGTATACTCAAGATATCCTAAGCAAGTTTGGAATGAAGGATGCCAAGCCCATCAAGACACCCATGGGAACAAATGGGCATCTCGACCTCGACACGGGAGGTAAGTCCGTGGATCAAAAGGTATACCGGTCGATGATTGGTTCATTGCTTTATTTATGTGCATCTCGACCGGACATTATGCTTTCCATTTGCATGTGTGCAAGATTCCAAGCCGACCCTAAGGAATCACACCTTACGGCCGTAAAACGAATCTTGAGATATTTGGCTTATACTCCTAAGTTTGGGCTTTGGTACCCTCGGGGATCCACTTTTGATTTGATTGGTTATTCGGATGCCGATTGGGCAGGGTGTAAGATTAATAGGAAGAGCACATCGGGGACTTGCCAGTTCTTGGGAAGATCCTTGGTGTCTTGGGCTTCAAAGAAGCAAAATTCGGTCGCTCTTTCCACCGCCGAAGCCGAGTACATTGCCGCAGGCCATTGTTGCGCGCAATTACTTTGGATGAGGCAAACCCTGCGGGACTACGGTTACAAATTAACCAAAGTCCCTTTGCTATGTGACAATGAGAGTGCAATCAAAATGGCCGACAATCCCGTTGAGCATAGCCGCACTAAGCACATAGCCATTCGGTATCATTTTCTTCGGGATCACCAACAAAAGGGGGATATCGAGATTTCATACATTAACACTAAAGATCAATTAGCCGATATCTTTACCAAGCCACTTGATGAACAATCTTTTACCAGACTTAGGCATGAGCTCAATATTCTTGATTCTAGGAATTTCTTTTGCTAGTCTTGCACACATAGCTCATAAATACACCTTTGATCATGTCTCTTTTATATATGCTATGACTAATGTGTTTTCAAGTGTCTTTCAAACCAAGTCATAGGTATATTGAAAGGGAATTGGAGTCTTCGGCGAAAGACAAAGGCTTCCACTCCACTCTACTACTCATCCTTCGCCGTCGCTCCGCATCACTCTCCAACATTGGTATAATCTTCACTCATTTATTTTATGACCAAAGGAGGAGAAAGTACTTAAAAGGGCTTATATCTCACTCAAAGTATCCGTTTTTGGCGATTCATGCCAAAGGGGGAGAAAGTATGAGCCCAAAGCAAAAGGACCGCACCATCACCTAAGTTTTAAAATTTTGGAGATTTTCAATTGGTCAATTTCAAAATGGGTATCTTATTATGTTCTAAAGGGGGAGGAAGTAGTATTTCAAAAATAATAAATCAAAACCCTCTTGAACACTAAGAGGAGGATCTCATTTAGGGGGAGTTTTGTTGAGTCAAAGGAAAAGCATTTCAAATAATAGGAGAAAATTTCAAATCTTGAAAATGCTTCTCAAAATCTAATTCATTTACCTTTGACTATCTTGCAAAAGAACTTTGAAAAGAATTTACAAAAGAATTTGCAAAAACAAAACTTATGGTGCAAATGTGGTCCAATATGTCAAAAACAAAGAAAACAATCCATGCGCATCATGTAAGTATTTATTGGCTCAATTCCAAGCAACCTTTGCACTTACCTTATGCAAACTAGTTCAATTATGCACTTCTATATTTGCTTTGAGTTGTGTTGGCATCAATCACCAAAAAGGGGGAGATTGAAAGGGAATTAGGCTTACACCTAGTTCCTAAATAATTTTGGTGGTTGAATTGCCCAACACAAATATTGGACTAACTAGTTTGCTCTAGTACATAAGTTATACAGGTGCAAAAGGTTCACACTCAGCCAATAAAAAGATCAAGTTTTGGATTCAACAAAGGAGCAAAGAGGCAACCGAAGGCACCTCTGGGTGGAGGCACCGGACTGTCCGGTGTACACCGGACAGTGTCCGGTGCGCCCAGAGGACTCCAACTCGAACTCTTCGCCTTCGGGAATTCTCGGAAGCCGGCGCGCTATAATTCACCGGACTGTCCGGTGTACACCGGACAGTGTCCGGTGCTCCAAGGAAGCGCGGCGTCCGGAACTCGTCAGCCTCGGGTTCGCGCGGCAGCCGCTCCGCTATAATTCACCGGACATGTCCGGTGTGCACCGGACTGTCCGGTGTACCAGCGGGGCAACGGCTATTTCGGCGCCAACGGCTACCTGCGGTGCATTTAATGCGCGCGCAGCGCGCGCAGACGTCAGGCGCGCCCATACCGGCGCACCGGACAATGAACAGTTGTTGTCCGGTGTGCACCGGACACCCAGGCGGGCCCAGAAGTCAGAAGCTCCAACGGTCAGAATCCAACGGCATTGATGACGTGGCAGGGGCACCGGACTGTCCGGTGTGCACCGGACTGTCCGGTGCGCCATCGAACAGACGCCTCCAGCCAACGGTCAAGTTTGGTGGTTGGGGCTATAAATACTCCAACCACCCCACCATTCATTGTATCCAAGTTTTCCAACTTCCAACTACTTACAAGAGCTAGGCATTCAATTCTAGACACACCAAAGAGATCAAATCCTCTCCAATTCCACTCAAGCCTTTAGTGACTAGCGAGAGAGATTTGCCGTGTTCTTTTGAGCTCTTGCGCTTGGATCGCTTTCTTTCTTTCTCATTTGTTCTTGTGATCAAAACTCAATTGTACACAAGGCAAGAGGCACCAATTGTGTGGTGGCCCTTGCGGGGAAGTTTTGTTCCCGTTTGATTGAGAAGAAGAAAAGCTCACTCGGTCCGAGGGACCGTTTGAGAGAGGGAAGGGTTGAAAGAGACCCGGCCTCTGTGGCCTCCTCAACGGGGAGTAGGTTTGAGAGAACCGAACCTCGGTAAAACAAATCCGCGTGTCTCACTTCATTATTCGCTTGCGATTTGTTTTGCACCCTCTCTCGCGGACTCGTTTATATTTCTAACGCTAACCCGGCTTGTAGGTGTGATTATCTTTGTGATTTTCAGATTCGCCCTATTCACCCCCCCCCTCTAGGCGACTTTCAGAGAGGAGCCAACTTCCTCAAGACCATATGCTTTTGCATGTGATGAAAGGAAGGGCAAAAAGAAGGCTCCCACTCCAAGTTCCTCAAGTGAAGAAGAGGAAGAAGAAGAAAGTGATGATGATGAAGATAATCAACCATGCATATCATCCTCCGAGGACGAAGAAACAATCTGACGCGTCGGAAAGGTAATGAGGATGATCCGCAAGATTAATCTAATGGGTGTGCCCCTGCAGGTCGAAGATCTTCTCTTTAACATTGACAGGAAAAAGCAAAGGAAGAGAGGATGCTTCGCATGTGGGGAGAAGGGCCACTTCAGGGACAACTGTCCAAATATGGCCAAACTAAAAAGGAGAGGAGCAAAGGCAAGGCGCTAACAAGTGTTAGAACTTGGGATGATTCTTCAAGTGAAGATGAACCTCCAAGGACGCGCAGCCACCGGTCCTCATCACGCTCATCACTGTCATCACACAAATGCCTTATGGCAAGAGGTAACAAAAGCATTCCATCCTCTAGTGATGAAAGTAGTAGTGATGATGAAGGTGAGGGAAAACCCTCTGTAGATGAGCTTGCGAAAGCCGTAGAATTTTTCCAGGATGTTTGCACTAAGCAAAAGGCTCAACTTAAAACTTTGAAAAATAAGTTGGTTAGCTCTCAAAATGATTACAAAGGTTTGCTAGAAAAATTTGAAACTTTTGCAAACTTAAATAGTGAGCTATCAACTAAAATTGAGCTATTAGAATCTAGTGCTCCATCCACTGCTACCGATGATAGCCTTATTAAAAAGAATGAAAAACTTAAGGCTAAGTTAGCTAGCTCCCAAGAAGCTATTGAAAATTTGCTAGAGAAAATGGAAATTCTTAGCATACACAATAATGAGCTAACTACTAAGCTAGAAAACATTGGTAGCACCCCAGCAGCATCTTTAGTTGAAATTCCTGAAATTATTAAGAAAGATGCTTCTACTTCTTGCTTTGATTTAATTGATGATTCTAACCCCTGCAACCAAGTCTTTATTAAGAATATTGTTGTAGAGACATGTTCGGATGAGGTTGCAAAGGAAAATGAGCAATTAAAGCAAGAAGTGGCTCGCCTTGGCAAGGCTTTGTATGACAAGAAAGGCAAAGCCAAACAAATCCGACCTCCACAGGATAACACCACTTGCGGGAGTGAACAAGCCTATGGAGGGAGAAACTGTGATCTGTAGGCTATGCCACAAGGAAGGCCACAAGTCTTTCCAATGTAAGGCGATGACTGGGGATAAACAAAAGCAAAAGCTCAAGCAAAAGCCATCAAGCAAAATCTCCAACACCTACATCAAAAAGGTGGACAAAAAGACTGCTACACCATACTTGATCAAGAAGAAAAATAATGGAAAGGTGATAGCAATCAAGGCAAACAAGCAAGCCAACAAAGGAAAAGGGGCCAAATGCATCTGGGTGCCAAAGGAAATAATTTCAACCATGAAAACACCAAGAAGGTTTGGATCCCGAAAGGGAAGTGAGTAGACCTAAGGTCTACAAGAAATTTAGAGACTTGCCAAAGTTGGGATGTATATCATGGGATACATCATATTGGCCAAGTGGGTTAGTAAAAATTTTGGACCCAAATTTCCCACCCATGACTAAGGTAACTAGGTTTATTGTATCTCTTGTTTTTAGATATGCGTATCTATTTACCTTGTATCTAGTTTACCTTTCTTGCCTAGTATTACATTTGTTATTTACTTTTGTTTAAAATTATGCATACTAGGTAAATCACATGGTAGGATTGCTTGCTTTCGATTCATATACTTAAGCAAACCTACATGGCTTAAAATGTTTATTTAAGCATGGCGCATAGCTTCTATATCACTCCATAGTAAATGATACATCAATTGAAAATCTTGAATTCTACAAGTTGTATCATTTAACTTATATGTGCCAAAGTTCGGATTATAGATAATTTGCCCCTCTTGATATCAAATCAAAGTGCATGTCTCCTATAAGTATTCAAAACTTGTATGCACACCTTGAGGGGGAGGTTACTCTATAATCTAACACTTTGAGACTAACACCTTTTCAAGTCTATTTCATGTGATAGTCTCATTGTAAGGAAAATAAGGTCCCGGGAGAAAGACAACAATCTTCCACTGCAAAATCTTCAAGAACTCTCATGTCTCTTAAGCTCGCCATTGACTTTCAATTGGTATCTTTTGAGACTACATCTAGTATTATTTACATGTCTTCTCCAATATTTGATTAGACTATATTTCATATCATATACTTCCATGTTGCTAAAAATGCATAAGTGGTTAACTCATATTATGTTACCTACGCATAATGGAAGTTAGTCTTTTCAAATCATGTCTTGCACCTCTAATTTTCACATGCTTTTTTCCTAAGTAGAGGATCTCTGTCAGGGGGGTATTTCTTATTCTCCAAAAAGGGGGAGAAATTTCTTTCTAAAGAGAACACTCGTTTAGGGGGAGTAATCCTTTCAACTGGTACCTTTCATGTGGTTTAATTTAGTATCCTTCAAGTGGTATCATCTGATAAAATTCTTGATGATGGCAAGTTTTTATTTACTTCCTACATGCTTTTAATGTCTTCCTTTTCGGTGGTTGATGCCAAAGGGGGAGAAGTTTAGGGACCAAAGCAATGGAAACTATATCAAACACCAAACACCACAAATTTAAAATTTTATATCTCCAAATGGTATTTCAAGTGGTTTTGGTTATTTGGTCCAAAAATAGGAAGTAAGTGAATTATGGAGTTAGGGGGAGGCTTAAGTCCATAATATCACATTGTGGGGACAAACATGCATCCTAGCAAGTAGATTGCATATTTTCATTCAAATACTTATATTGTTTGCTTGCTTTGGTTGTGTTGTCATCAATCACCAAAAAGGGGGAGATTATAAGGAAAATGGACCCCAGGCCATTTGGCTAATTGAGTTTTGGTGTTTGATGAACAACACAATCCGTGAACTAATAAGTTTTCTAGTGTTTGTGTTTGTAGTTCACAGGATGCAAGATTTACTTGGACTAAAGAATTGAGGAAAGCAACACCTCAAAATAAGTCATTAAGCAGATCCAAGAAAAGTCCAAGTATGCTTGCTACCGACTTTCTGTGCGAGGCACACCGGACTGTCCGGTGCACCAGAGAACTCCAGCCCAACGGCTAGTTCTAGGTGGCACCCGGAGAGAAGACCACAGGACTGTCCGGTGTGAGCACCAGACTGTCCGGTGTGAAAAGCCTGCGGCGCCAACGGTCACCTGCTCTGACAGAGCAACGGCTAGGCGCACCGGACATGCTACAGTGCGCTGTCCGGTGCACCACCGGACTGTCCGATGCACCACCGGACTGTCTAGGTGTGCCGCAGAGAACTGCAGCTTTTCTCCAACGGCTAGATTTGTGTTGGGGACTATAAATACACCCCCAACCGACCATTTGAAGGTGTGGGAGCCCAAGCAACATACCAAGGCATATAGTGCACATTTCCAAGAGCTCAAACACCCAAGTGCTTAATAGAATCACTCGGTGATTAGCGTAGTTGCTTTGCGAAGTGCTTAGATTAGTTAGACCGCTTTAGCGCTTGCTCTAGGTGAACCCTAGTTAGTTGAGTGAGTTTTGTAAAACCACACAACCCCTCGGCTCTTGCGTGAGCCGTTGTAATTGTACCGAGTGGGGCGAGAGTCTTGCGAGACCGTGACAACCGTGTTTGTGTCACGGCCGCCACCTGAAAGGGAAATGTGCCCTTGGGCCATTTCTAAGTATTTTGGTGATTGAGTGCCAACAAAAGTGCTTAAGTGTTAAAGTGATGGACAAAGTGCAAATCAAAAGTAAAGGTATGTTTCTAGACTTAGTACATTGTTTTATGGACTAATGTATTGTGTCTAAGTGCTGGAAACAGGAAAAATCAAGTTGGAAAAGAGATGGCTTTGTTCAGCCAAAGTCTGCTCAGTCTGGGTGCACCGGACTGTCCGGTGGTGCACCGGACAGTGTCCGGTGCGCCAGGCTGGCTCTGCCGAACTTGCTGCTCTCGGGACTTCGACGGCGGTGTACGGACTATAAATCACCGGACTGTCCGGTGAGCCAACGGTCAGCCGGACCAACGGTCGGCCGAGGATTCCGCGCATGACGCGTGGCCAAGCCAACGGTCACAGTGGGGCACCGGACTGTCCGGTGTGCACCGGACAGTGTCCGGTGCGCCAACGGCTCTGGATCTGTAACGGTCGGCTTCGCCAAATAAGGAAAGAAATCCGCACCGGACAGTGTCCGGTGGTGCACCGAACTGTCCGGTGCGCCAGTCGACAGAAGGCAAGAATTGCCTTCCTACAATGCTCTCAACGACTCCTAGCTGCCTTGGGGCTATAAAAGGGACCCCTTGGCGCATGGAGAAGATAGCCAAGCATTCTTTGAGCATAGATTGATCACTCACACTTTGTTCTTGCGCACTTATTCGACATTCTTAGTGATTTGAGCTCCGTTCTAGTGAGAAACTCGTGATAGTCTCTTGAGCTCAAGTCTGGGTCTTGTGTGTGCGTATTTGCTGTGATCTTTGTGTCTTGTGTGAGTTGCTCATCCCTCCCTTACTCCGCGCTTCTTTGTGAACATCTTTGTAAGGGCGAGAGACTCCAAGTTGTGGAGATTCCTCGCAAGCGGGATAAAGTAAAGCAAAGCAAAACACCATGGTATTCAAGTGGGTCTTTGGACCGCTTGAGAGGGGTTGATTGCAACCCTTGTCCGTTGGGACGCCACAACGTGGAGTAGGCAAGCGTTGGTCTTGGCCGAACCACGGGATAAACCACTGTGTCTATCTGTGTTGATCTTCTTGTGGTTATTGTGTTTTGCTAAGACTCCTCTCTAGCCACTTGGCATTATTGTGCTAACTCCTAATCAAGTTTTTATGGCTATAAGTTTTTAAGTTTTACAGGATCACCTATTCACCCCCCTCTAGGTGCTCTCAATTGGTATAAGAGCCGTTCTCTTCAAGAAAGGGACTAATCGCCCGAAGAGATGGATCCTAAGGGGAAGGGAATTGTGATCAATGATAAAGAGAAGGAGTCCTTCGTCAACGAGCTGAAAGACGACAAGACTACCGACTCGGGCTCGGGCCATAAACGAAAAGATGGGAAGAAGAAAAGGACAAGGCGCATCAAGGAGATCGTCTACTACGACGACAGCGACGAGTCCACTTCTTCCCAAAAGGACAACGACGACAACGACTACGACAAAAGAAAGACGGTTAATTCAAACTTCTCTTTCGATTATTCTCGTATTCCGCAAAGTACAAATGCTCATTTGCTCTCCATTCCACTTGGCAAACCTCCTCACTTTGATGGAGAGGACTACAGATTTTGGAGTCACAAAATGCGTAGTCACTTGTTCTCTCTCCATCCAAGCATATGTGAGATAGTAGAGAGTGGAATGAAATTTGATAGTACTGATAGTCCCATGTTCATTAACGAGCAAATCCACAAAAATGCACAAGCGACTACTATTCTTCTAGCTTCATTGTGCAGGGACGAATACCATAAGGTGAGTGGCTTGGACAATGCCAAGCAGATTTGGGACACCCTCAAGATCTCTCATGAGGGTAATGACGTCACCTTGCTCACCAAAATGGAGTTGGTGGAAGGCGAACTTGGGAGATTCGCGATGATAAGGGGCGAGGAGCCAACCCAAACGTACAACCGGCTCAAGACCCTCATCAATAAAATAAGGAGCTACGGAAGCACGCGTTGGACGGACCACAACGTCGTTCGCCTAATGCTAAGGTCCTTTACTGTACTTGATCCACATCTGGTGAACAATATTCGTGAAAATCCTAGGTACACCAAGATGTCGCCCTAAAGAAGTTCTTGGGAAGTTCGTGAGCGGGCGAATGATGATCAAGGAGGCGAGATACGTGGATGATGCACTAAATGGACCAATCCAAGAGCCTCAAACTATTGCTCTCAAGGCAACGAGGAGCAAGGAAGCGCTACCTAGCAAGGTGGCGCAAGTTGAGGCGGCAGGGCTCAATGATGAAGAGATGGCCCTCATCATCAAGCGCTTCAAGACGGCGCTAAAGGGTCGCAAGGGGCAGCCAAGCAAGACCAAGACAAAGGGGAAGCACTCATGCTTCAAATGTGGTAAGATTGGTCATTTTATCGCTAACTGTCCCGATAATGATAGTGACCAGGAACAAGGGAACAAGAGGGAGAAGAAGAAAGCATACAAGAAGGCTAAGGGCGAGGCACACCTTGGCAAGGAGTGGGACTCGGATTGTTCGTCATCCGACTCCGACAATGAAGGACTCGCCGCCACCGCCTTCAACAAGTCATCCCTCTTCCCCAACGAGCGTCACACATGCCTCATGGCGAAGGAGAAGAAGGTATGTACTCGAGACAATACTACTTATGCTTCTTCAAGTGATGATGATGAAATAGATTATTCTTGTTTATTCAAGGGTCTAGATAGAACCAAGGTTGATAAGATTAATGAATTAATTGATGCCTTGAATGATAAGAATAGGTTATTAGAAAAGCAAGAGGATTTGTTGTATGAAGAATATGATAAGTTTGTAGAGGCTCAAAAATCCCTTGCTTTAGAAATTAAAAGGATTGAAATGCTTTCTAGTGAATTGTCTACATGCCATGACTCTATCTCTAGCTTAAAGAGCATAAATGATGATTTGAATGCTAAGTTAGAAATAGCAAATAAATCAACATCTTGTGTAGAACATGTTACAATTTGTAATAGGTGTAAAGACTTTGCATGTTGATGCTTGTAGTGATCATTTAGTTTCAATTTCTAAATTGAATGATGAATTGGCTAGTCTTAATGCCCAACTTAAGACTAGCAAGAGTGAAATTGATAAAATAAAATTTGCAAGGGATGCCTACACGATTGGTAGACACCCCTCAATTAAGGATGGTCTTGGCTTTAAGAGGGAAGTCAAGAACTTAACAAGCCATAAGGCTTCCATCTCCACCAAGGAGAAAGGGAAGGCCCCTATGGCAAATAGTATTCAAAAGAACCATGCTTTCTTATACCATGATAGGAAATATTCTAGGAATGTTCATCATGATAGAAATTGCAATAATGTTGTTTCACATGCTTATGATTCATATGCTATGACTGCTTCTAGTTCTCATGTTGTGCATGGTAGAGACATGCCTAGGAAAAATATTCATCATGTGCCTAGAAATAATATTGTCCATGTTCCTAGGAAGATTAATGAACCTTCTACAATTTATCATGCTTGCAATGCTTCCTTTGCTATTTGTAGAAAGGATAACAAGGTAATTGCTAGGAAGTTAGGGGGCAAATGTAAGGGTGTAACACCCGGCTTTAAGGAACAAAGCCAGGTGCATCTCATACATGCGCCAAAAAGACAACACATATAATAACAGAGTGTATAGAGATAAATGTCATAAAACATCAGAGTATTTATTACATAGCTGGAAGACTTATTACAAAATAAAATAATAAAGGTAAAACGAACTAAGGATCGTCGGCGCCAATGTCAGCTGAGAAACGCCACCTAGATCAGATCATACTCCTCGCCTTGTGGCTCCTCCTGAACCACCTGCTCTTCTCCTGTGGGGGGGGGTGTGAGACAGCAAGGGTGAGCTCACACATGATCATAGCTCAACAAGTTGTGGGGAACCAGTGGACATAAACTCACAAAGGTGTGAGTTCATGTGATGTGTAAGGCTTAATCAATGACAGGGGTTAAAGCTGAGCATTGCTTTTAAGTAGTTGGTCAAAATTTTATTAGCAGTTACTAAGTGTAAGTAAATACCAAACCATAAGTAAAGTAATAGAACAAAATTAATAACAAACCCATGCAATGCAAATGACAAAATTGAATTTAAGTTCCATAATTTAAACATCAGAGAGTCCTGAGCCGCTCATGACCGTGAGCTCGGCTAGTATACCAGTTTTACACTCTGCAGAGGTTGTACCCTTTACCCACAAGTCATGTTACCCATCTGCCAAGGGGTCATGAATCCCATACACCTCTACCTAGGAAGCGCGGCAGGGCAACACTACGAGGCCTTTACAAAGTTCCACTAGCTTCCGAAAACCCGCTACAGTTTATAGGAAGATCCAGTACAGGGTTCCTGGCTGACCGCCATCGCAGCAAAATCAACCAGGGACCTCCCTGCACTGACCTCTCCCCTACTGCCCTTGCCCCTTTCGGGTAAGGTAGTCTTCCACTAGCTTTCCTAATTAGTCAGCCAAGGGGTCCCATTCCTCCCTTGTGGTGGCACGTGGTTCTCAAGTTAAGCTCTATGTTCCAATTAACATTAATGATAACAACATGAATATAAACAGAATAACAACAAGGATTGGAACATAGAGGTAATAAATGATTATCCCAAAACCATATAAAGCAATAGCAAACTACCCAAGTGATTCAGGGGTAAACAAGGTAATGAGATAAACAATCTAGGGTGACCTATTGGGTCCCATCAAAATTAACCTATGCATGAGTATGTGATATTAAAGAACATTATTGGGTAAAAAGTGGTCAAGGGCACAACTTGCCTTCAATGAGCTCCTGCTCAGCTACCTCAACCTGCTGCTCACCAGGATCCTCAGCAACGGGCTCTTCTACTCGCCACAATACAAACAAACACAGTGCATATAGAGAAATTAACATTACACCAAACATATAAACAAAACTCACAGAGATATTCTACATATTAAAATAAAATTCTAGGAACAGGAATCATAATTTTTCTGAATTATAGATTTTAAGTTATGCATTTTCAAAGGTTTTATGTGCTTTAAATAGGATTAAGTGATAAATAAATTTCCTTACTGTTTTTATGACATAACAGAGGCTCTAGGTGTTACACAATAATCTTACAAAATTATAGAAACCAGAATGGATCAATTTGGACTTCAAATGAATTTTCTAGGAATTTTACAAGTTTCTGCAATTAATTTCATACTAAAAACCATTTTCCTTAATCATTTATCCCTTTTTACTGACTTCTGGACTGCGCACTAAATTCTGCAAACTACAGGGGCTGAACCATAAGTTTTACGCAGACACAGAACTCCTCTGTTGTGGACTGCGGGTTGTTTTCTCAAAAGTGGAGGGTCTCTTGTGTAAAAGACTACGGCGAAGGGGTATCGCAGCGTCTCAGCCATCAGATTTGATCCTGACGGCACAGAATAAAAGGGTTGAAGGGTTACCCTGGGTTCTAATCTGTACCGCACATAAGCAATCGAACGGTCACGATCGCCCACGTTAAAAGGTACGCAGTGATGATCTGGCCCTTGATCCGTGAATCCACGGCTCAAAACCCCACACGCTACATGTAATCCTAACCGCATGCTAGAGGATCAACGGCCACGAGCTCGTCCTCATCCTCTGACCACACGCCACGGCGGCGCGCCATCACCCGCGATGGACGCACGCCGGTGCACACTCCATCTCCCCCAAGCACGCGCTACAGACTCGCCAATCCAAAGCTCATGATCGCAAGCGCACAACGAATCGGGTGATGGGGGTCTTACCGGGGTTCTTAGTTGGTGATGCCCCCAACGGCGACTCGGAGCGGCGCGGAGGTTAGTTAGAAGCTCCGGCGATGAATCAGTTTCCACCCGCAGCGCCAATGGCCGGCAACCTCACCCAAGGTACCACGATGACTCGGGGTATACGCACGGTCACCCAACACCGAGGTAAAGTCACACAATGGCACCGTCACCGGTGTCTATGGCGGCGGCCGGAACCTGGTCACACCCTAATTTCCGCGATGGTGGCGTTCTATGGTTGCGCGCAAGAGATAATGGAGAAGAGAAGGGAGTCAGGGGCACGACCTGCTTTAATCATGAAGCCAAGGATTTCCTGAGCCAGGCGCCGAGAAAATCACGGTGGTGGTTGAATCCACCCGCCCCACGGAGCTCGCGATTCTCACTAGGCGACTACGGAAGGGAAGGGAGTTCCCAAGGAACCTGGGCCCATCCGCCAGCCGTTCAATCCAAGCGCACCGAGAGCTAGCAACGGATTTTCGGGTAATACGGCGGCGCGCGGCCGGTGCTGAGATCAGGATCACGCGAGCGAGTTCCGCGGGGAAGAAATGCCCCAGACGAGCGGGTCCCAGCGGCCGGTGAAACACACGCTCCAACCGGATAGGAAGCGCGGCTGCCTAGCGGCCCCACGTGCAAGTGAGTCCGGTCGTGGTGACGTTGGGCTGGCGGGGAGTGGGTGTGTAGTGGGCCGAATTGGCTAGGAGCTAGCCCAAATGGCGTTTTGACCTTTTCTTTTTATTTTCCCACTTTCTTTTGTTTTCTTTTTTTTGTTTTAGTTTTCCTTCTTTCTTTACTTTCATTTCAAATTTAAACTTCAAGTTTGAATTCCTATCTGTTGTGAGATTCAAACTTAGGTCAAATGCCTAAATTCAAATACCAACATGAACCGAATTTAATTAATTTATGTATATATTTATTTTACCTTATATGTAAACATTTTCTTCTCTTTTCCTTTAGAATTTAAATTCCAGTTTGGGTATTAAAATACTTCTTTTTACTCTATTTTTTATATCAACGCAAAATGCACACAAAATCAAGCTTCAGCATGATGCACATTCCATTTTTTTCTCATTTGTTTTGGTTAATCATTCTTATGTGTAGGTGTGCTCTTGTTATGATGAATATATGGCATACAAAAATAGGAACACCACTATATATTCCTTGTATACAATTTTGGGTATTACAAATCCTACCCCCTTAAAAAGAATCTCGTCCTCGAGATTTAGGAAGAACTAGGGAAAAGATGGGGAAAATCTATGCGAAACTCTTCTTCTCTTTCCCATGCAGCTTTGTCTTCTCCATGATGGCTCCATTGCACTTTGCACATTTTTATCACCTTATTTCTTGTAACTCGAGTCAATGTATCAAGAATCTTGACAGGATACTCCGTGTAAGTCAAATTACCCTGAACACTAAGCTCTTCCTTTGGTAACTGTTCCTCAGGGACACAGAGACACTTCTTAAGTTGAGACACATGAAATACATTATGCACATAAGACAGATTATCAGGTAGCTCAAGTTGATAGGTCATCTCTCCAACTCGCCTAAAAACTCTGAATGGTCCAATGTAGCGAG
Organism: Zea luxurians; assembly: GCA_029449295.1. Lineage (NCBI taxonomy): Eukaryota > Viridiplantae > Streptophyta > Magnoliopsida > Poales > Poaceae > Zea > Zea luxurians. The sequence continues at coordinate 21,802,079 of JAOPSE010000003.1, forward strand.
GGAACAATTTGTCCTTGACTTTAAATCTCCTCATTCCATGTAGTGGTGACACCTTGAGGTACACATAACCTCCATCCTCAAATTCTAGTGGTCTCCCTCTATTATCAGCATAGCTCTTTTGCCTGGTCTGAGCTATCCTCAAATTCTCCCGAATTATATGGACTTGTTCTTCTGCCTCTTGAATAAGTTCAGGTCCAAAGATCTGTCTTCCTCTAATCTGGTCCAAAATAGAGGAGTCCTGCATTTCCTGCCCTATAGAGTCTCGAACGATGATATCTTTAGACTAGCCTGGTAACTATTATTATATGAGAACTCAGCATAAGGTAGACTCTTGTCCCAACTACAACCATGCTGAAGGGCACAAGCTCTCAACATGTCTTCCAATTCTTGATTAGTCCATTTTAGTTTGTCCATCAGTCTGAGGATGGTAAGCCGAACTAGAATTCAACTTCGTATCCACATTCTCATGAAAACTTTTCCAAAATCTGGGGGTAAACTGTGATCCTCTTCCAAAACGATCTTCTTCGATACACCATGTAGAGACATAATCCGAGCCATATATAACTCAGCCAATTGAGATCACTTATAAGTAGTCTTGATCGGAATGAAATGAGCCACTTTGGTCAATCTATCCATAATAACCCATATAATCATATCCTTTCGAGGTGCGAGGCAATCTAGTAATGAAATCCATACACTTCCATTCGAGTATCTTCAATGGGTATAATAGTCCATCTTGTCTTTGGTGTTCGGCCTTAACTCTTTGACACACCTCGCACATAGCCACATGTGCAGCTACAACTCTTTTCAATCCATACCACCAATACTTCCGCTTCAAATCCTGATACATCTTAGTGCTACCAGGATGAATAGAATAATCCAAGTCATGGGCTTCCTTTAGAATAGTCTCACGAAGGCTTTCAATCTCAGGAACACATATCCTATCCTTGAACCATATGGTGCCTTACTCATCTTCCATGAATTTCGGACCTCGACCTTCAGTAATCAGATCCTTAATCTCTTGTATTTTAGCATCACCAATCTGTCCCTTGCGGATTTTTTTTTACTCCAAGGTAGGTTCCACATCAATAGTAACTCCTTCAGTGTGAGCAACTATCCCCAGGTTAAGTCTCCTGAAATCCTCAACCATCTCATCAGGTAGCTGGGCCATAATAGCTGAATGAACGTGTTCCTTTCGACTCAAGGCATCTGCAACCAAATTTGCCTTGCCCGAGTGATAGTGAATCTCCAAATCATAATCCCTAATAAGCTCCAACCAACGGCGTTGCCTAAGGTTGAGATCCTTCTGAGTGAATATATACTTCAAACTCTTATGATCCGTATATACTTGGCACTTCTCGTCCCATTTAAATTCTCTTCCTTTCTCCAAAAGTGAAGTCATAGGTTTAGCAATCTTAGAAAATCCTTCAATAAATCTCCGATAATAGCCTGCTAATCCCAAGAAACTCCAAATCTCTGTAACTGTAGTGGGTATGCTCCACGCCACTATCTCCTTGACTTTAGCAGGATCCATTGAAATCCCTCCGTTAGAGAGGATATGTCCAAGAAATGGCACCTTGTCGATCCAAAACTCGCACTTGCTAAACTTAGCGTAGAGTTGATTATCTCGTAACTTCTGTAGCACCAACCTTAGATGTTCTTCATGGTCACTCTCATTCTTAGAATAGATAAGAATATCGTCGATGAACACCACGACGAATCTGTCCAAATACTCCAAAAACATCTTATTCATCAAATCCATAAAATAAGCTGGTGCATTAGTTAATCCAAACGACATAACGATGAACTCATATAATCCATATCGAGTCGAGAAATCCGTCTTGGAAATATTCGATGGCCTAATCTTCATTTGATGGTAACCCGATCGGAGATCAATCTTCGAGAATACCCTGGCTCCTCTCATCCGATTAAATAAATCCTTAATGCGGGGTAACAGAAACTTGTTCTTCACAGTGACATCATTAAGGAACCTTTAATCCACGCACATCCCTTGCAATCCATCTTTCTTCTTTACAAACAAAACTGGTACTCTCCAACCGTGATTGCCTTATTTCTTGCTGTATCTCCAGACGGGCCAGACGTATTTCCTCGCGTTCTTGTCTTATCTGGCTTTGCATTTCGGTCATCATGTCTGTCAATTGCTGTATTACCAGCCTTTGGGTTGCGATCACTTGCTCGGTTTCAACAGGTGGGGGATTTGGAGGATTCATTTCTGTTTGCTGTTGCGTGATAATCTTCCCTTCCTAGTATTGACCATGAGAGTTAGATACATAAGGTAAGAAAGAGCAGTAGACAAGGCAGTAATTACAATCATGTTACTTTGGGGGACTTATTAGCTAAGTAGATTAGTGTGTCACCTACTAAAGCTAATACAGTACCTTATAGTGGTACATGCTAAAATGTCCATATATAATATCTCAATCAATCAAAGAAGCAAATCAGGCATTGATCATCAGAACAATCAACCAACATTTTTAATAGAGAAAATAGTTTTAATTTTGTCTTAGGCCTCCTATCTCTTAAAAATGTCACAGGGGTAGGGATTCCAAGGTTTGAAATCCATCTTGTCTTAGAGTAGAAAAGGTAAGAATGATCAGAGTAGAACAGTAGAAGGTGAGACAGGATTAAGATAAGTATAGAAAGAATCAGAGTAAGGTAAGTAGGGAAGGGTTTTGTCCATTTCTATCTAGGTTTCGTCCTACAGTCAACATTTCCTCTGATACCACTTCTGTAACACCCGGCTTTAAGGAACAAAGCCAGGTGCATCTCATACATGCGCCAAAAAGACAACACATATAATAACAGAGTGTATAGAGATAAATGTCATAAAACATCAGAGTATTTATTACATAGCGGAAGACTTATTACAAAATAAAATAATAAAGGTAAAACGAACTAAGGATCGTCGGCGCCAATGTCAGCTGAGAAACGCCACCTAGATCAGATCATACTCCTCAGCCTTGTGGCTCCTCCTGAACCACCTGCTCTTCTCCTGTGGGGGGGGTGTGAGACAGCAAGGGTGAGCTCACACATGATCATAGCTCAACAAGTTGTGGGGAACCAGTGGACATAAACTCACAAAGGTGTGAGTTCATGTGATGTGTAAGGCTTAATCAATGACAGGGGTTAAAGCTGAGCATTGCTTTTAAGTAGTTGGTCAAAATTTTATTAGCAGTTACTAAGTGTAAGTAAATACCAAACCATAAGTAAAGTAATAGAACAAAATTAATAACAAACCCATGCAATGCAAATGACAAAATTGAATTTAAGTTCCATAATTTAAACATCAGAGAGTCCTGAGCCGCTCATGACCGTGAGCTCGGCTAGTATACCAGTTTTACACTCTGCAGAGGTTGTACCCTTTACCCACAAGTCATGTTACCCATCTGCCAAGGGGTCATGAATCCCATACACCTCTACCTAGGAAGCGCGGCAGGGCAACACTACGAGGCCTTTACAAAGTTCCACTAGCTTCCGAAAACCCGCTACAGTTTATAGGAAGATCCAGTACAGGGTTCCTGGCTGACCGCCATCGCAGCAAAATCAACCAGGGACCTCCCTGCACTGACCTCTCCCCTACTGCCCTTGCCCCTTTCGGGTAAGGTAGTCTTCCACTAGCTTTCCTAATTAGTCAGCCAAGGGGTCCCATTCCTCCCTTGTGGTGGCACGTGGTTCTCAAGTTAAGCTCTATGTTCCAATTAACATTAATGATAACAACATGAATATAAACAGAATAACAACAAGGATTGGAACATAGAGGTAATACATGATTATCCCAAAACCATATAAAGCAATAGCAAACTACCCAAGTGATTCAGGGGTAAACAAGGTAATGAGATAAACAATCTAGGGTGACCTATTGGGTCCCATCAAAATTAACCTATGCATGAGTATGTGATATTAAAGAACATTATTGGGTAAAAAGTGGTCAAGGGCACAACTTGCCTTCAATGAACTCCTGCTCAGCTACCTCAACCTGCTGCTCACCAGGATCCTCAGCAACGGGCTCTTCTACTCGCCACAATATAAACAAACACAGTGCATATAGAGAAATTAACATTACACCAAACATATAAACAAAACTCACAGAGATATTCTACATATTAAAATAAAATTCTAGGAACAGGAATCATAATTTTTCTGAATTATAGATTTTAAGTTATGCATTTTCAAAGGTTTTATGTGCTTTAAATAGGATTAAGTGATAAATAAATTTCCTTACTGTTTTTATGACATAACAGAGGCTCTAGGTGTTACACAATAATCTTACAAAATTATAGAAACCAGAATGGATCAATTTGGACTTCAAATGAATTTTCTAGGAATTTTACAAGTTTCTGCAATTAATTTCATACTAAAAACCATTTTCCTTAATCATTTATCCCTTTTTACTGACTTCTGGACTGCGCACTAAATTCTGCAAACTACAGGGGCTGAACCATAAGTTTTACGCAGACACAGAACTCCTCTGTTGTGGACTGCGGGTTGTTTTCTCAAAAGTGGAGGGTCTCTTGTGTAAAAGACTACGGCGAAGGGGTATCGCAGCGTCTCAGCCATCAGATTTGATCCTGACGGCACAGAATAAAAGGGTTGAAGGGTTACCCTGGGTTCTAATCTGTACCGCACATAAGCAATCGAACGGTCACGATCGCCCACGTTAAAAGGTACGCAGTGATGATCTGGCCCTTGATCCGTGAATCCACGGCTCAAAACCCCACACGCTACATGTAATCCTAACCGCATGCTAGAGGATCAACGGCCACGAGCTCGTCCTCATCCTCTGACCACACGCCACGGCGGCGCGCCATCACCCGCGATGGACGCACGCCGGTGCACACTCCATCTCCCCCAAGCACGCGCTACAAACTCTCCAATCCAAAGCTCATGATCGCAAGCGCACAACGAATCGGGTGATGGGGGTCTTACCGGGGTTCTTAGTTGGTGATGCCCCCAACGGCGACTCGGAGCGGCGCGGAGGTTAGTTAGAAGCTCCGGCGATGAATCAGTTTCCACCCGCAGCGCCAATGGCCGGCAACCTCACCCAAGGTACCACGATGACTCGGGGTATACGCACGGTCACCCAACACCGAGGTAAAGTCACACAATGGCACCGTCACCGGTGTCTATGGCGGCGGCCGGAACCTGGTCACACCCTAATTTCCGCGATGGTGGCGTTCTATGGTTGCGCGCAAGAGATAATGGAGAAGAGAAGGGAGTCAGGGGCACGACCTGCTTTAATCATGAAGCCAAGGATTTCCTGAGCCAGGCGCCGAGAAAATCGCGGTGGTGGTTGAATCCACCCGCCCCACGGAGCTCGCGATTCTCACTAGGCGACTACGGAAGGGAAGGGAGTTCCCAAGGAACCTGGGCCCATCCGCCAGCCGTTCAATCCAAGCGCACCGAGAGCTAGCAACGGATTTTCGGGTAATACGGCGGCGCGCGGCCGGTGCTGAGATCAGGATCACGCGAGCGAGTTCCGCGGGGAAGAAATGCCCCAGACGAGCGGGTCCCAGCGGCCGGTGAAACACACGCTCCAACCGGATAGGAAGCGCGGCTGCCTAGCGGCCCCACGTGCAAGTGAGTCCGGTCGTGGTGACGTTGGGCTGGCGGGGAGTGGGTGTGTAGTGGGCCGAATTGGCTAGGAGCTAGCCCAAATGGCGTTTTGACCTTTTCTTTTTATTTTCCCACTTTCTTTTGTTTTCTTTTTTTTGTTTTAGTTTTCCTTCTTTCTTTACTTTCATTTCAAATTTAAACTTCAAGTTTGAATTCCTATCTGTTGTGAGATTCAAACTTAGGTCAAATGCCTAAATTCAAATACCAACATGAACCGAATTTAATTAATTTATGTATATATTTATTTTACCTTATATGTAAACATTTTCTTCTCTTTTCCTTTAGAATTTAAATTCCAGTTTGGGTATTAAAATACTTCTTTTTACTCTATTTTTTATATCAACGCAAAATGCACACAAAATCAAGCTTCAGCATGATGCACATTCCATTTTTTTCTCATTTGTTTTGGTTAATCATTCTTATGTGTAGGTGTGCTCTTGTTATGATGAATATATGGCATACAGAAATAGGAACACCACTATATATTCCTTGTATACAATTTTGGGTATTACAAAGGGAGACAAAACTTGCATTTGGGTCCCTAAGACTATTGTGACTAACCTTGTAGGACCCAACATGAGTTGGGTACCTAAGACCCAAGCCTAAATTTGCCTTGCAGGTTTATGCATCCGGGGGCTCAAGCTGGATTATCGACAGCGGATGCACAAACCACATGACGGGGGAGAAGAGGATGTTCTCTTCCTACGTCAAGAACAAGGATCCCCAAGATTCAATAATATTCGGTGATGGGAACCAAGGCGTGGTGAAAGGGTTAGGTAAAATTGCTATTTCGTCCGAGCACTCTATTTCTAATGTGTTCTTAGTTGAGTCGCTTGGATATAACTTGCTGTCTGTGAGTCAATTATGCAATATGGGATATAATTGTTTATTCACAAATGTAGATGTGTCTGTCTTTAGAAGGTGTGATGGTTCACTAGCTTTTAAGGGTGTACTAGACGACAAACTTTATTTGGTTGATTTTGCAAAAGAAGAGGCCGGTCTAGATGCATGCTTAATTGCTAAGACTTGCATGGACTGGCTGTGGCATCGCCGCTTAGCACATGTGGGGATGAAGAACCTTCACAAGCTTCTAAAGGGAGAACACGTGATAGGTCTAACTAATGTGCATTTCGAAAAAGATAGACCTTGTGCAGCTTGTCAAGCAGGTAAACAAGTGGGAAGTGCTCATCACATCAAGAACGTGATGACTACGTCAAGACCCCTGGAGCTGCTGCATATGGACCTCTTCGGACCCGTCGCCTATCTAAGCATAGGAGGAAGTAAGTATGGTCTTGTTATAGTTGATGATTTTTCTCGCTTCACTTGGGTATTCTTTTTGCAGGATAAATCTGAAACCCAAGGGACCCTCAAGCGCTTCCTCAGGAGAGCTCAAAATGAGTTTGAGCATAGGAGCGACAACGGGTCCGAGTTCAAGAACCTTCAAGTGGAGGAGTTCCTTGAGGAGGAAGGGATCAAGCACGAATTCTCCGCTCCCTACACACCACATCAAAATGGTGTGGTAGAGAGGAAGAACAGGACGCTCATTGATATGGCGAGGACTATGCTTGGAGAGTTCAAGACCCCCGAGCGCTTTTGGTCGGAAGCCGTGAACACGGCTTGCCACGCCATCAACCGGGTCTACCTTCACCGCCTCCTCAAGAAGACTTCGTATGAGCTTCTAACCGGTAACAAACCCAATGTGTCTTACTTTCGTGTATTTGGGAGCAAGTGTTATATTCTTGTGAAGAAAGGTAGAACTTCTAAATTTGCTCCCAAAGTTGTAGAAGGGTTTTTATTAGGTTATGACTCAAATACAAAGGCATATAGGGTCTTCAACAAATCATCGGGTTTGGTTGAAGTCTCTAGCGACGTTGTATTTAATGAGACTAATGGCTCTCCAAGAGAGCAAGTTGTTGATCTTGATGATGTAGATGAAGAAGACGTTCCAACGGCCGCAATGCGCACCATGGCGATTGGCGATGTGCAACCACAGGAACAATTGGAGCAAGATCAACCTTCTACCTCAACAATGGTGCATCCCCCAACTCAAGATGATGAACAGGTTCATCAGGAGGAGGCATGTGATCAAGGGGGAGCACAAGATGATCATGTGAGGGAGGAAGAAGCGCAACCGGCACCTCCAACCCAAGTTCGAGCGACGATTCAAAGGAATCATCCCGTCGACCAAATTTTGGGTGATATTAGCAAGGGAGTAACTACTCGTTCTAGATTAGTTAATTTCTGTGAGCATTACTCCTTTGTCTCTTCTATTGAGCCTTTCAGGGTAGAAGAGGCCTTGCTAGATCCGGACTAGGTGTTGGCCATGCAGGAAGAGCTCAACAACTTCAAGCGTAATGAAGTTTGGACACTGGTGCCTCGTCCCAAGCAAAACGTTGTGGAACCAAGTGGGTGTTCCGCAACAAACAGGATGAGCACGGGGTGGTGACGAGGAACAAGGCTCGACTTGTGGCAAAAGGTTATGCCCAAGTCGCAGGTTTGGACTTTGAGGAGACTTTTGCTCCTGTGGCTAGGCTAGAATCAATTCGTATTTTGCTAGCATATGACGCTCACCATTCTTTCAGGTTGTTCCAAATGGATGTGAAGAGCGCTTTCCTCAACGGGTCCGATCAAGGAGGAGGTGTACGTGGAGCAACCCCCTGGCTTCGAGGATGAACGGTACCCCGACCACGTCACACCCAGTTTTTAGAAGGTAAATCGAATGCGAACCATGTACGTGCCAGGATCAGTTATTCACGTACACAGCAGTTACATAACATGGACATCATCACACAGTGCTCAAATAGTATTAAAAGGGGAAATAATAGTCGATTACATCATACGTCTGAGACGTCCATATAGTTCTTACAATAAATCAAAGTGCGGAAAAGAAACGTAGATAACGCGGCCTTCACAGGCAGCCGACTGGGGGTTGCCGCTAACCCACGCCTAGAACTCGTCGTAGTCTTGGAACTCCTGGAAGTCTCCTTCCACAGCTTCATCTTCTCCTGAGCAGTGGTTGCAATGCTGACAACCTGGGGGGGGGGGGGTTTGGTGTGTAGAGCAAGGGTGAGTACACATCAACATACTCAGCAAGCATCCTGTTTGGCTGTAGTGGACTAGCTTTATGTGGGGATAAGTCAAGCAGTTGCTTTTAGTTGGTCAGGTTATTACTTACTAGTAGAGAGCCAGGTTTTAGCATTAACCCAAGTTATTAGCCCAATGTATCCTTTCCAAACGGAAAGAATACCACTTACCAATACCATAATCATAATCAGAACCATCAATCTCATTGCCACCTGTACCAAAGTATCTCTGATCAAGTATCACTAATCTCTGGAGCTCCCTTGGCCGCTCATAACCGTGAGCACGGCTGATATATCAGTTTCATAACACTCTGCAGAGGTTGCGCACTTTACCCATAAGCCGTGATTCCCTCTCTAGCCCGGGCTTGCAAGACCCTTATTCACTCCCAAGGTGAATGGCTAGGGATTCACTACGAAGCCTTTACAAAGATTCCCCGAGGCTGTAGCCGCCCGTTAGGTTTCCTAAATATACCGCACTCCTCCCCAAGGGACAAATCAACCTTGGCAGAGCGAGCCGCATACACCGAGCCCCATTGACGGCACAACGGCTAAGCGGACTACACCCCAGTTCCTCTAATTATTCAGCTAAGGGCGTCCCATTCCACCCTCATGGTTGCACTGTTTTCCCGGGCGGTCATCCATTGAACAGGTCCTTACGGAGAGGCACTCGAGAAACCGCTCGAGTCCCCTTAAATGCCACAAGTATGATCATAAATAAGAAGGGGAAAACAGCGTATCATAGATAATCACATCATGTTCATTGATTAGAGTTGAGCAATAGCATCAAACTAAGCAGTAATAATCCGACCCAAATAGGTAAACAAGGATATGGATAACAAAAGCTAGTCAATCCTTAAGTATAAATGTGTAAAGCGGGAGGTGAATTAAAGAATGAATAGGACAGAGATAGGTCAAAGGACACTTGCCTCCACCAACCGACTGCTGCTCAGGGGCTTCTCCTGCGAATTCCTCGGGTTCTTCGACCGGATCGTTCTCTATGCGAGCGCAAACATACATACATCCACATATTTAATACAAAAGAACAATACACCATACAAGGGAACAGGTAAAACGAATATGCATCAAGTATGACATTCGATATCGCATTTGTTATGGTTAGAAAGAAACGGGAAAGATCTCGCAGGGGGGTTAAAGTTTATGCACTAATGATCAGTTACAATTGGTTCTTAACAAAAGAATTCTGTTATATATATATACTAATGGGAACCTAATCATTTTTAGTTGATCAACATTGCACGGGTTAAACAATTAACTACGTGAATCAATCGCATAACGGGATTTTAAATTACACTTCCTATTTTCCATAGCATGAACAAAGATTAGTCTACCTAAAATAAAGTAATTATGATCACAGAAAGTAAATAAAATAAAATAAAAAAAATAAAAAAAAACAGAGGGGGGGGCGGTTGAACCGGCCCTAGGGCGGTTGAACCGGCCCTGGGCTGGGCGGCCGAGCTGGGGCGGTCGGGCGGCTGAGCTGGGGCCGGGGCCAGGCCGAGCTGGCGGCCGAGGGCCAGCCGAGCTGGCGGCCAGGGCAGCCGAGCTGGGCGCAGGGGGGCGCTGGCCGAGGGGGGCGGGCGGGGGGGGGGCTGGCCGGGGGCTGGCCGTGGCCGGCCAGGGGGCGGCCGGGGCAGGCCAGGGGGCGGCTGGGGCCGGCTGGGCGCGGCCGAGGGCCTGGCCAGCAGCCACGGCGGGGCTGGGGGGGGTGGTGGCCGGCGCGGCCAGGCCTTGGCCGGGCAGGGAGGGGGAGAGGGGAGGAGAGGGGAGGGAGGAGAGGGAGGAGGGGGAGGGGGAGGGGGCTCACCGGCGGGGGGGGTGGCCGATCCGGCAGGGGGCGGCGGCCGGCGCTAGGGCAGGGGCGGGTAGGGGTAGGGCGGCGGTTTAGGTGGGGAGGGAGAGAAAATGAGAGGGAGAGGGAGAGGATTGGGGGAAAAAGAGAGAGAGGGGGGGCGGCTGGGCCTTGCCAAGGCCCAAGAGGGGGGCGCGCAGGGGCTTGGGCCGGCCGGGGTCGGCCCACGGCGCGGGAGAGAGAGAAAAAGAGGAGAGAGAGAAAGAAAAAGAAAGAAAGAAAAGGTTTTTCCGCTTATTCTCGAAATCCGATCTTTCCACATGAATGCATTTGCACTTTCAAAGCAATCAAAAAAAAATGCAAGGTTCGACATGGTGCATCAAACAACACAAAGTATTTTTAGAGTTTTTCTTACACGGGAAATCCAAACCAAATCCCGCTAAAATTTTGGAAAGGTCAAGGTTTAGCGAGGGAAAAAGAAAAGGAAAAGGTAACGCCCGAATTTTGGCGAGTAAAGAAAAGAAAAAAAAAATCAACTGCAAAATTCGGGGCGTTACAAACCTATCCCCCTTAAAAGAATCTCGCCCTCGAGATTCAGGGCTGGCTAGCAAAGAGCTCTGGGTACTTGGCCATCAAATCATCTTCACGCTCCCAGGTTGCTTCTTCCTCAGAGTGGTGACTCCATCTGACTTTGCACATTCTGATGGTCTTCCTTCGGGTGACTCTATCTGCAACCTCAAGAATCTGGGCTGGCTTCTCGACATAGGTCAAGTCCTCCTGGACTTCCAGACCTTCCACTGGCAACTGCTCTTCTGGCACACGCAAACACTTCTTCAACTAAGACACATGAAAGACATCATGCACAGCGGACAAATTCTCTGGCAGACTGAGCTGATAAGCCACTTCTCCACGCTTTGAGAGAATTTGATACGGACCAATGTAGCGGGGTGCTAGCTTGCCTTTGATTCCGAACCTTCTGACTCCTCTGATCGGTGACACTTTCAGATAGACAAAGTCTCCGACTTCAAAACTCAGCTCTCTTCTCCTTGTGTCTGCATAGCTTCGCTGCCTCGATTGCGCTATCTTCAGATTCTCTCGGACCATCTTGATGTTCTCTTCGGCTTCAAGCAAAATGTCTGGCCCAAACACTTGCTTCTCTCCAGGCTGATCCCATTGCAACGGAGTTCTACAACTCCTTCCATAAAGCGCTTGAAATGGTGACATCTTCAAACTGGCCTGGTAACTGTTGTTATAGGAAAATTCTGCATAAGGCAATCGCTTATCCCATCCGGACTGATCTTGCAACGCACAGGCTCTCAACATATCTTCAAGGATTTGATTGGTTCTTTCAGTCTGACCATCTGTCTGCGGATGATAAGCTGAACTGAAATTCAGATGCGTGCCCAAGGCTTCATGCAACTGCTGCCAGAAATGAGAGGTGAACTGCGTTCCTCGGTCTGACACTATCTTCTTTGGCACACCATGAAGACAAACGATCCGAGACATATACAGTTCTGCCAATACTGCACTGCTGTAGGTGGTCTTGACAGGTATGAAGTGGGCTGACTTGGTCAAACGGTCCACTACTACCCAAATAGAATCGTAGCCGGCTCGAGTGCGAGGCAATCCGACTATGAAATCCATACCGATTTCATCCCATTTCCACTGAGGGATCTGCAACGGTTGCAACAATCCAGCTGGTCTCTGATGTTCTGCCTTAATCCTTCGACAACTATCGCACATAGCCACATGCTCTGCGATTTCCCTCTTCATTCCGTACCACCAGAATTTCTTCTTCAGATCCTGATACATCTTCTCACTGCCAGGGTGAATCGAATAAGCTGTCTCATGAGCTTCCTTGAGAATCAACTCCCGAATGGACTGGACATTGGGAACACACAGGCGGTCTTTGAACCATACCACGCCTTCTGCATCTTCTCGAAAATCTTTGCCTCTGCCATCTAGGATCAGTCGCCGAATCTCACTGATCTTCTCATCATTCCTCTGCGCTTCTTTGATTTCGCGCTCCAAGGTAGGTTCCAATTCAACTGTGACTCCTCGCGAATTGTTCAGAAATCCGAGGCTCAACCTGTCGAACTCCTTGGCCAACTCATAAGGCATCGGACGAGCGACCATCAGATTGACTTGACTCTTTCTGCTCAAAGCATCTGCCACTACGTTGGCTTTGCCTGGATGGTAATGGATCTCCAACTCATAGTCTTTGATCAACTCTAACCATCTTCGCTGTCTCATATTCAATTCTGACTGAGTAAATATGTACTTCAGGCTCTTGTGGTCTGTGTAAACATTGCATTTCTGTCCATACAGATAGTGCCTCCATGTCTTCAGTGCGTGAACCACTGCTGCCAACTCTAGGTCATGGATTGGGTAGTTCTTCTCATGAACCTTCAGCTGTCGGGACGAGTAAGCCACAACTCTTCCCTCTTGCATCAACACGCATCCCAAACCTGTGTAACAAGCATCATAGTACACAGAGAAGGGCTTGTGCACATCAGGCAAGACTAGGACAGGCGCTGTTGTCAACTTCTCTTTCAGCGCTTCGAAGGCCTCTTGACATTTCTGGGTCCACTTGAACTCAACCTTGTTGCCTAGCAACGCTGTCATTGGTTTCGCAATCTTCGAAAACCCTTCAATGAATCGCCGATAATATCCGGCCATTCCAATGAAGCTCTTGATTCCTCGAGCATCCGTTGGCGCTTTCCAGTTCAGAATGTCTGCCACTTTCTTCGGATCCACAGCCAATCCTTCCTTGTTGATTATGTGACCCAAGAACAGGACTTCACTGATCCAGAACTCACACTTGCTCAACTTTGCATACAACTGGTGCTCTCGCAATCTCTGCAATACCATCCTCAAATGATCTGCATGCTCTTCTTCACTTTGAGAATAAATCAGAATGTCATCAATGAATACCACCACAAACTTATCGAGATAATCCATGAATACACTGTTCATCAAGTTCATAAAGAACGCTGGTGCATTGGTCAAACCAAAAGACATCACTGTGAACTCATACAACCCATACTTGGTAATGAATGCCGTCTTCGGAATGTCCGAAGGTCGGATCCTGAGCTGATGATAACCTGACCTCAGATCTATCTTGGAGAACACACTGGCTCCTCTCAACTGGTCAAACAGATCTTCTATTCTGGGCAAGGGATACTTGTTCTTGATCGTGACTTCATTCAAAGCTCGATAATCGATACACATCCTTTTGGTGCCATCTTTCTTCTCCACAAACAGGACAGGGGCGGCCCAAGGCGAGGTGCTTGGCCGGATGTAACCTTTCTCTGACAGCTCATCAATCTGCTTCTTAAGCTCAACCAACTCTGGTCCGGATATTCTGTAAGCTCTCTTAAAGATAGGGGTGGTTCCAGGAAGAAGCTCTATGGCAAACTCAACTTTCCGCTCTGGTGGCATACCCGGTAAATCCTTTGGAAACACATCTGGGAACTCGGACACCACCTTGATACTCTCAATTGGGTCTGCTTCACTGCTATCGACAGCCATCTGATAACAACTTCCTCTCTTCGGCTCAGGCGGGACTAACTCGGTCACCACTTCCTCTCCTAGTGGGGACACCAACTTGATTGTCCTTTGATCACAACTGATAACTGCCTGATACTTATCTAGCCAATTCATCCCTAGGATGACATCTATTCCCTGAGTACCCATTACTATAAGGTTAGCGGGAAACGCTATCCCCCTTATTTCCACACTTACACCCAAACATATGCTATCAGCTCGAATTCTACCACCAGCTGAGTCAATTTGAATGGGAGTTGACATGGCAGTAATTGGAAGATTATGTGCTTCTACCCATGATGCAGTAATAAAAGAATGCGTTGCTCCAGTATCAAATAACACTTCTGCAATATGGGAGTCGACTGGGAACATACCTACTGTCATGCCGGGGGTCTCCTGAACTGCTTCAGCCTCCAAATGGTTCAGTCTTCCATGATTGTAGCTGCTGCTGAGGGCGGTTGCCTGCTCCAGACTGAGACGCATTTTGCTTCGCTGGGGCATTGGGGCCTGACTGCTGCTGGGCTGCTTTCTTCGGACATTGCATCACCCAGTGGCCTTGCTCTCCACAGTGGAAACATGCCCTGTTTCCAACCTGAGCTGGTGCTGCCTGATTGTTCTGCTGGTTTGCTGGGGCAGGAAGACGAGGTGTCTGCTGATTCTGCCTCTGAAACTGACCTCCTGACTGATTGCTCTGACGGTCCTGGTACTGATGCTGAGGATACTGCCTTTGGAACTGCTGATACTGCTGACGCTGCTGATGCTGCTGAGGTGGACGCTGGTTCTGCCTGAACTGCTGAGGTTGATTGCCTGAAAAACGAGGACGGCTGCTGCCTCCAGGCTGGGGTCCACTGATCTTGCGCTTACGATCTTCCATCTCCTTACGCTTTCTTTCTGTCATGATTGCTCTGTCAATCAGGTGTTGGAATGTCGGGAAGGTGTGATTCATCAGTTGATACTGCAGAGGGTCAACCAAGCCTCTCAAGAAACGGTACTGTCGCTTGGCGTCGGTGTTGACATCCTCAGGAGCATAGCGAGACAACTGCAGAAACCTGTCTCGATACTCACTGACAGATGATGACCCTTGCTTAAGGGCCAGGAACTCCTCCTTCTTCACTGTCATCAGACCTGCAGGCACATGGTACTGACGAAAGCTACCTCTGAACTCTTCCCAGGTGATGGCATCGGGGTTGGCATGGGTGGCGAGGTAAGACTCCCACCATGATTGGGCTGCTCCTCTCAACAGACGGGGACCATACAAGACTTTCTCCCTGTCATCACACTGAGCGGTATGCAACTCCCGCTCCACAGTGCGCAGCCAATCTTCAGCATCCATGGGGTCAGAAGAGTGAGCGAACGTTGGGGGATGACCTCTCATGAATTCAGCACGCTTGTCTCTAGGCATCTGAGGCATCTGAGGCTGGGGTGGTGCTTGCTGCTGCTGCTGCTGCTGCTGCTGAATAGCGGCCAGAGTCTGACCGATGGCCTGAACTGCCTGAGTCTGCATCAGAAACATCTGCTCGATGGACATCGGGGGCGGGGACGGCAGGTGCTGCTGCTGGGGCGCCTCATCTTGCTGACCGGCTTGCTCCTGCTGACACCTCGCCTTGGGCCGCCCCTGTCCTGTTTGTGGAGAAGAAAGATGGCACCAAAAGGATGTGTATCGATTATCGAGCTTTGAATGAAGTCACGATCAAGAACAAGTATCCCTTGCCCAGAATAGAAGATCTGTTTGACCAGTTGAGAGGAGCCAGTGTGTTCTCCAAGATAGATCTGAGGTCAGGTTATCATCAGCTCAGGATCCGACCTTCGGACATTCCGAAGACGGCATTCATTACCAAGTATGGGTTGTATGAGTTCACGGTGATGTCTTTTGGTTTGACCAATGCACCAGCGTTCTTTATGAACTTGATGAACAGTGTATTCATGGATTATCTCGATAAGTTTGTGGTGGTATTCATTGATGACATTCTGATTTATTCTCAAAGTGAAGAAGAGCATGCAGATCATTTGAGGATGGTATTGCAGAGATTGCGAGAGCACCAGTTGTATGCAAAGTTGAGCAAGTGTGAGTTCTGGATCAGTGAAGTCCTGTTCTTGGGTCACATAATCAACAAGGAAGGATTGGCTTGTGGATCCGAAGAAAGTGGCAGACATTTTGAACTGGAAAGCGCCAACGGATGCTCGAGGAATCAAGAGCTTCATTGGAATGGCCGGATATTATCGGCGATTCATTGAAGGGTTTTCGAAGATTGCGAAACCAATGACAGCGTTGCTAGGCAACAAGGTGGAGTTCAAGTGGACCCAGAAATGTCAAGAGGCCTTTGAAGCGCTGAAAGAGAAGTTGACAACAGCGCCTGTCCTAGTCTTGCCCGATGTGCACCAGCCCTTCTCTGTGTATTGTGATGCTTGTTACACAGGTTTGGGATGCGTGTTGATGCAAGAGGGAAGAGTTGTGGCTTACTCGTCCCGACAGCTGAAGGTTCATGAGAAGAACTACCCAATCCATGACCTAGAGTTGGCAGCAGTGGTTCACGCACTGAAGACATGGAGGCACTATCTGTATGGACAGAAATGCAATGTTTACACAGATCACAAGAGTCTGAAGTACATATTTACTCAGTCAGAATTGAACATGAGGCAGCGAAAGATGGTTAGAGTTGATCAAAGACTATGAGTTGGAGATCCATTACCATCCAGGCAAAGCAAACGTAGTGGCAGATGCTTTGAGCAGAAAGAGTCAAGTCAATCTGATGGTCGCTCGTCCGATGCCTTATGAGTTGGCCAAAGAGTTTGACAGGTTGAGCCTCGGATTTCTGAACAATTCGCGAGGAGTCACAGTTGAATTGGAACCTACCTTGGAGCGCGAAATCAAAGAAGCGCAGAAGAATGATGAGAAGATCAGTGAGATTCGGCGACTGATTCTAGATGGCAGAGGCAAAGATTTTCGAGAAGATGCAGAAGGAGTGGTATGGTTCAAAGACCGCTTGTGTGTTCCCAATGTCCAGTCCATTCGGGAGTTGATTCTCAAGGAAGCTCATGAGACAGCCTATTCGATTCACCCTGGCAGTGAGAAGATGTATCAGGATCTGAAGAAGAAATTCTGGTGGTACGGAATGAAGAGGGAAATCGCAGAGCATGTGGCTATGTGCGATAGTTGTCGAAGGATTAAGGCAGAACACCAGAGACCTGCTGGATTGTTGCAACCGTTGCAGATCCCTCAGTGGAAATGGGATGAAATCGGTATGGATTTCATAGTCGGATTGCCTCGCACTCGAGCCGGCTACGATTCTATTTGGGTAGTAGTGGACCGTTTGACCAAGTCAGCCCACTTCATACCTGTCAAGACCACCTACAGCAGTGCAGTATTGGCAGAACTGTATATGTCTCGGATCGTTTGTCTTCATGGTGTGCCAAAGAAGATAGTGTCAGACAGAGGAACGCAGTTCACCTCTCATTTCTGGCAGCAGTTGCATGAAGCCTTGGGCACGCATCTGAATTTCAGTTCAGCTTATCATCCGCAGACAGATGGCCAGACCGAAAGAACCAATCAAATTCTTGAAGACATGTTGAGAGCCTGTGCGTTGCAAGATCAGTCCGGATGGGACAAGCGATTGCCTTATGCAGAGTTTTCCTATAACAACAGTTACCAGGCCAGTTTGAAGATGTCACCATTTCAAGCGCTCTATGGAAGGAGTTGTAGAACTCCGTTGCAATGGGATCAGCCTGGAGAGAAGCAAGCTGTTTGGGCCAGATATTTTGCTTGAAGCCGAAGAGAACATCAAGATGGTCCGAGAGAATCTGAAGATAGCGCAATCGAGGCAGCGAAGCTATGCAGACACAAGAAGAAGAGAGCTGAGTTTTGAAGTCGGAGACTTTGTCTATCTGAAAGTGTCACCGATCAGAGGAGTCAGAAGGTTCGGAATCAAAGGCAAGCTAGCACCCCGCTACATTGGTCCGTATCAAATCCTCTTGAAGCGTGGAGAGGTGGCCTATCAGCTCAGTCTGCCAGAGAATTTGTCAGCTGTGCACGATGTCTTTCATGTGTCTCAGTTGAAGAAGTGCTTGCGTGTGCCAGAAGAGCAGTTGCCAGTGGAAGGTCTGGAAGTCCAGGAGGATTTGACCTATGTTGAGAGGCCAGCTCAGATCCTTGAGGTTGCAGATAGAGTCACCCGAAGGAAGACCATCAGAATGTGCAAAGTCAGATGGAGTCACCACTCTGAGGAAGAAGCAACCTGGGAGCGTGAAGATGATTTGATGGCCAAGTACCCAGAGCTCTTTGCTAGCCAGCCCTGAATCTCGAGGGCGAGATTCTTTTAAGGGGGATAGGTTTGTAACGCCCCGAATTTTGCAGTTGAATTTTTTTTTCTTTTCTTTACTCGCCAAAATTCGGGCGTTACCTTTTCCTTTTCTTTTTCCCTCGCTAAACCTTGACCTTTTCCAAAGTTTTAGCGGGACTCGGTTTGGATTTCCCGTGTAAAGAAAAACCCTAGAGTTGTTTTATGTTGTTTGATGCACCATGCCGAACTATGCATTCTTTGATTGTTTGAAAGTGCAAACGCATTCATCTAGAAAGATCGGATTTCGAAAACAGGGAAATGATCTTTTCTTTTTCTTTCTCTCTCTTTCTCTCTCCTCTTTCTCTCTCCCGCGCCGTGGGCCGACCCCGGCCGGCCCAAGCCCCTGCGCGCCCCCCTCTTGGGCCTTGGCAAGGCCCAGCCGCCCCCCCTCTCTCTCTTTTTCCCCCAATCCTCTCCCTCTCCCTCTCATTTTCTCTCCCTCCCCACCTAAACCGCCGCCCTACCCCTACCCGCCCCTGCCCTAGCGCCTGGCCGCCGCCCCCTGCCGGATCGGCCACCCCCCCCCCCCCCCGCCGGTGAGCCCCCTCCCCCTCCCCCTCCTCCCTCTCCTCCCTCCCCTCTCCTCCCCTCTCCCCCTCCCTGCCCGGCCAAGGCCTGGCCGCGCCGGCCACCACCCCCCCCCCCAGCCCCGCCGTGGCCGCTGGCCGGCCCTCGGCCGCGCCCAGCCGGCCCCAGCCGCCCCCTGGCCTGCCCCGGCCGCCCCCTGGCCGGCCACGGCCAGCCCCCGGCCAGCCCCCCCCGGCCGTGCCCCCCTCCCCCAGCCGCCCCTGGCCGCCAGCTCGGCTGGCCCTGGCCGCCAGCTCGGCCGGCCCCGGCCCCAGCTCAGCCGCGCGCCCGCCCAGCTCGGCCGCCCAGCCCAGGGCCGGTTCAACCGCCCCTAGGGCCGGTTCAACCGCCCCCCCCTCTGTTTTTTTTTATTTTTTTTATTTTATTTTATTTACTTCCTGTGATCATAATTACTTTATTTTAGGTAGACTGATCATTGTTCATGCTATGGAAAATAGGAAGGTTAATTTAAAATTCCGTTATGCTATTGATTCACGTAGTTAATTGTTTATCCCGTGCAATGTTGATCAACTAAAAATGATTAGGTTTCCATTAGTATATATATATATAACAGAATTCTTTTGTTAAGAACCAATTGTAACTGATCATTAGTGCATAAACTTTAACCCCCCCCCTGCGAGATCTTTCCCGTTTCTTTCTAACCATAACAAATGCGATGTCGAATGTCATACTTGATGCATATTCACTTTATTTGTTCCCTTGTATGGTGTACTGTTCTTTTGTATTAAATATGTGGATGGATGTATGTATGTTTGCGCTCGCATAGAGAACGATCCGGTCGAAGAGCCCGAGGAATTCGCAGGAGAAGCCCCTGAGCAGCAGTCGGTTGGTGGAGGCAAGTGTCCTTTGACCTATCTTTGTCCTATTCATTCTTTAATTCACCTCCCGCATTACACATTTATACTTAAGGATTGACTAGCTTTTGTTATCCATGTCCTTGTTTACCTATTTGGGTCGGATTATTACTGCTTAGTTTGATGCTATTGCTCAACTCTAATCAATGAACATGATGTGATTATCTATGATACGCTGTTTTCCCCTTCTTATTTATGATCATACTTGTGGCATTTAAGGGGACTCGAGCGGTTTCTCGAGTGCCTCTCCGTAAGGACCTGTTCAATGGATGACCGCCCGGGAAAACAGTGCAACCATGAGGGTGGAATGGGACGCCCTTAGCTGAATAATTAGAGGAACCGGGGTGTAGTTCGCTTAGCCGTTGTGCCGTCAATGGGGCTCGGTGTATGCGGCTCGCTCTGCCAAGGTTGATTTGTCCCTTGGGGAGGAGTGCGGTACATTTAGGAAACCTAACGGGCGGCTACAGC
This sequence comes from Zea luxurians, assembly GCA_029449295.1. Classification (NCBI taxonomy): domain Eukaryota; kingdom Viridiplantae; phylum Streptophyta; class Magnoliopsida; order Poales; family Poaceae; genus Zea; species Zea luxurians. The sequence continues at coordinate 21,822,399 of JAOPSE010000003.1, forward strand.
CTCGGGGAATCTTTGTAAAGGCTTCGTAGTGAATCCCTAGCCATTCACCTTGGGAGTGAATAAGGGTCTTACAAGCCCGGGCTAGAGAGGGAATCACGGCTTATGGGTAAAGTGCGCAACCTCTGCAGAGTGTTATGAAACTGATATATCAGCCGTGCTCACGGTTATGAGCGGCCAAGGGAGCTCCAGAGATTAGTGATACTTGATCAGAGACATTTTGGTACAGGTGGCAATGAGATTGATGGTTCTGATTATGATTATGGTGCTGGTAAGTGGTATTCTTTCCGTTTGGAAAGGATACATTGGGCTAATAACTTGGGTTAATGTTAAAACCTGGCTTTCTACTAGTAAGTAATGACCTGACCAACTAAAAGCAACTGCTTGACTTATCCCCACATAAAGCTAGTCCACTACAGCCAAACAGGATGCTTGCTGAGTATGTTGATGTGTACTCACCCTTGCTCTACACACCAAACCCCCCCCAGGTTGTCAGCATTGCAACCACTGCTCAGGAGAAGATGAAGCTGTGGAAGGAGACTTCCAGGAGTTCCAAGACTACGACGAGTTCTAGGCGTGGGTTAGCGGCAACCCCAAGTCGGCTGCCTGTGAAGGCCGCGTTATCTACGTTTCTTTTCCGCACTTTGATTTATTGTAAGAACTATATGGACGTCTCAGACGTATGATGTAATCGACTATTATTTCCCCTTTTAATACTATTTGAGCACTGTGTGATGATGTCCATGTTATGTAACTGCTGTGTACGTGAATAACTGATCCTGGCACGTACATGGTTCGCATTCGGTTTACCTTCTAAAAACCGGGTGTGACAGTTGAAGTCTCTAGCGACGTTGTATTTAATGAGACTAATGGCTCTCCAAGAGAGCAAGTTGTTGATCTTGATGATGTAGATGAAGAATACGTTCCAACGGCCGCAATGCGCACCATGGCGATTGGCGATGTGCAACCACAGGAACAATTGGAGCAAGATCAACCTTCTACCTCAACAATGGTGCATCCCCCAACTCAAGATGATGAACAGGTTCATCAGGAGGAGGCATGTGATCATGGGGGAGCACAAGATGATCATGTGAGGGAGGAAGAAGCGCAACCGGCACCTCCAACCCAAGTTCGAGCGACGATTCAAAGGAATCATCCCGTCGACCAAATTTTGGGTGATATTAGCAAGGGAGTAACTACTCGTTCTAGATTAGTTAATTTCTGTGAGCATTACTCCTTTGTCTCTTCTATTGAGCCTTTCAGGGTAGAAGAGGCCTTGCTAGATCCGGACTAGGTGTTGGCCATGCAGGAAGAGCTCAACAACTTCAAGCGTAATGAAGTTTGGACACTGGTGCCTCGTCCCAAGCAAAACGTTGTGGAACCAAGTGGGTGTTCCGCAACAAACAGGATGAGCACGGGGTGGTGACGAGGAACAAGGCTCGACTTGTGGCAAAAGGTTATGCCCAAGTCGCAGGTTTGGACTTTGAGGAGACTTTTGCTCCTGTGGCTAGGCTAGAATCAATTCGTATTTTGCTAGCATATGACGCTCACCATTCTTTCAGGTTGTTCCAAATGGATGTGAAGAGCGCTTTCCTCAACGGGCCGATCAAGGAGGAGGTGTACGTGGAGCAACCCCCTGGCTTCGAGGATGAACGGTACCCCGACCACGTATGTAAGCTCTCTAAGGCGCTTTATGGACTTAAGCAAGCCCCAAGAGCATGATATGAATGCCTTAGAGACTTTTTAATTGCTAATGCTTTCAAGGTTGGGAAAGCCGATCCGACTTTATTCACTAAGACTTGTGATGGTGATTTGTTTGTGTACCAAATTTATGTCGATGACATAATATTTGGTTCTACTAACCAAAAGTCTTGTGAAGAGTTTAGCAGGGTGATGACGCAGAAATTCGAGATGTCGATGATGGACGAGTTGAACTACTTCCTTGGGTTCCAAGTGAAGCAACTCAAGGATGGTACCTTCATCTCCCAAACGAAGTATACGCAAGACTTGCTGAAGCGGTTTGGGATGAAGGACGCCAAGCCCGCAAAGACTCCGATGGGAACTGATGGACACACCAACCTCAACAAAGGAGGTAAGTCCGTTGATCAAAAGGCATACCGGTCAATGATAGGGTCTTTACTTTATTTATGTGCTAGTAGACCGGATATTATGCTTAGCGTATGCATGTGTGCTAGATTTCAATCCGATCCAAGGGAGTGTCACTTAGTGGCCGTGAAGCGAATTCTTAAATATTTAGTCGCTACGCCTTGATTCGGGATCTGGTACCCAAAGGGGTCTAACTTTGACTTGATTGGATATTCAGACTCCGACTATGCTGGATGTAAGGTCGATAGGAAGAGTACATCAGGGACGTGCCAATTCTTAGGAAGGTCCCTGGTGTCATGGAACTCTAAGAAACAAACTTTTGTTGCCCTATCCACCGCTGATGCCGAGTATGTTGCCGCAGGACAGTGTTGCGCGCAACTACTTTGGATGAGGCAAACCCTCCAGGACTTTGGCTACAATCTGAGCAAAGTCCCACTCCTATGTGACAATGAGAGTGCTATCCGCATAGCGGAAAATCCTGTTGAGCACAGCCGCATAAAGCACATTGACATCTGGCATCACTTTTTGAGAGACCACCAACAAAAGGGAGATATCGAAGTGTTTTATGTTAACACCGAGAACCAGCTAGCCGATATCTTTACCAAGCCTCTAGATGAGAAGACCTTTTGCAGGCTGCGTAGTGAGCTAAATGTCTTAGATTCGCGGAACTTGGATTGATTTATAGCATACATGTGTTTATGCCTTGATCATGTCCCTTATGCATTTTGTTGCTTACTTGTGGTGCTCAAGTTGTACAAACACTCCCCGGACCTCACAAGTCCTTTTGCAAGTGATGCACATATTTAGGGGGAGTTGTGCTACAACTTGACCCTTTGAGACTAACCGTGTGCTTGAGTTTGCTTGATTTAGTCTCAAAGGAGGTTTGAAAGGGAAAAGGTGGACTTGAACCATGAAAGACTTCCACTGCACTCCGATGAGAGGGTAACTTATTCCAAGTTCATCTCATGTACTCCTATTGCCTTTGTATTCTTATTTGAAGTTTTTGGTGAGGCAATGGGGTTAAAGGGCCAAGATTGATCCCGTTTTGGTGCTTGATGCCAAAGGGGGAGAAAATAAGGCCAAAGCAAAAAATGGATCAGCTACCACTTGAGAAATTTTGAAAATAGTAGAATAGAGCTTTTGGTTTGTCAAAACTCTCTTACTGTCTCTCTTGTCAAAAGTTGGCCTCTTGTGGGGAGAAATGTTGATTATGGGAAAAAGGGGGAGTTTTTGAAATCTTTGATCAATTTCTCTTGGAATACCTCTCTTTATGTCTCTACAAGTGAATTTGACTTAGAGATAGGAAATTGAGTTTGATTTGCAAAAACAAACCAAGTGGTGGCAAAGAGTGATCCATATATGCCAAATTTGAATCAAAACAATATTGAGTTTTCATTTGCATTAATGTTGCACTTCTATTAGTTGCTTTTTGTTGTGTTGGCATAAATCACCAAAAAGGGGGAGATTGAAAGGGAAATGTGCCCTTGGGCCATTTCTAAGTATTTTGGTGATTGAGTGCCAACACAAGTGCTTAATTGTTAAAGTATCCCAAGTGATGGACAAAGTGCAAATCAAAAGTAAAGGTATGTTTCTAGACTTAGTACATTGTTTTATGGACTAATGTATTGTGTCTAAGTGCTGGAAACAGGAAAAATCAAGTTGGAAAAGAGATGGCTTTGTTCAGCCAAAGTCTGCTCAGTCTGGGTGCACCGGACAGTGTCCGGTGCGCCAGGCTGGCTCTAGGCGAACTTGCTGCTCTCGGGACTTCGACGGTGGTGTATGGCTATAAATCACCGGACTGTCCGGTGGTGCACCGGACTGTCCGGTGAGCCGTTCACAGGCGAAGTCGTCGGTCTCGGGAAGCCATCAATGGCGTACGACTATAATTCATCGGACTGTCTGGTGAGCCAACGGTCAGCCGGGCCAACGGTCGGCCGAGGATTCCGCGCATGACGCGTGGCCGAGCCAACGGTCACAATGGGGCACCGGACTGTCCGGTGTGCACCGGACAGTGTCCGGTGCGCCAACGGCTCTGGATCTGCAACGGTCGGCTTCGCCAAATAAGGAAAGAAATCCGCACCGGACAGTGTCCGGTGGTGCACCGGACTGTCCGGTGCGCCAGTCGACAGAAGGCAAGAATTGCCTTCCTACAATGCTCTCAACGGCTCCTAGCTGCCTTGGGGCTATAAAAGGGACCCCTTGGCGCATGGAGAAGATATCCAAGCATTCTTTGAGCATAGTTGATCACTCACACTTCGTTCTTGCGCACTTGTTCGACATTCTTAGTGATTTGAGCTCCAGTTCTAGTGAGAAACTCGTGATAGTCTCTTGAGCTCAAGTCTGGGTCTTGTGTGTTCATATTTGCTGTGATCTTTGTGTCTTGTGTGAGTTGCTCATCCCTCCCTTACTCCGCGCTTCTTTGTGAACATCTTTGTAAGGGCGAGAGACTCCAAGTTGTGGAGATTCCTCGCAAGCGGGATAAAGTAAAGCAAAGCAAAACACTGTGGTATTCAAGTGGGTCTTTGGACCGCTTGAGAGGGGTTGATTGCAACCCTCGTCCGTTGGGACGCCACAACGTGGAGTAGGCAAGCATTGGTCTTGGCCGAACCACGGGATAAACCACTGTGTCTATCTGTGTTGATCTTCTTGTGGTTATTGTGTTTTGCTAAGACTCCTCTCTAGCCACTTGGCATTATTGTGCTAACTCCTAATCAAGTTTTTGTGGCTATAAGTTTTTAAGTTTTACAGGATCACCTATTCACCCCCCTCTAGGTGCTCTCACCACCGTGTACCGGAGGGAACGAGGCCTGCGGTGTTTCGGCCGGAAGCTCGATAGTGGAGACGGCGGGAAGCGTCCGAGAGGAGCCGGAAGCGGAGCACCACTTGCGCGTGGAGAAGGCCCGCGGCTCTCTACGGAGTTACTCGACCGTGGTGCTTGGCCCTCGCGTGGGCTTCCCTTTGCGTAGGGGCACCAACGAGGATTAGTCGGGACCTTGCGTGGTTCCGGATACCTCAGTAAAAATACCGGCGTCATTCACGAGAGTTTGCTTCTCTACTTTGCTCTTTAAGTCTCCACATTTATATTAAGCATTTAAGTTTCAATCTTGTATACATTTTTATTTAGTGTAGATTGAAACTTAGCCATTACGGTAGAGATAGTAACACTTAGACAAAACCTAGTTTGCACATTCTAGTTTGATTATTTGCATAGGTTTTGCTCTAGGGATTTAATTGTGGCCTAGTTTAGTAAAAGTTTTAGAAGCCCCAATTCACCCCCCTCTTAGGCGTCACCCATTTCCTACGACCACGTATGCCGTCATCGTTCCTCGCGCATCGGATTCCTCGCTCGAGCTTCGCCGTCGTCACGCGCCGAATTCCTCGCTCGAGCTCCACCATCGTCATGCCTCGTTTTGCTGTGTAGCATCTCGTACTGCCTGCCCCGTCGCCGAGTTCACCTCACCATTCGTCATGCATTGTCTTGAAGGTGAGGTCGTCTACCCCCCATCTACCCCCTAACCATCTGCCTCGCCATCGAGTTCACCTCGCCATTTGCTATTACTAAACCGCTTCACTATATCGCACATGCTAATTAATTAACTACTTGTTTACCCGTCGACTATTAGAATAGCAAGTTAATCAAAACTAAGTGGTAGTTTTAATTTATACTTTATAAATACCTATTGATATGATTATACTTATTCAAATGTTTTTTACTAATACTTGTTTAGGATAGACATGATATCTTCTCGACCGTAGCTCCGACTATTGTATTTTTTCTTCGCATGGCCGTAGAAGCGAACTCTATTTCGTATTGCATGTTTTTATAATATTTTTCCTTGTTTAGTGTAATATTCTTATGCATGTATATTTGTTTGCTCGTGCTTGTTCATGTTGGATGCATGTCACGAATAAAGCACGATCTGTTCACAAGCTTTAGTGATCAAGAGATTAAGCTCTTCAAGTTCTATAAGGTTGAAGACCTTGAACATCTGTTTAGTGGAGGCAAGTGTTATCTAACCTACTTATGTCCTATTCACATGGAACTTACATTCCTGCACAACATGATTCGACCTAAGGATTGACCAGCTCTCTATTTATCATGTCTTTGTTTACCTATTGGGTTGAGCTACAATGATTAGTTTTATGCTAGTTCTTGAACTTAACTAATGAACATGATGAGACTGATTATGATACAATTCTTATGTTTTGGATATAATTATGAACTTGTGATACTAAAGGAGACTCAGGTTGTGCCTCGAGTGCTTCTCCGTAAAGGCCGGTTCGTTGGATGACCATTCGTAAAAACAATACAACCATTAGGATGGTATGAGACACTTTTAGCGAATTAATTAGAGGAATCTAAGGTATAGTTTGCGTAGCCCACGTGTCGTCAATGGGGCTCGAGGTGCAATACTCCATCTGTCAAGAGTGGTTCGCCCCCTCGGGGGGGGGGGGGTACTGTGCTTACAACACTACGGAAACTGAATGGGAAACTATACCTTTTGGGGAATCTTTGTAAAGGCTACGTAGTAAATCCGTAGCTATTCACCTCAAAAGTGAATTTTGGTCTTGCAAACCCATGCTAGAAAGGGAATCACAGCTCATGAGTAAAGTGTGCAACCTCTACATAGGGTATTGAAATTGATATATCAGTCGTGTTCACGGTTAAGAGGGGTCTTGGAAGCTCCTTTGACTAGAGATACATTTATTATGATTATGATGGTGGTTTAAGTTATGATGAACATGAATACATGTACTGATATTTTCTATATGTGTAGATCTCACATGGGCTAATAATTTGGGATAAATGTTGAAACATATCTTATATTAATGATAAAACTTGATGTATTAAAAGCAACTGCTTGAGCCTAACCTCGTATAAAAGCTAGTCCACCCAAGCCAAACGGGACATTTGTTGAGTACGTTCATGTATAGTCACCCTTGCCTTCACATAAACACCATGTTGGTCTCGATGCAACCATTGCTTAGGCAAAGAAGAAGGTGTACAAGTAGATCTATAGGAGTTCCAAGACTTTGACGATTTTTTCGAAGATTAGGCTAGCGACCTCTCCGAGTCAGCTGCTTGTGGAGGGTTTAATTTACGTTAGCTATGTTTCTATTCTGTGCACTTTGATATAGATGATGTTTATGACTATGGTATGTAATAATATTACTTACTCTTTATGATTATTTGAAGCATTGTGCGGTGACGAATTATTTATGTAATCACATCTTGATATATAGTTCACTTTCGACTTGACTTTTAAAACTGGTGTGGCAGACAGAAACCTTATTTTCATTGCTCGATACTATATACGACGTTAAAGGCACATATGGTGTCAGGGTTATGTTGTATGGGACCATCCTGATTAGGGATGGCAATTTTACCCGCGGGTTCGGGTATCCGCGGATATCCGACCCGCCGGTTTCGGGTTCGGGTACGAAATTTAACCCGCGGGTCTCACCCATACCCGACCCGTGATAAAATCGGGTCGGGTACGGGTTTAATATTTTACCCGCGGGTACCGGCGGATATCCGAAATTTTCAGTTTCCATTTTTTCAGCCCACCTGAAATCGGCCGGCCCAGCCCAATGTCCTTTATTCAATCACCCAGGAACCCTAGTTTCTCTCTCACGGTCTCACCTCAGGCAGTCACGCATAGCCGCCAGAAAGCAGAAACTGCTCCAGCGCTCCTGCTCCTCGCCGGCGTCGACCCTGCCGCGGTGCCGCACTGTCGCCTGCGTGGTTGGCTGGCTGCGTCCCTGCTCGGCTGCCCAGCTACCTTGGCCGCCACCCGCCATCGCCACTCCGCCAGCGAGGAGCGAGATCCAGGCGAGGTGACCAGGCGAGGCGAGGTGACCAGGCGAGTGCGGGCATCCCTGCTGCCCGTGCTAGCGTCCCTGCGTCCAGGCGAAGCGACCAGGCGAGTGCGGGCGTCCTTGACTCCTTGCGTCCGGCGTCCCTGCTGTCCGTGCGTGCCGTTTGCTGTCTGCGCACTGAGAGCCACTACCAATTGTTGCAGAGGCTTCACGGCGGACTGACTCAAATCATGTGTTGTTGTCCAAGTTGTTGTCCAAACTCCAAAGAAACTCCAAAGAAAATCATGTGTTGCTGTCCAGGCTTGCTTCTGTAACAATAATCAGATTTATTATGTCTTGTCTTTTTTCTACTTTGTATATTGTCAACCATGTGTTTAATTTATGTGGAGTGTAATTATACCCGCGGGTATCCGATACCCGCCCGATACCCGATGGGTACGGGCACGGGTACAAAATCCTACCCGCGGGTATAGTCGCGGGCGGGTATGAGTAATACCCCCGGGTATTGTCACGGGCGGATATTTACCATACCCGATCCGAACCCGACCCATTGTCATTCCTAATCCTGATCGATGTGCCTTGGAGAGGGCTAGAAGATCCTAAGGCTCTCGGGGCTCCTAGGGCCTTGATTAGTCACCGTAAGGTTTGGCCTCCTATGTGTAGGGACTTGGATATGATAGGCTGGTGTTGACGAGAGACTTTTGTGGATCGTCTTTTGCTCATAATAGTTTTAGTGAGGATTTTATGAGCATCTAGGGTGTGTTTTTTTCTGAACGCAGATACTCTTATCTAAAAGAGAATATATCTGGTACACATAGAACATTGGTGCACATGGTATATATATTAAATCTTTACCACTCATCTTAGATATAACGTCTCTAGTTGTTTGGTATATTTTGCTAAAAACACCCTCCAACGTGGTGGTGTGTAGTGGTGGAAGATGATATTTGTAAATTGAATGATCAACTAGAGACGTTAGATTTAAAATGAGTGATGATGATTTAATATGTGTATTAATATTCCATGTGTATCATATATGCCCTATATCTAAAATCATCCGGATAGACAGTTCTCGAAATATTGACAACTAATTTCTTGTCGACTTTAATAGGATTAGAATTGTAATATTCTTTTCTTAAATAAAGTTAGGGCACTTAATATATAGAAAGATAAAGTTATGGCACTATCTTAATAAACATCGTTATACTATTATCAACATTATTTTATATTCATTATGTTCTATTATGCTTAGCTCGCTATAACGAACATGTTTAGAGCAACTCCAAAAGCTTATATAAAAATCCTAGCTAAATCTCAAGTTTACAGAGTACACTTCGCTAAACAAAGCTATCTACAAAGCATGGGTTCCAACAAACAATCTAAAGGAAACGCTAAACTTGGCTTTTTTGCATGTTTGACTTTTTCTTGGCTTTTTTGCATGTTTGAATTTTTCTAACCTGTAGACCGCTCTCAATGCTCTGAAGAATCGGATGCCGCATGTGCAATCTGATTTGAATAGTTCTGCATGTGCAATCTGATCTGCATGACGTTCTGGTGTGCCAATCCATGGGCCGGGACTTAGTGTGCGATGAAGTATTTGACTTCTCCAACCTGAAGAATCGGACGCCAGAAACCTTCAGATTTAGATGCGGCAACCTGCAACCTTAAATAAACACCTGCAGTGAACATTGGAGAGCACTCGACGCCTGCCAACTGAACTCAACATCAACGGTGAATAGTGGGTAGGACTTGATGCCCGCAACCTGAAGATTGTCACACTACTGTGACAGCCAGGTGGTGTACGGTGTTGTCGATAATCGGATGTCTTGAAGCTGAAAGCTGCCGCCGCGACTTCGACGTCTTGTACGGGACCACTTCGACGGTATGGAGTCAGATGATGTATTCAATCAGTTTGTAATGAACGACCTGATTGATCCGTCATCTTCGGATGATGAGAATGATCTGTTTTTTGATGCCGCGCACGTGATCGTTGATGATTTAGTTAATCATCCGGGACGAATTGGTTCTGTTGAGGGACATGCGGTAGTGCATCGTGACAGACTGTTACACCATACTCTTCTTTACAAAGACTATTTCTCAGATAATCCTACGTTCAATTCAAAGACTTTTAGACGGAGGTTCGCAATGATTTATATTTTTTCCTATTTCTTTTTACATCATTTCAGTATTGCTAATTTTTAATTGCATCGTGATATAGGTTTCGGATGAGGCGACCTGTATTTCTTCGCATAATGAATGATGTTGAGGAACATGACAACTATTTTGTGCAGAAGAGGAATGCTGCTAGTGTGCTAGGTCTATCTTCTCTTCAAAAGGTCGTTGCGGCTTTCCGTATGTTAGCTTATGGAGTTCCGGCTGACGCTTTGGACGAATACATTCGTATTGGTGAGAGTACCGCTCTGGAAGCTTTGCAAAAGTTTGTAGTAGCTGTTGTTGAGGTATTCGGACCAGAGTACATGAGATTGCCTAACGAACAGGATATAGCTAGGTTGCTTGCAATTGGAGCAAGCAGAGGATTTCCAGGTATGCTCGGATCCATAGATTGTATGCATTGGAGCTGGAAAAATTGTCCTACCGCATGGCACGGGATGTACAGGGGACATAAAAAGGAGCCCACAATTATACTCGAAGCAGTTGCATCTAAAGATCTATGGATATGGCATGCATTTTTTGGCATGCCTGGTTCACATAATGATATTAATGTGCTTCGTAGGTCTCCTATATTTGCAAGGCTTGCTGAGGGGGAAGGTCCACAAGTTAAGTACAACATCAATGGGCATGATTATTCAATGGGATATTATCTAGCAGATGGCATATATCCATCGTGGGCAACTTTTGTTAAGACCATTCCAGAGCCACAAGGTAATAAGAAAAAATATTTTGCAAAGGCACAAGAAGCCTGTCGAAAGGATGTTGAAAGGGCATTTGGGGTTCTACAATCTCGCTTTGCTATAGTTCGTGGGTCGGCTCGTTTGTGGGATGAAGACACACTCCATGATATTATGATGGCTTGCATCATACTGCATAATATGATTGTTGAAGACGAACGGGATGAGTACGGAGGAGAACTGTCACACCCGGTTTTAGAAGGCAAACTGAATGCAAACCATGTACGTGCCAGGATCGGTTATTCACGTACACAGCAGTTACATAACATGGACATCATCACACAGTGCTCAAAATAGTATTAAAAGGGGAAATAATAGTCGATTACATCATACGTCTGAGACGTCCATATAGTTCTTACAATAAATCAAAGTGCGGAAAAGAAACGTAGATAACACGGCCTTCACAGGCAGCCGACTGGGGGTTGCCGCTAACCCACGCCTAGAACTCGTCGTAGTCCTGGAACTCCTGGAAGTCTCCTTCCACAGCTTCATCTTCTCCTGAGCAGTGGTTGCAATGCTGACAACCTGGGGGGGGTTTGGTGTGTAGAGCAAGGGTGAGTACACATCAACATACTCAGCAAGTATCCTGTTTGGCTGTAGTGGACTAGCTTTATGTGGGGATAAGTCAAGCAGTTGCTTTTAGTTGGTCAGGTTATTACTTACTAGTAGAAAGCCAGGTTTTAACATTAACCCAAGTTATTAGCCCAATGTATCCTTTCCAAACGGAAAGAATACCACTTACCATTACCATAATCATAATCAGAACCATCAATCTCATTGCCACCTGTACCAAAGTATCTCTGATCAAGTATCACTAATCTCTGGAGCTCCCTTGGCCGCTCATAACCGCGAGCACGGCTGATATATCAGTTTCATAACACTCTGCAGAGGTTGTGCACTTTACCCACAAGCCGTGATTCCCTTTCTGCCCGGAGAGAGCGACTCCCCATTGACCACTACCTAGGTGGTCCAGCAGGGCATCACTACGTAGCCTTTACAAAGATTCCCCGAGGCTGTAGCCGCCCGTTAGGTTTCCTAAATGTACCGCACTCCTCCCCAAGGGACAAATCAACCTTGGCAGAGCGAGCCGCATACACCGAGCCCCATTGACGGCACAACGGCTAAGCGAACTACACCCCGGTTCCTCCAATTATTCAGCTAAGGGCGTCCCATTCCACCCTCATGGTTGCACTGTTTTCCCGGGCGGTCATCCATTGAACAGGTCCTTACGGAGAGGCACTCGAGAAACCGCTCGAGTCCCCTTAAATGCCACAAGTATGATCATAAATAAGAAGGGGAAAACAGCGTATCATAGATAATCACATCATGTTCATTGATTAGAGTTGAGCAATAGCATCAAACTAAGCAGTAATAATCCGACCCAAATAGGTAAACAAGGACATAGATAACAAAAGCTAGTCAATCCTTAGGTATAAATGTGTAATGCGGGAGGTGAATTAAAGAATGAATAGGACAGAGATAGGTCAAAGGACACTTGCCTCCACCAACCGACTGCTGCTCAGGGGCTTCTCCTGCGAATTCCTCGGGCTCTTCGACCGGATCGTTCTCTATGCGATTGCAAACATACATACATCCATCCACATATTTAATACAAAAGAACAGTACACCATACAAGGGAACAAATAAAGTGAATATGCCTCAAGTATGGCATTCGATATCGCATTGGTTATGATTAGAAAGAAACAGGAAAGGGTCTCGCAGGGGGTTAAATCTTATGTACTAATGATCAATTACAATTGGTTCTTAACAAAAGAATTCTGTTATATGCACTAATGGAAACCTAATCATTTTAAGTTGATCAACATTGCACGGGATAAACAATTAACTAAATGAATCAACTAGCGCAACGAAATTTTAAATTAAACTTCCTATGTCAATAGCATAAACAATGATTAGCCTACCTAAAATAAAGTAATTATGATCACAGAAAGTAAACTAAAATAAAATAAAAAAATAAAAAAAATAAAAAAAACAGAGGGGGGGGCGGTTGAACCGGCCCTAGGGCGGTTGAACCGGCCCTAGACGGGGCGGCCGAGCTGGGCGACCGGGGCGGCCGAACGCGGGGGAGGGCGGCTGAGCCGGCCGGTTGAACCGGCGGCCAGGGCGGCTGAACCGGCCCTGCGCAGGGGGCGCGGCCAGGGGCCAGGCGGGCGGGCCAGGCGCGGCCAGCGGCCGGCTGGGGCTGGCCGGGGCGCGGCTGGGCGCGGCTGGGGCCGGCCAGTGTAACACCCCTGGTGTTACTATAACTAAAACCTGAGCATGGCATCATGAGCATGGGCATTGCATATGTTTGACACACCTAGAGTGCATTCACTAGGCAAAAATTTCAAACAAGTTGTATTGTTTTACTGTTTTACAAATAGGACCCTGGTTTAAGGACTTAACCCTAAATAGTGGTTAAAGGGGTAAAACTTAACCTAAGTTGAGAAAAACTTTAGGGCTTGTGAGAAAAGTCATAAAATATCCCCAAACACTAAGTTGAATCACATTTATACCCCTGGAATACCAGAAACCCTAATTGGAACTCTGGAAAACCCTAAAACTAAACCCTGGGGGCTTATGTGCAAAATTAGCCCACTTTTGGGCTAAAGTGCAAAAACCAAGCCAAATAAGTATTTTAAGTCCTTTGGTTCACAAACATGTGGACTTGAAAGCCAAACCCTAAGTTTTGGACCTAAATGCAAAATGGACCTCATTTGAGTTTACTCTAAGTCTGAAAAATTAGTAAATTGGCTCAACTTTGGGGCTTTGTATCTTTCTGGATATAGAGTTTTTGCCCTAGGTCACCACATCAAAGTTGAAGACCAATAATAGGAGAACAACTTTGCTAAAGGGTGCAAGCATAGTTGTTATGAGAAATTTAGAGAAAAACCTAGTCCAAAACGGGCTGTCAGACTGTTTGAAGCTGAATTTCAGAGTTGCAGTGCTATGAGGTGAACTTTGAGCTCGATTTTGATTTGGATCCTGTGCTCAAATGTGTTCAAGTCCTATAGTTGGATTGTAGCTGGTTTGTAGCTCTAAAACTTTACTACAGAGAGTTGGCTTAGCTTTTACACAAAAATTTGAGAAAAATGGACTCTAAGTTGGACTGTCAGTCACTCTGAACCGGTATTCCCATGGTACAGTAGACCGAGCGGATCAGGCTGCCAGCGCGGCGGGCTCGTCGCTAGTAAGTCGTCGCCGGTGGTCGATCCGTTGCTGTGATTCGTGCGGACAGTGTGGATAGCGCTTGGAGCTCACCGCCGGGGATAAACTTCAGCCATTAAACAACTCCGGCCACCGTACCATCGTTACCGCGACGGATGTGGATTACCTCGCCGGTGACCGCCGCTTCCCGGCCTTATGCCGCGTGTCCAAGCCTTTCCACCGTGTCGCCATGACTCCCTCTACCTGTCCCATCATCGCCGGGGAGCTTGCCACGGCAGTAGCCACGAATTCACCGCACCTGCGTTCTTCCCTATCTCCGGCCGCCGCTCATCTTCATCCAAATTGAGCACCACCGCCCGCGAACACTATAAATTGAGCCCCTGGGCAGCTGCGCTAAGCCATCCCGAAGCTATAGCACCCGCTCCCACCCTCAATCCTCCACCAGCACGCGCGAATTTCTAATTCCCCCCAAATCCAGTCTCTGCTACCGTGAAAACAACCGTACGGCGGCCAGCACAATCCCGGTCAGTTCATCTCCTATGCCTTCTCGTTTGAATGCTTCCACAACCCTGTGATGCTCACCGACCCACCCAATTGAATTATACTGCCACCAATCTTTGGGAACGCGTTGTTCTTTGGATCACCCGCACTGTCACCGTGGCCGGGACGTTGTAGTGCGCCATTGGTGAAATTGATTTAGGGGAAGTGTTCGGTAGGAGTTTAATTGTGTCCCTGTCGCACGGGAGCTCCAGCCATGGCGTTGGTCGGCCGGAATTGGCTCGCTGGGGTGCGGCGAGGGCTGTTCCTCGTCGTGGACCTCCCTCTGGGAAGGATTAGAAACCCGAGGGCGTTTCTGTAGTTTGTCAGCGACACAGCGTAACAGTGAAGAAGCTCGTTTTCCAATTAGCCAAACCCCGAGGGCTTTTCTGCAAAGCCGCCAGTGCGCGCGCGCGGGCGCGAGCGCTTTCCCTCTGGACCTGGGCTGCTGGGCTGAATCCGGCCCAGTCCTGTTTAACCCTTTTCCTTTTCTTTTTCAGAAAAACTTTAGAAATATGTAGAAAAATGTAGAAAAATGCTAAAATTATGAGACCAATTTTCCTAAGCTTGTTATTTTCCATAGTATTTAATAAAAATAGTTTTATGATTTTTAGATTAAATAGGGAATGTTAGGGTATTTAAAATAGCCTAAACCAATGGTTCTGGATTTTTAGAAAATAAATAATAAGTCCAAAATTCCCCAAACTTTTTATGTGAGCTTTTCACATTATTTAGAAGCCATGGGTAGAGTTTGGCTTGATTTGGACCTTGTTTGATCACCAAACCCCAAAACACCCCCCCTGCCCTATGAACTCCTTTACCGACTCCGGAAACCCTAAGTTCCCGGAACTCCGTGAAGGAAAGTTGTATTCAAGACATAAATAATAAGTTTATGTTACCTTTGCATCCTCATGAGCATTCCATGACATCCATTCTTATGCATGTATATGATTATATTAGAGCAAGAAGAAGAAGAAGAAGTTTTTAAAGAAGGGATACCACCCACCTCTGATCCTCAAGCGGATAACTGCTTTTATTTTGATATCTGTGGATCCGAGCAAGACACCTCTGATAACAAAGGCAAGCCCCGGTGCATTTGCCACCTTCCTTGATGTTTTTAAAATCTTTCTCACTTGATTGATGCATTAGGTGATAGGAGTTGATTGATTAAACAATTCCTGCATTACCTTCCTTGATCTTGATTACCCTCCTTGAAATCCTGTTTTTACAAAAAGGTTTTATTATGCTTAGTATTGCTTTAGAAAAACAAAAGGATTTGTTTTACAAAAGATGTTTGGCAAAGTGGGAGGGATGTTTTCAAAAATAAAACTTGATGGTGAATCTGTCAAAGGCCTTGATGGATTCAACATCCGGAAAAGATGTACCTCTGCCAGGTACCAGACTTTGGGTTTTAAAGGATTAAGCTGAGACCGGGCGGGTGACTTGCACGAGAAGAGAGTCTCGGTGTAGTGTCTCCGTCTGAGTCGATTAAGGACCTTGTCGATGTAGGCCTGCTGACCGAGGACCCTTTAACTGGTCACATGCCTCGTCATGGGTAAGCCTTGCCTCGGGCAGACTAAGGCCGGAATAAGATAACACGAAATGGGAGTGGAGCGGTGGCGAGAGTAGCGTGTACCCTCCGTGGCAAGAGGCTGGACGGTGGTGTATCTGTGCTCTCGGTTTGCGTGAACCTGATCCGGTCTTAAGAACCCCGGTGGCGGGTTGACATATGCAAGGGTTAAGTGCTACATATGTCGTGTGATTGGAGATCCTCAGCTGAGTATAATCGATTCGGATCGCCGTACCTCCGCGGTTATGGAGACTTGGCCACTGACTTACACGTAGCATTCCACTAAAGATGATGGGTTTTTGTTAAAGAAATTGGCTAGTGCAGGACCAGTGATTGAACTAGGGTAGAAAGAACTCTAGTGCAGGTAATTTTACCTAACTTGACAAATAAAATTGGATTTTTAAGGATCCGCTTTAGTAAGCATCTTTGCAAAACAGAGTCTTTGACTATTGGAAACCTTACCTTGACTCCCATATAACCAGCATACCCTTGAGAGTCTTTTCCTTAGTCGGGTAAGACTTGCTGAGTAATTCCATACTCAGGGTTTATCCCTTTATTGTTTTTAGGTGGTGAAGTAGCAGACTTTTGCTGCTTCTGTGCTAAGGTGGTTCCCAAGGGAGAAAACCAAGACTGAAGTGCGGGAGGACTCGGTCCTCCATCTAGAATCTTTTGTTCATAGTCTTTCGGGAGAAGTTTGTGTCTCCCTGGTTTGTATAATTATTACTTTTATGCACTCACTGTTAGAACTGGTCTGTAATATATTAACTTGAGCTTACTTTTGGAAATAAATGTAATTTTATGTAATTCGCTTCCGCATATCTTTATCTCCGATGATCTGTAATGTCTGCAAGACGGGTGAAACGTTCCTGGTGAGGTAAGGAAAGATACCGAGCTTGCCAAGTAACTTAGGAACATCTACAGGGTGTCTGATGTCTGTTAGACAAGGACAACTGTAGGTGGGCCTGATTACTTGGGAGGTTTCGTCACAGCTGGTATCGGAGCGTAGCCCTTCTTTGCAGATATTAAGGCATCTTCAAAAAGATTTTCAAAAGTCTTACCTAAAGATTCTTTTCTCTTCTTACCTAAGTATTCTGAAGAGTTTATCTTAAAGACCAGATAGGAAGAGTGCAATGTATAGAAGGTTGAATCAACCAAGGTTGATTCTGTACTTACTCATGCATCATGCTAAGAATTATACTAATAAATTTCCCCTTTAGAAAATGTCGCCGCGCACAAGAAAGACCGCACGTAAGTCGACTGGACCACTTGGAGTGCCTCGACATCAACTTGCTCCGCGAGATGTAGATAGTAGTAGCGGGAGCAATGATCCTATAGGGGATCTGGAAGCAGAAGTAAGCAGGCTCCAATTGGAACTCCGCCGCAGGACAGCTATATGGATTGGAGATGGTGACCGTATAAATGAATTACGAAGAGACGTTCGCCATCTACAAGACCAGCTGGCCGATCGGGATTTGGCACTCGATTGGGCTGTTCAATCTCGTTCATTGGCATGGGCCAAGGAGGCAAGGGCTCAGGCCCGAGTCAAAGAACTCAGCTCAGCGGTCGACAACCTGCAGGTTTACTGCAACACATTGCATGAAGAAGTCCATGTGCTCTACTCGCAACTACACCCTAGTGAGCCTACACCCCCTGCTGAGGCGGAAGCCGGACCTTCTCACGTCGCGGGACGCGCGTTGGGAGGGGAATTAGACCTGTATGAACCCCCTCCTTCTTTGAGGTTGGTTGATGTCTGGACTCCCACACCTGATGATGAAGCCGCCAAAAGCAATGGAAAACAGGACTAGTGGTGTAATAAGAGTAGAGTAGTGTATTGTAGGGTGTACTGTTATATTAGAGTAGTGTATTGTAGGGTGTACGGTTGTATAATAGGTTAAACTTTTGTAAAATGGGTAATGTATCCTATTGTGTAATGTCGAGTCTGTACCATTACTCTTTACAGTAATGTAAAACGGAAGGTTTTCTTTGGCACATTATGTTTATTCAAATGTTTTTGCCTCAGATGCCGACCCGGACTCGCGGACAGGATGCAGCTGGAACATCCGGGGGTCGGGATGCTACCCCGAATCCACCTCCCGTTCCACCCACGCTTGCCGAGGCAATCGCTGCCTTGGTAAATGCTACAGCCGACAATACCCGCTTCCTGAGGGAGATGGCGGGTCAGCAACAGCTTCAGCAACAAGCAGGAAGAGGATTTCAACAGGGTCCCCGTGAGACCACTTATCTGGATTTCTCCGAGACTCGTCCGCCTCTCTTCGTCAAAGCAGAAGATCCGCTCGAAGCCGACGAATGGATAAGGGTCATTGAACAGAAATTTGGCCTACTACGTTGTTCAGAAACCCAGAAGCCGTTGTTTGCGGCACAGCAACTCCGAGGCCCTGCCAGCACTTGGTGGGGGAACTTCGTGGCCATCCAACTGGACAACCATCAAATTACATGGAATGAGTTCAAAGCAGCATTCCGCGAGCATTATATTCCTGAGGGAGTGCTGCACATGAAGCAAGAAGAGTTCATGAAATTGAAGCAAGGGGGAGATACTGTTAACCAGTATCTCAACAAATTCAATCACCTGTCACAATATGCAATTGATCAGGTGAACACAGACTTGAAGAAAAGGAATTGTTTTATGAGAGGTCTGAACGACCGGATGCAGCGGAAAATGGCTGCATGTATTGATCTTACTTATGGAAAGGCTGTCAGCACAGCCTTATCTGTGGAGGCCAAATATGCAAATACTGGGAAAAGTAAGGGATTCAGTGGTGATCGGCCTAATCAGGGCCCGGTAAAGAGGCAACGGTTTATTCTCCGGCCCTCTAACCAGAACCGTTCAAGTGCACCATCTTTCCCTTTCAAGCAGCCTATAATTATTCGTCCCAACAAAGCCCCTACTGCCTCAAGTCAGCCGGGTGCCCCAGGCACTCGATTCCCTGCACTGCCAAGTTCTTCAACTGGATGTTTTAACTGTGGCAAATCTGGGCACTTTATTAAAGATTGCCCCTATCCTCGGCAAAATCAGGCCAATAATCAGCAAGGATCGGGAAATTCAGCTCCAGGCAAGGGAAGTACTTCGAGCAAGAATACCAAAAAAACGGGGCGAGTATATTATACGCAAGTGGCTACCACACCGGAGGGAGAGCCGGTGATGATGGGTACGTTCCCTGTGGCCAGTTACCCTGCAATCATTCTTTTTGATTCTGGTGCTTCGCATACCTTCATTAGCAAGACATTTGTGGAGCAACATCATATTGCATGTCATGAATCAAAAGAGGGATTTAAAATTCATTCACCTGGGGGACACATTTTTACTAGAGAAGTGGCCTATGAAGTGCCAGTAACTATGGCCGGACGGAACTTTCCTGCTAACATGATTGTTCTAAGAGGCCAGGATATAGATGTAATTTTGGGGATGAATTGGTTAACTCAACACAAGGCAATTCTCAATACTGAACTCAGAACCGTCAGGTTGAGTTATAATCAAGAAGAAATTCTCTTATCTCTCCCCAAAACCAATCCAGCCAAAGCTTCTGGTAGAATATTTGAAGCCATTGTACCAGAAATCAAGACCATTCCGGTAGTATGTGAGTTTCCAGATGTATTTCCGGAAGATTTGCCTGGACTACCCCCTGAAAGAGATGTAGAATTCGTAATTGAGCTAAAGCCCGGTACGGCTCCCATCTCCCGAAGATCGTACCGTATGCCCCCTAATGAATTAGCAGAATTGAAGATTCAATTACAAGATCTGCTGAATAAAGGATTTATCCGGCCAAGCTCGTCCCCGTGGGGTTGTCCCGCCATCTTTGTGAAGAAGAAGGATCAAACCTTGCGAATGTGTGTGGACTATCGGCCCCTGAATGAGGTCACCATCAAAAATAAGTACCCTCTTCCAAGGATCGACATTTTATTTGATCAACTGACTGGGGCGAGGGTGTTTTCCAAAATTGATCTCAGGTCAGGCTATCATCAAATCCGTATTCGACCCGAGGATATACCGAAGACCGCATTTACTACGCGGTATGGATTGTTTGAGTATCTAGTAATGTCTTTCGGGCTCACAAATGCTCCTGCCCACTTCACCTATTTGATGAACTCGGTGTTCATGCCCGAGTTAGACAAGTTCGTGGTGGTCTTCATCGACGATATTTTGATATATTCTAAAAATGAAGAGGAGCATGCTCAGCACTTACGGATTGTATTGACGCGCCTGAGGGAACATCAGCTGTATGCCAAGTTCAGCAAGTGCGCGTTCTGGCTGGAGGAAATTCAATTTCTGGGGCACGTGTTATCAGCCAAAGGAATTGCGGTAGATCCTAGCAAGGTCAAGGATATTCTAGAATGGAAACCTCCAACGACTGTTCACCAAGTCCGGAGTTTTCTTGGACTCGCAGGATATTATCGCAGATTCATACCTGATTTTTCTAAGCTTGTGAAGCCAATCACAAGTTTATTGAAGAATGATACTAAGTTCAATTGGACTTCTAAATGTAATGAAGCCTTTGAGGAATTGAAGACATTATTGACCACTGCTCCGGTATTGGCTCAACCGGACATCACTAAGCCTTTTGATGTATACTGTGATGCGTCAGGCAGTGGACTCGGCTGTGTGCTGATGCAAGAAGGCCGAGTAATTGCGTATGCTTCAAGGCAGTTACGCCGACATGAAGAGCACTATCCAACACATGATTTAGAGCTAGCTGCTGTGGTTCATGCCCTGAAAATATGGCGTCACTATCTGCTGGGAAACATCTGCCACATATATACAGATCATAAGAGTTTGAAGTATATATTTACCCAGTCAGAGTTAAACATGAGGCAAAGACGATGGCTTGAGCTCATTAAAGATTATGAACTGGAAATCCATTATCACCCAGGCAAGGCCAATGTGGTGGCAGATGCATTGAGTCGCAAGACTTCCTGCCACTGTCTTATGGTAAAGACCTCCGAAAACACTTTATGTCAAGAAATGGAGAAGTTAAACCTGGGGATAATCCAGCATGGGACTCTGAATCAACTAAAGCTGGAGTCAACCATTTTGCAAAGGATAATTGATGCTCAAAAGGATAATCTGGGCATGAAGCACATACGAGAGAAGATCAGGGCTGGAACAGCCCAATGTTTCAAGGAAGATGATCAAGGTGTGTTATGGTTTAACAACCGCATAGTGGTGCCGAAGAGTGAAGAGCTCCGCCAGCAAATATTAGATGAGGCGCATCTTAGTCGCTATTCTATTCATCCAGGAAGCACTAAGATGTATCACGACCTAAAACAGCACTACTGGTGGACGAAGATGAAGATTGAAATTGCACGCTATGTGGCTAAGTGTGACACTTGCAGGCGTGTCAAAGCCATACACATGAAAACTGCTGGTCCATTGCAATCTTTGCCAACCCCAACATGGAAATGGGAAGACATCAGCATGGACTTCATTGTGGGATTGCCCAGGACCGCAAAAGGGTACGACTCTATCTGGGTGATTGTTGATCGACTTACAAAGGTTGCTCATTTTCTGCCGGTCAAGACAAATTCCCCAGTTACTGTCTACGCCCAATTGTACATTGCTCGTATTCTTAGTCTGCATGGTGTCCCAAAGACCATAGTGTCGGATCGTGGACCTCAATTTGTAGCCAAGTTTTGGGAAGCACTTCACAAATCTTTGGGTACTAAGTTACTCCACAGTTCGGCCTACCATCCCCAAACCAGTGGACAGACTGAGAGAGTGAACCAAATACTTGAAGATATGTTACGGGCATGTGTCCTGGATTTCTCGCAGAAATGGGATGAATGTTTACCTTTGGCGGAGTTTTCATATAATAACAGTTATCAGGAAAGCATCAAGATGGCACCTTTTGAAGCTTTGTATGGGCGACGGTGTCGAACTCCGCTAAATTGGTCTGAACCTGGTGAAAGATATTTCTTTAGACCTGATATGGTAAAAGAAACCGAAGAAAAGGTTCAGAAAATAGTTCATAATATGAAGAAGGCACAGGCTCGTCAGAAAAGTTATGCAGACAAACGGCGAATGCCCTTATACTTCTTGGAAGGAGATTACGTCTACTTAAAGGTTTCACCAATGAAAGGCGTATCGCGTTTTGGGATTAAAGGAAAACTTGCACCCAGGTACATTGGTCCATTCCTGGTACTTGAGCAATGTGGACCAGTGGCATACCGACTTCAGCTCCCCGAAACATTGTCTGCCGTGCATAACGTGTTCCACGTGTCACAATTGAAGAAGTGTCTTCGGGTCCCCGATCGAACCGTTGAAGTGACTGATGTTGTCCTGGAACCAGATTTAACATACTCGGAACATCCCATTCGAGTTCTGGATCAAAAGGACAGGGTTACCCGGAGAAAGACTCTCAAGTTTTATAAAATACAGTGGAACCAGCATTCGGAAGATGAGGCTACATGGGAAACCCAAGACTTCTTAGATAAGAATTTCCCAGGCTTTCTAGCCTCTTGTAAATTGTAAAGTTTGTATAGCTGTGTAATAAAGGAATGAACCCCCACACCACCCCTGCCTTGTACCAGAAATCAGGAAATAAAAACATGACACATTTCCTTTTCCATTACTCACCCTAGGACTTTAAATCTCGGGACGAGATTCTTTTATGGGGGGAAGGATGTAACACCCCTGGTGTTACTATAACTAAAACCTGAGCATGGCATCATGAGCATGGGCATTGCATATGTTTGACACACCTAGAGTGCATTCACTAGGCAAAAATTTCAAACAAGTTGTATTGTTTTACTGTTTTACAAATAGGACCCTGGTTTAAGGACTTAACCCTAAATAGTGGTTAAAGGGGTAAAACTTAACCTAAGTTGAGAAAAACTTTAGGGCTTGTGAGAAAAGTCATAAAATATCCCCAAACACTAAGTTGAATCACATTTATACCCCTGGAATACCAGAAACCCTAATTGGAACTCTGGAAAACCCTAAAACTAAACCCTGGGGGCTTATGTGCAAAATTAGCCCACTTTTGGGCTAAAGTGCAAAAACCAAGCCAAATAAGTATTTTAAGTCCTTTGGTTCACAAACATGTGGACTTGAAAGCCAAACCCTAAGTTTTGGACCTAAATGCAAAATGGACCTCATTTGAGTTTACTCTAAGTCTGAAAAATTAGTAAATTGGCTCAACTTTGGGGCTTTGTATCTTTCTGGATATAGAGTTTTTGCCCTAGGTCACCACATCAAAGTTGAAGACCAATAATAGGAGAACAACTTTGCTAAAGGGTGCAAGCATAGTTGTTATGAGAAATTTAGAGAAAAACCCAGTCCAAAACGGGCTGTCAGACTGTTTGAAGCTGAATTTCAGAGTTGCGGTGCTATGAGGTGAACTTTGAGCTCGATTTTGATTTGGATCCTGTGCTCAAATGTGTTCAAGTCCTATAGTTGGATTGTAGCTGGTTTGTAGCTCTAAAACTTTACTACAGAGAGTTGGCTTAGCTTTTACACAAAAATTTGAGAAAAATGGACTCTAAGTTGGACTGTCAGTCACTCTGAACCGGTATTCCCATGGTACAGTAGACCGAGCGGATCAGGCTGCCAGCGCGGCGGGCTCGTCGCTGGTAAGTCGTCGCCGGTGGTCGATCCGTTGCTGTGATTCGTGCGGACAGTGTGGATAGCGCTTGGAGCTCACCGCCGGGGATAAACTTCAGCCATTAAACAACTCCGGCCACCGTACCATCGTTACCGCGACGGATGTGGATTACCTCGCCGGTGACCGCCGCTTCCCGGCCTTATGCCGCGTGTCCAAGCCTTTCCACCGCGTCGCCATGACTCCCTCTACCTGTCCCATCATCGCCGGGGAGCTTGCCACGGCAGTAGCCACGAATTCACCGCACCTGCGTTCTTCCCTATCTCCGGCCGCCGCTCATCTTCATCCAAATTGAGCACCACCGCCCGCGAACACTATAAATTGAGCCCCTGGGCAGCTGCGCTAAGCCATCCCGAAGCTATAGCACCCGCTCCCACCCTCAATCCTCCACCAGCACGCGCGAATTTCTAATTCCCCCCAAATCCAGTCTCCGCTACCGTGAAAACAACCGTACGGCGGCCAGCACAATCCCGGTCAGTTCATCTCCTATGCCTTCTCGTTTGAATGCTTCCACAACCCCGTGATGCTCACCGACCCACCCAATTGAATTATACTGCCACCAATCTTTGGGAACGCGTTGTTCTTTGGATCACCCGCACTGTCACCGTGGCCGGGACGTTGTAGTGCGCCATTGGTGAAATTGATTTAGGGGAAGTGTTCGGTAGGAGTTTAATTGTGTCCCTGTCGCACGGGAGCTCCAGCCATGGCGTTGGTCGGCCGGAATTGGCTCGCTGGGGTGCGGCGAGGGCTGTTCCTCGTCGTGGACCTCCCTCTGGGAAGGATTAGAAACCCGAGGGCGTTTCTGTAGTTTGTCAGCGACACAGCGTAACAGTGAAGAAGCTCGTTTTCCAATTAGCCAAACCCCGAGGGCTTTTCTGCAAAGCCGCCAGTGCGCGCGCGCGGGCGCGAGCGCTTTCCCTCTGGACCTGGGCTGCTGGGCTGAATCCGGCCCAGTCCTGTTTAACCCTTTTCCTTTTCTTTTTCAGAAAAACTTTAGAAATATGTAGAAAAATGTAGAAAAATGCTAAAATTATGAGACCAATTTTCCTAGGCTTGTTATTTTCCATAGTATTTAATAAAAATAGTTTTATGATTTTTAGATTAAATAGGGAATGTTAGGGTATTTAAAATAGCCTAAACCAATGGTTCTGGATTTTTAGAAAATAAATAATAAGTCCAAAATTCCCCAAACTTTTTATGTGAGCTTTTCACATTATTTAGAAGCCATGGGTAGAGTTTGGCTTGATTTGGACCTTGTTTGATCACCAAACCCCAAAACACCCCCCTGCCCTATGAACTCCTTTACCGACTCCGGAAACCCTAAGTTCCCGGAACTCCGTGAAGGAAAGTTGTATTCAAGACATAAATAATAAGTTTATGTTACCTTTGCATCCTCATGAGCATTCCATGACATCCATTCTTATGCATGTATATGATTATATTAGAGCAAGAAGAAGAAGAAGAAGAAGTTTTTGAAGAAGGGATACCACCCACCTCTGATCCTCAAGCGGATAACTGCTTTTATTTTGATATCTGTGGATCCGAGCAAGA
This sequence comes from Zea luxurians, assembly GCA_029449295.1. Taxonomy (NCBI): domain Eukaryota; kingdom Viridiplantae; phylum Streptophyta; class Magnoliopsida; order Poales; family Poaceae; genus Zea; species Zea luxurians. The sequence goes on from JAOPSE010000003.1 coordinate 21,847,670, forward strand.
CACCTCTGATAACAAAGGCAAGCCCCAGTGCATTTGCCACCTTCCTTGATGTTTTTAAAATCTTTCTCACTTGATTGATGCATTAGGTGATAGGAGTTGATTGATTAAACAATTCCTGCATTACCTTCCTTGATCTTGATTACCCTCCTTGAAATCCTGTTTTTACAAAAAGGTTTTATTATGCTTAGTATTGCTTTAGAAAAACAAAAGGATTTGTTTTACAAAAGATGTTTGGCAAAGTGGAAGGGATGTTTTCAAAAATAAAACTTGATGGTGAATCTGTCAAAGGCCTTGATGGATTCAACATCCGAAAAAGATGTACCTCTGCCAGGTACCAGACTTTGGGTTTTAAAGGATTAAGCTGAGACCGGGCGGGTGACTTGCACGAGAAGAGAGTCTCGGTGTAGTGTCTCCGTCTGAGTCGATTAAGGACCTTGTCGATGTAGGCCTGCTGACCGAGGACCCTTTAACTGGTCACATGCCTCGTCATGGGTAAGCCTTGCCTCGGGCAGACTAAGGCCGGAATAAGATAACACGAAATGGGAGTGGAGCGGTGGCGAGAGTAGCGTGTACCCTCCGTGGCAAGAGGCTGGACGGTGGTGTATCTGTGCTCTCGGTTTGCGTGAACCTGATCCGGTCTTAAGAACCCCGGTGGCGGGTTGACATATGCAAGGGTTAAGTGCTACATATGTCGTGTGATTGGAGATCCTCAGCTGAGTATAATCGATTCGGATCGCCGTACCTCCGCGGTTATGGAGACTTGGCCACTGACTTACACGTAGCATTCCACTAAAGATGATGGGTTTTTGTTAAAGAAATTGGCTAGTGCAGGACCAGTGATTGAACTAGGGTAGAAAGAACTCTAGTGCAGGTAATTTTACCTAACTTGACAAATAAAATTGGATTTTTAAGGATCCGCTTTAGTAAGCATCTTTGCAAAACAGAGTCTTTGACTATTGGAAACCTTACCTTGACTCCCATATAACCAGCATACCCTTGAGAGTCTTTTCCTTAGTCGGGTAAGACTTGCTGAGTAATTCCATACTCAGGGTTTATCCCTTTGTTGTTTTTAGGTGGTGAAGTAGCAGACTTTTGCTGCTTCTGTGCTAAGGTGGTTCCCAAGGGAGAAAACCAAGACTGAAGTGCGGGAGGACTCGGTCCTCCATCTAGAATCTTTTGTTCATAGTCTTTCGGGAGAAGTTTGTGTCTCCCTGGTTTGTATAATTATTACTTTTATGCACTCACTGTTAGAACTGGTCTGTAATATATTAACTTGAGCTTACTTTTGGAAATAAATGTAATTTTATGTAATTCGCTTCCGCATATCTTTATCTCCGATGATCTGTAATGTCTGCAAGACGGGTGAAACGTTCCTGGTGAGGTAAGGAAAGATACCGAGCTTGCCAAGTAACTTAGGAACATCTACAGGGTGTCTGATGTCTGTTAGACAAGGACAACTGTAAGTGGGCCTGATTACTTGGGAGGTTCCGTCACAGCCAGGGCGCGGCCAGGCGGCCGGAGGCGCGGCCAGGCGGCCGGGCGGGGCGGGGGGGGCGGCCGGCGCGGCCAGGGGCGGCCGGGCCTTGGCCGGGCAGGGAGGGGGAGAGGAGGGGAGAGGGGAGGGAGGAGAGGGAGGAGAGAGGGGGGGGGGCGGCTCACCGGCGTCGGGGAGCGACGGCGAGGGGCGGCAGGCGGCAGGGGGCGGCGGCGGCTTAGGGCAGGGGTAGGGGATGGCGGCTAGGGAGAGAGAGGGAAAATGAGAGGGAGAGGGAGAGGGTTTGGGGAAAAAAGGGGGATGGGGGGGGGGCGGCTGGGCCTCTTTGGGCCCAAGAGGGGGCGCCAGGGGCGGCTGGGCCGGCCGGGGTCGGCCCACGGCGCGGGAGAGAGAGAAAAAGAGGAGAGAGAAAGAGAGAGAAAAAGAAAGAAAAGATTTTCTCCTCATTTTCGAAATCCGATCTTTCTACATGAATGCATTTGCACTTTCAAAGCAATCAAAAGAAATGCAAGGTTCGGCATGGTGCATCAAACAACATAAAGTATTTTTAGAGTTTTTCTACACGGAAATTCCAAACTGAATCCCGCTAAACTTTTGGAAAAGGTCAAGGTTTAGCGAGGGAAAAAGAAAAGGAAAAGGTAACGCCCGAATTTTGGCGAGTAAAGAAAAGAAAAAATTCAACTGCAAAATTCGGGGCGTTACAAGAACAAGTTTACAACTTCGACGATATGGGACAATATCTTTGCAACTACGATGACATGGGACAAAGGGTGATAGTGTCGCACAATTCTTCACCTGAACTCGATGCATTCATTCAAAAATACAAAAATATCAAGAACAAGGAAACCCACTATCAGCTTAAGGCAGACCTGATCGAGCACTTGTGGCAAAACCATTCTGAGTTATATAAAATTGATTAATGTTGTAAGGAAAATGGACCCCGGGCTATTTGGCTAATTAAGTTTTGGTGTTTGATGAACAACACAATCCGTGAACTAATAAGTTTTCTAGTGTTTGTGTTTGTAGTTCACAGGATGCGAAGAGAATTGGACCAAGGCAATGAGGATGCAACACCTCAAAAGAAGACATAAAAAGATGCATAGGAGTCCAATACTCAAGAACAAAGAAGCCCGAAGAAATCAGCGAAGAAATCCAAGATGAGGGCTGTCAGCCAGCGCCTGGTGGTGCACCGGACATCGGTGTCCGGTGTGCACCGGACTGTCCGGTGAGGCACCGGACAGTCTGCGCAGAGAGGCCACGGACAGGCTGAGAGCACCTAGAGGGGGGGTGAATAGGTGATCCTGTGAAACTTTAAAACTTAAGCCACAAAAACTTGTTAAGTGTTAGTACAATAATCACCAAGTGGCTAGAGAGGAGTCTCAACAAAACACAATACCACAAGAGATCAAACACAGAGATGACACAGTGGTTTATCCCGTGGTTCGGCCAAGACCAACGCTTGCCTACTCCACGTTGTGGCGTCCCAACGGACGAGGGTTGCAATCAACCCCTCTCAAGCGGTCCAAAGACCCACTTGAATACCACGGTGTTTTGTTTTGCCTTTCACTATCCCGTTTGCAAGGAATCTCCACAAATTGGAGTCTCTTGCCCTTACAAGTATATGATCACAAAGAAGCACAGAGTAAGGGAGGGAAGCAACACACACAAATCCACAGCGAAACGCGCACACACACGGCCAAGAATCGAGCTCGAATGACTATCTCAAAGTTCTCACTAGAACGGAGCTCGAATCACTTAGAATCACAAACGAATGCGCAAAGACTGAGTGTGGATGATCAAGAATGCTCAAAGGTTGCTTGTATCTCCTCCATGCGCCTAGGGGCCCCTTTTATAGCCCCAAGGCAGCTAGGAGCCGTTGAGAGCAAATCTGGAAGGCTATCCTTGCCTTCTGTCGTCGGGTGCACCGGACAGTCCGGTGCACACCGGACACTGTCCGGTGCCCGATTTGTTTCCTTAAACAGCGAAGCTGACCGTTGCAGACCGTTGGCAGATCTGGAGCTGTTGGCGCACCGGACATGTCCGGTGCACACCGGACAGTCCGGTGCCGTCTTCTAGCCGTTGGCTCGGCCACGTGTCCCGCGCAGATTGCGCGGCCGACCGTTGGCCCGGCCGACCTGTTGGCTCACCGGACAGTCCGGTGCACACCGGACAGTCCGGTGAATTTTAGCCGTACGCCGTCGGCGAATTCCCGAGAGCGGCCAGTTCGCGCCGAGTCAGCCTGGCGCACCGGACACTGTCCGGTGCACACCGGACAGTCCGGTGCTCCAGACCGAGCTGAGTCTTGGCTGCACACAGCCAAGTCTTTTTCTCCTCTTTTCTTTTCTTCTTCTTTCTGTTTCTAACACTTAGACAAGTATATTAGTATACAAAACCAATGTACTAAGGCTTAGAAACATACCTTTATCCTTGATTTGTACTTTGTCCACCATTTTACAATTACGCACCTGTGTTGGGTACTAAATCACCAAAATACTTAGAAATGGCCCAAGGGCACATTTCCCTTTCAATCTCCCCCTTTTTGGTGATTTATGCCAACACAACATAAAGCAAGTTGAACAAGTACAAAAACACTTCAAATAAGAACTCAAATTATTTTTATTCATTTTTGACATATATGGATCACTCTATGCCACCACTTGGTTTGTTTTTGCAAATCAAACTCAAATCTCTATCCCTAAGTCAAACACACATGTTGAAGCATAAAGAGAGTCATTCCAAAAGATATTGATCAAAGATTTCAAAAAACTCCCCCTTTTTCCCATAATCAAAACTTCTCCCCACAAGAAGCCAACTTTTGACCATAATCAAAACTTCTCCCCACAAGAAGCCAACTTTTGATACGAGAGACAATAAAAGAGTTTTGACAAACCAAAAGCTCTATTCTACTATTTTCAAAATCTCTCAAGTGGTAGCTGATCCATTTATCGCTTTGGCCTTTATTTTCTCCCCCTTTGGCATCAAACACCAAAACGGGATCAATCTTGGCCTTTTAACCCCATTGCCTCACCAAAATCTTCAATGTAGAGCAAATGGCAATAAGAGTTCATGAGATGAACTTGGAATAGGTTACCCTCTCATCGGAGTGCAGTGGAAGTCTTTCATGATCCAAGTCCACCTTTTCCCTTTCAATTCTCCTTGGAGACTAAAACAAGCAAACTCAAACATATGGTTAGTCTCAAAGGGTCAAGTTGTAACACATCTCCCCCTAAAACTGTGCATCACTTTGCAACGGACTTGTGAGGTCCAGGGAGTGTTTGTACAACTTGAGCACCACAATAAGCAACAAAATGCAGAATTAACATGATCAAAGGCATAAACACATATATGCTACAATTCAATCCAAGTTCCGCGAATCTAAGACATTTAGCTCACTACGCAACTTGCAAAAGGTCTTCTCATCTAGAGGCTTGGTAAAGATATCGGCTAGCTGGTTCTCGGTGCTAACATGAAACACTTCGATATCTCCCTTTGCTGGTGGTCTCTCAGAAAGTGATGCCGGATGTCAATGTGCTTTGTGCGGCTGTGCTCAACAGGATTTTCCGCTATTCGGATAGCACTCTCATTATCACATAGGAGTGGGACTTTGCTCAGATTGTAGCCAAAGTCCCTGAGGGTTTGCCTCATCCAAAGTAGTTGCGCGCAACACTGTCCTGCGGCAACGTACTCGGCCTCAGCGGTGGATAGGGCAACGGAGGTTTGTTTCTTAGAGTTCCATGACACCAGGGACCTTCCTAAGAATTGGCACGTCCCCGATGTACTCTTCCTATCGACCTTACATCCAGCATAGTCGGAATCTGAGTACCCAATCAAGTCAAAGTTAGACCCCTTTGGATACCAGATCCCGAAGCAAGGCGTAGCGACTAAATATCTAAGAATTCGCTTCACCGCCACCAAGTGACACTCCTTCGGATCGGATTGAAATCTAGCACACATGCATACGCTAAGCATAATATCCGGTCTACTAGCACATAAATAAAGTAAAGACCCTATCATTGACCGGTATGCTTTTTGATCAATGGACTTACCTCCTTTGTTGAGGTCGGTGTGTCCGTCGGTTCCCATCGGAGTCTTTGCGGGCTTGGCGTCCTTCATCCCAAACCGCTTTAGCAGATCTTGCGTGTACTTCGTTTGGGAGATGAAGGTGCCGTCCTTGAGTTGCTTCACTTGGAACCCAAGGAAGTAGTTCAACTCGCCCATCATCGACATCTCGAATTTCTGCGTCATCACCCTGCTAAACTCTTCACAAGACTTTTGATTAGTAGAACCAAATATTATGTCATCGACATAAATTTGGCATACAAAAAGATCACCATCGCAAGTCTTAGTAAAAAGAGTTGGATCGGCTTTCCCAACCTTGAAGGCATTAGCAATTAAGAAATCTCTAAGGCATTCATACCATGCTCTTGGGGCTTGTTTAAGTCCATAGAGCGCCTTAGAGAGCTTACACACGTGGTCGGGGTACCGCTCATCCTCGAAGCCAGGGGGTTGCTCCACGTACACCTCCTCCTTTATTGGCCCGTTGAGGAAAGCGCTCTTCACATCCATTTGGTACAACCTGAAAGAATGGTGAGCGGCATATGCTAGCAAGATACGAATGGACTCTAGCCTAGCCACAGGAGCAAAAGTCTCCTCAAAGTCCAAACCTGCGACTTGGGCATAACCTTTTGCCACAAGTTGAGCCTTGTTCCTTGTCACCACTCCGTGCTCGTCTTGTTTGTTGCGGAACACCCACTTGGTTCCCACAACATTTTGCTTGGGACGAGGCACCAGCGTCCAAACTTCATTGCGCTTGAAGTTGTTAAGTTCCTCCTGCATGGCCAACACCCAATCCGGATCTAGCAAGGCCTCCTCTACCCTGAAAGGCTCAATAGAAGAGACAAAAGAGTAATGTTCACAAAAATTAACTAGTCGTGACCGAGTAGTTACTCCCTTGCTAATGTCACCCAGAATTTGGTCGACGGGATGATCCCTTTGAATCATCGCTCGAACTTGGGTTGGAGGTGCCGGTTGCGCTTCTTCCTCCATCACATGATCATCTTGTGCTCCCCCTTGATCACATGCCTCCTTTTGATGAACCTGTTCATCGTCTTGAGTTGGGGGATGCACCGTTGTTGAGGAAGAAGGTTGATCTCGTTCATCTTGTTCCTGTGGCCGAACGTCTCCAATCGCCATGGTTCGTATAGCGGCCGTCGGAACATCTTCTTCATCTACATCATCACAATCAACAACTTGCTCTCTTGGAGAGCCATTAGTTTCATCAAATACAACGTCGCTAGAGACTTCAACCAAACCCGATGATTTGTTAAAGACCCTATACGCCTTTGTATTTGAATCATAACCTAATAAAAACCCTTCTACAGCTTTGGGAGCAAACTTAGAATTTCTTCCCTTCTTCACTAGAATGTAACATTTGCTCCCAAATACACGAAAGTACGATACATTGGGTTTGTTACCGGTTAGTAGCTCATACGACGTCTTCTTGAGGAGGCGGTGAAGGTAGACCCTGTTGATGGCGTGGCAAGCCGTGTTCACAGCTTCCGACCAAAAGCACTCGGGGGTCTTGAACTCTCCAAGCATCGTCCTCGCCATGTCTATGAGCGTCCTGTTCTTCCTCTCTACCACACCATTTTGCTGTGGTGTGTAGGGAGCGGAGAACTCGTGCTTGATCCCTTCCTCCTCAAAGAACTCCTCCACTTGAAGGTTCTTGAACTCGGACCCGTTGTCGCTCCTTATCTTTTTCACCTTGAGCTCAAACTCATTTTGAGCTCTCCTGAGGAAGCGCTTGAGGGTCCCTTGGGTTTCAGACTTATCCTGCAAAAAGAACACCCAAGTGAAGCGGGAAAAGTCATCAACAATAACTAAACCATACTTACTTCCTCCTATGCTTAGATAGGCGACGGGTCCGAAGAGGTCCATATGCAGCAGCTCCAGAGGTCTTGACGTGGTCATCACATTCTTGCTGTGATGTGCTCCTCCCACTTGTTTACCTGCTTGACAAGCTGCACAAGGTCTATCTTTTTCGAAATAAACATTGGTTAGACCTATCACGTGTTCTCCCTTTAGAAGCTTGTGGAGGTTCTTCATCCCCACATGTGCTAAGCGGCGATGCCACAGCCAGCCCATGCAAGTCTTAGCCATTAAGCATGCATCTACACCGGCCTCTTCTTTTGCAAAATCAACTAAGTAAAGCTTGCCGTCTAGTACACCCTTAAAGGCTAGTGAACCATCACTTCTTCTAATGACAGACACATCTACATTTGTAAACAAACAGTTGTATCCCATATTGCATAATTGGCTAACAGATAGCAAATTGTAACCAAGAGACTCAACTAAAAACACATTTGATATTGAGTGCTCATTAGAAATTGCAATTTTACCTAACCCTTTTACCTTGCCTTGATTCCCATCACCGAATATAATTGAATCTTGGGAATCCTTATTTTTGACGTAGGAGGTGAACATCTTCTTCTCCCCCGTCATATGGTTTGTGCATCCGCTGTCGATAATCCAGCTTGAACCCCCGGATGCATAAACCTGCAAGGCAAATTTAGGCTTGGGTCTTAGGTACCCAACTCATGTTGGGTCCTACAAGGTTAGCACATATATCCTTAGGGACCCAAATGCAAGTTTTATCTCCCTTGCATCTTGCCCCTAACTTCCTAGCAATTACCTTCTTACCCTTTCTACAAATAGCAAAGGGAGCATTGCAAGCATAATAAATGGTAGAAGGTTTGTTCACAACTTTTCTAGGAACATGAGCAAAATTTCTCCTAGGCATATGCACAACATTTCTCCTACACATATCTCTATCATGCTTATAGGAAGAACTAGAAGCAAACATGGCATGAGAATCATAAACATGTGAATCAAAATCATTATAGGTATTTCTAGCATGTCTCCTATCATTATACATAAAAGCATGGTTCTTTTTAGCGCTACTGACCATAGGGGCCTTCCCTTTCTCCTTGGCGGGAATGGGAGTCTTATGGCTTGTTAAGTTCTTGGCCTCTCTCTTGAAGCCAAGACCATCCTTAATTGAGGGGTGTCTACCAATCGTGTAGGCATCCCTTGCAAATTTTATTTTATCAACTTCACTCTTGCTAGTCTTAAGTTGGGCATTAAGACTAGCCACTTCATCATTTAGTTTTGAAATTGAAACTAAGTGTTCACTACAAACATTAACATCAAAATCCTTACACCTAGTGCAAATTGTAACATTTTCAACGCAAGAGTTACTTGCTACTTCTAGTTTAGCAGTTAAAACATTAATTTCACCTTTTAAAGAAGAAATGGTTTCATTACAAGTAGAAAGTTCATAAGAAAGCATTTCATTTCTTTTAACTTCTAAAGCATATGATTTTTGTGCCTCCACAAATTTATCATGTTCATCATACAACAAATCCTCTTGCTTTTCTAAAAGCCTATCCTTTTCATTCAAGGCATCAATCAATTCATTGATTTTATCAATTTTATTTCTATCCAATCCCTTGAACAAGCTAGAGTAATCTATTTCCTCGTCGCTAGAATCATCCTCACTTGAAGAAGCATACGTAGAGTCTCGAGTACATACCTTCTTCTCCCTTGCCATAAGGCATGTGAGACGCTCGTTGGGGAAGAGGGAAGACTTGTTGAAGGCGGTGGCAGCGAGTCCTTCATTGTCGGAGTCGGAGGAGGAGCAATCCGAATCCCACTCCTTTCCTAGATGTGCCTCGCCCTTTGCCTTCTTGTATGTCTTCTTCTTCTCCCTCTTGTTCCCCTTTTCCTGGTCACTTTCATTATCGGGACAGTTAGCAATGAAATGACCAATCTTACCACATTTGAAGCACGAGCGCTTCTCCTTTGTCTTGGTCTTGCTTGGCTGTCCCTTGCGACCCTTAAGCGCCGTCTTGAAGCGCTTAATGATGAGGGCCATCTCCTCATTATTTAGCCCGGCCGCCTCAACTTGCGCCACCTTGCTCGGTAGTGCCTCCTTGCTCCTTGTTGCCTTGAGAGCAAGTGGTTGCGGCTCGTTGATCGGTCCATTCAAGGCGTCGTCCACATACCTCGCCTCCTTGATCATCATTCGCCCGCTAACGAATTTCCCAAGAACTTCTTCGGGCGACATCTTAGTGTACCTGGGATTTTCACGTATATTGTTCACCAAATGAGGATCAAGAACGGTAAATGACCTTAGTATTAGGCGGACGACGTCGTGGTCCGTCCATCGCGTGCTCCCGTAGCTCCTTATCTTGTTGATAAGGGTCTTGAGCCGATTGTATGTTTGCGTCGGCTCCTCGCCCCTTATCATTGCGAACCGTCCAAGCTCTCCCTCCACCAACTCCATCTTGGTGAGCAAGGTGACGTCGTTCCCCTCATGAGAAATCTTGAGGGTGTCCCAGATCTGCTTGGCGTTATCCAATCCGCTTACTTTATGGTATTCATCCCTGCACAAAGAAGCTAGAAGAACAGTAGTAGCTTGTGCATTCTTATGAATTTGTTCATTAATGAACATGGGACTATCCGAGCTATCAAAGTGCATTCCACTCTCTACAATCTCCCATATACTAGGATGGAGAGAGAATAGGTGACTACGCATTTTGTGGCTCCAAAATCTGTAGTCCTCTCCATCAAAGTGTGGGGGCTTGCCGAGTGGAATGGAGAGCAAATGTGAATTTGAACTTTGCGGAATACGAGAGTAGTCAAAAGAAAAGTTCGAATTAACCGGTTTCCTTCTCTCGTAGTCGTTGTGGTCGTCGTCCTTTTGGGAAGAAGTAGACTCATCGCTGTCGTAGTAGACGATCTCCTTGATGCGCCTTGTCTTCTTCTTCTTCCCTTCCTTCCGTCTTTGGCCCGAGCCGGAGTCGGTAGGCTTATCGTCCTTCGGCTCGTTGACGAAGGATTCCTTCTCTTTGTCGTTGATCACGATACCCTTCCCCTTAGGATCCATCTCTTCGGGCGGTTAGTCCCTTTGTGAAGAGAACGGCTCCGATACCAATTGAGAGCACCTAGAGGGGGGGTGAATAGGTGATCCTGTGAAACTTTAAAACTTAAGCCACAAAAACTTGTTAAGTGTTAGTACAATAATCACCAAGTGGCTAGAGAGGAGTCTCAACAAAACACAATACCACAAGAGATCAAACACAGAGATGACACAGTGGTTTATCCCGTGGTTCGGCCAAGACCAACGCTTGCCTACTCCACGTTGTGGTGTCCCAACGGACGAGGGTTGCAATCAACCCCTCTCAAGCGGTCCAAAGACCCACTTGAATACCACGGTGTTTTGTTTTGCCTTTCACTATCCCGTTTGCAAGGAATCTCCACAAATTGGAGTCTCTTGCCCTTACAAGTATATGATCACAAAGAAGCACAGAGTAAGGGAGGGAAGCAACACACACAAATCCACAGCGAAACGCGCACACACACGGCCAAGAATCGAGCTCGAATGACTATCTCAAAGTTCTCACTAGAACGGAGCTCGAATCACTTAGAATCACAAACGAATGCGCAAAGACTGAGTGTGGATGATCAAGAATGCTCAAAGGTTGCTTGTATCTCCTCCATGCGCCTAGGGGCCCCTTTTATAGCCCCAAGGCAGCTAGGAGCCGTTGAGAGCAAATGTGGAAGGCTATCCTTGTCTTCTGTCGTCGGGTGCACCGGACAGTCCGGTGCACACCGGACACTGTCCGGTGCCCGATTTGTTTCCTTAAACAGCGAAGCCGACCGTTGCAGACCGTTGGCAGATCTAGAGCCGTTGGCGCACCGGACATGTCCGGTGCACACTGGACAGTCCGGTGCCGTCTTCTAGCCGTTGGCTCGGCCACGTGTCCCGCGCAGATTGCACGGGCCGACCGTTGGCCCGGCCGACCGTTGGCTCACCGGACAGTCCGGTGCACACCGGACAGTCCGGTGAATTTTAGCCGTACGCCGTCGGCGAATTCCCGAGAGCGGCCAGTTCGCGCTGAGTCAGCCTGGCGCACCGGACACTGTCCGGTGCACACCGGACAGTCCGGTGCTCCAGACCGAGCTGAGTCTTGGCTGCACACAGCCAAGTCTTTTTCTCCTCTTTTCTTTTCTTCTTCTTTCTGTTTCTAACACTTAGACAAGTATATTAGTATACAAAACCAATGTACTAAGGCTTAGAAACATACCTTTATCCTTGATTTGTACTTTGTCCACCATTTTACAATTACGCACCTGTGTTGGGTACTAAATCACCAAAATACTTAGAAATGGCCCAAGGGCACATTTCCCTTTCACAGGCGCTCTCTGGCTGTAGCACCGGACTATCCGGTGTGCCAACGGGCAGACGGCAACGGTCGGATCCAACGGTCGACTGCTACAGGCGCCAACGGTCGGCTGACGTGGCGTGCACCGGACATCTACTGTGCAGTGTCCGGTGGTGCACCGGACTGTCCGGTGCACCCGACGACAGAAAGCTGCTGCTTTCTATCCAACGGCTAGTTGGGGGTGTGGAGGCTATAAATACCACCCCAACCGGCCATTCTCTTGTGTGAGAGCCCAAGCAACATACCAAGACACATAGTGCATATTTCCAAGAGCTCAAACACCCAAGTGCTCAATAGAATCACTCGGTGATTAGCGTAGGTGCTTTGCGAAGTGCTTAGGTTAGTTAGACCGCTTTAGCGCTTGCTCTAGGTGAACCCTAGTTAGTTGAGTGAGTTTTGTAAAACCACACAACCCCTCGGCTCTTGTGTGAGTCATTGTAATTGTACCGAGTGGGGCGAGAGTCTTGCGAGACCGTGACAACCGCGTTTGTGTCACGGCCGCCACCGTGTACCGGAGGGAACGAGGCCCGCGGCGTTTCGGCCTGGAAGCTCGATAGTGGAGACGGCGGGGAGCGTCCGAGAGGAGCCGGAAGCGGAGCACCACTTGCGCGTGGAGAAGGCCCGCGGCTCTCTACGGAGTTACTCGACCGTGGTGCTTGGCCCTCGCGTGGGCTTCCCTTTGCGTAGGGGCACCAACGAGGATTAGTCAGGGACCTTGCGTGGTTCCGGATACCTCGGTAAAAATACCGGCGTCATCCACGAGAGTTTGCTTCTCTACTTAGCTCTTTACATTCCGCATTTATATTAAGCATTTAAGTTTCAATCTTGTTGTCATACTTATTTAGTGTAGATTGAAACTTAGTCTTTGCGGTAGAGATAGCAACACTTAGACAAAACCTAGTTTGCACATTCTAGTTTTGATTATTTGCATAGGTTTTGCTCTAGGGATTTAATTGTGGCCTAGTTTAGTAAAAGTTTTAGAAGTCCTAATTCACCCCCCCTCTTAGGCGTCACCCATTTCCTACAAGTGGTATCAGAGCCCGGTTTGGCTCATTTGGAACGTTTTAGCTTCATCGCTAAAAGAGCCGACGCTTTTTAGAGGAAGGGATGGATACCCATAGGCCACCACACTTCGACGGCACTAACTTCCCATACTATAGTGCTAGAATGGCTTGTTACCTAGAGGCCGTTGATCTAGGTGTTTGGAGAGTCACTCGTGACGGGATGAAACCCCTCAAGAATCCCGAGAAACCCACCACGAGTGAGGAAAAAGAAATTCATTTAAATGCTAGAGCCAAAAATTGCTTGTATGAATCTCTTAGCATGGATATTTTCAATCAAGTATTTACCTTGAAAACTGCTAATGAGATTTGGCTAAAATTGCATGAGCTCCATGACGGCACTTACAATGTCCGTGAGCAAAAACATTGCCTAGTCTTAAATGAGTATAATTCTTTTGCCATGAAAGATGATGAGCTTGTTAGAGACATGTATTCTCGTTTGAATCTAATTATCAATGAGCTCAATTCGATTGGCATTAATAAGCTAGGTGATGCGAACATTGTGAGGAAGATTATCTCCCTGCTACCACAACAAAGATATGGGAGCATCATCACCATCCTTCACAACATGGAGGACTTGAGCAACATGACCCCGACCATTGTGATTGGGAAAATCGCGACTTTTGAGATGTCGCGAAAAATGAGTCGGGGAGAGGAGCCAACTTCCTCAAGACCATATGCTTTTGCATGTGATGAAAGGAAGGGCAAAAAGAAGGCTCCCACTCCAAGTTCCTCAAGCGAAGAAGAGGAAGAAGAAGAAGAAAGTGATGATGATGAAGATAATCAACCATGCACATCATCCTCCGAGGACGAAGAAATAATCCGACGCGTCGGAAAGGTAATGAGGATGATCCGCAAGATTAATCTAATGGGTGTGCCCCTGCAGGTCGAGGATCTTCTCTTTAACATTGACAGGAAAAAGCAAAGGAAGAGAGGATGCTTCGCATGTGGGGAGAAGGGCCACTTCAGGGACAACTGTCCAAATATGGCCAAACCCAAAAAGGAGAGGAGCAAAGGCAAGGCGCTCACAAGTGTTAGAACTTGGGATGATTCTTCAAGTGAAGATGAACCTCCAAGGACGCGCAGCCACCGGTCCTCGTCACAATCATCACGGTCATCACACAAATGCCTTATGGCAAGAGGTAACAAAAGCATTCCATCCTCTAGTGATGAAAGTAATAGTGATGATGAAGGCGAGGGAAAGGCCTCTCTAGAAGAGCTTGCGGAAGCCGTAAAATTTTTCCAGGATGTTTGCACTAAGCAAAAAGCTCAACTTAAAACTTTGAAAAATAAGTTGGTTAGCTCTCAAAATGATTACAAAGGTTTGCTAGAAAAATTTGAAACTTTTGCAAACTTAAATAGTGAGCTATCAACTAAAATTGAGCTATTAGAATCTAGTGCTCCATCCACTGCTACCGATGATAGCCTTATTAAAAAGAATGAAAAACTTAAGGCTAAGTTAGCTAGCTCCCAAGAAGCTATTGAAAATTTGCTAGAGAAAATGGAAATTCTTAGCATACACAATAATGAGCTAACTACTAAGCTAGAAAACATTGGTAGCACCCCAGCAGCATCTTTAGTTGAAATACCTGAAATAATTAAGAAAGATGCTTCTACTTCCTGTTTTGATTTAATTGATGATTCTAACCCCTGCAACCAAGTCGTTGTTGAGAATATTGTTGTAGAGACATGTACAGATGAGGTTGCAAAGGAAAATGAACAATTAAAGCAAGAAGTGGCTCGCCTTGGCAAGGCTTTGTATGACAAGAAAGGCAAAGCCAAACAAATCCGACCTCCACAGGATAACACCACTGCGGGAGTGAATAAGCCTGTAGAGGGAGAAACTGTGATTTGTAGGCTATGCCACAAGGAAGGCCACAAGTCTTTCCAATGCAAGGCGATGACCGGGGATAAACAAAGGCAAAAGCTCAAGCAAAAGCCATCAAGCAAAATCTCCAACACCTACATTAAAAAGGTGAACAAAAAGGATGCTACACCATATTTGATCAAGAAGAAAAAGAACGGAAAGGTGATAGCAATCAAGGCCAACAAGCAAGCCAACAAAGGAAAAGGGGCCAAACGCATCTGGGTGCCAAAAGAGATAATTTCAACCATGAAAAGCACCAAGAAGGTTTGGATCCCGAAAGGGAAGTGAGTGGACCAAAGGTCCTCGGGAAATTTGGAGACTTGGCAAAATTGGGATGTATATCATGGGGTACATCATATTGGATCAAGTTTATTGCCAAGTGGGTTAGTGAAAACTTTGGACCCAAATTTCCCACCCATGACTAAGGTAACTAGTTGTATTATATTTCTCGTTTTTAGATATGCGTATCTATTTACCTTTTATCTAGTTTACCTTTCTTGCCTAGTATTACATTTGTTATGTACTTTTGTTCAAAATCATGCATACTAGGTAAATCATATTGTAGGATTGCTTGTTTTTAAATTCATATACTTGAGCAAACCTACATGGCTTAAAATGTTTATTTAAGCACGACACATAGCTTCTATATCTCTCCATAGTAAATGATGCATAAATTGAAAATTTTGATTCCTACAAGTTGTATCATTTAACTTATATGTGCCAAAGTTAGGATTATGGATAATTTACCCCTCTTGATATCAAATCAAAGTGCATGTCTCCTACAAGTATTCAAAACTTGTATGCACACCTTTAGGGGGAGGTTACTCTATAATCTAACACTTTGAGACTAACACCTTTTCAAGTCTATTTCATGTGATAGTCTCATTGTAAGGAAAATGAAGTCCCCGGAGAAAGACAACAATCTTCCACTGCAAAATCTCCAAGAACTTTCATGTCTCTCAAGCTCACCATTGACTTTCAATTGGTATCTTTTGAGACCACATTTAGTATCATTTACATGTCTTCTCCAATATTTGACTAGACTATATTTCATATCATATGCTTCCATGTTGCTATAAATGCATAAGTAGTTAACTCATATTCTGTTACCTATGCATAAGGGAAGTTAGTCTTTTCAAATCATGTCTTGCACCTCTAATTTTCACATGCTTTTTCCTAAGTAGAGGATCTCTGTCAGGGGGAGTATTTCTTCATCTCTAAAGGGGGAGAAAAACTCTTTCTAAAGGAGACAACTCATTTAGGGGGAGTAATCTTTTGAGGACTCTTTCAAGTGGTATCATTCACATAGTTTAATTTAATATCCTTCTAGTGATATCATTTGATACAATTCTTGATGAGGGCAAGCTTTTATTTACTTCCTACATGCTTTTAATGTCTTCCTTTTCGGTGGTTGATGCCAAAGGGGGAGAAGTTTAGGGACCAAAGCAATGAAAACTATATCAAACACCAAACACCACCAATTTCAAATTTTATATCTACAAATGGCTTTTTAAGTGGTTTTGGTTATTTGGTCCAAAAATAGGAAGTAAGTGAATTATGGAGTTAGGGGGAGGCTTAAGTCCATAATATCACATTGTGGGGACAATCATGCATCTTAGCAAGTAGATTGCATATTTTCACTCAAATACTTGTATTATTTGCTTGCTTTGGTTGTGTTGTCATCAATCACCAAAAAGGGGGAGATTGTAAGGAAAATGGACCCCGGGCTATTTGGCTAATTAAGTTTTGGTGTTTGATGAACAACACAATCCGTGAACTAATAAGTTTTCTAGTGTTTGTGTTTGTAGTTCACAGGATGCGAAGAGAATTGGACCAAGGCAATGAGGATGCAACACCTCAAAAGAAGACATAAAAAGATGCATAGGAGTCCAATACTCAAGAACAAAGAAGCCCGAAGAAATCAGCGAAAGAAATCAGCGAAGAAATCCAAGATGAGGGCTGTCAGCCAGCGCCTGGTGGTGCATCGGACATCGGTGTCCGGTGTGCACCGGACTGTCCGGTGAGGCACCGGACAGTCTGCGCAGAGAGGCCACGGACAGGCGCTCTCTGGCTATAGCACCGGACTGTCCGGTGTGCCAACGGGCAGACGGCAACGGTCGGATCCAACGGTCGACTGCTACAGGCGCCAACGGTCGGCTGACGTGGCGTGCACCGGACATCTACTGTGCAGTGTCCGGTGGTGCACCGGACTGTCCGGTGCACCCGACGACAGAAAGCTGCTGCTTTCTGTCCAACGGCTAGTTGGGGGTGTGGAGGCTATAAATACCACCCCAACCGGCCATTCTCTTGTGTGAGAGCCCAAGCAACATACCAAGACACATAGTGCATATTTCCAAGAGCTCAAACACCCAAGTGCTCAATAGAATCACTCGGTGATTAGCGTAGGTGCTTTGCGAAGTGCTTAGGTTAGTTAGACCGCTTTAGCGCTTGCTCTAGGTGAACCCTAGTTAGTTGAGTGAGTTTTGTAAAACCACACAACCCCTCGGCTCTTGTGTGAGTCGTTGTAATTGTACCGAGTGGGGCGAGAGTCTTGCGAGACCGTGACAACCGCGTTTGTGTCACGGCCGCCACCGTGTACCGGAGGGAACGAGGCCCGCGGCGTTTCGGCCAGAAGGTCGATAGTGGAGACGGCGGGGAGCGTCCGAGAGGAGCCGGAAGCGGAGCACCACTTGCGCGTGGAGAAGGCCCGCGGCTCTCTACGGAGTTACTCGACCGTGGTGCTTGGCCCTCGCGTGGGCTTCCCTTTGCGTAGGGGCACCAACGAGGATTAGTCGGGACCTTGCGTGGTTCCGGATACCTCGGTAAAAATACCGGCGTCATCCACGAGAGTTTGCTTCTCTACTTAGCTCTTTACATTCCGCATTTATATTAAGCATTTAAGTTTCAATCTTGTTGTCATACTTATTTAGTGTAGATTGAAACTTAGTCTTTGCGGTAGAGATAGCAACACTTAGACAAAACCTAGTTTGCACATTCTAGTTTTGATTATTTGCATAGGTTTTGCTCTAGGGATTTAATTGTGGCCTAGTTTAGTAAAAGTTTTAGAAGTCCTAATTCACCCCCCCTCTTAGGCGTCACCCGTTTCCTACAAATGTGCTATTTATTTATTTTTATCTACTTTATGTAATAAGAACAAAGTTGTGTAGTAAACATGGTTACTGTTTATTTCCACTTCAATTGCCTGCAATCATGTGTGGAGTTACGTGTTCACAACAGGTGAGGATAATCTATAAATCAAATATTTATGTTTTCAAGAAATATCCAAACGAGATCTTGTAATTTTTTCTGTTCTTGTGTACCATGCAGTCCCTTTTTTCAGTCCACTACACGAAACTTGAAAACATTCAGTCCCTTTTTGAGTACCATGCGAACAGAAAAATCTAGCAGCAAAAATCATCTTGGACTATGAAGCCATTAATTTATTACATGCTTATGGAAGTTGATTCATGACCTTTAAAACATTACAAACTAAAACTTGAACAAGATGGTACTTAGATGAAACGTTGAACTAAAACAAGTTTGTTGACAAAGCATACTTAACTAAAACTAGAAAATTCTAGATATTGAAACGTCTTGCAAGAATCTCGTTCTGACGATCTTCATAATACTGCTGTTGTTTATAGTTCATGGTGCTAAGGTCCAAACCAATTATTCTGTCCTCTTCGAGCTGTCTTTGGAACGCAAACTTTCTTTTCTTTGTCCAATTTGATCCTTTCTTCCTGTAGAGCAAAGACTTTATTGCACCTCTCCTCTTTCTTCAAGTCCTTTTCAAGGTCAGAATCTTTCTTCTTTGCAATTAGATAGTCTACAACTTCCATGGACGAACGTTGTCGTAGCTTTTGTTTCTCCTTCTTCTTACCGTCGGGTCTGCATGATGGTTCATCATGATCAGCACCCCCAATAGGGGCATCTACGGCAATTGCATTTGCAACTGATGCTGGAGAAGAATTTGTCGTTGTCTTCTATTTCTTAGTGGCTGATTTTTTTGCACTTCCAATTTCCTTCCGCCTATCCATCCACTTGGGCTTGTCCTTCAAGATTTTCCAGCAATGCAGGTATGAAAACTTCTTATCCTTTGGGTCTTCGGCCTTGAACATTACACATGCATTTGCGACCTGCACATGTCAAACCAAAAAAACATGAAATAGACTTTTCTCAAATAATCATACCTAACACAAAATTAGTTTCCTGACAATGAAATAAAAACCTTGTCATCAATTGACCAACCACTGTGATTCCTAGCCTCAACCCTAGACAGACATCCACAAAACAGATTCACATCATGTTGTATACCGGACCAACGATTCATTAAAGATACTTCAGAACGATTTGAGTCAAACTTCTTGTTTGCATTGAAATATTCATGTATCCTTCTCCATAGTGTGCCATGTGTTTGATCAACTCCTTGAATAGGATCCATGCCCACATTCAGCCAAGCTGACACAAGAAGAATGTCCTCCTCATCTCTAAAATTTTTGCTTCTACCCTGAGAACTCTTGACTGTTGCACGACCATGCTGGATTCTTACATCATTACGAGTTGCTTGAGATTCTTCAATACCATTAACTAGGAGATTTGTAATACCTAGAATCCATGGTACCTGTGCAAAACATAATTATATGTCATGCTTCTAAAGGGACAACATTATATACCATACACTTCAAGGCTGATGAACACAAAAACAATGTCCTATATTTCTGTATATACTAAACATAAGTAAAGATACGAAGTGCTTTGTTGTTTATACGCTACTTCCTTTCACTCATAAGGCATAAATTACTTATTATCAATTTACTGTAAATAAAGAAATAATGGCACTCATGACTGAACAATTAATGTCGCAGTCATTCATCCGAGTTCATGTCAACATAACGAAAATGGAGGTATCTCAACTTCATGCAATACATATGTTTTAGTGTGTTATGGAATATGCTGCAAGCCTGCAACATTCTAACATCCTCCATTTTAGCTTACTATGCCACTGTACTAGTTTCTTTTGCCTGGTACACATATATATGACTATGTTGTTTAGTGATCTGTTTTAGTGGAAGTACAACAGGGATACATTTTTCACTAACTATACCGTGGATACTTATTTAAGAAAACTTGGCTTTGAGATGACTTGTAGAATTGATGATGTCTAGACTTGTCTGCATGTCCTTATTATCAATTTCATTTAAATAAATAAACAAGGGCAATAAGGACTGAACAATCAATGTCGCAGGCAGTCATTGGTCTTGATCACAAACTCAATGTGCTACCATTGTTTACATCAGAGGAACCTAAGAGAACAATTTCTGAAATAATTTGCAAACATGTACTGATCCTTTTTAATCCATCAACTTGGTACAAAAAATTCTGATACTAAAAAACTGAACCATTCCTAAAAAACCGAACCATTACTAAAAAATGTTCTGAAATGAAATATGCACATTATTCCTAAAAAAATGAACCATTCCTTGTTCCTACATCTACATAACAGTTCAGTAAAATGGTGCTCTGTTTTCATGTATGGCTGAACAGTAAGTTCAGTAGATTGGGAGCATCATCCAACAATTCACAACTGGGTTGTCCAATGTTAACTTCATATCAAAAGAATACACATGACCTTTCTGAACATAAAATTCCATCGGTTTGATGAAAAAGTAATAGGGATCTTCGGGAAACAAATGACGATACAACCATGGTTTTATTCAGGTCATGACTGAAAACTAGGATCAGAAAGATACTAACTGAAAAATCA
Organism: Zea luxurians; assembly: GCA_029449295.1. Taxonomy (NCBI): domain Eukaryota; kingdom Viridiplantae; phylum Streptophyta; class Magnoliopsida; order Poales; family Poaceae; genus Zea; species Zea luxurians. The sequence continues at coordinate 21,868,143 of JAOPSE010000003.1, forward strand.
GGTGTATTATTGGAAGTTGCTCAACCAAGGAATAAATTAAGAGTGACAGTATTAAAATCTGAAGGTTAATTTTGTTGGCGTTCTCACCGTCGAACTGGCTACCACTTGGCACATCTTCTGGGATCCGATCGTTGGCTGTGAGGGGAACCACCTGGTGGCGCATGGATCTGATAGTGGAGTCAGCGGACTCTCCCTCCAGATGATATGCCTCTTCTTCCACCCTTCCTAGAAGAAACTGTGATTGACTCTCTGCAGATCCGATACCCATCCCTTTTTCTCCACTCTCTGTTCGACAGGGTCGCGGCGGCCTGAACATTGCGGTGGCGATGGAAGATTGCGGCGGCTAGAGCGCAACAGCATGGGCGTGGATGCGAGAGTGGGATGGCGCGAAAGCGGGAGGGCGTGGGAGCGGGAGCGCAGGAGAGCGTGCTGGCGGGAGAATGGCGAGTTGGAGCTGCTCGGCAAAGATGGCCAGCGACGGGAACGCGATGCCGAGTGAGATGGAGAAGCGAGCTCGATGGCGAGACTGTTGGATATATTTTTTCACGGCCTTTTCTCCTTTTTGGCGAGGAAATGATGTTTAACGAGTCTGTTGCAGTTGCTCTTACTAGTTACTAGTGAGATGGTCATGTATTGCTATAGGTTTTATATATCACGTGGTTAGATCTTGTTTTAATAAAACATAAAAATATATTCAGTTGCTTAGGATAAATATGAATATGAAGTACACACTTGTGTCATGGAACATGAAAACTGTGCTGCTCTATACGGCAGACAAATAAAAAGTTCGAATAAAAACTATTTTGAAACGAAAATGATGTGAAACCTACGGCATAAATATCCGTCCACCTGGCCCAATCATGGCACTCTGCTCATCTACACCACCAAACCTCCGCCGCTCTTCGCCGTCAGCCCGTCACTCCTCTCCCCCGTCCGGCCGTCCCAACTCGCAATCGTCGCCGCGCTTCTCCCCGCACGATTGCCAGAATCTCTAACGCCCATGGCCCCCGTCTCCCCCGCCGCCGCGGCCGCCGCGGTCTCGGCCTCTCACCACGGCCGCCACCTCCTCCCGTCGTCCCCGCGCCGCCTCCCCAGGCCCCGCCCGCGCTCTCGTCCGCACCTTCGCCTCGCCGCCTGCCACGCCGACACCCTCCTCCCCTCCTCCTCATCGGAGGCCCGTGCGGCGCCAGGCCCTGCGGTGGAGCCTTCCTCCGAATCTGCCACCGACTGCTTCGTCGATTGGCTGCGCGCGCGCGGCCTCCCCCCGGGCAAAGTGGACATACGGGAGCGGCCGGTGCCCTGCTTGCGCGACGGCAAGGACCAGCCGCTGCGCTACGTCGCCGCTGTCGTCGACCTCCAGGTTGATGTGGCAGCACGCGATTTTCATTTCCTGCAGTGTATGACGGTATCATGACCTGGATTTTGTTGGCTGGCTCGTTTGTGGCGCAGGCGGGGGATGTGGCATTCGAGGTGTCAATGTCCCTCGTCGTTACGCTTGAGCGGGTGCTCGGGGATGAATCAATCGGTGAGATAGCCTCTGGCTCTAGTTATCTACATATGTGGTTCTATTGATTATTCAGTTCTATGACTACTAGAAATTGGCAAATTGGGAAGTTCCATTTCGTGGACGTACATTGGTCTATGATAATTTGATTTAGTATCTGAATAAGTCAATAACTGAGCTGTTCGTAATTTTCTGCTAATGGTGATCATACTTTGCTCTAAGATTCCTTCAGCCTTCTCATTCCTGTCTAGACTCTTGAGTAGATGTCTTGAACACGGTTCTGTTGCATTTTTTGAACATTTAGAGGAATGTTTACAGTAATCAAGATATAAGAGGGACTGCTCTAGACATTTAGGGCTTTCCCATCCCCAAAATATAGGCTACTTGCCCCATTTTCATGTTTTGCATTGCTATGTCCAAGCATTTGGGCATTCCCTTGTGTTATTTAGCACTCTAGTTTGCAGCCACTGACATCATGCATGCACACTTTTAGTTCAGATTCAAGTGCTTGCACAGAGTAAGAAAGAAGAGGGCAGGAGGCATTAGGTCCTATATGTAACTTGACATCCATGGAAACATATATCATGTTTTAAAATTTTGTACCTTGACTTGGAACTTGGAAGCTAACTGGAAATGCAAAACGGATTTACCTCTTTTTTCCTGTTTTGGTTTTCATAGTTTTTTTTCATGACATTGCATTTGTTGTCTGCATCTTTCATTAGGATTTTTTTTGTTATTAGTCAAGATCACAGGTAGTCGAAGCATGGATGCATTAAAAATCGATGTGTTATTTCTGTTTCATCCTTGTAAATGCATTTGTGCTAGTATATTTTGCTTGTGTGAAGTGTGCGATCCACTGCTGATTCTGGTTCATTAATTTTTCTCTGTGCTTTATGTTAAGTTGTTAACGATTTCTCTCTTTATAATTTTTTTGTTCCTAAAGGGAATAACTACTTCAATGGTTACAATTACCCACCTGCGACAACAATATTGTGCCATTTGCACAGACAAAGATAAAAGTATCTGATCTATATGCCACAGATATGTTTCTCAGTTTGTTGATATTTTTGAACCATGCAGCTGAGTTGTTAACAAATAACAAGTTATCTGAGCTGGCATGCTTGGCATTGTATCTCATGTATGAGAAAAAACAAGGAAAGGATTCATTTTGGTACCCCTACATTAAGGAACTTGACCGACATCGAGGAAGGGGGCAGCTAGCTGTTGAATCACCACTTTTATGGACCGAAAGTGAACTGGATTACCTTACTGGAAGCCCCTTGAAGGTTAGTGGTTTTGCTCTGTTGAATCTCAATTCTCAATATAACATTATTGCTTTTTGATATTGAAGGATTACACGATATTCTGTAAGAACATTAATATCCTAACTTAGCTGATATATTTGCAGGATGAAGTTGTTGCTAGAGATGAGGCAATAAGGAGAGAGTATAATGAGCTTGACACATTGTGGTTTATGGCAGGTTCACTATTTCAGGTATTCCTTGATCTTTCAAGCATATTTTCTTTCTAGGATTGGCTATATCATCAACTGATCCTCTTTCTCACAGTGGCTTTTGTTTTCAGCAATATCCTTTTGACATACCTACTGAGGCTTTTCCGTTTGAAATATTCAAGCAGGCTTTTGTTGCAGTACAGTCTTGTGTGGTTCATTTGCAGGTAATGTGCTGTGATGGAATTATGTTTAAACAAGTATGGTTCTGAAATCTGTTTTTTCCCCTAAAAAACGCAGGAGATTTGTGCATCCTTAGGCTATCTCTAGCAGATCTCCTATCACATCCGCTATCTTATCCCCTATTTCAAACTTTTTTTTACAAACAGTGTCAAATAGTGACATCTACAGTTCCACGTCCCCTATTTTACACACTCTACTGGAAACAATCTTATATTAAGAAAATGGGTGTAAGAACCCAACAACACTTACACCACGCACACATCACAACACAACGCTACAGCAGACTTAAACACGGCCGCGCCTTTGGGCTGAAGGTCTACCCATACTCAAAAACTATCATCTGGGAGGGGGTGGACAAGAGGGATAGTCCTCGAGCCCTTGTCATGGTCCCCAACCGGCATTCCTCAGCCAAGACTAAAGCCCCAGCCACACTTGCGATGGTTCCAAAGAATCCAAACCAAGCCCCAAGAAGGATTAGGGAATTAACACCTCGCCTCACCAACTCAGAATTTGCATTACTAGCTCTCTCTCACCAAAATTCCCTAGCATCCACCCAAGGAAGGAGTTTTCAGTTGGTTGTGGGGATAAGGCCTGAAGTCCGACCTGTCTTAGCAAAATTTCTGTAGCACCCAGAGCCGGAGGCTCCCGCTTGAGTGGAGCATGAGGAAGGGATAAAAAAGGAAAGCTTTCCCCCTCAAATGCAGAGAGGCTGCATCGAACCCGCGACCTAGTGATTCAGTGAGTCAGCTCTCATCACTGAACCAGGCCCACTCTTCAACCAACTAAGATTGCTAATTCAGGCAAAGTTTTGGCAAACTTATACTAGGATAAAATCAGAAATAACGAGAGAAATGTGAAGTTAAGTTTTTTTTCCCCCTCAAACATGCAAGAGAACTACACATCTTTTATTAAAGATAAAAGGAGGGGGAAAGAAATCCTGTACATTTGCCTCCACGAACTTCAGAGATAGTAGCCACCACAAAGAAGGCTTTCACCTGGTCAGGAACACGAACTGGGAGATGAGCCAAGGATGGTTTGGCTCTTTTTTTTTGCAGCCATATCCATCTTATTCCTGTGTGAAACTCGATTCTTAGAATTTGTTCTGCAGTTAGCATGAAGTGTTGAAAAATTTAGTGCTGAACTGTTCAACATTGCCATACTCACCACGTGCAAAAACCTGACAATGTTTTCTTGCCACCAAACGTGGTTCCTCTGGATTTTGTAGTTTTTGTTCTTTTGCGCATATTCTATTTAGACTTTCAGATTCTATAGAATACAAATATAGATCATTTAGTCTTGCCCCCAGGAATTATGGTTCAGCGTACAATGACTTCGATGCCCATTTGTTTTCAATTTTTTTGTTTTACTTTTACATATGCTAATATGTGTTGCAAGAATGGAGCCTCAAACTCAGAGGATGCCTCATCTGTTCATGTATTCAATTATGTAACTAGTGTCTGATAGGAAGAAGTAAGCTGATGCACTGCAAAGGGCAGAACGGCCTATATGTGTAGAAAAACAGTCTTTAACCGAAGAAAGTATTACTATGTTATCGTATTTTGTGTGAGACCAACAGTGCTTAGGGGGTGTTTGAATGCACTAGAGCTAATAGTTAGTTGACTAAAAAATTGCTAGTAGAATTAGCTAGCTAACTATTAACTAATTTATTAAAAATAGCTAATAGTTAAACTATTAAACTATTAGCTAGGGTGTTTGGATGTCTGGAGCTAATTTTAGTCACTAACTATTAGCTCTAGTGCATTTAAACACCCCCTTAGTCTGCTGAACATTTGGTTGTTGGAGAAGTATGGAAATGCTCCCAATTGACTCGGTTATACGTCTTATTCAAGAGCAGAAAGTTAGTCTAGCTCGAAGGTTCGCGCTTGTTCCCTTGGGACCAGCCACTATTGACTTACAGGAGCAACTGCAAAGCGATGTTGACAGCTGATGGTGATTCTGTTCGATTGGTGGTGGATCGGCCATATAAAGCTGGAGAACCAATAATCATCTGGTACTTTGTTTTCTTTAGTTGCATCAACATTCTTGTCCTTCCTCATCATGTTTTGCAGTCTGAGGTGCTGATCACTTAGTGCAGTTTTTGTGCATTATTTGGGTACATCCATTCAAGAACCTCAAATCATGTAGATTATACAGGTGTGGACCCCAAACAAACTCCAGGCTTGTTCTGAATTATGGTTTTGTTGATGAAGATAATCCCTTTGATCGTGTAGCAATTGAGGTAGATAATCTTCATTATGCAGCAATCTTGTTTACTGTGCGGTTGGTATAACTCTGTTTGAATCACTATTACAGGCATCTTTAAATACAGAAGATCCTCAATACCAAGAAAAGAGAATGGTTGCTCAGAGGAATGGAAAACTTGCTATCCAAAATTTTAATGTGAGAATTTTCCCCTTTCCTTTTCTACTGAAATTATTAAATGTTATATGCTGATATGCCTCGTTGAATCAGATCTATGTAGGTAAAGAGAAACAAACTGTTGCAGAAATGCTGCCTTATTTGAGACTAGGTTACATATCAAATCCTGATGAAATGCAGTCTATACTCTCTTCTGAAGGAGATACATGTCCAGTAAGTCTGCCTCTTCCTTGATGTTGCTACCTATTTCTTCATTGATTTGGTTGGGTGCTTCTAAAATGATGGATATATGCACGAAAGCACTTATCCTGATATTTATTTAACATATTTTTCCTTTTTAGAATTGCAATTAGTACCTTTTTGACCTAGTTTTTTTTATTGTTTCTGTATGGCCCAGTTTCGTGATTTCTGGTCATAAATCTAGCCAATCAATTTAGATTCAATCCTTCTGGTGGTTCTGTATGACTGGAGAACTTTGGATCATCAGCTTATTGATTGAATCTAAACTGAAAACATGTCACCTATTTGTCCCCTAACATTGCACCTAAATCAATAGATTGAAGGTAGCTAGATGAACAAGACCTATATCTTGACAATTCTCGATTTACACTGAAATACTAATTTTTTTTGCATGGACTCAGCGACAGAAGGCAGCATATGTACCCTTGTTGCATCGATTTTGACAATTTGGTTGCATTAGAGATTTCCTTCAAGCATTCCGTTGGTAGTTTTCTATGCATTTGATCGTAGCCAAGTATATTTTGGGTTGTGATCCAACCGAATGATCGTATTTGAGTACCTGCATGCCATTACTTGCTGTAGACATTAGCTTGGGTATAAAACTGCTGATAACCTAGGGTATGTTTTTTTTATCAACTCTAGGAAGATGCAAAATGTAAATTTCATCATATCTAAAAGCATGATGTTTTAGTCAGACTAACAAACGTGCCCGTGCGTTGCAACAAAACTCAGTACATATAAGAATCAGGCTCTGTATCGTTGGTAGATGTGAATTGTTCTAATTCATATGAGTGCAGGTAGTCCGGGTCACATGTGACATACTTAGAGCTTGTTTGGGAGCAAGGGTAATGGAGGGGATTGAGGGGGCTAGAATCCCTCACTAAAGTACGTTACACTCATCAAGGACATGTATGACAAGGTTGTGACTAGCGGCCGAACAACTAATGGTGATACAAATATTTTCCCGATTAACATAGGACTACATCAAGGTTTAGCTTTGAGCCCTTATCTATTTGCCTTAGTGATAGATGAGGCTACAAGGGATATACAAGGAGATATCCCTTTATATATGCTTTTCGTTAACGATGTAGTTCTAGTAGATGAAAGCCGGGAAGGAGTAAATAGAAAGCTAGAGTTATGGCGTCAGACCCTAGAGTCAAAAGGATTTAGAATTAGCAGGACCAAAACACCGAGTATATGAGATGTGACTTGGTACTACAATTAGTGAGGATGGAGATGTAAGCTTGGAGGCCAGGTAGTACCAAAGAAGGTCACCTTCCGTTATTTGGGATCGATGCTATAGAGAGATGGTGATATTGATGAAGATGTTAGCCATAGAATCAAAGCGGGGTGGATGAAATGACGTCAATCATCGGGAGTCCTATGTGACAAGAGAGTGCCACAGAAGTTAAAAGGCGGGTTCTACAGGATGACGATTAAGCCTGCTATGTTATATGGGGCCGAGTGTTGGCCTACTAAGAGACGACATATCCAACAACTAAGTGTCACAGAGATGCGTATGTTGTGTTGGATATGTGGGCACACAATTGGAACGAGTGAGAAACGTTGACATACGCGATCGGCTAGGAATAACGCCAATTGAAGAAAAGCTTATTCAACACCGATTGAGATGGTTTGGGCATGTCCACCGGGGACCCCAGAGGCATCGGTGCACATAGGCATCATAAGACGGGCAATAATGTGAAGAGAGGTAGAGGGCGACCAAACCACTGTTTTTAAGTTGTCCGATTATCGTCCAAGTTGGTTTGGACCAATCACGATTAATCGCCCAAGTCATCTGACTAATCGCAATTAATCGCCCAAGTCGGTCATCCAGAATGACTAGCAAGTCGTCTGACTTGAAAACAATGCTGCCAAACTTGACATTGCAGGAGGCAATCAAAAGGGACTTGAAGGAATGGAATATCCCAAAGGAGTTGTGTTTGGAACTTTGGATAGAAGTGCTTGCAAAGAAGCTATTTACGTGCCCGAACCGTGATTATGCCTTTTCCCTTTTAGTGCTCTCAAAAGCCTTTCCCCCTCCCATTTCTCTCTCTTTCTCTTTTGTTGGTGACTTCTTGTTGGGTTTCAACTCTAGCCTACCCCAACTTGCTTGCAATGTTTTCAAGTCGGACAACTTGCTAGTCCGTTCTAGCTAACCGACTAGGGCGATTAATCGCTGATTAGTCGGACGACGGGCGATTAATCATGATTGGTCCAAACCGACTTGGACGGTTAATCGCGACTAATCGCGATTAATTAGACGACTTGAAAACATTGCTTGCTTGGGACTAAAAGGCTATGTTGATGTAGGGATTCTAGCCCCTCAACCCCGTCCATTCCACTTGCTCCCAAACAAGCCCTTATGACGCAACTCGATATATATTGAAATCGGGCTCCTTATTTATCATCACTAGTCGCGAGTTATTCTAACCCATAGTAGTATGAGTGATGAGTTTGGGGCATCTGAGCAATGTATTCAAGTCGGACGACTTGCTGGTCGTTCTGCCGACTAGGGCGATTAATCGCGATTAATCACAATTAGTCGAAAGACTTGGGTGATTAATCGTGATTGGTCCAAACCGACTTGGACGATTAATCGCGACTAATCACGATTAATCGGACGACTTGAAAACATTGCATCTGAGACATAGGGCGTAAGCGCAGTTTGTGAAGTAAAAAAAGCGGGGTGGGAGAAACTCTCCACTGCCCGGTTAGTATGTGGAGATGGACGAAAAAATGGGTGGATAGAATTTTTGCCTCTTCAATATTAGGTATAGATTTAGCATTTTGCTTACATCTGCTGTACTTTTCTAGGTTAGTCCATGTACAGAGCGAGCTGTACTTGATCAACTTGTTGGTTACCTGGAATCTCGATTGGCTGGATATCCAACAACTTTGGATGAAGATGAAGCTATGGTAATGAGCTTTGTGTGTTTTTTAAGTTGTTTCTTGGTCACTCTATGGACATGCTGAATGGTATATCATTGCTTTGGTCATTGCCAGTTGGCGGATGGCAATTTGGAACCAAAGAAGGAAGTTGCTACTAGGCTTGTAAGGTTGGAGAAGAAGATGCTCCATGCCTGTCTGCAGGCCACAAATGAGTTTATAAACGACTTGCCAGACCACACAGTATCACCTTGCCCTGCTCCATATGCCCCTGAATTGAAATGAGGTACCACTGGCGATGATCTACATTTTATCAGTTTATCAATTATAATTCTGTAGCATGTAATTTCCATTTTTCTTGCAGATTGCATGTTTTCTTTTCCCAGATGGTCATACCATTAAGAGTGTCAAAATTTGATCAATTTGCATATCTATATGAAGACCATATATGCTGCAAGGTGGATATACTATTTGAAAGAATCTGCTGCTTGTTTCCTTTAGAGATTACAGATCTTAATTGCATGCTAGAAGGTAAATGAGGCAGACCGAAGTTGTATTAAATTATATCATGCCAAAAAGCCTGCTACATATAATACAAATTTACTGTTCATTGATCCGAACGTGCTTATGGTTACACCTTGCGTGTTCCAGGAAATCGCATTTCTTGCTGTTCGTTCAAGTTAATAAGGATATGATTGGTCTCCAGCGGGATATGGCTATGGTCTCCAAAGGGATGTGGTCATGTTGTAGTTAGTTGCGATGCACGGAAGGTATCACTTTTGTCAACCTAATTGGTGTTGTATTAACAACCCCCTTTTGCTGATAATCTTGGGCAGGAATGCCAATCAACAATCATGATTCATGTACATGATGACTGACTGATAACTTTTTTTTTTCACGAGATGGTCAGTAGTTATTGTTGTAGTTGTCTTTAGGATTACTTACAGAAACCGAATTTGGGCAGAACTGGATTCAATCGGCCATGCTGCTATGCCAGTTTTCATTCTAGATTGGGCACTACTCCTTCTGAGGCATTGTATGGCTACAGCTATTTCGGGTTGGAAGCCGAGTACAAAGTAGCGTAGAGAAGTTTCTTACCATTGATTTACCCGATCCGTTAGAGGCTTTTGAGGTGTCTAAATAGGTATTTGTAAAAAATTGTGGCGTCGTCTCTTCGTAAAGAGACATCTCTAACTCGTAACTTAAGTGGTCAAGTAGTAACAGATGTCTTCACTTCCTTTACTAATCCGTCGTCTACAGATGTCTTCACTTCCTTTACTAATACATCGTCTGCTATATTGATCTGATGCTTTATAGATACATTTATTCTATATTTATTAGTAGACTACATTTATAGACACTATTATATAATAAAGTTTTTTAGTTGTCGAACTGTTTTAGTATCTCTCCATTGCACATGTCCTTGAGAGTGACTCCAGCGAGAACAAAGAGTTCCTGCCCCAATTGGCTTAAATATATTATCTTTGTTCGAGATGATATTGGGCAACTGATGCAATTGGTATGTATATCAAAGAAAAAGACCCTGGTCAATTTAGCTAAAGTGAAATTGTTATTTAGGGGGTAAGAATGGTTGTATTTGGAGGGGTTGTTCGAAAACCACTACAACATAGTTGATGCGTTCGGGCTGCAGTAATCCTTCGATGAAATCCGAGGACATAATTTGGCAACCGGAAGAGGGAACATGCATGGATTGCAACAAGCTAGGATATCAAGAGCCGTCGGTCTTCATAGCTTTCCAAGCAAAAAGCTTTTACCAACCACGACGAGTATCAAGAATGCCTGAGTGACCCCAAGCGTGCAAATAGGGGTGGAAACGAGCCGAGCTCGGCTCGTTACGGCTCGCTCATGCAACGAGCCAAGCTCGGCTCGGCTCGCCCACCTGGCGAGCTCGGAAAAGCGGCTTGGCTCGCTCCGGGCTCGCGAGCCGGCTCGTCGAGCCAACGAGCCTAGCCATAAACGTAAATCTGCTCTCTAAATTTTAATATAAAATCTTAAAAATATTTTAAATTAGTAAAATAGACATGTCACTAATATAATATAAAAAATAGATTATTTTTCTATAGTAATCTTAAATAACATAAATTATTGTCTATTCGGTACTAATATTATATGTTAATTAAAATTTTATGTAACAAAATTGTTGTTGGGTCGAGCCACGAGCCAGCTCGCGAGCTGCACCGAGCTGACTCGCTTTTTTCACGAGCCGCAAAAACAGGCTCGGCTCGGGCTCGTTATGAGCATCGAGCCGGTCCGAGCCGAGCCGAGCTGCTGCGAGCCCGAGCCAGCTCGAGCTTTTTTTCCAGCCCTACGTGCAAAGCCGAAAGGAGTTGCCGCTAAAATGATTCGTCCACCGAAGCTCTATTGTTCTCTCCCCTTCTCTACTTACTAGGTGAGTGCCCGTGCGTTGCAACGGGGACATATAATACTACAGTAACTTATATACAAAATGTGTATTATACTGTTATGAGAAAATGTTTCATAATCCATTTGTGATTCTGGTCATACATAAATTTTGTTGTTTTAATCTAGTTGTTTCACCACTACATTGCAACCATCAGTATCATGCCAACTTCGATATATGCCACGATTTCCATGGTCTCGTCATTGGAGAGCACACCCCTCGCCTGCCGGAAGAAGTTTCCTCGTACATCATCAGTCATCAGGCATGTACCACCATACGCGCTTGCTCAAACAAAAAAGCAATTGTGTGTTTTTGCGAAGAGAATTAAAGGCAGACCAGCACAAAAAGCTACCCCGACGGTGGGGAGGATGACGAACTGATCATTGCTGTAGGTCCTCCTCTGTGTCACCTCCGGCGCCGAGATGACGCCACAGTCCATGATATAGTAGTCGTCGAACGCGAGCAACATGTCAAGTACCGATGACTCTTGGCTGGGCTGCCAGACGAAGTGCACCTCAGGCTCATTAGCAAGGTAGTAAACCTAGTCGTTGCACCACCGGATGCGCTACTCCTCTACATACATCATGTTCGAGGACACTCACACAACGTCAGCAACGACCATCGTTCGAGCGCACAAGAATTTATGGGTCGGTCAGTAGCGACTTACATGGCAGGTTGGGCTTCAGATGGACGATGAACTGGACGGCTTGATGGCGCCGTCGTTGGATGCGGTTCCCAGAACAACCCGAGAGTCGCCGTTGTTGGCAACGACCATGAGGTCCCCCTACTTGACGATGGACAACGCGGTGCAGTCGCTCTGGACCGAGTTCAAGCGGCGGATGCGTCGGAGCTTGTCATGCACAACAGCTCATGCGGCCACGTAGGACTGCTTCCAGAGGTCGAACTGGCAGTCGTCAAGCTTCTTCTCGTCGTCGATGAGCGACGCCAACGTGAGCGCCTCCTGCTAATGGTGTTTGTTCGGGGTTTCCAAGCAAGAAACATGGATTCATCCTTGGCGTTGGTTTATATACTCACAAGTGAGATCCATGAAAAAAATATTATGGAGAATAAATGTCACGCATGCAAAAAAAGAATTTAAGTTGAAAACATTATTCAAACAAAAGAAATTGCATGCAAGACTCTTCTTTAAATACTACTCATTTCATCTAAAAATATAATTCAAGAATCTCGGTGATACTTATCTACTACTACGCATTGTGCAAGGGTAGTAGGGTAGGCTTGGGGAGAGATGTAGTAGATGTTTTTCCTGTCATAGATGTAGACATAAACACACATGTGATGTAGCAGTAGCTACTGCTCGCATTTGTCTGAGAGGTCGTGGGTTCGAATCTCCTTAGGGTCATTTATGTTTTTTAATTTTAGCTAGACGTGAGCTGTACGTAGGAATAAGAATTGGAATGAGCTTTACGGGGAGGGGGAATGAGAAAAGCAGAACAGAGAATGACAGAACATGCGAGGGAATGGTGGCAGAACACGGAATAGCTAGACGTGGGTTGTACATGGGAATGAGAATTGGAATGAGTTTTGCGGGGAGGGAGAATGAGAAAGGCAGGACAGGGAATGACATAACATGCGGGGAGAAGGGAATGGTGGCAGAACACGAAATTGTAGACTACTCTTATAGCCTTAATAAGCAGTAGAGATTATAGCACCAGAAATAGGATACGATGACCTGCCATTACCGCTGATCCCATTCTTGTTTCTTCAATAAGAACCAACGATCAGATCAAATAGCATCGCGAGCGGTTTACATCGAAAACCATCCACGTGTACTTGAACATCTAATACTACAAATTAATGTGTTTGGTTTGATATTAAAGTAGGATGAGACGGGACGACACCGTTCTCTCGATTTTTTGGAATCACGCCACCACTATATGTTTATCTCGCCACCACGTGACTCTCGTCCAAACAATATAAAAACTGGTCGCTCCCTTCTATCCCTCCTTATACATCCAACCAAACACACCATAAGTGATACTGGGCACATCAACAATAGAACCAACAACGATGAAACGTTGGACACTATTTTGAAATTCCCATGTTATCATTCATGATCAGGAGTACAAGAGTGGGCTTACAACTGTACAGTTACTCCGCGGAAAATTTTCTGATATTTACATACACTCATGAATCACTCCAGGGCAGGGGTTGACACCAAGAATTACCCTGAAGACAAAAGAAGAATCCTGGACCCAGAAAAAGGAAACGCCAAGAATTACCCTGAAGACACAAAAAAAGAAGAATCCTGCACCCAGAAAAGGAGGGCTATTCTACAACAGAAGGAAAAGAGTAATGATTCGCGTTAATTAAGAGAAACACCAAGAAAATCGAAATTTTTCAATAAGTTTATGAGGGCTCCATGTCAGGAGACAAAGTAACCTTTATATGTGAAGAAAGCACCGGATGGCTTCTCATTAGTACGAGAAAGAAAGCCATGGATGCTGTAGTGCTTCGTCAGCTGTAGGTCTTTTCCTGGGGTTAATTTGTAGCAGATAAGATAGAAAATCGACAAACTCTGAATCAGGACATTGTATGTGTTGTCGCAAGGAGGATTTCTCCGGGATCAAATACTCTAGCTGATCTGTCTCTTGGATATAAATAAGGCAAAGAAGAGATGTGTTAGGGATTATTGTTCTACAACCAACAGTGCTAGACTGCTAGATATGTACAGTGAAACTCAAATTGAAAGGAAAAGCTTAGGCCTTCCCTATTCGAACTAACAAACTGACAAGGCCATATATTATGCCTTCAGCGTATCAAGTGAGTAAGAGGGTGTTTGAATACAATAGAGCTAATAGTTAGTGGCTAAAATTAGTTGAAACATCCAAACAACCTAGCTAATAGTTCAACTATTAGCTATTTTGGGTAAATTAGTTAATAGTTAGGTAGTTATATTTGTTAGCTAGCTAATTTTACTAACATTTTTTAGCCAACTAACTATTAGTTATAGTGCATTCAAACACCCCCTAAGAAGCCACATAAATATAATTCTGTAACGAATTCAAAATTAAAATTCGGTTACGTCGGGTTAAGGTGCAACAAAAAATATGAAGGCGAGGGAAACAATTGGAAGCAACTTGTGCAATATAGAATTTTCAGTTAAAGAATACTCATTTAGCAAGATGCTGGTTCATATTATGTGGAAACAACTGACAAAGCATCATTTTCTGCACATGTAGTTCATCATAAATCATAAAAAACTAAGGGCCAGCTTCAGAAGGATTTGCTTGGTATAAAAAGGAAGGCTCTTGCCCTCAGAAGGGGAGGGAAAAACACTGAAGCTGAGGAGGAACTTGAGAAGGCTAAGGTGTTGGAGCAGCAACTTGCAGAGATGGAAGAATCAAATAACTTGAGTGCTAGTCAAGGTGTTACTACTGCTGGTGGGGACGAAATATTGCTAGTGCATGCATCTGAATCTGGTATGCCAGTGGTTACTCTGTGTGGTTCTCCAAGTAAACCGCAGATTGAGACAACCAATCCTAATCAAGGTGATGTGGGAGAAGAAAGTAGAGCTGGAAGGTCTCCAGCCTTGTTGCAGCCAGCTTTTACTGATCCGCTGGGATCTGAAAAAGGGTCACATTCACCTTCTGTAGTACATGATCGTAATGAGCATCAGAAAACACAAGGAGATGATACTCTTAAAGATGAGATATTACTTCATAAGAGAAAAGCAGTTGCCTTTAAGAGAGAAGGGAAGATGGCAGAAGCTAGAGAAGAATTGAAACTGGCAAAACAATTATAAAAGCACCTTGAAGGTGCTCAACAAGACACCATGGATGGTGTGGGTGACTCCATTACTCCTGCTTGGAACAGAACAGTTTAGTCCAACAACCTGCTAGCTCCAGCAATCACACTGACGACATAACTTCTCCCCCTCCTGCACAAACGAGCAAGCGGACACAACCTCAGAAAACAATGTCCAGCCGGGACCGTCTCAAAATCCAGCGTGAATCCCTGGCCCACAAGCGCAACGCCCTCAAGTTGCGGAGAGAAGGAAAGACTGCAAAAGCAGATGCAGAATTTGAACTGGCCAAGGAGCTAGAGAGCCAACTGGAAGACTCATTTAGCATTGCCAACTTGTGCAATTAGTTATAGAATTTTCAGTTAAAGAATACTTGAACAAGTATGAAAAAGGAATCGTACCTCATTCTCGGTAAAAAGGTCATAATCATCAGTGAAATACTTTTGTGTCTCCTGTCCCAATTCTAGCATTTCCATGTCAATTGGGCCGGTTATCCCAATCATTTGAGCAAGCATTACTGACATAGGCTCGTTAGGAAATAATACCTGTTATATGTAAAGGAAAGAAGATATAGTTCCAAGGAAAAGAAGCACCCAAAACACCCATTCCACAACTCTCCAGCTCGCATGTGCTTACAACATTAATAAAAAAGATTAATTTCTAATTCTGGTTGGAGTTATACGTTGGTATTGCATTCATACAAGAAAAGAGGCCTCAAAATTTTGTCAAAATAATACTAAAGACCAGTTTCAATCCTACAAGCCACCAAGCATCTCAATTAAATAAAACATACTTACTTCACCAGTATACAATTCAGAAAGGATGCAACCAAGAGACCAAATATCAATCCTCTGATCATAAGGTAGGCCTAGAATGACCTCAGGAGCTCGATAAGAGCGTGATTGGACATAGAGGCATAAGCTGTCTGTCAAGAAGCAACTACTTCCCAGATCAATGACTTTAATTTCGTATCTACTGTAGCTCTTGATAAGAATATTTTCTGGCTTTAGGTCACAATGAATGATCCTCAGACTGTGCAAGTAAACCAAGGCCTCCAAACACTGCCGAGCTATAACCTACAACAAAGGCAAAGTTTCAAATTGCTAGAACTTTGTAACTTTCTGAATCAACTTTGCGAAGGCTACCATTTCAGGATATCAAATAAGTTTGCTCATTTACAACTCAATGGTTAAACGACTGTTTAAATGTGTAGCATGACGAACATAATGGTATCATTATAAGTAGCAGTCGAGGGGGCGAGGTTGACGAGCACGACGCCCCGGTAGCGGTGCGCGTGGTCGGCCAGCGTCTCCTGGCGGCCGCTGTTGGGCAGCGCGGAGTAGCGGCGCATCTTAGCGGCGTCGGTGGGGAGGAGGAGGTCCGGGGACGAGGGCGTGCGGTAGCGGACGCCGCTTGCTGCGGCAGGCAGGGTGGGGGCGGGGGGCGACAGCGACTGGTTGGCCGCCTCCTGCTGCGCGGGATCCAGCGTTCCGCGTCGGGGCGCGTGGCGCGCGTGTCGATGGTGGATCTGCTGTTGCGTCGTGGCGAGGTTTGCAGGGGAGGGGGCGCGGCGGGACTGTGGGATTGCGGGCGCGGCGGGACTGCTTGGCTGCGGGCGCGGCGGGACTACGGGCGCGGTTGCGGGACTGCGGGCACGGGGAGAGAGGCGGAGCGCGCGATGGCAGAACGAGGCAGTGTGGACGCCTACACTGCTAACATATAGAGTAGTAGAGATTTTGTCATGTTCATGGTTGCTTGGATCTGATTATTTGAGACACTTGTGGAGAATATTCCTGAACTATATGCTCTGCTTTAGGTACGTTTACACGTCTTATGACTACCCATTTATAATTTTACTCACTGGAGCTATTTGTTTATAGGAAATCCATGGCCTCCATGACAAAGGTGTTTCTGTTGAGAATATCTCTTCTCAGCTTTCACCATGCTTATATAGGATTTTCAAAAATGAATAGAAATAGAGCATGATTCTAATCTGATTTGATCCTTAGATTTTATATTTATAAAGTTTAGATCCCATTACCACCCCTACATCTAGGAGAAACAAATCAGTATTATAAATAGATTGTGTGTCAGTGCTCCCTTTCATCTATTGAAGGAAAGGATAACCCACAGTTGTACATGCTGAATAACTTTAACAGGGCTACCTCAGTGGCTGTTTGAGCTTTTTTATTCTGATTGACGATTGATGTAGCATGAAGCGCATCCATTGAATTTATCTGCTGTTGCAACTGAGTAATTTCATTATCTAATCTGGAATCAAGAAAAAAGAGGCTTTAATTTTTAAAGCATGTAAATATGGGCACGCAAAAATGGAACTACAAACACCTTCAACTGCCCAACAGAAAAGATAGAACCTTGCAATGTCAGCATTTATCTTTAGCCCTGAGATCGCACCCTGAGCAAACTGAAGCAGCTCGTCACGTTTTGCCTGGAAAAGAACATAGAAGCCAACATTACAGTTGATGCATTTTATGCTTTTGCTGCCATCTAATAACATCAGGTAGAAAGTATATTTTACATGATTTATGAAGATAGCTAAACGATCAAATAACTCATATACATGAGTACATGGTTTAATACTGAGAACTGGTAAAACAAAAAAGAAAATTCATACCAACACTTCGTAACTATAACTTGAGAATAACCTTGCCAGGTCCTTTTGTGGGTTCTTTCAGTTCATCAACCCATCGTGCTCTGATTAGTGTGTATACATACCTCGCCGATTATCACCGTATCACCCTCCTTAGCTCCCTGTTTCGTAAGAGCCCGGTTCACGCCACATGCCTCTAGGGCATGCTGAAACCTTTTCAAGGAATCCGAGTACCTTCATCAGGAAGAAGACGTTAGAAGATGTGTAGTGTAGTGGCACCAACAGTTAGTGCCGTGACAGAACTACTTACTGCCAGTTAGTCATCTGGACGAAACGCTGGATTCCAGCTCCGACAACAGTCCATGTATTTGTACCCTTATCATGGAAAACCTCAAACTCATTCATGGGTGCACGTCTTTCCTTTTTTATTGCCTCAGACACGTGGTTCAGATTTTCTGGCCCGCTCCATCCTACAGAAGTATGTAGTTTCAAGATGAAAAGGTCAAAAAACAAATGAAACACAGTGTAAAAATCATTTCAAGCTTCAGTAAGTCATTGTGGCTAGGCAGTAGGCACAGCTGTAGCTAAACTGAGAGGATAAATAAGCACCTTCAGTTTCCTTCATCCTTTGCCTCTCTTTCTGCAGAAGCTTGTAAGCAGCATGAATGACGTCCTGTGTGCCCTGCCTGTTTATTGCACTAATGCAGAAAGGTTCGATGCCTTCAGACTGTAGATTTTCCCTAAATGCATTCCATCTATCAGATGCCTCTGGAAGGTCCATCTTATTGTACACCACAACATACGGTTTGTCAACCAAAGATGGGCTAAATAACTCCAGCTCCAAGTGAACTGCCTCAAACTCATATTCTGGTTGTTGTGCAGAACCATCAACGACATGCACCTAATGCTCCAACAAGCCATAAAACAACTATCAGCACAGCCATACCATGCCAAGATATATAATATCATGACTGGTATTTTCATAACCATATGGAATTTGACTCATATAATAAGATTAGAGTAAAAAAGGGAAAAGGGAACATACCAATATAGAGCATCGCTCACTATGCCTTAGGAACTCATGACCCAAACCATAACCACGATGAGCGCCTTCCAGTAAGCCAGGAAGGTCAGCAACTACCATTGTAGCATCAAAATCTAATGAGACCACACCAAGGTTCGGTAGCAATGGGGTAAAAGGATAATTGGCTATAGCTGGCTTGGCAGCACTAATAACGCTCAAGAGAGAACAACACACTCGAGGGCTTGACCATTGCAACACCAAATTGAACAACCACAAATCCAACTCACCAAGGAGAGAACAACACACTCGAGGGCTTGACTGTAGAGAAAGACATGGAAAAAGTTCATCGGCTCCGCACCGCTGTCGTAATCGATGTACAAATCCTGCAACTCCCGCGAGCACAGGTGGTTCGGCGCCTAATGAGTCAGGATCACGTAATGCAATCCAAAGAATTCTGCAAACCAAGCGAGTAGCCAGGGAGGGATGCTGACCAGCAGGGGCGCAGTCTGGTCCGGATTGTCCCCAAGTTGCGGCTCCCGGACCACCGTGGTCGCGCGCTGGGTCTCTTTGAGCGCGACGAGCCACCGGCGCAACAGCTGCACCCGTTCGTCCCCTTTGCAGGAGAGCGCTGCCTCTTCCAGCCTCTTCGCTGCCACCTTCGTGCTCTTGTAACTCCGGCTCCCCTGCGAGAGAACCGAGCGGTTCCTGGCGGCTGGCATCGGACGATGGATGGGGTGAAGCTAGGGATGAGAGCCGCCGCGCGAGCGCGACTGCCTGCAGGATAACGTCTCTAGGGTTTTTCCTAGATGGGCCTTATACAATTTAATTGATAGATGGGCCTCATACGTTAACCAAATAACACAGCACACGCAGGCTACCGCGGCGCAAATAAATTGTACCACATCGGTCAGCCAAAGGTTGCGGTAGCAACTTATAAACCTTCCTGCTACAGAGGAAGCAGTCAACTTGTGTAATCAGCTCGTGGTATTGTGAACATGTGTCGATTTTTTGCGCGCACGGATGGGGCGGTGTGAGGAGGGCGCGGCTAGCAGGTTAATGTGGCGATGGACGATCCAGATTGAACAATAGTGATGGACGATCCAGATTGAACGAAGGCAGAACGGCAGGCTACCTTTACAGCCTTAATAAGTAGTAGAGATATATAGCACTAAACTCTTAGCACCTTCTTTAGCAATATCTATGTTAGCTTTTTAAAACGTTCTCTTTACATTTCTCTCTCTATCTATCTGTATATATAATCATGAGCCATTTTTAGCATAGCATGCTATCTATAGAGTTCCATACAGTAGACTATTCAACTCCAATAGAAATTTCAGTAATTCACCAAAGGACATTAACCAACACAATTGGATACCTGTAACTACAAACTGGTAAGGACAAACCTTCAATAGCTCCAACTTCTCAAGAAATAAATCAAACAAAACAAATAAACGAATTTACACCAGAACATCCATAAAAATCAAGACCAAAACAAACTTACTTTGATTTTGTATAGATTTGTATGGAGTGTATGACTCCAGTCTCACTAAATTGGCACATAAGCATCAGTAGGCGAACAGCTGATAGAATCCATACAGATTCTAGCATTGGTAATCCTGAGCGGACAAAGAAAAAATAGAAATGACCATGCCAATCAAGTGACCAAGCATCATTCTTCAGAAATATGGTGTAAAAACAATACCTCCAAACTCCCAACCAATCGGTCAATCTAACTCCTAGTTTTCCACATTAGCGGCTCATTTTCCAGTGTTGGAGGGAACATAGCTATAATATTCCATGAAGTCAAGGCGGGCGTCCTAGCACTGAGCATTGGGGACCTGGCCATGGCGGCTGGGCACTGGGCGCTGTGTCTAGCATCTGGACGGCGAAAGGTAGGGGCAATGTCGTGCGGATAGGGGCTTGTGCTTTGCTGGGCTAACTTAGGTAGGTCCTGCCATGGACGCCAATGGGAAAAAATAGTAGCCAACAAAAGATTATCCATTGCTACAAAAGTTTCGAATAAAAATAGCTAATTGCCACTCAAAAAGTATTATCCATTGTTACAAAAGACTCACTTGTAACGGAGCAGTTTTGAATAAAAATAGAAGCCAACAAAGCAGAACAAAGCACACAAAACTACATGCTATCCATTCAAATAGCTATAGAGACAACTACATAGATCATTAGAATTAATTATATTGAATCGCGTGCTGAAAGCTAATGTGGCCATCGTTAGACAGGAGATAAAATGAACTCAGTGTCTAGTGCAAAATAATCTGTGCACCCCAAAATAGCTAAACAAAACAACCAGGCAAGCATGGTCAGGTAAATTCAGTAGCAACCTGATGGAACAACAGAAAGTTGCAGCGTTGGTGGCAAAATATAGCTCCTAGAGTTTTCAATTTGAAGCAGTGAATTGATTTCAGAATCCAACATATAGTCCGACCGGTGCAATATTAAGCGTATATCCTAAAAGTGTATCAAACACATATCAGTGGCTGGCTAAAAAACAAGAGAAAGTTTTTTAAAAAAGCATTTCCTAAAGGTCAAAACTGAGACACAGAGACGGATAAGAAACAGTTTACTCACCTCTTTATTATTTATCAACATCATCTTATCATGAATATCTAGCAGCCTTGCGGTAAATTCATGAACCTGCTTTGTTCTAAAATTATAAAATGATAAGTCCCTGTTAACCTGAAACCATTATATAGCTAGGAATGTAAAAATTAGCTCGACCTTCGATAACCTAACTAACAGAGAGTTATATTCTCCTCAAAATTCAAGGCAACAATCTTGTGATGAAAAAAATCAGTTGATAATCTCATCTATTCACTGTATGCTCTGAACAAAGATATATACCACATTGGTATCACAAGAATCCAGTGTATAGAATTCAGAACTTGCCTAGACAAAGCAGCTTGCAAGGACTCCCCATCTAAGCTCACACAATCCACAAGCTCAGTGAAAATAGGAGCCAGCTCGCATGCTTGCTTGAAGAACGATGTCGGAAAACGCACTGAGAATGGAGCGTGAACCATGCCAACCCCAGGGACCATTCATGATCTCTACAAGTGGCAATATAAATGTTGGTCAGCTAATTCAGCGGTAATTATAGCTTACAGGAAATTGAGCTCAGTGGATGACCATTCTAGAACAAATGTGATATGAATTTGGCGCTAGAGCTTAGGGTCCTTGACCACGACACGCTGTCACGCCTTGCACACAGCCTCCACTTCCAACATAATCTTGCAAAACCCCAACCTAAGAAAGATGTTGAGCAACACATTGTTGGGACTTGGGCAGTGTCGCCCAGTCTCTCACCTCAAGGACATATGGCTCTGAAGGAGGATTCTTATGGTGGCCACGGCAGCTGCTACTGAAGATGTCCACTATCTGCACATCATGGATGGCAAAAAGCCAAAGGAGGTGAGAACGTCTCTATAAATGTCTCTAGTTTTTTATCTGACCACTTTCAAGTACAATTGGAAGCTAGCACAATCGTAAAGGACCGATAGGTAAAAATGGTGGCAGAATATGGACCTAGGTCCTAAATTATCATTAAACATCAGGTTCACAGTTGAGGGATACGATGAACATGCATACCAACCTATCATTGAAATGATAAAATAATAATAGCCTTGATAAAATATGCGACCAACTTTCAATTTTGTATAAAAAACTGTACACTGGTTATTCTGTTTATTAATTCTTGACGACAAATAAAATTCAGTCCACATCATGGTTGGATCTGTCAGCCCACATCATCCAGTTCTTAGAAATCACTCAAGAACTCCACAAAACACAACCAACTAAGTTTCGCCAAAAAATGGGTAGAAAGTTTGCTTGTCAGCCCAAAGAGAGAAAATCCTCTCATTCAGAGTGGTGCATGACTTTCACATCATCATTGCCCTTACAACCTAGCTTCCCTCTCCATACCAGGAAGAAGAGGAACAACAGATGAGATAACAGAACAAACTTCAAGCAGTCAACACATGATGGCAATCAAAATACAGAACATAGAAGAGAAAACAGATTCAAATCAAACAATAAAAATAAAAACAGAAGAAATGACGACTTGGCTGGCTCCAACGAACAAATGTGGTGATGTCCCGAGGCAACTCCTTAGCTGTTGTGACAGCATCGACATGGTAGGACTGGATAACCACTAAGACAATATTCTAGAATGTATTGCTAAGAAGTTACATGTATAGATTTGTAGTTCATTGATGAGCTAGACTATATTGCTGAGAAGTTACATGTATAGATTTGTATTCAGAACACTTGCAAATTTTGATGAACTCGAAGAATTGTAAGAAATATTCTAGACTAAATCAGAGGTCAAAAAATATTCTAAAATAAAATAGCATCAGTAAGAGGTCAACCAACACCATCTAGAGCTTATCAACAAATAGTTACGGTCTTTCAAACACCGATACAGAGAAAATTATTGTTTCCATGAAATGTCATACAGGAGAGCCAAAAAATTGTATGCCTCATAATTAGGCTGTCAACCTTAAAAAAATCGGTCTCTGTCTAGCACCTTCTAAACCCAACCCATATTCATTATATGTGGAGAAACATTCAAAAAGAGAAGCATCAACCTAAGTTCAAAAAATAGGCTTGTTGCACCAAAATACACTTTCCGAAGAGAACACAGGCATACACTCTATCTATTCTACAAGACAAGATGAGCACGAACAAAACATAAATGAATCTAACCAGCAACATTCGATTCCTGGTACGATCGAAGAAAACGCATGTATGAGTTCATTGAGACAACACCATTAATCGCTACAAAACACTGTATTTATGAAAAACTATGTTCGCACAGCTTGACGAATATAAATCAGGACAGCTAGACAGATTATAAATACTGGTGAGAGTGAGACAAATGAACCTTTAAATAGATTATGTACTGACCGTGTAACCAAAAATGTTCTCTCCAATCCTTGGTCCCTCTGAAGGGATCAAAGGCTCCACAGCAAGTATGATCTTCAGCTGAAGAATAGGAGACCTGAGCAGCAGTTTGATTCGAAAACAAGTATCTTAATTAAAACCTTCCAATAACAGAATTGCATTTGCAATTTGGAGCAGGATTTAAATAACACAGCGCGATCATAGAACAGAAGATCTATATCTAACTAAATCGGTGTTATCAGAAGAATAAGCTAAATAAAAGCAAAAAAGGGCCAATTAGGTTCCCCACATTCAATACTACTATGTACCAAGCAGTAGGTTCGTGTTTTAATACCGGAATTTATAGACACTTTTTATATAGGAAAAAAGAAGGTGATACAGATAACGTAAAAATAATATGATTCAGAATCATGGATAAATTCAAAGACAGAATAAGCTTAGCAGTAATTTTTTTTGTCAGTGCCATCTTTCAATAAAGGTTGAACTGCAAACTAAACACTTTAAGATGGAGTTCTCCATGAATAAGAATTCATATATGACCTAGAAATGCAGAAAAAGTTTGTCTCACAATGGCCAAACAACATAATCTGGCCATGCATTACCCAATCAATAAATAGCTATGAAGAACAGAACATATCGTGAGCAGTAATTATCTTGGTCTAGATTATATATATCCTAAACATACCATATACAAATTCTGATCTAAACTGAAATGGATGAAGCAGTTCAATGTTTTGGTGTCGATGAAAAAATGCCTAGTCCCACGTGCAGGGGTCTCAGTTTTCCCAAGTGCTAAAAGATTGGGAGCTAAGGTTGGCAGTTTTTAGGGATGTGTTTTTTCAATGTTTCCAAAACTTCTGGATTGGGAGAGTGTTTTGAGAACTCTTGGAGATACTCTTAGGTCGTCTTTTTTTGTAGTTTGTTACTGATTAGCCTACATAAAAGTTACCATGATGAATCAGATCTTAATAGAAATTGTTTGTGAATCTCTGTCCATCTTCCGGAGTTCTGTTCACGGGACAGCTCACTTGTAGTCAAAGAAATCTTTGGAGTTACTAGAGTATGTCTATATTTTACTAAACCCCCTTGTTTTCTTTGTACCTCAAACAGTTCTTTTGTCATGTCCATTTTATTGTGAAGATTTTTGCCCCTTGTTGGTAATTGTCATTATTTTTTGTTTTCTTATGAGCAGTGAGGATGCAGATAGCCTACAGATTCACTCCCTCTCAGCAACAGGTGATATCGAATCTATACAGAAGATGGTGGACAATCTAGACCTGGAACAAGGTCCCCCATCATCGTCTTGAGTTATGGTGGTGGAATAATGCTAAACATCTTCGTTGATAGTATTGCAAATTTAGATTGATGTGAGTTTCTCAAATCTTTTCGTTTAGTTTTTTCAGCTGTTGAAGTAGGACTTGGGCCTGTGAACACAGGACACTTTCGGCTGGAGCCTAGAGATTTTGTAAATTGCCTCTCGATTAGGCTAGTAATATCTACCAGACCTGCCCATGATTTGAGTAAACGCCGAAACTTCGGTTTCGGTGTTACCACATGTGTACACAAGGAGAGAATTTGAAAAATTACCTTGGCATAATCAGCTATTAGCTCATCAATGTCTAGCTTGAATAGTGCAATATCTATATTTAAAGGCATGGCCAAGCCTCAAACTATATAAGAAAACTGAAGTTCAGTCAATTGGAGATAAAAATAAGAAATCGCCAACAACCAACAGCGTGCAATGGAGATGTAAATAAATAAAGCAATTTGAACAACCACCAACCTAAGAGCACCATGGTGACAACATTATGTAAAATCCTTGTGTTGACTAACTTAACATAGCAATATATGTTCAGTATCTAACCAAAGGATGGACATGGTCCAATTGCTAGGGAATCACAAGGGAAGGACATAAAGGCACGCTGAACGCTGATAGAACTTATGTTATGAGCCTATGGTGGCTTCCTGATGGAGACCAAGGGACCAGGTGGAGGAGTTTGGAATGGCTGCATAAATAAATGCATAATAAAAAATAAAAAATCATAATTTTTTCTTGCACTCACCTCATATGGGAACATAGTTTCTCCCCTTCTTCGACATCCATGAGATAAATCAAGAAAGATGCCACGTAGGGAATTGCATTCCAATAGCTCATTAGTAACAATTTAATAATTAATTAATTTTAAGACAAAAGCAAACACAAATCCAAGGTATAAACTGAAGGAGTAGTTCATTATATTAGTGAAGGGTTCCCTGGAGGAAAAATGTTACTAACAAGTAGCATTTTTTACTGCATATTGTTTAACATTTATTTTTTTCATGTAAATCACTATATCCCTTATTATTTTACTGTAACTATTGAGTTGGTTTGTTCCCAAGTGTGTTGGTTCTCATCAGAAAAAATATGGTATATAATTGCAAATATGGTATATTCCTAAAGCTATGGTATATTCCTAGAGCACATGTATATTCCTAGAGCTAATCAATTCTCTGACCAAACTGGAACAATTAAATCACAAAATATGGTATATAATTGCAAATATTATGTAGTACCTCCCCATGATTTCTGGGTAACACGGTAGCCCTTGCAATCTTCTTCTCGATTTCTGCAAGGGTTCTAGTTGAGTCTTCATTAGCACCGAGGAATGTTCCCGAACTGTTTGGCATAAGGATCCATCAGTTCAATGAGATTGTAAGTATTCATCATTTGCCTGGATTATTGAAGGGTAAAGGCTGTTGAAGTCAATAAGTAGAACATACTTGTCATATAGACCCATTTTAGGCTCAAAAAATCCACCAGCATATGAAGATTCCTTTCTAACTTTACCTTGATCACCATTATGCACTCAATTATTGGTTTAGTACCATGTATGACAAATATTTTAATACGGCATATAGGACCATAGCATCATAACATTAACTGCTGCAATTAGTATTAGAAAATGTGAAATAAAATTCCTTATTAAGAGAACAGTTTCGCAAACGAAACCACAACTAAAATGGTTGATACTGATTAGTATTTTAATCAACCATATGTGCTAGTATATGTTAAAGGAGCCCTGTAAGCAGCAGGGAAACATGTAGGCAGGTTATGAACTTAAGAATAATAACAAATTGACACTGCTAATTCTGTACAGAATCATGAGTTTTTGACTTACAACAGTGCGAAGTGGTTGGCACATCGTCGAAAAAATGGTTGATGCTGATTAGTATTTTGATCCCCTACACGAACCACCTAACAGAAGTGATGATGGTAATATATTAACATCATGACACAAAAACTACAGCTATTACTTCCTATGATACCCATTTCCCGTTCACAGCAAATTGGCAAAGCAGATAGTTCAGAACGAACGGAGATCAGAACTATGACCATTCTTATTTTGTTTTGACCTGGGTTGACCATTCCATTAGCAATTGAGACGATTTGAACAAAGAAAACGACAACCTCATCACTGCCCCCTTTCTGAATTAGAGATATTAATAGCGATCGTTCCTGCAATTAGCAACAGCTGAGGCGTCCTTACCGAATTAGCGTGTTGGGGATTTCAACCCGCACAAACTCCTCAGGGCCCGAATTAACGAGATCCGATATCAAACCACCGGAATAACCTCCTCATGGCCCGAATTAACGCGATCCAAGGTTAAACCGATATAATAACCCAGACAGAGAACAAACTAAAATGTCAAAGCCCTGACGCAAGCATCACACTGCAAGTCAATCATCCGAGAAAAAAACACACCCTTAATTGGTAAACCCTGAGGCTTCAAGCCTCCAAGCCCAAGTGTACTCCTACCTCGCAAGCTTCCGCCTCCAGCGGGACCTAGATTGAAGAGTCCAAACCAACCCATCAGAAGGTAACGAATCTTACCGGAACGGAGTTGGGTGGCCTCTGCCCCGCGTCGCCATCCTGCTCCGCCATGGAATAGCTTGTTCGTGTGCAGGACCTGCAGCCGCGCCTTCACCTCGTTCCAGGCGCTCGGCGGCCACCGGACCAGCCACCTGCGGGGCCGCCACGGCCTCGAGCTCGGCGTCGGCGCCAGGGCGCTCAGGCAGCAGCACAAGCATCATCAGCAGGCCGGCGACGACGTCGGCGGCGGCGGAGGCGGAGGAGGAGACAGGGAGCCGCAGGCGCAGCACGAGTGCCACGTCTGTGGGCTCGGCTTCGAGATGGGGCAGGCGCTGGGCGGCCACATGAGGCGGCACCGCGAGGAGACGACGACGGGCGCCGCCGATGCCTGGGTCTGACGCGCCGACGACACGCTGCAGCGGGCCCGCGGGGGCGCCGCCGACCCGCCCGTCTTGCTCGAGCTCTTCGCCTAGCTAGCTAGATTCGTGCGAGCGGGACGATGGAGGAAGGAGGGCGAGACCGTTGATGGGCGGCGACTGTCACGGCGGGGCATCGCGTGCGAGACCGGGGAGGAGGGGGCGGCCGCGCCAGAGCGCCCACGGCGGGGCATCGCGGCGCACGTCCGGCCCGCGGCTCCGAGCGCCGCCGGCTGGTCCTCGGCGGTGACGGAGGGCAGCACGGGTGCCTCGCCCCAGCCGACGGCGCCGCTGCGGAGATCGACGCGCACGACGACGTTGGAGAGCGCGGCGAGGCGCGAGGACGCGATGGTGAAGGGCGCGACAAGCGGGACGCGAAGCGGGCGCGCGCCGGTCGCCGACACGTCCACGGAGAAGGTCTCCTTGAGCGCATCGAAGCCGAACGAGCCCACGGGGGAGGGCGAGGACGGGGACGGTGAGACGGCGCAGAGGCGGGTGGTGGCGGTGGCGGGCTGTTGGCGGTGGATCGGCCTCGTGCCCTCGTGGGCGACAGCCGCCGAAGGGTGGGGGCGGGGTGGTTGCCTAAGGCTGGGACGGGGGAGGGGAGGGGAGGGGGCGGAGCACGGTCGGATCTCGTTGGATGAAGCGAACGGTCCAGATTTACCGATGGCAGAACAAAAAAAGGCAGGCTACTCTTAGAGCCTTAATAAGTAGTATAGATACAGAGTACTACCAGTTTTTCTGGTTTGTACCGTCATTCTGTTTGTAAAAAAAGTCTTTATACTTCTTTTTATCTAACATGTAGTTCATCGTTATCGTGTGTCATCAAGTGATATGAGTGTTACCACCCAGATAGACCGTAAGAAAAAACTGAAGCCTAACACGACACGAAGCCTTATACAACGTAGCGCTTGCAGATAGTATCACCGTACTAGCTGAAAGAGAACGAGCGACCAAGTTAGCTATAAAAGGGACAAGTCTTGTTTCAACTCATATCTTTCTCGGTTTTTTGACTAAGATAAAATGCACTATAATTTAATATCTGGTATTTGGACAATATTTCCACCTTAATTTTATTTTTTGGAGGGTCTATCACATTGGCTTGCCACCGGGCAAGGGCGTATCGTACACCCGTTGCACTGTACCATCAAATATGATTAGGTGTCATCGCAACGCACGAGCATTGTACTAGTCTAGCAAAATAAACCACTTTAAAATGTGAAAGAAGAAACTATTTATTGGAGTCTATCGTAATTCTGAAAGAACAATAACCGAATAAAATGATTATAATATTAACTAGTTAGTTATCTATGCATTGCTATAATTTTTATTATATATTTAGATCTTGTTTAAATAAAATATTTATTCAAACATTATTATTTTTTATTTTCCAATTAATAGTATAATATATTTATAATATTGCTCCTTTATATACCACAAGCAGCGGTGTGTCATAGTGGTTAAAGCGTCAACCTTCGGGCACAATGTAATCTAAGAGCTAGTTTGGAAACCCCATTTTTCCAAGTGATTTTCATTTTCTCAAGAAAATTAGTTTATTTTTCCTTAGGAAAATAGAAATCACTTAGGAAAATAGGTTTTCCAAACTAACCCTTAGAACTAATTTCCTTGAAAAAATAGAAACTTCTTTAAAAAATGAGGTTTTCAAACTAGACCTAAGAGAGAAAAATGGTCAACCCTCTGGCGGTTGCATTCTTCATCTTTTTATAGCGTCAAACTCATGTACAATCTTATATGAAATTACATTTTTACCCTCCTTTTTATATAGTAATGTTTCACATCCAGGGGTGTATATTTATGATATTTTAACATACAAACATACCACACGCATCTCTTCGTCGAAGGCCGAAGCTTCTTTTAGACATCGCCTCTAGACGAAGATTTTCGTTGTCGTTATCGAAGCTTCACTTGATCACTTCTAATTCGTATGTGGGTAGCCGAAGCAGTCTGCTGAGGATTCAATGAACAAATGTTGAAGTCCTTTGTATCATTTTAATTTTCTTGACCTGAAGCAATAACTAGAAACTGATTTTGCTACCTTGGACCTTCAGCCAGAGAAATGTTCTTCCAAACACTGTTGTTTCATCTGTCGTCAACTTATCCATTTTGTCATGAGCATGAGGATCCTATAAATATCCTTCTGCCACTTGATTAAGCCACTCAGGAGCACAAGCGGACGTTGCATTACATGTTTAACGGAATAATGTGGTCACTTGGACAAGGCATCAGCTGCAATATTATCACACAATTCTTGTAAATGGTTTTATGTTCAATCATAGCTAAATATTGGTGAACATAATCTGTTGTTAGAGGAGGACAACTTGCCCACGTCCATTTTTTTTAAATGTCTATCTCCAAAAAATATCATGTAGTAGTGCGAGTGTCCGTTTCTAATTATATATGTTTGAAGTCATGTTTTGTGTGCTGAATTAATGTTTAGGGTTTTGGGGAGCGTACTCGCGACTGCTCGCTTCGTCCGCTCGACCAGCGCTGATCAAGTTTCTCGTCGTCGGCACCGTTTGAGAGACTGCACTGCGTACATCTGCTTGCATCGACTGCATACGACTATATCGAACATACACACGAGATGTCTCGTGTGAATGGAGCCACTGATGCTTTGGGCATCGGCCCCTCCACAGGATATACTCTGATCTTCGTATTTGTACATGTTTTACTGTTGTTTACTGCTTATGTGAGTAGTGAACTAGTGATAAACACATGCACATACATGTTGTCACATACATCACACTGGTTTTCTGGATTTAATTAAAACTGATAATGTCTATTTCTCTAACAATCTAAAAACCTGATATTATTAATTTTTCTATTAGTGGTTTTGCTGCTGCATTAAAACCAAGTGAACCTTTTGATGGGACATTTTACAAAGATGGCATAGTAAGATGATATTGTGGTTGACTGCAATGAACTGCTATCATGCCGCACCAGGGAAAACCCAAACAGTTCACTCCTAAAGAGGAGAGAATGTTCGACTTTGCCGATAACCTGTTTCTATGCGTCGTGATTGGCGCTCTTGCCAACAAGTATGTTGATTCTTATCTAACGTGCACATCTGCAAAAGAGTTATGAGATGCATTAGATGAGAAGTTCGGTGTTTCTGTTGTTGGTAGCGAGTTGTACATCATGAAGCAGCTGTTTGACTACAAGATGGTGGAAAACCGTCCTGTAGTTGAACAGGCTCATGAAATACAGGCACTGGCTAAGGAACTTGAACAATTTCCATGTGTCTAGCCTGACAAGTTCGTGGCTAATGGTATTATCGCAAAACCATATGTCTCCTATATATGATTGAGAAAACTCTCGAGACCTACTCCTATAAATGTAGTGCTCTAGGAATAGTACCACAACAACAAACATACTAAGGGCCTGTTTGGTTCAGCTTTTTCTGAACAATTTTTCTAAGAATCTGGCTGTGGAAAGAATCTAAATATCATGGGGATTACATACAGAGGAAGATAAAGTGATCCAAAGGATTCAGAATCTAGAAAGCGATGGATTTCGACTATCGTGATGACTCGACCGATTCTATGTTTATGTTGATTTTGAACAGTTTTAACCAAAGCTATTTTTATAGAAGGGGCTAAAAACTGGGTGTTTGGCAGCCCACAACAGCTTTTGGTGGCCAGAAGCTGAAAAAGCCTAAACAAATAGGGCCTAAGTAATGTAACATCAACAACATGTTGCTTAGCGATGAGGCTGAAAATAAGCTTTTGATGCTGTAACACCTGAAAATCATATGATAAGCTTTTAGTAAAGTTCTCTCCAAATATTTAAGATAGAGTACCTTTTATAGAATTCCAGTACCATTGAATTGCTTATCCTAAAATAAATATGGTTTCTAAGAAAGATTTAATAAAAGTATCCCTATATGATTTTAGCTATCCCTTGTCGAAATATATATTTATAAGTACTCTCTAAAGAATTTTTATACACTACAAATTATTTTTCTTAAAAATACTTATTTATATGTGTATGAATTACATATTTAAAATCGTTTGTTTGAATAGGGTTGTAATTAGGTTATGTATTCAAAGAGTTTGATTTGTGTGTTCTTTGCCTACTTGAAGCATTTAATTAAATGAAGGAACTTAACCTTGCATCTCATGGCGCAATTTTGTTTGCTACATTTGCCTTGTGTATGAAATTCCAAAACTTATTTAAATTTGAATTTGATAAAATAGAAAATGATAGAAAATAAACATAAAAACGAACAAGAACGTACCTTTTGCTTACCTATTCGAAGCATGAAATGATAAGCCCTAACAGTAACTAGCGAGCTGATTAATTAGTCGAAGAACATTGGGGCATTTTTGCCACCTGCAAAATGGGCCATGGTCTTGTCCTCCACGTACTTGATGTACATGTCACCTGTGGAAAAGAAAAGGAAAACAATTACATTGCGAATAATATATACGTTATATACGTCGTACGACAGCTTTGTTTTACAATTTTTCACTTGTACCGGCCCATTTCCGTCTCAGCAGGCCATGATTCGCCACGTTCCCAGCACGTTTGAAGTCCATAATCCATGGAATATTTTATGTTTTCTAGCCGGAGCGACATCAGCATGATGTCATTGATGACTTAATCCTATGTGCCATTGACGAGTGGACCCATATGGCGGAGCTTTCTCTTTCCCACGAACTGCGCAGCTCCTAACAGATCCTGGCCGTGTTTCTCGCCATCCGTGCGGACTCTACCTGCCCCCGTGCCCGTACTATATAATCCCAGCGCTCGTCCTTGCTCATCAATCGCCTCACGGTTGGGTTGGAGTCTTCGTCGCCGTGTCCTCTCATCTCTCCTCCCTCCCCATGCACGCGAACAGCCCTCTGCTGCTGCAACCAAAGCGGTGGCCGTGGCGATGTGCCGCTACTCGGACACCAGAGTATGGCAACAGCGGCAAATGGTGGTGGTGGCCGCAGAGATGGGCATGGACCGGCTCTACATCATGGATGGAAGCTTCTGCAGTACGATATTAGGTAAGATAGCTCTCGGGCGTTCTTCTTTCCCCGCTACTGGTGACCGTGTTCTGGGTGGAGAATCGAGCACCGGTGGGCGGTCGGGTTGATCCTATGGCAACACCGTCGCGGCATGTGGCTCCATCGTCGGGGTCTCGGCGTTGGAGAAGAACTGGGCGGAGCCGCGCCGCTGCGTTTAGCCGTCGGGAGGTTGAAGATACGGGCGCGTCGTCGATCTAGTTTTGGACGGCACTGATTAGGGCTAGGTGATCGAAGGGCGCTGCACCGTTGGATCTGTGGTAGAAGGATAGGATTAGGTCTTGGGTACATTAAAGCTTGGCCGTTCATCTGTAATCCAGTGGCCACCTGAGTGTACCGCTTCGCGATCTACTTTGGGCCGTTGGATCGGCGATAGGTGGATAGGATTAGCTCCCTGTTTCATTAAATCATGACCGTCAGATTCCGATCTAGCGGTGGGCGCTACGTACCGATTCAAGGTTTAATCCGGTGCATCGGATCTTGATCGTGCGGCCTAGATTGAGCGATACCTCTTCGACTCAGAGTTTTACATACGAGCCCCCAGCCTTTACGAAAATAGAACCCGCCGTCCATGGGCGATGTTCACTGAGTCTTAGAAAATTTACGTGTTAGCCCCCGGGCTTCTCTGAATTTGATGCGCCGACCAGTTAACGAATAAAATCAGGGAAATTCATTTTAAAATCATTTTTAATACGAAAATAATGGTAGAAACTTGTATAATCCATAGAAAATTCATATGAAGTCTAAATTAATCCATTCCAATTCCTATAATTTGGTAATATTATTGTTTATCATTTAGTGCCACTGTTTTGACATAAAAGCCACATTAAAATTGTTATCTTAATTAATCTTGTACAAAGCACATAAAATCTTTAGAAATCCATAACTTAAAATCTACAAACTCCAAAATTAATAATTCTTTTTCCTGTGATTTTTTTAATATGTAGATTATTAATATGTATTTTGCATATATGTTTGTTGTGATGTTAAATTTTTCTACACTATGTTTGTTTGTATTGCTACGATTAGCCGCGAGGTTACGAATCTTGAAGATCATCCTGGTACCTGGAATCTCAAGTCCCAGGCAAGTTGTGCCCTTGATCACTTCTTTTTACCCAGCCATGTTCTGATTAATCATAATGATCTGCATAGGTTAATTTTGATGGGACCCAATAGGTTACCCTAGTTTGTCTATCTTTATACCTTGTTTACCACTGAACTTTTTGGGTAGTACTTGCTAGTGCTTTATGTGGTTTTGGGTATGAAGGTACATTATTCATGATCACACTTTTATTATATGTTTATTATTACTGTTCATGATAAGATCATTATGTTAATTGGAACATGGAGCGACCACCCGGGAAAACAGTGCTACCACAAGGGAGGAATGGGACCCCTTGGCTGATTAATTAGGAAAGCTAGTGGAAGACTACCTTACCCGAAAGGGGCAAGGGCAGTAGGGGAGTGGTCAGTGTAGGGAGGCCCTCGGGAGGATTTTGCTGCGATGGCGGTCCTGCAAGGGATTCCTGCATTGGAACTTCCTATAAACTGTAGCGGGTTTTCTGAAGCTAGTGGAACTTTGTAAAGGCCTCGTAGTGTTACCCTGCCTCGCCTCCTCGGTAGAGGTGTATGGGAAGTCGCGATCCCTTGGCAGATGGGTAACATGACTTATGGGTAAAGATGCGCAACCTCTGCAGAGTGTAAAACTGGTATACTAGCCGTTCTCACGGTCATGAGCAGCTCGGACCCTCACATGATTAATTTATGGAACTAAATTCAATTTGTCATATGCATTGCATCGCAGGTGATGTTGTTATTACTTTTGTTCTATTACTTAATTGGGTTGGTATTTACTTATACTTAGTAAATGCTAATAAAATTTTGACCAACTTTAAAAGCAATGCTCAGCTTCAACCATCCTCTTTGGTAAAGCCTTACACTTCACTTGAGCTCCCGCCTTTGGCGAGTTCATGCACATTATTCCCCACAACTTGTTGAGCTATGAACGTATGTGAGCTCACTCTTGCTGTCTCACACCCCCCACAGGTCAAGAACAGGTACCACAGGATGAGGCGCTTGGAGGATGCTGTGACGAGTTCGTGAGAGGTCTAGGTCGTTGTCTCCCAGTCAACTTTGGGTTGCTGGACCGTTGTCTCCTTATAATGTAATTATTTATTTATTTTAGAACTCCTGTTATGTAGTAAAGATGTGACATTCGATCCTGTGCCATGATTCATCATATGTGTGAGACTTGGTCCCAGCACACCTGGTGATTATGTTCGCGCCCGGGTTTTGGACCCCTAAAATCTGGGTGTGACAGATGCAAAACTATTAGAAGCACCCTACTTGCGTTGTTGTTGCGCTTGAAACACAAGTCAACTTTCAGTCTCTAAGGAAGAGAGGTCCCTCTATAGTAAGGGTCATAGGCGCCGTAATAATCAAGGACCAAGAGGAGAAAGTTTCAAAAATGTCATAGAATGGGAGCAGCAGTAGCAGTAGTGATGGTCATGGTAATAGAAAAAGTAAAGGGGAAAGACAACCCCCATAAGGGTGATGCATGTAACTCAAAGTATGATAGCAAAGGGTGTTTTAGATATGGGTCCCAACAACATTGGTCCTATCAATGCAACATTGAGAAACACCTAATTGACATTGTGATAGGAGCAAAAGAAATGACAAAACTCAAAGGTTCATTTTGTCTAGGCACTTGTAGACACCCACACTAAAAGCCCCTCCTTGAGCTATCTAAGAGTGACAAACAATTTAGTCATGTCGTCATGGATGTTGATATCAACGTTGATAGCGATGTCCTATTAGGCAATGATGATTTCAATTCCGATAGTGATCTCCCGGAGTGATCAAGTTATCAGGCATTAGCTTCATACTTATTTTCTTAGCTTCACACTTATTTACTTAGCTAAAATTTCTTCGCTCCATAATTATTTTCTTAGCCTCATACTTATTCACTAGCTTTCTTGGGTTCATCAATATTTGAGTTTTAAATTAAAAAAATACATTATGCTTTGAAGTGCTGAGACAGAGGTTATCGATGAAACTATCTGCACTGGTGTCGAGTGTCAAAGTGTGTCATTTTTTCTTTAATGTCTGTAGGAAATGTTAATGGTGAAAATGTCATGGTTTTTATCTTTAAAACACCATCAACATGCCTTAGGATAAAATAAAACAAAATAAGCACTGCATGAATATATTTTATTCAAATAGAGTTTCACTTGTATTGGAGAATGTTTGCTTAGGAAACAAGTTCTGAGATAAGGTGAAACCATACGGGTAACCTATGGTTGATCAACCTTATGGATGATCCCTAACACCCCTAAGACTCCACCTTGGTCCTCAACCCATGTGACAAGCAAAGAAACACACTCTAGAGCACTTCTAGCCATTAGATGAACATTTTGGTTCCTTTGAATGGTTCATGATCAAAGCACATGGATCAACATAACAACAAGCAAACAACACAAATGATGGACCACCTCCTCTCCAAAGGAGGTGGTTGAAAGGGAATCAGGCTTACACCTATTTCCTATACTAATTTTGGTGGTTGAATTGCCCAACACAAATAATTGGACTAACTAGTTTGCCCAAGTTCATAAGTTCTACAGGTACAAAGGTTCACCATAAGCCAATAAAAAGACCAAGAAAAAGGGTTCAAACAAAGGAGCAAAGGGACAACCGAAGGCACCCTGGTCGGGCGCACCGGACTGTCCGGTGCACCACCGGACAGTGTCCGGTGCACCAGGGGAGATCGACTTCAAACTCTTCACCTTCGGGAATTCTCAGGGCCGGCGCGCTATAATTCACTGGACTGTCCGGTGCTCCAAGAGGACGCGGCTCTGAACTCGCCAGTCTCCGGAACTCGCAACGGCTGCTCTGCTAAAATTCACCGGACATGTCCGGTGTACACCGGACTGTCCGGTGTAACAGCAGGACAACAGCTACTTCAGGCGCCAACGGCTACCTGCAGCGCATTAAATGCGCGCCAGCGCGCGCAGAGGTCAGGCACGCCCATGCTGGTGCACCGGACACCCTATAGTACATGTCCGGTGCGCCACCAGACATCCAGGCGGGCCCAGCGTTAGAGCTCCAACGGTCGGAACCCTAACGGCCGGGTGACGTGGCTGTCGCACCGGACATGTCCGGTGTGCACCGGACTGTCTGGTGCGCCATACGACAGACAGCTTCCACCAAACGACTAGTTTGGTGGTTGGGGCTATAAATACCCCCAACCACCCCACATTCAAGTCATCCAAGTTTCCCACTTCTCAACCACTTACAAGAGTTAGGCATTCAATTCTAGACACACTCAAGTGATCAAATCCTCTCCAATTCCACACAAGGCTTTAGTGATTAGCGAGAGAGATTTGCCGTGTTCTTTTGAGCTCTGGCGCTTGGATTGCTTCTTTCTTTCTCACTTGTTCTTGTGATCAAAACTCCATTGTAACCGAGGCAAGAGACACCAATTGTGTGGTGGTCCTTGCGGGGAAGTTTTGTTCCCGGTTTTGATTTGAGAAGAGAAGCTCACTCGGTCCGCGGGATCGTTTGAGAGAGGGTAAGGGTTGAAAGAGACCCGGCCTTTGTGGCCTCCTCAACGGGGAGTAGGTTTGCAAGAACCGAACCTCGGTAAAACAAATCCGCGTGTCACTCTTCATTCGTTTGCGATTTGTTTTGCGCCCTCTCTCTCGGACTCATTATTATTTCTAACACTAACCCGGCTTGTAGTTGTGATTAATTTTGTAAAAGGGCGAAGGAAAGATCATCAAGGTTGGTGACCCAATTTATGTTATGGAGGTGTTCGCTTCTTCTAATGAAGCCCCAGCCTGATTCAAGGTTAAAAATAGTGGCAGTGTGTTCAAAGTAAGTGAGTTTGTTATGCGCACTGGATAAACAAAAAAATAGTGGGTTGTTGAAACTGTTAATGGGACAATAAAACACTTGCCGCTGGACAGTAATTATGAGTTAGCTGTAACATCAGGGGCTTATTTATCTCTATGATATTACATACCTTGTACATCAAAATAATACAAAACAATAAGTACCAAAAAGGTAGGTGAGTTAGAAGACTGTCTAAATAGGATGGAATGAATGGCAGATGGAGTATTTTGTACCCTAAACAAAATCAATGACCCACTGCAAGTTCCTTCAGGGCTTTAGGCCACCATTGAGGTCTGTCACCAAAAAAGGAAAGGAGTTCTGTCACCTGTCAAAGAACTATCCGAAAGAATTTGGTAAAACATCGCCTAATTTGTTTTTGGTATTTCTTTTTTGTCTTTTGTTACTTTTTTACTTAACCCACTTGAATAAATTTACTAAACCATATTTGTGAAACCTAGTAATGGCACTTAAGACTTGGAAAACCTTACAGGTCGTGAGTGATATATGCCCTGCAGCAGCAGGAGGTCCTTTACTCCTTTTCTCAAACTTTGAAGATCTTTCTTTTGTGATCTTAAGGGCAGTCATGAATAAATCTATTTCTATTGTGATTAATAGAAATAGGGTCGACCCCGGTTCAGGAAAAAAGGAACAAATAAAACATTCTCAAACGTAAGCAATCACTAATCTAATGTTGCAGGGGACCCTCTTCTTACATGATTCCCCTGTTCATAGTGTAAAATACAGATTAGTGTAAAATACAGAAATACAGATTAGTGTAAAATACAGAAATACAGTAAATGCCATACCGACGGAGGCAACTGCCAATGTCACTAATCTAATGATACTATGAACAGGGGAATCGTGTGATGACCAATGTTGCAAGATCAGTGTAAAATTTAAACAAGTTAAACAAATCAAGAAGAGCATGATAGAAAGATCTCACTAATCTCAATGTTTAGGAATAGATAAAACATTTTCAAGTAAGCTATATGATAGTAAGAACAGGGAAAACACGTGATGACCAATGCTGTAAGATCATTATAAATTCCATATTTCATACAAATTAAACAAATTGAGAAGGGAACTGTGAGACGACCAATATTACAGGATCACTGTAAATGTAGCTTCAAGAAATAATGCATGTCCACATGATCCAAATGCAAGCATTTATGTAAGGAAAATGAGGATCAGTCAGACAAATTTATTGCACATACCACAGTTCCACCGACCCTTTGACTTGAAGAAGTCATCATCCCAGTTAACACAAGAAGGATGGTAGGCTTTAGGGCAGCCCCTAAAATGAGGACATATAAATGAAGACATGGTTAACCCAAAGCTATAACATGTTCGATCTTCCAGATTTTGGAATAAAGAAACTTCAGGAACTGCTGGTCTTGCGCATCTGGACGAACCCAGGAAGCGCAAAAGCCTGCCAAGAATAGGACCCAGCATCTTCTCCTTCACTGACATCACGACCATGGCGGTAAGGCGTCAAGAGGAGCAGGTCGGTGCAGGACAGCCGAAGAAAAAGCAGAGGAGGAGGAGGAGGTAGCCGTGGAGGAGAAGATCATACAGGTGGAGGCGGAGATGCCGGAGCTGCAAGAGGTGAGGCCGTAGAGCAGCGAGGTCGTGGAGACAGAAACGGAGGCCCATGGGCGCATGGACGATGGCTCACCGGTCGTCGTTGGAGAAGAAGCAGCAACACCTGAGGGAGAAGACGAGCTTGCAACCAGCACGGCAGAAGAGAAGATCGTCGAGGAGATCCAGCGAGCAGAGGCGACTAATAACTCGGGGCGGGGTTGGTGTACTGGTTCGTCTGGGTGATGGGCGCGGCGGAGGTGAAGGGCAAGAGGGCGTTGGATCTCAAGATGGGATCCATCACGCAGGACAAGGTGCAGGACAAGTACACGCAGTACTGGTCCTTCTTCCGCCGCCCCAAGGAGACGGCCACCAAGGCGGCGTCGGCGGAGAAGGTACCGGCCGTCGTCGACACCTTTTACAACCTCGTGGCCGAAGGCAGGAGGTGGGTTGGGCTCGAGGTGGCGACGCGGCAGTCGTGGGACTCGGCGCCCGTGGCACCGCCATCGCCGCCCCCACCCCGGAGCGCGCGAAGGCAGATATGGACGAAGGTGGGTGGTGGGAGCGCGAACACCTGGGAAAAGTGGGAATCGAGCTAGGGTTTTGTGTGTTGTTGAGGAAAGACAAAGAGAGGGGGAGGCGTGAGGATGAGAGAGGTTGGGTGATACGTTCCTGTCGTCCGCTCCCGCTCGCTCCTCGCCGCCGACCGGATCTAGTTGCTGTTGTGACCTACCTCCCCTCCCGCTTGCTGGCTACCGCCGATCGGGTGGCCATGCCCGACGCGGAGGAAGACGACGCAGGGGATGACATGCTGGAGGCCGCCGGGAGGTGGAAGAGGACGATGATGCGACGGGCACGAGAGGCGCCGAGGTGAAGCTGCGCGAGGGGAGGATATCTGGTTTGGGGGAGATGACCACGGGCGCGAGGTGGAGCACGAGGGAATTCACCTCGCTGATGGAAGGTGCGCTGAGGCGGATCCATTAGCGCAATCCCTGCAGCTTCACCTTCCAATGGTCGGAGAGCGGGGCGGGCGCCGATGGAAGACTTCCTGGGATTGCGCCCGTGATTCACCTCGTTGATGGAAGGTGCGCTGGGGCGGATCCATTAGCACAGCGCAATCCCCTCGACAGAGCTTTCCTGGGATTGCGCGAGGATTTCAGGGCGTCGAGGTGAAGCTGCGCGAGGGAGGATCTCTGATTTGGGGGCGATGACCACGGACGCGGGTGGAGCACGGGCGCGGGGCAGAACAGGTGCACGGGTGTGGACGCCTACGATAGAGGCTTATAGAGTAGTAGAGATATTATATTTGGGTCTACTAACGAATCTACATGTGAAGAATTTAGTAGGATCATGACACAGAAATTCGAGATGTCTATGATAGGCAAGTTGAAGTATTTTCTAGGATTCCAAGTCAAGCAACTCCAAGAGGGCACCTTCATTAGCCAAACAAAGTATACCCAAGACATTCTAACCAAGTTTGGAATGAAGGATGCCAAGCCCATCAAGACACCCATGGGAACAAATGGGCATCTCGACCTCGACACATGAGGTAAATCCGTCGATCAAAAGGTATACCGATCGATGATTGGTTCATTACTTTATTTATGTGCATCTCGACCAGATATTATGCTTTCCGTATGCATGTGTGCAAGATTCTAAGCCGACCCTAAGGAATCACACCTTACGGCCGTAAAACGAATCTTGAGATATTTGGCTTATACTCCTAAATTTGGGCTTTGGTACCCTCGGGGATCCATATTTGATTTGATTGGTTATTCGGATGCCGATTGGGCGGGGTGCAAAATTAATAGGAAGAGCACATCGGGGACTTGCCAGTTCTTGGGAAGGTCCTTGGTGTCTTGGGCTTCAAAGAAGCAAAATTCGGTCGCCCTTTCTACCGCTGAAGCCGAGTACATTGCCGCAGGCCGTTGTTGCGTGCAATTGCTTTGGATGAGGCAAACCCTGCGGGACTGTGGTTACAAATTAACCAAAGTTCCTCTTCTATGTGATAATGAGAGTGCAATCCGCATGGCGGATAATCCTGTTGAGCATAGCCGCACTAAACACATAGTCATTCGGTATCATTTTCTTAGGGATCACCAACAAAAGGGGGATATCGACATTGCATACATTAACACTAAAGATCAATTAGCCGATATCTTTACCAAGCCTCTTGATGAACAAACTTTTACCAAACTTAGGCATGAGCTCAATATTCTTGATTCTAGGAATTTCTTTTGCTAATTTGCACACATAGCTCATAAGTATACCTTTGATCATGTCTCTTTTATATATGCTATGACTAATGTGTTTTCAAGTGTATTTCAAACCAAGTCATAGGTATATTGAAAGGGAATTGGAGTCTTCGGCGAAGACAAAGGCTTCCACTCCACTCTACTACTCATCCTTCGTCGTCGCTCCGCATCACTCTCCATCTTTGGTATAATCTTCACTCTTATGTTTTATTTGCCAAAGGGGAGAAAGTAGTTAGCAAAGGGCCTATATTTCATTCCAAGTATCCGTTTTTGGCGATTCATGCCAAAGGGGGAGAAAGTATTGGCCCAAAGCAAAAGGACCACACCACCACCCTAAATTGTTAAAATGATTTATTTGAGGGGGAGTTTTGTTTAGTCAAAGGAAAAGCATTTGAAACAAGGGGACAAAATTTCAAATCTTAAAAATGCTTCGCAAAATCTGATTCACTTGCCTTTGACTATTTGCAAAAAGACTTTGAAAAGGATTTACAAAAAGAATTTGCAAAAACAAAACTTGTGGTGCAAGCGTGGTCTAAAATGTTAAAAATAAAGAAACAATCCATGCATATATAGTAGGTAATATTTATTGGCTCAATTCTAAGTAACCTTTGTACTTGCATATGCAAACTAGTTCAAATTCTGCACTTCTATATTTGCTTTGGTTTGTGTTGGCATCAATCACCAAAAAGGGGGAGATTGAAAGGGAATCAGGCTTACACCTATTTCCTATACTAATTTTGATGGTTGAATTGCCCAACACAAATAATTGGACTAACTAGTTTGCCCAAGTTCATAAGTTCTACAGGTACAAAGGTTCACCATAAGCCAATAAAAAGACCAAGAAAAAGGGTTCAAACAAAGGAGCAAAGGGACAACCGAAGGCACCCTGGTCGGGCGCACCGGACTGTCCGGTGCACCACCGGACAGTGTCCGGTGCACCAGGGGAGATCGACTTCAAACTCTTCACCTTCGGGAATTCTCAGGGCCGGCGCGCTATAATTCACCGGACTGTCCGGTGTACACCGGACAGTGTCCGGTGCTCCAAGAGGACGCGGCTCTGAACTCGCCAGTCTCGGGAATTCGCAACGGCTGCTCCGCTAAAATTCACCAGACATGTCCGGTGTACACCGGACTGTCCGGTGTAACAGCGGGACAACGGCTACTTCAGGCGCCAACGGCTACCTGCAGCGCATTAAAT
This sequence comes from Zea luxurians, assembly GCA_029449295.1. NCBI lineage: Eukaryota > Viridiplantae > Streptophyta > Magnoliopsida > Poales > Poaceae > Zea > Zea luxurians. The sequence continues at coordinate 21,910,812 of JAOPSE010000003.1, forward strand.
GTGCGCCAGCGCGCGCAGAGGTCAGACACGCCCATGCTTGTGCACCGGACACCCTACAGTACATGTCTGGTGCGCCACCAGACATCCAGGCGGGCCCAGCGTCAGAGCTCCAACGGTTGGAACCCTAACGGCCGGGTGACGTGGCTGTCGCACCGGACATGTCCGGTGTGCACCGGACTGTCCGGTGCGCCATACGACAGACAACTTCCACCAAACGGCTAGTTTGGTGGTTGGGGCTATAAATACCCCCAACCACCCCACATTCAAGTCATCCAAGTTTTCCACTTCTCAACCACTTACAAGAGCTAGGCATTCAATTCTAGACACACTCAAGTGATCAAATCCTCTCCAATTCCACACAAGGCTTTAGTGATTAGCGAGAGAGATTTATCGTGTTCTTTTGAGCTCTTGCGCTTGGATTGCTTCTTTCTTTCTCACTTGTTCTTGTGATCAAAACTCCATTGTAACCGAGGCAAGAGACACCAATTGTGTGGTGGTCCTTGCGGGGAAGTTTTGTTCCCGGTTTTGATTTGAGAAGAGAAGCTCACTCGGTCCGCGGGATCGTTTGAGAGAGGGTAAGGGTTGAAAGAGACCCGGCCTTTGTGGCCTCCTCAACAGGGAGTAGGTTTGCAAGAACCGAACCTCGGTAAAACAAATCCGCGTGTCACTCTTCATTCGTTTGCGATTTGTTTTGCGCCCTCTCTCTCGGACTCATTATTATTTCTAACACTAACCCGGCTTGTAGTTGTGATTAATTTTGTAAATTTCAGTTTCGCCCTATTCACCCCCCCTCTAGGCGACTTTCAGTGGTCCCACATGGCATTAGAGGGGTTTGCTGACCCCAACTTTACCCACCATCTCAATGCATCGATGTATGCAAAGAAACACAACTCTAGATGATCTCCCACATTAAGATAATATTGGTTGGATCCAATGGCAATGAAAAGACATGGCATGGATTCATGGGCCGACTTCTACTCCACCTCCCACTATTAATAAACGCATACCCTCAGACACGCTAAAGAAACACCCTACACTCTTACGATGTAGCATTAGTATTAGTGGAAATTAGAGTGATATGACCAATTAGTGTTAGGCCCTGTTTGGCACAGCCGCTGCTTGTTGAAAAAGCAGCTTATCTGAGAAGCTGGTGAAAAGCAGCTTCTGCTTGTTGGCTGCTTTTAGGGCCTGTTTGGTTCAGCTTTTTTCTGACCAGCTTTTCTGAGAATCTGGCTGTGGGGAGAATCTGGCTATGTAGAGAATCTGAGTATCATTAGGATTACGTGCGGAGGAAGATAAATGTGTCCATAGGACTCGGGATCTAGAAAATGACGGATTCCTACTATTGCAACGACTCAACCGATTATGTGTTTATGTTGATTTTGAATGGTTTTTACCCAAACGAATTTTATAGAAGCTGACTGAAAAGCTGAGCGTTTGACAGTCCACAGCAGCTTTTGGTGGCCAGAAGCTCCAAAAAGCTGAAACAAACAGGGGCTTAGTGTATTCTGAGAAGCAGCTGAACTGATAAGCTGCCTGTTTGGCAGAACTTCTGCTTAAATTTGTGAAGAAGCTGAAAATAAGATGTACCAAACAGGGCCTTACCATGTTAGTTAGATCGAGTGAAACTATATCTTAGTGCTAGGAAAAAATTTGGGTGGAAATATTTTTTATAAAAATGTTATAGTTCAATTTATTATAATAGATCTTTGAAAAAAAACTATATCATTGTATGATTAAAAATGTTAGGGTCATTTAAGATATTATTATTTTAGTATTTTAGCATATTATTTCTACTAAATCTTCTTTATATCTATTCAGCTCTTATATTATAATGTATGATATTTTAAGAAATTTTGATTTATATATTTTGTGATAATTTATTTTTTTATTTACAATGTGTTATTTATTCATGCTTAATGTGTATGCAAGTATCAGAATGTTATACTATGGTGTCATAAATTTGAGTACTTCACCACACATGTTATAAAGGTTTCTAATGTTTTAATTATTACTTTTGAGAGGCTGGTCTTGATTAACCCTACGAGAACATTGTAATTTAGTGATAGATGTCGATCTTTGTTGTGGTCTGCCTTCTTACAATCAGTATTTATCAAGAAAATAGATATCACTCACTGAATCGTATAATGAAAAGAATCTTTTGATAACTCAAGACATGAGTATCTTGATCTTTCACAATCTAGCTCTTGTTGAAGATAACATGCAATCGACTTTTGATTATTAAGGATATGCTGCAGTTGCCAAATTTTTTTGCATAGATTATGAGCCTCACGCGCTACAGTAGTTGTAGAAGTGAGATCACTTACTCAAGTCATTAACACTTTCTAAGGAGCATTCTATAACACTGTGTTTCTCTAAGAGGATGATATTTACACTCTTAACTTTGACATTTATCGACTTTTGGGACATTCATTTCCTTGTGAGGTTTAAAGTGTTGTTATTAGTATTGTTTTCAATATTAATAGTGTTACAATGGTCTTTTGTTTCACGTGCTTGTGGAACAGATCCGTTTCTGAGTAATTTTTCTTTGGGTTCATCTATCTCATGTTAGTCTTAAAAGACATTGAGAACAGTTCATACATATTTTCCTATTATTCCATCCATATGGTAGTGCTATAGTTTATATATATCGCTACACAATTTTTTTTGAGAAATATACGTTGTCACACTCGAATTTAATAACAAACCTAGATGTATCTCATATGTGTGTCAGATCAAATTTCACACATATAATGAATCAATCTATAGAAATAATTGTCACAAACTTTATTATATAAGTATATTATCTTTACAAAAATAATTGATAAAGAAACTAAACAATGGTAACGTCAACAGCGACGATCCTGCTAACAAGCCATAAGTAGGTTGACCGAAGCAACGATAGCCTAAAACTTATCAAATTCTTCTTAATAACCTTTATCTGGTTGATATGATTCTGAGCAGCAAATTAAACAAGGGTACTCTGCAAGTGTGCAGAAAAAATGTAGTGTAAGGTTATCAAGGATATGGTTGAGGCTAAACGTTTAGCTTTTAATTTTGTTGGCCAAAATTTTATTATCAATTACTAAGTATAAATATATACCATTCTAATTAAATAAATAATCATAAATGCAATACCAAAATAAAATGCATGTTCAGTTTAATTTAATTTCGTAATTTATTCATGTGAGAATCTTGTTTAGCTTTTAATTTTGTCGGTCAAAATTTTATTAGCAATTACTAAGTATAAGTATATACCATTCTAATTAAATAAATAATCATAAATGCAATACTAAAAATAAAATGCATGTTCAGTTTAATTTAATTTTGTAATTTATTCATGTGAGAATCCGAGTCGCTAATCATGAGCATGGCTGATATATTGGTTTTACACTCTAAATGGGACTGATATATCGTAGCGTAAAAATTTTAAAGGGCTTTGCACCCAACCATCTTGTGCTGATCAAGCACAACACCTCGCTATGAGGCCTTTACAAAGTTCCACTAGTATGTTAAAACCCACTACGTTTTCAGACAGATCGACCCAAGAACCAACCTATACTTGAGCAACTTCTGCCTACTTGTGTCTTTTGGATAAGGTTCTCACACAATAGCTTCACTAATTGATTAGCCGAGATCGGAGCTATAATGGTCGTTATGGTTGCAATATTTTCTTGGGTTGTCACACCATGTTTCAATTAAACAAGATGATCTTATCATGCATATCAAATAACTCAATAATAATGAATCAAAATCAATGTTTCAGATGTAACATTATCCTAAACTAAGTAGAGCACTAGCAAGTCTATCCAATAATAAGTAACTCAAGTGTAAACAATGTATAGCAGAAACAAATTTAGGTATAACTTATTAGGTCCCATCAGGTTAACCTAACCGTGCAAAAAACATGTGTGAACATAATAGTAAATATTATATAGGTCAAATGATGTGATCAAGGACACACTTGTCTTCTATACTTCAAATCCCTCTATCGAGCATTTCTCGAGTGTGAATTTACGAGTTAGGCTGGTTCGACCTCTCGTCGTGAGATAATACTCTATGTCCTGGTGGCCGTCTATCTGTTATGTTTTGGTCTACGCTCTTAGAGCTTTTCGTCTCTCTTTATATAGGCCAAAGAGAGGGTGTTACAAGTAGGTTCCTTATAGATCTAATCTGGTAACTGAAAGCTCTCTTGTGGGTTTTGGTGGTTTGGATGACAACCCAATTAAAGGACTCAAGTGTGCTAAGTGTTTAACAAGTGCTTAATGCAAAGCTAACAGGGTTCAACACAAGTGAACAAGTGTGATGATCCAAAGACTGGAATATTTATAGATAATGGACATCACAAGTAAGATAGACATTGCTTAAGTGAGACTCGATGTGTATAACTCAGAGACAACCGATCAAGCCAAGGATAGAGGCAAAAAGAGCTTCGGGGTACCGAGTGCATAGGAGAAGGTCAAGGAGACCAGGAACCCAAAGCCAAGGGTGAAGAAGAAGACTTGCCAAGTTAAGGCTGATCGAGTTAAGAAGAGTTATGGTGCATCAAGGATCACTACATAAGGACATGACTTACAACCAATGAGGTAACATCTACAGTTATATGGTGTAAGTCATAAGGCTCAAGATCAAGCTCAAGAAGTGAACAAGGTCACTAGAAGGAGCAGTGTCAAAACTAGAACTAGAAGCAGCCAAAAGAGCTAAGCTTACTTTGATCTTTAGTTTGGGTTGTTATTATGTTTGGATATATTCTATGTGACCTTTGCAGGGTGTTGGAGCTCAGATATGTCAATCTAGATCAAGTCAAGTTGACTTGATGGTTTAGAGTCCAACATCGACCTCAAATAGGCCAAATTGGGTAAAACGATGAAAAAGAGAAAGTGTCATTCTGAGCTCTACTTGAGGAGAAACAGAAAAGCTAGGAGAAGAACGAGAAAGAGGTAAGTTTCTAGGACTAAGTCAATTGAATTATACTCTAAATGTGTTTGTTTAAGTCTCAGAAAAATCCTCCCAAAAGTTGATGTCAAATGGAGAAAGAATGGAGGAAAAAGCACTTAGTGTGTTGTTGGCTGGTGCACAGGACAATGAATAGTAACTGTCCGGTGCATAGGACAGTGAATAGTAACATGTCCAGTGCACATGACGGTGAATAGTTACTTGTCCGGTGCACAGGACAGTGAATAGTAACCTGTCCCGTACACATGACAGTGAATAGTAACCTGTCCAGTGCACCAACGATTAGCTCTTCTAGAGAAGGAAACTGTCAATCAGATCCGTTATTGTGCACAGTCCGGTGGCGCACTGGACAGTCCGGTGCACCCGCAAACAGGGAAGGCTGGGAGCTTTCAAATGAAGCCCCAACGGCTCCTAGGCCCCTTGGAACTATAAAAAGGACCCCTAGGCGCCTCCAACAAGGGTACAAGAGCAGCCAACAAGTCCATACATCATTTTGATCAATTCTTTCTCTCCCTCTCTTGTGTATCTCTCTAGTTTGTATAGAGGTGAAGTTATAAGCCTTTAGAGAGAGGGGAAGTGCTGCTGAGAGCAAGAGCAAAATCTTGGGCGCATTATTACTTTTCTGGAGTGTTGTCGAGAAGATTGTAAGCAGCCACGACATCGTTGTAATTGATATCAACATAGTTGTCACATCCGGTTTTTAGAAGGTAAACCGAATGCGAACCATGTACGTGCCAGGATCAGTTATTCACGTACACAGCAGTTACATAACATGGACATCATCACACAGTGCTCAAATAGTATTAAAAGGGGAAATAATAGTCGATTACATCATACGTCTGAGACGTCCATATAGTTCTTACAATAAATCAAAGTGCGAAAACGAAACGTAGATAACCGCGGCCTTCACAGGCAGCCGACTGGGGGTTGCCGCTAACCCACACCTAGAACTCGTCGTAGTCTTGGAACTCCTGGAAGTCTCCTTCCACAGCTTCATCTTCTCCTGAGCAATGGTTGCAATGCTGACAACCTGGGGGGGTTGGTGTGTAGAGCAAGGGTGAGTACACATCAACATACTCAGCAAGCATCCTGTTTGGCTGTAGTGGACTAGCTTTATGTGGGGATAAGTCAAGCAGTTGCTTTTAGTTGGTCAGGTTATTACTTACTAGTAGAGAGCCAGGTTTTAACATTAACCCAAGTTATTAGCCCAATGTATCCTTTCCAAACGGAAAGAATACCACTTACCAATACCATAATCATAATCAGAACCATCAATCTCATTGCCACCTGTACCAAAGTATCTCTGATCAAGTATCACTAATCTCTGGAGCTCCCTTGGCCGCTCATAACCGCGAGCACGGCTGATATATCAGTTTCATAACACTCTGCAGAGGTTGCGCACTTTACCCATAAGCCGTGATTCCCTCTCTAGCCCGGGCTTGCAAGACCCTTATTCACTCCCAAGGTGAATGGCTAGGGATTCACTACGAAGCCTTTACAAAGATTCCCCGAGGCTGTAGCCGCCCGTTAGGTTTCCTAAATGTACCGCACTCCTCCCCAAGGGACAAATCAACCTTGGCAGAGCGAGCCGCATACACCGAGCCCCATTGACGGCACAACGGCTAAGCGAACTACACCCCGGTTCCTCTAATTATTCAGCTAAGGGCGTCCCATTCCACCCTCATGGTTGCACTGTTTTCCCGGGCGGTCATCCATTGAACAGGTCCTTACGGAGAGGCACTCGAGAAACCGCTCGAGTCCCCTTAAATGCCACAAGTATGATCATAAATAAGAAGGGGAAAACAGCGTATCATAGATAATCACATCATGTTCATTGATTAGAGTTGAGCGATAGCATCAGACTAAGCAGTAATAATCCGACCCAAATAGGTAAACAAGGACATGGATAACAAAAGCTAGTCAATCCTTAAGTATAAATGTGTAATGCGGGAGGTGAATTAAAGAATGAATAGGACAGAGATAGGTCAAAGGACACTTGCCTCCACCAACCGACTGCTGCTCAGGGGCTTCTCCTGCGAATTCCTCGGGTTCTTCGACCGGATCGTTCTCTATGCGAGCGCAAACATACATACATCCATCCACATATTTAATACAAAAGAACAGTACACCATACAAGGGAACAAATAAAGTGAGTATGCATCAGGTATGACATTCGATATCGCATTTGTTATGGTTAGAAAGAAACGGGAAAGATCTCGCAGGGGTTTAAAGTTTATGCACTAATGATTAGTTACAATTGATTCTTAACAAAAGAATTCTGTTATATATATACTAATGGGAACCTAATCATTTTTAGTTGATCAACATTGCACGAGATAAACAATTAACTACGTGAATCAATAGCATAACGGAATTTTAAATTAACCTTCCTATTTTCCATAGCATGAACAATGATCAGTCTACCTAAAATAAAGTAATTATGATCACAGGAAGTAAATAAAATAAAATAAAAAAAATAAAAAAAAACAGAGGGGGGGCGGTTGAACCGGCCCTAGGGCGGTTGAACCGGCCCTGGGCTGGGCGGCCGAGCTGGGGCGGTCGGGCGGCTGAGCTGGGGCCGGGGCCGGCCGAGCTGGCGGCCGAGGCCGGCCGAGCTGGCGGCCAGGGCCAGCCGAGCTGGCGGCCAGGGGCGGCTGGGCGAGGGGGGCGCGGCCGGGGGGGGGGGGGGGGGGGGCTGGCCGGGGGCTGGCCGTGGCCGGCCAGGGGGCGGCCGGGGCAGGCCAGGGGGCGGCTGGGGCCGGCTGGGCGCGGCCGAGGGCCGGCCAGCGGCCACGGCGGGGCTGGGGGGTGGTGGCCGGCGCGGCCAGGCCTTGGCCGGGTAGGGAGGGGGAGAGGGGAGGAGAGGGGAGGGAGGAGAGGGAGGAGGGGGAGGGGGAGGGGGCTCACCGGCGGGGGGGGGGTGGCCGATCCGGCTGGGGGCGGCGGCCGGCGCTAGGGCAGGGGCGGGTAGGGGTAGGGCGGCGGTGGAGAGAGAGAGGGAGAGAATGAGGGAGAGGGAGAGGGGGTTTTGGGAAAAAAAAGGGGGGGTGGGGGCGGCTGGGCCTTGCCAAGGCCCAAGAGGGGGGCGCCAGGGGCGGCTGGGCCGGCCGGGGTCGGCCCAGGGCGTGGGAGAGAGAAAGAGGAGAGAGAAAGAGAGAGAAAGAAAAAGAAAAGATCATTTCCCTGTTTTCGAAATCCGATCTTTTAGATGAATGCATTTGCACTTTCAAACAAATCAAAAAAATGCAAGGTTCGGCATGGTGCGTCAAACAACACAAAGTATTTTTAGAGTTTTTCTTACACGGGAAATCCAAACCGAATCCCGCTAAAACTTTGGAAAGGTCAAGGTTTAGCGAGGGAAAAAGAAAAGGAAAAGGTAACGCCCGAATTTTGGCGAGTAAAGAAAAGAAAAAAAATTCAACTGCAAAATTCGGGGCGTTACAAACCTATCCCCCTTTAAAGAATCTCGCCCTCGAGATTCAGGGCTGGCTAGCAAAGAGCTCTGGGTACTTGGCCATCAAATCATCTTCACGCTCCCAGGTTGCTTCTTCCTCAGAGTGGTGACTCCATCTGACTTTGCACATTCTGATGGTCTTCCTTCGGGTGACTCTATCTGCAACCTCAAGGATCTGAGCTGGCTTCTCAACATAGGTCAAGTCCTCCTGGACTTCCAGACCTTCCACTGGCAACTGCTCTTCTGGCACACGCAAACACTTCTTCAACTGAGACACATGAAAGACATCATGCACAGCAGACAAATTCTCTGGCAGACTGAGCTGATAGGCCACTTCTCCACGCTTTGAGAGGATCTGGTACGGACCAATGTAGCGGGGTGCTAGCTTGCCTTTCACTCCGAACCTTCTGACTCCTCTGATCGGCGACACTTTCAGATAGACAAAGTCTCCGACTTCGAAACTCAGCTCTCTTCTCCTTGTGTCTGCATAGCTTCGCTGCCTCGATTGCGCTATCTTCAGATTCTCTCGGACCATCTTGATGTTCTCTTCGGCTTCAAGCAAAATATCTGGCCCAAACACTTGCTTCTCTCCAGGCTGATCCCATTGCAACGGAGTTCTACAACTCCTTCCATAGAGCGCTTGAAATGGTGACATCTTCAAACTGGCCTGGTAACTGTTGTTATAGGAAAACTCTGCATAAGGCAATCGCTTGTCCCATCCGGACTGATCTTGCAACGCACAGGCTCTCAACATGTCTTCAAGGATTTGATTGGTTCTTTCGGTCTGGCCATCTGTCTGCGGATGATAAGCTGAACTGAAATTCAGATGTGTGCCCAAAGCTTCATGCAACTGCTGCCAGAAATGAGAGGTGAACTGCGTTCCTCTGTCTGACACTATCTTCTTTGGCACACCATGAAGACAAACGATCCGAGACATATACAACTCTGCCAATACTGCACTGCTGTAGGTGGTCTTGACAGGTATGAAGTGGGCTGACTTGGTCAAACGGTCCACTACTACCCAAATAGAATCGTAGCCGGCTCGAGTGCGAGGCAATCCGACTATGAAATCCATACCGATCTCATCCCATTTCCACTGAGGGATCTGCAACGGTTGCAACAATCCAGCAGGTCTCTGGTGCTCTGCCTTAATTCTTCGACAACTATCGCACTTAGCCACGTGCTCTGCGATTTCCCTCTTCATTCCATACCACCAGAATTTCTTCTTCAGATCCTGATACATCTTCTCACTGCCAGGGTGAATCGAATAAGCTGTCTCATGAGCTTCCTTGAGAATCAATTCCCGAATGGACTGGACATTGGGAACACACAAGCGGTCTTTGAACCATATCACGCCTTCTGCATCTTCTCGAAAATCTTTGCCTCTGCCATCTAGGATCAGTCGCCGAATCTCACTGATCTTCTCATCATTCCTCTGCGCTTCTTTGATTTCGCGCTCCAAGGTAGGTTCCAATTCAACTGTGACTCCTCGCGAATTGTTCAGAAATCCGAGACTCAACCTGTCGAACTCCTTGGCCAACTCATAAGGCATCGGACGAGCGACCATCAGACTGACTTGACTCTTTCTGCTCAAAGCATCTGCCACTACGTTGGCTTTGCCTGGATGGTAATGGATCTCCAACTCATAGTCTTTGATCAATTCTAACCATCTTTGCTGCCTCATATTCAATTCTGACTGAGTGAATATGTACTTCAGACTCTTGTGATCTGTGTAAACATCGCATTTCTGTCCATACAGATAGTGCCTCCATGTCTTCAGTGCGTGAACCACTGCTGCCAACTCTAGATCATGGATTGGGTAATTCTTCTCATGAACCTTCAACTGTCGGGACGAGTAAGCCACAACTCTTCCCTCTTGCATCAATACGCATCCCAAACCTGTGTAACAAGCATCACAGTACACAGAGAAGGGCTTGTGCACATCAGGCAAGACTAGGACAGGCGCTGTTGTCAACTTCTCTTTCAGCGCTTCGAAGGCTTCTTGACATTTCTGGGTCCACTTGAACTCAACCTTGTTGCCTAGCAACGCTGTCATTGGTTTCGCAATCTTCGAAAACCCTTCAATGAATCGCCGATAATATCCGGCCATTCCAATGAAGCTCTTGATTCCTCGAGCATCCGTTGGCGCTTTCCAGTTCAGAATGTCTGCCACTTTCTTCGGATCCACAGCCAATCCTTCCTTGTTGATTATGTGACCCAAGAACAGGACTTAACTGATCCAGAACTCACACTTGCTCAACTTTGCATACAACTGGTGCTCTCGCAATCTCTGCAATACCATCCTCAAATGATCTGCATGCTCTTCTTCACTTTGAGAATAAACCAGAATGTCATCAATGAATACCACCACAAACTTATCGAGATAATCCATGAATACACTGTTCATCAAGTTCATAAAGAACGCTGGTGCATTGGTCAAACCAAAAGACATCACTGTGAACTCATACAACCCATACTTGGTAATGAATGCCGTCTTCGGAATGTCCGAAGGTCGGATCCTGAGCTGATGATAACCTGACCTCAGATCTATCTTGGAGAACACACTGGCTCCTCTCAACTGGTCAAACAGATCTTCTATTCTGGGCAAGGGATACTTGTTCTTGATCGTGACTTCATTCAAAGCTCGATAATCGATACACATCCTTTTGGTGCCATCTTTCTTCTCCACAAACAGGACAGGGGCGGCCCAAGGCGAGGTGCTTGGCCGGATGTAACCTTTCTCTGACAGCTCATCAATCTGCTTCTTAAGCTCAACCAACTCTGGTCCAGATATTCTGTAAGCTCTCTTAAAGATAGGGGCGGTTCCAGGAAGAAGCTCTATAGCAAACTCAATTTTCCGCTCTGGTGGCATACCCGGTAAGTCCTTTGGAAACACATCTGGGAATTCAGACACAACCTTGATACTCTCAATTGGGTCTGCTTCACTGCTATCGACAGCCATCTGATAACAACTTCCTCTCTTCGGCTCAGGCGGGACTAACTCGGTCACCACTTCCTCTCCTAGTGGGGACACCAACTTGATTGTCCTTCTATCACAACTGATAACTGCCTGATACTTATCTATCCAATTCATCCCTAGGATGACATCTATTCCCTGAGTACCCATTACTATAAGGTTAGCGGGAAACGCTATCCCCCTTATTTCCACACTTACACCCAAACATATGCTATCAGCTCGAATTCTACCACCAGCTGAGTCAATTTGAATGGGGGTTGACATGGCAGTAATTGGAAGATTATGTGCTTCTACCCATGATGCAGTAATAAAAGAATGCGTTGCTCCAGTATCAAATAACACTTCTGCAATATGGGAGTCGACTGGAAACATACCTACTGTCATGCCGGGGGTCTCCTGAACTGCTTCAGCCTCCAAGTGGTTCAATCTTCCATGATTATAGCGCTGCTGAGGGCGGTTGCCTGCTCCAGGCTGAGACACATTCTGCTTCGCTGGGGCATTGGGGCCTGACTGCTGCTGAGCTGCTTTCTTCGGACATTGCATCACCCAGTGGCCTTGCTCTCCACAGTGGAAACATGCTCTGTTTCCAACCTGAGCTGGTGCTGCCTGATTGTTCTGCTGGCTTGCTAGGGCAGGAAGACGAGGTGTCTGCTGATTCTCCCTCTGAAACTGACCTCCTGACTGATTGCTCTGACGGTTCTGGTACTGGTGCTGAGGATACTGCCTTTGGAACTGCTGATACTGCTGGCGCTGCTGATGCTGCTGATGCTGCTGAGGTGGACGCTGGTTCTGCCTGAACTGCTGAGGTTGATTGCCTGAGAAACGAGGACGGCTGCTGCTTCCAGGCTGGGGTCCACTGATCTTGCGCTTACGATCTTCCATCTCCTTACGCTTCCTTTCTGTCATGATTGCTCTGTCAATCAAGTGCTGGAATGTCGGGAAGGTATGGTTCATCAGCTGATACTGCAGAGGGTCAACCAAGCCTCTCAAGAAACGGTATTGTCGCTTGGCATCGGTGTTGACATCTTCAGGAGCATAGCGGGACAACTGCAGAAACCTGTCTCGATACTCACTGACAGATGATGACCCTTGCTTAAGGGCCAGGAACTCCTCCTTCTTCACTGTCATCAGACCTACGGGCACATGGTACTGACGAAAACTACATCTGAACTCTTCCCAGGTGATGGCATCGGGGTTGGCATGGGTGGCGAGGTAAGACTCCCACCATGATTGGGCTGCTCCTCTCAACAGACGGGGACCATACAAGACTTTCTCCCTGTCATCACACTGAGCGTTATGCAACTCCCGCTCCACAGTGCGCAGCCAATCTTCAGCATCCATGGGGTCAGAAGAGTGAGCGAATGTTGGGGGATGACCTCTCATGAATTCAGCACGCTTGTCTCTAGGCATCTGAGGCATCTGAGGCTGGGGTGGAGCCTGCTGCTGCTGCTGCTGCTGCTAAATAGCGGCCAGAGTCTGACCGATGGCCTGAACTGCCTGAGTCTGCATCAGAAACATCTGCTCGATCGACATCGGGGGCGGGGGCGGCAGGTGCTGCTGCTGGGGCACCTCATCCTGCGGGGCGGCTTGCTCCTGCTGAGCACGCCTTCCTCCTCTGCGCCTGTTCTCTGACATCTGCAGAACGCAACCACACATCAGAACTGATCTGGCAAATCTTGCAGCATAAGAAAAGAGTATAGAATTCTCCAACAGCACTGAACAGATGAGCATCTTCACTGATCTCCAACACAGACCACACAGCTTCTCAGATAAAGAGGAAAGTGGAATAAAGGTTTTCCCACTATATAACTAACTCCATTAACATAATATGTAAACCAAAATGCAGGGGATACCCACACTCTGGTGACAATCATTACAAAGATCCAAACCAAACATAGTTCATCATGACAAACATAAATGCACAGGATATAGCAAACTACCCTGTCTAACTAAGACTAACTAAGACCGAGACTAACGCTAAGACTGAAGCTTCTATGTATATATATTTCGTATTAATTACAAGATCCAACTCTAACGATCTATGGTTCTAGATTTATCTTGGTCTTGCAGTCGGGATTGCCATAAGACTGGGGTCCACGCCGAGGTGAGCGGTACGGGTGCTGAGTCCCAACGGGGGCGGGGGAACCATCATCCAGGTGACGACGCTCCGCGCGCTCAGCCCGCAGCAAGGCGATCTCAGCACGGGCCCTACTCAGCTCGTCTAATGCATGGTCCAGCTCCGTGTTTAGCACGGCGGCTAGGTTGACTGTGCTGCTCAACCTAGGATTGTCCTCACCAGTAGGTGAAACAATCACGCCTCCTGTGCTGCCAGATGGACGGCGGGGGTAATACTTCAGATCGAGACCGTCAGCTACCCCACCGAGAACCGAGCAGTAGTGCGAAAGCGCACGCCGTGCAGCATCCTGCATGGCTGCCTCAGCTGAGTCCCGCTCAGAGATAGAATAGTGCTCTGAGCAAGCCTCTGCGCCCTGGAGACTGTTCTCCGGACGGCGCACCAAGCAGGTCGCCTCCCAGCGGTCCGGGTAGACCCCGCGACTATGCTGGTAGACCACACAGCGATACTCGATGGACCAAGTACGCCGGTCAAGTGCCCGACGTAGCAGGGTGTCGAGCGCGTCGTGGAAGTGGCACCCGCGAGCAGCGTCGCGAGTGATGGGTCGAGCAACCCATCCTTCCGGCTCATGGCTAGAGAGGTCGAGGTCGGTGTCGTGGCTCGGGCTGTCGTCGCCATCTCCGTCGTCTGGATCTCCTCCAACAGCTACTCCAGAAGCTGGGACGCCCAGTGGTGGTGCAGGGGGCGCCTCCAGGGGATGCACAGGGGAGCAGCTCCTCACAGACTCTATCTCCTGCTGGAGCGAGAAGGAAGAGCCCTGCTGCTCCTGTTGTCGACGTTCCTGCTCCTCATGCAGGCGGTGGTGCAGTCTCTCCAAGTGGCTGGACTGTCCGGCCACGGGACGGCGAAGCGGACGCTCAGCAAGGCGGGAGGGTAAGAAGGGGATGACGGACTTTCGTGCAGTGTGTCTAAGTCGAGCCATCTACAAAAGACATCGCAAGCAAAAGAGTGAGAACAGAATTAATATGACCAGCAAGTAATGAACCATAAATAAATGAAGGATCAGAATAAAACAAAATTTTCAGCAAGGTATAATATATAGTAGAACATAGGTCTGGTCAGTAGGACCAACTTTTGAAGGGGTACCAAAGTCAAGGCAGGGACAGAGGTCTATAGTCCTTAGAACGACCATTCTACTCTAGGTTAGCGGTCCTACAGTCAGCACGGCTTTGATACCACTTATGTCACACCCGGTTTTTAGAAGGTAAACCGAATGCGAACCATGTACGTGCCAGGATCAGTTATTCACGTACACAGCAGTTACATAACATGGACATCATCACACAGTGCTCAAATAGTATTAAAAGGGGAAATAATAGTCGATTACATCATACGTCTGAGACGTCCATATAGTTCTTACAATAAATCAAAGTGCGAAAACGAAACGTAGATAACCGCGGCCTTCACAGGCAGCCGACTGGGGGTTGCCGCTAACCCACACCTAGAACTCGTCGTAGTCTTGGAACTCCTGGAAGTCTCCTTCCACAGCTTCATCTTCTCCTGAGCAATGGTTGCAATGCTGACAACCTGGGGGGGGGGGGGTTTGGTGTGTAGAGCAAGGGTGAGTACACATCAACATACTCAGCAAGCATCCTGTTTGGCTGTAGTGGACTAGCTTTATGTGGGGATAAGTCAAGCAGTTGCTTTTAGTTGGTCAGGTTATTACTTACTAGTAGAGAGCCAGGTTTTAACATTAACCCAAGTTATTAGCCCAATGTATCCTTTCCAAACGGAAAGAATACCACTTACCAATACCATAATCATAATCAGAACCATCAATCTCATTGCCACCTGTACCAAAGTATCTCTGATCAAGTATCACTAATCTCTGGAGCTCCCTTGGCCGCTCATAACCGCGAGCACGGCTGATATATCAGTTTCATAACACTCTGCAGAGGTTGCGCACTTTACCCATAAGCCTGTGATTCCCTCTCTAGCCCGGGCTTGCAAGACCCTTATTCACTCCCAAGGTGAATGGCTAGGGATTCACTACGAAGCCTTTACAAAGATTCCCCGAGGCTGTAGCCGCCCGTTAGGTTTCCTAAATGTACCGCACTCCTCCCCAAGGGACAAATCAACCTTGGCAGAGCGAGCCGCATACACCGAGCCCCATTGACGGCACAACGGCTAAGCGAACTACACCCCGGTTCCTCTAATTATTCAGCTAAGGGCGTCCCATTCCACCCTCATGGTTGCACTGTTTTCCCGGGCGGTCATCCATTGAACAGGTCCTTACGGAGAGGCACTCGAGAAACCGCTCGAGTCCCCTTAAATGCCACAAGTATGATCATAAATAAGAAGGGGAAAACAGCGTATCATAGATAATCACATCATGTTCATTGATTAGAGTTGAGCGATAGCATCAGACTAAGCAGTAATAATCCGACCCAAATAGGTAAACAAGGACATGGATAACAAAAGCTAGTCAATCCTTAAGTATAAATGTGTAATGCGGGAGGTGAATTAAAGAATGAATAGGACAGAGATAGGTCAAAGGACACTTGCCTCCACCAACCGACTGCTGCTCAGGGGCTTCTCCTGCGAATTCCTCGGGTTCTTCGACCGGATCGTTCTCTATGCGAGCGCAAACATACATACATCCATCCACATATTTAATACAAAAGAACAGTACACCATACAAGGGAACAAATAAAGTGAGTATGCATCAGGTATGACATTCGATATCGCATTTGTTATGGTTAGAAAGAAACGGGAAAGATCTCGCAGGGGTTTAAAGTTTATGCACTAATGATTAGTTACAATTGATTCTTAACAAAAGAATTCTGTTATATATATATACTAATGGGAACCTAATCATTTTTAGTTGATCAACATTGCACGAGATAAACAATTAACTACGTGAATCAATAGCATAACGGAATTTTAAATTAACCTTCCTATTTTCCATAGCATGAACAATGATCAGTCTACCTAAAATAAAGTAATTATGATCACAGGAAGTAAATAAAATAAAATAAAAAAATAAAAAAAACAGAGGGGGGCGGTTGAACCGGCCCTAGGGCGGTTGAACCGGCCCTGGGCTGGGCGGCTGAGCTGGGGCCGGGGCCGGCCGAGCTGGCGGCCGGGGCCGGCCGAGCTGGCGGCCAGGGCCAGCCGAGCTGGCGGCCAGGGGCGGCTGGGCGAGGGGGGCGCGGCCGGGGGGGGGGGGGCTGGCCGGGGGCTGGCCGTGGCCGGCCAGGGGGCGGCCGGGGCAGGCCAGGGGGCGGCTGGGGCTGGCTGGGCGCGGCCGAGGGCCGGCCAGCGGCCACGGCGGGGCTGGGGGGGTGGTGGCCGGCGCGGCCAGGCCTTGGCCGGGCAGGGAGGGGGAGAGGGGAGGAGAGGGGAGGGAGGAGAGGGAGGAGGGGGAGGGGGAGGGGGCTCACCGGCGGGGGGGGGGGGGGTGGCCGATCCGGCAGGGGGCGGCGGCCGGCGCTAGGGCAGGGGCGGGTAGGGGTAGGGCGGCGGTGGAGAGAGAGAGGGAGAGAATGAGGGAGAGGGAGAGGGGGTTTTGGGAAAAAAAAAGGGGGGGGGGTGGGGGCGGCTGGGCCTTGCCAAGGCCCAAGAGGGGGGCGCCAGGGGCGGCTGGGCCGGCCGGGGTCGGCCCAGGGCGCGGGAGAGAGAAAGAGGAGAGAGAAAGAGAGAGAAAGAAAAAGAAAAGATCATTTCCCTATTTTCGAAATCCGATCTTTTAGATGAATGCATTTGCACTTTCAAACAAATCAAAAAAATGCAAGGTTCGGCATGGTGCGTCAAACAACACAAAGTATTTTTAGAGTTTTTCTTACACGGGAAATCCAAACCGAATCCCGCTAAAACTTTGGAAAGGTCAAGGTTTAGCGAGGGAAAAAGAAAAGGAAAAGGTAACGCCCGAATTTTGGCGAGTAAAGAAAAGAAAAAAAATTCAACTGCAAAATTCGGGGCGTTACAATAGTGGAAGGCTCTATCTGTCGCACTGACAGATCTGACCAAACGGAGAAGGAGTTGAAATAGACTCCAAACCAAGGTGTGGCTAACTCCAACGTGGACTAGGCAAGCATTTCAAGCTTGACCAAACCTCGGGATAAATCCCCGTGTCTATGTGCTCTGCTCTATGATGTGTGTTGTTTCTCTATCTTATTTGATTTTTATATTTGCACTTCAATACTTATATGTGGTACAAGTTGTCTTCGAAGTGCAGGGTATTTTAAAACAGAAACTTCAATTCCGCTGCAACCTACTCGAAGGGTCTTTAATTCCACTACGATCCAGCCTTCGAGTAGAGTAAGAATTTCTAGTTTTTACAATGATAATTATTATTCGCCAATTCACCCCCCTTTAGGACACATCCAGATTCTGTTCCCGGGCATAAGGAACTTTTAGTAACCTCATTAATTAAAAAAAACTCATGTCGCAGTCATATCTTGTCACACCCGGATTTAAGGGCCAAACCTAGACGCGAATCAAATATGTGCTAGGATCAAGTCTCACACCTATGATGACTCATGGTACAGAAACAAATATCCCATATTTAATATATAATGGAGTTCTGTACAAAATAACTAGATAATTACATCATACGAAGACAACGATCCAGCAACCATAGTTGACTGAGAGACGACGACCTAGACCTCTCACGAACTCATCGCGACATCCTTCAGACTCCTCATCCTGTGGTACCTGTTCTTGACCTTGGGGATGTGAGTACAATAAGAGTGAGCTCAAATACGTTCATCGCTCAATAAGTTGTGGGGAATAATGTGTATGAGCTCACTTACAGTGGGGACTCATGTGGAGTGTAAGGCTTACCAAAGAAGATAGTTAAAGTTGAGTATTGCTTTTTAAGTTGGTCAAAATTTTATTAGTAGTTACTAAGTATAAGTGTATATCAACCCAAATAAATAAGAGATCAAAATTAATAATAAACTCATAATGCAATGCAAATGACAAATTAAGTTTAATTCCATAAGTTAATCATGTGAGTGTCCAAGCCACTCATGACCGTGAGTACGACTGATTTACTAGTTTTACACTCTGTAGAGGTTGCACATCTTTACCCACAAGTCGTGTTACCCATCTGCCACGATGTCATGAATCTCATACACCTCTACCGAGGAGGCGAGGCAGGGTAGCACTACGAGGTCTTTCCAAAGTTCCACTAGTTCGAGAAAAGCCGGTACGGATTTAGGAAGAAGGAAGCATAGGAATCCTTCGTCCGAAAAGCTATACAGATAGTTCGACCCGAGGACCTCCCTATACTCTGCAGCGATGCCTTCCTGCTTGCCCCTTTCGGGTAAAATAATCTCTCTCTAGCTTTTCTAATTACTTGGCCAAAGGCATCCCATTTCACCCTTGTGGTAGCACTGTTTTCCTAGGTGGTTCTCCATATTCCAATTAACACAATAATCTTATCATGAACTGTAATTAAATCAATAGCAAAATTGGAATATGATCATAATTCAAATGTAACATTTAATCCTAAAACTAGGTAGAGCAATATCAAGTCTACCCAATAGTTCATTTGTCTGCAAGGTGAGGGGTAAACAAAACTAGGAAAACCTATTAGGTCCCATCAAATTAACCTGAGCATGTCATAGTGATTAACAAGAACATTATTAGGTAGAGAAAAGTGATCAAGGGCACAACTTCTCTTAGACTTGAGATTCCAGGTACTTCACCAAGTTGGTCTTCGGGTTTCTCGTGACCTCGCATCTACTCGTAGCAATACATACAAATAGACAAGGAGTACAAAAAAATAATAGTACATCAAACATGAGAACAAACAACGTAAGAATATTCTACGTGCTGCTATGAGATCGTAGGTTCAAGAACCTCTAAAATTGGAGATGCGGTTGAAAGGATATGATTTTCTGAAGTTTTAGGTGATTAACTATGAAAACCATGCTGTTGGGACCATGCTTCGTTGCGCCGAAGGTCTTGTAGGAGGAAGCAGCTTCGGCTGAAGTTGTCCCCAGGAGATAACCGAAGGTTCCTTTTCATGAAGCTTCGGTGTTACAAACCGACTTAGAGATAGAATGACCTTTTAATCCATAAAGGTCTGAGTCAATGTTGTAAACTTTTATGAGGGGCATAATTGTAATTCGTCACAGGCTGTGTCCTGTGTCTATAAATAGATGAACAGTACCCCCGTACTGTTCACGCTGACTTGTACTCGCACGCGCGTCACACTTGCATTTTTGCCTTCTGTCAAGCCGAAGGTACAAATGTAATTCATCATTGTTTTTATTCTTCTATGATTATTTAATGAGGACATATAATAATGCTATGTGATTATTCATGTTATTCTCTCATGTTTCATTTGCTTCTCCTTTTATCAATAAAAACTGCAATCATGAAGGCATGACCTTCATGACCTTCGTCTGAAGATCGTTATATCCTAAGGGGAATAACGCTTCGAAGGACGAAGGATATTTACCATTAACTTCTTTCTGTGTTGCCTTGTTCTTAATTCATAGCATTTGAGAACAAGTCCCCAACATTGGCGCCCACCTCCGGTGAACTCACTTCCACTTTTCTGAGCTGATGGCTTCGTTCAACAATCAAGCGGAAGCTGCTTCGGCTTCGAAGCTGGTGCTCCCGATAACAGGCGGTTCTTGCTCAGAGCCGGCTAACAAGAAGCAGAAGAAGGAGGCTCAGAGAAGGGTGCAGCATGTTGGAGTACAGGGACCCTTCATCAAGTCAAAATGGTCCCACATTCCAATTACTTTCTCTCAGGAAGACCTTCAGCTTAAGGATTATCCTCACAATGATGCCATGGTTATCTCTTGTGTGATCAAAGGATTTCTGGTCCACAATGTCTTAGTTGATACAGGCAGTGCAGCTGATATCATATTTGCTAAGGCCTTCAGACAAATGCAAGAGCCCGAAGACAAGATCCATGATGCTACGCACCCTCTTTGTGGCTTCGGAGGACGGCAGATTGTAGCACTTGGGAAGATTACCATGCCAGTAACCTTTGGATTTGTTAACAACACAAGGACTGAGCAAATTGTGTTTGATATTGTTGACATGGAGTATCCTTACAATGCTATCAATGGTCGCGGTACTCTCAATGCCTTCGAAGCAATTCTTCACCCAGCTTACCTCTGCATGAAGATACCTTCGGACCAAGGGCCTATTGCTATTCATGGAAGCCAGGAAGCTGCTAGAAGGGCCGAAGGAAGCTGGACTGACTTCAAAGCAATCCATAACATAGATGGAGCTGAAGCTTGTGAACAGTACAAATTCAGAAGGGAGAAAGCAGCTTCAGCAGATCAGCCGAAGCCCATGCTCTTATGTGAGGACATAGCAGAGCAGAAGGTGCTGTTGGGTTCTCAATTATCCGAAGAGCAGGAGAAAACCTTGATAAGGTTTTTGTTTAACAACAAAGATGTTTTTGCATGGTCAGCCAATGACCTCTGCGGAGTAAATCGGGATGTTATTGAACACTCGCTCAATGTTGACCCATCCTTCAGACCCCGAAAGCAGAGGCTTCGGAAAATGTCTGATGACAAGGCCGAAGGGGCTCGCAATGAAGTAAAAAGACTCCTCAGTGCAGGAGTTATCAGAGAAGTAAAGTACCCAGAATGGCTAGCTAACACTGTTATGGTAAAGAAGGCCAACGACAAGTGGAGAATGTGTATCGATTTCACAGATCTCAACAAGGCTTGTCCGAAGGACGAATTCCCATTGCCAAGGATAGACTCTTTAGTTGATGCAGCAGCTTCTTCAGAGCTCATGAGTCTGCTAGATTGTTACTCAGGCTATCATCAAATCTGGATGAAGAAGGAAGATGAGCCGAAGACTAGCTTCATCACCCCAAGTGGCACATATTGCTATCTTCGGATGCTTGAGGGGCTCAAAAACGCTGGAGGAAGTTTCAGCAGAATGACGGCGAAGGTCCTCCAGTCTCAGATAGGCAGAAATGTGCTAACTTATGTTGATGACATCATTGTAAAAAGCACGAAGCAGGAAAATCATATTGCTGATTTGCAGGAGACCTTCGCCAGTTTCAGACAAGCTGGCTTAAAGCTGAACCCAGAAAAATGTGTCTTCGGAGTAAAGAAGGGGAAATTTCTTGGATGCTTGGTTTCAACAAAGGGAATTGAAGCTAATCCAAATAAAATTGAAGCTATACTTCGAATGGAGCCACCAACTACAAGAAAGGGAGCCCAAAGATTGACAGGGAGGCTGGCATCTCTCAATAGATTCATATCCAAATCAGCAGAAAGAAATTTACCATTCTTCGAGGTGCTGAAGTCAGCTGAAGTCTTCCAATGGGGACCAAGCCAACAAAAAGCCTTCGAAGAGCTGAAGCAATATTTGATAGATCTGACAACATTAACTCCACCAACGCCAGGGGCTCCTTTGTTGTTATATGTGGCAGCTTCGCACTCGGCAGTAAGTGCAGCACTTGTCCAGGAGAAGCTTGTTGGCCAAGTCAAGAAGCAGGTTCCAGTGTATTTTGTATCTGAAGTCCTTAGTGTATCAAAGAAAAACTATACAGAACTGGAGAAGGTACTATATGCCGTTTTAATGGCATCCAGGAAGCTTCGGCATTATTTTCAAGCATACAATATTGTTGTTCCTTCTTCGCAGCCGTTGAAGGATATTATGAGAAATAGAGAAGCTACTGGACGGATTGGAAAATGGGCTGCAGAGCTCAATGAATTTTGCATTGATTATGTGCATAGATCCTCGATCCAGTCTCAAGCGTTGGCAGATTTCATTGCCGATTGGACGCCAGGGGCTCAGGATGAAGAAGCAAATAAAGATGCCGAAGTGTGGATAGTGTTTTGTGATGGCTCTTGGGGAACCTTCGGAGCAGGTGCAGCCGCTGTGTTGGTCTCACCATCCAAGGTTAAAACTTGTTATGCGGCAAGACTTGATTTCAGCTGTACAAACAATATTACTGAGTACGAAGCCCTGCTCTTGGGCCTTCGGAAATTAAAAGCAATGGGAATCAGAAGGGCCATCCTTAAAACTGATTCCCAGGTTGTTTCAGGTCATATCGACAAGAGTTGCAAGGCTAAAGACCCGAAGCTTGAAAAATATCTGGACACGGTCCGAAGAATTGAAGCTTCCTTCGAAGGATTTTCTGTCAAAAATATCCCTCGAGGACAAAATGAGCATGCTGATTTGCTAGCTAAGTCAGCAGCACAGGGGCTGCCTTTACCTTCGGATGTGTTCTTCGAAACAATAAAGGCACCTTCAGTGGAACTCCTTGAAAGAGCAGTCCTCAACATATCTCCTGTTTATAGCGAAGATTGGAGAACTGAGATCATCTCTTACCTTCAGGGTAAGTTCCTTTCAGATGACGAAGCTTATAACAGGAGAATAGAGGCAAGAGCTCGTCCATATGTCATGATAGAAGGGGAGTTGTACAAGCATGGAGTTTGTGCTCCGCTGCTCAAGTGTTTATCTAGAACCGAAGGTATAGAGTTGATGAAAGAAATACATGCAGGCCTGTGTGGATCCCACATTGGATCTAGGCCGTTACTTGGAAAAGTCTTCCGCCAAGGGTTTTATTGGCCGAAGGCAGCTTCGGATGCAGCGGAGTTAGTTCAAAAGTGCGAAGGTTGTCAGAAGTGTGCAAGAGATCAAAAACAGCCTTCGTCA
Source organism: Zea luxurians (assembly GCA_029449295.1). Taxonomy (NCBI): domain Eukaryota; kingdom Viridiplantae; phylum Streptophyta; class Magnoliopsida; order Poales; family Poaceae; genus Zea; species Zea luxurians. The sequence continues at coordinate 21,933,927 of JAOPSE010000003.1, forward strand.
TTAACACAGCTCATTCAACCTATCTGGCCATTGCAAAGGTGGGGCCTTGACTTGTTAGGACCATTACCACCGGCACAAGGTAATTTAAGATATGTCATAGTGGCTGTGGAGTATTTTTCTAAATGGATTGAGGCAAAGCCATTGGCCACAATAACTTCGGCCACTGTCCAAAAGTTTTTCTGGCAGAATATTGTTTGTCGCTTCGGGGTACCGAAGGCCATCACTGTGGATAATGGAACACAATTCGACTCCGAAGCTTTCAGAAATTTCTGTGATCAAATTGGTACGAAGATCCATTTTGCATCAGTCAGGCATCCGGAGTCAAATGGGCTCGTTGAAAGAGCCAACGGCATTATAATGACAGGAATAATGAAGTTAATCTTCAATCAACCCAGGGGAAAGTGGCCAGATCAGTTAACCAAAGTGGTGTGGAGCCACAATACAACAACATCAAGGTCTACAGGCTTTACTCCATTCAAGTTATTATTCGGTGACGAAGCAATAACTCCGGAAGAAGCTAAAGCTGGATCAATAAGAGTAGTAGCTTCGGCAGAATCAGGTCCTGAAGATGCTTGTCTTGTGGAAAAAGATGCTTTAGAAGGGATCAAGCTTCAAGCTGTGGAGAATATCAATAAATACCAAGCTGAAACAGTCAAATGGCGAGATAGAAAGGTCCGGCTAAAAAATATTGAGCCGGGACACTTGGTGCTTCGGAGAGTGGCCAACTCAGACACAGTGGGCAAGTTACAGTTGAAATGGGAAGGACCTTTCTTAGTAGCATCTTCGTCAAGACCTGGTTCATACAGATTGAAGGACATGGACGGCAACGACATTCCAAGATCTTGGAATGCAGATGAGCTTCGGCGATATTATGTGTAACTTGATGTAACTTTTTTATGTTTTTTCTTTTTTCATGGCACCCTTTTCCTTTCTAAAGGCGGAGAAAGGTTTTTGATGGGGCCATTATATGTAATTTCCTTTTTAGTTCTATAAGAGCAAAATCCCCCAAAGAATGTAAATGTAAAAGCTGAGAACGCACCATCGAGTGCCGAAACTGAAAAAGCGAAGAAGCTCCAAAGACGTTCCTAAGGGAATGCAGAGCTTACAGCGAAAAGTCAACGCTGATTCCGCCGAAAGTAAAAGGCGAAGAAGCTCCAAAGACGTTCCTAAGGGAATGCAGAGCTTACAGCGAAAAGTCAACGCTGATTCCGCCGAAAGTAAAAGGCGAAGAAGCTCCAAAGTCGTTCCTAAGGGAATGCAGAGCTAATGTGTGATTCTTTCTAAGGAAATAATGGCTAAGGGTATGGCTTCGGATATGTGTTTGGACATTCATTCGCACATCACATTACATCATAGCATTTGCATTCATAAACATTCATTCATTGCATAAGTGGTTGTTTCGGCAAAAAAGAAGAAACGGTCTTTTATGCTTCGTTGTGTACAAAAAAGAAAAAGCTTCGGCAAAAAGAAGAAGCGGTCTTTTATGCTTCATTGTGTACGAAAAGAAGGGAAGGTGTTTTTTCGCCTTTGGCTCAAAATACTAATTTCGTCCACATCAAAGCGCCTCAATGGAAGGGTAAGAATATATTACAAGGTATGTACAAAGTTCATTAAGAACAGTTTAATTGTATTTACAAAAGTTGTTACAGAAGTCTCTTGAGTTTTTTCTATAGTGTACTCCTACTGATCTTCACTGAGCTTCAGCTTCGGTGGCATATTTTTAAGCATCACCTTCAGCTTCGTCATCCTACATGAATCAAGGTATTGCGAGTAAAAATCAAGTGTGAAGGAGAAGGTAAGCACAAGGTATCATTTCTTACTGGTTCAAGATGACTTCGAGCTTCGTCTCCAGCCTTCTCTCGCCCGCCTTTTGTCCATATCATTTTTATAAATCTGTTTGAAATGCTTCGGGCAAGGTCAGGAATATCGTCTAGAATTGATGGAGACAGAGTGAAATTGGGCCTGTTGACGATTTTTCCATGTTCACAGCCGGCCTTCAGGAACGCTGCAGCAGTGCCCCGAGAAGCTACCCAGGCACAGAAGTCACCGTGCCCGGCTATAACTTCGTCAAGCTCATCAATTTCAGCTTCAATATGTTCGAAGGTTCTTGGCAAATTTTCAGCTGAAGGGGTGCACTTTCCACTGCTGGCTCCAACTGAATAAAAGATCTTTTTTAATTGTTGAATACAGTTGTTACTAAATTTCAAACATTCGTCTTGAAGGCTTGTTAATGATTTCTTCAAATCTGAGCTGTTTTGGACTTCGGCCTCAAGTTTTGAATTAAGCTCTAGCTTCTCTTGTTCAAATTGTTTTGATTGGCACAGAAGCTTCGAATTCAATTCTGCTACTTTAGCTTCAGTTTCTGCCAATAAGCCTTCAGTTGTTTGGAGTTCGAAGTCTTTCTTTTCAATAATAGCTGATTGCTCTTTTATTTTGCTCTCTAAATTTTCAATTATAGCTTCGTGTTTCTTATCCTCTAGATCCTGCTGCATCTTCAAAGCTTTGCTCAGTAGCATGCTCTGCACATAAACAACCTTCGTTAGGAACATTTTCATTATTAAAAACAATAAAAGTCAGAGAAAAGTTGTTTACCTTGAAGTTGGAATAAAATAAGCTACCAACGATATGTTGTCTGTTGGAGACTTGTTCTCAAATGCTTCGGATTAAGAACAAGGCAACATAAAAAGTGTTAAACGTTAAGGCCCTTCGTCCTATCGAACATTACTCCCTATCGGGAATAATGAGTTCCGGACGAAGGTCAGAAGAAACATACCTTCGTAAATTCAGCAAGTAGTAACGAAGGACTCATAAAAAGCATGAAATGTAAATCGTGGAATCATTTCTATTTTATTAACACAAAGGAATAGAAATGATTATGAATTACAAATGTACCTTCGGTCCTGAGAGAAGATAAAAAGTACAAGCGTGACGCAAATGTCAAGTCAGCGTGAACAGTACGGGAGTACTGTTCATCTATTTATAGACGCGGGACGCAGCCCACATGAAATTACATCCATGTCCATTACATTTGTTAATAGCCTACGGAAATCAGTCAAGGTCCACGCAGTCTTTTCATCTTTAAGTCGGTTCCCCCCTCAGCAATTGCGCCGAAGCTCTCCTGCGCACAGCTTCGCCTGTGCTCGTCCTTCGTCTGGTTCAAGCTTCGTCCCGATCGTGCTTCATATTCATAGTTCTGAGCCCGAAAACACCTGCTCACATAATCCACTTGGAAAACATTGTCAAATCATGTTTTTGAGGACCTTCGGAGGACGAAGGCCCCCAACATTGTCGTCGGTAGCGGCTGATATCCGTTTCTAGCTTCGGAAAACCGATACTCTTTGATAGAGTACCGATGACCTTAGCACCAGTTTGATCTCGGATGCAGCCTAACTTTTCATCGTCAATACCTCCGAAAAGAAGAGCTCCTGGCTTATATCCGCAAGATTTGGCATATTCTTTAAGCTCTTCTATTTCGGCCTTCGACAGTTCTTGCCCAACTAAATTTTGAAATATGTAGGCTTCGTCCTCTGAAGTATCTTCGGCTATTTCCTTTCCCTTTCCAGGCACTGTGGCCATGGTTTCTTCAGCAGCAGTGGTAGCTTCTTCTTCGGCCATGTCTAACAAAATTTTGTCGATGTCTTCAATTGTAGTTTCCAAGTTCAAATCTTCGGCTGAAGCGGCTTCGGTAGCCGCGACCTCCGAAGGTGCGACTTCGACATGTGTTGTGCCCTCAACCGCTGGCGTTTTCCGAGTTGAAGCCCTCGGTGGCGTCTTGTCAATAACTTCGGTCACTGCAATAATTCTTTGCCTCTTTGTTTTGGTTATCTTCGTTTTTTCCGGCTCCTCCACCTTTCGAAAAAGCTTCGTCAGTTGAGGCCCTAATGGACTTAGCTTCGCGGGCAGGGTTTCAGTCATTACCTTTAAGATTTGCTCCACATCGGTGGTAGAGGGTAATGCAGGAGTCCCCTCTTCATCGGATAATTTTCGCTTCGGATATGATTTTCTTCTCTTTTTTGGAATATTCTTCTCTTTTGGTGGTTCTTCCTCATCTTTGTTCAAAGTTTCGGCCACCCTTTTCCTTTTTTGGCCCTCAGCACCCTTATTCAGCCGTTCATAGTCAGGGTACTCGAAACCCACGGCATCAAGCACTCGATTGAGCCTTCGCTTTGGACGGGTGCCGAAGGCCGCAGTCATCAATTGATCTTCTTTTTTCGAGTAATTCCCAAGAATTTCATTGCACATTACTTCAACTGTGTCCAGCCAGTCTTGGCAAGGTTTTTTAAAGTATTTCTTGAACTTGAAATGGTAAGGAAGCCGGACAAGTTCCCCTTCCTTCTTCTCCCTCTCTAGCTTCGGCATTTCCCATTCTTTTAGAGTAGGGAAAACCCTGAAGGCCAAGAACTCTTGAACCAGATCCCTGGTACTGATATGCTCTGAAATAATTTTAAACTCACCCAGTGCAGCCCAGGTGGGACCTTCTAATGTCATGTGACATCGCGGTCTTGTTTCTCCGAAGATCAATTCAAGTGGGCTTTGCACCAACTTCTCTTTGTCTTCGTCAACTTTCACATAAAACCACTCTGACTTCCAGCCTGCCGGCCATTTGCTTCGGTAGCTAATAACAGGAAACTTTGTGGTCTTCCGATAGGCAAAATTGTAGCAACCAAAGTTATCATATAATCCATCTTTTCTGGCCTTCGTTTGGTAATGTAGCTCATGAACTCGACAAAAACTGTCGGCAAACGGCTCCACCGCCTGGCTTCGGAGGGCCCAGATATAGACACTAAGCCTAACGATAGCGTTAGGAGTCAACTGACGAAAGTAAATACCAAACTTCTTCAATACATCTGCAATAATCCCATGAAGGGGGAATCTCAGCCCAGCCTTTAAAAAGCTCTTGAAAATGACTATCTCGTCCTTCTCTGGCTTCGGGGGTAGTCTCTTCTCCCCCGAAGCGAAGTAGTTTCTTCTGATTTTCACTGAAATAACCTGATTTTACCATCTTGGAGAGATCAGCCTTCGAAACGGTCGACTTTCCGAAGTCCAAGTGGCTGGGCTTACTTGGCATGGAAATGCGATAATCATCTTCGGGATCAGTTTCTTCAATGTTCTCATCTTCTGCTTCGGCAGTTGCTTGTACTGCTTCAACAGTGGGGGTTTTCTCCGAGGTTACCAGTCCGGATCGTTGCATTGCTTCGGAGATGGGAACAGTCTCCGAACCTTCAGCTTCGTCTCTTTCACGCTCAACCCTGGCGGTAGATCGCACTCTGGCCATTAATTCTGAGTCTGGAAATTGAATACTTTTTTGAATACTTTTTTCTCCCGAAGCCTTTCCTTCTGACGAAGCAGATTTCGACTTGGAGCTTCGTTCGATTCCGAGAGTCAGGCTTCGGCTATGGTTAAAAATTTTGGCAGCAAAACAGTGCAAATAGCAATGAATGCTGTGGTAACTTCACACCTACCCGTCTGTTTTTATAGTGTTGCAAGTAAGAAGGCGAAACGCCAGGATTTTTACACCGGGCGGACAGTCACTTGCACTCGCTGCGCAGTGGACCGCAAAGACCAAACAGTAACTCTGCAAGGTGGGCCCGACACGCGCTCGGAAACTGAATCGTTTCTCGACAACGAGCTCAGGGAAGGTGTTTTTTGGACCTTCGGCTTCCCGAAGCTTAAGAGGCTTTTTTCACGGATCAAGCTCGTTACGAAAAACGATCTAGCGCCGCGAAAGGGGCTACTGTTGGGACCATGCTTCGTTGCGCCGAAGGTCTTGTAGGAGGAAGCAGCTTCGGCTGAAGTTGTCCCCAGGAGATAACCGAAGGTTCCTTTTCATGAAGCTTCGGTGTTACAAACCGACTTAGAGATAGAATGACCTTTTAATCCATAAAGGTCTGAGTCAATGTTGTAAACTTTTATGAGGGACATAATTGTAATTCGTCACAGGCTGTGTCCTGTGTCTATAAATAGATGAACAGTACCCCCGTACTGTTCACGCTGACTTGTACTCGCACGCGCGTCACACTTGCATTTTTGCCTTCTGTCAAGCCGAAGGTACAAATGTAATTCATCATTGTTTTTATTCTTCTATGATTATTTAATGAGGACATATAATAATGCTATGTGATTATTCATGTTATTCTCTCATGTTTCATTTGCTTCTCCTTTTATCAATAAAAACTGCAATCATGAAGGCATGACCTTCATGACCTTCGTCTGAAGATCGTTATATCCTAAGGGGAATAACGCTTCGAAGGATGAAGGATATTTACCATTAACTTCTTTCTGTGTTGCCTTGTTCTTAATTCATAGCATTTGAGAACAAGTCCCCAACACATGCCTTTATGTTACTTAATATAAATCATGTGATAAAATATAACTAAGTTTATTCCACTTTTAATCTATACCAAATCATGTTTTAGCCCAATTATAGATGATCCAAATTAAAATACTATACCAACTTGGATTAAACAAGTTAATCCAACAAGCATAAGTTAAACGAATTGGTTATTTATTTTTGAGCACATATTGCATGATAAGATAATCTTACAAAAGCGTAGGTAATAATATTGCGAAGCTAATGCAACCGAAACGGACTAAATCAGATTTAGAACAAAGGAGTTATGAATTTCTAAAGTTTTATTGAATTATCCTTATATTAAAAATCATTTTCAAATAACTAAAGCTTGGGTTCTGTATTTGATATGGCAAATTTACAAAATCTGAGGACTTGATTTAAACACTTCACCATAGCACGTGGATGGCAGGTTATTTTAGTAAAACCCCAGGGTCTATTTAGAAAGAATTTGTTGCGAAGGGCTATCAGCGTATCAGGGCCGTTAGATCATAATCTGTGGTCGAAATTAAAAGCCCCATAATGAACCGATACGCCATCATGACCACTAGATCTAGATCCAGCGGTGACGATTTACAATAGATGAACTTCAACCCTAGCTGCCAACTTGTTGATCAACGGGCACGATTCAACGCAGCAAATCGGTATCCAGATCAAATCCTAGCTGTCCGATGTCGATCGCTCAGCCACCCTGTTTCCCCCTCACCAGATGGCGACCCGAGCGGCGGTGGACAGAGGCCACGACGCGGCACCGCCGCCATTATGCAATACCGCGCCCCAATGCTCCAACCCTCACCCTGTCGTGCGCCACTAGAGGAGTAGACCATGGCGAACAATAGGAGACGGGTCTCACCTGACAATGGCGATGGTGCAAGGGTCGGCCACGGCATAAGGCAGTGCGGCCCTGTTTCGGAACTCAGACGAGGAATTATAGGGCTTCCGGTGGTCTTCTCATTGCGCCGGGGCCGCGACCACCACCAGAGCCGCCCGGTGAAGTTTTCTAGCCACCGCCCGAAGTGCTTGCGCCCACAAAACGGAGTTGCCTCCGCGGTGGCGGTATTTTCTTCACGGCGCTATGTGATCTCATCGGCGCCCTCGGTTCACATGCTCTTAATGTTTGGGTGGCCGAGGAGGGGACATAGGGCTTGTTTTTATGCTCGGCATGGAGCCCGGTTGGGTCGCGTTCGGTTGGCGAGGGGATTCCCCGGGATTGCGCTGGCTGTTGAGCTCGATTTGGGAGGGAAGAGTCCTGAGTGCCGGGTCCCACGTGTAGGTGACACAGGCGTCTGTGCGTGCGACGGGGGCTGAGCAGCGGGCCCCACAACTCGGTGAGTGCGACAGAGCGCTATCGGGCGAAGGGGTCGCTGACGCAGGTGGCCCACCGATCGGCGCTCGTGTAGTGGCGTGCGCGGCACAATGGCTGACAGTGCGGGCCCGCCTGGCGGTGAGCACGAGCGCTGATACACAGTTGGTTGGGCCGCGCGGAGATGGGCCAGTTTCCTTAGATCGGGCCCAAGTCCAGGTTTGTGTTTCCTTTTTCTTTTAAATCATTTCAAATTACTAATTCAAATATGTTTTGAATTTAAAACTCAATCATAAATGCCAAAAAATAAATCCCAGCATGAGATACAAGTTACATTTATTTTTAGTTATTATTATTTTATTTAGGCAATGTTTTCAACATGGTACACACACATCATTTATTTCAATAGGATATTATTTAGGTGTGTAGTCAAATTAAAGGTATATTAAAAAATTCATATTCCTTTGTTTTGATAGAAAACATTTTCCAATTGTAATCTTTATTAAGAGATCATTTAATTAATTCTATATAATTTACTAAGGGTTATTTTATTTATGTTCGGATCTTTTTATTTAATCTCCTGTTTCAAAACATAATTATTCAAAGCTCGGGATAAAATTTCCCTATATTATCCAAAATGATATTTAGGGGTGTTACATATCTGGGATGCTTGTGATAAATACCATCCTGCATACCACATCACGTGCTCTCAGCAACATCCATGTGGTTTGCCTTTTGCGTCAACGGTGCTAATCAATCTAGAATGCCATCCGATACCTCCTTTTTTTCATGTTAAGAAATAGGCGTCTCTAATGTGAAAATGTCACAACACAAGTAAAAGGAAATTCACTGAGACCCCATCTCACCAGTAGCAGATCAACGTCCGAGAACCATGTATGATCCATGGGGAAAGAGGATCCCCGAAGCTGGAAGGTCTACTGGTCCAGGACATAGGGGGACTGCACAGCACAGCACAGGACACCGCCCACTGGACTTTGGAACTTTTCCAGAGCAAAGTCACGATCGGTCTTTGTCCAAATCTGATTTTCTGCGAGAATTATTAACGAAACATAGTGTGATTGTCATCAACCGATTTTATGAAGAACTCTTTTCAATCTGGCAGAATCATATGACATGTTTTTTATAAGAATAATATTATGGTATTTGCACCTGCGCAACCGCTGAAGCTTAGCTGGAGCCCGTCAACAGAAGCCGCAAAGCTAAGGAACTCGATCGAGGCCGGCGACGGCAACCCTCCCACGTCAGAAGCTTCGTGCTGCTTGGTCTCCAAGCCGTTCTGTTCTCCCGTCCGTCTTCATCTAGAAGGGAATAGGTTGCTTGGAGTAGGGAGTGCTTGAGGTTGTGCGCAGCGGTCACCGCTAGCACTGCCCCTCCCCTTGCATGTCGTCTGTAGGGGGCACCCTACGGCCGCAGCGGTGCCCCCTACAGCGCCCCCTACGCGTCGACACCCTTCTCTCTCCCCCTAGATCTAGCGTGTCACTGTTTATCACCCTAAATACTGTGTTGTGGGTCCACGAGTAATTGTTAGTAGATAAAAAATTGATAGTTGATATAAAAAATGATATTTTATAGTTGTAGTGGAGTATAGGGGAGTATTTAGGGGGAACCGCTGCGGGGGATGAAAAAATAGAGGGGAAAATAGGGAAGAAAAGTGATATAGAGGGAAAAATTTAGGGGTAACGGTTGCGGATAGCCTAAGGGTCAAGAACAATCAGTCGAGGAACAGTAGGCGAGGGGGACCCACGCTGGGGGCTCCATGTGGGACCGGTCAGTAGGTCAAGGCCTGCCTGCTTAGCCGCTCCGTTGACCCGCTTGATGAGGATCTCTGACCGATCGCTTTCCTTCCTCCGGCCTTCTCAAGCTGCAGTGCAGGTCAACCCACAAGATTGTAGTTTGTCTAGCTGTCTAGCCTGTTTGGACGGATCGACAGGTAGATACAACCCATTCCACGTCTTTTTTATGGATTTAAGCAGAAGTTATACTAGATATCAGAATTAACTAAAATTGATAATAAGGTCCCGTTTCGTTCTCACGAGATAAACTTTAGCTTTTTACTAAACTTTAACTATATGAATTAAAGTGCTAAAATTTAGCTTCTTAGGATGTTTGAACTACTCTAATAAAATTTAGCATATTAGAATAAAAAGACACACATGCCCTTAATACGGAGAGAGAATGAGGTTAGAGGGTATGGGTGGAAAATAAGGTTCTCTGGTCCACGTTTAGCTACTTTTAGCACCCTTGAGCAGCTTATGAGATAATATGTGCTAAATTTTATCAATCACCATTAGCTCTCCTGTTTAGATCACTAAATGGCTAAAAGTAGCTAAAAAAAGTTGTTAAAGTTTATCTCTTGTGATTGAAACAAGGACTAAGTAGAGTATGCTTTTTCGTAAGCTGTTTTTTTTAAAAGAGTGTCAAACAGGCGATAGCCACCCAGTGCAGGTATGGAGATGGAGGCAATCTGGAAGTAGTCCATGTACGTACGTAGTATTTTTTTTCTTCATTATTTACGACGGCGCGATCGTTTCGAGTAGCGACTCTGTGGAACAAGCTGGCACCGTCGAGTCGACCACTTCTCACTTGCGAGTAATCCGGAACAGAGAGTCCACGTGATAAAGAAAATAACTCCGTTCTAGAGAGCAATCGTCCATGTGATTTGGACAGGCACAACACAACACAAGCGATCGTCCATGTCTTCCTACTCTCTCAGAATAAAGTCGGATCTCAATTCTCATCCATCGCCGATCACGTCGATTGATATGACAAGATCAAGTTCGACAATTGCCGGCCGAGTTTCCCCTACGAACGCACGATCCAAGTGATCATATAACGAACCTATGTGGTGTCGGATCTACGTGTTGCATTGGGTACATGTGTGTCACACCCGGCTTTAAAGAACAAAACCAGGTGCATCTCATACATTCGTCAAGAAGACAACATATATAATAACAGAGTGTATATAGATAAATGTCACAAAACATCAGAGTATTTATTACATCTTATAACAAAATAAAAGAAAAAATATAAAAAGAACTAAAGATCGTCGGCGCCAATGTCAACTGAGAAACGCCACCTAGATCAGATCATACTCCCCGCCTTGTGGCTCCTCCTAAACCACCTGTTCTTCTCCTGTGGGGGGTGTGAAACAGCAAGGGTGAGCTCACGCATAATCATAGCTCAACAAGTTGTGGGGAACCAGTGGATATAAACTCACAAAGGTGTGAGTTCATGTGATGTGTAAGGCTAATCAATGCTAGGGGTTAAAGCTGAGCATTACTTTTAAGTAGTTGGTCAAAATTTTATTAGCAGTTACTAAGTGTAAGTAAATATCAAACCTTAAGTAAAGTAATTGAACAAAATTAATAATAAACTCATACAATGCAAATGACAAAATTGAATTTAAGTTCCATAATTTAAACATCAGAGAGTCCTGAGCCGCTCATGACCGTGAGCTCGGCTAGTATACCAGTTTTACACTCTGCAGAGGTTGTACCCTTTACCCACAAGTCATGTTACTCATCTGCCAAGGGTCGCGACTCCCATACACCTCTACCTAGGAAGCGCGGCAGGGCAACATTACGAGGCTTTTACAAAGTTCCACTAGCTTCCAAAACCCGCTACAGTTTATGGGAAGAGCACTTGCAAGAATCCCCCGTCTGACCGCCATCGCAGCTAAATCAACCCGAGAACCTCCTTGCATGCAACTCCCCTACTGCCCTTGACCCTTTCGGGTAAGGTAGTCTTCCACTAGCTTTCCTAACTAGTCAGCCAAGGGCGTCCCATTAAACCCTTGTGGTGGCACGTGTTTCTCAAGTTAAGTTCTATGTTCCAATTAACATTAATGAACTGGACATGAACATAAATAGAATAACAAGAATAATTGGAACATAGATATAATAAATGATTATCCCAAAACCATGTAAAGCAATAGCAAACTACCAAGTGATTCAGGGGTAAACAAGGTAATGAGATAAACAATCAAGGGTGACCTATCGGGTCCCATCAAAATTAACCTATGCATGAGTAAATGATATTAAAGAACATTATTGGGTAAAAAGTGGTCAAGGGCACAGCTTGCCTTCAATGAGCTCCTGCTCAGCTACTTCAATCTGCTGCTCACCAAGATCCTCAGTCACGGGCTCTTCTACTCGCCACAATACAAACAAGCACAATATGCAGGGAAAAATTAACATCACACCAAGCATCGTGAACAAAATACACAGAAATATTCTACATATTAAAAAACCCTAGGAACAGGAATCATAATTTTTTTGAGTTATAGATTTTAAGTTATGGATTTTCAAAGGTTTTATGTGTTTTAAATAGGATTAAGTGAAGAATTAATTTTCTTACTGTTTTCATGACAAAACAGAGACCCTAGGTGATAGAGAATAAAATTACAAAATTTTAGGAACTGGAATGGATAAATTTGGACTTCATATGAATTTTATAAGTTCTAGTAATTATTTCCATATTAAAAATCTATTTTCAATTCATTTATTCAATTTTAAGTCAACTCTGGATTGGGCCTCATTTACAAATAAGTGCAGGGGCTCTTGCAAAAAAGAGTCCAAGACTCAGGCTGACACTGGACTGGACCGCGGGTACTATTCTCTAAAATCATAAGGGCTCATCTGCAAAACCCCAGGCCGAAGGGGTATGGCATGCCTGTGGCCGTCCGATTAGATTTGAAGGGCGCAAATTAGATCTATATTACATCAACCGGTACCCAGTGAGGAACGCAGGATGAACCATCAACGGCCCAGATCAGCCCGGCACTCATAAGTTGAATTCACCCCAAACCGTACGATGTCGATCTGACGGTCACGAAGTGGCGAGGCGAAGGGGTAAGTCTGCATCTAATCCAGACCGCACACTAGTGGATCAATGGCCAGGGCTAACCCACACGCTCTCCCTCCCAAACACCGTACAGCGACGGCGGCGCCGCCCACCAGGCTGCGGCGGAGCATCGCCGGAGTCGGGCTAAATCCTATCGCGAACGCGTTAAACTCGGAATAAAATGACGCTATACATTGGTGGGGGCAAGGCGAACCTTATGGGGGGTGATTCACCCGTGGTGCCGGTGCAGAGGACCCTAGGGACGAGAAGGCGTGGCCCACGACGGTCCGAGCAGCTCCGACAAGCAATTCGAGGTCGACCGCCACGCAATCCGCCGAGGCGAAGTCCCGGTCGTAACCCGCTCGACCAAAAGAAGCTCCCGCACTCCAGACCGAGGCCTAAACGCTGGGGAACCAGCCGGTCGATGACGGCGGCCCGAAGCTTGCCCCAATCGCGATCCTGCGGCGGCAAGGTCGACGGTACGTGGGCAGGGTTTCAGTGGCGATGCACGACGTTTGATAGTAGCTGGCGCGCGAGTCAACCGAGAGAGCCGCGGTGCCCATGGGTTTTATTCCCATGGTCTAGGCGGATCCGAGCTCAACGGCGACACTCCCGCGCGTCGTGGTTGAACGGCTTTGACATACATGTGCAGCCACATGTGCATCGCCACATCTCTTTTCAATCCATACCACCAATACTTCCGCTTCAAATCCTGATACATCTTAGTACTACCAGGATGAATAGAATAATCCGAGTCATGGGCCTCCTTTAAAATAGTCTCACGAAGGCTTTCAATATCATAAACACACATCCTGTCCTTGAACCATACGGTGCCTTGCTCATCTTCCGTAAATTCTGGACCTCGACCTTCAGTAATCAAACCCTTAATCTCTTGTATTTTCGCATTACCAATTTGTCCTTTGCGGATTTCTTGCTCCAAAGTAGGTTCTACATCAATAGTAACTCCTTCAGTATGAGCAACTATCCCCAGGTTAAGTCTTCTGAAATCCTCAACAATCTCATCGGGTAGCTGGGCGACAATAGCTGAATGAACATGCTCCTTTCGACTCAAGGCATCTGCAACCAAATTTGCCTTGCCCGGGTGATAGTGAATCTCCAAATCATAATCCTTAATAAGCTCCAACCAACGGCGTTGCCTAAGGTTGAGATCCTTCTGAGTGAATATATACTTCAGACTCTTATGATCCGTGTATACTTGACACTTGGTCCCCATGATATAATGTCTCCAAATCTTAAGCGCATGCACAACGGCTGCCAATTCTAAGTCATGAGTGGGGTAGTTCAATTCATGTTTCCGTAGCTGACGAGAAGCATAGGCAATCACATGTCCTTCTTGCATGAGCACACATCCTAAGCCTTGGCCACATGCATCACAATAAATATCAAATCCCTTCTGCAGGTCTGGCATAACCAACACTGGTGGCGACATTAATCTTTTCTTCAATTGCTCAAAGCTATCTTGGCACTTTTCGTCCCACTTAAATTCTTTTCCTTTCTCCAGAAGCGAAGTCATAGGCTTAGCAATCTTAGAAAATCCTTTAATAAATCTCCGATAATATCCTGCTAGTCCCAAGAAACTCTGAATCTCAGTAACTGTAGTGGGTACTCTCCACTCCATTATCTCCTTAACTTTAGCAGGATCCACTGATATTCCTCCATTAGAAATAATATGACCAAGAAATGGCACCTCGCCAATCCAAAACTCGCACTTGCTAAACTTGGCATATAGTTGGTTATCTCGTAGCTTCTTGATAGTCGCCTAGAGGGGGGGTGAATAGGGCGAAACTGAAATTTACAAAAATAATCACAACTACAAGCCGGGTTAGCGTTAGAAATATAAACGAGTCCGCAAGAGAGGGTGCAAAACAAATCGTAAGCAAATAAAAGTGTGACACGCGGATTTGTTTTACCGAGGTTCGGTTCTCGCAAACCTACTCCCCGTTGAGGAGGCCACAAAGGCCGGGTCTCTTTCAACCCTTCCCTCTCTCAAACGATCCCACGGATCGAGTGAGCTTTCTCTTCTTCTCAATCAACCGGGAACAAAGCTTCCCCGCAAGGGCCACCACACAATTGGTGCCTCTTGCCTTGGTTACAATTGAGTGATGATCTCAAGAACAAGTGAGAAAGAAAAGAATGTGATCCAAGCGCAAGAGCTCGAAAGAACACAAGCAAATCACTCTCTCTAGTCACTATGGAGTTGTATGGAATTTGGAGAGGACTTGATCTATTTGGTGTGTCTAGAATTGAATGCTAGAGCTCTTGTAGTAGTTGAGAAGTGGAAAACTTGGATGGCAATGAATGTGGGGTGGTTGGGGTATTTATAGCCCCAACCACCAAAAGTGACCGTTGCTGGAACCTGTCTGTTCGATGGCGCACCGGACAGTCCGGTGCACACCGGACAGTCCGGTGCCCCTGCCACGTCACCATTGCCGTTGGATTCTGACCGTTGGAGCTTCTGACTTCTGGGCCCTCCTGGGTGTCCGGTGCACACCGGACATGCACTGTTTGATGTCCGGTGCACCGGTATGGGCGATCCTGACGTCTGCGCGCGCTGCGCGCGCATTAAATGCACCGCAGGGAGCCGTTGGCGCCGCAGAGAGCTGTTGCTCCGCTGGCACACCGGACAGTCCGGTGTACACCGGACAGTCCGGTGAATTTTAGCGGAGCGGCTGCCGCGCGAACCCGAGGCTGGCGAGTTCCGGAGACCGCGCTTCCTTGGAGCACCGGACATGTCCGGTGCACACCGGACAGTCCGGTGAATTATAGCGCGCCGGCTTCCAAGAATTCCCGAGGGCGAAGAGTTTGAGTCGGAGTTCTCTGGGCGCACCGGACACTGTCCGGTGCACACCGGACAGTCCGGTGCCTTCAGCCAGAGATGCCTTCGGTTGCCTCATTGCTCCTTTGCTGAATCCAACACTTGGTCTTTTTATTGGCTGAATGTGAACCTTTTGCACCTGTATAACTTATGCACTAGAGTAAACTAGTTAGTCCAATATTTGTGTTGGACAATTCAACCACCAAAATTATTTAGGAACTAGGTGTAAGCCTAATTCCCTTTCAATCTCCCCCTTTTTGGTGATTGATGCCAACACAAACCAAAGCAAATATAAAAGTGCATAATTGAACTAGTTTACATAATGTAAGTGCAAAGGTTGCTTGGAATTGAGCCAATATAAATATTTATATGATGCGCATGGATTGATTCTTTGTTTTTGACATATTGGACCACATTTGCACCAAGAGTTTTGTTTTGCAAATTCTTTTGTAAATTCTTTTCAAAGTCCTTTTGCAAGATAGTCAAAGGTAAATGAATAAGATTTTGCAAAGCATTTTCAAGATTTGAAATTTTCTGTTCAAATGCTTTTCCTTTGACTAAACAAAACTCCCCCTCAAATAAGGTCTCCTCTTAGTGTTCAAGAGGGTTTTAAGACATCAATTTGAAAATACTAGTTGCTCCCCCTTTAGAACACAAAGAGATACCAATTTTGAAATTTACCAATTTAAAATCATCAAATTTATAAAATTAGGTGGTGGTGCGGTCCTTTTGCTTTGGGCTCATATTTTCTCCCCCTTTGGCATGAATCGCCAAAAACGGAATCATTAGAGCCCAATGAAGTACTTTCTCCCCCTTTGGTCATAAAATAAATGAGTGAAGATTATACCAAAGTTGGAGAGATGATGCGGAGCGACGGCGAAGGATGAGTAGTAGAGTGGAGTGGAAGCCTTGTCTTCGCCGAAGACTCCAATTCCCTTTCAATATACCTATGACTTGGTTTGAAATACACTTGAAAACATATTAGTCATAGCATATATAAAAGAGACATGATCAAAGGTATATTTGTGAGCTATGTGTGCAAGTTTAGCAAAAGAAATTCCAAGAGTCAAGAATATTGAGCTCATGCCTAAGTCGGGTAAAAGATTGTTCATCAAGAGGCTTGGTAAAGATATCGGCTAATTGATCTTTAGTATTAATGTAAGAAATCTCGATATCCCCCTTTTGTTGGTGATCCCGAAGAAAATGATACCGAATGGCTATGTGCTTAGTGCGGCTATGCTCGACGGGATTGTCGGCCATTTTGATTGCACTCTCATTGTCACATAGCAAAGGGACCTTAGTTAATTTGTAACCGTAGTCCCGCAGGGTTTGCCTCATCCAAAGCAATTGCGCGCAACAATGGCCTGCGGCAATATACTCGGCTTCGGCGGTAGAAAGAGCGACCGAATTTTGCTTTTTCGAAGCCCATGACACCAAGGATCTTCCCAAGAACTGGCAAGTCCCCGATGTGCTCTTCCTGTTAATCCTACACCCCGCCCAATCGGCATCCGAATAACCAATCAAATCAAAAGTGGATCCCCGAGGGTACCAAAGCCCAAACTTAGGAGTATAAGCCAAATATCTCAAGATTCGTTTTACGGCCGTAAGGTGTGATTCCTTAGGGTCGGCTTGGAATCTTGCACACATGCAAACGGAAAGCATAATGTCCGGTCGAGATGCACATAAATAAAGCAATGAACCAATCATCGACCGGTATACCTTTTGATCCACGGGTTACCTCCCGTGTCGAGGTCGAGATGCCCATTGGTTCCCATGGGTGTCTTGATGGGCTTGGCATCCTTCATCCCAAACTTGCTTAGGATATCTTGTGTATACTTCGTTTGGCTAATAAAGATGCCTTCTTGGAGTTGCTTGACTTGGAATCCTAGAAAATACTTCAACTCCCCCATCATTGACATCTCGAATTTTTGTGTCATGATCCTACTAAATTCTTCACATGTAGATTTGTTAGTAGACCCAAATATGATATCATCAACATAAATTTGGCATACAAACAAATCATTATCAAGAGTCTTAGTGAATAAAGTAGGATCGGCCTTGCCGACTTTGAAGCCATTTGCAATAAGGAAATCTCTAAGGCATTCATACCATGCTCTTGGGGCTTGCTTAAGCCCATAAAGCGCCTTAGAGAGCCTATAAACATGGTTAGGATACTCACTGTCTTCAAAGCCGGGAGGTTGCTCAACATAGACCTCCTCCTTGATTGGTCCATTGAGGAAGGCACTCTTCACGTCCATTTGGTAGAGCTTGAAGCCATGGTAAGTAGCATAGGCTAATAATATACGAATTGACTCAAGCCTAGCTACGGGTGCGTAGGTTTCACCAAAATCCAAACCTTCGACTTGTGAATACCCCTTGGCCACGAGTCGAGCTTTGTTCCTAGTCACCACACCATGCTCGTCTTGCTTGTTGCGGAAGACCCACTTGGTTCCTACAACATTTTGGTTAGGACGTGGAACTAAGTGCCATACCTCGTTCCTCGTGAAATTGTTGAGCTCCTCTTGCATCGCCACTACCCAATCCGAATCTTGTAGTGCTTCCTCTACCCTGGTTGGCTCAATAGAGGAAACAAACGAGTAATGTTCACAAAAATGCGCAACACGAGATCGAGTAGTTACCCCCTTTTGAATGTCGCCGAGGATGGTGTCGATGGGGTGATCTTGTTGTATTGCTTGGTGGACTCTTGGGTGTGGCGGTCTTGGTTGTTCATCCTCCTTGTCTTCATCATTTGCATCTCCCCCTTGATCGTTGCCGTCATTTTGAGGTGGCTCATCTTCTTGATCTTCTTGTTCAACATCTTGAGCCTCATCCTCAACTTGAGTTGGTGGAGGTACTTGCGTGGAGGAGGATGGTTGATCTTGTGCATTTGAAGGCTCTTCGGATTCCTTAGGACACACATCCCCAATGGACATGTTCCTTAGCGCTATGCATGGAGCCTGTTCTTCACCTATTTCATCAAGATCAACTTGCTCTACTTGAGAGCCATTAGTCTCATCAAACACAATGTCACAAGATACTTCAACAAGTCCTGAGGACTTGTTAAAGACTCTATATGCCCTTGTGTTTGAGTCATATCCTAGTAAAAAGCCTTCTACAGTTTTAGGAGCAAATTTAGATTTTCTACCTCTTTTGACAAGAATAAAACATTTGCTACCAAAAACTCTAAAATATGAAATATTGGGCTTTTTACCGGTTAGGAGTTCATAAGATGTCTTCTTGAGGATTCGGTGAAGATATAACCGGTTGATGGCGTAGCAGGCGGTGTTGACCGCCTCGGCCCAAAACCGATCCGGTGTCTTGTACTCATCAAGCATGGTTCTTGCCATGTCCAATAGAGTTCGATTCTTCCTCTCCACTACACCATTTTGTTGTGGAGTGTAGGGAGAAGAGAACTCATGCTTGATGCCCTCCTCCTCAAGAAAGCCTTCAATTTGAGAGTTCTTGAACTCCGTCCCATTATCGCTTCTAATTTTCTTGATCCTTAAGCCGAACTCATTTTGAGCACGTCTCAAGAATCCCTTTAAAGTCTCTTGGGTATGAGATTTGTCCTGCAAAAAGAATACCCAAGTGAAGCGAGAATAATCATCCACAATTACAAGACAATACTTACTACCGCCGATGCTTATGTAAGCGATCGGGCCGAATAAATCCATGTGAAGGAGTTCCAGTGGCCTGTCGGTAGTCATGATGTTTTTGTGTGGATGATGGATGCCAACTTGCTTCCCGGCTTGGCATGCGCTACAAATCCTGTCTTTCTCAAAATGAACATCGGTTAGTCCCAAAATGTGTTCTCCCTTTAGAAGCTTGTGAAGATTCTTCATTCCAACATGGGCTAGTCGGCGGTGCCAGAGCCAACCCAAGTTAGTCTTAGCAATCAAGCAAGTGTCGAGTTCAGCTCTATTAAAATCTACTAAGTATAGCTGACCCTCTAACACTCCCTTAAAAGCTATTGAATCATCACTTCTTCTAAAGACAGTAACACCAATATCAGTAAAAAGACAGTTGTAGCCCATTTGACATAATTGGGATACGGAAAGCAAATTGTAATCTAAGGAATCTACAAGAAAAACATTGGAAATAGTATGGTCAGGTGATATAGCAATTTTACCCAAACCTTTGACCAAACCTTGATTTCCATCCCCGAATGTGATAGCTCGTTGGGGATCATGGTTTTTCTCATATGAGGAGAACATCCTTTTCTCCCCTGTCATGTGGTTTGTGCACCCGCTGTCGAGTATCCAACTTGTGCCCCCGGATGCATAAACCTACAAAACAAGTTTAGTTCTTGATTTTAGGTACCCAAACGGTTTTGGGTCCTTTAGCATTAGATACAAGAACTTTGGGTACCCAAACACAAGTCTTGGAGCCCTTGTGTTTGCCCCCAACAATTTTGGCAACTACCTTGCCGGATTTGTTAGTTAGAACATAAGATGCATCAAAAGTTTTAAATGAAATGGCATGATCATTTGATGCACTAGTAGTTTTCTTTCTAGGCAACTTGGCATGGGTTGGTTGCCTAGATCTAGATGTCTCACCCTTATACATAAAAGCATGATTAGGGCCAGAGTGAGACTTCCTAGAATGAATTTTCCTAATTTTGCTCTCAGGATAGCCGGCAGGGTACAAAATGTAACCCTCGTTATCCTGAGACATGGGAGCCTTGCCCTTAACAAAGTTAGATAAGTTCTTTGGAGGGGCATTAATTTTGACATTGTCTCCCCTTTGGAAGCCAATGCCATCCTTAATGCCAGGGCGTCTCCCATTATAGAGCATGCTTCTAGCAAGTTTAAATTTTTCATTTTCTAAGTCATGCTCTCTAATCTTAGCATTAAGTTGTGCTATGTGATCATTTTGTTTTTTAATTAAGGCTAGGTGATCATGGATAGCATCAATATTAATATCTCTACATCTAGTACAAATGGAAATATGCTCAGTAGATGTAGATGGTTTGCAAGATTTTAATTCAATGACCTTAGCATGCAATAAATCATTTTTAGTTCTAAGGTCGGAAATAGTAGCATTGCAAGCATCAAAATCCTTAGCCTTAGCAATTAATTTCTCATTCTCATTTCTAAGGCTAGCAATAGAACAGTTCAATTTTTCAATCCTAGCAATCAAATCATCATTATCATTTCTAGGAATTGAAACATTGCAAATATGAGAATCAACCTTAGCTAACAAATTTGCATTTTCATTTCTAAGGTTGTCTAAAGTCTCATGACAAGTGCTTAGCTCACTAGACAATTTTTCACATTTTTCTCTTTCTAGAGCATAAGCATTTTTAACCTTAACATGCTTCTTATTTTCTTTAATAAGGAAGTCCTCTTGAGAATCCAAGAGATCATCCTTCTCATGTATAGCACTAATCAATTCATTTAATTTTTCCTTTTGTTGCATGTTGAGGTTAGCAAAAAGAATGCACAAATTATCCTCTTCATTTTTATCATCATCCTCATCACTAGATGTTTCATATTTAGTGGAGGACTTTGATTTTACCTTCTTTTTGCCGTCCTTGGCCATGAGACACTTGTGGCCGACGTTGGGGAAGAGGAGGCCCTTGGTGACGGCGATGTTGGCGGCGTCCTCGTCGTCGGAGGAGTCGCTTGAGCTTTCGTCGGAGTCCCACTCCCGACAAACATGGGCATCGCCGCCCTTCTTCTTGTAGTATCTCTTCTTCTCCTTCCTCTTGCCCTTCTTGTCGTCGCCCCTGTCACTATCACTAGACATAGGACATTTTGCAATAAAATGACCGGGCTTACCACACTTGTAGCAAACCTTCTTGGAACGGGATTTGTAATCCTTCCCCTTCCGTTGCTTGA
Organism: Zea luxurians; assembly: GCA_029449295.1. NCBI lineage: Eukaryota > Viridiplantae > Streptophyta > Magnoliopsida > Poales > Poaceae > Zea > Zea luxurians. Next base: position 21,955,118 of record JAOPSE010000003.1, read on the forward strand.
GGATTTGCCGAAAACTCTTGATGATTAGGGCCATCTCCTCGTTGTCGAGCTTGGAGGCGTCAATTGGTTGTCTACTTGGTGTAGACTCCTCCTTCTTCTCCTCCGTTGCCTTGAAGGCCACCGGTTGCGCCTCGGATGTGGAAGGCTCGTCAAGCTCGTTGATCTTCTTGGAGCCCTTAATCATGCATTCAAAACTTACAAAATTCCCGATGACTTCCTCGGGGGTCATTAGTGGATATCTAGGATTACCACGAATTAATTGTACTTGAGTGGGGTTAAGGAAAATAAGGGCTCTTAGAATAACCTTAACCACTTCGTGGTCATCCCATTTTGCGCTCCCGAGGTTGCGCACTTGGTTCACCAAGGTCTTGAGCCGGTTGTACATATCTTGAGGCTCCTCCCCTTGGCGAAGACGGAAGCGACCGAGCTCCCCCTCGATCGTTTCCCGCTTGGTGATCTTGGTGAGTTCATCACCCTCGTGCGCCGTCTTGAGTAGGTCCCAAATCTCCTTGGCGTTCTTCAACCCTTGTACTTTGTTGTATTCCTCCTTGCTTAGAGAGGCAAGGAGGATGGTTGCGGCTTGGGAGTTGAAGTGCTCGATTTGGGCTACTTCGTCCGTGTCATAGTCCTCATCCCCTACGGATGGTACCTGTACACCATACTCAACAACATCCCATAATCTTTTGTGGAGAGAGGTTAGATGAAATCGCATCAAATTACTCCACATAGCATAATCTTCACCATTAAAAGTTGGTGGTTTGCCTAATGGGACGGATAGTAAAGGTGTATGTTTAGGAATGCGAGGGTAGCGTAGGGGGATCTTACTATACTTCTTACGCTCTTGGCGTTTAGAAGTGACGGACGCCGCGTCGGAGCCGGAGGTAGATGTCGATGAAGTGTTGGTCTCGTAGTAGACCACCTTCCTCATCCTCTTGTGCTTGTCCCCACTCCGATGCGGCTTGTGAGAAGAAGATTTTTCCTTCTTCTCCTTGTGGTGAGAAGAGGAAGATCTTTTCTCCTTCCGCTTGGAGGAGTTCTTCTTCTTCTCTCTTCTCTTGGTGCGGGACTCTTCCGATGAAGTGCTCCCTTGGCTTGTAGTGGGCTTGTTATCGCCGGTCTCCATCTCCCTCTTGGTGTGATCTCCCGACATCACTTCGAGCGGTTAGGCTCTAATGAAGCACCGGGCTCTGATACCAATTGATAGTCGCCTAGAGGGGGGTGAATAGGGCGAAACTGAAATTTACAAAAATAATCACAACTACAAGCCGGGTTAGCGTTAGAAATATAAACGAGTCCGCAAGAGAGGGTGCAAAACAAATCGTAAGCAAATAAAAGTGTGACACGCGGATTTGTTTTACCGAGGTTCGGTTCTCGCAAACCTACTCCCCGTTGAGGAGGCCACAAAGGCCGGGTCTCTTTCAACCCTTCCCTCTCTCAAACGATCCCACGGATCGAGTGAGCTTTCTCTTCTTCTCAATCAACCGGGAACAAAGCTTCCCCGCAAGGGCCACCACACAATTGGTGCCTCTTGCCTTGGTTACAATTGAGTGATGATCTCAAGAACAAGTGAGAAAGAAAAGAATGCGATCCAAGCGCAAGAGCTCGAAAGAACACAAGCAAATCACTCTCTCTAGTCACTATGGAGTTGTATGGAATTTGGAGAGGACTTGATCTATTTGGTGTGTCTAGAATTGAATGCTAGAGCTCTTGTAGTAGTTGAGAAGTGGAAAACTTGGATGGCAATGAATGTGGGGTGGTTGGGGTATTTATAGCCCCAACCACCAAAAGTGACCGTTGCTGGAACCTGTCTGTTCGATGGCGCACCGGACAGTCCGGTGCACACCGGACAGTCCGGTGCCCCTGCCACGTCACCATTGCCGTTGGATTCTGACCGTTGGAGCTTCTGACTTCTGGGCCCTCCTGGGTGTCCGGTGCACACCGGACATGCACTGTTTGATGTCCGGTGCACCGGTATGGGCGATCCTGACGTCTGCGCGCGCTGCGCGCGCATTAAATGCACCGCAGGGAGCCGTTGGCGCCGCAGAGAGCCGTTGCTCCGCTGGCACACCGGACAGTCCGGTGTACACCGGACAGTCCGGTGAATTTTAGCGGAGCGGCTTCCGCGCGAACCCGAGGCTGGCGAGTTCCGGAGACCGCGCTTCCTTGGAGCACCGGACATGTCCGGTGCACACCGGACAGTCCGGTGAATTATAGCGCGCCGGCTTCCAAGAATTCCCGAGGGCGAAGAGTTTGAGTCGGAGTTCTCTGGGCGCACCGGACACTGTCCGGTGCACACCGGACAGTCTGGTGCCTTCAGCCAGAGATGCCTTCGGTTGCCTCATTGCTCCTTTGCTGAATCCAACACTTGGTCTTTTTATTGGCTGAATGTGAACCTTTTGCACCTGTATAACTTATGCACTAGAGTAAACTAGTTAGTCCAATATTTGTGTTGGACAATTCAACCACCAAAATTATTTAGGAACTAGGTGTAAGCCTAATTCCCTTTCACTTCTGTAGCACCAACCTCAGATGTTCCTCATGATCGCTATCACTCTGGGAATAAATAAGGATATCGTCGATGAATACCACGACGAATCTGTCCAAATACTCCATAAACACCTTATTCATCAAATTCATAAAATAAGCTGGTGCATTGGTTAATCCAAACGACATAACAGTGAACTCATATAATCCATATCGAGTTGAGAAAGCCGTCTTGGCAATATCTGATGGCCTAATCCTCATCTGATGGTAACCGGATCGGAGATCAATCTTCGAGAATACCCTATCACCTCTCATTTGATCAAATAAATCCTCAATACGGGGTAACGGATACTTGTTCTTCACCGTAACATCATTAAGAGATCTATAATCCACACACATTCTTTGTGATCCATCCTTCTTCTGTACAAACAGAACCGATGCTCCCCAAGGTGAGGAACTCGGACGAATGTACCCAGCCTCTTGTAACTCTGTTAACTGCTTCTTCAGTTCCTTTAACTCTTCTACAGACATCCTGTATGGCCGTTTAGAAATAGGGGCAGTTCCAGGTAAGAGATCAATAACAAACTCAACTTCTCTATCAGGTGGCATCCCTGGTAACTCCTCTGGAAAGACATCCGGAAAGTCTCTAACCACACGGATGTTGTCACCAACAAACTCCTCAGGTATAAAGAACATTGCACGTTTGGATGAGGTGGTTACTGCAATATTAACTTGAAATCTTTCTCCTTTAGTGGTAGTGAGTTCTACGGTACCTCTACCACATGCTATAATGGCCTTTGCCTTTCTTAACCATGACATACCAAGGATCAGATCTATACTGCTTGACTCTAATATTATAGCAGTAGCTCCAAATTCTCTACCCATAATGGTCAATGTCAATCTACGTGTCATTTGATTTGCCTCAACAGGCCCTTTAGGTGTAATTACTATCATGGGTTTTCTCATTTTTAGCAGTGGTATTTCATTTGTGTTGGCATATCTAGCAGACATAAATGAATGTGTAGCACCAGAATCAAATAAGATGGTTGCAGGAATTGCATTACCATAAAACATACCAAGTACGATATCAGCACCATCCAGAGTAGCATCAACGCTGACTTGATTAACCTTGGCAATAGAATATCCCTTGCCAGATCCTGGAGTTTGCTGCCTGTTCTGAACTGGAGTAGTAGCAATCCTCTATGGGCAGACATTTGCATAGTGTCCAGTCTTCCCACACTTGAAACACGTAGTGCCTAGACTATGTCCTGAAAACTTCGTCGGGGTGCCAGTAGGGGTAGCCTGTCGAGGAGGTGGAGTCTTCAGAGGTGATTGCTGAACTGGGCGCTGGCCTCCGCCAGTGCGAACGGGTGTACCCTAGGGTGAACTGTAGCGAGGACGAACACTGCTGCTTCCTTGTCCTTGAGATATAGCCTTTCTCTTCAAATCTCCTAGCTGAACACGCTTATGCTCAATAGCTAGCGCCTTATCGAGTAGCCTCTGAAATGATGGAAATGTATGTGCCACCAGAGCATACTGCATGGGTCCATTAAGTCCTTCAATAAAATGCTCCTGCTTCCTCTCATCTTCAGCAACTTCATCAGGGGCATATCTGGATAACTGGATAAACTTGTCGCGGTACTCGCTGACTGACATACTTCCTTGCTTCAGCGACAGAAATTCCTTCTTCTTAATCTTCATCAATCCAGCTGGTATATGATAATTCCGGAACTGTGTACTGAACTCTGCCCAAGTGATAGTATCAGCAGCATCGTGGGCAGCAGTATATGAATCCCACCAGTCAGCAGCAGGACCTGTCAGACGTCCAGAAGCATATAGAACCTTCTCCCGGTCAGTGCATTGTGCAATATTCAGCATCTTTTCCACATATTTCAGCCAATCATCCGCGTCCAGTGGATCAGGAGAGCTTGCAAATGTAGGTGGCTTATGACTCATGAACTCTCTATGCTTATCTCGGGGTGGAACTGGTGGTGGTGGTGGAGGCAGTGGTACTTGCTGTTGTTGCTGTTGTTGTTGTTGCAGCTGCTGTTGCGCCCTCCTTTCCTGGCGTATCTCCTCTCGTTCCTGGCGCAATTCTTGGCGTATCTCTTCTCTTTCCTGACGCATCTCCTGGCGTTCTTGCTGCATCTGAGCACGCATATCCGCCACAGTGTCCGCCATTTGCTGCATCATCCTCATCTAAGCTGCAATCAGTGGGTCAACTCCGTCTGGTGGAGGATTAGGAGGATTCATCTCTGCTGGTTGTGGCTGGGGTTGTCTATTTATCCACCGAGTGTGTCGATTAGGAGGCAAATCAATTCCACCACCCCGCCTGGTATTGACCATCTGAGTTAGATACATATGGTAAGAGAATAGTAGACAAGGCAGGTATTTACAAATCAGGTTACTTTGGGGAATTTATTAGCTAAGCAGATTAATATCTTACCTACCATAGCTAGTTCAATACCTTATGGTGGTACATGCTAAGATGTCCATCTATAATAGTTCAATCAATCAAAGAAGCAAATCAGGCATTTATCATCAGCACAATCAAACAACATTTTTTTAAAGAAAATAGTTTTAAATTTTGTCTTAGGTTCCCTATCTCTTAAAAAGATCATAGTGGTAGGATTCCAAGGTGTGAAATCCATCTTGTCTTAGAGTAGAAAAGGTAAGAATGATCAGAGTAGAATAGTAGAAGGTGAGACAAGATCAAGATAAGTATAGAAAGAATCAGAGTAAGGTAAGTATAGAATGGATCAGAATAAGATAAGTAGGTAAGGGTTTTGTCCATTTCTATCTAGGTTTCGTCCTACAGTCAACATTTCCTCTAATACCACTTATGTCACACTCGGCTTTAAGGAACAAAGCCAGATGCATCTCATACATGCGCCAAGAAGACAACATATATAATAACAGAGTGTATAAAGATAAATGTCACAAAACATCAGAGTATTTTTTACATAGCGGAAGACTTATTACAAAATAAAAGAAAAAATATAAAACGAACTAAGGATCGTCGGCGCCAATGTCAACTGAGAAACGCCACCTAGATCAGATCATACTCCTCGCCTTGTGGCTCCTCCTGAACCACCTGTTCTTCTCCTATGGGGGGGGGGTGAGACAGCAAGGGTGAGTTCACACATGATCATAGCTCAACAAGTTGTGGGGAACCAGTGGACATAAACTCACAAAGGTGTGAGTTTATGTGATGTGTAAGGCTAATCAATGGTAGGGGTTAAAGCTGAGCATTGCTTTTAAGTAGTTGGTCAAAATTTTATTAGCAGTTACTAAGTGTAAGTAAATACCAAACCTTAAGTAAAGTAATTAAACGGAGTTAATAATAAACCCATGCAATGCAAATGACAAAATTGAATTTAAGTTCCATAATTTAAACATCAGAGAGTCCTGAGCCGCTCATGACCGTGAGCTCGGCTAGTATACCAGTTTTACACTCTGCAGAGGTTGTACCCTTTACCCACAAGTCATGTTACCCATCTACCAAGGGGTCGCGACTCCCATACACCTCTACCTAGGAAGCGCGGCAGGGCAACACTATGAGGCCTTTACAAAGTTCCACTAGCTTCCGAAAACCCGCTACAGTTATGGGAAGAGCACTTGCAAGAATGCCCCATCTGACCGCCATCGCAGCTAAATCAACCCAAGAACCTCCTTGCTAGCAACTCCCCTACTGCCCTTGCCCCTTTCGGGTAAGGTAGTCTTCCAGTAGCTTTCCTAACTAGTCAGCCAAGGGCGTCCCATTAAACCCTTGTGGTGGCACGTGTTTCTCAAGTTAAGCTCTATGTTCCAATTAACATTAATGAACTGGACATGAACATAAATAGAATAACAAGAATAATTGGAACATAGATATAATAAATGATTATCCCAAAACCATGTAAAGCAATAGCAAACTACCCAAGTGATTCAGGGGTAAATAAGGTAATAAGATAAACAATCTAGGGTGACCTATCGGGTCCCATCAAAATTAACCTATGCATGAGTAAATAATATTAAAGAACATTATTGGGTAAAAAGTGGTCAAGGACACAACTTGCCTTCAATGAGCTCCTGCTCAGCTACTTCAATCTGCTGCTCACCAAGATCCTCAGTCACGGGCTCTTCTACTCGCCACAATACAAACAAGCACAATATGCAGGGAAAAATTAACATCACACCAAGCATTGTGAACAAAATACACAGAAATATTCTACATATTAAAAAACCTAGGAACAGGAATCATAATTTTTCGAGTTATATATTTTAAGTTATGGATTTTCAAAGGTTTTATGTGTTTTAAATAGGATTAAGTGAAGAATTAATTTTCTTACTGTTTTCATGACAAAACAGAGACCCTAGGTGATAGAGAATAAAATTACAAAATTTTAGGAACCGGAATGGATAAATTTGGACTTCATATTAATTTTCTATGAATTTTATAAGTTCTAGTAATTATTTCCATATTAAAAATCTATTTTCAATTCATTTATTCAATTTTAAGTCAACTCTGGACTGGGCCTCATTTACAAAGAAGTGCAGGGGCTCTTGCAAAAAAGAGTCCAAGACTCAGGCTGACACTGGACTGGACCGCGGGTACTATTCTCTAAAATCATAAGGGCTCATCTGCAAAACCCCAGACCGAAGGGGTATGGCATGCCCGTGGCCGTCCGATTAGATTTGAAGGTGAGAGCACCTAGAGGGGGGGGTGAATAGGTGATCCTGTAAAACTTCAAAAACTTATAGCCACAAAAACTTGGTTAATTGTTAGCACAATAATTGTCAAGTGGCTAAAGAGGAATCCTCAACAAAACACAACAACCAACAAGGATCAATCACAGAGATGGCACGGTGGTTATCCCGTGGTTCGGCCAAGACCAACGCTTGCCTACTCCACGTTGTGGCGTCCCAACGGACGAGGGTTGCAATCAACCCCTCTCAAGCGGTCCAAAGACCTACTTGAATACCACGGTGTTTTGTTTGCTTTTTCTCAATCCCGTTTGCGAGGAATCTCCACAACTTGGAGCCTCTCGCCCTTACACTTGAAATTCATAAAGAACACGGAGCAAGGGAGGGATTAGCAACGCACACAAGACACAAGAGTCAGAGTGTCAACACGCACACAAATCGCAACAAGAGCTCGCAACACAACTCAATGAGTTCACAACTCCACAAGAGCTCTATATGCTATCACAATGAAACGAATGCGCGAAATCTATGTCTTGGTGCTTAGAAATGTTGTAGGAATGCTTGGTGTTCTCCTCCATGCGCCTAGGGGTCCCTTTTATAGCCCCAAGGCAGCTAGGAGCCGTTGAGAGCAATCAGGGAAGGCAATTCTTGCCTTCTGTCGTCTGGCGCACCGGACAGTCCGGTGCACACCGGACACTGTCCGGTGCCAGATTTCTTTCCTTAAATGGCGAAGCCGACCGTTGGCGGACCTGGAGCCGTTGGCACACCGGACATGTCCGGTGCACACCGGACAGTCCGGTGCCCCCTTCTAGCCGTTGGCTCGGCCACGTGTCCCGCGCAGATCGCGCGGCCGACCGTTGGCCCGGCCGACCGTTGGCTCACCGGACAGTCCGGTGCACACCGGACAGTTCGGTGAATTATAGTCGTACGTCGCCGGTGAATTCCCGAGAGCGGCCAGTTCGCTCGAACCAGCCTGGCGCACCGGACACTGTCCGGTGCACCACCGGACAGTCCGGTGCTCCCAGACTCAGCAGATTCTTGGCTGCTCGAGCCAAGACATTTCCAATTGGATTTTTCCTGTTTCCAGCACTTAGACACAATACATTAGTCCATAAAACAATGTACTAAGTCTGAGAAACATACCTTTATCCTTGATTTGTACTTTGTCCACCTCTTTACACTTAGGCACTTGTGTTGGACACTAAATCACCAAAACACTTAGAAATGGCCCAAGGGCACATTTCCCTTTCAATCTCCCCCTTTTTGGTGATTTATGCCAACACAACATAAAGCAAGTAGAACAAGTACAAAAACAATTCAAATTAGAACTCAAAATTGTTTTGATTCAATTTGACATATATGGATCACTCTATGCCACCACTTGGTTTGTTTTTGCAAATAAAACTCAAATTCCTATCTCTAAGTCAAAACCACTTGTAGAGACATAAAGAGAGGTTTTCCAAAGAAATTTGATCAAGGATTTCAAAAACTCCCCCTTTTTCCCATAATCAACACTTCTCCCCACAAGAGGCCAACTTTTGACATAAAAGACAATAAAAGAGTTTTGACAAACCAAAAGCTCTAATCTACTATTTTCCCATAATCAACACTTCTCCCCACAAGAGGCCAACTTTTGACATAAAAGACAATAAAAGAGTTTTGACAAACCAAAAGCTCTAATCTACTATTTTCAAAATTTCTCAAGTGATAGCTGATCCATTTATTGCTTTGGCCTTCATTTTCTCCCCCTTTGGCATCAAGCACCAAAACGGGATCAATCTTGGCCCTTTAACCCCATTGCCTCACCAAATTTTCAAATAAGAACACAAAGGCAATAGGAGTATAAAGATGAACTTGGAAAAGTTACTCTTTCTCATCGGAGTGTAGTGGAAGTCTTGCATGGTCCAAGTCCACCTTTTCCCTTTCAATTCTCCTTGGAGACTAAAACAACCAAACTCAAGTACATGGTTAGTCTCAAAGGGTCAAGTTGTAGCACAGCTCCCCCTAAATATGTGCATCACTTGCAAAAAGGACTTGTGAGGTCCAGGGAGTGTTTGTACAACTTGAGCACCACAAAAAGCAACAAAATGCAGAATGAACATGATCAAAGGCATAAACACATATATGCTACAATTCAATCCAAGTTTCGCGAATCTAAGATATTGAGCTCACTACGCAGCCTGCAAAAGGTCTTCTCATCTAGAGGCTTGGTAAAGATATCGGCTTGCTGGTTCTCGGTGCTAACATGAAACACTTCGATATCTCCCTTTTGCTGGTGGTCTCTCAAAAAGTGATGCCGGATGTCAATGTGCTTTGTGCGGCTGTGCTCAACAGGATTTTCCGCTATTCGGATAGCACTCTCATTGTCACATAGGAGTGGGACTTTGCTCAGATTGTAGCCAAAGTCCCGGAGGGTTTGCCTCATCCAAAGCAGTTGCGCGCAACACTGTCCTGCGGCAACGTACTCGGCCTCAGCGGTGGATAGGGCAACGGAGGTTTGTTTCTTAGAGTTCCATGACACCAGGGACCTTCCTAAGAATTGGCACGTCCCCGATGTACTCTTCCTATCGACCTTACATCCAGCATAGTCGGAATCCGAGTACCCAATTAAGTCAAAGTTAGACCCCTTTGGATACCAGATCCCGAAGCAAGGCGTAGCGACTAAATATCTAAGAATTCGCTTTACAGCCACTAAGTGACACTCCTTAGGATCGGATTGAAATCTAGCACACATGCATACGCTAAGCATAATATTCGGTCTACTAGCACATAAATAAAGCAAAGAACCTATCATGGACCGGTATGCTTTTTGATCAACGGACTTACCACCTTTGTTGAGGTCGGTGTGTCCGTCAGTTCCCATCGGCGTCTTTGCGGGCTTGGCGTCCTTCATCCCAAACCGCTTTAGCAAGTCTTGCGTGTACTTCGTTTGGGAGATGAAAGTGCCGTCCTTGAGTTGCTTCACTTGAAACCCAAGGAAGTAGTTCAACTCGCCCATCATCGACATCTCGAATTTCTGCGTCATCACCCTGCTAAACTCTTCACAAGACTTTTGGTTAGTAGAGCCAAATATTATGTCATCGACATAAATTTGGCACACAAAAAGATCACCATCGCAAGTCTTAGTAAAAAGAGTTGGATCGGCTTTCCCGACCTTGAAAGCATTAGCAATTAAAAAGTCTCTAAGGCATTCATACCATGCTCTTGGGGCTTGCTTAAGTCCATAGAGCGCCTTAGAGAGCTTACACACGTGGTCGGGGTACCGTTCATCCTCAAAGCCAGGGGGTTGCTCCACGTACACCTCCTCCTTGATCGGCCCGTTGAGGAAAGCGCTCTTCACATCCATTTGGTACAACCTGAAGGAATGGTGAGCGGCATATGCTAGCAAGATACGAATTGATTCTAGCCTAGCCACGGGAGCAAAAGTCTCCTCAAAGTCCAAACCTGCGACTTGGGCATAACCTTTTGCCACAAGCCGAGCCTTGTTCCTTGTCACCACCCCGTGCTCGTCCTGTTTGTTGCGGAACACCCACTTGGTTCCCAAAACATTTTGCTTGGGGCGAGGCACCAGTGTGTAACACCACAAAAGCCATCAAATAAAAATAATGAATTTAGTTATTATATTAATTAGGGTAATAATTTTTTTAAGTGTTTAATTATTTATTTGCATTTTGATCATTTTCTTTCTATGCGCTTGCTTGATTCTCGGATGATTGTTATTAATTTCCCTTGAAAAAGAAATCCTAGTAACTAAACAATAATGAAGAAAAATAATAATTATTAGTCTAAAAATAAGTATTTTGTTTATAAATAATTTTGGTGAATTTTTTATGACTTTTAGAGTTCTTTAAAAATGAATTTCGGATTTTTTTTTAAAAAACCAAAACCTACACTACCTAGCCGGCCCACTTGGGGCCCAAAACCCCAAAACCTAACCCTATGTCCCGCGCGCGCGGCCAGGAAATCCCAGCCGCCGCCACCTCCCTGCTCCCTCTTCTCTCTTCTCTCTTCTCTCTCTCCCACTCTCTCTCCCTCACCGCTCCTCTCTCCTCTCTCTGCTCTCTCGCGCGCCGAGCACCGCGCCAGGAGCGCCCGCCATCCTGCGCGCCCCTGCCTGAGGCTGACCGCGCCTTTCCCCGACGCCCTCGCGCGCACCCAGCCGTCCGTGACCCCGAGCACAGCCGCGCGTCGCGACCGAAGCCGCGCGACCCGAGCGCCCCAAGCCAGCCAAGCGCGCCAACCCTGCGCTGAGCCAAGCAGCCGGCCGACGCGTCTGAACCGAAGCCCAACCGTCCGACCGCGCGTCCGTTGATTACTCGCCGTTAATGGAGCATAAACTCATCCGATTACTCTCTCTTCTGTTTCTCTCCATTACGCTCGATAGAAACTGACCCTTGTGATGGCCATTGAAGTCCGACTGCGCCCATTGAAGCTCCCTGGGGTTCCCTTTTCCTCTCCCCTCCCTCTCTCTATAAAAGGGAGCAACAGAGCCTTTCTCCCATCCTCCCTACCCGAGCTCTCTCTCCCATTCCTCGCACTCTCTCGCTCGTCGTTCGTCGCCGGAGTTTGCCGTTCGTCGCCGGAGCCCGTGGAGTTCGCCGGAGTGTGCCGTTCGTCGCCGGAGTTCACCGGAGCCACATACTCGCTGTCCGTAGTCGAGCCCCGCTCTCCGTCCGGCCGAAACCCATCGATCCATCTCCGTCACACGCACGAACCCGAGGTTGATGACGACCCAAATTTATGTTATGTATTTTATAAAGCGCTTTCGTTTCGATTCATGTGTTGTTTGTTTGTTGTAATATGAACACATGTGATTCCGATTTATGTATTTGTGTGCGCTATGGAATTTGTTAGAAATATGCGATTAGTAGTGCACCGTGTTATTTCATGTTAATCGACGCGTTGATTTTGGTTTAGAGAAATATGACGTGGATTTAATAGTCGTATGTTGGTGATAAAAATACTAAATAAGAATTGATAGTCAATTTTGGTCACGACAAATTTTTGAAACTAATTGGAGAATTATAAGTGCATTTTTGATGGATTAGAAAAATGGTATAGAACTCAAGTCATATGAATAAAATAGGATTGTTAGATGATTTATTCTATTATTTAATTAATATCTTTTTTTGGAAAGAAAAGAGAAAATATCATGGGTAGATGGCAAAATAGGTTTTTGCTAGTCAAATAAACATGTTCACAGATTTAGAACTTAAAATTGTTAGAGTACTAGTTTATGTCAAATAACCTCGCTTGTGTTAGAAAATGTTCAATTAGTAGTTTATGTAGATTTTTAGAATATTAATATTATTAGATTCATTTTTTGCTATACTAACTAATTTGTGTTAAAAGTAATAAAAGGTATTAATTTATTTATTAGTATTAAAAGATAATAAGTATTATTTAATTTCATTGATCGGTGTTAAAGTAGATTAATATTAGTTAAAATTATATTTATTGCACCCACTCCTAAATTCACCATTAGGATTCGCATTAATAGCTATAATTAAATTAATAACTATTTACGCGATTAGTACGTAATTAAAATGTGATTAGTGCGACGTGTTAATGTGCATGTAATAGGTGTATGATTATGTAATGGTGCATGTTTATTTATGGGTGTATACTTTATTTTTGTATGTGCGATGTGCGACTATAATAGGAGCGGACTGTGTGGTAGAGAATCCGAACTCGTTCGAGGACGACCCGCAAGACGCTTTTGAGCAAGGCAAGTGGATTCTCCCTCTGCATATTCTTTTTGTACCCAGTCATTGCATTTAATGATGTTTACTTTTGATATACTGCATAATTTGATGGGTTTCACCTAATTAAGGATTTCCTAGATTTACTACCTGTATTCCTTGTTTAACCTGGGGAAATAATTAAGCTGTGCAAGATTTATGCTACCGCTCAACCTAATGATTTCTTAATGTCACTCATTAATTGGTTTTAATGTTCCAAAGATTTAATTGGCAATTATGGCATTAACCCGATGGTTAAGATAACTTTATTGCAAATTTAATTGGAACATGGAGTGACCACCCAGGATAACAGTGCAACCACGAGTGCTATCATGGCTCTGGCTTTGGTAATTAGCTCTATATGCTTAGTGCCTAGCAACCTTACCTGAAAGATGGGCAAGAGGGGGAGCGGTAGGTGCTGGCAGCCCACGTTAACATGGGTCGTATTCTTGGCTAAGGTACTTCACCCAGGGGGCCACCACCATCGTCTTAGAAACCTTAGCGGGTTGCTTCGTATTAAGTGTATTTTGTGAAAACCTCATAATGGATCCCTAGCCATTCACCTCGGCAGTGTCTAAGGGTCCGATCAACCCGGGCTAGATGGGATACATGGCTTGTGGGTAAAGTTGTACCACCTCTGCAGAGTGTAAAACTGATATATCAACCGTGCTCCCGGTTATGAGCGACCTGGACTCCTCACATGATAATTGAACTTAAAGATGGACATAAATTGAGATACAATGATCTGCCTAATAATTTGCTTAAGTGGTTTCACTTAAGTGTTTTTGATATATTCATATTCCTTTGTTTAAATGGGATATTTGGGATTCACTCTTATTAGTAAGACAGGTGTTGATAATAAAATGTTGACCAACTAAAATGCTTACTGCTCAACCTTAGCCTCACCTTGTTATACCTGCATTAATTTTTCCCCCACTTGCTCAGCCCCGACCATTAAGTGAGCTCACCCTTGCTAATATTTTGATCAGAGGGTGATGCTGGAGACTTTGATGGAGAATTTATCGTCGAGGGAATTCTAAGTCTAACGATGCGCCGGTCAACTTCCTGTGGAAGATTGCCCAGTTGTTTATTTCCGCTTAACTTTGATGTAATAAAGTTTTATACTCTCTTTACGCCTTTATTGCATTGTCTTTTGATATATTACACTTGTGACGTCAACATATGTGTGGAAATGGATCCTGGCACACATATGGTATGCGCTCGGTTCTACCCCCTGGAACCGGGTGTGACAGAAGTGGTATCAAAGCTATGCTGACCCTAGGTCGTTAGATTAGTTAGAAATGGAAAGCCTAGTTGTTCAAAACTTGCTAATTTCATTCCTATAGATTCCTTTATCAGTCTTACCTCTTTGAAATTCAACTAAGTTGACTCTTCTCTTGTAGATGGTTCGCACTCTCCAAACCACCCGCGTCAACACCAGCTACGCCCCTCAGCCCCGGCAGATCCCGGTCTACCCAGTGGTAGTCGAGGATGCTCCAGCGAATCTCCCTCCCGTCCGAGTGGAGAACGTGATCAACCTGGAGGACAGCTCGGAGGAGCAGCTGCCGACCCCCACCCCGTTGGCCGAGTCTCTGGCCTTCGCAGCTGGGTCAGCGACGTCAGCATCGTCGGCACCAGCCTTCCAAGCACCTGCACCTGGAGGCGACGACCCCGATGACTCCGGAGATGGCGACGACGAGGATGACGACGACGACGATGATGGAGAAGACGAACACGTCCATGAGGAAGCTGACTACGCCCAGCAGGACCACTTCATGGGGATTGGTCCAGTTGTCGAACATTACACATCAATGTTCGAAACAGGGCACTTCCCCAACCTGCTGCAGGAGGTGCTGCACGAGCTAGGAGCCTACGTCCGCCCCCTGTACGTGACGAGGCGAGTGAGCGAGCCTCCCCGGGCTTGCTATTACATCACTCGCATCCATGTCAGGGTGATGGATGCAGGTGACAGGGGATTCAGGACTCTGTCTGCTCACGAGTCCCTGATACCGCTGTCCACCTACGCTGCCTCTGTCAGCGACGCTGCCCGTCGGACCCTGTGGTCGCTTAGCCACACCTACCGGCAGCAGCTGCAGAACACAAGGTTCAGGCATCTTCCTCAGCGCCTGCGTGGAGAGAACCAGACCAACATTGTCCCAGGTGAGCCTGGTGAGGATCGCCTCAACACCCTAGCTGGTGTAGTGGCCGGTCTCAACACCGACCTGGACAGTGCCACTCTGGACCTCTACAGTGTGCACTTGGAGCTGGAGAATGCCCACGCCAGGATTGCAGCCCTGGAAGCCCAACTGCAAGGACTGAATCCGCCAGAAGCTCAGGTCCCTGCCTGTGGCGTTGTCTCCTCCCCGCAAGAGGCTGCGCTATGGAGAGCCCGGATCAGTCACTAGGCTGCTTTAAGTTTTTTTGACTATGATGTAATAAGTTATACTTCGCGTTAGACGATGAAACTATCTTTAAGTTTTTTTATATTAATAAATAACAACCATGTGATGGTGATTGGTTGAAATGTTTGATTTGAATCTTTGTTTGAGTGCTATGGTCTTATGGAATGATGGCCATAAGAACATATAAAATTTGTAAAACTTAAGCTATTTTCCCTCTAGAATCTTTTCTACTCCTCACTTTTCTAAGGACTTCACTTCCTAACAAATCAGATGGTGAACCAACGTCAAGGATCCTAACAACCGGAACCAGCGTGGACAACAAGCACCACCACCACCGCCACCACCTAATCCCAACATG
Source organism: Zea luxurians (assembly GCA_029449295.1). NCBI lineage: Eukaryota > Viridiplantae > Streptophyta > Magnoliopsida > Poales > Poaceae > Zea > Zea luxurians. The sequence goes on from JAOPSE010000003.1 coordinate 21,970,789, forward strand.
GAGCAGTTCATCGCCGCCCAAATGCAGATTCTGCAAGGACTCACTGCTGTGGTTCAACAATTACAACAGAACCAACAGAATCAGCAACCCCAGCAGCAGCAATATGCACCCCCGGCTAGAGATAAGCACCGAGACTTCATGAGTCATCACCCGCCTACATTCTCTCATGCGGTTGATCCCCTGGATGCCGATGACTGGCTCAAAGTCATTGGAAAGAAGCTGGACATAACTTCAGTGCAATGACCGGGAGAAGGTCTTGTACGCCTCGGGAAGACTCGAGGGAGCTGCGTCCGATTGGTGGGATGCCTTCACAGCGGCACATCCCAACGCAGATACCATAACTTGGCAGGAGTTCCAAGAGAACTTCCGCGCTCACCACATCCCCTCTGAAATCATGAAGCTGAAGAAGAAGGAGTTCCTTTCCCTTACTCAAGGGAATATGTCTAGTCAGCGAGTATCGTGATCGCTTCACTCAGCTTTCACGTTATGCCCCTGAGGAAGTGGACACTGATGAGAAGCGCCAAGAGCGTTTCCTAGAAGGGTTGATTGGACCTCTGAACTATCAACTTCAGAGTCACACATTCCCCAACTTCCAGACACTCCTAAACAAGGCAATTGGCCTTGAAAGCAAAAGGAAGGAGCTATCTGACCATAAGAGAAAATTCCAAGGTCAGTCCAGCAGGAACACTCGTCCGAATAATGCTCAAGGTTCGTAGTTCCGCTCTGGAAATCAGGGTGGAAATAATTATCAAGTGCAACACTCTAGGACAGCAAAGCCAGAGAAATAATCAGAATCAGAATCAACAAAGGAGCAACCCCTAGACCAACCAGAGGTCTGGTGGAAATTCACAGAACCGTCAAGGTGGCACCAACAACACGCAGGCCAGGAACAACGCACCTGTCCAACCCAACTGGATGCTTCAAGTGCGGTGACCTAGGCCACTATGCCAACAATTGCCCAAGGCGTAACCAGCAAACACCCCAAAGGAGTAATACTCAGAGGAATGACCAGAACACCCCCGCTCGTGGATCGGCTCAAAGCAAGACACCACAGAACCAGAGCCGAGGAAGGGTCAATCACGTCACTGTGGAATCAGTGCCTGAGGATGCCGACATAGTGTATGGTATGTTCCTTGTTAACTCCATACCTGCATCAGTTTAATTTGACTCTGGAGCATCGCATTCATTTATAACTGAGTCATTTGTGGAAAAGCATAACATACCTAAGTACCCTCTGAAGAGGATATTACACATTAGTTCACCGGGAGGTGACATGAAGGCCACACACTCATGCCCTCATGTTAATATCAAGATTCAAGGAATAGATTTTACAGTCGACCCAGTGGTCCTAGGATCCAACGGGATTGATGTGATTCTTGGTTGCAACTGGTTGAAAAGTTGTGATGGAGTGATACGGTGTGCCAATGGAACAATTATGTTGACAAGTCCTCAAGGTGAAAGAATCCAAGTCAACATAGACAAGTCAACAGATGAAAAAGGGAAGACAGTGATCAATCACTTGGAAGAAAAGCCCTTGGAAAATATCAAAGTAGTGTGCGAATACCCAGACGTATTTCCGGAGGAATTGCCAGGTATGCCACCTGACCGTGATATAGAGTTTTCTATTGAATTAGTACCCGGAACCGCACCTATCTCGAAAAGACCTTATAGAATGGATGTCAAAGATTTAGTAGAACTGAAGAAGCAAATAGAAGAATTACTAGAAAAAGGTTTTATTCGCCCAAGTTCATCCCCTTGGGGAGCCCCAGTGCTGTTTGTGAACAAGAAGGATGGTTCGAGAAGAATGTGCGTTGATTATAGAAGTTTGAATGAAGTAACCATCAAGAATAAATACCCACTACCTCGGATTGAAGATTTATTCGATCAAATGAAGGGAGCTAAGATATTCTCGAAGATAGATCTGAGATCGGGATATCATCAGTTAAAGATTCGAGCAGAAGATGTACCGAAGACAGCCTTCACGACAAGTTATGGATTATATGAGTTTTTGGTCATGTCGTTTGGACTGACTAATGCACCAGCATACTTCATGAACTTGATGAATAAAGTATTCATGGAATATCTGGATCAGTTTGTGGTCGTATTTATTGACGACATACTGATATATTCTCCGAATGAAGAAACACACGAAGATCATCTAAGGCTAGTCCTACAAAAGCTTCGTGACAACCAACTGTACGCAAAATTCTCGAAGTGTGATTTTTGGTTGAAAGAAGTTGCTTTCTTAGGGCATATTGTTACCGATGGTGGAATTAAAGTGGACCCATGAAAGATAAGTGAGATACTAAATTGGAAGCAACCCAAGGATGCGTCCAAGATCAGAAGTTTTCTTGGATTGGCAGGATACTATAGAAGATTTATTGAAGGTTTTTCCAAGTTAGTAAAACCACTTACTTCTCTACTGGAGAAAGGCAAAGAGTTCAAATGGGATGAAGCTTGTTAGAATTGTTTTGAGGAACTCAAGAAGAGGTTAACCACTGCACCAATACTGGTAATGCCAGACATCCACAAGGGATTTGATGTGTATTGCGATGCATCACACCTTGGACTTGGATGTGTGCTAATGCAAGAAGGAAAGGTGATTGCTTATGCTTCAAGACAGTTGAGGAAACATGAGAAGAATTATCCTACGCATGATTTGGAACTAGCTGCCGTAGTGCATGCTTTGAAGTTTTGGAGGCACTATATGATTGGAAACAAGTGCAAAATCTTCACGGATCACAAAAGCTTGAAATATATATTCACTCAGAAGGAACTCAACCTCAGACAGAGAAGATGGCTTGAGTTGATTAAAGATTATGATTTGGAAATACAATATCACCCCGGAAAAGCAAATGTAGTAGCTGATGCTTTGAGCCGTAAGGGTCAAGTGAACAACATCACTACTCGTTTGATGTCACAAGAATCGTGCTGGGAAATGGAACGACTCAACCTTGGATTGCTCAATAATGTAGAAGCAACGGTGATGGAAGTCGAATCTACCTTGGAAGAAGAGATTCGTAAAGGACAAGAGTCCGATGAGAAGATTAAGGAAATTAAAACTTTGATTAGTTTGGGTAAAGCCCCAGATTTCACGGAAGATGAACAAGGCACAATATGGTTTAAGAAGAGAATCTGTGTACCGGAAATTGAGCACTTACGCCAACTTATTTTGAGGGAAGCTCATGATTCAGCTTACTCTATTCACCCTGGAAGCACAAAGATGTACCAGGATCTTAAGGAAAAGTATTGGTGGTACGGTTTGAAAAGAGATGTTGCTACTCATGTTGCATTATGTGACGTGTGTCAGCGAGTTAAAGCCGAACACCAAAGACCAGCAGGATTGCTACAACCTCTCAAAGTACCTGAATGGAAATGGAAAGAAATCAGTATGGATTTCATAGTTGGACTACCCCGTACTCGAGATGGCTATGATTCAATATGGGTCATAGTAGACAGGTTAACTAAAGTAGCACACTTTATACCGGTGAAGACAACCTACTCAGGAGCCCAGTTAGCAGAATTGTACATGTCGAGGATTGTTTGTCTGCATGGAGTACCGAAGAAGATTGTATCAGATCGAGGAACCCCGTTTACCTCGCGCTTTTGGAAAAGACTACATGAGTCCATGGATACCAAGCTAAATTTTAGTTCAGCTTATCATCCGCAGACGGATGGGCAAACAGAAAGGACAAACCAAGTGTTAGAAGATATGCTAAGAGCTTGCGCTCTAAAGCATGGTAGAAGCTGGGATAAAAGTTTGCCTTATGCAGAATTTTCGTATAACAACAGTTATCAGGCAAGTCTAAAAATGGCACCATTTGAAGCACTTTATGGACGGAAGTGTAGAACACCGCTTTATTGGAATCAGACTAGAGAAAGTCAAGTATTTGGACCAGAAATACTCCAAGAAGCAGAAAAGCAAGTGCAGATTATCAGAGAAAATTTGAAGACAGCTCAGTCAAGACAGAAAAGCTATGCTGATAATAGAAGAAGAGAGTTGATGTTTGAAGTAGGAGACTTTGTCTACCTTAAAGTTTCACCGATGAGAGGAATGAAAAGGTTTAAGGTTAAAGGAAAATTATCACCTCGCTATATTGGCCCATTCAAGATTTTGGAAAGAAAAGGCGAAGTAGCCTATCAGTTAGAGCTACCCGATAGATTATCAGATGTGCATGACGTATTTCACGTATCACAACTCAAGAAGTGCTTAAGAGTACCAGAGGAACAGCTACCCATGGAAGAACTGAATGTTAATGAGGATTTGACTTATTCGGAGTACCCGGTCAGAATTCTAGAAACATCTCGCAGAATTACACGGAGTAAAGTCATTAACATGTGCAAAGTTCAATGGAGTCATCATTCGGAAGATGAGGACACATGGGAAAGAGAAGATGAGCTCAGAGCGGAATTCCCCCAGTTATTCTCGAAGTTTCTTAATCTCGAGGACGAGATTCTTTTTAAGAGGGGTAGGTTTGTAACACCACAAAAGCCATCAAATAAAAATAATGAATTTAGTTATTATATTAATTAGGGTAATAATTTTTTTTAAGTGTTTAATTATTTATTTGCATTTTGATCATTTTCTTTCTATGCGCTTGCTTGATTCTCGGATGATTGTTATTAATTTCCCTTGAAAAAGAAATCCTAGTAACTAAACAATAATGAAGAAAAATAATAATTATTAGTCTAAAAATAAGTATTTTGTTTATAAATAATTTTGGTGAATTTTTTATGATTTTTAGAGTTCTTTAAAAATGAATTTCGGATTTAAAAAAAACCAAAACCTACACTACCTAGCCGGCCCACTAGGGGCCCAAAACCCCAAAACCTAACCCTATGTCCCGCATGCGGCCAGGAAATCCCAGCCGCCGCCACCTCCCTGCTCCCTCTTCTCTCTTCTCTCTTCTCTCTCTCCCACTCTCTCTCCCTCGCCGCTCCTCTCTCCTCTCTCTGCTCTCTCGCGCGCGAGCGCCCAGCTGCCGCGCGAGCACCGCGCCAGGAGCGCCCGCCATCCCGCGCGCCCCTGCCTGAGGCTGACCGCGCCTTTCCCCGACGCCCGCGCGCTGCACCCAGCTGTCCGCGACCCCGAGCATAGCCACGCGTCGCGACCGAAGCCGCGCGACCCGAGCGCCCCAAGCCAGCCGAGCGCGCCAACCCTGCGCTGAGCCAAGCAGCCGGCCGACGCGTCTGAACCGAAGCCCAACCGTCCGACCGCGCGTCCATTGATTACTCGCCGTTAATGGAGCATAAACTCATCCGATTACTCTCTCTTCCGTTTCTCTCCATTACGCTCGATAGAAACTGACCCTTGTGATGGCCATTGAAGTCCGACTGCGCCCATTGAAGCTCCCTGGGGTTCCCTTTTCCTCTCCCCTCCCTCTCTCTATAAAAGGGAGCAACAGAGCCTTTCTCCCATCCTCCCTACCCGAGCTCTCTCTCCCATTCCTCGCACTCTCTCGCTCGTCGTTCGTCGCCGGAGTTTGCCGTTCGTCGCCGGAGCCCGTGGAGTTCGCCGGAGTGTGCCGTTCGTCGCCAGAGTTCACCGGAGCCACGTACTCGCTGTCCGTAGTCGAGCCCCGCTCTCCGTCCGGCCGAAACCCATCGATCCATCTCCGTCACACGCACGAACCCGAGGTTGATGACGACCCAAATTTATGTTATGTATTTTATAAAGCGCTTTCGTTTCGATTCATGTGTTGTTTGTTTGTTGTAATATGAACACATGTGATTCTGATTTATGTATTTGTGTGCGCTACAGAATTTGTTAGAAATATGCGATTAGTAGTGCACCGTGTTATTTCATGTTAATCGACGCGTTGATTTTGGTTTAGAGAAATATGACGTGGATTTAATAGTCGTATGTTGGTGATAAAAATACTAAATAAGAATTGATAGTCAATTTTGGTCACGACAAATTTTTGAAACTAATTGGAGAATTATAAGTGCATTTTTGATGGATTAGAAAAATGGTATAGAACTCAAGTCATATGAATAAAATAGGATTGTTAGATGATTTATCCTATTATTTAATTAATATCTTTTTTTTGGAAAGAAAAGAGAAAATATCATGGGTAGATGGCAAAATAGGTTTTTGCTAGTCAAATAAACATGTTCACAGATTTAGAACTTAAAATTGTTAGAGTACTAGTTTATGTCAAATAACCTCGCTTGTGTTAGAAAATGTTCAATTAGTAGTTTATGTAGATTTTTAGAATATTAATATTATTAAATTCATTTTTTGCTATACTAACTAATTTGTGTTAAAAGTAATAAAAGGTATTAATTTATTTATTAGTATTAAAAGATAATAAGTATTATTTAATTTCATTGATGGTGTTAAAGTAGATTAATATTAGTTAAAATTATATTTATTGCACCCACTCCTAAATTCACCATTAGGATTCGCATTAATAGCTATAATTAAATTAATAACTATTTACGCGATTAGTACGTAATTAAAATGTGATTAGTGCGACGTGTTAATGTGCATGTAATAGTGTATGATTATGTAATGGTGCATGTTTATTTATGGGTGTATACTTTATTTTTGTATGTGCGATGTGCGACTATAATAGGAGCAGACTGTGTGGTAGAGAATCCGAACTCGTTCGAGGACGACCCGCAAGACGCTTTTGAGCAAGGCAAGTGGATTCTCCCTCTGCATATTCTTTTTGTACCCAGTCATTGCATTTAATGATGTTTACTTTTGATATACTGCATAATTTGATGGGTTTCACCTAATTAAGGATTTCCTAGATTTACTACCTGTATTCCTTGTTTAACCTGGGGAAATAATTAAGCTGTGCAAGATTTATGCTACCGCTCAACCTAATGATTTCTTAATGTCACTCATTAATTGGTTTTAATGTTCCAAAGATTTAATTGGCAATTATGGCATTAACCCGATGGTTAAGATAACTTTATTGCAAATTTAATTGGAACATGGAGTGACCACCCAGGATAACAGTGCAACCACGAGTGCTATCATGGCTCTGGCTTTGGTAATTAGCTCTATATGCTTAGTGCCTAGCAACCTTACCTGAAAGATGGGCAAGAGGGGGAGCGGTAGGTGCTGGCAGCCCACGTTAACATGGGGTCGTATTCTTGGCTAAGGTACTTCACCCAGGGGGCCACCACCATCGTCTTAGAAACCTTAGCGGGTTGCTTCGTATTAAGTGTATTTTGTGAAAACCTCATAATGGATCCCTAGCCATTCACCTCGGCAGTGTCTAAGGGTCCGATCAACCCGGGCTAGATGGGATACATGGCTTGTGGGTAAAGTTGTACCACCTCTGCAGAGTGTAAAACTGATATATCAGCCGTGCTCCCGGTTATGAGCGACCTGGACTCCTCACATGATAATTGAACTTAAAGATGGACATAAATTGAGATACAATGATCTGCCAATAATTTGCTTAAGTAGTTTCACTTAAGTGTTTTTGATATATTCATATTCCTTTGTTTAAATGGGATATTTGGGATTCACTCTTATTAGTAAGACAGGTGTTGATAATAAAATGTTGACCAACTAAAATGCTTACTGCTCAACCTTAGCCTCACCTTGTTATACCTGCATTAATTTTTCCCCCACTTGCTCAGCCCCGACCATAAGTGAGCTCACCCTTGCTAATATTTCGATCAGAGGGTGATGCTGGAGACTTTGATGGAGAATTTATCGTCGAGGAATTCTAAGTCTAACGATGCGCCGGTCAACTTCCTGTGGAAGATTGCCCAGTTGTTTATTTCCGCTTAACTTTGATGTGATACTTGTTTAAGACACAATGTTTCAGATGATGTAATAAAGTTTTATACTCTCTTTACGCCTTTATTGCATTGTCTTTTGATATATTACACTTGTGACGTCAACATATGTGTGGAAATGGATCCTGGCACACATATGGTATGCGCTCGGTTCTACCCCCTGGAACCGGGTGTGACACAGTGTCCAAACTTCATTGCGCTTGAAATTGTTGAGTTCCTCCTGCATGGCCAACACCCAGTCCGGATCTAGCAAGGCCTCTTCTACCCTGAAAGGCTCAATAGAAGAGACAAAAGAGTAATGCTCACAAAAATTAACTAATCTTGAACGAGTAGTTACTCCCTTGCTAATATCACCCAAAATTTGGTCGACGGGATGATCCCTTTGGATCGTCGCTCGAACTTGGGTTGGAGGTGCCTGAGGTGCTTCTTCCTCTTCAATTTGAACATCCTGTGCTCCCCCTTGATCATGCGCCTCCACTTGAGGTACATGTTCGTCATCCTGGGTTGGGGAATGCACCATAGTTGAGGAAGACGGTTGATCTTGCTCCAAATGTTCCTGAGGCCGTACATCTCCAATCGCCATGGTGCATATCGCGGACCGTTGGAACGTCTTCTTCATCTACATCATCAAGATCAACAACTTGCTCTCTTGGAGAGCCATTAGTCTCATCAAATACAACGTCGCTAGAGACTTCAACCAAACCCGATGATTTGTTGAAGACCCTATACGCCTTTGTATTTGAACCATAACCTAATAAAAACCCTTCTACGGCTTTGGGAGCAAATTTGGAATTCCTACCCTTCTTCACTAGAATGTAGCATTTACTCCCAAATACACGAAAGTACGATACATCGGGTTTGTTACCAGTCAGCAGCTCATATGAAGTCTTCTTGAGGAGGCAGGTGAAGGTAGACCCTGTTGATGGCGTGGCAAGCCGTGTTCACGGCTTCCGACCAAAAGCACTCGGGGGTCTTGAACTCTCCAAGCATAGTCCTCGCCATATCTATGAGCGTCCTGTTCTTCCTCTCTACCACACCATTTTGCTGAGGTGTGTAGGGAGCGGAGAACTCGTGCTTGATCCCCTCCTCCTCAAGGAACTCCTCCACTTGAAGATTCTTGAATTCGGACCCGTTGTCGCTCCTTATCTTCTTCACCTTGAGCTCAAATTCATTTTGAGCTCTCCTGAGGAAGCGCTTGAGGATCCCTTGGGTTTCAAACTTATCCTGCAAAAAGAACACCCAAGTGAAGCGGGAAAAGTCATCAACAATAACTAAACCATACTTACTTCCTCCTATGCTCAGATAGGCGACGGGTCCGAAGAGGTCCATATGCAGCAGCTCCAGAGGTCTTGACGTGGTCATCACATTCTTGCTGTGATGTGCTCCTCCCACTTGTTTACCTGCTTGACAAGCTGCACAAGGTCTATCTTTTTCGAAATGAACATTGGTTAGACTTATCACGTGTTCTCCCTTTAGAAGCTTGTGGAGGTTCTTCATCCCCACATGTGCTAAGCGGCGATGCCACAACCAGCCCATGCAAGTCTTAGCCATTAAGCATGCATCTAGACCGGCCTCTTCTTTTGCAAAATCAACTAAGTAAAGTTTGCCGTCTAGTACACCCTTAAAAGCTAGTGAACCATCACATCTTCTAAAGACAGACACATCTACATTTGTAAATAGACAGTTATATCCCATATTACATAATTGACTAATAGATAGTAAATTATATCCAAGAGACTCTACTAAAAACACATTAGAGATAGAGTGCTCATTGGAGATTGCAATTTTACCTAGCCCTTTTACCTTGCCTTGATTCCCATCACCGAATATTATTGAATCTTGGGAATCTTTGTTTTGACGTAGGAGGTGAACATCTTCTTCTCCCCTGTCATATGCTTTGTGCATCCGCTGTCAATAATCCAGCTTGAACCCCCGTATGCATAAACCTGCAAGGCAAATTTAGGCTTGGGTCTTAGGTACCCAACTCATGTTGGGTCCTACAAGGTTAGCACAAATATCCTTAGGAACCCAAATGCAAGTTTTGTCTCCCTTGCATCTTGCCCCTAATTTTCTAGCAACTATCTTCCTATCCTTTCTACAAATAGCAAAAGAAGCATTTAAAGCATGATATATTGTAGAAGGTTCATTTACTTTCCTAGGAACATTAACAACATTTCTCCTAGGCATATTATGAACAACATTTCGCCTACCAACATTTCTATCATGCACATAAGAAGAACTAGAAGCAAACATGGCATGAGAATCAAAGGCATTATATGCATTACAACTCCTATAAGCATTTCTAGATTGTCTCCTATCATGGTACATAAAGGCATGGTTCTTTTGCACACTACTAGCCATAGGGGCCTTCCCTTTCTCCTTGGCGGAGATGGGAGCCTTATGGCTTGTCAAGTTCTTGGCTTCCCTCTTGTAGCCAAGTCCATCCTTAATTGAGGGGTGTCTACCAGTCGTGTAGGCATCCCTTGCAAATTTTAGCTTGTCAAATTCATTCTTGCTAGTCTTAAGTTGGGCATTAAGACTAGCTAATTCCTCATTTAATTTGGAAATTGAAACTAAATGATCACTACAAGCATCAATGTCAAAATCTTTACACCTATTACAAGTTTCAACAATTTCTACACAAGAATTAGATTTACTAGCTACTTCTAGTTTAGCATTTAAATCATCATTAAAACCTTTTAACGTAGCAATAGTTTCATGACAAGAAGATAATTCATTAGAGAGCATTTCATTCCTTTTAATTTCTAGAGCAAGAGACTTTTGTGCTTCTACAAATTTATCATGTTCTTCATACAACAAATCCTCTTGCTTTTCTAAAAGCATATTCTTATCATTCAAGGCATCAATCAATTCATTAATTTTGTCTACCTTGGTTCTATCTAGGCCCTTAAACAAACATGAATAGTCTATCTCATCCTCATCACTAGATTCGTCCTCACTTGAAGAAGCATAAGTAGAGTTTTGAGTACATACCTTCTTCTCTCTTGCCATAAGGCATGTGTGATGCTCGTTTGGAAAGAGGGCCGATTTGTTGAAGGCGGTGGCGGCGAGTCCCTCATTGTCAGAGTCGGAAGAGGAGCAATCCGAATCCCACTCCTTGCCTAGATGCGCCTCGCCTTTTGCCTTCTTATACTTCTTCTTCTTCTCCCTCTTGTTCCCTTGTTCCTGATCACTATCATTGTCGGGACAGTTAGCAATAAAATGACCAAGCTTACCGCATTTGAAGCATGAGCGCTTCCCCTTGGCTTTGGTCTTGCTTGGCTGTCCCTTGCGACCCTTAAGCACCGTCTTGAATCTTTTGATGATGAGGGCCATCTCTTCATCATTAAGTCCGGCCGCCTTAATCTGTGCCACCTTGTTAGGTAGCGCCTCCTTGCTTCTTGTTGCCTTGAGAGCAAGGGGTTGCGGCTCGTTGATCGGACCATTCAAGGCGTCGTCCACGTACCTCGCCTCCTTGATCATCATTCGCCCGCTAACGAATTTTCCGAGGACTTCTTCGGGCGACATTTTGGTGTACCTGGGATTCTCACGAATATTATTCACCAAATGAGGATCAAGAACGGTAAAGGACCTTAGCATCAGTCGGACGACGTCGTGGTCCGTCCATCGCGTGCTTCCGTAGCTCCTCATTTTGTTGATAAGGGTCTTGAGCCGGTTGTATGTTTGAGTTGGCTCCTCGCCCCTTATCATCGCGAACCTTCCAAGCTCGCCCTCCACCAACTCCATTTTAGTGAGCAAGGTGACGTCAGTTCCCCTCATGAGAGATCTTGAGGGTGTCCCAGATCTGCTTGGCATTGTCCAAGCCGCTCACCTTGTGATACTCGTCCCTGCACAAAGAGGCTAGCAACACAGTAGTAGCTTGTGCATTTTTATGAATCTGTTCATTAATAAACACAGGGCTATCTGAGCTATCAAATTTCATTCCACTTTCCACAATCTCCCAAATGCTTGGATGGAGAGAAAACAAGTGAGTACGCATTTTGTGGCTCCAAAATCCGTAGTCCTCTCCATCAAAGTGAGGGGGCTTGCCAAGTGGAATGGGGAGCAATTGAGCATTTGAGCTATGCGGAATGCGCGAATAATCGAAAGAAAAGTTTGAGTTAACCGTCTTTCGTCTGTCGTAGTCATCGTTGTCCTTTTGGGAGGAGGAAGATTCATCGCTGTCGTAGTAGACAATTTCCTTGATGCGCCTTGTCTTCTTCTTCCTCCCGTCTTTTCTTTTGTGGCCCGAGCCTGAGTCGGTGGGCCTGTCATCATTGGGCTCGTTGACAAAGGACTCCTTCTCCTTGTCGTTGATCACCATCCCCTTGCCCTTAGGATCCATCTCTTCGGGCGGTTAGTCCTTTCTTGAAGAGAACGGCTCTGATACCAATTGAGAGCACCTAGAGGGGGGGTGAATAGGTGATCCTGTAAAACTTCAAAAACTTATAGCCACAAAAACTTGGTTAATTGTTAGCACAATAATTGCCAAGTGGCTAAAAAGGAATCCTCAACAAAACACAACAACCAACAAGGATCAATCACAGAGATGGCACGGTGGTTATCCCGTGGTTCGGCCAAGACCAACGCTTGCCTACTCCACGTTGTGGCGTCCCAACGGACGAGGGTTGCAATCAACCCCTCTCAAGCGGTCCAAAGACCTACTTGAATACCACGGTGTTTTGTTTGCTTTTTCTCAATCCCGTTTGCGAGGAATCTCCACAACTTGGAGCCTCTCGCCCTTACACTTGAAATTCACAAAGAACACGGAGCAAGGGAGGGATTAGCAACGCACACAAGACACAAGAGTCAGAGTGTCAACACGCACACAAATCGCAACAAGAGCTCGCAACACAACTCAATGAGTTCACAACTCCACAAGAGCTCTATATGCTATCAAAATGAAACGAATGCGCGAAATCTATGTCTTGGTGCTTAGAAATGTTGTAGGAATGCTTGGTGTTCTCCTCCATGCGCCTAGGGGTCCCTTTTATAGCCCCAAGGCAGCTAGGAGCCGTTGAGAGCAATCAGGGAAGGCAATTCTTGCCTTCTGTCGTCTGGCGCACCGGACAGTCCGGTGCACACCGGACACTGTCCGGTGCCAGATTTCTTCCCTTAAATGGCGAAGCCGACCGTTAGGCAGACCTGGAGCCGTTGGCACACCGGACATGTCCGGTGCACACCGGACAGTCCGGTGCCCCCTTCTAGCCGTTGGCTCGGCCACGTGTCCCGCGCAGATCGCGCGGCCGACCGTTGGCCCGGCCGACCGTTGGCTCACCGGACAGTCCGGTGCACACCGGACAGTCCGGTGAATTATAGCCGTACGTCGCCGGTGAATTCCCGAGAGCGGCCAGTTCGCTCGAACCAGCCTGGCGCACCGGACACTGTCCGGTGCACCACCGGACAGTCCGGTGCTCCCAGACTCAGCAGATTCTTAGGCTGCTCGAGCCAAGACATTTCCAATTGGATTTTTCCTGTTTCCAGCACTTAGACACAATAGATTAGTCCATAAAACAATGTACTAAGTCTGAGAAACATACCTTTATCCTTGATTTGTACTTTGTCCACCTCTTTACACTTAGGCACTTGTGTTGGACACTAAATCACCAAAACACTTAGAAATGGCCCAAGGGCACATTTCCCTTTCAGAAGGGCGCAGATTAGATCTATATACATCAACCGGTACCCAGTGAGGAACGCAGGATGAACCATCAACGGCCCAAATCAGCCCGGCACTCATAAGTTGAATTCACCCCAAACCGTACGATGTCGATCTGACGGTCACGAAGTGGCGAGGCGAAGGGGTAAGTCTGCATCTAATCCAGACCGCACACTAGTGGATCAACGGCCAGGGCTAACCCACGCGCTCTCCCTCCCAAACACCGTACAGCGACGGCGGCGCCGCCCACCAGGCTGCGGCGGAGCATCACCGGAGTCGGGCTAAATCCTATCGCGAACGCGTTAATCTCGGAATAAAATGACGTTGTACATTGGTGGTGGCAAGGCGAACCTTATGGGGGGTGATTCACCTGGTGCCGGTGCAGAGGACCCCAGGGACGAGAACGCGCGGCCCATGACGGTCCGAGCAGCTCCGACAAGCAATTCGAGGTCGACCGCCGCGCAATCCGCCGAGGCTAAGTCCCGGTCGTAACCCGCTCGACCAGAAGAAGCTCCCGCACTCCTAGACCGAGGCCTAAACGATAGGGAACCAGCCGGTCGACGACGGCGGCCCGAAGCTTGCCCCAATCGCGATCCTGCGGCGGCAAGGTCGATGGTACGTGGGCAGGGTTTCAGTGGCGACGCACAACGTTTGATAGTAGCTGGCGCACGAGTCAATCGAGAGAGACGCGGTGCCCATGGGTTTTATTCCCACGGTCAAGGCGGATCCGAGCTCAACGGCGACACTCCCGCGCGTCGTGGTTGAACAGCTCAGCCGAGAAACGAGGAGAAAGCCTGTCTGACAGTGGGCCCCGAAGATGACGAGTGGAAGCCGATCCAAGGAATCGCCCACGTTTTCCATTCCCGCGCTCGGTGATGCGGAGCGGTCGGCGCACACGTTTTCGTTCTGAAGCTTACGGAGTTGAAGACAGGGCTGACAGTGGACCCCACGGGCCAGTGAGATGAAATCCGCGCTCGCGTGAGTGATGTGAGGCTCACAAGGCAACCCCACCCGCGGGAGCAGCAGGGGGCAACGCCCGTGTGGGAAAGGCCTATCCTATGGACCCCACCTGTCGGTCCTAGCGTGCAGCGCGCAGTTCCGAGTTGGGCCGAAATGGGAGTACACGGCCCAATTAGGTTAGGATTCTTTTCTCTTTTTCTCTGATTTTCTTCTTCTCTTATTTTCAATTCCCAATTTGAATTTCAAGTATGACTTTGAATTTTGTGCTCAGTTTTAAAAATAGATTCTAATCATACCAGTATGGTTGGGATTATTTGTTTATAAATTTTGTTTTATATTTTATATTATTTCCTATTTTCCTAAATTGTGCCTTTGGGATAAATCTGAAATTTCAAATCATTATTATATTTTCATTAGAGACACTATTACTATCATTCAATGCACAAGCAAAAGAAGTCCAGCATGATGCACGAGTTCATATGTTTGTATTTAGTATTTATTTGCAAGAAAACATGTCTTATGAATAAATCACACAACCCAAAGGGTTCCTTTAATATTCTCAATGATATGCCATGGAAACTCTGTACTAGGTTTACAAATCCTACCCCCCTTAAAATAATCTCGTCCTCGAGATTTTAAGAAGATCTAGGAAAAAGGTGGGGAAAATCTATGCGAAGCTCTTCTTCTCTTTCCCATGTTGCTTCCTCTTCGCCATGGTGACTCCATTGTACTTTGCACATCTTTATCACCTTATTCCTTGTAACTCGAGTCAATGTATCCAAAATCTTGATCGGGTACTCCGTGTAAGTCAAATCACCCTGAACACTGAGCTCTTCCATTGGTAACTGTTCCTCAGGGACACGGAGACACTTCTTCAGTTGAGATACGTGGAACACATTATGCACATCTGATAGGGTAGCAAGTAACTCGAGTTGGTATGCCATCTCCCCAACTCGCCTAAAGATCAAGAATGGTCCAATATAGCGAGGGGACAATTTGCCCTTGACTTTAAATCTCCTCATTCCACGAAGTGGTGACACCTTGAGATACACATAATCTCCTTCTTCAAATTCCAGTGGTCTCTTTCTATTATCAGCATAGCTCTTTTGTCTGGTTTGAGCTACCCTCAAATTCTCTCGAATTATACGGACTTGTTCTTCTGCTTCTTGAATCAGTTCAGGCCCAAAGAACTGTCTTTCTCTAGTCTGATCCCAATATAGAGGAGTTCTGCATTTCCTGCCATATAGAGCTTCAAAAGGTGACATCTTCAGACTGGCCTGATAGCTATTATTATATGAGAATTCAGCATAAGGTAGACTTTTACCCAACTTCCTCCATGCTGAAGGGCACAAGCTCTCAACATATCCTCCAAAACATGATTTGTCCTTTCAGTCTGTCCATCAGTCTGAGGGTGATAAGCTGTACTAAAATTCAACTTCGTGCTCATGTTCTCATGAAAGCTTCTCAAAATCTTGAGGTAAACTGCGAACCTCGATCAGACACGATCTTCTTTGGTACTCCATGTAAACACACAATCCGAGCCATATATAACTCTGTTAGCTGAGAACCTTTATATGTAGTCTTGACAGGAATGAAGTGAGCCACTTTAGTCAATCTATCCACAATCACCCATACAGCATCATATCCTTTCTGGTTGCGAGGCAATCCAGTAATAAAATCCATACCAATCTCTTCCCACTTCCACTCGGGTATCTTTAGTGGATGCAATAGTCCAGCTGGCCTCTGGTGTTCAGCCTTGACTCTTTGACATACATCGCACATAGCCACATGTGCAGCCACATCTCTTTTCAACCCATACCACCAATACTTCCACTTCAAATCCTGATACATCTTAGTACTACCAGGATGAATAGAATAATCCGAGTCATGGGCCTCCTTTAAAATAGTCTCACGAAGGCTTTCAATATCAGGAACACACATCCTGTCCTTGAACCATACTGGTGCCTTGATCATCTTCCGTAAATTCTGGACCTCGACCTTCAGTAATCAAACCCTTAATCTCTTGTATTTTCGCATTACCAATTTGTCCTTTGCGGATTTCTTGCTCCAAAGTAGGTTCTACATCAATAGTAACTCCTTCAGTATGAGCAACTATCCCTAGGTTAAGTCTTTTGAAATCCTCAGCAATCTCGTCGGGTAGCTGGGCGATAATAGCTGAATGAACATGCTCCTTTCGACTCAAGGCATCTGCAACCAAATTTGCCTTGCCCGGGTGATAGTGAATCTCTAAATCATAATCCTTAATAAGCTCCAACCAACGGCGTTGCTTAAGGTTGAGATCCTTCTGAGTGAATATATACTTCAGACTCTTATGATCCGTGTATACTTGACACTTGGTCCCCATGATATAATGTCTCCAAATCTTAAGCGCATGCACAACGGCTGCCAATTCTAAGTCATGAGTGGGGTAGTTCAATTCATGTTTCCGTAGCTGACGAGAAGCATAGGCAATCACATGTCCTTCTTGCATGAGCACACATCCTAAGCCTTGGCCACATGCATCACAATAAATATCAAATCCCTTCTGCAGGTCTGTCATAACCAACACTGGTGGCGACATTAATCTTTTCTTCAATTGCTCAAAGCTATCTTGGCACTTTTAGTCCCACTTAAATTCTTTTCCTTTCTCCAGAAGCGAAGTCATAGGCTTAGCAATCTTAGAAAATCCTTTAATAAATCTCCGATAATATCCTGCTAGTCCCAAGAAACTCTGAATCTCAGTAACTGTAGTGGGTACTCTCCACTCCATTATCTCCTTAACTTTAGCAGGATCCACTGATATTCCTCCATTAGAAATAATATGACCAAGAAATGGCACCTCGCCAATCCAAAACTCGCACTTGCTAAACTTGCCATATAGTTGGTTATCTCGTAGCTTCTGTAGCACCAACCTCAGATGTTCCTCATGATCGCTATCACTCTGGGAATAAATAAGGATATCGTCGATGAATACCACGACGAATCTGTCCAAATACTCCGTAAACACCTTATTCATCAAATTCATAAAATAAGTTGGTGCATTGGTTAATCCAAACGACATAACAGTGAACTCATATAATCCATATCGAGTCGAGAAAGCCATCTTGGCAATATCCGATGGCCTAATCCTCATCTGATGGTAACCGGATCGGAGATCAATCTTCGAGAATACCCTAGCACCTCTCATTTGATCAAATAAATCCTCAATACGGGGTAACGGATACTTGTTCTTCACCGTAACATCATTAAGAGATCTATAATCCACACACATTCTTTGTGATTCATCCTTCTTCTGTACAAACAGAACCGACGCTCCCCAAGGTGAGGAACTCGGACGAATGTACCCAGCCTCTTGTAACTCTGTTAACTGCTTCTTCAGTTCCTTTAACTCTTCTACAGACATCCTGTATGGCCGTTTAGAAATAGGGGCAGTTCCAGGTAAGAGATCAATAACAAACTCAACTTCTCTATCAGGTGGCATCCCTGGTAACTCCTCTGGAAAGACATCCGAAAAGTCTCTAACCACACGGATGTTGTCACCAACAAACTCCTCAGGTATAAAGAACATTGCACGTTTGGATGAGGTGGTTACTGCAATATTAACTTGAAATCTTTCTCCTTTAGTGGTAGTGAGTTCTACGGTACCTCTACCACATGTTATAATGGCCTTTGCCTTTCTTAACCATGACATACCAAGGATCAGATCTATACTGCTTGACTCTAATATTATAGCAGTAGCTCCAAATTCTCTACCCATAATGGTCAATGTCAATCTACGTGTCATTTGATTTGCCTCAACAGGCCCTTTAGGTGTAATTACTATCATGGGTTTTCTCATTTTTAGCAGTGGTATTTCATTTGTGTTGGCATATCTAGCAGACATAAATGAATGTGTAGCACCAGAATCAAATAAGATGGTTGCAGGAATTGCATTAACATAAAACATACCAAGTACGATATCAGCACCATCCGGAGTAGCATCAACGCTAACTTGATTAACCTTGGCAATAGAATATCCCTTGCCAGATCCTGGAGTTTGCTGCCTGTTCTGAACTGGAGTAGTAGCAATCCTCTGTGGGCAGACATTTGCATAGTGTCCAGTCTTCCCACACTTGAAACACGTAGTGTCCTGGACTATGTCCTGAAAACTTCGTCGGGGTGCCAGTAGGGGTAGCCTATCGAGAAGGTGGAGTCTTCAGAGGTGATTGCTGAACTGGGCGCTGGCCTCCGCTAGTGCGAACGGGTGTACCCTAGGGTGAACTGTAGCGAGGACAAACACTGCTGCTTTCTTGTCCTTGAGATATAGCCTTTCTCTTCAAATCTCCTAGCTGAACACGCTTATGCTCAATAGCTAGCGCCTTATCGAGTAGCCTCTCAAATGATGGAAATATATGTGCCACCAGAGCATACTGCAGGGGTCCATTAAGCCCTTCAATAAAATGCTCCTGCTTCCTCTCATCTTCAGCAACTTCATCAGGGGCATATCTGGATAACTGGATAAACTTGTCGCGGTACTCGCTGACTGACATACTTCCTTGATTCAGCGACAGAAATTCCTTCTTCTTAATCTTCATCAATCCAGCTTGGTATATGATAATTCCGGAACTAGTGTACTGAACTCTGCCCAAATGATAGTATCAGTAAGCATCGTGGCAGTAGTATATGAATCCCACCAGTCAGCAGCAGGACCTGTCAGACGTCCAGAAGCATATAGAACCTTCTCCCGGTCAGTGCATTGTGCAATATTCAGTATCTTTTCCACAGATTTCAGCCAATCATCCGCGTCCAGTGGATCAGGAGAGCTTGCAAATGTAGGTGGCTTATGACTCATGAACTCTCTATGCTTATCTCGAGGTGGAACTGGTGGTGGTGGTGGTGGCAGTGGTACGTGCTGCTGTTGCTGCTGTTGCTGTTGTTGTTGTTGTTGATTGCAGCTGTTGTTGCGCCCTCCTTTCCTGGCGTATCTCCTCTCGTTCCTGGCGCAATTCTTGGCGTATCTCTTCTCTTTCCTGACGCATCTCCTGGCGTTCTTGCTGCATCTGAGCACTGCATATCCGCCATAGTGTCCGCCATTTGCTGCATCATCCTCATCTGAGCTGCAATCAGTGGGTCAACTCCGTCTGGTGGAGGATTAGGAGAATTCATCTCTGCTGGCTATGGCTGGGGTTGTCTATTTATCCACCGAGTGTGTCGATTAGGAGGCAAATCAATTCCACCACCCCGCCTGGTATTGACCATCTGAGTTAGATACATATGGTAAGAGAATAGTAGACAAGACAGATATTTACAAATCAGGTTACTTTGGGGAATTTATTAGCTAAGCAGATTAATATCTTACCTACCATAGCTAGTTCAATACCTTATGGTGGTACATGCTAAGATGTCCATCTATAATAGTTCAATCAATCAAAGAAGCAAATCAGGCATTTATCATCAGCACAATCAAACAACATTTTTTTAAAGAAAATAGTTTTAAATTTTGTCTTAGGTTCCCTATCTCTTAAAAAGATCATAGTGGTAGGATTTCAAGGTGTGAAATCCATCTTGTCTCAGAGTAGAAAAGGTAAGAATATCAGAGTAGAACAGTAGAAGGATGAGACAGGATCAAGATAAGTATAGAAAGAATCAGAGTAAGGTAAGTATAGAATGGATCAGAATAAGATAAGTAGGTAAGGGTTTTGTCCATTTCTATCTAGGTTTCGTCCTACAGTCAACATTTCCTCTGATACCACTTCTGTCACACCCGGCTTTAAGGAACAAAGCCAGGTGCATCTTATACATGCGCCAAGAAGACAACATATATAATAACAGTGTATAGAGATAAATGTCACAAAACATCAGAGTTTTTATTACATAGCGGAAGACTTATTACAAAATAAAAGAAAAAAATATAAAACGAACTAAGGATCAGTCGGCGCCAATAGTCAACTGAGAAACGCCACCTAGATCAGATCATACTCCTCGCCTTGTGGCTCCTCCTAAACCACCTGTTCTTCTCCTGTGGGGGGGGGTGAGACAGCAAGGGTGAGCTCACACATGATCATAGCTCAACAAGTTGTGGGGAACCAGTGGACATAAACTCACAAAGGTGTGAGTTCATGTGATGTGTAAGGCTAATCAATGGTAGGGGTTAAAGCTGAGCATTGCTTTTAAGTAGTTGGTCAAAATTTTATTAGCAGTTACTAAGTGTAAGTAAATATCAAACCTTAAGTAAAGTAATTGAACAGAATTAATAATAAACACATGCAATGCAAATGACAAAATTGAATTTAAGTTTCATAATTTAAACATCAGAGAGTCCTGAGCCGCTCATGACCGTGAGCTCGGCTAGTATATCCAGTTTTACACTCTGTAGAGGTTGTACCCTTTACCCACAAGTAATGTTACCCATATGCCAAGGGGTCGCGACTCCCATACACCTCTAACTAGGAAGCGCGGCAGGGCAACACTACGAGGCTTTTACAAAGTTCCACTAGCTTCCGAAAACCCACTACAGTTTATGGGAAGAGCACTTGCAAGAATCCCCCGTCTGACCGCCATCGCAGCTAAATCAACCCAAGAACCTCCTTGCATGCAACTCCCCTACTGCCCTTGCCCCTTTCGGGTAAGGTAGTCTTCCACTAGCTTTCCTAATTAGTCAGCCAAGGGCGTCCCATTAAACCCTTGTGGTGGCACGTGTTTCTCAAGTTAAGCTCTATGTTCCAATTAACATTAATGAACTGGACATGAACATAAATAGAATAACAAGAATAATTGGAACATAGATATAATAAATGATTATCCCAAAACCATGTAAAGCAATAGCAAACTACCCAAGTGATTCAGGGGTAAACAAGGTAATGAGATAAACAATCTAGGGTGACCTATCGGGTCCCATCAAAATTAACCTATGAATGAGTAAATGATATTAAAGAACATTATTGGCTAAAAAGTGGTCAAGGGCACAGCTTGCCTTCAATGAGCTCCTGCTCAGCTACTTCAATTTGCTGCTCACCAAGATCCTCAGTCACGGGCTCTTCTACTCGCCACAATACAAACAAGCACAATAAGCAGGGAAAAATTAACATCACACCAAGCATTGTAAACAAAATACACAGAAATATTCTACATATTAAAATAAAAACCTAGGAACAGGAATCATAATTTTTCGAGTTATAGATTTTAAGTTATGGATTTTCAAAGGTTTTATGTGTTTTAAATAGGATTAAGTGAAGAATTAATTTTCTTACTGTTTTCAAGACAAAACAGAGACCCTAGGTGATAGAGAATAAAATTACAAAATTTTAGGAACCGGAATGGATAAATTTGGACTTCATATGAATTTTATAAGTTCTAGTAATTATTTCCATATTAAAAATCTATTTTCAATTCATTTATTCAATTTTAAGTCAACTCTGGACTGGGCCTCATTTACAAAGAAGTGTAGGGGCTCTTGCGAAAAAGAGTCCAAGACTCAGGCTGACACTGGACTGGACTGCGGGTACTATTCTCTAAAATCATAAGGGCTCATCTGCAAAACCCTAGGCCGAAGGGGTATGGCATGCCCGTGGCCGTCTGATTAGATTTGAAGGGTGTAGATTAGGATCTATATTACATCAACCGGTACCCAGTGAGGAACGCAGGATGAACCATCAACGGCCCAGATCAGCCCGACACTCATAAGTTGAATTCAACCCAAACCGTACGATGTCGATCTGACGGTCACGAAGTGGCGAGGCGAAGGGGTAAGTCTGCATCTAATCTAGACCGCACACTAGTGGATCAACGGCCAGGGCTAACCCACGCGCTCTCCCTCCTAAACACCGTACAGCGACGGCAGCGCCGCCCACCAGGCTGCGGCGGAGCATCGCCGGAGTCGGGCTAAATCCTATCGCGAACGCGTTAATCTCGGAATAAAATGACGTTGTACATTGGTGGGGGCAAGGCGAACCTTATGGGGGGTGATTCACCCGTGGTGCTGGTGCAGAGGACCCCAGGGACGAGAACACGCGGCCCACGACGGTCCGAGCAGCTCCGACAAGCAATTCAAGGTCGACCGCCACGCAATCCGCCGAGGCGAAGTCCCGGTCGTAACCCGCTCGACCAGAAGAAGCTCCTGCACTCCAGACCGAGGCCTAAACGCTGAGGAACCAGCCGATCGACGACGGCGGCCCGAAGCTTGCCCCAATCGCGATCCTGCGGCGGCAAGGTCGACGGTACGTGGGCAGGGTTTCAGTGGCGATGCACGACGTTTGATAGTAGCTGGCGCGCGAGTCAACCGAGAGAGCCGCGGCGCCCATGGGTTTTATTCCCACGGTCAAGGCGGATCCGAGCTCAACGGCGACACTCCCGCGCGTCGTGGTTGAACGGCTCAGCCGAGAAACGGGGGGAAAGCCTATCTGACAGTGGGCCCCGAAGATGATGAGTGGAAGCCGATCTAAGGAATCGCCCACGTTTTCCATTCCCGCGCCCGGTGATGCGGAGCGGTCGGTGCACACGTTTTCGTTCCGAAGCTTACGGGGTTGAAGACAGGGCTGACAGTGGCCCCCACGGGTCAGTGAGATGAAATCCGCGCTCGCGTGAGTGATGTGAGGCTGACAAGGCAACCCCACCCGCGGGAGCAGCAGGGGGCAACACCCGTGTGGGAAAGGCCTATCCTATGGACCCCACCTGTCGGTCCTAGCGTGCAGCGCGCAGTTCCGAGTTGGGCTGAAATGGGAGTACACGACCCAATTAGGTTAGGATTCTTTTCTCTTTTTCTCTGATTTTCTTCTTCTCTTATTTTCAATTCCCGATTTGAATTTCAAGTATGACTTTGAATTTTGTGCTCAGTTTTAAAAATAGATTCTAATCATACCAGTATGGTTGGGTTTATTTGTTTATAAATTTTGTTTTATATTTTATATCATTTCCTTCTTTCCCCCTTTTTTTATGCCACTTCCTATTTTCCTAAATTGTGCCTTTGGGATAAATCTGAAATTTCAAATCATTATTATATTTTCATTAGAGACACTATTACTATCATTCAATGCACAAGCAAAAGAAGTCCAGCATGATGCACGAGTTCATATGTTTGTATTTAGTATTTATTTGCAAGAAAACATGTCTTATGAATAAATCACACAACCCAAAGGGTTCCTTTAATATTCTCAATGATACGCCATGGGAACTCTGTACTAGGTTTACAAATCCTACCCCCCTTAAAAATAATCTCGTCCTCGAGATTTTAAGAAGATCTAGGGAAAAGGTGGGGAAAATCTATGCGAAGCTCTTCTTCTCTTTCCCATGTTGCTTCCTCTTCGCCATGGTGACTCCATTGTACTTTGCACATCTTTATCACCTTATTCCTTGTAACTCGAGTCAATGTATCCAAAATCTTGATCGGATACTCCGTGTAAGTCAAATCACCCTGAACACTGAGCTCTTCCATTGGTAACTGTTCCTCAGGGACACGGAGACACTTCTTCAGTTGAGATACGTGGAACACATTATGCACATCTGATAGGGTAGCAGGTAACTCGAGTTGGTATGCCATCTCCCCAACTCGCCTAAAGATCAAGAATGGTCCAATATAGCGAGGGGACAATTTGCCCTTGACTTTAAATCTCCTCATTCCACGAAGTGGTGACACCTTGAGATACACATAATCTCCTTCTTCAAATTCCAGTGTTCTCCTTCTATTATCAGCATAGCTCTTTTGTCTGGTTTGAGCTACCCTCAAATTCTCTCAAATTATACGGACTTGTTCTTCTGCTCCTTGAATCAGTTCAGGCCCAAAGAACTGTCTTTCTCCAGTCTGATCCCAGTATAGAGGAGTTCTGCATTTCCTGCCATATAGAGCTTCAAAAGGTGACATCTTCAGACTGGCCTGATAGCTATTATTATATGAGAATTTAGCATAAGGTAGACTTTTACCCAACTTCCTCCATGCTGAAGGGCACAAGCTCTCAACATATCCTCCAAAACTTGATTTGTCCTTTCAGTCTGTCCATCAGTCTAAGGGTGATAAGCTGTACTAAAATTCAACTTCGTGCTCATGTTCCCATGAAAGCTTCTCCAAAATCTTGAGGTAAACTGCGAACCTCGATCAGACACGATCTTCTTTGGTACTCCATGTAAACACACAATCCGAGCCATATATAACTCTGCTAGCTGAGAACCTTTATAAGTAGTCTTGACAGGAATGAAGTGAGCCACTTTAGTCAATCTATCCACAATCACCCATATAGCATCATATCCTTTCTGGGTGCGAGACAATCCAGTAATAAAATCCATACCAATCTCTTCCCACTTCCACTCGGGTATCTTCAGTGGATGCAATAGTCTAGCTGGCCTCTGGTGTTCAGCCTTGACTCTTTGACATACATCGCACATAGCCACATGTGCAGCCACATCTCTTTTCAATCCATACCACCAATACTTCTGCTTCAAATCCTGATACATCTTAGTACTACCAGGATGAATAGAATAATCCGAGTCATGGGCCTCCTTTAAAATAGTCTCACGAAGGCTTTCAATATCAGGAACACACATCCTGTCCTTGAACCATATGGTGCCTTGCTCATCTTCCGTAAATTCTGGACCTCGACCTTCAGTAATCAAACCCTTAATCTCTTGTATTTTCGCATCACCAATTTGTCCTTTGCGGATTTCTTGCTCCAAAGTAGGTTCTACATCAATAGTAACTCCTTTAGTATGAGCAACTATCCCTAGGTTAAGTCTTCTGAAATCCTTAGCAATCTCGTCGGGTAGCTGGGCGACAATAGCTGAATGAACATGCTCCTTTCGACTCAAGGCATCTGCAACCAAATTTGCCTTGCCCGGGTGATAGTGAATCTCCAAATCATAATCCTTAATAAGCTCCAACCAACGGTGTTGCCTAAGGTTGAGATCCTTCTGAGTGAATATATACTTCAGACACTTATGATCCGTGTATACTTGACACTTGGTCCCCATTATATAATGTCTCCAAATCTTAAGCGCATGCACAACGGCTGCCAATTCTAAGTCATGAGTGGGGTAGTTCAATTCATGTTTTCGTAGCTGACGAGAAGCATAGGCAATCATGGCCAAGAAAGATGCAATTTGAAATGGCCTTTATGCATTAGATCTCTATTAACTGATCACCCTATTGGATTGAAAAGCCGGTGACTTGCATCAGGCTCGGTTCTTACTTCGGGAACAAGGTGACTTGTGAGATCTATTGTTTTCCGAAGAGTGCAGGCAGTACATATGATGCAGATGGTCCGCGTGTGCGAAGAATTAGTTATAGTTCCAGATTTCTAATGGGATTTGTTAGCAAAACCTGTGGGATTAACTCAAGAACCGACTTGTAACGGGTCTAGACCTCCCCCTATATAGATGAAGGCGTACGACTGATTGAACCCCCCCCACAATCGATCCAATCAGTTCTACTTATCATTTTTACCTTATGCATTAGGAGTAGCCCTAGTTTATGCTTCTTCTACCTCCAACCTTAAACTCTCTTCGGCTCTATGTCGACTAGAGGCGTCTTGGTTAGCCTGGCGACCCCAAGACACACCCTAGGATCTCTCCTCCCGACGAGGTCTCTCTCGAGAGGCAAGACATAGGTTTGTTGTAACACCCCGTCTACTTCCGGACCGGTGGTACTTACTCCTGGCAGCTCTCTTGGATCATATATTGTCCCAGCAGACCAACACGAGTCTTTTGTGCACACTTTGTCCTCACTCATGCCCACCTAAGAAAACTTTCAAGTCGGTCAGCCATCCCAAATAGGTTTGTTGTAACACCCCATCTACTCCCTGACCAGCGGTACTTACTCCTGGTAGCTCTCTTGGATCATATATTGTCCCAACAGACCAACACAAGTCTTTTATGCGCACTTTATCCTCACTCATGCGTACCCGAGAAAACTTTCAAGTCGGTCACCCATCCCAAATTGCTCCAAGCCAAGCATGCTTAACTTGGAGGTTCTTTTGAGATAGGCTTCCGAAAAAAGATGCACCTTGTTGATATGAGTACTCTACTAATTCTATTAAGCCTTAGACTAGGATATCACCATCTCCCGGGGCTAGGATATCACAATCCACCCCCTTAGAAGAATGACGTCCTCGTTGGTCAACCCCAAGCCAGGAACCTGCTCACTTGGCCACGTCTGTATGTCTAGTGTCATGATATGACATGCCATGTTATCACTCCGGGCCCACATGCGCCATGCGCCATATATCTGAACCACTAGCCCACACACGCCCATGAAACCTTGAGGATCGACTCTGATACCACTTGTAACACCACGTCCACTCTCGGACTTGCGATACTTAATCTTGGCAGCTCTCTAGGATCATATATTGTCCCCACAGACCAACATAAGTCTTTTGTATACAGTTTTCCTCACTCATGCGCACCCGAGAAAACTTCCTAGTCGGTCACCCATCTTAAATTGCTCGAAGCCAAGCACACTTAACTTAGTGGTTCTTTTGAGATAGGCTTTCGAAAAAGAAAATGCACCTTATTGATATGAGTACTCTACTAATTCTATTAAGCCTTGGGCCAGGATATCACCATCCACATGGCCAGGATATCACATTTACTGCAAAGAAGACAACCCTATGTGCCATCGCAGATCATCCGAGCCCCATGCACGGACCGTCTAGACGTACACAGAGAAGGAGCGCCCTCCTGTGCCTAGATCGCGGACCGTCCGTCCCAAGGCCACGGACCATCCGCGCCTCCACAGAGAGCACTGCTAGGCGGTTCATCTCCAGTTTTTGGCGCCCCATGTCGGTGCCAATAATAACGGTGGCAATTTTAAAAGCACAACAACAATACAACATTGTTAATATCTCCCCGTGGGGGTAGGGCCCACGGGGATCCGGTCCATTTAGGATGGCTACAGGGACGATTTCACCCTCACGAGGTCAACGAGATAGGCCTCGAAAATTAGTAGGGCAGAGATAGGAAATAAACTATGCTCGTAAAATTTTATTTGGGACCCGATAAAAAACTCTAATGTGTATTTGTGTAATTTATGATTTGAGAGAGTACATTATTATTATTAAGTTAAAATAATTGTGACTTGTGAGTTTTGATTTGTATTATAAGGTTGTTACTTGTTGTAGATTTATTTTGTCTTGTGTCTTTCATAATTTATATATTTGTAATTGGTATCATACTATGAATATTTTTTGTTATAGTATTTCCTCATAGGCCCCGAAATAAGGAACAAGGATCCACAAGGGTGGAGATGGAGATAAATTTGAGTTCGTTAAGTTAAACGAGGTAGAGGCAAAGAATAAATTTTGGGAAACGAGATGATCCATTCTACCCTGTTGCCATCCCTTGTGTTTGGTTGTGGGCTAGTTGGAGGTAGTCGTAGATAGCCATGTTCTCTGGTGTCGATTCTCATTCGTCCAATTTTAACAAATATTTGTGGATATTGGAATATTAATGTTCCAACTCTTGACTTACATAGATCGTGCAACCAAACACACCTTATCCCTGTTTTGGAAAGAGTATCCAATGATAATGTTTTACCCTTATCAATCATCGATAAGGCTTCTCAATTCCCCTTCAGGGCTTGTTCAGGATTGAGAAAGATTTTGACTTATTAGAGATTAAAATCCTATCAATCCTCTTAATGCATATGGATTAAAGTAGAACTGAACATGGCCTCATGGGCTTTACCAAAAAAAAAATTGACACCACGTTTACGCAATGTTTATTGGAGCCAGCCGACTCGGCGGCCAATCTACAGCCGACCGGATTAACAATAACAGTCGCTTGTCTCTCAAGCAAGCAAGCATGATCTCGGCAAATCGCACGGACAGAGGACCTTTCGAGAGATTTCCCAAAATCATGTGTAAACCCAGGAAAAAGTAGCAAGAACTCGGTACACGCACACGGAACGCAACCAGCGGGCATCCTAGCGCAAGAGATAAACGAACCCCGCGTCCGCGTGCATCACGACTGACGTGTAGCGCACCCGAGCCACGAGCCACGAGCCCACGAGGGCGTGCGCGTCTTCCCCAAATTCCCCAGCCCAAGCTAAAAAACAGAGCAGACGCCAGACGAGCGCCGCGAGTCAGAGCCCTTCTAGAAGGTCGCCTCGCTACCCAGTTCCCCTATATAAACGCCGCTCCCATCTCGCTAACCGACTAGCAGTTGCTCCCCTTTTCCCTCCCCACGCCGAACGCACCCGATCGCAAACAAAGCGAGCAGCAGAAACATGCGAGACATGGAGGACAGACCGGTTGTCCGCCGCCAGGAACCCACCGTCGTCAGGACGGAGGACGACGTGGCTTCCGGCGATGAGGACTCGGACGGCGAGTTCGAGTTCCCCTCCGTGAGCCGGGAGTCCGCGGCGGGCGATGGCGCCGCCGCGTCTGCCGACGAGCTCTTCGCGGGCGGCCACGCCCGGGCGTTCTACCCCGTGTTTGGCCGAGTGCTGGACGAGGCCGCAGCGCCGGCACCGAGGGCGCCACTAGGGCGGCTGTTCCAGCTGGAGCAGGCGCGGACCTCGTCCGTCGCGTCCACGTCCTCCTCCTCCTCATCATCATCGGCGTCGACGGCGGCGGGCACGGGCGCGGACCTCGACGGCGCCGGCGCGTCGCCGGACAGCTACTGCGTCTGGACGCCCGGGTCGTCGCCGGCGTCCTCGCCCTCGCGGCCGCCGCGGAAGAGCGGGTCCACGGGCTCCATCGCGCGGTGGCGCCGCATCGGTGAGCTCGTCGTCGGCCGCAGCCGCAGCGACGGCAAGGACAAGTTCCTCTTCCTCTCGGCGCCGCCGTCCCCGGCCAGGGACAGGGAGCACGCCCCCGCCTCCAAGGCCAAGGCCAAGCTGCCGCCCAAAGGAAGCAAAGCCGCCGCCGCCGCCGCCGCAACCGAGCTAGACACGGTCGCCGCGGGCCGCCGGTTGTCCTACGGCGGCGGCGCCAAGGCCTCCACCGGCGGCCGGCGCACGTTCCTGCCGTACCGGCAGGACCTCGTGGGGCTGTTTGCCAGCGTGCACGGGCTCAGCAGGAGCCCACACCCGTTGTGACTTGTGAGCCGGTGAGCCACGACCACGACGCGCCGTGGAGGACCCGTTCCAAACAGTGAGACTTCAGGTTTGAAATCGGGATTTGAAATTTCAGGCATTTGACTTGGAGATCTCCTGCGAGCCGAGTCAAAAAGACAAGGTGTGAAGTCAGAGAAAGCAGGGGAAATGGGAGCCTTCCTTTCAGGATTCGGCTCGGAATCGTGCTCTGCAGTCGGTGGCTAACCACCTGCCCTGCGATTTGTGTAGGCGGGTACACATATACCTACGACAAATTGGACAAGAAGTTTACATGTGATTGTTCGTATATGTTGGTATATATAGCTGTGTACATGCTGTACATTGTATAGTGTTACAATTTAGGTATACAGGAGTAGGTGTTTGCGAGGAATTCAGAATTCCTCGTTTGCATTCTACAGTTTCGTTTCTCTGCGTGTTGTCGCATCTCTAATGTCTAATCTAACTAATTGCTTATCTGCCTAATTTGCAAGTTCTCTTGTGCTGCCTCCAATCTTGTAAATATGACGTTTTAATATAGGATATACTGCCACGTAATGTTTTCTTGGCTGGTCCCAGTGACATGGAGAACCTCATAGCCGTCCCTAGCCACTGGCCATTGACTGTAGATTATGAACCTCATTCCGGGTATTTGGTTGCTCGCATCAGAAAAGTCAGACTCTCTATGAGAGTGTTTGATTTGATGAATCAATCTATTTAAATTGAGGTGGCATCATGGTTTATTCTTTAAATTTGGTAGGATGACCTCATTCCTCATATTAATACTAATTAACTATGAGGATTAGATTGACGATGGATCAACTCAGTTCATTCCAAAAACCAAACAAAAATAGCGAGGAGTGAGAAGATAATGGACTAACTCATTCTTCAAACCAAACACCCCATCTATGTATTGACCAAGGTTCCGCACATGTTTGGTTCGTTGCATCTCGAGGTCTAAGCTCGCATACACCGGTACAACCTAGGATTATTTGCTTGCACCCGGAGGGCTATATCTAGTGGACAAGGCTCGCACGAGCTAGGTTGCACGCGTGCAACCATCCAACCACATCAATTGTGATCCAACTTTAGGTGAGAATGTTTCAGTTCCAACAGTGTTTGATGCATGAATACTAACATCACCATTCATCCATCAAACACTTTCAAGCACCTTACCTATCATCGTACCTGTCACACCTGGATTTAAGAGATAAAACCGGGTGCGTCTCATATGTACGCTAAAGAAGAACATCACATATAATGACAAAGTGTATAGAGATAGATGTCGCAAGTATCATTATTACATAGCGGAAGTCTTACAAAAATAAATGATAACAATAAAACGAACTAAATATTATTCTTTGGCGCCATCAAGCTGACTGGGAGACGTCACCTAGATCAACTTGTACTCCTCATTATTCTCATACCTATATCAAAGTATACTCTCCAAACAGTACAGTCTACAGCACAGAACAGTGCGAAAACAATATTTATGGATAAACTATGGATAAACTGGGGCGCAGACGGTCTATGGGTTTCTTTCTTTAGCCAGACTTTTGGCATGCTTGATAATCTAGCATTTGACCTTGATTCGGCATCGCATCATCCGGTGTTTTTCCTGCAAAGCTTGAGGGTCGACCAATTTATATACATCTAGATACCACCTCCATTAAAAAAACATATACAACTTTGGATTTAGATTGAGTTAAATTCCCCCCGAGTTTAATAAAGTTGTAAAAGATATTATGTATATAATTGATTTAAATGTACTTGTTTAGTATTATAAATACCAGTGGCTTCATTTAGTTTTAATTTATTTTTTAACAAAAATTTCCCACCTTATTGTTTTGACATCTAACATGTAGGAAAACAGTCGGAAACGGTCGGTAAACACTAAAATCATTACCGTTTTTATATTTTTTATCAGAAATAAAATCGAAAATGGTAACTCCGGAAACGGAAACGATATCAGTATTTCAAAAACATCGGAAACGAAAGTTCGGTGCGGAAAATACACCGATAACGGTCGAAATCTAAAATACGACCGGTAAACATATCAAACTTCACAATACAACAAAATTGACAAAAGATCACAAAGACCACAAGTTCACAATTCATGATATAACAGTTCACAAGGATCACAAATTTATAATATAAAAAGTTTACAAAGATCACAAGTTCACGATATAACAAGTTCACAGTATAACAAGTTCATAAAGATCACAAGTTCACAGACTCAAAGTTCACAATTCACAATATCCACTCGATTTAACTGACATAACATGCTTACTCATGAAATATTTTTTCTCACATAAATAGTTTTTTCACATCCTCACAGGAAAACCCTAAAATCTAGTATGGAAAAGACAACTGTCGGCTCTCGATCATTATATATTACTAATACATAACATGTGCATAGAAAATGGTGGATTCGTTCGATAGACCAAATCGTTAATCTCAACTGTCCTCCAACACCATCTATCCCAAAAAAAAATCTTAACGCGTCCAAAAAATAAAAAAATAAGTAATCATTATCCAGAGACGTACAGACGATGCGAAAAAAAATCACATACTGGAAAATTCCGAAAAAAATCCGAGACACAATTCCGAAAAATTTCGAGACACAAATCCGGTAATTTACGACAAAACCGGTAACCGAAGGAAACAATCGGTAAAACACAATATCGATTTCGATAGAAAATTCCGAAAACCGATTCCGTTTTTCGAAAATACCGTTACCGGTGAATCCGATCGAAAAATTTCGAAATCGGTTTTCGGAATACCGAAACATTCCGAAACTGTTTTCATCCCTATATAGGACCCATGAGTAGATATAACAAGGACATGTGTTGATAGAAGAGATAAAAATCTCGTTACTATTTAAAATAAGAGTATTTTAACCTCTTCAGTACCCTCCATCGCCTTCCTCGGAAACATGCCCTTAGCAGTCTGGTAGCCCCCACCTACACAGGGCCCCGGCTGCGAATTCTCATTCAAATAAGGGCTACAGCACGGTCTAATGCAGGCAGCTGTAGAAGGCAGAAGCGACCTCAGCCATTTTCGATAATTTAACGCGCCCCACACCCATGATTCCCAGCAAATCAATCCCATGTTTAGGCTATGATTGGATACTCTAGTATTTAATCCAACACACATGGCTTGAGGTAAAATCTCCTCAATCCTGGTATATTGGTGTTGGGCACCAAAATGAGCGGACGGTCTGGCCCTTGGGACCGGACGGTCCGCGTGTCTCGGGATTAGATTAACTCGGATATTTATCTTTATCTCGTGCGTGGTTATCCATCTAATCACGTGGGAGTTTGTTGGCTATCTCTTAGGAAAAGGTCCAGACCTCCTCCCCTATAAATATAAAGGGGTACGGTCGATTGAGAACCCCCGAACACATTTCAATCGAACCAATTACCTTATTTACTTTTCCTGCCCTAGGAGTAGATGTAGCATAGTTCTAGTTGTAGTCTTCCACGTATCCACCTCCATCCCTATTCGACTCTACGTCGTCTAGATCCGTCTTGGGTGGCCTGCCGATCCCAAGACGACCCCAGGATCTCACCCCTCTCGGGGGGCAAGATCTAGTTGTCCATCCAAGACCTCTTCCTCGAATTGATCTCTTAATTCCTAGGCGACTCCACGTCGTCTGGGGACACCCTAGGTGACCTGTTGACCCAGAGCACCTTAAGATCTTTTCCCCCTAGGGGACGAGATCTAGATTCCAGCAAGGAGGAGGAAAGCGACCCTGTCGCCAGGTCGCGGACCGTCCGGCCCTAGGATGCGGACCGTCCGGTCGTCAGGCAGGGAACCCTAGCCTCGCACCAGGTCGCGGACCGTCCGGCCCTGTGCCGCGGACCGTTCGCGCCTGACCAGAGAGCACCACCGCCTCGTGCCAGGTCGCGGACCGTCCGGCCCTGTGCCGCGGACAGTCCGCGCCTGACCAGAGAGCACCGCCGTTGGTTCTTGTTGAGTGATTGGCGCCCCAAAAAGGTGCCAACATACTTTTAGCGACTCCGCTGGGGAAGAAGTTGCAGATTTATAAAATTAGGCTTACATGGCCGATTCTAAAGATCTCAACGGTGCTTCTCCAAACAGCAACACAAGGCTGACTAATTTATCGGCCGCTGAGCATAAGAGATTAGAAGATGACATGAAGAAAATAGACGAGGAGGCCCACCGACAAAAGGATCAGGTGCTCAAGGTGGCGGATAAGTGGTACCTCTCGCACTTCAGGGTAGACTGCCACCAGAAGACCGTCCAAGAGAGAGAGATAAACGCCGAGTATATGTTAGCCGTGCTGCAACAGCTCCCCACGATAGGTGATACCAGGTCAGCCGATGATATTCCATCTATTAAAATTTCTTTTGATAATCGGATTAAAAGTATCACGGAGGATATAGAGAGGATGGCACATGCATTAGGAAAAACTCACATGCCTAATTTTTTATCACATAAATTAGGCATTGAAACAATTGCGCCAAACACATCGGCGACAAATGGGTTTCCCCAGCCATATTCTGGTATGTCGATGGACTCATATCCAGGACGACTGTCACCACCATCTTCGCTAAATGGTGAGTCAACCCTGAGCACGACCGGACCGTCCGCACACAATCACGGACCGTCCGGCCCTCCGTCAGACCGTCCGGCACCCTACGCCGGACAGTCCGGAGTTACACAGAGCCCACCACAAAGGTCACAGGTGTTGCCTGACGTGACCGGACAGTCCGAGGATAGTACCGGACCGTCCGATCCACCCGCAGACCGTCCAACTGTGCAGGTCGGACCGTCCGGAGCACCAGAAGTCACATGTGATCCGCCTAGTGCGGAAGGCCGGCATAAATATAACCGGCCACCCAAGCCCCAAAAACAAAAAAAAAGTCACATGTCCCTGAGCTTGTTTGGCCCACTAAGGCCAAACCTTCTGTTCGCTCTCACCCGCACTCGACACAAAAGGAAAAGGTTAAGTTCACATTTAATATTACTAAGTGTGATAAAATATTT
Source organism: Zea luxurians (assembly GCA_029449295.1). Taxonomy (NCBI): domain Eukaryota; kingdom Viridiplantae; phylum Streptophyta; class Magnoliopsida; order Poales; family Poaceae; genus Zea; species Zea luxurians. The sequence goes on from JAOPSE010000003.1 coordinate 22,005,177, forward strand.
GATGAGTTGCTTAAACATGGTAATATTAAATTATCACATATAATTCCTCCGGTTGAAGAATTAAAAGGGCGTATATATTGTAAATGGCATGGCTCCTTTCTTCATAACACCAATGATTGTGTTGTCTTTCGTCGGCAAATACAATCGGCTATAAATGAAGGCCGGTTGAGGTTTCAAAAGGAGGTGAGGATTGACAGGCCACCTGTCCCTGCCACCACATTAGAGCCGACAAGCAAAAAAGTCATAGTTCGGCCCTGTGCGGCCGATAAAAGCAAAGATAAAAATATCGTCATTGGTGATCCCCGTACACCAAATATGTCACGCATAATGGTTACTCGGAAGACTCCGGACAAAAGAAAGATCGGAGGCACCGGGGGGCAAGCACGATCGGACACCCGATCACGGTCACCTGTCCTGCGTACGCCAGACGATCCGGGTACTAAGGCCGAACAGTCCGAGACAGTAGCGGATGGTCCGGCTATAATGGTCGGACAGTCCGCAGACAGTCAGAAGCAGCAATCTCAGACCACCGGACCACAAGGTTCCAAAACAAGTGTTAGGAAACAAAATACTATTAAGACGTCTGGACGACTCAGTAGAGTCGGCCCTACTTTTGGTCAGTTGCTTGCCAAATATACGAAGAAGGTCGTTCCACACAACCGGCCAATAAAGCAGACGAAGTCAAAAGGGCGGTCTGTGCGAAAGCAAAAGCCGACTAAACGGACCCAAAAGGTAGCACAACCAAGATCGCCTTGTCATCCTCCTTCAGGGATAGCATGGTGCGTCCCGTTCTATCCATCGCCGATGTGTTGTCCTGCTCATGTGTGGGGTGGTACGGCGATGAATTCGTATTACTGGCCTAATCTGTTTGCTTATTTGGGCTGGGGGGCACCACAAGTTTTTGCCTATTGACAGGTTGATCAGGTAGACATGGCCGAAGAAGATGCGATCCAAAACGGCCTCTGTGCATTAAAGTTCCATCAATTATTTATATTATCTGATCGCAAGAGCCGATGACTTGCATCGAGCTGAGTCCTTACATCGGGAACAAAAGCTCATGAGGTCAATTATTTCCGAAATTTTCACTGATGCTTTTGGTTCGCCAAGCTCCACCAAAAGGCAGGGGGGCATATGTTGGGCACCAAAATGAGCGGACGGTCCGACCCTTGGGACCGGACGGTCCGCGTGTCCCGGGATTAGATTAACTTGGATATTTATCCTTATCTCATGCGTGGTTATCCATCTAATCACGTGAGAGTTTGTTGGCTATCTCTTAAGAAAATGTCCAAACCTCCTCCCCTATAAATATAAAGGGGTACGGCCGATTGAGAACCCCCGAACACATTCCAATCGAACCAATTACCTTATTTACTTTTCCTGCCCTAGGAGTAGATGTAGCATAGTTCTAGTTGTAGTCTTCCACATATCCACCTCCATCCCTATTCGACTCTACGTCGTCTAGATCCGTCTTGAGTGGCCTGCCGATCCTAAGACGACCCCAGGATCTCACCCCTCCCGGGGGGCAAGATCTAGTTGTCCATCCAAGACCTCTTCCTCGAATTGATCTCTTAATTCCTAGGCGACTCCACGTCGTCTGGAGACGCCCTGGGTGACCTGTTGACCCAAAGCATCTTAAGATCTTTTCCCCCTAGGGGACGAGATCTAGATTCCAGCAAGGAGGAGGAAAGCGACCCTGTCGCCAGGTCGCGGACCGTCCGGCCCTAGGGCGCGGACCGTCCGGTCGTCAGGCAGGGAACCCTAGCCTCGCACGTGCCAGGTCGCGGACCGTCCGGCCCTGTGCCGCGGACAGTCTGCGCCTGACTAGAGAGCATCGCCGCTGATTCTTGTTGAGTGATTGGCGCCACCTGAATTTGCAGACAAAGTAGTATTACCATGATCACCCCGGTTGTCAGACGACGACTCGTACAAGGGGTTTCTGGAGCCCCTAATTGCGTGCATATGCTGGAGGATTAAAGATGTGCGCACGTACGCTTGGATGCACGTTGGGGCGGTCAGCTTTACGCTCACTGTAGCAGTTAGCCAGTCAGCACTCTTCCCTATCCATCCGCAGACGACCCCTGTCCCGGATACGTGTTCGGTAGTACGTGTCAGATACAAGGTTAGGTCTGTGCAATTGTGCTAGGTTTACGTTGTGTGGCTGCCGCTCGCTGTCGCTGGTAGGAACACGGGAAAGGCGCGCGCTAGCTGCACGAGGTTTGTACGGGTCTCCGGCGGATTTACCAGATCCTGTCAGCAGAGTGAACCGGCGGATTTACGAGACCGGCCGGGTAGCGTGACACAGAAAGAAGAGGCGGCGGGAACTCCTCTCTCATGTCGCGGATCGATTCAACGGCGGAGACCTGTGTTCTCCACGCGTTCGCACAGACGCACGCACAGTGCAGAGCCGGTCGAGGACAAGTAGGACACACCGAACACCTCACGTCGGAGTTTGGTCGGTCTTCTCCTCGTTTCCGTTCATTCCCTAGCTTTCTGGTGCGGTGTGGCTTTCTCGTCAAGCAGCACGTACACACGGACGAACGGACTCGGTGGCTCGGTGCCGTGAAATGCTGCGAGGGTTTTATCTGTTCAGCTTCCAGACACACCTAACAACACAGCAGCCCTTTTTTGTCTAGCGTACGTGATCTCTTCGTGGCCATGTAGACGCCAGGGATTATTTTTTCGAGTTCAGCTGGCATATGTTTATACGCACACGCGGACCGTCCGACTTCCGGATGCCAACCATCCGGCACATCGGACGGAAACCCTAGCGCACATTCGATTCTCCACATCTTGGCTCGTTTATTTGATGGTCCATGCAATCGAATTATCCATGGTATCCTGTGTTGGACAAAGAGCATCTCTGCAGTTTCAGGGGTTTTCACCTACCTCGTACTGCAATTTGTGTTTCCTGGCGAGTGGAACACGTACTACATACGCTACACAAAACATCCTTCAACTTGCTGTTATTTGTCCTCAGCCGCGTAACCTACTTCGTAGTAGAGACGTAAATCCTGAGCATCGGTTGTTGGTGAAGGAGCGCCAGTGGAAAACCATGCCATACCAAATACCGTGCAGTTCATAATGATGCCCTCCTTGCTCTCAAACTAAAATCAGCGCGCGCGCACCCGTTTTTTCCAAGTCCAGGACGACTTTGGACCCAAAGTAGGTAGGATGAACCTAACTCACAGAGCTACAGTTAGTGCAGGTAAGATGAACCTACTACTAGCTAGCGCTACCCCCAAAATATGCATGCACATCCACGACAAAGGGAAAACGCACATGACGCCACCAGTTTCATTTGTAGCATTTGCATTTTCAATTCCCTTATACCTTGTGTTGTCGCCGTCACGTACGCTGTCTAGCTAGCTAGACCTGGACACGAAATCTCATGTGCTTATGATGTAATTATTTACACTCACATAACCAATAAAAACACATGTTTCTTGTGTTTTATACTCTATATATGAATATAATATATGTAATTATATGAAAAAACAGAAAAAAAATAAAAATGGACCGTGCCGGGCCTAACCTGCCGTGCCTTCGGCCCAGACACGGCTCGGTGACCAAGTCGGGTCTACACGGGTCCGGTTCACTACGTGCCATGCCGGACCAAACCCGTGCCGGGTTTCGGACCGCCCGACAAACCCGGTCCTTTTGGACATCTATAGATGAACCTACTACTAGCCCTACCCCAAAATATGCATGCATATGCACGACAAAGGGAAATTAAAACGCACATGACACCACCAGTTTAATTTGTAGCATTTGCATTTTCAATTCCCTTACCTTGTGTTGTCGCCATCATGTACGCGCTGTCTAGCTAGCGATCTCATGTGCTTATGATGTCGCCAAATGAGCACATCCTGGCAGCATGCCAAGGCTCAAAGTACGTGTGTCAACCTTCCACGTACATGTACGTCGCCGGTTCCGTCCACCGGGCAGCACAATGAGCTTCAGAGCTAGCGCTGGGCCGTGCAAACCCTAACCGACCACCGCGCCATGGATCGGGCGGCATGCATAGAGTTCGTGGCCAGCGGCGGAGCGCTCGGTAGAGCTTATTAGACCTCATCAGATTTATTCTACTCTACTGAATCCTGTTTGCATCATGCATGCATGTTTCTTCTCCTCCTTATTATTGTCTGTGCTTTTCTTCAAGCTCTGTCAATGCAATATATGCTCCGCCACTGCTCGTCGCTAATTCGATCGGCAGCTAGCCACGCATGCATCAGCCAAGCTTGGACGGAATGGAGCAGCTGGGACGGTTCCAGATGATTAAATATTATACTCCGTACAAATTATACAGCATCCCAGATGGATTCTTTGTAACCGAACAAGTCTGGATGAATACGGCGGGCGTGGAGAAAGGTGAGTTCATCCACTTCTCTCTCACAGCTCTGTCAAGAGTGGTATATGTTTAAACTATATTGCATATTCCAGACTTCCAGTGAGACAAAGCAGCGAGCGTGTCTATCTGGCGCTGCAGCCTGGATCCAGAAGCTTCACAATGCTATACCACCCCTCACTTGTTCTGTTGTTTGAAGGTTTTCGAACGACATTTCAAGCTCAATTAGCCCAGAACCCAGTTACCCACTGGGACACTTTGTACATGAGCAGCCAATCTGCGCATAGGCTAACGCTTAACGGCCTGGCCCCGCCCATGTCAGCAGGCCTCCGAGGCTTTTGGTTGCCCAACCAGCCCATGGGCTGAATTCATAACAGTGTTGGCACACACACAGTTTCCTCTTCACTCGGAAGCTTATTATTATCGATCCTGAACCAGAGACTAGCAGCTAGCATTTCGCCGACGCGTCTCAACTCTCAACCTCCAGTCCAGCACGTGACGTCTACGTGCTGCCTTGCCAGCTGCCACTGGGCACTGCTGGCCCAGTGACCAACCACGCGTTAGATCTGACAGCACCAAATAACCACCGAACCATCCTCCCCGGTGATCGACAAACGACGGCAGACACATCTTGCACCCACCGTGATGATGAATGATGCCTAGAACTTTTTACAACCAAACGCAGCACAGGTAGCAGGTTTAATTCAACTAGACTTTGTACTATATACAGCCACACTAATCTGTGCGCAAAGTCAAAGTGCTGACGGCAATTGTGGTGCAGCTTCTTTTCATCTCCGTTTTTCCCCCTCCTTTTGTTTTCTGTTTTTCTGGGAACTCTTTAAACCGCCGTGTAAACTTTGCTGTAGCCTTTTCGCGTGCAAAGGATGAGCACCCTGTTCTTTTCCTGCTAAAGAAAAAAAAGGAGCACCTGATCACTGGCAGGCCCACGGCCCACCCAACTGTAACGCTCGGCGTCCCAGCATTGCATGCCAAGTGCCAACCAGTCCATAGCAGGGTCAGGGAGACCGGAGATGAGGCCGGGGCAACGGTGATGACACAAAGAGGATTCAGAATCCTTTTTCTTTTCTTTTCTTTTACCACCGGGCTGGCATCACAGATTACAGGCGCAGTAGAGTAAGCACGTCTCTCTCGTAGCCAAGAACAACAGTCTACACAGCTCGCTTTCTCCGCCCTTGTCTGGGCGTTACGGCAGGCAAGCCCCCTCGTTTTCTTCTGCTCGCGTTCTCCTTCCATGTCCACATCTCTTGTGCCACCGCACGCAAGGTGCCAACGCTCCCTCGCCGCAGCAGCATCGCGTCCACACAAACTGCACCTCCACTAGATACGGCGGTGATCCGGCGAGAGAGCGCGACACACACAGGCAAGCCAAGGCAGGCCAGCTAGCGTTTCTCTTTCTCCGACGCCGCGCGTTTCATTTCCCGCTTCCCCTGCCCCCGGCCGCGCGCGCGCGCCCGTGTGGTCCAGACCAGGACGCGCGCGGATGTGCATCCGGCGCGCGCCCGTCGGCCACACGGTGCCGCCGCGCGTTATCCCGAGCCCTGTCCTGTCCTGTCCTGTTCCATCTCGCGCGCGAGGGGGGGAGGGGAGGGCAGCGAGTGGCGCGCTGGCGGATGAGGCGCCGAGTGGCCCGCATCCACCGGCGCAGGCGAGCCGCACGACGCCGCCGCGCTCGCGGACCGCCGCCGCCACACATGCGCACCCCGCGGGGCTGTAACGGCCTTGTCGCCACGCGTGCGCCCTGTGTGTATAAGGAGGCAGCGCGTACGAGGGGCACGATAAGCGGCACTCGCACGATCAATGTACACATTGCCCGTCCGCGCCACCACATCCAGCATCGTCGCCAGCCTCGCCACCCCCGCGCCGTCCTCCTCCTCCTCCGGCTCCGGCCGCCCCAGGCCCAGGCTCATCCGGAACGCCCCCGTCTTCGCCGCACCCGCCACCGTCGTGGTACGTACGCGCGTACGGAGTACGACAATTAATGCATGGCTCACTGCACAGCGAGCACATCATGCACTGTACAGCTAGCATGCATGTCCTCGTTTCTATATATATATATTCTATCCACGTACGCCTTCGCTTCATCCAGCTCTAAGCCGCCTCTAATAACCAAGTTCTGATGACTAGTCGGCACTACTGACGACCTTGCTGTTTTGGGCACGAAATGCACTCATGCAACCAAAAGTCCTTGCTCCCATTATCTAGGAGGACACGACCATGCATGCAGGATATTCTGGAAACCCAATAAAAAACCGACTGTAATATAAGTATAATGCACATCCCAAGAAGACGCCACTCTTAGCTTCATCTTAAATTTCCTTAAATCTAGCTATATATCATTTATATACCATCAAAACAGACATACTATCAAAAATATATTTCATGGTACGTAAATATGGCACACTACACTGTACATAAATTTTGGTTTCAATTCATTCTTTCTGTCGAATCTATAATCAAATCCAAGGCAGTTTTGATATATACGTTAGATCTATATATAATGCATCTATTTCTGACGGAGGGAATAGCTAGTGATGATGATAGTAATTCAGATCATTTTCCCATCAGCTAGTAGCTACCGACGAAATACCCATGTCAGCCATCTCCAATAGAATATTCCCGAAGGGAGGTGTTTCCAAAAAGATGACGGCCAACGATAGTGCTAGTTTGAAGGCAACTACTACGTATATATCCTTTCAGTATAACAGAATTCCACCCCAAAAAAAAAGTCTCGAGTTGGATGAAAGTGGAGTAGTGACGTCGAGCGCGCGTGAAATAAAGTATATGGCTGGCTTTTCCCTAAAGCGATAAGACCAGTTTATGCAGTGGGGTCATGGACATGTGTAGTGATAGCTAATAATCGTCCGCGTCTTTTGGCTTTTGAGTTCCGTTTGATCCATGACGCATATATATCCAGGCAGTTGAATAACCGACGACCATCAAATAAAAGGCGCCACTACTACTAGTGGCCATCGACGTCAGTTTAACCTTTCTATGTATGCATGTGTAACGTCCCATGATTTCCTGCGTCGCGTTATTTTGCTTTGTTTCACCGTCGGTCGACGAAGTCTTTTAGTTAGAGCAATAAGGAACTAAATCTAACAGGGAGGTTTGAGGGGGAGCTAGAAAAGGGAGTTCTTCTGCCATTCTTTTTTTTTGGAGGAACAAAAAAAATGCCTCTGCATACTGAATCAGGGGCGGGCGGGCGGGCGGGCGGGCTTTATTTCGTGTTGGCTGGTGATTGATGATTGGCTGAGCTCCAGTAAGTTAGGAAGAGAACAGGGCACGGTCCCGACGGTTGGTTGGTACGGGTGAAGAAAGGGAGTGATTTAATTAAGCGCCCCAACCACAACCATCTATCGATCCTATAGCTGCAGAAGAACTCGCTAATCTTGTCTTGTCCACAGAAGCCGCTCTCACGCACTCATCCGCCACTGATTTTTTTTTCCCCACCTGTGCGCGCGTGCTGCGTGGTGGTACTACTACCTGTTTCTCTCACTGACACAGTTGCGCGCGTCATCATGTTGCTAGTAAACGGGACGGCGGGCAGCTGAGGAGTCAAACGAGAGAGAGATCGAGAGAGAAAGAAAGGGAGGGCATCCACACCCGCCGGCGGCGATAAGAGGGGAGGAGAGAGAGCCAGAGAAGAGGAGGAGGAGAAGAAGAAGAAGAAGATGAGCAGCTGCCTCTGCCTTCCGAAAAAAAAGGAGGGGCCAGCGAAGGAGAAGCCGTCCACAGATACCCCCACCTCGTCACTCCTTCAGAACCAGAAGCCCTCCCAACCTCCACCTCCTCCCTCCAAGGCTTCCTCCAAGGTCCGTCCCCTCCTCCTCCTCCTCCTGTTCCTCTTCCTCTCTCACCTTCAGCACCATCCTCCACACAGCAGCACGCGCGCAGCATTCTCACAGTTTCTTTTCCTCCATTGCCATCAGTAGCTAGCCACACTGCATGCATTCAGCTTCCGGTACGGTGCAGAGAAGATCCCTGTTCCCACCCCCTGCCCCTTTTAGATCACCTTTGTGCATCCCTTTTTTTATTCTCTTGTGTTGTGGTCCGTCGGCAAGGAGGCCAAAATTGCATCATGGGCCATGGCCCCTCCTCTTTGTACTACCTCGTCACGCTGCATCACCATCATGAATGAGCATGCATCCAATCCAAGTTGGTCTCTCTGGGGATGGCCGGCGAGAACTGATGACCGACGATGTATCTGGCTGTTGACATTGCAGGGCATGGACCCCACCGTCGAGCGCTTGAAGAGCGGGTTCCAGAAGTTCAAGACCGAGGTCTATGAGTAAGTCACCTGAGCTGTTCTCTGCAGCACCCGCGTTTTGTTTCTATATCCTTTTTTGTTGTTGTTGTTGTTGTTGTTGTTGTTGTTTGTGAATTCAGTGAGCTCCGACTCCGACTGATCCCGTGCTCCGCTGATCTTTGTTCGCAGCAAGAAGCCGGAGCTGTTCGAGCCTCTCAAGTCCGGCCAGAGCCCCAGGGTATGCGCTGCTAATGTTTTTTTCCCCCTTTTTGTTTCTAGCGACTCCGGCCAACTGGGCCAAAGATTGGGTAGTACTAGTTGCTCGTTCCTATTACTAGCTCTTAGCTCATCACCATTATATTGCTGCATTCCCATCTAAGGTGAACCTATTCAGCATCCACCCTGTGTCTCCCCTGGGCCAAAGCTGCAAGCTAAGGTGAACCATGCAGATAATACTAGGTGTGCATGATCAGCATTCCATGGCTAATGTGTGGGTCCAGAGTCCAGACATGATTGAGCACTAGTGGTCCGTCCGTCGCCCCACCTCACGGGATCCTTTCGTCATCGTGAGTAGTTGGCTTGGACGTGTCCCCTTCCCCTCTCACACCCCGGCCCTTGCAAAAAAGGTTAGGTGCATAAATGTTGCCCGTCCTCGAGGAAATATATATATGCTAGCTCTGCTGCTACACTACAGATGTCCCAATTTTTGTGGAAGACGGCAGCATCATCACGCCTCCTGATGCCCGGAACGGAAATGTTCTTGCTATTGGCCGGCCGCCAGCAGGGAATGGGATAAAGGTAGACCAGCGTGCTAGAGAGCCACACGGAAACGAGAGCGTAGAGCATCCTCGTCGCAACTACTACTAGTAGTACTTACAGAGCCAGAGGAGGGTCAAATCGAAACTGAATCAAAAGCTTGCCGCCTTTTTGGTTTTTGGCCTTTTGGGGCGCCAGAAATCTTCCACTGATGACCAGGGGCCGATGATCTGCCTACCTGCTTATCGATAAGAGCCATATGGGAACCGATCGAACTTGGTTTTGCTTGCGTACGTGCTCCTCCCTCTTTTCGCCGACCTGACGGTGACTGATTTCCCCTCCGCCGCCTGCATTGCTGTGCAGTACATGGTGTTCGCCTGCTCCGACTCCCGCGTGTGCCCGTCGGTGACCCTGGGCCTGCAGCCCGGCGAGGCCTTCACCGTCCGCAACATCGCCTCCATGGTCCCACCCTACGACAAGGTACGTACGAGCAAATTAACACCGATGGACGCATGCAATGGTGTTTTTTTTTTCTTCTGGCACGGGTATATTGGCAGAAGATGGACGATGACTCACACGGTCGTTCTTCCGTTTTGGCCAAACTGCAGATCAAGTACGCCGGCACAGGGTCCGCCATCGAGTACGCCGTGTGCGCGCTCAAGGTGCAGGTCATCGTGGTCATCGGCCACAGCTGCTGCGGTGGCATCAGGGCGCTCCTCTCCCTCAAGGACGGCGCGCCCGACAACTTGTAAGCCGTCATCGTAAAATGCGTATAAAATATATATAGCAGTTTTATTTAGAGAGAGAGAATGAGAGAGAGAAAAAAGAACCCCGGCCGTGTCATGATTTGAACCTGCTCAGCGTATTGTTTAATTTGGCGATGTATATCCAGCCACTTCGTGGAGGACTGGGTCAGGATCGGCTGCGCTGCCAAGAACAAGGTGAAGAAAGAGCACGCGTCGGTGCCGTTCGATGACCAGTGCTCCATCCTGGAGAAGGTACGTAACGTAAACGCACGCACGCACACCGTATGAATAATGGATTATATATTATTGGTTTCGCTCATCAACAAACAAATTCAAGGATCATCATCGACCTTTAATTGTGTGTGTGTTTCTGCAGGAGGCCGTGAACGTGTCGCTCCAGAACCTCAAGAGCTACCCCTTCGTCAAGGAAGGGCTGGCCGGCGGGACGCTCAAGCTGGTTGGCGCCCACTACGACTTCGTCAAAGGGCAGTTCGTCACATGGGAGCCTGTAGGGGTCCACGCGCGCACACCCCCCTTCTTTTACCTTTTTTTTTTCAATTGCTGACCAACGATTTTCTGGTTATTGCAAGTTAATTAGTGTTTTCCGGGCATGCATGGCGAACTGACCGACGATTTTCTTGTTGTTGCTGGTCCTGCAGCCCCAGGACGCCATCGAGCGCTTGACGAGCGGGTTCCAGCAGTTCAAGGTCAATGTCTATGAGTAAGTCACCCCGGCCCTCTACTACGTACTCAGAGCTATAGCTGTTGTTTTCTGCAGCACCCGCGTTTGGTTTAGCCGTTTCTGTTTCAACCGTTTCATTTGTATCGGGAATTCTGATATAGCTTCGACTCATCCTATATTATTCCTGTGCTACACGTTTGATATTTTTTTTCCATTTCACAGCAAGAAGCCGGAGCTTTTCGGGCCTCTCAAGTCCGGCCAGGCCCCCAAGGTATGCGCTATTGCCTACTACCCTATACTCCATTCTTATTCTTCTCAACCAAATGCGCCCCGCGCGTGCTAATTGCTAACCCATGTGCTGCCATGCTAAGCTGGCGAGACTTGCATTTGCTTGGTAAATTATTGAGATGCCGCCGTCCCTATATAGGCTCACTTCCTACTTCCTAGTATATAGAACCTGGTGCCAGAATATTTCAAGTAGCCAAGTACAGAGTTTGTTGTTTTTCTTTATGGGAGTTCTGAGTTGGCATCTATCCCATGCGCATGATTATTTCATGCATGCGTTCATGCTTTTAGCGGGTTCTAGTGTTCTACTAGTTTTGTTATCCATAAAAATTACCATATTTTAAAACTTCTTTTGAAAAAAAATTATATGTATCCTTGTGAAAGTCGATATTAGACCTAGTATCGGCGTAGTATACGCTATCGAGATAACACGTATCGGCACCCATGATATATACTTGGATGACCTGGGGCCTGGGGGGGATGGCATTGTCACTGCATAGCTAACAACCGCGGGAACCGGCCTGATTTTTTGTGCTCCCTCTTTATGCCTGACCGACCTGACAGTGATTTTGCTATGCTGCACGCAGTACATGGTGTTCGCCTGCTCCGACTCCCGTGTGTGCCCGTCGGTGACCCTGGGCCTGCAGCCCGGCGAGGCCTTCACTGTTCGCAACATCGCCGCCATGGTCCCAGGCTACGACAAGGTACGTACACACTGACGATCGTGAACAACGCAAATGGTCTCAATTTCTTCTCGGCCGCCTCGCCGCCGCGCGTGGGCCATTGACAACAGAACACACTCACACGGCCGGCCGCCGCCTCTCGTTTTCGTGTCGACTGCAGACCAAGTACACCGGCATCGGGTCCGCCATCGAGTACGCTGTGTGCGCCCTCAAGGTGGAGGTCCTTGTGGTCATTGGCCATAGCTGCTGCGGTGGCATCAGGGCGCTCCTCTCCCTCCAGGACGGCGCACCTGACACCTTGTAAGTCGCCACCGTAAAATATACAAGTGTCATTTAGATATAAAAAAAAATCATTTGCGCTTATTTATGTCATGATTTTGATCCTATCTACCATGTGTGTTGGTTTGTTGGTGTACGTACGCAGCCACTTCGTCGAGGACTGGGTTAAGATCGGCTTCATTGCCAAGATGAAGGTAAAGAAAGAGCACGCCTCGGTGCCGTTCGATGACCAGTGCTCCATTCTCGAGAAGGTATGTTGTACATCGTACACGCACACGATCGTCGAGCAGTTACTGTTGCATGAATGAATAGATTGGTTTTTGCTCACCAAAGGACCTCTATTGTTTCTGCAGGAGGCCGTGAACGTGTCCCTGGAGAACCTCAAGACCTACCCCTTCGTCAAGGAAGGGCTTGCAAATGGGACCCTCAAGCTGATCGGCGGCCACTACGACTTTGTCTCAGGAGAGTTCCTCACATGGAAAAAGTGAAAAACTAGGGCTAAGGCAATTCTACCGGCCCGCCGACTCCTGCATCATCATAAATATATATACTATACTATACTATACTACTACGTACCTACCGATATGCACCCGAGCAATGTGAATGCGTCGAGTACTATCTGTTTTCTGCATCTACATATATATATACCGGATCAATCGCCCAATGTGAATGTAATAAGCAATATCATTTTCTACCACTTTTCATCCCTAACGCTGAGCTTTTTATGTACTATATCTTATATGATGAATAATAATATGACCGCCTTGTGATCTAAAGACACCAGCTATATTTTTTCACAATATTATTACGAAGAGCTTCTTATCTTTGTTACCATATTAGCGGATCTAGAAACGACCGAGGGGCAAAAGAATAGGACTTACTTGGGAAGCCAGTAAAGCAAGAGGTGCTAAACACAGGGATAAATGAACCCATATAAACAACTAAGAAGATAACTAAAATAATATTCCTATATATGGATTACCTACCTAGAAAAAGGTCTTGAGATACCTGGAGTTTCCAAATTAGACCTATAAGGTTAAAATTCATACTTACCTAAAAAACTATGCTCAATTCAAAGTGCTTAATTAAACAATATATCATTAATGATAGAAAATACCTAATAATAGCTCTTGATAACTAAATCAAATATTTCTTCACAATTTCACACCACTGGGCCGGTGTGTCCTCCATTGTAGCTATGCTTATAATCAATGTGTAGATACTGATCAATGGTCTCCTACCCTTATATTAATTATATAAGCCAAGCACAGGGTTACAAAAGATATGATCAGCTAGCATATGCATTTTCTATTTGGTTACATGAGAAGTACAATAAAACCATTCAATTGTATCCTCCAAAGATCAAAGTGGAAGTTATCTACATTTGGTGCTTTGATCATCACGTCTGCTACTGCATCCGACGTATGTGGGCCTCATACTGGTTGGCTTTGGCCCAATTGATAGACATAGACTAGAATACATGGGATCAGGTACCCTAGCCGGCTAGCCCCATATATCCGATAGTAGCCCCCATCAGGCTTAGTGATGAATCAACCAAATGACTTCATTCTTTGGGTACGACCGATCTCCAACTATCCTTGGTGTTGAGGGTTCCCGTGGCGCTTAGTTCTTCATGCCTCAAACTCTCCTCGGATGTAGAGCATTGTCAAGCAGTCGATTTCTTCACGTGATGGACATCCCTCAAGTGCTGAGGGTATTTGAGTGACTTACTTCTTTGTGTGCTGATGAATCATTGGGTGTCAAGGATCTTCTTATAATATAAAGTTCTATATGGATTCAAACTTTTTAGGGACCCATGTGTGCACCCTTTGGTCTGCTAGATATTGCACATCATAATGTCCTATTATAGGTAAGGGTGAAATGTTCTAGGGAATCTGAACCGACTCATCTTCACCTCTCCTTATGTTGCGCCCATAACTTGTGTGGGCAACCACGTGAGTCACGGAACTTGATCATTAGCTTCCTTGCTTGTGTCTATAAATACAACTATTTAAGCCAAGGCAAGGGATCCCTTTAAACTCACTTCCAACTTCTTCCTTTAGCATTCATAACATCAAAGGAAATCCATTAGTCTTCTATAGTATTCCTGATGGCATGCCATACCATATCCCCTAGTGCACCCATTGTTTTTGGGAGGACTTTAAGATCAGCCCCGCTATCAGCAAGTGTGGCTTTGGCTACTTGCCATAGGTGTTAGTGGAAGTTCTACGAAGATAGGAAGGAATGTTGCTATGTGTGGCCTGAGCTACTGATTGGACTCTACTATAAGAGCTTTTAGGATGTGTTGGGGGCCTTCATCTTCCGAAGGTCCTAAAAAACACGACTAACATGCTTTCCAGTATAGTATACTGTCACAGGAAGCTTCAGCCTTAAGATGAAGGTGTGCATGGTATGAAAAGCGTGATCGGGAAGAAGGACGAATCAACTCCGAAGCTGTGACTGGAGAAGCTTCGTCTTAGCAAAGGGACAGTGGTGGAGAATGAAACCGACCTAAAAGAGAAAAGGCTGCCTAGTCCTCGACAACTTACCTTTTGCCTAACAGTAAATGTCAGGGACATGAATGTAATTTTGCTCAGGCTGCGTCCTGTGCCTATAAATAGATGAACAGTAACACCGTACTATTCACGCTGACTTGTAATCACTCGCACGTCACTCTCAGATTTTTACCTTCTGTCAAGCCGAAGGTACAAATGTAACTTAAATATCATTGATGTTTGTTCATGATTATATAATGACAATGTGAATAATCTGATGATTAAAGATGATTATTCATGCTCTTTCTGCGTTTCATATGTCCCTGTTTATATCTTTGCATATTGGAATGATGAAGGTACGCCCTCCATGACCTTCGTCCGAAGATCATTATATCCTAAGGGAGATAATGTTTCGAAGGACGAACGTCTTTAACCATTAACACTTGTGTTGCCTTGTTCTTGATTCATAGCATTTGAGAACAAGTGGCCAACATTGGCGCCCACCTCCGGCGAACTCACTCGACCACCTTTGGCAAGCTTTGACCTTCGTCATACCACCGAAGAAGACAGCAGGGCCAGGGGCTGCACTGCAGCCATTGGATGTTAATCAGGAAACGCTACGTGAAGCTAGGAGCCAGAAGAGGAAGGCTACCAGCCCAACACCTCAGGAGGAGGAATTGGACCAATAAATAAGGGACCTCGAAGCCATCCATCAACAGGTTCAGAAGAAGAAAGAAAAGATGCTACGTCTCGTCGATCTCCAGAGGAAGATTTATGAGGCCGCTGAGGAAATGTGTCATCTCACCCAGGATGACCAAGACCGAAGGCCCCAACACAGAGAGCTTCGTCAAGACAATTCATACAACAATGATGAATGGTATGATGATTTCCATCATGGCAATTTTGCTTTTGATGATGCTTCTCCTCTGGCAGCAGAGTTGTAGGCCAACCCATGGCCCCCATCATACAAGCCACCTCAACTTCCTATGTATGATGGGCACTCAGATCCGAAGCAATTCCTAATGAGCTACGAGGCAACCATATCTTCATATAGGGGCAATACCACAGTCATGGCGAAATCCTTCGTCATGGCAGTCAAAAGTGTCGCACAAACTTGGTACTCTTCTATCCGGCCAGGGACAATCACATCATGGCAGAAGCTCAAGGATATGCTAATCACTAGCTTCCAAGGCTTTCAGACAAAGCCAGTCACTGCTCAGGCTTTGTTTCAGTGTACGCAAGACCATGAGGAGTACCTTCGGGCGTATGTCCGAAGGTTCTGCGTCTAAGAGCACAAGCGCCTACAGTGCCCAATGAAATTGTCATTGAAGCCATGATCAAGGGACTTCGACCAGGACCTACGACTCAGTATTTTGCCAGGAAACCCCCACAAATCCTGGAAAAGCTTCTTCAGAAGATGGATGAGTACATCCGGGCTGATAATGATTTCCGCCAAAGAAGGGAAGAAGCATACATGTTTTCTGAGATGACCAGGGGCTTCGGAGGAAGAATTCACCCTAGGCACGTCAGATCGATCCATAATTCCAACCCAAGTGATGACAGAGGCAGTCAACCTCAAAGGCAGCTACACAACTCCTAGTCTTCAGGACCACAACAATGCTCCTTCAGGCCACCAGCCCCAAGGGGCAGAGGCGGTAGAGGCTTCGGAGGAAGATACAGAGATCAGCCCAGAAGACTATACTGGTTATTCTACTGTGAAGACAAGGGCCACACCACAAGAACATGTCAAGTCACAATTCAGAAGCAAAAGGAGATTGTCGAAGCTGAGGCATGACAGAATCAGCCGAAGCAAGTTCTACATACTGCCTCATGCTATTCTCCCTATGTCCCAGAGTATGTAGGTAATCAACAGCCTACGACCTCTGTTGCTTCGGCGAGCCATTCTCAAGCTTCCTGGGCTCAGCTCCCACCACCACCACTGCTACCACCTACTCTGACCCGAAGCCAACAGGGCACCAGCACGCTCAACAGCAACACGACTTCCGGGAGGAGTTCGAAGCTCGCACAGTTAACAATATTGTGCCTGAATCCAAGCACATCTACTAAAGAATATCCTACTCTTGGTGTATCTTTATCTTTCCTGCCATTTTATTTTTTGTATGAAAAACAAGCCATGAAGGACTAAAATTTTATTTTATGTAATAATTGTGCCTGCATCAATGAGTAAAATGTGCCTTCCTAACAGACTTCCGAAGCTCAAAAGTCGTTCCTAAGGGAGCGGAGTAAGTTTCAAAGCTCAAAAGTTGTTCCTAAGGCAGCGAAGAGTAAGTTCCGAAGCTCAGAAGTCGTTCCTAAGGGAATACAGAGCCAAAATACCACTGAAATAAAAGGTGAAGAAGCTCCAAAGTCGTTCCTAAGGGGATGCAGAGCTTAGATACCACCGAAATAGAAGGTGAAGAAGCTCCAAAGTCGTTCCAAAGGGGATGCAGAGCTTAAAGACTCCAAAGATGTCCCTAAGGGGATGCAAAGTATTGGGCATTCTAGTGTGGGCGTGTGCGTGTGTTCAGCATAACCATCATATTGCATCATATCATCGCACCATTCCGCATAACATTACATCATACATCATATCGCATCAATAGCAAAGATTGGGTACGAAGCAGAACTTAGGAAATAATTTGTTGAATGAAAATGTGCTGAGGCACGAAGCAAACCTTTGGCCAATACAATTTTATCACACAACGGATTCGCCATAAAAAGGGGCTTCTTTCTTCACGAAGCATGAATAGAAGGGAAGGTGTTTTTTCGCCGAAGGCTTAAAAACGGTATGTGTGTAAATTTCATGCATCGCAAAGAAATATATTATATTAATTTACATATCTGTTAATTGTCTCATACACAGGATGTTACATTGTATCATTACAATAAAACTCTAATCTTCTTTAAGAATTTTCTCCGCGGCCTCATTCAGCAGCCTATCGGCGACTTCGTCAATAATGGAGTTAGCGACGCTCATTACATCCAGCGCTTCTTTCATGACAGGATCGGTCTGGGGGTCGTATGGCTCGGGCAGCGGTGAGAGTTCAGCTGTAGTAGACAAGCTGTTAGCCCGAAGCCAGAAAATAAACACCTAAGATAAAATTCAGAAACAATACCTATACGTCTTGCGCGCTCGGCAGCTTCTTCGGCTCGTTTAGCTTCTTCTTGAGCATCGTGGATTTCCTTTTCATTTTTCTTTATAATTTCGGTGGCCAATTCTCGGCCATCGTTCACCCAAACATCGGAGTAAAACTTTCCTCCCACTAAAGTAGCTTCGGCCGAAGGGTCTCTCGTGTCGTCTGTGGAGAAGGCGGCTTCATTCTGGACCGCAGCTTTAACATGGTCGCAACCAGCCTTCTCCAGAATTGTCGCAATCCCTCGAGCGCCCGTGAAAGCACAAATGTCCCCGCGATCGCTGAGGATCTCTTCAAAAGCTTCGGCTTCCCCACTAATCCAATCAATAACACCCTCGGGGTCACCTCGAATGAAATTCTCTTCAGAAGAATAAGCACCCACCCTGGCAAAGCTGGTTTTCAATTTTCTTACGCAATCCAAGGATTTCTCGAAGCACCTCTCCTAGGATTCGCGAAGCTCCTCAACATTTTTCTCCAGCCTAGTGTTCGACCATTCACTTATTTCTTGCTTAGCTTTTGCAAGTTCAAAATTTTCATTAGCTTCGACAAGTTCTTTCCGAAGGTCTTCAAATTCGACTTTATAAGCTTCGGATTGAGTGTTAAATTTTACTTCGTCTTTTTTCACTTTATCCACCAATGAAAATAGGATTTTATCTTTTTCCACGGCTTCAGTTCTTAGCTTAATAACTTCTGACTGAAGGTTGTCGAGGGCTATCACGCAACTTTCATCTTCAGCATTCTTCTGCGCCCTCAAAGCGTTGCTAAGAATTAAGCCCTACAAAAAGATAGGATCAGCACGAGAATACAAGACAAGATAATCTATTTTTAAGTTCAACACTTCCGTACCTTCAGACTGTTGTATGCAAGGCTATCTGCGAGGTCATTCTTTGACATGGCGGAGAGGCTAGCTTCAAGCTTCAGAAATACCATATTTTTAGCCATTTCCCGGTAGACGGATATTTCCTTATTGTCTGGGAGACAGCATAGGAAGTCTTCTTTGTCCGTGCCATTGTACACCAAGGCCCCCTTCGGGTATTTCAGTTCTCGGGCGTAGTGTCGGGGACCATAATTAGGGGTACCCTCAAGGCTACTAATTCTTAGCTGGTAACCCCATCAGCATAAAGCTGCAAAGGCCTGATGGGTGCGATTAAGTCAGGGATTGGTCCATTCGAGGGACTCGATCACGCCTCGCCCGAGCCTAGCCTCGGACAAGGGCAGCCGACCCCGGAGGATCTCCGCCTCGCCCGAAGCCCCCCTCTAGCGGCGAACATATTTCCGGCTCGCCCGAGGCCCTGTCTCCGCCAAGAAGCAACCCTGACCGAATCGCCGCGCCGACCGACCAAATCGCAGGAGCATTTAATGCAAAGGTGGCTTGACACCTTTATCCTGACGCACACCCTTCAGTCGACAGAGCCGAAGTGATAGCCGTCACTTCGCCGCTCCACTGACCAGCCTGACAGAAAGACAGCGCTGTCTGCGCTGCTCCGACTGCGGTGCCACTTGACAGAGTGAGGCTGACAGGCAGTCAGGCCTGGCCGCAGGCACCATAGGAAGCTCCGCTTCGTCCGACCCAGGGCTCGAACTCGGGCTAAGCCCCGGAAGATGGCGAACTCCGCTTTGCCCGACCCAGGACTCGGACTCGGGCTAAGCCTCGGAAGACGGCGAACTCCGCTCCACCCGACCCAGGGCTCAGACTCGGGCTAAGCCCCGGAAGACGGCGAACTCCGCTCCGCCCGACCCAGGGCTCGGACTCAGGCTAAGCCCCGGAAGACGGCGAACTCCGCTCCGCCCGACCCAGGGCTCGGACTCGGGCTAAGCCCCGGAAGACGGCGAACTCCGCTCCGCCCGACCCAGGGCTCGGACTCGGGCTAAGCCCCGGAAGACGGCGAACTCCGCTGCGCCTGACCCAGGGCTCGGACTTGGGCTCAGCCCCGGAAGACGGCGAACTCCGCTCCGCCCGACCCCAGGGCTCAGACTCCGCCCGACCCCAGGGCTCGGACTCCGCCCTGGCCTCAGCCGACGGTCTCTGCCTCGCCCGACCCAGGGGCTCGGACTCGACCTCGGCTTCGGAGGAGCCTCCACATCACCCAACCTAGGGCGCAGACCAGCCACGTCAACAGGAGGCGCCATCATCACCCTACCCCAAGCTGACTCGGGCCACGGGGAACAAGACCGGCGTCCCATCTGGCTCGCTTCGCCAGATAGGCAATGATGGCGCCCCGCATACTCTGTGATGACGGCGGCTCTCAGCCCCCTTACGGAAGCAAGAGGACGTCAGCAAGGACTCGACAGCTCCGACAGCTGTCCCTCCGCCAGGCT
Organism: Zea luxurians; assembly: GCA_029449295.1. NCBI lineage: Eukaryota > Viridiplantae > Streptophyta > Magnoliopsida > Poales > Poaceae > Zea > Zea luxurians. The sequence continues at coordinate 22,025,168 of JAOPSE010000003.1, forward strand.
CCAGCGCTCCTCCGACGGCCACGACATCACACAAACCGGGCACCAAAATCTCTCCGGCCGCCACGATGGCGTGTACTTAGGGCGCTAGCTCTCCTCCGCTAGACACGTAGCACTCTGCTACACCCCCCATTGTACACCTGGATCCTCTCCTTACGCCTATAAAAGGAAGGACCAGGGCCCTCTTAGAGAGGGTTGGTCGCGCGGGGACGAGGACGAGACAGGCGCTCGCGTGAGGCCGCTCGCTCCCTCTCCCGTGTGGACGCTTGTAACCCCCTACTGCAAGCGCCCCGACCTGGGCGCGGGACGAACACGAAGGTCGCGGGATTTTCACCTCTCTCACGCCCATCTCCGGCCACCTCACTTCCCCCCTTCGCGCTCGGCCTCGCGCCGACCCATCTGGGCTGGGGCACGCGGCGACATTTCACTCGTCGGCTTAGGGACCCCCTGGTCTCGAAACACCGACAGTTGGCGCGCCATGTAGGGGCCTGCTGCGTGTTGACGAACAGCTTCCCGTCAAGCTCCAGATGGGCAGTCTCCAGCAACCTCTCCGACCCAGGACAGTGCTCCGTTTCGGGAGCCTTAAGTTCATGTCCCTCGACGACAGCTACGACATGATACTCCTTCCATCGCCGGGCGACAGCGACAATGGCGGCCGACAGCCCGCCCGCCGGCGGCGGAATCGACGACGTCTTCCCCGCGTGGTGGAAGAACAACCTTCGAGGTCGCCCCGTCCTCTTCTTCGCCGACGAAGGAGGAGGCGGGGCAACCAAGGCCAAGCAGGAGGCAGCTCCTCGTCGGCTGTCGAGCGAGTCGACAGCGCCAGCACCCCAACGGGGGGCGCACCGGGCATCGACCTCGCGCTTGAGACGAAGACGAGCGCTGTCTCCCCGCGACACGCCAATCCCAAGCAAACGGACGACGCCAGCATGCTCGTGGAAGGCTTGCTGGGTGTCACCCTCGTACCTGAGACGACGGTGCAGTCAGTCCTCGATGCGACTTCATCACCGCCCGTCGACCAAGAGGTACCGACCGATTCCCATCCCACGCCTTTCGGATTCAGCCTCGACCCGCCTAGCGGCTTCGCTTTGGCGGACGCTCTCGTAGAGGCGAGTCCGAACCCTCTGGGGTTTCGTATGCGGTCACCTTGGGACCGGCTGACGGACGTCTCAACCTATGGGCCCTCTGGGTCCGAGGAAGACGACGAGCCCAGCTTCTGTTGGGATTTCTCCAGACTTGGCAACCCCAGTGCCATGCGGGACTTCATGACCGCATGCGACTACTGCCTTTCCGACTGTTCCAACGGTAGCCGTAGCCTCGGCGACGAGGACTGCGGCCCAAGCCGCGAATGTTTCCACGTCGATTTAGGGGGTCCCTCCGAAGGCAACCATCTCGGCATGCTGGAGGACGGTGATCTCCCTAGGCCGGTGCCTCGCGTTGTGAAGCGTCCAATCCTCTGGGACTCAAATGTGATACAATTACTAGTCCCAGGAGGCTAGTAAACACATTTATACATCAGATGATTACAGATCTGCTTAAACGAGACAAACCTATAAAGGTGGCGAACAACTTTAAGAGTTGGTCCACAACTCGGGACATATCATCAGAGTGGGGCTGAAGCAGCCCGATATACGCAGCGAAGCAAATCAGCGGTCCAACAGCCACAGGCAAGGTTGGGAACAGTCGTAACTCTTACCAGATCTCCTTTTTCTGAAAAACAACAAATAAGCAAGGGTGAGTACAAACGTACTCAGCAGCCCACCTTCACCCGCGGAATGGGGAAATCAGATATAATGCATGGAATATGTGGAGCTCAGGATATTTTGCAGAAACAGCAATATTTTATGCAGAGTTGTTTTGAAAAACATTTTGTATTTTTGCAAAGCGCATCCTCTCCAAAAGGAGCAGGAAGTTTTTCAGTATTATAACAAAATCCCCTGGACTAAACCATCCAGGTATCTCAGCAGTTCCCACTGGTTTTCATTTTCAAAAACAGCTACTGGACTTCCCGTCCACCATAGCTCACGGCTCAACCGCCGAACCTTTTAAAAACCACTTTTCTCAAAACCATCTCTTTTTTTTGGAAAACAAAACATTAATTGCCATACCATACCAGACTCGTCCATTCCTGTGGACACAGACTATTCGAATAGGTTTTCAAACTCTGCGCAGAGGTGTACACTTTACCCACTAGTTCGGCTCTGCGATCCCATGGCCAATGAGACCCGAATCCGACTCTCTTTCTTTCCCCGCACGTCCTAACCTTAACGGTTATCCGGAAGGAGTCAGGCCACCACCATGTCCAAACCGGACAAAACTTTCCCCCTCCTTATCCTCCCGGTGCTCCCCAGCCTTCATAACCCTGGGGTTGGACCGTACGAGTTCAGATTGAGTGACTGCCCACACAGTCTCGAGTGGTTGTACTATTAAAGAGTACAGGTAGTGAAGATGACAAACCGGTCCTTATATGAGGGGACAATCCTTCTGCTCACGCCTAAACCAGCTGAGCCAACACCTTAGGCCCTCCCCTAAACCAGGGAGTCCCTGATTATCCCACTCACAAGGTGATAAGGGTGAAAACCCTTCATCACACACATTTTGAAAAGCATTTTCTTTTGAAAACTCACACCTGTTCTCAAATCATTTGGAACATATATATCAGGGATTGATTGCGGCAAGCGGCTGGGTGGCCATAATAACTTGTCTCAAAATCATATCATGCATAAAATAACAGGTTGAGGGTTGTGGTTGAAAAATCATAGGTAATTTATGCATCAAAGGGATCCAGTGAGCTTGCCGTGCTTATTCGGCGAAGGGGGAAGGGGAGCTCGCGGAACTGGCTTCTGGCTCCACCGCCTAGCGTAGACTCGCGGATCTGGCCTCCACGAGACGGTACGAACGCTCCGATAACTATGCAACATGAACAAGCAAACATACAAACGAGCAAGTATACCAACAAATATTTAGTATAGTGGTTAGAATAGTGATACATGGATGGGTAGAGTCTTGAGTAGAATATGTGTCATGTGGTGTTGAGATACTACTAGTGGTGGAGCGGAGGTGCTTACCAGGAGAGTGGACTGGAGGCGAAGCGACACTATGCGTGTAGCCGGCAGAGCAGAGTAACTGAGTGGGTGGGGTGTTTGCCTTGGCTGAGGGTGTTGAGTGCGTGTGGAGAGGGAGAGGGTAGCTGGGTGTATTTATAGCTGGGTGTATGTGGTGTAGCACAGTGAAGTTCACTGTTGGTGAGAATAGTGACGAATGAATCGTCTGACTTAGTATGAACAGGAGAGTTATATGCAGAATATGGGACAAGAGTATTTTGGGAGTTTTCTGGAATATGGACCATGCTTAAGGGATGACATGGTTGGATAGGGAATAGTTTGATAAGAATTTAGAAACAAGAATTATTGGAATCTGAGTTTGGAAGCCTGGTTCAAAGGAATCTCAAAGTCAAGCATGCTCAACTTGGAGAAACCTGGGATGGGTGACCAGATGGGAAGTTCCCTACTGGAAGGAAAATCACAGTCACCGGAGTTCGTATGACTGGAATATGGGTCTGGCTGGTCTTAGGTGGACTGGACAGCATGATGGATGAGTAGTTGAAATTTGGGGTAACTAGATGACCGATGAATAGTAACGATGATTAGTAACGATGAATAGTGGCGACGGAAAAGTAATTATAGACATCATCGATGAATAGTAACGATGATGAATAGTAATGGTAAATAGTAACGATAATGAATAGTCTATGTGAATAGTAACGATGAATAGTAACAATGAATAGTAACGGTGAATAGTGATAGTGAATGGTTCGTATGAACGAACGATGAACGATGAATAGGAACTATGAACGAACGGACGAACGATCGAATGATTGGACGAACGAACGATCGGAATTTCGGTAGCATAACGGCAGGAAAAAGATTATTTGGACGAACGAACGGATGAACGATCGAATGATCGGACGAACGAACGATCGGAATTTCGGCAGCATAACGGCAGGACAAAGATTATCTGGAAGAATGATGAATAGGGACTATGAACGAACGATGAACGATGAATAGGGACTATGAATGAATGATGAACGATCGAATGATCGAACGAACGAACGATCGGAATTTCGGCAGCATAACGGCAGGACAAAGATTATCTGGAAGAACGATGAATAAGGACTATGAACGAACGATGAACGATGAATAGGGACTATGAACGAATGATGAACGATCGAATGATCGAACAAACGAACGATCGGAATTTCGGCAGCATAACGGTAGGAAAAAGATTATTTGGACGAACGAACGGACGAACGATCGAACGATCGGACGAACGGACGAACGAACCAAGAACAGGGGACGAACGATCGAAGAACGATCGAACGATCCTTGTGCTAGTGTGTGCTTGTGTGGAACATGGAATGGGTGTGTGTGTGGGGGGGGGAAGAGAGTTGCCATGAAATGGCTTGGGGTGGGATGAGAGGAGGCCCTTGCCCCTCTATTTATAGCCATGGTGGGGGGATTAGGGGGAGGGATGAGAGGATTAGTGGGAGGATGAGAGGATTAGTGGGAGATTAGCATGTATTTGTCTTGTATAAGTGAGATTAGCTTGTAGAGCTCACCGTATGACACTGGAGGCATACGTATACGTATGAGCATGAGAAAAGTTATGAAGAAAATATTTGTAGGGACTTGAAAAATGATTCTGAAGGTATTTCTCAAGAGGAAAATATATGGAGATATATCGGTGGAATATTTGGGCAGTATTTCTGGAAAGAAATTGATGGGGGTTACTGGGGAAATATCCGGGTAGTATTTCTAGAAAGAATTTGAGGGGGATCACAGGAGAAACATTTGTAGGATATTTTGAGGTGGACTTTGGAGGAAATATAGGCCACTATACTTTATTTGTTGATATCAACTCGCAAACAAACATTTTGAAATGAAATTTGAAATTCATTTTGAATTTAGAGCGAATTTGAGAAAATTTCAGGATTTGAATTTTTGGGATGCTACAAATCTACCCCACTTAAAAGGAATCTCGTCCTCGAGATTCGGTTTAGAAGGGTTATGGGTATAGCTTTACTTCAGCTACATATCTTCACTTTGCAACTCTTCGAGGAGATGGAACTTCAACAAGATCTGGTCTGGCGGAGCATCTGGTTGTTGATTGCAAACGCTGATTCTGGCTACTCAAAGATCATCTTCAGGCTTCTAGGTTTCGCTTGGCAACTAGCTTATTGAGGAAGCATTGATGCCAACACGCAAACCTTTCTCTTGCGAACTCCCACATGGATTCCTTACTTGATTGGTCTTTTGGTGCTTCATTAACGGAACTTGGGTGACCACTTCTCATCCAAAAACCTATATGCTTTGATGATCTGGTCCTCCACAAGCTTGCTATGGGCCTTCTTCTTTTTCTCCATAGCAGGAACCTTTCTGGAACACTACCCCACTTAAAATGAATGAGGGTAGAACACTTGAATCTTGGGGATTTGAACTCCTTGAAGTACCTCATAACAAGGGTGTTACGGGGCCTTCTTCTGTTGTTGCTGCTTGAACAGGCTGCGGATGGATGACTGGCATAGGGTTGATTCTGGGAGAACCTTCTTCTTATCTTCTCTTCACTATCTTCTTTTCTCTTCTCACTTTTCACTGCCTCTTTCTTTCTCTTTGCTCTTCCCACTGGAGGAGTCTATTGATGAGTATTACCATCATACAGAGGAGGAAACCGAAGATGTTGAACCATATACAACAGTCTTCAACCCAAGAATCACCAAGCATTGTGATCTTAGGGGCCAGGGAGTGGAAAATGGATTTGCTCGCGATTTGGCAGAGGGGATTTATCTGGAGTGTGCTTTGCTTTGAGCGAGATGGGAGTTGAGGGAGTTGGGGGGGGGGGGGTTTATAGGCGAGTGGTATGCGAGGTGGTGCTCGGGTGCGGAGTGGCAGTGACGGAGCAGATGACACGAGGCAGCAGGTGCGATGGAGGGGGATGGTGTTTCTGGCGGTAATGGCGGTGGGTGCGCTGCAAAAAGGGGGGTGGGTGGCGGTAGTGCGCTGCAAAGGGGGGTGGGGCGGTGGTAGTGCGCATGGAGGCGGGCACGCGTGCGGGGGCACGGGTGAGTGGTGGGGTCGATGACCCTGATGTTTGTGGTCTCTGGTTCCAAGAATCTTTGCCTCTCTGTATGGTAATAACTCCTTTTGTCCTCTTTTCCTGTTTACTTTGACTCGGTGTAGTGCTTTGATTCTCACGGTCGGTCCTTTTGACTGAGCGGCTGGACTGGTTTCTTCTGTAGCTTGTTCCAGGCTTCAAGGGTAAGCTTCCCGGTATCTTTTTGGGTAAGGCACTTTTCTCTTCAGATGGGTTAAGATGAGAATGGAAGCATAAGGTAAGGATTAGCTCTAATTTGTGATCTATGTTTTAGAGAAAACCTTTTTAAGAAAAACAAAAAGAAAACACACAAGCTCAGCAATGATAAACACAAACAAATCAAATATTTTGAATAGGGGAAGAATAGAGTTTTTCCAAAGCACGAACTACTCAGATTCGGGGGCTAAGCATAACTACTATTGCTTGGCTCCTGAATTGAGAACTATGCTAAATGCAACTTATGAGCACTAATGTTAAAGCATCACATATGCACTCAAAAGGGAGGAAAACATCAAGCGAAATTCATTTTGAAATGCCCTAGGGGGCCACACAAATAGAGTTTTTCAAGGCACGAGACTACACGATTACCTCTCATACATGCAGGGCTCTAGCCAAAGTGAAGAAAAACTTCACTACCCAATGCATGCAGAGGACTGGGCATACTAACTCAGATCTGGCAGCTTCTCTTCTGGCAAGGCTGACGCACAACTTCAATCTGAGATATCTCCTAGATGGGTCAACAGGGAGCTGATGTTGATGACTTCTTCTGGCGGCGACTGAGATGGCAGGACGGGGTCGAACTCTTCTTCAAGCGGGACTGGCTCTTGTAGCTCCTCAGAGGGCGGTGGTGCTGGCGGGGTGCTTGCAGCTTCTTCTTTGATCTCACGGGACGGTGCTGGAATCTTCTTCATGGTGAGGGGCTCAAACAACTCTAGCGGGGGATCTTGGGAGGACTCGGGGTGCTCTTGCTTATCCATAGCCTTAGGGGGGACTGGAATTCCTTCCAAGACTATGGCTCCTTCCAGTAGTTCACAAGCCTTCTTCTCTCCTCTGATAGAGACCGGGTGACCTTCAAGAATTTGGGGGTCTTCAGCTCTCCTTGGTTGAACTGGGTTGGATGGAGCGGGCTCTTGGATCCGCAGGGTTCTACGTTGGTTATGGGTTACCAAGTAGGCCTCCATCAACTTCTGGACGTGCTCATCCTTGGCTTGCTTCAGGGCTTCAACAGCAATGACTTCACGACTTTCCAAGGCAGTTGCACGGGCTTGAGCCGTGGTGAGATCCACATGGAGTTGACGGTTGCGCTTCTCTGCATCTTCTGCTCGGGCAATCATCTGACGGTGGTGACGAGCCAAGAAATCATACTGCGCATCCAGGGTGAGCAGGTATGCAGTGAGGTACACGACTGAGGGGTCGTCCTCAAGCAGCTGCTGCCCTTCCAATGCACGCATCCTGGCCATCCAAACTGGACGGTCTCTCTGAAAGGGCGGAAAGAATCTGAGCGGGGTGTCGGCCACTTCTTCTTCATAGATCTGACACAGGGCCCTCAATGCCTTGCGAGCGACGACTTGGCAAGTGTCTTTGAATCTGTGCCCAGCACTAGTGACACTCCATTCCACATGGTGTGGACTGGATCCAATGTATACACTCATGACACACTTCTCTGTGCCATGCTTGACGAATTCACGACCATCATACTCTGACTGGCTCCTGATTCCGAGGCGAACTGTGCATGCTCTCAGCAACTTGGGGAAACCATCTTCATTCTGGCAAAAGTTGGTTTGGCAACGGACCTCCATCTGACTTCTGAGAGAAGGAAAGGGGGAAAGCATTTTTGAAATGAAGGGATGAGAGCAAGATTTTTTTAAGAAAATAGTTTGGACTCAAAAACTTTTGATCAAGCTAAGGGTTACGTCCTGCGGCCAACCTAACAGCTCTGATACCACCTGAAGCGTCCCAATCCTCTGGGACTCAAATGTGATACAATTACTAGTCCCAGGAGGCTAGTAAACACATTTATACATCAGATGATTATAGATCTGCTTAAACGAGACAAACCTATAAAGGTGACGAACAACTTTAAGAGTTGGTCCACAACTCAGGACATATCATCAGAGTGGGGCTGAAGCAGCCCGATATACGCAGCGAAGCAAATCAGCGGTCCAACAGCCACAGGCAAGGTTGGGAACAGTCGTAACTCTTACCTGATCTCCTTTTTCTGAAAAACAACAAATAAGCAAGGGTGAGTACAAACGTACTCAGCAGCCCACCTTCACCCGCGGAATGGGGAAATCAGATATAATGCATGGAATATGTGGAGCTCAGGATATTTTGCAGAAACAGCAATATTTTATGCAGAGTTGTTTTGAAAAACATTTTGTATTTTTGCAAAGCGCATCCTCTCCAAAAGGAGCAGGAAGTTTTTCAGTATTATAACAAAATCCCCTGGACTAAACCATCCAAGTATCTCAGCAGTTCCCACTGGTTTTCATTTTCAAAAACAGCTACTGGACTTCCCGTCCACCATAGCTCACGGCTCAACCGCCGAACCTTTTAAAAACCACTTTTCTCAAAACCAACTCTTTTTTTTGGAAAACAAAACATTAATTGCCATACCATACCAGACTCGTCCATTCCTGTGGACACAGACTATTCGAATAGGTTTTCAAACTCTGCGCAGAGGTGTACACTTTACCCACTAGTTCGGCTCTGCGATCCCATGGCCAATGAGACCCGAATCCGACTCTCTTTCTTTCCCCGCACGTCCTAACCTTAACGGTTATCCGGAAGGAGTCAGGCCACCACCATGTCCAAACCGGACAAAACTTTCCCCCTCCTTATTCTCCCGGTGCTCCCCAGCCTTCATAACCCTGGGGTTGGACCGTACGAGTTCAGATTGAGTGACTGCCCACACAGTCTCGAGTGGTTGTACTATTAAAGAGTACAGGTAGTGAAGATGACAAACCGGTCCTTATATGAGGGGACAATCCTTCTGCTCACGCCTAAACCAGCTGAGCCAACACCTTAGGCCCTCCCCTAAACCAGGGAGTCCCTGATTATCCCACTCACAAGGTGATAAGGGTGAAAACCCTTCATCACACACATTTTGAAAAGCATTTTCTTTTGAAAACTCACACCTGTTCTCAAATCATTTGGAACATATATATCAGGGATTGATTGCGGCAAGCGGCTGGGTGGCCATAATAACTTGTCTCAAAATCATATCATGCATAAAATAACAGGTTGAGGGTTGTGGTTGAAAAATCATAGGTAATTTATGCATCAAAGGGATCCAGTGAGCTTGCCGTGCTTATTCGGCGAAGGGGGAAGGGGAGCTCGCGGAACTGGCTTCTGGCTCCACCGCCTAGCGTAGACTCGCGGATCTGGCCTCCACGAGACGGTACGAACGCTCCGATAACTATGCAACATGAACAAGCAAACATACAAACGAGCAAGTATACCAACAAATATTTATTATAGTGGTCAGAATAGTGATACATGGATGGGTAGAGTCTTGAGTAGAATATGTGTCATGTGGTGTTGAGATACTACTAGTGGTGGAGCGGAGGTGCTTACCAGGAGAGTGGACTGGAGGCGAAGCGACACTATGCGTGTAGCCGGCAGAGCAGAGTAACTGAGTGGGTGGGGTGTTTGCCTTGGCTGAGGGTGTTGAGTGCGTGTGGAGAGGGAGAGGGTAGCTGGGTGTATTTATAGCTGGGTGTATGTGGTGTAGCACAGTGAAGTTCACTGTTGGTGAGAATAGTGACGAATGAATCGTCTGACTTAGTATGAACAGGAGAGTTATAGACAGAATATGGGACAAGAGTATTTTGGGAGTTTTCTGGAATATGGACCATGCTTAAGGGATGACATGGTTGGATAGGGAATAGTTTGATAAGAATTTAGAAACAAGAATTATTGGAATCTGAGTTTGGAAGCCTGGTTCAAAGGAATCTCAAAGTCAAGCATGCTCAACTTGGAGAAACCTGGGATGGGTGACCAGATGGGAAGTTCCCTACTGGAAGGAAAATCACAGTCACCGGAGTTCGTATGACTGGAATATGGGTCTGGCTGGTCTTAGGTGGACTGGACAGCATGATGGATGAGTAGTTGAAATTTGGGGTAACTAGATGACCGATGAATAGTAACGATGATTAGTAACGATGAATAGTGGCGACGGAAAAGTAACTATAGACATCATCGATGAATAGTAACGATGATGAATAGTAATGGTAAATAGTAACGATAATGAATAGTGTATGTGAATAGTAACGATGAATAGTAACAATGAATAGTAATGGTGAATAGTGATAGTGAATGGTTCGTATGAACGAACGATGAACGATGAATAGGAACTATGAACGAACGGACGAACGATCGAATGATTGGACGAACGAACGATCGGAATTTCGGCAGCATAACGGCAGGAAAAAGATTATTTGGACGAACGAACGGACGAACGATCGAATGATCAGACGAACGAACGGTCGGAATTTCGGCAGCATAACGGCAGGACAAAGATTATCTGGAAGAATGATGAATAGGGACTATGAACGAACGATGAACGATGAATAGGGACTATGAATGAATGATGAACGATCGAATGATCGAACGAACGAACGATTGGAATTTCGGCAGCATAACGGCAGGACAAAGATTATCTGGAAGAACGATGAATAAGGACTATGAACGAACGATGAACGATGAATAGGGACTATGAACGAACGATGAACGATCGAATGATCGAACAAACGAACGATCGGAATTTCGGCAGCATAACGGTAGGAAAAAGATTATTTGGACGAACGAACGGACGAACGATCGAACGATCGGACGAACGGACGAACGAACCAAGAACAGGGGACGGACGATCGAAGAACGATCGAACGATCCTTGTGCTAGTGTGTGCTTGTGTGGAACATGGAGTGGGTGTGTGTGTGGGGGGGAAGAGAGTTGCCATGAAATGGCTTGGGGTGGGATGAGAGGAGGCCCTTGCCCCTCTATTTATAGCCATGGTGGGGGGATTAGGGGGAGGGATGAGAGGATTAGTGGGAGGATGAGAGGATTAGTGGGAGATTAGCATGTATTTGTCTTGTATAAGTGAGATTAGCTTGTAGAGCTCACCGTATGACACTGGAGGCATACGTATACGTATGAGCATGAGAAAAGTTATGAAGAAAATATTTGTAGGGACTTGAAAAATGATTCTGAAGGTATTTGTCAAGAGGAAAATATATGGAGATATATCGGTGGAATATTTGGGCAATATTTCTGGAAATAAATTGAGAGGGGTTACTGGGGAAATATCCGGGTAGTATTTCTAGAAAGAATTTGAGGGGGATCACAGGAGAAACATTTGTAGGATATTTTGAGGTGGATTTTGGAGGAAATATAGGCCACTATACTTTATTTGTTGATATCAACTCGCAAACAAACATTTTGAAATGAAATTTGAAATTCATTTTGAATTTAGAGCGAATTTGAGAAAATTTCAGGATTTGAATTTTTGGGATGCTACACGTTGACATCCCACGGGAGCTAGTTGTGGTCCCCGTTCAGGCGGGGGGCCATGACCCACAGCTCGAGCAAACCTGCGGGGTGCAGGCCAGGCTCGACGAGGGAGCAGGAGCGCTTGAGCCGATCCGCCGGGACGTCGGGCAGGCATGGGCGGGCCAACCTCCGGCCAGAGAAATGCGTCATCTACCCCAGGGCTTCCGGCACCGCATCGCCGACGATGTCAGGGTCATGCCGCCACCCACATCCAGTGGGGTCGGCCAGAACCTGGCAGCAACAGCAATGCTCCTCCGCGCGATGCCGGAGCCGTCAACCACCGAGGGGCGGCGAATCCAGGGAGAGCTCAAGAATCTCCTGGAAGGCGCCGCGGTCCGGCGGGCCGAGAGCTCCGCCTCCCGAAGGCAGGGGTACCCCTCGGAACATCATGCCGCGACTTCCCGATTCATGCGGGAAGCCTCGGTCTACACCGGGCGCACGCGCAACACATCGCCTGCGACCCCGGGTCGCCTCGGCAACGAGCACCATCACCGCGACCGTCTGGCCCACCTCGACGAGAGGGTGCGCCGAGGCTACCACCCCAGGCGTGGGGGACGCTACGACAGCGGGGAGGATCGGAGTCCCTCGCCCGAACCACCCGGTCTGCAGGCCTTCAGCCGGGCCATACGACGGGCGCCGTTCCTGACCCGGTTCCGACCCCTGACAACTATCACAAAGTACTCGGGGGAGACGAGACCGGAACTGTGGCTCACGGACTACCGTCTGGCCTGCCAACTGGGTGGAACGGACGATGACAACCTCATCATCCGCAACCTCCCCCTATTCCTCTCCGACACCGCTCGCGCCTGGTTGGAGCACCTGCCTCCGGGACAGATCTCCAACTGGGACGACCTAGTCCAAGCTTTCGTCGGCAATTTCCAGGGCACGTACGTGCGCCCCGGGAATTCCTGGGACCTCCAAAGCTGCCGACAGCAGCCGGGAGAGTCTCACCGGGACTACATCACCGACTCGGATGTCATCGGCGCGTTCCTCGCCGGCACCACCTGCCGCGACCTAGTGAGCAAGCTGGGTCGCAAGACCCCCACCAGGGCGAGTGAGCTGATGGACATCGCCACCAAGTTCGCCTCCGGCCAGGAGGCGGTCGAGGCTATCTTTCAGAAGGACAAGCAGCCCCAGGGCCGCCCATCGGAAGATGCCCCCGAGGCGTCAACTCAGCGCGGCGCCAAGAAGAAGGGCAAGAAGAAGTCGCAAGCGAAACGCGACGCCGCCGACGCGGACCTTGTCGCCGCCGCCGAGTACAAGAACCCTCGGAAACCCCCCGGAGGTGCCAACCTCTTCGACAAGATGCTCAAGGAGCCGTACCCCTACCACCATGGTGAGAGCACCTAGAGGGGGGGGTGAATAGGTGATCCTGTGAAAACTTAAACTTATAGCCACAAAAACTTGTTAAGTGTTAGCACAATAATTGCCAAGTGGCTAGAGAGGAGTCTCAACAAAACACAATACCACAAGAGATCAAACACAGAGATGACACAGTGGTTTATCCCGTGGTTCGGCCAAGACCAACGCTTGCCTACTCCACGTTGTGGCGTCCCAACGGACGAGGGTTGCAATCAACCCCTCTCAAGCGGTCCAAAGACCCACTTGAATACCACGGTGTTTTGCTTGCTTTTTCTCAATCCCGTTTGCGAGGAATCTCCACAACTTGGAGCCTCTCGCCCTTACAATTGAAGTTCACAAAGAAACACAGAGCAAAGGTGGGAATGAGCAACGCACACAAGACTTCAAAAGATCAGAGCAACAACACGCACACACTTAGCAACAAGAGCTCGCAACGCAACTCAAAGAGTTCACAACTCCACAAGAGCTCTATATGCTATCACAATGAACCGAATGCGCGAGATCGATGTCTTGGTGCTTAGGAATGTTGTAGGAATGCTTGGTGTCCTCCTCCATGCGCCTAGGGGTCCCTTTTATAGCCCCAAGGCAGCTAGGAGCCGTTGAGAACAAATTTGGAAGGCCATCCTTTCCTTCTGTCGTCGGGTGCACCGGACAGTCCGGTGCACACCGGACACTGTCCGGTGCCCGATTTATTTCCATAAACAGCGCAGCCGACCGTTGCTGACTGTTGAAGATCTGGGAGCCGTTGGTGCACCGGACAGTCCGGTGCACACCGGACAGTCCAGTGCCCCCTTCCGACCGTTGGCTCGGCCACGTGTCTCGCGCAGATCGCGCGGCCGACCGTTGGCCCAGCCGACCGTTGGCTCACCGGACAGTCCGGTGAATTTTAGCCGTACGCCGTCGGCGAATTCCCGAGAGCGGCCAGTTCGCGCCGAGTGAGTCTGGCGCACCGGACACTGTCCGGTGCACCACCGGACAGTCCGGTGCTCCAGACCGAGCTGAGTCTTGGCTGTACACAGCCAAGTCTTTTTCACCTCTTCTCTTTTCTTCTTCTTTCTGTTTCTAACACTTAGACAATTATATTAGTACACAAAACCAATGTACTAAGACTTAGAAACATACCTTTGCTCTTGATTTTCACTTTGTTCATTCATAAGCATAAATTCATATTTAGGCACTCGTGTTGGCACTCAATCACCAAAATACTTAGAAATGGCCCAAGGGCACATTTCCCTTTCAATCTCCCCCTTTTTGGTGATTTATGCCAACACAACATAAAGCAACTAGAACAAGTGCAAAATCACTTCAAATAAAACTCAAATTTATTTTGTTACAATTTTGGCATATATGGATCATCCTTTGCCACCACTTGGTTTGTTTTTGCAAATCAAACTCAAATCTCTATCTCTAAGTCAAACACACATGTTGAAGCATAAAGAGAGTCATTCCAAAAGAGATTGATCACAGATTTCAAAAACTCCCCCTTTTTCCTATAATCACTACTTCTCCCCACAAGAAACCAACTTTTGACAAAAGAGACAATACAAGAGTTTTGACAAAACAAAAACTCTATTCTACTATTTTCAAAATCTCTCAAGTGGTAGCTGATCCATTTATTGCTTTGGCCTTTATTTTCTCCCCCTTTGGCATCAAGCACCAAAACGGGATCAATCTTGGCCCTTGAACCTTATTGCCTCACCAAAATCTTCAATTAAGAGTAGATGGCAACAAGAGTTCATGAGATGAACTTGGAATAAGTTACCCTCTCATCGGAGTGCAGTGGAAGTCTTTCATGGTCCAAGTCCACCTTTTCCTTTCAATTCTCCTTTGAGACTAAATCAAGCAAACTCAAGCATATGGTTAGTCTCAAAGGGTCAAGTTGTAACACAACTCCCCCTAAATATGTGCATCACTTACACAGGGACTTGTGAGGTCCGGGGAATGTTTGTACAACTTGAACACCACAATAAGCAACAAAATGCAGAATGAACATGATCAAAGGCATAAACACATGTATGCTACAATTCAATCCAAGTTCCGCGAATCTAAGACATTTAGCTCACTACGCAACCTGCAAAAGGTCTTCTCATCTAGAGGCTTGGTAAAGATATCGGCTAGCTGGTTCTCGGTGCTAACATGAAACACTTCGATATCTCCCTTTTACTGGTGGTCTCTCAAAAAGTGATGCCGGATGTCTATGTGTTTTGTGCGGCTGTGCTCAACAGGATTTTCCGCCATGCGGATAGCACTCTCATTATCACATAGGAGTGGGACTTTGCTCAGATTGTAGCCAAAGTCCCTGAGGGTTTGCCTCATCCAAAGTAGTTGCGCGCAACACTGTCCTGCGGCAACATACTCGGCCTCAGCGGTGGATAGGGCAACGGAAGTTTGTTTCTTAGATTTCCATGACACCAAGGACCTTCCTAAGAATTGGCACGTCCCCGATGTACTCTTCCTATCAACCTTACATCCAGCATAATCGGAGTCTGAATATCCAATCAAGTCAAAGGTAGACCCCTTTGGATACCAGAGCCCGAGGCAAGGCGTAGCAACTAAATATCTAAGGATTCGCTTCACCGCCACTAAGTGACACTCCTTAGGATCGGATTGAAAT
The DNA here is from genome assembly GCA_029449295.1 of Zea luxurians. Classification (NCBI taxonomy): domain Eukaryota; kingdom Viridiplantae; phylum Streptophyta; class Magnoliopsida; order Poales; family Poaceae; genus Zea; species Zea luxurians. The sequence continues at coordinate 22,040,841 of JAOPSE010000003.1, forward strand.
CTAGCACACATGCATACGCTAAGCATAATATCCGGTCTACTAGCACATAAATAAAGCAAAGAACCTATCATTGACCGGTATGCTTTTTGATCAACGGACTTACCTCCTTTGTTGAGGTCGGTGTGTCCGTCGGTTCCCATCGGCGTCTTTGCGGGCTTGGCGTCCTTCATCCCAAACCGCTTTAGCAAATCTTGCGTGTACTTCGTTTGAGAGATGAAGGTGCCGTCCTTGAGTTGCTTCACTTGGAACCCAAGGAAGTAGTTCAACTCGCCCATCATCGACATCTCGAATTTCTGCGTCATCACCCTGCTAAACTCTTCACCAGACTTTTTATTAGTAGAACCAAATATTATGTCATCGACATAGATTTGGCACACAAATAAATCACCATCGCATGTCTTTGTAAAAAGAGTTGGATCGGCTTTCCCAACCTTGAAAGTATTAGAAATTAAGAAATCTCTAAGGCATTCATACCATGCTCTTGGGGCTTGCTTAAGTCCATAGAGCGCCTTAGAGAGCTTACACACGTGGTCGGGGTACCGTTCATCCTCGAAGCCAGGGGGTTGCTCTACGTACACCTCCTCCTTTATTGGCCCGTTGAGGAAAGCGCTCTTCACATCCATTTGGAACAACCTGAAAGAATGGTGAGCGGCATATGCTAGCAAGATACGAATTGATTCTAGCCTAGCCACAGGAGCAAATGTCTCCTCAAAGTCCAAACCTGTGACTTGGGCATAACCTTTTGCCACAAGTCGAGCCTTGTTCCTCGTCACCACCCCGTGCTCGTCCTGTTTGTTGCGGAACACCCACTTGGTTCCCACAACGTTTTGCTTGGGACGAGGCACTAGTGTCCAAACTTCATTGCGCTTGAAGTTGTTTAGCTCCTCTTGCATGGCCAACACCCAGTCTGGATCTAGCAAGGCCTCTTCTACCCTGAAAGGCTTAATAGAAGAGACAAAGGAGTAATGTTCACAAAAATTAACTAATCGAGATCGAGTAGTTACTCCCTTGCTAATATCACCCAGAATTTGGTCGACGGGATGATCTCTTTGAATCATCGCTCGAATTTGGGTTGGAGGTGCCGGTTGCGCTTCTTCCTCCATCACATAATCATCTTGTGCTCCCCCTTGATCACACGCCTCCTGTTGATGAACCTGTTCATCGTCTTGAGTTGGGGGATGCACCATAGTTGAGGAAGAAGGTTGATCTCGTTCATCTTGTTCCTGTGGTCGAACTTCTCCAATCGCCATGGTTCGAATAGCGGCCATCGGAACATCTTCTTCATCTACATCATCACAATCAACATCTTGCTCTCTTGGAGAGCCATTAGTCTCATCAAATACAACGTCGCTAGAGACTTCAACCAAACCCGATGATTTGTTGAAGACTCTATACGCCTTTGTATTTGAGTCATAACCTAATAAAAACCCCTCTACAGCTTTGGGAGCAAATTTAGAATTTCTACCCTTCTTCACTAGAATGTAGCACTTGCTCCCAAATACACGAAAATAAGATACATTGGGTTTGTTACCGGTTAGTAGCTCATATGAGGTCTTCTTGAGGAGGTGATGAAGGTAGACCCTGTTGATGGCGTGGCAAGCCGTATTCACGGCTTCCGACCAAAAGCACTCGGGGGTCTTGAATTCTCCTAGCATCGTCCTCGCCATGTCAATGAGCGTCCTGTTCTTCCTCTCTACCACACCATTTTGTTGTGGTGTGTAGGGAGCGGAGAACTCATGTTTGATCCCTTCCTCATCAAGAAACTCCTCCACTTGAAGGTTCTTGAACTCGGACCCGTTGTCGCTCCTTATCTTCTTCACCTTGAGCTCAAACTCATTTTGAGCTCTCCTGAGGAAGTGCTTGAGCGTCCCTTGGGTTTCAGACTTATCCTGCAAAAAGAACACCCAAGTGAAGCGGGAAAAGTCATCAACAATAACTAGACCATACTTACTTCCTCCTATGCTCAGATAGGCGACGGGTCCGAAGAGGTCCATATGCAGCAGCTCCAGGGGTCTTGAAGTGGTCATCACATTCTTGCTGTGATGTGCTCCTCCCACTTGTTTACCTGCCTGACAAGCTGCACAAGGTCTATCTTTTTCGAATTGCACATTAGTTAATCCTATCACGTGTTCTCCCTTTAGAAGCTTGTGAAGGTTCTTCATCCCTACATGTGCTAAGCGGCGATGCCACAGCCAGCCCATGCTAGTCTTAGCAATTAAGCATGCATCTAGACCGGCCTCTTCTTTTGCAAAATCAACTAAGTAAAGCTTGCCGTCTAATACACCCTTAAAAGCTAGTGAACCATCACTTCTTCTAAAGACAGACACATCTACATTTGTAAATAGACAGTTATATCCCATACTGCATAATTGACTAACTGATAGCAAATTATATCCAAGAGACTCTACTAAAAACACATTAGAGATAGAGTGCTCATTAGAAATTGCAATTTTACCTAACCCTTTTACCTTGCCTTGATTCCCATCACCGAATATAATTGAATCTTGGGAATCCTTATTCTTGACGTAGGAGGTGAACATTTTCTTTTCCCCCATCATATGGTTTGTGCATCCGCTGTCGATAATCCAGCTTGAACCCCCGGATGCATAAACCTGCAAGGCAAATTTAGGCTTGGGTCTTAGGTACCCAACTCATGTTGGGTCCTACAAGGTTAGTGACAATTGTCTTAGGGACCCAAATGCAAGTTTTATCACCCTTGCATTTTGCCCCTAACTTCCTAGCAATTACCTTTCTATCCTTTCTACAAATTGCAAAGGAAGCATTCAAAGCATGATATATTGTAGAAGGCTCATTAACTTTCCTAGGAATATTAACAACATTTCTCCTAGGCATATTATGAACAACGTCCCTTCTACCAACATTTCTATCATACACATATGAGGAACTAGAAGCAAACATAGCATGAGAAAAATCATCGTATGCATTATAACTCCTATAAGCATTTCTAGTTTGTCTCCTATCATGATACAAAAAGGCATGGTTCTTTTTAGCACTAGTAGCCATAGGGGCCTTCCCTTTCTCCTTAGCGGGAATGGGAGCCTTATGGCTTGTTAAGTTCTTGGCTTCCCTCTTGAAGCCAAGTCCATCCTTAATTGAGGGGTGTCTACCGATCGTGTAGGCATCCCTAGCAAATTTTAGTTTATCAAATTCATTCTTGCTAGTCTTAAGTTGGGCATTAAGACTAGCCAATTTCTCAGTTAATTTGGAAATTGAAACTAAATGATCACTACAAGCATCAACATCGAAATCTTTACACCTAGTGCAAATCTCAACATGTTTTACACAAGAATTAGATTTACTAGCTACTTCTAGTTTAGCATTTAAGTCATCATTAACACTCTTTAAAGTAGCAATGGTTTCATGACAAGAAGATAGTTCACTAGAAAGCATTTCATTTCTTTTAACTTCTAAAGCATAAGATTTTTGTGCCTCTACAAATTTGTCATGCTCTTCATAGAAAAGGTCCTCTTGTTTTTCTAAGAGTCTATCTTTTTCATTCAAGGCATCAATCAATTCATTAATTTTATCTACTTTAGTTCTATCCAATCCCTTGAACAAACTAGAGTAATCTATTTCATCATCACTAGACTCATCATCACTGGAAGAATCATAAGTGACATTGTTTTGATTACATACCTTCTTCTCCCTTGCCATAAGGCATGTGTGACGATCGTTGGGGAAGAGGGATGACTTGTTGAAGGCAGTGGCGGCGAGTCCTTCATTGTCGGAGTCGGAGGAGGAGCAATCCGAATCCCACTCCTTTCCGATATGTGCCTCGCCCTTGGCCTTCTTGTAATGCTTCTTCTTTTCCCTCTTGCTCCCGTGTTCCTGGTCACTATCATTGTCGGGACAGTTAGCAATAAAATGACCAAGCTTACCGCATTTGAAGCATGACCGCTTTCCCTTGGTCTTAGTCTTGCTTGGCTGTCCCTTGCGACCCTTTAGTGCCGTCTTTTGTTTCTCATAGTCATTGTCGTTGTTGTCCTTTTGGGAAGAGGAAGATTCGTCGCTGTCGTCGTAGTAGACGATCTCCTTGATGCGCCTTGTCTTCTTCTTCTTTCCTTCCTTTCGTCTATGGCCCGAGCCGGAGTCGGTAGTCTTGTCATCTTTGGGCTCGTTGACGAAGGACTCCTTCTCCTTGTCGTTGATCACGATTCCCTTCCCCTTAGGATCCATCTCTTCGGGCGGCTAGTCCCTTTCTTGAAGAGAACGGCTCTGATACCAATTGAGAGCACCTAGAGGGGGGGGGGTGAATAGGTGATCCTGTGAAAACTTAAACTTATAGCCACAAAAACTTGTTAAGTGTTAGCACAATAATTGCCAAGTGGCTAGAGAGGAGTCTCAACAAAACACAATACCACAAGAGATCAAACACAGAGATGACACAATGGTTTATCCCGTGGTTCGGCCAAGACCAACGCTTGCCTACTCCACGTTGTGGCGTCCCAACGGACAGGGTTGCAATCAACCCCTCTCAAGCGGTCCAAAGACCCACTTGAATACCACGGTGTTTTGCTTGCTTTTTCTCAATCCCGTTTGCGAGGAATCTCCACAACTTGGAGCCTCTCGCCCTTACAATTGAAGTTCACAAAGAAACACAGAGCAAAGGTGGGAATGAGCAACGCACACAAGACTTCAAAAGATCAGAGCAACAACACGCACACACTTAGCAACAAGAGCTCGCAACGCAACTCAAAGAGTTCACAACTCCACAAGAGCTCTATATGCTATCACAATGAACCGAATGCGCGAGATCGATGTCTTGGTGCTTAGGAATGTTGTAGGAATGCTTGGTGTCCTCCTCCATGCGCCTAGGGGTCCCTTTTATAGCCCCAAGGCAGCTAGGAGCCGTTGAGAACAAATTTGGAAGGCCATCCTTTCCTTCTGTCGTCGGGTGCACCGGACAGTCCGGTGCACACCGGACACTGTCCGGTGCCCGATTTATTTCCATAAACAGCGCAGCCGACCGTTGCTGACTGTTGAAGATCTGGGAGCCGTTGGCGCACCGGACAGTCCGGTGCACACCGGACAGTCCGGTGCCCCCTTCCGACCGTTGGCTCGGCCACGTGTCTCGCGCAGATCGCGCGGCCGACCGTTGGCCCAGCCGACCGTTGGCTCACCGGACAGTCCGGTGCACACCGGACAGTCCGGTGCACACCGGACAGTCCGGTGAATTTTAGCCGTACGCCGTCGGCGAATTCCCGAGAGCGGCCAGTTCACGCCGAGTGAGTCTGGCGCACCGGACACTGTTCGATGCACCACCGGACAGTCCGGTGCTCCAGACCGAGCTGAGTCTTGGCTGTACACAGCCAAGTCTTTTTCACCTCTTCTCTTTTCTTCTTCTTTCTGTTTCTAACACTTAGACAAGTATATTAGTACACAAAACCAATGTACTAAGACTTAGAAACATACCTTTGCTCTTGATTTTCACTTTGTTCATTCATAAGCATAAATTCATATTTAGGCACTCGTGTTGGCACTCAATCACCAAAATACTTAGAAATGGCCCAAGGGCACATTTCCCTTTCACATGGGCCCGTCAAGCACACCCTTGAGGAGTGCGTCATGCTTCGGCGCCACTTCCACAGGGTCGGGCCAGCCGCGGAGGGTGATAGGGCCCGCGACGACGACAAGAAGGAAGATCACCAGGCAGGAGAGTTCCCCGAGGTCCGCGACTGCTTCATGATCCACGGTGGGCAAGCGGCGAACGCCTCGGCTCGGCACCACAAGCAAGAGCGCCGGGAGGTCTGTTTGGTGAAGGTGGCGGCGCCAGTCTACCTAGACTGGTCCGACAAGCCCATCACCTTCGACCAAGCCGACCACCCCGACCATGTGCCGAGCTCGGGGAAATACCCGCTCATCGTCGACCTCGTCATCGGCAACGTCAGGCTCACCAAGGTCCTCATGGACGGAGGCAGCAGCCTCAACATCATATACGCCGAGACCCTCGGGCTTCTGCGTATCGATCTGTCCTCGGTCCGGGCAGGCGCTGCGCCTTTCCATGGGATCATCCCCGGGAAGCGCGTCCAGCCCCTCGGACAACTTGACCTTCCCGTCTGCTTCGGAACACACTCCAACTTCCGAAGGGAGACCCTGACGTTCGAGGTGGTCGGGTTCCGAGGAACCTACCACGCGGTACTGGGAAGGCCATGTTACGCGAAGTTCATGGCCGTCCCCAACTACACCTACCTCAAGCTCAAGATGTCGGGCCCCAACGGGGTCATCACCGTCGGCCCCACGTACAAACACGCGTTCGAATGCGACGTGGAGTGCGTGGAGTACGCTGAGGCCCTCGCCGAGTTCGAGGCCCTCATCGCCGACCTGGGGAGCCTCTCTAAGGAGGTGCCAGACGTGAAGCGTCAAGCCGGCAACTTCGAGCCAGCGGAGACAGTTAAGTCCGTCCCCCTCGACCCCAGCAGCGACGCCTCCAAGCAGATCCGGATCGGCTCCGAGCTCGATCCCAAATAGGAAGCAGTGCTCGTCGACTTTCTCCGTGCGAACGCCGACGTATTCGCGTGGAGTCCCTCGGACATGCCCGGCATACCGAGGGATGTCGCCGAGCACTCGCTGGATATCCGAGCCGGAGCCCGACCCGTCAAGCAGCCTCTGCGCCGATTCGTCGAAGAAAAGCGCGGAGCTATAGGCGAGGAGATCCACAAGCTAATGGCGGCAGGGTTCATCAATGAGGTATTCCATCCCGAATGGCTTGCCAACACTTTGCTTGTGAGAAAGAACGGAGGGAAATGGCGGATGTGTGTAGACTACACTGGTCTAAACAAAGCATGTCCGAAGGTTCCCTACCCTCTGCCTCGCATCGATCAAATCGTGGATTCCACTGCTGGGTGCGAAACCCTGTCTTTCCTCGATGCATACTCAGGGTATCACCAAATCAGGATGAAGGAGTCCGACCAGCTCGCGACTTCTTTCATCACGCCCTTCGGCATGTACTGCTATGTCACCATGTCGTTCGGCTTGAGGAATGCGGGTGCGACGTACCAGCGGTGCATGAACCATGTGTTCGGCCAACATATTGGCCGGACGATCGAGGCCGACGTCGATGACATCGTAGTCAAGACGAGGAAAGCCTCCGACCTCCTTTCCGACCTTGAAGTGACATTCCGATGTCTCAAGGCGAAAGGCGTCAAGCTCAATCCCGAAAAGTGTGTCTTCGGGGTGCCCCAAGGCATGCTCTTGGGGTTCATCGTCTCCGAGCGGGGCATCGAAGCCAACCCGAAGAAGATCGCAGCCATCACCAGCATGGGGCCCATCAAGGACTTGAAAGGCGTACAGAGGGTCATGGGATGTCTTGCGGCTCTGAGCCACTTCATCTCACGCCTCGGTGAAAGAGGCCTGCCTCTGTACCGCCTCTTAAGGAAGGCCGAGTGCTTCACTTGGACCCCTGAGGCCGAGGAAGCCCTCGGGAACCTGAAGGCGCTCCTCACGAATGCGCCCATCTTGGTGCCCCCCGCTGCCGGAGAAGCCCTCTTGATCTACGTCGCCGCGACCACCCAGGTGGTTAGCGCCGCGATTGTGGTCGAGAGACGAGAAGAGGGGCATGCATTGCCCGTTCAGAGGCCAGTCTACTTCGTCAGCGAGGTACTGTCCGAAACCAAGATCCGCTACCCACAAGTTCAGAAGCTGCTGTACGCGGTGATCCCGACACGGCGGAAGTTGCGACACTACTTCGAGTCTCATCCGGTAACTGTGGTGTCATCCTTCCCCCTGGGGGAGATCATCCAGTGCCGAGAGGCCTCGGATAGGATTGCAAAGTGGGCGGTGGAAATCATGGGCAAAACAATCTCGTTCGCCCCTCGTAAGGCCATCAAGTCCTAGGTCTTGGCGGACTTCGTAGCTGAATGGGTCGACACCCAGCTCCCAACAGCACCGATCCAGCCGGAGCTCTGGACCATGTTCTTCGACGGGTCGCTGATGAAGACAGGAGCCGGCGCAGGCCTACTCTTCATCTCGCCCCTCGGGAAGCACCTACGCTACGTGCTACGCCTCCATTTCCCGGCGTCCAACAATGTGGCTGAGTATGAGGCTCTGGTCAACAGGTTGCGGATCGCCATCGAGCTAGGGGTCCGACGCCTCGACGCTCGCGGTGACTTGCAGCTCGTCATCGACCAAGTCATGAAGAACTCCCACTGCCGCGACCCGAAGGTGGAGGCCTATTGCGATGAGGTTCGGCGCCTAGAAGACAAGTTCTACGGGCTCGAGCTCAACCACATCGCCCAGCGCTACAACGAGACTGCGGACGAGCTGGCTAAAATAGCCTCAGGGCGAACAACGGTTCCCCCGGACGTCTTCTCCCGAGACCTGCATCAACCCTCCATCAAGATCGACGACACGCCCGAGCCCGAGGCACCCTCGGCCCAGCCCGAGGTACCCTCGGCTCGGCCCGAGGCGCCCTCGGTTCGGCCCGAGGTACCCTCGGCCCCCGAGGGCGAGACGCTGCACGTCGAGGGGGAGCAAAGCGGGGTCACGCCTGATCAAAACAGGCAGACCCTATACCTGCAATATCTCCACCGAGGAGAGCTACCCCTCGACCGAGCCGAAGCTCGGCGGTTGGCGTGGCGCGCCAAGTCCTTCGTCTTGCTGGGAGATGGGAAGGAGCTCTACCACCGCAGCCCCTCAGGCATCCTCCAGCGATGCATCTCCATCACCGAAGGTCAGGAACTCCTCCGAGAGATACACTCGGGGGCTTGCAGCCATCACACAGCACCTCGAGCCCTTGTCGGAAATGCTTTCCGACAAGATTTCTACTGGCCGACGGTGGTGGCCGACGCCACTAGAATTGTCCGCACCTGCGAAGGGTGTCAGTTCTACGCCAGGCAGACCCACCTGCCCGCTCAGGCTCTGCAGACGATACCCATCACCTGGCCTTTTGCTGTGTGGGGTCTGGACCTCGTCGGCCCCTTGCAGAAGGCACCCGGGGGCTACACGCACCTGTTGGTCGCCAACGACAAGTTCTCCAAGTGGATCGAGGTCCGACCCCTAAACAGCATCAGGTCCGAGCAGGCGGTGGCGTTCTTCACCAACATCATCCATCGTTTCGGGGTCCCGAACTCCATCATCACCGACAACGACACCCAGTTCACCGGCAGAAAGTTCCTGGACTTCTGCGAGGATCACCACATCCGGGTGGACTGGGCCGCCGTGGCTCATCCCATGAAGAATGGGCAAGTAGAGCGTGCCAACGACATGATTCTACAAGGACTCAAGCCTCGGATTTACAATGACCTCAACAAGTTCGGCAAGCGATGGATGAAGAAACTCCCCTCGGTTGTCTGGAGCCTGAGGACAACACCGAGCCGAGCCACGGGCTTCACGCCGTTCTTTCTAGTCTATGGGGCCGAGGCCATCTTGCCCACAGACCTGGAATACGGTTCCCCGAGGACGAGGGCCTATGCCGACCAAAGCAACCAAGCTAGTTGAGAAGACTCATTGGACCAGCTGGAAGAGGCTCGGGACAAGGCCTTACTACACTCGGCGCGGTACCAGCAGTCCATGCGACGCTACCACGCCCGAGGGGTCCGGTCCCGAGACCTCCAGGTGGGCGACCTGGTGCTTCGGCTGCGACAAGACGCCCGAGGTCGACACAAGCTCACGCCCCCCTGGGAGGGGCCGTTTGTCATCGCCAAAGTTCTGAAGTCCGGAACGTACAAGCTGGCCAACAGTCAAGGCAAGGTCTACAGCAACGCTTGGAACATCCAACAGCTACGTCGCTTCTACCCTTAAGATGTTTTCAAGTTGTTCATATACCTTGCTCCCACGCAAAGTTTAGTCATCAAGGAAGGGTCAGCCTTGCCTCGGCAAAGCCCGACCCTCCCTCGGGGGCTAAAAGGGGGGAACCCCCTCTGCGTCGAAATTTTCCTCGAAAAAAGATCTTTTCTACCAGAATGTCTTTCGTGCTTTTCGACTACTTCGAAAGTGGATCCTAAGAACGACGGAGTACACGTAAGCAGCCAAGGCTGACCGAGCCGAGGGACTCCTACGCCTCCGGGATACGGATACCTCACTCATCACCTTCTGCGATAAGTAACTCACATTCGGATGAGTGATTCCGCAGACCGAACAAGTCTTCACGTTCGAAAGCCCTTCTGCCGGAGCGATTCTTCGAGCCTTCTCGACTGCGTCGGTGACAGAGCCCCATGGACGGGTAAGAGTGCGCGTAAGCGGCAAGGCCGACCGAGCCGAGGGACTCCTACGCCTCCGGGATACGGATACCTCACTCGTCACCTTCCGTGAGAAGCAACTCTCGCTCGCACAAACAATTCTGTTACCGACAAAAAAGTTCGGATACTCGAAACAAGAGGAAAAGAGACGCAGCTTTACAACACGGCGAGGGTGTGTTTTGGCCTCGGCGGCCGCAGAAAACACGCGCTACAAATCCGACCCTGCAGGCTCGGATCCGGACAATTGAGGGAGCCGCAGCGCCCTCGGCGTCAACAACACCTTCGGCGAGGTCCGACCTAGCCTCGGACGGCAACACGGTCCAAGGGTCTTCGCTCTGAAGGACAACGTCATCACCAAGCCCGGGCCATCGCCGCCAGGGTCTTCTCCGAGAATCCGGCCCGAGCAGGCGGCTCGGCCGGTCACCCCGGGGCCTCGGCCAGCTGTCCTCCGAGGACATCAGCACGACCCGAGGCCTCGGCAGGTCAATTCCGGCGTCGGTCCCGCTAACGGACGACCCGGCCAGGCTCCGGCCGACCAGATCCTCTTTTCGAGCCAACTCTGCCTCTGTTCGCGCTGACACTGCTACCCCTGGCCTCGGCTCATCGAAGAGCAGCCGAGGGGTTCCTTTAACTGAGCAAGAGAAGCCTCGGGCAACAAGGCTGACCGAGCCGAGGGACTCCTACGCCTCCGGGATACGGATACCTCACTCGTCACCTTTACACGGGGCGACTCACGCTTAGTGAAGCGGTTCAGACAACCAAAAGGCGAGTCTTAGTGCTCGAAAATGAGGAAAAAATACATACATGTTCAGGTCCCGACAGCCACAATGAACAAAAAACACTGGCATTCAAAGTGCCATTACAAACGGAACCCCGGTTCCACCTCCGCAGGTATGAACAACCCCACTCGATGGGGGGGCCTGCGGAGCAACAGAAGCCCGACGGGCGGCTCGCCGTCGCCCGCTCCGGCAGCAACGACAACGACCCCTGCTCCGGGTGGCCGAACTGCAGCAGCGAGGGCCTCAGGGCGGACGCTGCTGCAACTTTGCCCTCGCCCACGCCGACGCTCAAGGGGCGAGGACAAGTACAAAGAGCTGGAGGCCCGAAGCGCGGATGGTGGCGGTGATCCCGTCGGCAACGGGGACTTCTCGAGCCGCCTCCACCTCGGCACCGACGACAGGGGCCGTCAGCCCTCCGGCAGATCCCCACTCAGATCCTCCCGGACGAGTGGGGCACCGACCTCCGCGTGGAGGCGCCGTACCGGTGCAAAGGCAGGACCGCCCCAGAACACGAACGCCGCCCTGGCAGGGCGCGATATCTTGGGCGGTCCTCTAGTGCACACGGCGCGGCAGCCGCCTTCCGGCAGGAGGGGGCACCGGGAGCTAAGCCGACGAGCACGACGCGCTGAGGCTGACCACGCCCGCCGTCGACCAGCCCCGCGTTGTCGAAGTCCGACCCGCCCGCAGGGCCAGTGAGCGCCCTCTCCCTCGAATGCCGAAGGAGAGGCCGACCCACGAACCCGCGCGGGAGGTAGAGCTCCGGCTCAGCCTGGCCTCCACCCCAGCGAGGATGATGAACATCCTTGAAGCTGAGGGTGGGACCAAGATCGCAGCCCGGCTTGCTTCTCCCCACCAAGGGGCTGGTGGTCACCGTCTCGGGTGACCGCCGGCGGAGGGGTGCAGCCGGGCTGACTGATGAAAATCCTTGAAGCCGAACGATGGCTGAAAGGTACCAATTCCCGCGGAGTTGCGTTGCTCCAACGGCAAGGCGGAAAGACTGCGGGTATCCCCCATCTGGGGGCTTGGAAGGTGGAAAGGCACGATGCATAAGGGAGCGCGAAGACATGGTCGCCCTTCAAGGGGGTCACCCTCCTTTTAAAGGCGACTCTCCCTACTTGCGTCCCCAGCCGTCGGGGGCTGAGTCTTCTCCAACACGCTCCAAGGTCCTCCCCCTACGGCGCGGGGACTGGGTCCCACACGTCATGCAAGCCGGCCCAGAGTAGAAGAAGCCAAACCGCCGCGCGCGGTGCATGCAACCGCCCAGCGGTTACAAGCGGCTCTCCACTTTTGCCCAGACCAGCGGGCGAAAGGGCGGGCAGCCATGCAGGCGGCATGCAACCGCGCCAGGTGAGCGCACTTCTCTGACTTCCAACACGCCCAGCATGGAGGCCCAGGCCCACGCGTCATGCAACCAGCGCGCCGGATGCTTCATGCAAGCAACTACACCGCCACTCGCGCCACTACCGCGCCTCCTCGACTGCGGAACCAATACCGCGACTCGAGGCGACCCAGCGCACGACCCAGCAGCGCCAGCCTGGCGCGACGGTCAATGCGGCCAAAAATGGGCCGGCAGTAATGGCGGTGGCAGGCGGGCAGGAGCAGCGGTCACGTCGTCAGCCAAGCTTACGTCCCATCCGGGGACAGCGAGAGAACCCTCTCTCACGGCGTGAAGACGACGCGCCCGTGTTCCATTCCTCGAACGGCTCGCGCACGCGCAATGGCTGCCCCGCGAACCGCACGCCCCGTCGCATTAACTCCGCGGCGGGAAAGGCGGCGCCTCTGGCAGGGGAAGCGAGCGACGCTTCGCCTTCGCCATAATGACCGCGTCAAAAAAAGTACGCCACGTCATTCGATTTCAAATCCTTTTCCTTTTTTCCCTCTTTCTCTCTCTTACAACAGGGACCGGGAAAGGGGGATACCCCGAAAAGGATCCTTCTCCGTGAAGGAACCAGGTTCCGAGCCTCCCTACTGATCAGAGGTTCGAAGGCTGGCCCCTCGGAAGGGTTCGACAGTCGCCTCAGATCGCGTGGGCTCTACACCCACTACTGGTCAGAGGTTCGAAGGCCGGCCCCTCGAAGGGTTCAACGACCGCCTCAGGCTACTCGGGCTCCGCGCCCACTACTGATCAGGGGTTCGAAGGCTGGCCCCCGAAGGGTTCACAGCCGCCTCAGACATAGAGCGAGGGATGACCATGGGTACGTTCGATACATAACCAAGGCTCGGGCTGCGCTCCTGAGGTACCCTAGGACATTTCCGAGACCAGCGGGAACAATCTTGTAACGGAATCCCATCAGAGGGAGGCATCGAGCCCTCGGACCCCGTCGACAGGGGACCGAGTCCGGCAGATCACCCGCAGGTACTTTTGGGCGCGCCTCTGGGCCTCTAGCCGACCCCTAGCGAATGGGGCACGGACGTCCGCTCGGATTACCCGCCTGCAGCTCACCGGAGACACCATGTTTGGCGCCCACCGAGGGCAACATGGCGCTTTCCCCCCCCCCCTCCTCCTTGCGGAAAGGCGATGCAGGGGCGTATGTAAAAAAGTCGAGTCTGTCCCTGATCGCCCTCTCGCCCTATGCAGAGGCTCGGGGGCTGCTCTCGCAAACCCGGCTCCGGCCAAACCATTGATAGCGTCAACATACCAGCCCGAGAACTTGGGATCCGACCGTACACCCGGGCTACGGCCAGCTCGCATGAGGGAACGACCAGACCAGCCGAAGCATTACGCGAGGCATTAAGACCTCGGAGGAGTCAAACCACTCCTCCGAGGCCTCGGAGGCTACACCCGGCGGGTGCGCTCGCGCGCACCCACCGGAACAAAACGCAACCGAGAAAGGCTGGTCCCCTTGCAAAAAAGTGCGACGAAAGCCTCCAAGCGAGTGCTAACACTCCCTTCGAGGCTCGGGGGCTACTATCGGGGACCATAATTAGGGGTACCCTCAAGGCTCCTAATTCTCAGCTGGTAACCCCCATCAGCATAAAGCTGCAAAGGCCTGATGGGTGCGATTAAGTCAGGGATCGGTCCATTTGAGGGACTCGATCACGCCTCGCCCGAGCCTAGCCTCGGACAAGGGTAGCCGACCCCGGAGGATCTCCGCCTCGCCCGAAGCCCCCCTCTAGCGGCGAACATATTTCCGGCTCGCCCGAGGCCCTGTCTTCGCCAAGAAGCAACCCTGACCGAATCGCCGCGCCGACCGACCAAATCGCAGGAGCATTTAATGCAAAGGTGGCCTGACACCTTTATCCTGACGCACGCCCTTCAGTCGACAGAGCCGAAGTGACCGCCGTCACTTTGCCGCTCCACTGACCGGCCTGACAGAAAGACAGCGCCGCCTGCGCCGCTCCGACTGCGGTGCCACTTGACAGAGTGAGACTGACAGGCAGTCAGGCCCGGCCGCAGGCACCATAGGAAGCTCCGCTTCGCCCGACCCAGGGCTCGAACTCGGGCTAAGCCCCGGAAGACGGCGAACTCCGCTCCGCCCGACCCAGGGCTCAGACTCGGGCTAAGCCCCGGAAGACGGCGAACTCCGCTCTGCTCGACCCAAGGCTCGGACTCGGGCTAAGCCCCGGAAGACGGCGAACTCCGCTCCGCCCGACCCAGGGCTCGGACTCGGGCTAAGCCCCGGAAGACGGCGAACTCCGCTCCGCCCGACCCAGGGCTCGGACTTGGGCTTAGCCCCGGAAGACGGCGAACTCCGCTCCGCCCGACCCCAGGGCTAGGACTCCGCCCTGGCCTCAGCCGACGGTCTCCGCCTCGCCCGACCCAGGGGCTCGGACTCGACCTCGGCCATGGAAGACAAACTCGACCTCGGCTTCGGAGGAGCCTCCACATCGCCCAACCTAGGGCGCAGACCAGCCACGTCAACAGGAGGCGCCATCATCACCCTACCCCAAGCTGACTCGGGCCACGGGGAACAAGACCGGCGTCCCATCTGGCTCGCTCCGCCAGATAGGCAATGATGGCGCCCCGCATACTCTGTGACGACAGCGGCTCTCAGCCCCCTTACGGAAGCAAGAGGACGTCAGCAAGGACTCGACAGCTCCGACAGCTGTTCCTCCGCCAGGCTCCAGCGGTCCTCCGATGGCCACGACATCACACAAACCGGGCACCAAAATCTCTCCGGCCGCCACGATGGCGTGTACTTAGGGCGCTAGCTCTCCTCCGCTAGACATGTAGCACTCTGCTACACCCCCCATTGTACACCTGGATCCTCTCCTTACGCCTATAAAAGGAAGGACCAGGGCCCTCTTAGAGAGGGTTGGCCGCGCGGGGACGAGGACGAGACAGGCGCTCGCGTGAGGCCGCTCGCTCCCTCTCCCGTGTGGACGCTTGTAACCCCCTACTGCAAGCGCACCCGACCTGGGCGCGGGACGAACATGAAGGCCGCGGGATTTCCACCTCTCTCACGCCCATCTCCGGCCACCTCACTTCCCCCCTTCGCGCTCGGCCTCGCACCGACCCATCTGGGCTGGGGCACGCGGCGACATTTCACTCGTCGGCTTAGGGACCCCCCGGTCTCGAAACGCCGACACGTAGTGTTTGGCTTCTGCAATTTCCTCTTCAGATAGTCTTTTTCCCGAAGCATGTCGAATAATAAAGTCAAGATCTTCGGATGGTGCTTCGGGAACAGGAGATTTAGCTTTTTCAGGCGCATCCTTCTTCTCCAGAGCCATGCCAGTATCTGGAGATTCTTGTTCATCTCTCTGCTCAGTTGCAGCAGGCTCTGCCTCGGCGGGCACCGAGGGCCCATCTTCGGTTTTAGCACGGGTCGTAACAGTTTTGGCAACCTTCTTCACAGGCGTAGGAGTTAATGCCCTCGCCGTTTCCATGACAGCGTCCAGCACACTTGTCATTCTCCTCCTCTTGGGAGTTATTGCAGGAGTTTTTGCTACCTTCGGCAATTCTGGCTCCGGTGGTCCTGACATTTCCTCTCGGTCTGGTTTCTCGGTCGTCTTACCTTTAGCTTCGGCAGTATGTATCGGCACCTCGGTCGATCCGGTTGCAGAAACCTTCAGCATTGCGACCGATTCTTAGGCGCTCCGACCAGCAGGAGTAGCTTGTTCTGCCTCGGCAGTGGAAGATATTCCTTCACCAAGCTTTGACATTGTGGCCGTTTCAATATATCTCGACCGGTGGGTCAAGACCTTGATCTTCTTGCCCTTCGGAACAACAGAGATGGCTGAGACGATAGTCTTCCTTTTCTTCCCCTGCTTCCATGAAGGGTAAGTGTAGTTCGGGTACACAAAGCCGATAACATCAAAAACTCTGTTCAACCTTTTCTTGCCTCGCCCTCCAAAGGCTAAGGTCAAGGCATCATCTTCGGCTCTTGTGTACGCTCCAAGTAACTCATCACGAGTTGCCTCAACACATTTCAGCCAGTCATCATTTGGTTCGTCAAACTGGTCTTTGTACCTGAAGGTGTATTTCAAGTAAACCAAACCACCTTGACTGGACCTGGCAGCAGTCTCCTTCGGCATTTCCCAGTTATCCACAAGTGGCCATACCATGTAGGCTACGTGCTCCTGAACTAGGTCTCTTGTGCCAATGAAGGCACAAACATTATTGAAAGCCTTCTGGCATGCTTCGGTATCATTCTTGAGTGCAGTGGCCGGCCTTCGGAGGCCGAAGCGAGACCAAATTGGGGCGTTGGATAATCCCCTTTATGTCTTCCCTTTCAATCAGATTATTCTTGACATAAAACCATTCCTCCATCCAGGCCTCGGGCCACCTTTTTCGAAATGTTGGAACGAGATAACTTACATCGGAACGAGGAACAAAGCCATAACAACCGAAGTTGTTGTGGTATTGCTCTTTGCCAGTGGCCTTCATCTCGTACAGTAGTTCGTGCATGTTGCAAATGCACTTCACGATCGGCTCCAGCCCTTGGCTTCTCACGACGCAAACAAAAATACCCATTCTGATTATAGCTTCGGGAGTGATTTGATGAAGAAAGATTTCAAATGTCTTTAAAACATCAACCAAAAATCTGCTCAATGAGAATCGAAGACCCACCTTCATAAAGCTTCTGTAAACAACAACTTCATCTTCTTCGGGTGCAGGGGAGGCGCTGTCTCCCCCAACCCTCACAATAGACATGTCACGAAAGTATCTTCCCTTCATGGCATCAATCTGACTCTGTTTAATGGATGACTTTCCAAAGATGGTATGACTTGGCCGCGAGGGCCGTTCTTCAGCATCTTCATTCCCACTTTCTACATCAAAGTTATCACTATCATCAGAATCTTCAAATAAATCAGCTAGTATTTCGTTTGTAATCTTTTCTGTGTTTGTTTTTCCATATCTTCGTAAAACCCAGCTAGAGCAGGGTCCATAACCTTCTTCTCCTCAGATATCTTCTTCTCTCCAGACATCTAACGAGCACTTGTGTAAATAACGAAGCTCACAAAACAAGTGAAATCTGACATCAAGAAATTTAAAACTTGAGAAAACAACACAAGCAATTGAAATGGCGCAGTAGATGTTGTCGCTGTGGGTTTCTATTTATATGCCTAGTGCATTGCAACTTGGTGGGCCCCATTTGTCATTGACTTTCGCTATTCTAGCGAAGGGAAGGTGTTTTTTTCGGACCTTCGTCTAAAGGCCTTCGTTCACGTCGCAGTCTGAATTTATTAGATACAAGAACAAATTAATACTGCGAGGGGCTACTGTTGGGGGCCTTCATCTTCCGAAGGTCCTCAAAAACACGACTAACATGCTTTCCAGTATAGTATACTGTCACAGGAAGCTTCGGCCTTAAGATGAAGGTGTGCATGGTATGAAAAGCGTGATCGGGAAGAAGGACGAATCAACTCTGAAGCTGTGGCTGGAGAAGCTTCGTCTTAGCACAGGGACGATGGTGGAGAATGAAACCGACCTAAAAGAGAAAAGACTGCCAAGTCCTCGACAACTTACCTTTTGCATAACAGTAAATGTCAGGGACATGAATGTAATTTTGCTTAGGTTGCGTCCTATGCCTATAAATAGATGAACAGTAAGACTGTACTGTTCACGCTGACTTGTAATCACTCGCACGACACTCTCGGATTTTTACCTTCTGTCAAGCCGAAGGTACAAATGTAACTTAAGTATCATTGATGTTTGTTCATGATTATATAATGACAATGTGAATAATCTGATGATTAAAGATGATTATTCATGCTCTTTCTGCGTTTCATATGTCCCTGTTTATATCTTTGCATATTGGAATGATGAAGGTACGCCCTTCATGACCTTCGTCCAAAGATCATTATATCCTAAGGGAGATAGTGTTTCGAAGGAAGAAGGTCTTTAACCATTAACACTTGTGTTGCCTTGTTCTTGATTCATAGCATTTGAGAACAAGTGGCCAACAGGATGAAACCATGATGATCCTAGCTAGGGTCACTATGGTTCTAGTTATAGTATTGAAATCAGAGCATCTACGGTGAACCTCAATGAGTGGGATGGTCTATGGGGTTCTATAACAAATTGTTGTCATATTGCCAAACTGTGACCTACATGGCCCCATGCTTCAATTCAACAACTTGGTCATCGATCGACACTAGACGATTCTCTATTTTATGGAGTATCTAGTGAGTGAGTAGATCCCCTTGTGGCTCTGCTATATACTTTGCTCTCAGTGGATGTTTGTGGAAGTTTGCGAGGGTGTTCTCGCTTCATATCTCACCTAATTTGTGGATCTACTTTTGTTATGACTCAGGTGATAGTTTGCCTATATATGCAATTTTTTCCTAGTCTCTCTTGTAGACGCGTAGAAAGCCTTTTTGTAGGGCCGAGCCATAGCCGGGTATGAGTTATACTCACATTTGAGGGTTCTTTCTTATGGTAGACCTAGTGGTCTTCGATAGTGAAAAGATCAAGGCACAAGTTTGGTTTCAATTATTAATGACCACATATGCTTATTGTGACTAACATATGTTCTGCAGAAACAAGGTAAGTTAAGTCACAATAATGAAGGATGATTAGGCTTATGAGGGATTCATGCCTTATTATGGAGATCGGCAGTCGAGTTTTAAAGGAATAGATGGAAATGTTAATGATTAGCTTGGTCTTAGTGTCAATAGAGTTGTTGGACACTTAGAGTAGTGATATTACCTTTGTTTTCCTTTAGTCGTACTATAAAAGAGGTCATAAGCTGGATAACTTGACCTAGGTGAGCCTAGTTAGATGTGATGGTGCGCACTTGTGAAAGCTAATGCAAGGTAAACCCTATGGAGCCCACAAAAAGTTTGAAATAAAACCCAACTTAAAAAGTGATTGAAATAAGCGAGTTTGAAAGTCTATAGTAGCACTAGACATGTCGAGTGCTTCACTGGATAAAACACTAGATGGGAGAGTACCCTATAATGTTTTGAGTTGCACTGGTTTTGGCGGTTCTTAAGCCAATTGGATTTTACTCCACAAGTGCATGGAGACCGATTTTATTCCTAGTAACACATTTTCCTCAAGGAAGCGATAGGCTAGAGGTAAACTAACCAACTCAAACTTGAATTTAATTGTAAACTTTGATAAGTGTACACACTAGTGAATAGACGGGGGTAAATGCAATAAAAGGGTAGGTGTATGAGGAAGAAACAGATAGAGAGCTTATGATCTATAACAAGATAAGTTGCCTAGGATGAACAAAGTGGCAAAGGGCGAGAGAAATGTTGGAGGAAAAAAAGAAAAATAATGAACCATTATTTTCCACTAATCAGTG
Source organism: Zea luxurians (assembly GCA_029449295.1). Lineage (NCBI taxonomy): Eukaryota > Viridiplantae > Streptophyta > Magnoliopsida > Poales > Poaceae > Zea > Zea luxurians. The sequence goes on from JAOPSE010000003.1 coordinate 22,060,512, forward strand.
ACATGGTAGATAGTTTTGACCAACTCCATGGATCCAATAGTTTTTATAGGACCCCTTGTGGTGCTCCATGGATTTGGTAGATCTAGAAGATAGGGTGTGTTTGGCACAACTCCATGCAACCCTACTTCCAATTTTTTGAGCTAAACATTGTAGCTCTACGAACTCGAGATCCACCAAAACATGGATTTAGCTCTTAGATCCATCAAATCCATGGAGGACTTCAAGGCATGCTACAAAAACTCATGGACCCGGGAAGTTGGCTAAAACTAACCGACATGTTGTTGGTCATTAGAAAATGGAGGGTTCACTCGTCTATTTTCTTTTCTTTCCAAACATCCTGACGTCGTGATCTCTATATCTTCTCATGATCGACCACCCTCTCTCATTGTTGTGGTTGTCTCGTCCTCTGCCAGTCATGATAGCTTCCCCTTGCCACGCCGGCCTCTAGTCACGCTAGGCTCTCCCCCGTCTATGAAGCCTAGCACTATGCTTGGGTCATGTCACGCTAGTCGTGTTGGCTTCGCACCGGCCACCCTCTCACAAAGATTGTGTCAGCCATGCCAAGCTCGGCTTCCTCAACATGTGCCCCTCCCATGCAGCTATAGCCCGATGCCTTGTGCTGCATAGGGGAAGAAGTGGGAGGAAGAAGACATGTTTTTATTTTATCTCCATTTATGTTTCAATAATTATATATATATATAGTTTATATATCAAAACCCTGGGCTTCCAACTAGAGGAAGCCCTGGCCAGACGTGCCATCCAGTTGAGCTGAACCAGATCCGGGCGTCTATAAAACAAGCCCCAGAGCGCTAGGGCTCAGTTTTTGACACACCACCCCGATGCACGAGCGATGGCGCCAACCCAGACCCGTGCGACAGTGGCGGTTGTCCGAGAGCGCGCGGCGATAGCGGACCCCCAGGGCTGCGGTTGCGGCGGCAACGATGGTGGTTCCTCGATTCAAAGTCGTGGCGATGATTCCTAGATTCGGTGGCGCGGTGGCGATGGCTCCCCGATCCGGAGGGCGAGCGGCGTCGAGGCCCCGAGGGCGGGTGAGCGGTGGGCGATCCCAGGGCCCCAAGGTGGGCGAGTGGCGGTGACACTCTCGAGGCAGGCGGGCAAGCGACGACAACGCTCCTGAGGCAGGCGAGCGATGGCGTCGCACCGCAGGCCCCACAACGGCGACACACCATAACCCACGAACGATGGTGGCGCCCCCTCGACGTGCAAGCAGCGACAATGCCACACGAGGGGCGAGGATCGAGTGACGTCCACGAAAGGTGCGAGATGCACACAACGACGGTCGCATGTGACATCCTTCGATCCGGCACAGTTGAGGCGCCCCAACTGACGACCTCCCTCCGATATTGTGTCCTAGACAACGTCCTCCAATCCATGTTATGCCTTCGATTGTTGTGTTTTATGCCTACCACATGCACTATTTACGCTAAAACTGAAGGATTTTAATGCTCGAACACGGAGTTCGTACATCAGTTTACTAGATGCCTAATTTATTGCATGCACATTGAAAAGGAAATTCCTTGATTCATAATGTTCGTAATTACCATAAAAATCAAATCAAATCACTTATGTTCGTAATTGCCAGATTTTTACGTCTGCAATAAAACTATCCCTAATTCCCACGGGGACTGTTAGTTGGACTGATATTAGATTTGTTATCAATTATGCTACATGATGTAAGTATTTATGAGAGTTTGTATAATAATTTATGTTCTGCGTGACTCGTGTCATCCAATTTTTTACGCGAGCGCTGTGGAACGAAAATATCATCTAAAGTTTGCACGTATGCAATGGAAATTCTCACGATCTACCATAATTTTTGGATCTGCATAAAAGTAGAAACCGCATGCATGCAACTTCCATAATTTTTGGATGTACCATAAAAATAGGATCGTGAATACAACGCACTAGAGTTATCAACCTCTCTCACACTGGCTCGGTATTTACGATCATAACTGCAGATTTTTACGCTCAAAACTGAAGGTTTTTACGCTCGAACATGAAGATGCATCCACCAGTGAACCGCATTTTACGTAGTGTACCGTATTGCATAAATAACTTCATCATGCAGAATAATTTGTTTCATTATGTATTATAAACTGGTTCTAACGAGTCTAGCTGCATGACTGTTATAGTGATTCTATATTTATGGAGAAAATAAAGTATTTAAAATAAGATTTTTTGTTTTCATACATGCCAATTCATTTTCTTTCATCGCACATTTCTGTCATCCTAAATTTTGGCGCATGCAGTTGGAAACAGATTTTTACGCGGTGTACTGAATCGCATAAATATCTACACCATATAGCATATTTTGTATTAGTATATATCATAAATTTATTCTAACGAGCCTAGCTGTATGTGTGTTAGAGCGATCCTATATTTATGGAGTCATCTATTTTTTGTGCGCATTCACTGGAAACGAAAATGACATCTAAAATTTACGCACATGCAATAGAAACTACTACGATTCGCTATAATTATCAGATCTACCATAAAATTTGGATTTACATGCATGCACCTGTTTGTGTGCGTGGTCGAGGTTTTTATGTTGTCTCTATTAACTATTTACACTATTTTTTGAATTATTTAGGTTGTTGCGAAAAAAACAGAACCGTAATCTATGGCGTGCGTCCCACACAGATGAAGACGAAAAGACAAAATAAATTTATCTAACCAAACTAGACATATATCTAACATTCATAAATGATTTCAAACATTTGATGTGACACCAACTAAACTTTAGTTAGGAATAGCATATCATTAATCGAAATAAAAACAATATCCATGGTTCAGGTAGTAACCACGCATATTCAATAGTCAATTATTGGCATTGATTCCCTAACATATAGGCTGGCGATTGCTGCGCTGAACTCGACGCGAGTCCTCCCATAATTTTGGAAGAAAACTGCACCTCTATACTATACTATTCACTATTGGCAGATCTGAATCAGCGTTCTTGGATCTGACTATCTGAGGATAAACTTTTCCTGTGGTACGTTGTGGCGAGCCAGAAGGAGCGAAAGGAAGGATCGGTAGCTCTCGCGCACATGGCCGGGCTGGGCCACTTGTTTGTATGCTTGTTGTTGCACAGATCGTTAGAAAACTGCTGCCTCGTCATTGGTCAACTTGTCCCCGCAGTCTCGGCCTCTCTGGAGTCCACATCAGGTCTGGAATTGACTCCAGCTATTGGTATGTTGGTGGACGTTAGCGCCTGATTGCATCTAATCTGCTAACTAATAAAATAATCCAAAAGGAAAGTTTACAGGTGTACACTGGGGCCGTCCGGCCCAAGCCCAAAAAGATTTGTCTTGTTTGAATTTCAGGCCGGTCTGGATCATTTGAGTTTCGGGCTGTGCCGAGTCGGTCCACGGCCTGGCACGTAATTGCTTAAATATGCCGAGATTATTTCGGGCGGTCCAAAATTATAAAATCTAGAAATTCAATTTTTGGTCCAAAATTCATATCAGGGCCCGAAATTCAATTTTTGGCCAGAATTTCACATGAGGGTCCAGAATTCACACCAGAGCCCTAAATTCAAAACAAATTTAATAAACAAATAAAAGATAAGACAAATAAATTTGACCAAAAGCCAACTTAATATTTGTATTAAATTACCAGAGCTATGTAATGACTACCTCGTTTACAAATCATTTTATTAGAAGAAAAAAAGTATAATCATCTCTATACAAACTTCGTAAGTTCAGTTTATTATCTAATATTCATAACAAAAGTAAAATTACATCACATACTCTAATTCAAAGCTACAAACAACATCTAACTAGCATTATCTCTAGCTTTGTGATGTTTATCAAGTACATGAAAGTGTGCAATGAAGTGTGGTTTTAATAAATATATGGGTCTTTTCGTGCCTCTACATGGGTCATTTTGTGTCTGCCTTAAACAGGTCTTGCTCGTGCCCCCATGGGCCACGACCTCGACCCAAACCCGGCCCGATATATCGGGTCATGCTGGCCCGACACTAAAATATTTCGGGTTGTGCCATGCCTGGGCCGTACTTTTTTCGTGCTTCGGGCCAGCCCATCAGGTCCGACCCAAAAGTACACCTATACGAAACTTGAGTATCCGAGTCTTTCGGTGGAGGCCAACCCATCAGGTCCGGCCCATGCCGGAACACAGAAGAGTGGCTTCGTCTTGAGGCGGAGCCTTCGGTGGAGGAATCAGAGACCTTTTCACGAGAGGAGCCGTAAGCGGAAGAGAGTTGGAGCATTTTCTGTGAGAGCAGTAGGAGCCCAGAAAAGTTCGCATCGCCTCAAGAGCTCCAAACAAGGACTTGTTCGTTTTGCTTTCAATTTATATGGATTAGGTGAGATTGAGTAAGTTTCAATCCCAAAGGAGTCAAAATCTTTCATAAATTTTTCGTATCTTATCCAATCCATATGTGATAGGAATAACCGAACAAGGACTAAGATGGATGAGCCACGTTGGTAAATCCTTGCTGACTGGTGTGGGGAGTCAGGGAGCAAAACAAAGGAGAAGGATCATGCTCACGCACCACTAGGTCGGGCTGGGCCACTTGTTTGTGCTTGTTATCCGGATAGTACCCACTGCACCGCATGTCCGCACCTAGGGTGAAAATAGTTGGAATGTTCCGCTCCGATTTCTATATTGATTTGTTCGAATTCGTATTAATGGACATCCTGACCGTTTTTATTTTTCCTTGTTTTATCAAATATGAAAGTGGGATAGTATTGGTGTTTTCCGACTGTTTTCACTATTTCCGATTTAGTCGGGATATCACGTATTTATCTACATATAATATCACGTTTTAGATAATACAATGAACAAATCATATAATACTATGTCACATCGCAACAAAATATTTTATAATTTATAATTTCTTTGATAACTATATGTATATTATAATATATTGTTTTTGTATGTCTAGATGAGATATGTACTACTTTCTTTTTATACTCTCTGCGGTGATGTTTCTATTTTTTTACGTCCGATTTCGATTCGTTTTATAATTTATAATTTCTTTGATAACTATATGTATATTATAATATATTGTTTTTGTATGTCTAGATGAGATATGTACTACTTTCTTTTTATACTCTCTGCGGTGATGTTTCTATTTTTTTACGTCCGATTTCGATTCGTTATCGGTTCGTTTTGGTTCGTTTACGCCATCCCACTAGTCCTGTTTCCGGTGGTTGGCTTTCGATACTGTTTTCAAAATAAAATGTAAAATATAAAAAATGGGAGACGAGTTTTTTCGACCGATTCCATCTGTTTTCATCCCTAACCGCATCGCACCTGGAAGTTCGATAGAAATTGCTGCTTCGAAGCATGGTCAACTTGTCCCTCCAGTCTCAGTACCTAGCGATTTATGAACACTACATGCGTAGTGTCGTGGTTTCAGAAACCGGTGGATACAGAATTTGTGTTCGGTGGGGATTCCAGAAGAGGGGGTGTGAGATAGTGAGTTATATTGGTTCAGGCTTGCACCCTAGTACAGTGTAGTACTAATCGTAGTATTGCCTAAGAACTGTGTTACAACTTATGTGTCTATCTAGAAGGAGGAGGAGGGCCTTCCCTTTTATAGCTCAAGGGAAGAACCTTATAGAGGAGACATGTTTTCTACTAGAGAGGGAGAGATTTGTAGCCCTGGGTTGTCGTGGTGTTCCTGAGGTCGTCTGTAGGGTCGTGCGTAGCCCTACTCCTGGTTTGGTGTACCGCCTTGCTAGCCCGTCATACAAGTACCTGTAGCAAGACTATTGCTGATGTCTTTGCAATAGTGTGTGGCGGGTCCCACTAGCCAGTCTTATTGTGCAATCGTGCATAGCGCAGACGCTGTCGTCATGAGCCCCGTGTCACTAGCCTGCATGTGTAGGCGTACATTTGGTATGGTGTATTGTCCCGTCTTTCCTGGTATATGGGTCACAGTTGCGACCCAGAGGCGGTAGGGATACGCCTCAGACCTTTCATGGGACGTACAATCATGTTGACGGTGACCCCCTAGCACCCCTTTGGTATGTTGCTCGTATGTCCGGACATTGCTTGGTGACGATGTGTCCTGTCGTAGCTGACGTGGACCAGTAGCATAGGGCTGGGAGCTCCATCCTACTAGTTTGCTCGGCGGGGACTTGGTCGATCGCTCCACCTCGCAGACTTGCTCGACGAGGCTTAGTCGGTGGCTCTGCCTCACAGGCTTGCTCGGCACAGGACCTAGAAGCCAGCTCCCGGTGCAGGTTTGCTCAGCAAATGGGCTATAAAGAGGTCATGGGCCGACAACAGCCCCGAGCCTTCGTGTAACTCCTTGGAGTTGTGTAGAGGCTTTAGCTTGAGATTTTATGCTTATCTGGTCGTGCAAGCGCATCTGTTAGATGTAGCCCTCGAGTAATCCATGTTGATTGCTTGAGGGTTTATTTGGTGTGTGCGCGATTTAGGGGCAAACCCTTCCCGCAATGGTCATCATGCTCTCAGTGTGAGTCAATTTAGTACTTGACACGAGCATAGTCCCAGTGGGTGCTCTTCTAAGTTGGTCGTCTTCTAGGTGTTTGGTCCTTGGCATACATGTGTCCTCCCTTGGATGGCCTTTTATGTTCTTTTTAAAGAGAGGGCCTCCCTCCACCGAACTAGTCGGCGTGGATAAGGAGGTCGTTGAGCTACAACGGGTTATCCAAGTGAGATCCGATCTCCCTCCGGTAGGGTTAAGTCTTGGCGAGTGGTCCAATTGGGGGCTCAACCCGCTGGGGGCATCTCATTGAGTCCTCCTAATTTGACCATGTGTCGGCTCTTTCATCGATCTGGCCAACCAAATAGAGGCCTCGTGGCCACCCCATGAGCCAGGTTACCACAAGGGAATGTGAGGTACAAACTTGGACATGGATACGAGCAAATGACCTATGTGTCGGTCACCTAGCTTGCGGCCTACGTGGAGCTTGCTCGGTCCACCCCTCGCTCTACATGGTAAGTTGGGGAGAGTTTTGGTTTTTTACCTGGTCGGCGTGAGGCAATTACTATGGCGGCACAGTAAAAGAGGAGACCATCATGACACTACTTGGTGTAGGCGGCTTGATGAAACGCGAAACGGCCTGCCCGCTGCTATGCACGTAGGTGGCATGAAGGGGTGGTCAACTGTCTTACCCGTTACTGTCACATCCATTGTCGTGTGCCCCTTGCTGCTCTGTCCGATGCGATGCAGACCCTGCAACATGAACAATTTCGCACAAGGCCTAAGGCAGTTGTGGGCTTGAACCGATGGATCATCCCATGCGGTTTGCGGGGCGGCCAACCTTCACATGTCGCTCCTCTTCCTTGTGCCTTCGTATAAATGGAAAAGAGAGATACCCTGGATCGGTTGCGCTTACTACATTCCAACGGCCAAGCATTCACCCTTTCCTTTCCTTAGAAGCCTCTCTATCGTTGTGCCTCCCTGTGCCCTGTCTGTGCCTTTGCGTCAGCCCGGCTTGCTCCTTGCGCCGATGGCGTCGTTCCTAGCCTGCTCGATTTGGGAGAGCCGCCTTCTTGGTTTGGAGAAGAAAGGGTTCATACCCACGAAGGAGGTCTTCGGGTGGAGACTGGAAAACCAGGGTGAAGTGCCGTGTCCGACGGAAGACAAGGTGGTTGTGCTTGCGTCCGTCTACGAGCGCGGGTTCAGCCTGCCTCTACATCCCTTCATGCGGGAGATCCTCCACTACTACCGGCTGGAGATCTAGAACCTCCATTCCAACACCGTCCTCCACATAGCATGCTTCATCACGCTATGTGAGGCTTTCATGGGCATCGACCCCTACTGGAAGTTGTGGCAGTACCTCTTCAGCGCGCGGGTGACTCCGAGCCGTGGTAGTTAGTTGTATGTTGGCTCGACCAACATCTAACTCCGCTCAAGCCTGAAGGTGGAGTACTTCAAGATCCTGCTCCCCTCTTTGGTCCAATATGAGGGCGAGTGGTTTTATGACAAGAATGTGGCTGGCAGCGCTCCGCCGTTCACCGGACGGGAGCCGGTGTCGACAGAGCAGTGGCAATTATGGTGCGGAGACGCGTTTTAAGAGCATTGTGACACACCTTCTGAAAGTGGTGAATACGCTGAAGAAACAGGCCTCTTTGACACGTGGCTGGTGCGCGCCTTTATGTAGCGCTAGGTTTAGCCTCTGATGGCTCGTCACAAGCCGCTGCACAAGTAATTTGGCGTCAACGACTTTGACTGCCATTCCCGCGAGTCACTCGCGCTGATCGAGATCGAAGCCCAGGTCAAGGCCGTCATGGCTTTTGTCGTCGGGTACCTTCATGGAAGAGGATTCATCTCTCTCTCTCTCCAAAGATGTCACGAGCAATCTGGTAAGTTCTTTCTTTCTTGTCCTCTCCCACTTCTTCGACCTTCTCTGTCAGGAATGACCGACCGAGGCTCTGTAGGTGATCAGACCTATGGTGCCATGTCTTTCATCCCTTCCTAAGGACACCACCATCAAGGTGGAGAAGAAGCAAAAGAGGGAGTCAGGGCGGAGATGACGTACAAGAAGCGCCAGGCAAGGAAGTCGAAGAAGGTCGCATGCATATTGAAAGGGAATTAGGCTCACACCTAGTTCCTATATAATTTTGGTGGTTGAATTGCCCAACACAAATAATTGGACTAACTAGTTTGCTCTAGTGTATAAGTTATACAGGTGCCAAAGGTTCACACTTAGCCAATAAAATGACCAAGAGTTGGGTTCAACAAAAGAGCAAAGAGGACAACCGAAGGCACCTCTGGTCTGGCGCACCGGACTGTCCGGTGCACCACCGGACAGTGTCCGGTGCACCAGAGGACTCCCAGCCAAACTCGTCACCTTCGGGAATTTCCAGAGGCGCTCCGCTATAATTCACCGGACTGTCCGGTGTACACCGGACAGTGTCCGGTGCTCCAAGTAAGAGCGGCCTCCGGAACTCGTCAGCTTCGGGAAACTCCAACGGCTGCTCCGCTATAATTCACCGGACATGTCCGGTGTACACCGGACTGTCCGGTGTACACCGGACTGTCCGGTGTAACTGCGGGGCAACGACTACTTCGCGCCAACGGTCGCCTGCAACAGCAATAAATGCGCGCCAGAGCGCGCAGGCGTCTGGCACGCCCATACTGGCGCACCGGACATTCAACAGTACATGTCCGGTGTGCACCGGACATCCAGGCGGGCCCAGAAGTCAGAAGCTCCAACGGTCGAATCCCAACGGGTTTGGTGACGTGGCTGGCGCACCGGACATGTCCGGTGTGCACCGGACTGTCCGGTGCACCATGCGACAGACAGCCTCCACCAAACGACTGGTTTGGTGGTTGGGGCTATAAATACCCCAACCACCCCACATTCAATAGCATCCAAGTTTCCACACTTCAACACCATACAAGAGCTCTAGCATTCATTCCATAGCACACAAAAGAGATCAAATCCTCTCCAACTCCACATCAAGCCTTAGTGATTAGAGAGAGTGATTTGCCGTGTTCATTTGAGCTCTTGTGCTTGGATCGCTTTCTTTCTTTCTCATTTGTTCTTGAGATCAATATTCATTCACTTGTAATCGAAGCAAGAGACACCAAGTTTGTGGTGGTCCTTGCGGGGACTTTGTGTACCAAGTGTTTGAGAAGAAGAAAGCTCACTCGATCGGTGGATCGTTTGAGAGAGGGTAAAGGGTTGAAAGAGACCCGGCCTTTGTGGCCTCCTCAACGGGGAGTAGGTTTGCAAGAACCGAACATCGGTAAAACAAATCCTCGTGTCTCACTTGTTCATTCGCTTGCGATTTGTTTTGCGCCCTCTCTCGTGGACTCGTTATTGTTTTAACACTAACCCGGCTTGTAGTTGTGATTATATTTGTAAATTTCAGTTTCGCCCTATTCACCCCCCCTCTAGGCGACTATCAATTGGTATCAGAGCCCGGTGCTTCATTAGAGCCTAACCGCTCGAAGTGATGTCGGGAGATCACGCCAAGAGGGAAATGGAGACCGGCGACAAGCCCACTACAAGTCGCGGGTCTACCTCATCGGAAGAGTCCCGCAACAAGGGGAAAGGGAAGGAGAAGAAGTCTTCTTCCCACAAGTCGCATCGGAGTAGCGGCAAACACAAGAAGATGAGGAAGGTCGTCTACTACGAGACCGACACTTCAACGCCATCCACCTCCGGCTCCGACGCGCCGTCCGTCACTTCTAAGCGCCATGAGCGCAAGAAGTATAGTAAGATCCCCCTACGCTATCCCCGCATTTCAAAGCATACACCTCTACTTTCCGTCCCACTAGGCAAACCACCAACTTTTGATGGTGAAGATTATGCAAGGTGGAGTGATTTAATGAAATTTCATCTAACCTCACTTCACAAAAGTATATGGGATGTAGTTGAGTTTGGTGTGCAGGTACCATCCGTAGGGGATGCGGATTATGATGCGGACGAAGTTGCCCAAATCGAGCACTTCAACTTGCAAGCCACAACCATACTCCTTGCTTCTCTAAGTAAGGAGGAATATAACAAGGTGCAAGGCTTAAAGAGTGCGAAGGAGGTTTGGGACGTACTCAAGACCGCTCACGAAGGTGATGAACTCACCAAGATCACCAAGCGGGAAACTGTTGGGACCATGCTTCGTCGCCGAAGGTCCTACAGAAAGAAACAGCTTCGTATGAAGCTGTTTATACGTATTGCCGAAGGGTGCCATTCATGAAGCTTCGGAATTATAAACCGACTTAAAGATGAAAAGGCTACTTAGACCTTAATAGATTGCTATAAGCTATTAGGAAATGTAATGGGCATGAATGTAATTTTACATGGGCTGCGTCCCACGCCTATAAATAGATGAACAGTACTCCTGTACTGTTCACGCGAACTTGTTATCTGCTTTTGCGTCATCTTTGTACTCATGCTTTCCCGCAAGTCGAAGGTACACTTGTAATCTGAAATTATTTCTATTTTTCCATGTTAATAAAATAGAAATAATGTTATAACAATGTTTAAATATTTATATTACTACTTATGTTTTACATAAGTTCTTCATCATAATTTATTGTGCTTACGAAGGTATGTTGTTTGCGACCTTCGTCCAAAGTTCATTATATCCCGAAGGGAAATAATGCTCTGAAGGATGAAGGGCTTTAACATTTAACACTTTTTATGTTGCCTTGTTCTTAATCCGAAGCATTTGAGAACAAGTCCCCAACATTGGCGCCCACCTCCGGTGAACTCACTTCCACTTTTTTTGAGCTGATGGCTTCGTTCAACGATCGAGCTGGAGCTGCTTCGGCTCCGAAGATGGTGCTCCCGATAACAGGTGGTTCGTGCTCAGAACCAGCCAACAAAAAGCAAAAGAAAGAGGCGCAGAGAAGGGTACAACATGTTGGAGTGCAGGGACCCTTCATCAAGTCAAGATGGTCCCACATTCCAATCACCTTCTCTCAGGAGGACCTTCAGCTCAAGGATTTTCCTCATAACGATGCTATGGTTATTTCTTGCGTTATCAAAGGGTTTCTGGTCCACAATGTCTTGGTTGATACAGGCAGTGCAGCTGATATCATATTTGCTAAGGCCTTCAGGCAAATGCAAGAGCCAGAAGATAAGATTCATGATGCTACACACCCTCTCTGTGGCTTCGGAGGAAGACAGATTGTAGCACTGGGCAAGATTACCATGCCAGTGACCTTCGGATTCATCAACAACACCAGAACTGAGCAAGTTGTGTTTGACATTGTTGACATGGAATACCCTTACAATGCAATTATTGGTCGTGGCACCCTCAATGCTTTCGAAGCAATTCTTCATCCTGCTTACCTTTGCATGAAGATACCTTCGGATCAAGGACCCATTGCTATTCATGGGAGTCAGGAAGCTGCCAGAAGGGCTGAGGGAAACTGGACTGACTCAAAAGCAATCCATAACATAGATGGAGCTAAAGCTTGTGAACAGTACAAATTCAGAAGGGAGAAAGCAGCTTCAGCAGATCAGTCGAAGCCCATGCTCTTATGTGAGGACATAGCAGAGCAGAGGGTGCTGTTGGGCTCTCAATTATCCGAAGAACAGGAGAAAACCTTGATAAGATTTTTGTTCAACAACAAAGATGTTTTTGCATGGTCAGCCAATGATCTTTGCGGAGTTAACAGGGATGTTATTGAACACTCGCTCAATGTTGACCCATCCTTCAGACCCAGAAAGCAGAGGCTTCGGAAAATGTCTGATGACAAGGCCAAAGGTGCTCGTAATGAAGTCAAAAGGCTCCTCAGTGCAGGAGTTATCAGAGAAGTAAAGTACCCAGAATGGCTAGCTAACACTGTTATGGTAAAAAAGGCCAATGGCAAATGGCGAATGTGTATCAATTTTACAGATCTCAACAAGGCCTGTCCGAAGGACGAATTCCCATTTCCAAGGATAGACTCCTTAGTTGATGCAGCAGCTTCGTCAGAGCTTATGCGTCTTCTCGATTGTTATTCAGGCTATCATCAAATTTGGATGAAGAAGGAGGATGAACCAAAGACTAGTTTCATAACCCCTAGTGGAACATATTGTTACCTTCGGATGCCTGAGGGGCTCAAAAACGCTGGAGGAAGTTTCAGCAGAATGACTGCGAAGGTTCTCCAATCTCAGATAGGCAGAAATGTGCTAACTTATGTTGATGATATCATTGTAAAAAGCACGAAACAGGAAAATCACATTGCTGATTTGCAGGAGACCTTCGCCAGTTTTAGACAAGCTGGCCTAAAGTTGAATCCAGAAAAATGTGTCTTCGGAGTAAAGAAGGGGAAATTTCTTGGATGCTTGGTTTCAACAAAGGGAATTGAAGCTAATCCAAGTAAAATTGAAGCTATACTTCGAATGGAGCCACCAACTACAAAAAAGGGGGCCCAAAGATTGACAGGGAGGCTGGCATCTCTTAATAGATTTATATCCAGATCAGCAGAAAGAAATTTACCATTCTTCGAAGTGCTGAAATCAGCCGAAGTCTTTCAATGGGGACCAAGCCAACAAAAAGCCTTCGAGGAACTGAAGCAATATTTGATAGATTTAACAATATTAACTCCACCAACGCCAGGGGCTCCTTTGTTATTATATGTGGCAGCTTTGCACTCAGTGGTAAGTGCAGCACTTGTTCAGGAGAAGCTTGATAGCCAAGTCAAGAAGCAGGTCCCAGTGTATTTTGTATCTGAAGTTCTTAGTATATCAAAGAAAAACTATACAGAATTGGAGAAGGTGTTATATGATGTTTTGATGGCATCCAGGAAGCTTCGGCATTACTTTCAAACATACAATATTGTTGTTCCTTCTTCGCAGCCGTTGAAGGATATTATGAGAAATAGAGAAGCTACTGGGCGGATTGGAAAATGGGCTGCAGAGCTCAATGAATTTTGCATTGATTATGTGCATAGGTCTTCGATCCAGTCTCAAGCGTTGGCAGATTTAATCGCCTATTGGAAGCCAGGGGCTCAGGATGAAGAAACAAATAAAGATGCCGAAGTATGGACAGTGTTTTGCGATGGGTCTTGGGGAACCTTCGGAGCAGGAGCAGCTGCTGTGTTGGTCTCACCATCCAAAGTTAAAACTTGTTATGCGGCAAGACTCGATTTTAGTTGTACAAACAATATTACTGAGTACGAAGCCCTGCTTTTGGGTCTTCGGAAGTTAAAGGCAATGGGAATCAGAAGGGCCATTCTTAAAACTGATTCCCAGGTTGTTTCGGGTCATATCGACAAGAGTTGCAAGGCTAAAGATCCGAAGCTTGAAAAATATCTAGACACGGTCCGAAGAGTCGAAGCTTCCTTCGAAGGATTTTCTGTCAAAAATATCCCTCGAGGACATAATGAGCATGCTGATTTGCTAGCTAAGTCAGCAGCACAGGGGCTGCCCTTACCTTCGGATGTGTTCTTCGAAACAATAAAGGCACCTTCAGTGGAACTTCTTGAAAGAGCAGTCCTCAATATATCTCCTGTTTATAGCGAAGACTGGAGAACTGAGATCATCTCTTACCTTCAGGGTAAATTCCTTTCAGATGACGAAACTTATAACAGGAGGATAGAGGCAAGAGCTCGTCCACATGTCATGATAGAAGGGGAGTTGTACAAGCATGGAGTTTGTGCTCCACTACTCAAGTGTTTATCTAGAACCGAAGGCATAGAGTTAATGAAAGAAATACATGCAGGCCTGTGTGGATCTCACATTGGATCTAGGCCGTTACTTGGAAAAGTTTTTCGTCAAGGGTTTCATTGGCCGAAGGCAGCTTCGGATGCAGCGGAATTAGTTCAAAAGTGCGAAGGTTGTCAGAAATGTGCAAGAGATCAAAAACAACCTTCGTCCTTAACCTAGCTCATACAACCCATCTGGCCATTGCAAAGGTGGGGCCTTGACTTGTTAGGTCCGTTACCACCGGCCCAAGGGAACTTAAGATATGTTGTAGTGGCTGTGGAATATTTTTCTAAATGGATTGAGGCAAAGCCTTTAGCCACAATAACTTCGGCCACCATTCAAAATTTTTTCTGGCAGAATATTGTTTGTCGTTTCGGGGTACCAAAGGCCATCACTGTAGATAATGGAACACAGTTCGACTCCGAAGCTTTCAGAGATTTTTGTGATCAAATTGGTACGAAGATCCATTTTGCATCAGTCAGGCATCCGGAGTCAAACGAACTCGTTGAAAGAGCCAATGGCATTATAATGACAGGAATAATGAAGTTAATCTTCAATCAACCCAGGGGAAAGTGGCCAGATCAATTAATCAAAGTGGTATGGAGCCACAACACAACAATATCAAGGTCAACAGGCTTTACTCCATTCAAACTATTGTTTGGTGACGAAGCAATAACTCCGGAGGAAGCCAAAACTGGATCAATAAGAGTAGTAGCTTCGGCAGAATCAGATTCTGAAGCTGTTTATTCTGTGGAAAAAGATGCTATAGAAGGGATCAGGCTTCAAGCTATGGAGAACATCAATAAGTATCAAGCCGAAACAATCAAATGGCGTGATAGAAAGGTTCGGCTAAAGAATATTGAGCCAGGACATTTGGTGCTTCGGCGAGTGGCTAACCCAGATACAGTGGGCAAGTTGCAGTTGAAATGGGAGGGACCTTTTTTGGTAGCATCTTCGTCAAGACCCGGTTCATACAGATTGAAGGATATGGACGGCAACGACATTCCTAGATCTTGGAATGCGGATGAGCTTCGGCGATATTATGTGTAACTTGATGTAATTTTTTATATTTTTTCTTTCATGGCACCCTTTTCCTTTTTGAAGGGGGAGAAAGGTTTTTAATGGGGCCATCATATGTAATTTCCTTTTTTAGTTCTATAAGAGCAAAATCCCCCAAGAATGTAAATGTAAAAGCTGAGAACGCACCATCGAGTGCTGAAAGTAAAAGACGAAGAAGCTCCAAAGTCGTTCCTAAGGGAATGCAGAGCTTACAGCGAAAAGTCAACGCTGATTCCGCCGAAAGTAAAAGGCGAATAAGCTCCAAAGTCGTTCCTAAGGGAATGTAGAGCTTACAGCGAAAAGTCAACGCTGATTCCGCCGAAAGTAAAAGGCGAAGAAGCTCCAAAGTCGTTCCTAAGGGAATGCAGAGCTTACAGCGAAAAGTTAGCACTGATATGTGATTGTTTCTAAGGAAATAACAGCTGTTATTATGGCTTCGGATATGTGTTTGGACATTCATTTGCACATCACATTACATCATAACATTTGCATTCATAAACATTCATCCAGGCATATGTACAATAACCATCATCATAGCATAAGTGGTTGCTTCGGTGTTAAAGAAGGGCTTCGGCGAAAAGAAAAAGTTGTCTTTTATGCTTCGTTGTGTACGAAAAAGAAGGGCTTCGGCGAAAAGAAAAAGTTGTCTTTTATGCTTCGTTGTGTACGAAAAGAAGGGAAGGTGTTTTTTCGCCTTCGGCTCAAAATGCTAATTTCGTCCACATCAAAGCACCTCATACATTGATGGAAGGGTAAGAATATATTACAAGGTATGAACAAAATTCATTAAGAACAGTTTAGCTATATTTACAAAAGTTATTACAAAAGTTTCTTGAGTTTTTCTACAGTCTACTCCTACTGATCTTCATGGGGCCTCAGCTTCGGCGGCATACTCTTTAAGCATCGGTCTCGGCTTCGTCATCCTATATGAATTAAAGTGTTGTGAGTAAAAATCAAGTTTCAAGGAAAAGGTAAGCACAAGGTATGATTCCTTACTGGTTCAAGATGACTTCGAGCTTCGTCTCCAGCCTTTTCTCGCCCACCTTTTGTCCATATCATCTTTATAAATCTATTAGAAATGCTTCGGGCGAGGTCAGGTATATCATCTAAAATTGATGGTGATAGAGTGAAGTTGGGCCTATTAACAATTTTTCCATGGTCGCAGCCAGCTTTCAGAAATGCTGCAGCAGTGCCCCGAGAAGCTACCCAGACACAGAAGTCACCGTGCCCGGCTATAACTTCGTCAAGCTCATCAATTTCACCTTCAATATGTTCGAAGGTCTTTGGTAAATCTTCAGTTGACGGGGTAAATTTCCCACTGCTGGCCCCGACTGAGTGGAAGATCTTTTTTAGTCGTTCAATACATTTATTGCTAAATTCCAAGCATTTGTCTTGAAGGATTGCCAATAATTTTTTCAAATCTGAATTCTGTTGGACTTCGGCTTCAAGTTTTGCATTAAGCCCTTGCTTCTCTTGTTTAAAGTGTTCTGATTGGCGCAGAAGCTTCGTATTCAATTCTGCTATTTTAGCTTCGGCTTCTGCCAGTAAGCCTTCAGATGTCTGAAGCTCGAAGTCTTTCTTTTCAATAGTAACTGATTGCTCTTTTATTTTGCTCTCTAAATTTTCAATTATCACCTCGTGTTTTCTATCTTCCAGATCCTGCTGCATCTTCAAGGCTTTACTCAACAGCATACTCTGCACATAAACAAACCTTCGTTAGAAATATTTTCATTATTAAAAAGCACTAAAAGTCAGGGATAAGTTGTTCACCTTGAAATTGGAATAAAATAAACTACCGACGATATGTTGTCGTCGGTAGCGGCTGATATCCGTTTCTAGCTTCGGAAAACCGATACTCTTTGATAGAGTACCGATAATCTTAGCTCCGGTTTGATCCCGGATACAGTCTAATTTTTCATCATCAATACCTCCGAAGAGGAGTGCTCCTGGCTTGTATCCGCAAGATTTGGCATATTCTTTAAGCTCTTCTATTTCGGTTTTTGACAGTTCTTGTCCAACTAAATTTTGAAATATGAAAGCTTCGTCTTCCAAAGTATCCTTGGCTATTTCCTTTCCTTTTCCCGGCACTGTGGCCACGGTCTCTTCGGCAGCTGTAGTAGCTTCTTCTGACGCCATGTCTAGCAGAATTTTGTCGATGTGTTCAATTGTGGTTTCCATGTTGAAATCTTCAGCCAATGTGGCTTCGGTAGCCGCGACCTTCGAAGGTGCGACTTCGACGTTTGTTGTGCCCTCAGCGGCTGGTGCCTTCCGAGCTGAAGCCCTCGGTGGCGTCTTGTCGATAACTTCTGTCACTGCAATAATTCTTTGTCTCTTTGTTTTAGTTGTTTTCTTCGTTTTTCCGGGCTCCTCTTCCTTCTGAAAAAGCTTCGTCAGTTGAGGCCCTAATGGACTTAGCTTCGCGGGCAGGGATTCAGTCATTACCTTTAAAATCTCTTCCACGTCAGTGGCAGAGGGTGATGCGGGAGTCTCTTCTTCGTCGGATACTTTTCGCTTCGGACTTGATACTTTTCTTTTCTTCGGAACACTCTTCTCTTTTGGTGGTTATTTCTCATCTTTATTTAAAGCTTCGGCCACCCTTTTCCTTTTATGGCCCTCAGCACCCTTATTCAGTTGTTCGTAGTCAGGGTATTCGAAACCCAAGGCGTCTAGCACTCGGTTCAGTCTTCGCTTCGGACGGGTGCCGAAGGCCGCAGTCATCAACTGATCTTCTTTTTTGGAGTAATTACCGAGTATTTCATTGCACATTATTTCAATTGTGTCCAGCCACTCTTGACAAGGTGTTTTAAAGTATTTCTTAAACTTGTAATAGTAAGGTAACCGCACAAGTTCCCCTTCTTTCTTCTCCCCCTCCAGCTTCGGCATTTCCCATTCTTTCAAAGTAGGGAAAACCCTGAAGGCCAAGAACTCTTGCACCAGGTCCCTAGTGCCGATATGCTCTGAGATAATATTAAACTCAGCCAGTGCATCCCAGGTTGGACCTTCTACTGCCATTTGGCATCGCGGTCTTGTTTCTCCGAAGATCAACTCAAGAGGGCTCTGAACTAGCTTTTCCTTGTCTTCGTCAACCTTGACATAAAACCATTCCGACTTCCAGCCTGTCGGCCATTTGCTCCGGTAGCTGATTACAGGAAAATTTGTCGTTTTCCGATAGGCAAAATTATAGCAACCAAAGTTCTCATGCAATCCATCCTTCCTAGCCTTCGTCTGGTAGTGCAGCTCATGAACTCGGCAAAAACTGTCCGCAAACGGCTCTACCGCCTGGCTTCGGAGGGCCTAGATGTACACACTAAGCCTGACAATGGCGTTGGGCGTCAGTTGATGAAAGTAGACCTCAAATTTTTGCAGCACATCAGGAATTATCCCATTCAAAGGAAATCTTAATCCAGCCTTCAGAAAACTCTTGAAAATAACTATCTCATCCTTTTCTGGCTTCGGGGTAGTTTCCTCCCCCCCGAAGCGAAGCAGCTTCTTCTCGCTTTCACTGAAATAGCTTGACTTTACCATTTTTGCAAAATCAGCTTTGGAAATGGTAGATTTGCCGAAATCCAGGTGGCTGGGTTTGCTCGGCACTGCGTTGCTGTAATCATCTTCGGAGTCGATTTCTTCAGCAGCAGCCTGTTCTGTTTCGACTGCATGGGTGTCTTCGGCAACTTGCGCGTCTTCCGGTATCACTAGTCCAGAGCGCCTCATAGCTTCGGAGATGGGAACAGTCTCAGCAGCTTCGGCTTCGTCTCCCTCACGCTCAACCCTAGCAGTAGAGCGTAATCTGGCCATTTGATTTTTTGTATTCTTGAAAATTTTTTGCAAGTTAACAACCTTTATTCTTCCGAAGCTCCTCTTGCGACAAAGCAGATTCCAAACTGTAGCTTCGTTCGAATGCAAAAGTCAAGCTTCGGCTATGGTTAAAATTTTTGGCAGCGAAACAGTGCAATAGCAATGAATGCTGTGGTAACTTCACACCTACTCGTATGATTATATAGTGCTGCAGGTAAGAAGGTGAATCGCCAGGATTTTTACACCAGGCAGGCAACCGCTCGTACCAGCTGCGCGGTGGGCCGCAAGACCAAAATAGCGAACCTGCATGGTGGGACCGCTGCGTGCTCGGAAGCTGTATATCGTTTCTCGACAACGAGCTCAGGGAAGGTGTTTTTTGGACCTTCGGCTTCCTGAAGCCTAAGAAACTTTTTTCACGGATCAAGCTCGTTACGAAAAACGATCTAGCACCGTGAAGGGGCTACTGATGGGACCATGCTTTGTCGCCGAAGGTCCTACAGAAAGAAACAGCTTCGTATGAAGCTGTTTATACGTATTGCCGAAGGGTGCCATTCATGAAGCTTCGGAATTATAAACCGACTTAAAGATGAAAAGGCTACTTAGACCTTAATAGATTGCTATAAGCTATTAGGAAATGTAATGGGCATGAATGTAATTTTACATGGGCTGCGTCCCACGCCTATAAATAGATGAACAGTACTCCTGTACTGTTCACGCGAACTTGTTATCTGCTTTTGCGTCATCTTTGTACTCCTGCTTTCCCGCAAGTCGAAGGTACACTTGTAATCTGAAATTATTTCTATTTTTCCATGTTAATAAAATAGAAATAATGTTATAACAATGTTTAAATATTTATATTACTACTTATGTTTTACATAAGTTCTTCATCATAATTTATTGTACTTACGAAGGTATGTTGTTTGCGACCTTCGTCCAAAGTTCATTATATCCCGAAGGGAAATAATGCTCTGAAGGACGAAGGGCTTTAACATTTAACACTTTTTATGGTGCCTTGTTCTTAATCCGAAGCATTTGAGAACAAGTCCCCAACAGAAACGATCGAGGGGGAGCTCGGTCGCTTTCGCCTTCGCCAAGGGGAGGAGCCACAAGATATGTACAACCGGCTCAAGACCTTGGTAAATCAAGTGTGCAACCTCAGGAGCAAAAAATGGGATGACCACGAAATGGTTAAGGTTATTCTAAGATCCCTTATTTTTCTTAACCCTACTCAAGTTCAATTAATTCGTGGCAACCCAAGATATACACTAATGACCCCCGAGGAAGTAATCGGGAATTTTGTGAGTTTTGAATGTATGATCAAGGGCTCAAGGAAGATCATCGAGCTTGACGAGCCCTCCACTTCCGAAGCTCAACCTGTGGCACTTAAGGCGAAAGAGGAGAAGAAGGAGGAGTCTACACCAAGTAGACAACCCATTGACGCCTCCAAGCTCGACAACGAGGAGATGGCTTTAATCATTAAAAGCTTTCGCCAAATCCTCAAGCAACGGAAGGGGAAGGATTACAAACCCCGTTCCAAGAAGGTTTGCTACAAGTGTGGTAAGCCCGGTCACTTTATCGCTAAATGTCCATTATCAAGTGACAGTGACAGGGATAACGACAAGAAGGGCAAGAGGAGAGAAAAGAAGAAATACTACAAGAAGAAGGGTGGCGACGCACATGTATGCCGCGAATGGGACTCCGACGAGAGCTCCTCCGACTCCTCCGACGACGAGGACGCCGCCAACATCGCCGTCACCAAGGGACTCCTCTTCCCCAACGTCGGCCACAAGTGACTCATGGCCAAGGACGGCAAAAAGAAGGTAAAACAAGATCCTCCACCAAATATGAAACATCTAGTGATGAGGATGATGATAGAAATGAGAAAAATAATTTGCGTATTCTTTTTGCCAACCTTAACATGGAACAAAAAGAAAAGTTAAATGAATTAGTTAGTGCCATTCATGAGAAGGATGACCTTTTGGATTCTCAAGAGGACTTCCTAATTAAAGAAAATAAGAAACATGTTAAGGTTAAGAATGTTTATGCTCTAGAGGTTGAAAAATGTGAAAAATTAACTAGTGAGCTAAGCATATGCCATGATTTGATCACCAACCTTAGAAATGAAAATGCTAGTCTAAATGCTAAGGTTGATTCTCATATTTGCAATGTTCCAATTCCCGATCTTAGAGATGATAATGTTAATCTACTTGCTAAGATTGACGAATTGAACATTTCTCTTGCTAGCCTTAGAAATGAAAATGACAAATTGCTTGCTAAGGCTAGAGATTTTGATATTTGCAATGTTACTATTTCTAACCTTAGAGATGAGAATGATATATTACATGCTAAGGTTGTAGAATTCAAAACTTGTAAACCCTCTACATCTACCGTTGAGCACATTTCCATTTGCACTAGATGTAGAGATGTTGATATTAATGCTATTCATGATCACATGTCTTTAATTAAACAACAAAATGATCATATAGCAATATTAGATGCTAAAATTGCCGAGCATAACCTAGAGAATGAAAAATTTAAATTTGCTAGAAGTATGCTCTATAATGGGAGACGCCCTGGCATCAAGGATGGCATTGGCATCCAAAGGGGAGACAATGTCAAACTTAGTGCCCCTCCTAAAAGATTATCTAATTTTGTTAAGGGCAAAGCTCCCATGCCTCAGGATAACGAGGGTTACATTTTGTACCCTGCCGGTTATCCTGAGAGCAAAATTAGGAGAATTCATTTTAGGAAGTCTCACCCTGGCCCTAATCATGATTTTATGTATAAGGATGAGACATCTAGTTCTAGGCAACCAACCCGTGCTAAGTTGCCTAAGAAAAAATCTCCTAGTGCATCAAATGATCATGCTATTTCATTTAAAACCTTTGATGCATCTTATGTGCTTACTAACAAATCAGGCAAGGTAGTTGCCAAGTGTAATACTCCAAATTGTATACCAGGAATAATAGAGAGTTATTCTCATTTTTGTGTGTCTCATTTGCATCATGAAAAGAGCCTACACAAAATTTAAGAGTTTAATTCCAACAAATGGTAAAAAGAATTTGCAACATGTTGGAGTTTTATTGTTTGTGCATTAAATAAAATAATAATGTTAATAATAATAATAAAAACACATTAATAATGAAAAGGAGGTTTTGCCCTAATTTATAAACTTGGAAATTTGGAAAAGAAAGTGTACAAAACATAAATAAACTCTATATTTCCCAAACAAATATTTCTTAAATTCACAATATAATCTGAGCACAAAATCTGCACAAAGTTTGAATTTAAAACTTGGATCCAAATTGGATTAGAAAATGGAGAAAAAGGAAAGAAAAACAGAAAATATATAAAAAAAAAGAAAAGAATAAAAGAGACCTAGCCTAACTGGGCTTCATACCCGAATTCAGCCCACAACAGGAATTGCCTCCGCGCGGCCCAACTACGGACCCCCTGCGCGCCATCCTAAAACCTAGCCGCCGCCACGCTCGCCTGCTTCCGATTGTTCACTGAGTTGTGGGCCCCAGCTCGTTTTTTTTTAGCGCGCCGCACGGACTCGCCCCGGTCGCTGCCTGGTGGGCCCCTCGAGCTAGCACTGTGTGTCTTCCCCGCTCAAGCCGCCCCGGGCGAACCGCGCATGAGTCGCGCGTGCGCTGCAAACGCTTCCCCGAGTTCTCGCCATGGAAATCGCGGTTGGTTACCCACCTGGTCCTGCTCGATTGGGGAGCATAAATCGCGCGCCGCTCGGGCGCTTTGACCCTCAGCAGAAGAGCTAGATCCTCACGCGTTTATCAGGCTGTCGTGTGCCTCGCCGGTGAGAGAACTACGTCGTTGCATCGTCCAGGCAAAGCTGCGGGTGGGAAGTGTTGAGCCGCCGCGAGTTCGCTCGGCTCACGTCGCCGTTGGGCCCTCGGCTGCTGGCCAGGGGTCATCCCTGTGTCTCTTGGGGGATGCCCAGGGCCTCGTCGGGTGAAGCTCCCTTCGTTCCGGCGTCCGTGACCTCGCATCCGCGTCCCTTCCTTCACCGCGGGCGAGTAGATCGGCGCTCCTAGACTTGGTGAGTTTTCCTTCCCTGCCTGCTGGACATGGTTGCGTAGGGTTCGAGCAGGGTAGTTCGGATGGAAGTTTGGGCTCGGATGGCGAGCTCGGGGCTGTTCGCTAGCGCGGCTATGGCGCTCGGCCGTGGCGGTTGACAGGAGAAAGAAAAGAGAGAAGAGAGAGAATAGGTGAGGTAGAAGACGCCAGGGCATCCCTTGATCGCGCGATGGACGGCGGGGATTAAGAGGATCGGGATAAAGAAACCGGGACCGTAGGATGGTATGCGGAGGGGGTAGATTTAATCTTGCGTACCCCTTCGAGTCATTAAACGCGGGCCGTAAATTCCGGATCCAACGGCTAGGGTTGAGCACGGATGTATAACTCTCCTGGATCTAATCTGGTGCGTCTGTTTTAGATCGGGCGGCCAGGACTTCCCGATACCCCCTTCGCCATGCCATTTTGCAGAAAAGACCTTACGAATTTAGAGAATCAACCCGCCATCCACCCTGCACTATTCCCTGTGTCTCGGGATTTTTACCTAGGCGCCCCTGCGGTTTCCTGTAATTGAGGCCCGATCCAGAGAGTGTTAGAAATCAGAAATTAAATTCAGAAATTAATTTTTAGTGCAAAAATAAATGTTAAAACTTGTTTAATTCATAATAAATGCATATGAACTCCAAATTAGACCATTCCAGTTCCTAAATTTTCATAAAATTATTGTCTATCTATTAGTGCCTCTGTTTTGTCATTACAAGCACATTAAAATTATTCTTTCACTTAATCTTGTATTAAATGCATAAAACCTTAGAAAATCCATAACTTAAAATATATAACTCTAAATTTAATAATTCCAGTTCCTGTGATCTTATTTTAATGTCTAGTTTATTACTGTATATTTTATTTGCATGTTTGATGTGATGTTAATTTATGCTATGCCATGTATGTATTGTATTGATGCGAGTAGACGAGCAACCTACTGTGGAACCTGAGCTTCAACAAGTTGAAGTAGCTGAGCAGGAGCTCGTGGAAGGCAAGTTGTGCCCTTGATCACTTCTTTTACCTATTCATGTTCTTATTAATCATAATGATCTGCATAGGATAATTTTGACGGGACCCAATAGGATGCCCTAGATTTTGACTATCTTTATACCTTGCTTCACCACTGGTTTTACTACTAAAGTTTTGGGTAGTACATGCTATTGCTTTATGTGGATTTGGGTATAGAGATATTTATCACTCATTGTTATACTCCTTATTGTTATCTGTTTTATTATTCCTTGTTCATGTTAAGATCATTATGTTAATGGGAACATGGAGAACCACCCGGGAAAACAGTGCTACCACAAGGGTGGAATGGGACGCCCTTGGCTGATTAACTAGGAAAGCTAGGGGAGGGCTACCTTACCCGAAAGGGGCAAGGGCAGTAGGGGAGAGGTCAGTGCGGGGAGGTCCCTGGTTGATTTTGCTGCGATGGCTATCAGCCAGGAACCCTTTACTGGATCTTCCCATAAACTGTAGCGGGTAGTCTGAAGCTAGTGGAACTTTGTAAAGGCCTCGTAGTGGTACCCTGCCTCGCTTCCTAGGTAGAGGTGTATGGAGTCTGATCAACTCTGTGGCAGATGGGTAACACGACTTGTGGGTAAAGATGCGCAACCTCTGCAGAGTGTAAAACTGGTATACTAGCCGTGCTCACGGTCATGAGCGGCTCGGACACTCACATGATTATATTATGGAACTTAAACTTAACCTGTCATTTCATTGCATTTGGGATTATTTTATTATTACTTTTACTTATTATTACTATGGTTTGGTATTTACTTACACTTAGTAACTGCTAATAAAATTTTGACCAACTTATAAAAGCAATGCTCAGCTTCAGCCTTTATTTCATTGATCAGCCTTACACTTCATGAACTCCCACCTTTGGTGAGTTCATGCCACATTATTCCCCACGACTTGTTGAGCTATGATCGTATGTGAGCTCACTCTTGCTGTCTCACACCCCCCCCCCACAGGAGAAGAGCAGGTGGTTCAGGAGGAGCCGCCTAACACTGAGGAGTTCGATCTGATCTAGGTGGCGTTTCTCAGTCGGCATTGGCGCCATCGATCCTTAGTTCGTTTTACATTTATCTTATTTTTGTAATAAGTCTTCCGCTATGTAATAAATACTCTGATGTTTTATGACATTTATCTCTATACACTCTGTTATTATATATGTTGTCTTCTTGGCACATGTATGAGATGCACCCGGCTTCGTTCTTTAAAACCGGGTGTTACAGAAGTGGTATCAGAGGAAATGTTGACTGTAGGACGAAACCTAGATAGACTGGACAAACCCTTACCTACTTATCTCATTCTGATTCATTCTACACTCACCTTACTCTGATTCTTTCTACACTTATCTTGATCCTGTCTCACCTTCTACTGTTCTACTCTGATCATTCTTACCTTTTCTACTCTGAGACAAGATGGATTTCAAACCTTGGAATCCCTACCCCTATGACAGTTTAAGAGATAGGAAGCCTAAGACAAAATTAAAACTATTTCCTTACGAAAAAATGTTGGTTGATTGTGCTGATGCTAAATGCCTGATTTGCTTCTTTGATTGATTGAATTATTATAGATGGACATCTTAGCATGTACCACTATAAGGTATTGTATTAGCTTTAGTAGGTGACAAACTAATCTGCTTAGCTAATAAATCCCCCAAAGTAACATGATTGTAATTACTGCCTTGTCTACTGCTCTTTCTTACCATATGTATCTAACTCAGATGGTCAATACCAGGCGGGGTGGTGGAATTGACTTGCCTCCTAACCAACACACTCGAAGACAACCTCAGCCACAACCTGCTGGGATGAATCCTCCTAATCCTCCACCAGGCGGAGTTGACCCACTGGTTGCTACTCAGATGGCGATGATGCAGCAGATGGCAGACACCATGGCTGATATGCGTGCCCAGATGCAGCAAGAGCGCCAGGAGATGCGTCAAGAAAGAGAAGATATACGCCAGGAGCTGCGCCAGGAGAGAGATGAGATACGCCAAGAAAGGAGGGCGCAACAACAACAGCTGCAACAACAACTTCAACAACAGCAGCAACAGCAGCAAGTGCCATTGCCTCCACCACCACCACCAGTTCCACCTCGTGATAAGCACCGGGAGTTTATGAGTCACAAGCCACCAACCTTCGCCAGCTCACCTGATCCACTGGACGCGGATGATTGGTTGAAGTCAATTGAGAAGATGCTGAATATTGCACAATGCACTGATCGGGAGAAGGTCTTATATGCTTCTGGACGTCTGACTGGTCCTGCTGCTGACTGGTGGGATTCTTATACTGCTGCCCATGATGCTGCTGATACTATTACTTGGGCAGAGTTCAGTACGCAGTTCAGGAACTACCATATTCCTGCTGGTATGATCAAGATCAAGAAGAAGGAGTTTCTGTCATTGAAGCAAGGCAATATGTCGGTCAGCGAGTACAGGGATAAATTCATTCAGTTGTCGAGGTATGCTCCAGAGGAAGTTGCTGAGGATGAGAGAAAGCAGGAGCATTTTATTGAAGGACTTAATGGACCGCTGCAGTATGCTCTAGTGGCACATACCTTTCCATCCTTTCAGAGGCTATTGGATAAGGCTCTTGCTATTGAACACAAGCGTGTTCAACTGGGTGATTTGAAGAGGAAGGCTATCTCCCAAGGACAGGGTAGCAGCAGTGTTCGTCCTCGCTACAGTTCACCACAGGGTACACCGACTCGACCAGGAGGACCACGCCCAGTTCAGCAATCACCACTGAGGACTCCACCTCCTCGACAGACTACTCCCACTGGCACCCCGACGAAGTTTGCAGGACAGAGTCAGGGCACTCAATGTTTCAAGTGTGGGAAGATTGGTCATTATGCAAATGTCTGCCCACAGAGGAATGCTACTACTCCGGCCCAGAACAAGCAACAGACCCCTGGCAAGGGATATTCTATAGCCAGGGTGAATCAAGTCAGTGTTGATGATACTCCGGATGGAGGGGACCTCGTAATTGGTATGTTTTATGTTAATGCAATTCCTGCAACAATATTATTTGATTCTGGTGCCACACATTCATTCATGTCTGCTAGATATGCCAACACCAATGAAATACCACTGCTAAATATGAGAAAACCCCTGATAGTAATTACACCTAAAGGGCCTGTTGAGGCAAATCAAATGACACGTAGATTGACATTAACTATTATGGGTAGAGAATTGGGAGCTACTGCTATAATATTGGAGTCAAGCAGTATAGATTTGATACTTGGTATGTCATGGCTAAGGAGGGCAAAGGCCGTGATAGCATGTGGTAGAGGTACCATAGAGCTCACTACCACTAAAGGAGAAAGGTTTCAAGTTAATATTGCAGTAACCTCCTCATCCATGCGTGCAATGTTCTTTATACCTGAGGAGTTTGTTGGTGACAACATCCGGGTGGTTAGAGATTTTCCGGATGTCTTTCCAGAGGAGTTACCAGGGATGCCACCTGATAGAGAAGTTGAGTTTGTTATTGATCTCTTACCTGGAACCGCCCCTATTTCTAAACGGCCATATAGAATGTCCGTAGAGGAGTTGAAGGAACTGAAGAAGCAGTTGACGGAGTTACAAGAGGCTGGTTACATTCGTCCGAGTTCCTCACCTTGGGGTGCACCGGTCTTGTTTGTACAGAAGAAGGATGGATCGCAACGGATGTGTGTGGATTATAGATCTCTTAATGATGTTACGGTGAAGAACAAGTATCCGTTGCCCCGTATTGAGGATTTATTTGATCAGATGCGAGGAGCAAGAGTATTTTCGAAGATTGATCTCCGATCGGGATACCATCAGATGAAGATTAGACCATCGGATATTCCTAAGACGGCTTTCTCGACTCGATATGGATTATATGAGTTTACTGTTATGTCATTTGGATTGACCAATGCACCAGCTTATTTCATGAATTTGATGAACAAAGTGTTTATGGATTATTTGGACAGATTCGTCGTGGTGTTCATCGACGATATTCTCATCTATTCTAAGAATGAAAGTGATCATGAACAACATCTGAGGTTGGTGCTACAGAAATTACGAGATAATGAGCTCTACGCTAAGTTTAGCAAGTGTGAGTTTTGGATTGACAAGGTGCCATTCCTTGGTCATATTATTTCTAATGGAGGAATAGCAGTGGATCCTGCTAAAGTGAAGGAGATTATGGAATGGAGAGTGCCCACTACAGTTACGGAGATTCGGAGTTTCTTGGGACTCGCAGGATATTATCGAAGATTTATTGAAGGGTTTTCTAAGATTGCCAAGCCTATGACATCGCTTCTGGAGAAAGGAAAAGAATTTAAGTGGGATGAGAAATGTCAAGAGAGCTTTGATCAATTGAAGGAAAGATTGATGTCACCTCCAGTATTGGTTATGCCAGACTTGCAGAAAGGATTTGATATTTATTGTGATGCATGTGGCCAAGGACTTGGATGTGTGCTTATGCAGGATGGTCATGTGATTGCCTATGCATCTCGTCAGTTGCGGAAGCATGAACTGAACTACCCCACTCATGACTTGGAATTAGCAGCAGTTGTGCATGCATTGAAGATTTGGAGACACTACATCATGGGAACTAAGTGCCAAGTATATACGGATCATAAGAGTTTGAAGTATATATTCACTAAGAAGGATCTCAATCTCAGGCAACGTCGTTGGTTGGAGCTTATAAAGGATTATGATTTGGAGATTCATTATCACCCAGGCAAGGCGAATTTGGTTGCAGATGCCTTGAGTCGGAAAGAGCATGTTCACTCCGCTTTCGTTGTCCAGCTACCTGATGAGTTGGCAAAAGATTTTGAGAAGCTCAACCTGGGAATTGTTACTCACACTGAAGGAGTTACCATTGAGTTGGAACCTACCTTGGAGCAAGAGATTCGTAAAGGTCAGATTGGTGATGCTAAGATTCAAGAGATCAAGGATCTTATTACTGAAGGAAGAGTTCCGGAATTCACGGAGGATGAGCAAGGCACCATATGGTTCAAAGATCGGATATGTGTTCCGGAGATTGATAGCCTTCGGGAGACTATATTGAAAGAAGCTCATGATTCTGATTACTCCATCCACCCTGGAAGCACTAAGATGTATCAAGACTTGAAGCGAAAGTATTGGTGGTATGGACTGAAAAGAGATGTGGCTGCTCATGTGGCTAAGTGTGATGTATGTCAAAGAGTTAAGGCTGAACATCAAAGACCCGCTGGACTATTGCATCCATTGAAGATACCTGAGTGGAAATGGGAAGAAATTGGTATGGATTTTATTGTTGGACTACCCCGCACTCCAGCAGGATATGACTCTATTTGGGTAATTGTGGACAGATTGACAAAGGTGGCTCATTTTATACCTGTGAGGACTAATTATACGGGAGCCAAGCTAGCAGAATTGTATATGACTCGGATAGTTTGTCTACATGGAGTGCCTAAGAAGATCGTGTCTGATCGAGGATCACAGTTTACTTCTCGGTTTTGGAAGAAGTTGCATGAGAGTTTGGATACAAAGTTGAATTTTAGTTCCGCTTACCATCCCCAGACTGATGGACAGACAGAGAGAACTAATCAAGTGTTGGAGGATATGTTAAGAGCTTGTGCTCTTAAACATGGTGGCAGTTGGGAGAAGAGTTTACCATATGCTGAGTTTTCTTATAATAATAGCTATCAGGCCAGTTTGAAGATGTCACCATTTGAGGCTTTGTATGGTAGAAAATGCAGGACTCCCCTGTACTGGGATCAAACTGGAGAAAGACAGTTCTTTGGACCTGAACTTATACAAGAGGCAGAAGAACAAGTTCGAATGATAAGAGAAAATTTGAGAATTGCGCAATCAAGGCAAAAGAGCTACGCTGATAATAGGAGAAGACTCCTGGAGTTTAAGGAGGGTGATCATGTCTACTTGAAGGTGTCACCACTTCGTGGTATGAGGAGATTTAAAGTTAAAGGAAAGTTGTCCCCTCGCTTCATTGGACCTTTCTTGATCTTGAAGCGAGTGGGTGAAGTTGCATATCAACTGGAGTTACCCGATCGTCTGTCAGATGTACATGATGTGTTTCATGTGTCCCAGCTAAAGAAGTGCCTCAGGGTACCTGAGGAGCAACTACCAATGGAAGACCTTAGTGTTCAAGAGGATTTGACTTATGCTGAGTACCCTATCAAGATTTTGGATACTTTGACTCGAGTTACAAGAAATAAGGTGATCAAGATATGCAAGGTACAATGGAGTCACCATGGTGAAGATGAAGCAACTTGGGAAAGAGAAGAAGAGCTTCGTATAGATTTTCCCCACCTTTTCCCTATTTCTTCTTAAATCTCGAGGACGAGATTATTTTTAAGGGGGGTAGGATTTGTAATACTCCAAATTGTATACCAGGAATAATAGAGAGTTATTCTCATTTTTGTGTGTCTCATTTGCATCATGAAAAGAGCCTACACAAAATTTAAGAGTTTAATTCCAACAAATGGTAAAAAGAATTTGCAACATGTTGGAGTTTTATTGTTTGTGCATTAAATAAAATAATAATGTTAATAATAATAATAAAAACACATTAATAATGAAAAGGAGGTTTTGCCCTAATTTATAAACTTGGAAATTTGGAAAAGAAAGTGTACAAAACATAAATAAACTCTATATTTCCCAAACAAATATTTCTTAAATTCACAATATAATCTGAGCACAAAATCTGCACAAAGTTTGAATTTAAAACTTGGATCCAAATTGGATTAGAAAATGGAGAAAAAGGAAAGAAAAACAGAAAATATAAAAAAAAAGAAAAGAATAAAAGAGACCTAGCCTAACTGGGCTTCATACCCGAATTCAGCCCACAACAGGAATTGCCTCCGCGCGGCCCAACTACGGACCCCCTGCGCGCCATCCTAAAACCTAGCCGCCGCCACGCTCGCCTGCTTCCGATTGTTCACTGAGTTGTGGGCCCCAGCTCGTTTTTTTTTTAGCGCGCCGCACGGACTCGCCCCGGTCGCTGCCTGGTGGGCCCCTCGAGCTAGCACTGTGTGTCTTCCCCGCTCAAGCCGCCCCGGGCGAACCGCGCATGAGTCGCGCGTGCGCTGCAAACGCTTCCCCGAGTTCTCGCCATGGAAATCGCGGTTGGTTACCCACCTGGTCCTGCTCGATTGGGGAGCATAAATCGCGCGCCGCTCGGGCGCTTTGACCCTCAGCAGAAGAGCTAGATCCTCACGCGTTTATCAGGCTGTCGTGTGCCTCGCCGGTGAGAGAACTACGTCGTTGCATCGTCCAGGCAAAGCTGCGGGTGGGAAGTGTTGAGCCGCCGCGAGTTCGCTCGGCTCACGTCGCCGTTGGGCCCTCGGCTGCTGGCCAGGGGTCATCCCTGTGTCTCTTGGGGGATGCCCAGGGCCTCGTCGGGTGAAGCTCCCTTCGTTCCGGCGTCCGTGACCTCGCATCCGCGTCCCTTCCTTCACCGCGGGCGAGTAGATCGGCGCTCCTAGACTTGGTGAGTTTTCCTTCCCTGCCTGCTGGACATGGTTGCGTAGGGTTCGAGCAGGGTAGTTCGGATGGAAGTTTGGGCTCGGATGGCGAGCTCGGGGCTGTTCGCTAGCGCGGCTATGGCGCTCGGCCGTGGCGGTTGACAGGAGAAAGAAAAGAGAGAAGAGAGAGAATAGGTGAGGTAGAAGACGCCAGGGCATCCCTTGATCGCGCGATGGACGGCGGGGATTAAGAGGATCGGGATAAAGAAACCGGGACCGTAGGATGGTATGCGGAGGGGGTAGATTTAATCTTGCGTACCCCTTCGAGTCATTAAACGCGGGCCGTAAATTCCGGATCCAACGGCTAGGGTTGAGCACGGATGTATAACTCTCCTGGATCTAATCTGGTGCGTCTGTTTTAGATCGGGCGGCCAGGACTTCCCGATACCCCCTTCGCCATGCCATTTTGCAGAAAAGACCTTACGAATTTAGAGAATCAACCCGCCATCCACCCTGCACTATTCCCTGTGTCTCGGGATTTTTACCTAGGCGCCCCTGCGGTTTCCTGTAATTGAGGCCCGATCCAGAGAGTGTTAGAAATCAGAAATTAAATTCAGAAATTAATTTTTAGTGCAAAAATAAATGTTAAAACTTGTTTAATTCATAATAAATGCATATGAACTCCAAATTAGACCATTCCAGTTCCTAAATTTTCATAAAATTATTGTCTATCTATTAGTGCCTCTGTTTTGTCATTACAAGCACATTAAAATTATTCTTTCACTTAATCTTGTATTAAATGCATAAAACCTTAGAAAATCCATAACTTAAAATATATAACTCTAAATTTAATAATTCCAGTTCCTGTGATCTTATTTTAATGTCTAGTTTATTACTGTATATTTTATTTGCATGTTTGATGTGATGTTAATTTATGCTATGCCATGTATGTATTGTATTGATGCGAGTAGACGAGCAACCTACTGTGGAACCTGAGCTTCAACAAGTTGAAGTAGCTGAGCAGGAGCTCGTGGAAGGCAAGTTGTGCCCTTGATCACTTCTTTTACCTATTCATGTTCTTATTAATCATAATGATCTGCATAGGATAATTTTGACGGGACCCAATAGGATGCCCTAGATTTTGACTATCTTTATACCTTGCTTCACCACTGGTTTTACTACTAAAGTTTTGGGTAGTACATGCTATTGCTTTATGTGGATTTGGGTATAGAGATATTTATCACTCATTGTTATACTCCTTATTGTTATCTGTTTTATTATTCCTTGTTCATGTTAAGATCATTATGTTAATGGGAACATGGAGAACCACCCGGGAAAACAGTGCTACCACAAGGGTGGAATGGGACGCCCTTGGCTGATTAACTAGGAAAGCTAGGGGAGGGCTACCTTACCCGAAAGGGGCAAGGGCAGTAGGGGAGAGGTCAGTGCGGGGAGGTCCCTGGTTGATTTTGCTGCGATGGCTATCAGCCAGGAACCCTTTACTGGATCTTCCCATAAACTGTAGCGGGTAGTCTGAAGCTAGTGGAACTTTGTAAAGGCCTCGTAGTGGTACCCTGCCTCGCTTCCTAGGTAGAGGTGTATGGAGTCTGATCAACTCTGTGGCAGATGGGTAACACGACTTGTGGGTAAAGATGCGCAACCTCTGCAGAGTGTAAAACTGGTATACTAGCCGTGCTCACGGTCATGAGCGGCTCGGACACTCACATGATTATATTATGGAACTTAAACTTAACCTGTCATTTCATTGCATTTGGGATTATTTTATTATTACTTTTACTTATTATTACTATGGTTTGGTATTTACTTACACTTAGTAACTGCTAATAAAATTTTGACCAACTTATAAAAGCAATGCTCAGCTTCAGCCTTTATTTCATTGATCAGCCTTACACTTCATGAACTCCCACCTTTGGTGAGTTCATGCCACATTATTCCCCACGACTTGTTGAGCTATGATCGTATGTGAGCTCACTCTTGCTGTCTCACACCCCCCCCCACAGGAGAAGAGCAGGTGGTTCAGGAGGAGCCGCCTAACACTGAGGAGTTCGATCTGATCTAGGTGGCGTTTCTCAGTCGGCATTGGCGCCATCGATCCTTAGTTCGTTTTACATTTATCTTATTTTTGTAATAAGTCTTCCGCTATGTAATAAATACTCTGATGTTTTATGACATTTATCTCTATACACTCTGTTATTATATATGTTGTCTTCTTGGCACATGTATGAGATGCACCCGGCTTCGTTCTTTAAAACCGGGTGTTACACCAAGTTTGTTGGGGGCAAACACAAGGGCTCCAAGACTTGTGTTTGGGTACCCAAAGTTCTTGTCTCTAATGCTAAAGGACCCAAAACCGTTTGGGTACCTAAAAACAAGAACTAAATTTGTTTTGTAGGTTTATGCATCCGGGGGCACAAGTTGGATACTCGACAGCGGGTGCACAAACCACATGACAGGGGAGAAAAAGATGTTCTCCTCCTACGAGAAAAACCAAGATCCCCAACGAGCTATTACATTCGGGGATGGAAATCAAGGTTTGGTCAAAGGTCTTGGTAAAATTGCTATATCACCTGACCATTCTATTTCCAATGTTTTTCTTGTAGATTCATTAGATTACAATTTGCTTTCCGTTTCTCAATTATGCAAAATGGGTTACAACTGTCTATTTACTGATGTAGGTGTCACTGTCTTTAGAAGAAGTGATGATTCAATAGCTTTTAAGGGAGTGTTAGAGGGTCAGCTATACTTGGTAGATTTTGATAGAGCTGAACTCGACACTTGCTTAATTGCTAAGGCTAATATGGGTTGGCTATGGCATCGCCGACTAGCCCATGTTGGGATGAAGAATCTTCATAAGCTTCTAAAGGGAGAGCACATTTTAGGACTAACGAATGTTCATTTTGAGAAAGACAGGGTTTGTAGCGCATGTCAGGCAGGAAAGCAAGTTGGTGCCCATCATCCACACAAGAACATCATGACGACCGACAGACCGCTTGAGCTACTCCACATGGATCTATTCGGCCCGATCGCTTACATAAGCATCGGCGGGAGTAAGTATTGTCTTGTAATTGTGGATGATTACTCTCGCTTCACTTGGGTATTCTTTTTGCAGGAAAAATCTCAAACCCAAGAGACCTTAAAGGGATTCTTAAGATGGGCTCAAAATGAGTTTGGCTCAAGGATCAAGAAAATAAGAAGCGACAACGGGACGGAGTTCAAGAACTCACAAATAGAAGGCTTCCTTGAGGAGGAGGGCATCAAGCATGAGTTCTCTTCTCCTTACACCCGACAACAAAATGGTGTAGTGGAGAGGAAGAATAGAACTCTATTGGACATGGCAAGAACCATGCTTGATGAGTATAAAACTTCGGATCGGTTTTGGGCCGAGGCAGTCAACACCGCCTGCTACGCCATCAACCGGTTATATCTTCACCGAATCCTCAAGAAGACATCGTATGAACTCCTAACCGGTAAAAAGCCCAATATTTCATATTTTAGAGTCTTTGGTAGCAAATGTTTTATTCTTGTTAAAAGAGGTAGAAAATCTAAATTTGCTCCTAAGACTGTAGAAGGCTTTTTACTAGGATATGATTCAAACACAAGGGCATATAGAGTCTTTAACAAGTCCTCAGGACTAGTTGAAGTTTCTTGTGACGTTGTGTTTGATGAAACTAACGGCTCTCAAGTAGAGCAAGTTGATCTTGATGAGATAGGTATTGAAGAGGCTCCGTGCATCGCGCTAAGGAACATGTCCATTGGGGATGTGTGTCCTAAGGAATCCGAAGAGCCTCCAAATGCGCAAGATCAACCATCCTCCTCCACGCAAGCATCTCCACCAACTCAAATTGAGGATGAGACTCAAGTTGATGAAGGAGAAGATCAAGCAAACGGGCCAACTCAAGATGACGGCAATGATCAAGGGGGAGATGCAAATGATCAAGACAAGGAGGATGAAGAACAAAGGCCGCCACACCCAAGAGTCCATCAAGCAATCCAACGAGATCACCCCGTCGACACCATCCTCGGCGACATTCATAAGGGGGTAACCACTAGATCTCATGTTGCACATTTTTGTGAACATTACTCGTTTGTTTCCTCTGTTGAGCCACACAGGGTAGAGGAAGCACTTCAAGATTCGGATTGGGTGGTGGCGATGCAAGAGGAGCTCAACAACTTCACTAGAAATGAGGTATGGCATTTAGTTCCATGTCCTAATCAAAATGTTGTAGGAACCAAATGGGTTTTCCGCAACAAGCAAGATGAGCATGGTGTGGTGACAAGGAACAAAGCTCGACTCGTGGCCAAGGGGTATTCATAAGTCGAAGGTTTGGATTTCGGTGAAACCTATGCACCCGTAGCTAGGCTTGAGTCAATTCGCATATTATTAGCCTATGCTACTTACCATGGCTTTAAGCTTTATCAAATGGACGTGAAAAGTGCCTTCCTCAATGGACCAATCAAGGAAGAGGTCTATGTTGAGCAACCTCCCGGCTTTGAAGACAGTGAGTATCCTAACCATGTTTATAAGCTCTCTAAGGCGCTTTATGGGCTCAAGCAAGCCCCAAGAGCATGGTATGAATGCCTTAGAGATTTCCTTATTGATAATGGCTTCAAAGTCGGCAAGGCCGATCCTACTTTATTCACTAAGACTCTTGAAAATGACTTATTTGTATGCCAAATTTATGTTGATGATATTATATTTGGGTCTACTAACGAGTCTACATGTGAAGAGTTTAGTAGGATCATGACACAAAAGTTCGAGATGTCTATGATGGGGGAGTTGAAGTATTTTCTAGGATTCCAAGTGAAGCAACTCCAAGAGGGCACCTTCATTAGCCAAACGAAGTACACTCAAGATATTCTAAGCAAGTTTGGCATGAAGGATGCCAAACCCATCAAGACACCCATGGGAACTAATGGGCATCTCGACCTCGACACGGGAGGTAAGTCCGTGGATCAAAAGGTATACCGGTCGATGATTGGTTCATGACTCTACTTATGTGCATCTCGACCGGACATTATGCTTTCCGTTTGCATGTGTGCAAGATTCCAATCCGACCCTAAGGAATCCCACCTTACGGTCGTAAAACGAATCTTGAGATATTTGGCTTATACTCCTAAGTTTGGGCTTTGGTATCCTAGGGGATCCACTTTTGATTTAATTGGTTATTCGGATGCCGATTGGGCGGGGTGTAAAATCAATAGAAAGAGCACATCGGGGACTTGCCAGTTCTTGGGAAGATCCTTGGTGTCTTGGGCTTCAAAGAAGCAAAATTCGGTCGCTCTTTCCACCGCCGAAGCTGAGTATATTGCCGCAGGCCATTATTGCGCGCAATTACTTTGGATGAGGCAAACCCTGCGGGACTACGGTTACAAATTAACCAAAGTCCCTTTGCTATGTGATAATGAGAGTGCAATCAAGATGGCGGATAATCCCGTCGAGCATAGCCGCACTAAACACAGAGCCATTCGGTATCATTTTCTAAGGGATCACCAACAAAAGGGAGATATTGAGATTTCTTATATAAACACTAAAGATCAATTGGCCGATATCTTTACCAAGCCTCTTGATGAACAATCTTTTAGCAAACTTAGGCATGAGCTAAATATTCTTGATTCTAGGAACTTCTTTTGTTGATTTGCACACATAGCTCATTTATATACCTTTGATCATGTCTCCTTCATATGCTATGACTAATGTGCTCTCAAGTTTATTTCAAACCAAGTCATAGGTATATTGAAAGGGAATTGGAGTCTTCGGCGAAGACAAAGGCTTCCACTCCGTAACTAATCCTTCGCCATCACTCCAAGCAACACTCCGTCTTTGGTACAATCTTCACTCATTTATTTATGACCAAAGGGGAAGAGAGTAGTTCTAAGGGCTCTAATGATTCCGCTTTTGGCGATTCATGCCAAAGGGGGAGAGAATAAGAGAGCCCAAAGCAAAAGGACCGCACCACCACCACCACCTAATTTTAAAATGTTTTCAATTGGAAAATTTCAAATTGGTATCTTATTGTGTTCAAAAGGGGGAGAACATAGTATTTCAAAATGATAATTCAAAACCCTCTTGAACACTAAGAGAAGGATCTCATTTAGGGGGAGTTTTGTTTAGTCAAAGGAAAAGCATTTGAAATAGGGGAGAAATTTTCAAATCTTGAAAATGCTTTGCAAAATCCTATTCATTTACCCTTGACTATGTGCAAAAGAACTTTGAAAAGGTTTTACAAAAGAATTTGCAAAAACAAAACATGTGGTGCAAGCGTGGTCCAAAATGTTAAAAATGAAGAAGCAATCCATGCATATCTTGTAAGTATTTATAATTGGCTCAATTCCAAGCAACCTTTGCACTTACATTATGCAAACTAGTTCAATTATGCACTTCTATATTTGCTTTGGTTTGTGTTGGCATCAATCACCAAAAAGGGGGAGATTGAAAGGGAATTAGGCTCACACCTAGTTCCTATATAATTTTGGTGGTTGAATTGCCCAACACAAATAATTGGACTAACTAGTTTGCTCTAGTGTATAAGTTATACAGGTGCCAAAGGTTCACACTTAGCCAATAAAATGACCAAGAGTTGGGTTCAACAAAAGAGCAAAGAGGACAACCGAAGGCACCTCTAGTCTGGCGCACCGGACTGTCCGGTGCA
The DNA here is from genome assembly GCA_029449295.1 of Zea luxurians. NCBI lineage: Eukaryota > Viridiplantae > Streptophyta > Magnoliopsida > Poales > Poaceae > Zea > Zea luxurians. The sequence goes on from JAOPSE010000003.1 coordinate 22,098,667, forward strand.
CCACCGGACAGTGTCCGGTGCACCAGAGGACTCCCAGCCGAACTCGTCACCTTCGGGAATTTTCAGAGGCGCTCCGCTATAATTCACCGGACTGTCCGGTGTACATCGGACAGTATCCGGTGCTCCAAGGAAGAGTGGCCTCCGGAACTCGTCAGCTTCGGGAAACTCCAACGGCTGCTCCGCTATAATTCACCGGATATGTCCGGTGTACACCGGACTGTCCGGTGTAACTGCGGGGCAACGGCTACTTCGCGCCAACGGTCGCCTGCAACAGCAATAAATGCGCGCCAGAGCGCGTAGGCGTCTGGCACGCCCATACTGGCGCACCGGACATTCAACAGTACATGTCCGGTGTGCACCGGACATCCAGGCGGGCCCAGAAGTCAGAAGCTCCAACGGTCGAATCCCAACGGGTTTGGTGACGTGGCTGGCGCACCGGACATGTCCGGTGTGCACCGGACTGTCCGGTGCACCATGCGACAGACAGCCTCCACCAAACGGCTGGTTTGGTGGTTGGGGCTATAAATACCCCAACCACCCCACATTCAATAGCATCCAAGTTTCCACACTTCAACACCATACAAGAGCTCTAGCATTCATTCCATAGCACACAAAAGAGATCAAATCCTCTCCAACTCCACATCAAGCCTTAGTGATTAGAGAGAGTGATTTGTCGTGTTAATTTGAGCTCTTGCGCTTGGATCGCTTTCTTTCTTTCTCATTTGTTCTTGAGATCAATATTCATTCACTTGTAATCGAAGCAAGAGACACCAAGTTTGTGGTGGTCCTTGCGGGGACTTTGTGTACCAAGTGTTTGAGAAGAAGAAAGCTCACTCGATCGGTGGATCGTTTGAGAGAGGGTAAAGGGTTGAAAGAGACCCGGCCTTTGTGGCCTCCTCAACGGGGAGTAGGTTTGCAAGAACCGAACCTCGGTAAAACAAATCCTCGTGTCTCACTTGTTCATTCGCTTGCGATTTGTTTTGCGCCCTCTCTCGCGGATTCGTTATTGTTTTAACACTAACCCGGCTTGTAGTTGTGATTATATTTGTAAATTTCAGTTTCACCCTATTCACCCCCCCTCTAGGCGACTATCACATATCTCGCGCAAAGACGGGGAGGAGTAAGTACCGCTAGGGGTTATGAAGCTAGTCTTTGGCTCATCTTCCTTCTTCCTTCAGATTTGATGGTACCATGAATAGTAATCCAGCAAACTCATGAGCTCCAAAGTGGCAGCTGCATCCACTAGAGAATCAATTCTTGGCAGTGGGAATCCATCCTTCGGACATGCTTTGTTGAAGTCTGGGAAGTCAATACACATCCTCCACTTGCTATTGGATTTCTTGAGCATGACTGTGTTGGCCAACCACTCTAGATATGCAACTTCTCTTATGACACTAAACAATGTTTTAAATTCGATCTTTGCACCTTCAGTCTTATCCTTAGACATCTTGTGAAGCTTTTGCTTTCATGGCCTAGTTCTTGGGTCAACATTTAGAGCATGGCAACATGCTCTATTATGCTTCTATCAACTCCACACAAGTCATTTGCTGACCAAATAAAGAGATCCTTGTTGTGAAACACAAACCTTCTGAGATTGGATTCCTACTCCAAAGTTAGCTAATAGCCATAGAAAACCCTTTGGTTTGCAACATCTTCACAGAGGAGCGTTGACTTTGGCTCGTCCACCAAAGATGCTTTCTCTTTTGCTTGCTTCTAAGATTCCTGAGACTATGCTTCAGCTTCATCTATGTTATAGACAATCTTAGGTTCTTGTAAGGTCCCTTCTGCCCTTCTTGTTGCTTCTTGGCTACCATAAACTGATATGACCTCTTGGTTGCTAGTTATCTTCATGCAGAGGTAAGTTGAATGCAAAACAGCTTCGAATATGTTGAGAGTCCCCCTCCCAGTGATTGCATTGTATGAGAAATCCATATCAACTACTTTAAACATGACCTCCTCTATTCTTGTATTTTTGATATAACCGAAGGTAATAGGCATAGACAATTTTCCTAGTGCCATCACTTGCTGCCCCCTGAAGCCACATAGGGGAAAAGCTGAATCTTATCTTCGGGCTCTTGCATTTGCTTGAAGGCTTTGGCAAATATGATATTTGTTGCGCTGCCTGTGTCAACCAAGACACTGTGCACCACGAAGCCTTTTATGACACATGAGATAAACATGTAATCTCTATGCGGATAATCATTGAGACAAAGACCGTCTTGAGAAAAGGTAATAGTAATATGGGACCACTTGGTCCTAATGTAGGGTCCTTGGACATCTATATGCTGCACCCTTCTTTGGGCCTCTTTCTTTCGTTTCTTATTGATGGGTTCGATGCTCGAGCCCCCAATAATGGGGAGCACAAGCTTCTCCAAGAATAACGACGAAGCTTGACGGTTTGTGATCCCCTTTGTTGTGGTTGAGGTTGTTGTGGTCATGGAATCACCAGAGGTGGGCAACAATGTTGGTCACTTGTTTTCAATTACTAAATGACATAAAAAACAAGGCAACACAAGTTAAGTCCGAACCTTCGTCCTTAAATTACCACTTCTCCGAAGGGATAACTTAAGGACGAAGGCATGAAGAGGGATGTGTATAGAACAATGTTCAAATGGAAAGATGATAAAAGCAACATGAAAAACTCATCTCATATGCCTTAGCATTTTTTATTCCATCTTCCTTCGTATCAAACAAATTTACAAACATATATTCATATTCTTTTCACAAGATAGGTCGAAGACACTTCAAAGGCTATGCAAGACGAAGCTAAGGCCCTCAAGAGGTGAATTGTATGTAGGGCACTATTGAACTATTTATAGGGAAGATGATGAACAACTTCGTAGGAAATTACAAATATGCCGATAAAGTTTACACATATGATTTACAAATAAAACTGGGACATCACAGTCTTTTCTCTTTGTTTCTTGCTGCTCAAGTCTTGGACTTCTTCTCCTTCCCCACTTTGCGCCCGAAGTTTTCTCCATGCCGAAGCTAACGGCTTCGGCTCGCACCTTCGCCACTTGTATGTATAGAACGAGGCTTCCCTACACACCACTTTGGCCGAAGGCCAGCTTCGTTCGCTGTTCTCTATACACATGAAACATATTTGCTTGTGCCGAAGTAAATGTATTTTAATGACCTTTGGCAAGGTAGGCCCCCAAACATCTCAAATGTGATATCTCTGTTATATTCTTCTATCTTGTGGGTGGCTTTTATTTGTATATGACAATATGCACAGTTTATTGGTCACGACCATATGCACGGTCTGTTGGTTACAACCTAAAAAAAAGATCCTCCCACACCATCTCGAGCAAGCTACCTCCCATGCGAGCCATTTCCATACCGTGTCGGCTCAAGCACAAACAAACAGACACTCGTGCCGCCGTGCCAGACGGTACGGTGGACCAAAAATCAAGTATTGGTTTAGCCCAACGTTCATAATGGAGTGGCATATAATTCAATCAATTTCACTTCGTACTCGTAGCTTTAGACCGTGTCCGGACGGTTCCAACTCACCCGGTGCAAAATTTCACTTGTATCTCCCACGCCTCGATCGATCGGTGTCGGACTCAGAGGAAGCGAGCGCCATCTGTTGGAAATACCTTGTCCACAAAGGCCGCGCTCAGGCGTTACTGGCGGTGTCTCTTTCTCTCGCTGGCACGATTACACGCGTCTTGTTGGCTGTTGCTAGTAAACTATACCACGAACAGCTCAAGAGCCAAACCAGAGAGAGAGAGAGAGAGAGAGAGAGAGAGAGAGAGAGAGAGAGATCGCATACATACATCCGTCCGGAGATAAGAGAGGAGTGGAAGAAAAGAGGAGAAGGTGAGCAGCTGCTTTTGCCTCCCATGTCGTTATAAAAAGGATCGGAGCGGGGGTCACCGAAGGCGTCCAATTCATCCACCTTGTCCCTCCCGGAGAACCAGAAGGCCACCCACCTTCCAAGGTCCGTCCCCTCCTCCCTCCTCCCTCCTCCCTCCTCCCTCGCCCCCTGTACCATCCTGCACACACTGCAATCTCCGTCCATCCCTCCGTCTCCTTTTTCTTTCCTCTGTTGCCATCAGTTCAGTAGTAGCCTGCAGCTCTCCCACCTTCTCGCTGCGCTGTACTGTGCTGGTGCAAAGAAGATCCCTGTTCCCGCTTTTAGATCACCTTTGTGCATGCTTTTCCCTGTGGTCCGTGGGCGAGGAGGCCAAAAACTGCATCATGCCTCTCTCTCGCCCTCTCTCTCTCTCTCTCTCTCTCTCTCTCTCTCTCTCTCTCTCTCTCTCTCTCTCTATCTATCTATCATGCTGCCTGTATCGCAATCACGAGCGAGCAGGTTGGTCGTCTTTCTGGAGACGGCGAGCTGACCGGCCGACGGTGTCTCTGTGGCTGTTGATGTTGCAGGCAGGGGAGGGGCCATGGACGACCCCGTCGAGCGCTTGAAGGACGGGTTCCACAAGTTCAAGACCGAGGTCTATGAGTAAGTCAGTCCCCCTCTATCTCAATTTCAATCAACCCCATGGCGCTTGCTTTCTTTCTGGAATTCTGAGTGCCCCGTTGGCCTTTTCTCGCAGCAAGAAGCCGGAGCTGTTCGAGCCTCTCAAGGCCGGCCAGGCCCCCAAGGTATGTGTATACTATCGGTCTACCATGCGTTTTTGGCTCCCTTGTACGCCGCCAAGTGTTTTTTTTTTTTGGCTCTAGCGGCTCCGGCTGGCCGGTTACTCTGTCGTACTCGTACATACTCGTGATGCCCAGCATAGATCCCGGTTTTTCGGGTTCTCCGTGGCCGTGGGGGCTCTGTGTGCAACGCCCGAGACTGGCCCACATGACAGATTCGGTTGCCCAGCAGCTGTCCTGTCCAGGTTGAGGCGAGCTCTGGCTGTGCTCAGAGAAAACCGTGTCGCTGCTCCAGTACAAGGATCTGTAGCTCATCAGCGTCCTTCCCAGCATTGCACTCACTAATTAATCACTATTCATCGTCCACCCCTGTGTCCCAGCTGGGTGCGCACGCAGCCTTTTGCGCCGTTAGCGAGGTCAAAGTTGCAGTAGAGTAGAGAAAAGGAAAAAACTGACGGCGACAGCTTGTCGGCACTGGCGGCCAATTGGCAAGTAGTAGCCCTGCTGGATATGCAAAACTAATCCTATACTCCATAGGGCATACTACTACTACATGTGTCATAGCGCAAAGAAATGACAGTAAGTCTAAGTGGGATACATGCATGCATGCAGCATCGACAGCAAAAAAAAATCCTTTATTAACAGCTCCCGCTGTGCCGCGGGCACTATCCCGGTCCCGGGTGGTGCTCTGCTCACCCATGTGCTGCGCTGCTGATTTGCGTTTGGTTCGGTAAACTATTGAGACGATGCTGCCTTCTTCCCTGTATATAGGCTCACTTTGCAGGTGAGAGGATATAGTTATGCATTATTAGTAAGTATATCGATTGATTCTTCCTTCTGTTTCCTAGTATATAATCTGGTGCCACAATCTTGCAAGTACAGACAGAGCTTATTGCTTTAATTTATGGGACTCTTCCCATGCACCTAATTGCTAATTAGCTTATGAATGCATTCGTGGTGTAGTAGCATCCTACTATTTTCATTCTCGAATATTTATAGTCCGTTAGCTCTTTTTTTGAACTAACACACAACAAATAGAAAGAGATAGGAGGGAATACTACTAGTTTTCTCCCCCATAATTTTTTTGTTGTATACCCATGGAGAAACGAGGAATTGGCTAGTGTCAGCGTCGAAGTTTTACTGGAGTCTGGATATACCATTCCAAATTTGTGGTTATTTACCAAAAGACACCGTGAGTAGTTATTTTATTTATTTATTTTTAGTTTCGAGGAGAGAGATGGCAAAATGTCCTCTCTTTTTTTTTGGGTCCCTGTCTTCAAGCTGTGGCATCGAACACCATTGTCCTCCCCTCTGCCTCTTGACGGTAATGCTTAGACTAATCATAATTTCAAATGATGCCATTTAGCAAAAAAAAAACTACTATACTAGTCAAACATTATTTGCAGCAAAAAGGAGAAGATAAAAGCAGTCTAGCTCGATCGGGCGCACTGGGTCATCAGTGGGAAACAAAGAACTGTTGAATTCTTTTGCTGAACATATATATGGCCACTTCCATCATCATTGCGTTTGAACGCCAGCGACAGACGGCCGGTGGTGACCAGCCATTTCAGATGTCTCGTCATTTTGAATATTTTTCGTTTTGTTTTGTTTGGCACTCACAGCACAAATCAAAGAGACGTGAGCCCCAAGTCTCCTTTGCCTAAATAAGTATGATAGAACAGGCTAATGTGCGTGGTCCAGGTCCAGCCATGATTAAGCACAGGCCCCCCCACCGTTGAGCCATCGACCGGTCCTGCGGTTGCCAAGCACTGCCCCGTCGCTCGCCTCACGGGTACCCTTTCGTCGTCAGTATGGTCTGGACTCTGGACGCGTCTTCTCCCTCTCGTCCCCTTTGCTTGCATTGCAAAAGCTAGGCGCGTAAATGTTGGGCAGGGCCTATTATTGGCTCGTTGCTTTTTAGCTTCGTCGAGAGAACACTCTGTATTCGCATCCATATATATATATATATATATATCACTGTGATATCTTGCTCCTAAAATATACTAGAAGACAGTTATTTTGTATCAGAAATCCTGAAAGTATTTATATATAGATCGCTAGCTCCAACCGTTTGTACACTTTGTTTCTTCCTTTCGTCTACAATCTCAATCGGTTGCTTTATCCTACTTGTTTTCACCTTCCCACGTCCTTTTCAGCCCTGTCGTCTCTGAATTAATTCCCGGATCGTCTATGTGCGCCAGATTTGCACGCGATTATTAGATTGTTTTTTTTTCTCTCACGTGCGGAATAATGACTTATAGTCAAAGCAGTTTTAAAACCTTACAACAACAACAACAAAAATGTAGAATAGATGCGAGTTTTAAAAAATTCCTGGAGATGGTCTCACATGAAATTAGTCGTTCTTCGTTCAATCGTTCACGCATATATGTATGTATCCTCTCTCCGGCCTTTGCGTGCCAACTTGTCCAGAAATACTCCTTTGCGTGCTGTTCGCCTGTTCCTTGGCAACACGGAAAAACCAGCGTAGATTATCCTCGTGGCAACTACTACGGAGGAACCTTCCTGCAGCCTGGATTTTCTCCATCCTGCCCCTGTAGTACGTACTAGTAAAAAAAGAGCATTGGAACAAAGACAGGCGGGTCAAAACTCAAAAAGAGTTGCCGCCTTTTTAGGTGGCAGAGCGACAGAGCGTGCAAATAAATCCACCACGGCCAGAAATCCTCCACTCCACTGATGACCAGGGACGATGATCTGCCTACCTGCTTATCGATAAGAGCCACACGGGAACCGATCGAACATGGTTTTGCGTACGTGCTCCTCCCTCTTTTCGCCGACCTCACGGTGACTGATTTCCCAATGATGGCTTTGCAGTACATGGTGTTCGCTTGCTCCGACTCCCGCGTGTGCCCGTCGGTGACCCTGGGACTGCAGCCCGGCGAGGCATTCACCGTCCGCAACATCGCCGCCATGGTCCCAGCCTACGACAAGGTATCTAGTTTCTTTTCTTTTTTTTTCTCCCTGGCTCGGACATTAATTGGCAGTTCGTTTTCGTGTCGACTGCAGACTAAGTACACCGGCATCGGGTCCGCCATCGAGTACGCCGTGTGCGCGCTCAAGGTGGAGGTCCTCGTGGTCATTGGCCACAGCTGCTGCGGTGGCATCAGGGCGCTCCTCTCCCTCCAGGACGGCGCACCTGACAACTTGTAAGGCGTCGCTCGTCACACTACTCACAGTGAAATATGTATACGTTTCATTTAGATCGAGACAAACAAAAAAAAAAAGAAACTTGTGCGCTTCGTGTGTCATGATAATTCTGATCTCACTATATTGTTATTTAAACTTGTACCCTGCAGCCACTTCGTTGAGAACTGGGTTAAGATCGGCTTCCCTGCCAAGATTAAGGTGAAGAAAGACCACGCATCGGTGCCGTTCGATGACCAGTGCTCTATTCTAGAGAAGGTACGTACGTGCACCACACCGCACGAGTAGCTAGTTAGTTGTTGCGTGATCGAATATATATATATATATATATATATATATATATATATATATATATATACTGGTTTTTTTTGCTCACAAAAAGCACGTACTGCACGTGTTGTATTAATTTCCCGAATGTTTCTGTAGGAGGCCGTTAACCTGTCCCTTGAGAACCTCAAGACCTACCCCTTCGTCAAGGATGGGCTGGCCAACGGGACCCTCAAGCTGGTCGGCGGCCACTACAACTTCGTGTCAGGGGAGTTCCTCACATGGGACAATAAGCAGCCATCATGAATCTATATATATATACTACTTGATGCATGTTCGTTTTCAGCATGCAGCTACATACATATATATATATACCGGATCACCCAATGCAATGTGTGAATGTGTAATAAGCAATACCATATATTCTACCATTAATTCTACCGCTTTTTATTTTCTAACGCCGAGCATTATTCATGCACTGTGTATTTTTATGATGGCCGCCCTGTGTGCTAGCTCGTCAAAAGACATCTGCTATATATATATAATCATCTTTGGCGAGATTAATTATTACGAAGCCAACTATGTTCCTTGCACCTTGATGCGTTTAAGAGCTTAACTTTTGACTCCAAAGCGATTTCAGAGATGCGATCTAAATCGTTTTTTTATGTAAAATATGTAGCCCAGTAAGAATTTACAAAACAACATATAGTAGAAGATTCTAGATGTTGGCTAAATGACCGAACCTTGTCTTAGAACCAAAAAAAAATGTAATTTAAATTATCTTTTAATCAAGTGTTACTTTTGTGCTTAATATATTTTTGTTCATAACTATCCTTTTTGTATCTTATTAAAAACAATCAATTTAGGTTGTTGTAGTGGAACTGGAAATCCCGATGATGACCCAAGATAGGATAGGAGTGTGTTCTAATTGGACTCCAAATTTTAAAGCAATAAACTGTCTATCCAAACTCTAAACCACGAAAGCACCTTGGCACCTACCTTTTTTTTTAAAAAAAAACCATACTATGTGGTCATTACAGCCATCACCCTACCAAACCAGACTATCACCATACACAAGTCCGATCCTTAGCAACGTAACTAAAGGATTAAACTAACAAAGTCTATCATGAGCTTCACACGCTTTTTGATAGGACCTATGAGATATGTTACTAATTAAAAAGATAAGCTCATGATCACACTACGAAATACGTTCTTAAGTACAAGAGAAAAAAGAAGTTTCATCTCAAGCACTGATATTGCAAGAGAACCAATCCTAGTTGTCAGAAGAGACCAATTCTGCTTGGTTTAGTTCCTCATAATGAATACTCCCTCCATTCTAATTTATAATTCGTTTGACTTTATTATTCCAAGTTTAATAGACTGTTTTAAGTATGTCTTGAATTATTGTTAATTTTTGATATCATCTATTATATAATATAGTTTAAGTATGTCTTGAATTTTTCATTTTTTCACAAAATTTTTTAATAAGACAAATCAGTCAAACTTAACACAAAAAAATCAAACGAATTATAAATTACATGTTTGCCATTACAACATGGTATGTTTCAATACCATGAAACTTTTTGGAGCCTCCCATAACTTCATCAAGAAGGTCAACACAGAGTAATAAGTGGGCAGTGAATATGGATGTTATCACCATAAATTTCATCCAATTGTAATAATCGAACAAAAACGATTGTATCATGGCCACCTCTACTAGTGCCTATGGATGGACTTGATGGTCGTTGCTATGCCCATGCTCGCATCGCCGCAAAGCTCACAATAGGCCTACCACTAAGCTTGCATTGTGCGCCCGCACTCTAGTGGCCACTGCTGAGCAGGTGGGTGGGAGGGGGAGGGACATAGACTAAGAGGGAGATCTTTAAGGCCAATTTGGTGGATATGAAAATGTAGGGGATCATAGAGATAAATTATTAAGGCCTTGTTCGGTTATTCCTGTCTCATGTGGATTGGATGGGATTGGATATGTTTAAATCCCAAGCAAGTCAAACATCTTTTTTTTCAATCCTATACAATCCATGTGTAATGGGAATAACTGAACAAGGTCTAAATAGGAAGGGGATTCATCCCACGGACCACATTCATTTCCATGTCCACCAAACTGAAGGAAAAACCATCATCATAAAAAATTGTGCATTCTAGAATAAACCTAAATCTATAGGAATTGAACCACATATTAGCGCTACGCAGACCATGTTACCACTTACTATAAAAAGTTTCTATACACTCATTGAATGCTTCTAAAACGCAATAAGGCTAAATAAAACCTCTCCATGTGGGCTATAATAGCTTTCCTACAAAGCTCACATGTTTCTGGGACTGTTTAGTTTCTAGGGACTAATTTTTAGTCCCTTATTTTTATTTTGTTTTAGTCTTTAAATTGCTAAATATAAAAACTAAAACTTTATTTTAGTTTCCGTATTTAGTAATTTATGTACTAAAATAGAATAAAACAGAGGTAATAAATTAGTCCCTAAAATCCAAACACCCCCTCCGTCACAGTCCACTATGCACTACTCTAGTATCCATCATGCTCCTCATCATTACTATACAAATAAGGCCCTATTCCAATCTCATGAGATAAACTTTAGCAGCTTTTTTAGCTACTTTTAGCCATTTGTAATCTAAACAGGAGAGCTAATAGTGGTAATTGAAACTAAACTTTAGCACTTCAACTCATATAGCTAAAGTTTAGCATGAAACTAAAGTTTATCCCGTGAGATTGAAACGGGGCCTAATTTGTAGGATTGATAAAAAAGAGTTCTAAAAGAGACACTATATTATTGATTATAAAGGCTTGACTTTTATAGTGCAGTCTCTCAATAGTTAATAAAAACCAATTACTAAGTGCGGTTTTGTAAAGAAATCCGTATGCATTTTTCCTCTGTAGGAAGTATATGATCACCGCTGCCACGACTTCTCCCTCTAAAGCTCCCACCAGATTGAGGATTCCCCTTTTATTTTCTGGCAATATACCTATATTTATATCTATATCTATATCTATATTTATATCTATATCTATCTATCTATCTATATTTATCTATATCTTCTTCTATCTAAATCAAAGAGTTAAATAATTCTTCTGTCTATTTTTTATATTTTCTGTAATGCATTGATGCCCCTCACTATTTGTATGTAACCTGCCTGGTCATTTGGACTCACGGTTCATGCTTATTATACGAGTTAAAATAACACATGCCCATTAAACAACGATCACTGAATAAAATCTCTAAGCAACAAATCATCCAAATGAAGACTATGTAACAAACTATGCGTTTGCTAGTCCCTTTCCTATGCATATAGCCTTCCTAATGTATCACGGTACGTACTCCCTCTATTATGAAATATAATATGTTTTGATCATAAGACAAACTATCTTAAACTTAACGAAATTTATAAAAAAGGAATAATAATATTTTTGGCATTGTATAAGTTTCATTAAAAATATTTTGGAATACCTTTTTTATAACTTACTTTTTTGATGCGGTAGAAGTTAATATATTTTCCATAATTTGAACGAAACATATATAAAGTGAATTGACTTAGAGCAAAAATATGCTTTATCAAAGACTAGAGATGTCAATGGGTAAATATCTATTGGATATTACTATTCCATATCCATACCCACAACAAAAAAAACTACCCCATCGGGACACCTATATCCACTGGTAGGTATGGATTCACCCATATCCATAACCATGTGGGTATGGCTCACCCGTCGGGTCACCAATACTCACAAAGTTTAAACATATATCAAAATAATATATTATACAAACAAAGTATATCTATCTAAATATCATTACAAAAATTCTAGCATCATTCAATCATTCATTCAACATCACCGTAGATAATTAGATAAAATAGCAACACTAGAATAGTATGACACAACACATTACATGTTCCATTACATGGTCATTAAATAGTTGTTAAGTCATTCATGACATTATCATCCAAAAAGTTGTTAAATGGTCAAAAGAAGATGGATTGTTAAAGCTAAAGTTCATGTTTCTAGGTCAAGTTTATACTGATTATTTTATATCAATGGGTTGATGGGTATATATGGTGAGGGCAGAACGTTCTAATATTAATTTACTCATTGAGTGAAAGTTTTTGCATAATAAAAGATTTATAGATAGAATATTTAACTCATATACATACTCTAAGAGTAGATATCCATTGAGTATCGGATCACGGGTACCCGTCGCCGTCACTATCGAAGACGTCTCGATCATGACGGGTTCGCCGTTTCCCGCGTCCATCCATCGGGCCGGCCTGTTCCGGCCGGAGTGGGGCGGAGGAAAAGAAGGTGAACCGCTCCTTCTCGTGCGTGCCTCTCATCTTCTATAAAAGCGGCCCCATCGCGAGGTAGCTCTACAGAGCGAAACAATCCGCAGACTCGGAAGTCGGAAAGAATCCCTCCCTCCTGTTCTTCGTCAACCCTCCAGAACCTGCTCTCTCTTCCTCTACGAGACTAGCTACGACCGTGTAAGGTCCGTCGTCCTCTTCCTCCCGTCCTTCCATGCATGTATCCATGATCCAGCCTATCTAGCTGCATGCCGCTTCGTGCGCTCTCGCTTTCTTTTCGTTGCAAAGCATGCAGATCCTGCATCCGCTTTACATCATCACCTTCCTGCATGCCTCCTTGTGGCATGGCATCGTCGTCATGTGTGGGGATCGATCGGACAAGACGAAAAAGCCAAAATTCGAACGACCCTCACAAATAAAGAAATCCGCTGACGCGTCGAAGATTCGAGAATATTCGGGCACGCTCTTGTTGTGGATGATGTGGGCGAAGGTGGTCGTCGACGCGCGATTAATTGATTAATAATTTGCGGTTACGTCGTTCTTGCAGGACATGGCCGTCGAGCGCTTGAAGACCGGGTTCGAGCAGTTCAAGGCCGACGTCTACGAGTAAGCAAATTAGCTAGAACCCGTTTCGTGTGTGGAGTCGATCGATGTGTGTTATGCGGATCAACGAGTTTACGTGAACTGATCTTGTGATCCGCCTCCCGTTTTGGCAGCAAGAAGCCGGAGCTGTTCGAGCCACTCAAGGCGCACCAGTCGCCCAAGGTACGGTGTGTCCCCTCGGATCGTCAGATCTTCCTCTGAGAGAAACGAAATGCTATTTCCTGTTATTCTACGAGTATTGCGTCCAGATTTTCCAAGCCGTACCGTATCCAGTGAATTTAATTTCCTGTTATCCTGAATTTAATCGTTTTTTTAATATACAGTATTTATCTAGTATCAATCATAATTATTGATATTCCCCCGTTCTTTTTTTATTTGTCACGCTTAAGTTCAAAAATGAACGGTAGTATCTTTTTTTTTATCAAACTAATCCAATTTTTAAAAATAGTTTGACTTATAATACCTCTTGGAGCTTATTTGTTTTGGAACAGGGAGGTGCAAGTAGTTTAATGCGAGTCTGCGTACCATCGTTTCTTATTATTAGAGTATGGCAGAAACCAACTACGTACTATACTAGTCTGTAACCTGTAGGAGATACAGATGGTATCAATTAATACAATAATTTAGCTACTTATACGTTTGTAGAAATATATATAGGGCATGTTTGGTAATGCAGTTTTGAAGCACTATAGTTTTAAAATAATATAGTCTACAATTGCGCATGACATAAATATTAAAATATATATATTGCCGTAGTAAAACTACAGTATTGTTTAAAACCAAGATGTGTTTGGTTCTATTAGAAAACAAAAGTATTTGTATAGAGAACAAAAGAAAACTAAGATCCTGAGTGGAGTTTTCAAAACTCCAAAAATATTATGATTTTAGGTAAACCATAGTATTTTTTTTGAAAGGGATAAACCATAGTATTTAAAACTGTGTTTTACTTGTATCAACCAAACACCTTTTGACTTGCAATACCATTCGATTTTGAACTTTTTATTGTTTTTTTTTTTGCGTTGAACTTAGTAACACAAATCTTATATTATTAGTATATATTAAAAGAGTGATAGTCAAACCTAGGAAAATCTAACTTAGAATAACTAACAGATGTATATGCTTGTGATGAGAGGCAGTAGCAGTTTCTTCCTTGCTTTCCTTCGCTCGCTCGAACAAGATCATTCCATACGTTTTCCAAGCTTAGCCATATGCTGGCTTCACTTTCACCCCAGCTTTTAGTTCCTATCCCAAGCTTTTTTTTTTCTCGTTTAAGGAAGAGACTGAGAACATAAAGCGGTAAAGCAGGCCAGCTAGCTGTTTTTTTCTTCAAAAATAGTAGCACCTTTTCTTTCTCCCTTTTATTAGTATCGGAATCGGAAGAGTACATACTCCGCCAGCCAGCTGTTGTTGATTGTTCTCTGTTGCCGGCTTGTTACCGTCCATGAATTGGCTGCTGCATGCATCATGCAGTACATGGTGTTCGCCTGCTCCGACTCCCGCGTGTGCCCGTCGGTGACCCTGGGCCTGCACCCCGGCGAGGCCTTTGCCGTCCGCAACATCGCCAGCATGGTGCCGCCCTACGACAAGGTGAGCACACGCGCGCACGACGCATGCATGGACGTGCCGTGCGTACGCCTCCTGGTAACAACTGTGTGTGGCCTCTAGCGACTCACGCGTACTATTGTCGATCGACTGCAGACCAAGTACGCCGGCGTCGGCTCCGCCATCGAGTACGCCGTCTGCGCCCTCAAGGTGGAGGTCATCGTGGTCATAGGCCACAGCCGCTGCGGCGGGATCAAGGCGCTCCTCTCCCTCGAGGACGGCGCGCCCGACAAGTTGTAAGCACACCGGCCGAACGAACGAACGATTCAGACACTGACGACGACAGCGCTGGCGTGTTCAAGCTGTCAGTTTCTTTCTTACCGCATCACCTTTTCTGTTGTCGTTGTTGACGAGAGCCTGCGTTGGCTGTTGTTTGATTGCTCTTGCCCAGCCACTTCGTGGAGGAATGGGTCAGGGTCGGCGCCCCGGCGAAGTCCAAGGTGCTGGCCGACCACGCCTCGGCGCCTTTCGAAGACCAATGCTCCATCCTGGAGAAGGTACGCACTGCACACGCTTTGTCTTTGACCGCACTGTACACACGCTTGTAGTTGTATGCTGTGTGTGTCGGATGGATCTCTGTCTGAAGAACACGACGTTTCGATCTCTGAATACTTACCTGCTTTCGTCTTTGCAGGAGGCCGTCAACGTGTCCCTTGAGAACCTCAAGTCCTACCCGTTCGTCAAGGAAGGGCTGGAGAAAGGGACCCTCAAGCTGGTCGGCGGCCATTACGACTTCGTCAATGGGAAGTTCGAGACATGGGAACCCTAAGTGGCCATACGTACAAATACGCCCCACCGGACTTATTTGCCGCGTGGAGTGCTCAATTATTTGCCGCTATATATGTACACATATACCGCAATTGATCGGTGAGAACTATACTGTTGTAATAATAATAGCGGAAAAAAAAAATCTTTGCATCCGGGATGCAAACACACTACTTTACAAATAGAAAAAAAATAAATTACTAAGAGATTAATTTGCAAATTTTGATCTGTTTTTATGGGTCTGCCTCCAGGTAGTGGATGAGGGGCTCCAAAAGAGTGTGTTTGTATCCCGGATGCAAAATTTTTTTTTAATAAGGAATACATGTGTTCTTTGACTTCTGACGCTGAGTTTTTTTTGATATGATACATAATTTGATCAGCGTACGGGGTCAGAAGACATCAGCCATGTTTATACTATCTCACAATGTTCTGTCTTTCTGTCTCTCAGACGCTAAGGGTCCGTTTGGTTGTGCTGTGGCTGTGAAAAGAACTGTTGTGGACTGTGAGCTGTGGAAAAAGCTGTTGTGAGCTATGAGCTGTTAAAAAGCTTATAAATGCAATCAACCCTAATTGAGGGTTTTGGTGATTAAATGACAAAACAAACAGAGATTCTAACAAGTTTGCTCCTAGCATGTTCACAGTTATTCTAAAGACAGGAGAAGCACAAATCATAAGAGTATGCAAATATAAAAGCACAGCGGGTTAAAAATTCTACATCTTATAGCGTGCTCCAAGTGCTTGGAAACAACGACTGTATTCATTTTATAATTCTTGAGTTATAGGAATCGCCGTTCAATTAAGAGGGATCCGCAATGGTTAGGTAAGTTATGCAATGTGCTAAGTTCAAATTCCTTCAAAATCATCTAAGAGAACACTTTCTAGATCATGAATGTTCTTTGAGAAACCACTTTTACTCGCCACAAGAGTTCCACCTTTGTTCACTTCAGAATTTTCAAAACTTGCTCTTCAGCCTCTGAAACCGGTTCAACCGGACCTGAAACCGGTTCAACCGGTTTCTGGACTGTTTCTCTGCCACCTCTGCTCTGACCAGTCTGACAGTCAGAGCTGTCAGAAAAGTTGTGTGCAGATATTTTTTGAAAACCGGTTCAACCGAATATTTTCCCGGCTCAACCGATTTTGAGTCCGGTCGAGTCTCCGGCTGAGTAGATCAGTGAACTGAGATCTTTCTGGTGGAAACCGGTTCAACCGGTTTTTGGCCCTTTTCTCCCAACGGCTGTCAGCTTTTGGGGGATCCTTTAAATACCCCCCACACTCTCTCTCTTCATTACTCCTGCTGTCTCCATGAATTCTCAGCTGACCAAACTCCAAACAAGGGCATTCAATTCTCATCTCACACCCGAAATCACATCTCCTTCAACCGCTTGAAGGATCCTTGGTGTGAGGTGAAGTCGATCTAACGCGCTGTCAATTTCATCTTGATTCTCCCATTCTCTTTGTTCTTGAGCTCATTGCAAACTTAACCTTGTGCGGATTTGTTACTCTTGGAGCCTTGTGTTCCTTGACGGTTAGAGGTTGCTTGGGAGTCTCCAAATTTGTGGACGACCCCAAGAAGTTTGTATTACCCGCTCTTTGAGCAAATTTGAGAAAAGATTGCCTTGACCTTTGTGGTCGGCTTGTGGAGGATTAGGGTTGGAAAAGACCTGGCCCTTTGTGGGCTCCTCAACGAGGAGTAGGACACCTTTGTGGTGGTTGCCGAACCTCAGGATAAATAGCGTGTTCTTGTGTGTTCTTGTTGTGTACTTTAACTTGTTGTTTGGTGCATATTCATCTATTCGAGTGGATTTTCTCTAGGGCAAGACTTTAGCATAATCTCTAAATACTAATCTAAGTTGAGCAGGTTCAAACTTGTTCAGTTGTAAAACAAAATCAACTGAACCAGTTTGCACCAGTGCAACTTGAATTTGACATTATCTCAAAGTTTTTAGTGGAAAATTTTAGGTGTAGCCTATTCACCCTCCCCCTCTAGGCTACTTTCAATTGGTATCAAAGCTTCGTACCTCGTTTTGCGCTTAACCGCGTGAGAAAACGATCATGTCTACTCAACGGGACCATGTGGATCCTCTCCTCGAGGAAATCCCCTTCACATCTTCTGGTGAGGAAGTGGACCCCAAGGTCCTCGACCTCGCCATAAAGATTGCCGAGAAGATGTTCCTCAAAATGAAAGAGGAAGATGCTAAGAAAAAGGCCGAAGAAGAAGAATCAAGAAGAAAGGCCGAAGAAGACAAAGGAAAGGGAAGAATTGAATACAACGATGACCTAGTGGAACTTTTGGTGTCAAAGGTGATGAGCAAGGTAAGTCTCAACACCGAAGGATCATCTACCAAAAGTAAAGGTAACGATTTCAACAAGGTTCAATTTGATTATTCTAGAAATTTTATTCCCAACTTCTCTTCCGCCCCACTTGGAAAGTTACCAACTCTTAGTGAGTTGAA
Organism: Zea luxurians; assembly: GCA_029449295.1. NCBI lineage: Eukaryota > Viridiplantae > Streptophyta > Magnoliopsida > Poales > Poaceae > Zea > Zea luxurians. The sequence goes on from JAOPSE010000003.1 coordinate 22,116,447, forward strand.
CTATGACGAGTGGGCCGATAAGATGAAGTCGCATTTAATCGGTGTACATCCTAGTCTTTGGGAGATTGTCAATATAGGTATGTATAAACCCGCCCAAGGAGAAGAGATGACTCCGGAAATGATGCAAGAAGTTCACCGCAATGCTAAAACGGTGAGCATAATAAAAGGAAGTCTTTGTCCGGAAGAATACCGAAAAGTCCAAGGAAGAGAAGATGCTCGTGACATTTGGAACATTCTTAAAATGTCACATGGAGACCCCAAAGCTAAGAGACATAGAATTGAAGCTTTGGAAAGTGAACTTGCTAGATATGATTGGACTAAGGGTGAGTCACTTCAATCACTCTTTGATCGGTTAATGGTGTTGGTAAACAAAATAAGAGTGCTTGGAAGTGAAGATTGGAGTGACTCTAAGGTCACTAGACTTTTCATGAGAGCATACAAAGAAAAGGACAAGAGTCTAGCAAGGATGATAAGAGATCGTGACGACTATGAGGAAATGACACCTCATGAATTATTTGCAAAGATTCAACAACATGAATCTGAAGAAGCCCCAATCAAGACAAGAGACTCTCATACCTTGATCTCAAATGAACAAGACACCCCCAAGAAGAACAAAGACCACAATGCAAAGAAAGTGGTCGAGACATCAAGTGATGAAGATAGCTCAAGTGATGAAGACACAGCTATGTTCATCAAAACATTCAAGAAGTTTGTAAGGAAAATGATAAGTTTCAAAGGAAAGGAAAGAAGAGGGCATGCTATGAATGTGGCCAAACCGGTCATTTCATAGCGGATTGTCCTAACAAAAAGGAACATGAAGCCAAGAAGGAATACAAGAAGGACAAGTTCAAAAAGGGAGGCAAAAACAAGGGATATTTCAAGAAGAAGAAATATGGTCAAGCCCATATTGGTGAAGAATGGAACTCCGATGAAGAGAGTTCTAGCTCCAAAGAAGAGGAAGTGGTGGCAAACGTTGCCATCCAATCCACTTCAAGCTCGCAACTCTTCACCATCCTCCAAGACGACTCCTACACTCCAACTTGCCTCATGGCAAAAGGAGATAAAGTAACCTTATTTAGTGATGATTCTTCAAATGATGATGATGAACAAATTGCCATGAAAAATAAAATGATTAAAGAATTTGGCTTAAACGGATATAATGTTATCACTAAATTAATGGAGAAGCTAGATAAAAGAAAAGCAACTCTTGATGCTCAAGAAGACTTGCTCATCCTTGAAAAGGAGAGAAACCTAGAGCTTCAAGAATTGCTACTCAATAAAGATGAGATGCTAGAAGCCTTGACTAATGAAGTATCTTTAGTCAAGATAACTATAGAGGATAAAGAAAAAGAAATGACAAAGATGAAAACCTCTATAGTTAATCTTGCAAATGAAAAGGATGCACTTGAATCAAGCATGTTAAGCTTGACTGTCCAAAATCAAGAACTTCAAGTGCAACTTGAAAATTGCAAGAACATCAATGCTTCATCTTTATTGATTGAAACTAAGTCTAGTTCCTCAAATAATACCATTTGCAAACATTGTGTAAAATACCATGCTTCTTGTTGTTTGACTAACCATGCTAGGAAGATAAGTCCACAGGTTAAGGTCAAAGAAATATTGAAGAGATGCTTTAGCAATGATGGGTTAAGAAAGTTGAACCCAAGTACAAGTCCTTGAAGCCCAACAATGGAAAAAGGGGGCTTGGGTTCAACTCATTTAAGGAAAACCCTAGCATAGTGCATAAGGGGTGGAGATCCCCCAAGTTCATAGAGGGAACTACCCTATATGATGCCTTGGGGAGGATTCACTCCTCAAATGACAAGTCAACTCAAGTAAAGGTAAACTTGAGTTCCACAAAGAGTAAGATGAAGGAAGCAGGATCCACAAGTGGAGAAAAATTTAATGCTCCCAATTCTCACTCTTATCTTTGTGATTATATGTTGACTTGGGATTCAGGGAAATTGGTTGTTAAATATGTGGGTGCCTACACTAAAAGAAAAGTCATGAAAAGAAGTGTGTGGGTACCCAAGGCTATAACTAACACTACAGGACCCAATTCAATTTGGCTACCTAAAAGCATAGCCTAAATTTGTTTTGCAGGTCTACTCCTCTGGTGGGTCAAGTTGGGTGCTTGACAGTGGATGTACAAATCACATGACAGGGGAGAAAGACATGTTTCATTCCTTGCAACTAACTCAAGAAGCACAAGAAATTGTGTTTGGAGATAGTGGCAAGAGTAAGGTGAAATGTGCCCTTGGGCCATTTCTAAGTATTTTGGTGATTAAAGTGCCAACACATGTGCTCAATTGTGAATCTATGTACATGGATGAACAAGGTGCAAATCATGAAGTAAAGGTATGTTTCTAAGCCTTAGTACATTGGTTTTGTGGACTAACATAATTGTCTAAGTGTTAGAAACAGAAAGAAGAAAAAGAGAAAAGGGGAGAGAAAGACTTGGCTGTGTGCAGCCAAGTCTCAGCTCGGTCTGGAGCACCGGACTGTCCGGTGTGCACCGGACAGTGTCCGGTGCGCCAGGCTGACTCGGCTCGAACTAGCCGCTCTCGGGAATTCGCCGACGGCGTACGGCTAAAATTCACCGGACTGTCCGGTGTGCACCGGACTGTCCGGTGAGCCAACGGTCGGCTAGGGCCAACGGTCGGCCGCGCAATCCGCGCGGGACACGTGGCCGAGCCAACGGTCGGAAGACGGCACCGGACTGTCCGGTGTGCACCGGACTGTCCGGTGCGCCAACGGCTCGCAGATCTCCAACGGGCTGCAACGGTCGGCAGCGCCAGTTAAGGAAACAAATCGGGCACCGGACAGTGTCCGGTGTGCACCGGACTGTCCGGTGCCCCCGACGACAGAAGGCAAGGATGGCCTTCCGGATTTGCTCTCAACGGCTCCTAGCTGCCTTGGGGCTATAAAAGGAGCCCCTAGGCGCATGGAGGAGACACACAAGCAACCTTTGAGCATTCTTGATCATCCACACTTAGTCTTTGCGCTTTCATTTGTGATTCTAAGTGATTCGAGCTCCGTTCTAGTGAGAACCTTGTGATACTCTTGTGAGCTCGAGTCTTGGCCGTGTGTGTGTGCGTTTCGTGTGGATTTGTGTGTGTTGCTTCCCTCCCTTACTCTGTGTTTCTTTGTGATCATATACTTGTAAGGGCAAGAGACTCCAATTTGTGGAGATTCCTTGCAAACGGGATAGTGAAAGGAACAACAAAACACCGTGGTATTCAAGTGGGTCTTTGGACCGCTTGAGAGGGGTTGATTGCAACCCTCGTCCGTTGGGACGCCACAACGTGGAGTAGGCAAGTTGGCTTGGCCGAACCACGGGATAAACCACTGTGTCACCTCTGTCTTGATCTCTTGTGGTATTGTGTTTTGTTGAGACTTCACCTTTGCCACTTGACAATAATCGTGCTAACGCTTAACAAGTTTTTGTGGCTTAAGTTTGAAGTTTTTACAGGATCACCTATTCACCCCCCCTCTAGGTGCTCTCAATTGGTATCAGAGCCGTTCTCTTCACAAAGGGACTAACCGCCCGAAGAGATGGATCCTAAGGGGAAGGGTATAGTGATCAACGACAAAGAAAAGGAGACCTTCGTCAACGAGCCGAAGGACGACAAGCCTACCGACTTCGGCTCGGGCCATAGACGGAAGGAAGGGAGGAAGAAGAAGACAAGGCACATCAAGGAGATCGTCTACTACGACAGCGATGAGTCTACTTCTTCCCAAAAGGACGACCACAGCGACTACGAGAGGAAGAAACCGGTTAATTCGAACTTTTCTTTTGACTACTCTCGTATTCCGCAAAGTTCACATTCACATTTGCTCTCCATTCCACTCGGCATGCCCCCACACTTTGATGGAGAGGACTACGGATTTTGGAGCCACAAAATGCGTAGTCACCTATTCTCTCTCCATCCTAGTATATGGGAGATTGTAGAGAGTGGAATGCACTTTGATAGTTCGGATAGTCCCATGTTCATTAATGAACAAATTCATAAGAATGCACAAGCTACTACTGTTCTTCTAGCTTCCTTGTGCAGGGATGAATACCATAAGGTGAGCGGCTTGGACAACGCCAAGCAAATCTGGGACACCCTCAAGATTTCTCATGAGGGGAACGACGTCACCTTACTCACCAAGATGGAGTTGGTGGAGGGCGAGCTTGGACGGTTCGCAATGATAAGGGGCGAGGAGCCGACGCAAACATACAACCGGCTCAAGACCCTTATCAACAAGATAAGGAGCTACGGAAGCACACGATGGACGGACCACGACGTCGTCCGCCTAATGCTCAGGTCATTTACCGTTCTTGATCCTCACTTGGTGAACAATATACGTGAAAATCCCAGGTACACCAAGATGTCGCCCGAAGAAGTTCTTGGAAAATTCGTTAGCGGGCGAATGATGATCAAGGAGGCAAGGTATGGACGACGCCTTGAATGGTCCGATCAACGAGCCGCAACCCCTTGCTCTCAAGGCAACACGAAGCAAGGAGGCGCTACCTAGCAAGGTGGCACAGATTGAGGCGGCTGGCCTTAATGATGAAGAGATGGCTCTCATCATCAAAAGATTCAAGACGATGCTTAAAGGTCACAAGGGACAACCAAGCAAGACCAAAGCCAAGGGGAAGCGCTCATGCTTCAAATGCGGTAAGCTTGGTCATTTCATTGCTAACTGTCCCGATAATGAAAGTGACCAGGAAAAGGGGAACAAAAGAGAGAAGAAGAAGCAATACAAGAAGGCAAAGGGCGAGGCGCATCTAGGAAAGGAGTGGGACTCGGATTGCTCCTCCTCCGACTCCGACAACGAAGGACTCGCCGCCACTGCCTTCAACAAATCGGCTCTCTTCCCCAACGAGCGTCTCACTTGCCTTATGGCAAGGGAGAAGAAGGTGAGTACTCAAGACTCCACTTATGCTTCTTCTAGTGATAGTGAGTCTAGTGATGATGATGACATAGATTATTCTTGCTTGTTCAAAGGCTTAGATAGATCTAAAATTAATAAGATTAATGAGTTGATTGATGCTTTAAATGATAAGAATAGATTACTAGAAAAACAAGAGGATCTTTTATATGAGGAGCATGATAAATTTGTTAGTGCACAAAATTCTCTTGCTCTAGAAATTAAAAGAAATGAAATGCTTTCTAGTGAACTATCTACCTGTCATGAAACCATGTCTACCTTACAAGGTGTTAACAATGATTTAAGTGCTAAATTAGAAGTAGCATATAAATCTAATTCCTGTATTGAACATGTTGAAATTTGTACTAGGTGTAAAGATTTTGATGTTAATGCTTGTAGTGAACACTTAGTGTCAATTTCAAAACTAAATGATGAAGTGGCTAGTCTTAATGCCCAACTTAAGACTAGCAAGAATGAAGTTGATAAAATAAAATTTGCAAGGGATGCCTACACGGTTGGTAGACACCCCTCAATTAAGGATGGGCTTGGCTTCAAGAGGGAAGCCAAGAACTTAACAAGCCATAAGGCTCCCGTCTTCGTCAAGGAGAAAGGGAAGGCCCCTATGGCTAGTAACGCTAAAAAGAACCATGCCTTTATGTATAATGATAGGAGACATGCTAGAAGTGCTTATAATGATTTTGATTCACATGTTTATGATTCTCATGCCATGATTGCCTCTAGTTCCTCTCATAAGCATGATAGAGATATGAGTAGGAGAAATGTTGCGCATATGTCTAGGAGAAATTTTGCTCATGTTCCTAGAAAAGTTGTAAACAAACCTTCTACCATTTATTATGCTTGCAATACTCCCTTTGCTATTTGTAGAAAGGGTAAGAAGGTAGTTGCTAGGAAATTAGGGGCTAGATGCAAGGGAGATAAATCTTGCATTTGGGTCCCTAAAAATATTTGTGCTAACCTTGCAGGACCCAACATGAGTTGGGTACCTAAGACCCAAGCCTAAATTTGCCTTGCAGGTTTATGCATCCGGGGGTTCAAGCTGGATTATCGACAGCGGATGCACAAACCATATGACGGGGGAGAAGAAGATGTTCACCTCCTACGTCAAGAATAAGGATTCCCAAGATTCAATTATATTCGGTGATGGGAATCAAGGCAAAGTAAAAGGGTTAGGTAAAATTGCAATTTCTAATGAGCATTCTATATCAAATGTATTCCTAGTGGAGAGTCTTGGATATAATTTGCTATCTGTTAGTCAATTATGCCAAATGGGATATAATTGTTTATTTACAAATGTAGATGTGTCTGTCTTTAGAAGATGTGATGGTTCACTAGCTTTTAAGGGTGTACTAGACGGCAAGCTTTATTTAGTTGATTTTGCAAAAGAAGAGGCCGGTCTAGATGCATGCTTAATGGCTAAGACTTGCATGGGCTGGCTGTGGCATCGCCGCTTAGCTCATGTGGGGATGAAGAACCTCCACAAGCTTCTAAAGGGAGAACACGTGATAGGTCTAACAAATGTTTATTTCGAAAAAGATAGACCTTGTGCAGCTTGTCAGGCAGGTAAACAAGTGGGAGGAGCACATCACAGCTGTTGGAGCGAAGGCAGAAACGCCACCCTTCGCCCGAAGTCTCCACCGCCTAGCCCCTGCCCTGACAGACAAAGCAGGCAGGGACACCCTCCGCTAGTCGGCACCAGAGACAACACGGAGACCCTTCGCTCGATCCGGCACCAGACGAAGGCCTGCGGCGACGCCTCCCACGGCGCGGCCTCGGTCAGTTCCGAGGCCCACATGAGATCTGGCCCATTGTAACGGGCCCTGCGTGGCCGCCTTTGTGTTACGGGCCTAATTTGTAAAGGCGTACTTGTAATTACAGCTTGTAACCCCGCTTTATGGGAATATTCTAGGGATAAAACTAGGTACCTGAGGGCACAGGCGTCCTTGACGCAAGGCGCCGTGCGCTCGGTTACCTATAAATACCCCCGCACGGTGCCCGTGAGAGGCCAGATTAACAGAGCTTTTGCCATCACCGCGAGTGCCCTGTTGCCATCTCCATCTACTTGTGTTGGGTCACCTTACTGTCGAGAGACAGTACCAACATTTGGCGCCCACCGTTCGTGCTACGAGACAACCACCCGCGATGGCACCCAAGAGAGCTAACCCGAAGGCTGACGAGGCTGCGAAGGCAGCACTGCTCGCCGCAAGAAAGGGCAAGGCCCTCGCCCTCACCCAATCCACCCACCAAGAGGCCACTGAAGACGACACCCTCCGCACCTGCAACCCTGAGGGACAACCCTCAGGCTTCGCACCTCCCCCAGGCTTCGCACCTCCCTCAGGCTTCGCACCACCGGAGGGCGCGGACCTCGCCGAGGACGGTGAGGTCCTCGGCATCTCCGCAGAAGAACAGCTACAGCTGCGCGCTCTGCGCCTCAAGAACCGCAACCTCCAGAGGCAGAAGGAGATATTGGAGGCCAAGCGCCAGCGTATGTCCGCACTCGCCAAAGTGCGGCAGATGATACGCGACGAAGAGCACAAGGCCCAGGAACTCGAGCGGGAGATCGCGCTGATGCAGCGCGAAGGCTACCTCGGCCCGCAGCATGAGTCATCCCTCCAGCAGCGCGCACAAAACGAAGACACGCGCGAAGGCCACCCCGGACTGCAGCATGAGCCACCCCTGCAACACCGCGCGCAACCGGAGGACCCGCGTTTACCCCAGCGCGACTTCATTTTCCCGCACGCCGCGCCATTCCAAGGGGTCAATTATCTCGATGAGCGAAGTCCCCTGGCGCCTCACCTGCAAGTGACGCCGTGGCCAGCTAACTTCCGGGCTGGGACCTACCCCAAGTACAACGGCAGCACCGACCCGGCTCAATACATAATGAGTTACCAGGTCGCCGTCGCATCGTCCGGGGGGGACGACGCCACAATGGCGAAGTCCTTCATCATCGCCCTCGAGGGCCCCGCGCTCACCTGGTTCACCAGGTTGCCTCCGCTGTCCATCGATTCCTGGAGAAGTCTCCGGGACAAGTTCCTCCTCAACTTCCAAGGGTACCGCCTGGACACCGACGCCCTGGCTGAGCTCTCGCTCTGCAAGCAGCTAGAGAGGGAGACCCTGAGGGAATATTACCGCAAATTCCTCACACTCAAGTCACAGCTACCCTCAGTCGATGACCAGATTGCCATCCACTATGCTATCAGTGGTCTTCGCGCTGGCGTCCTTTACAGCCACTGCATCAGAGATCCGCCGAAGAACCTCCAAGAGCTGTACCAGCTGTTTGAAAAGTATGCCAGATCCGAGGAGCTCCACCAGCGCAAGATTGAGTCCCAGCGGAAGCCAAAAGACGCTCCACAGTCCAGCCACACGTGGACAAGAACTCCGCAACCAGACTCCGGTCGAGATGGCCGCGGTCAGCCGCAAGTGCACAACATTGCCAACCAGCAGCCGGCCGCCGACCCCCTTCGGCGCCAAGAATATCCCCCCAGGGCCGCGAAGATGAAACTCGCGGCAGGGGCCGAGGGCGTGCGCAGCCACCCCCTCCACCGCGCCGATTTCACTGTCTTTTCCATGGCGAAGACTGCGCCCACCCAACCAAAGACTGCCCCGAAGTGAAGGCCACCAGAGACAGAATGGCGAGGGCGCAGCCAGCCGACAACCCCAGAATGGTCGCGCATAACTACCAGCCACCCCCTCCACCTTATATCCACGCTCCCGCCCCGCATCCACCGCACCACGCTTACCAACATCATCAGGAAGTACAAATCGTGCATCCTCCGCCTCCTCCACCACACCAGCAACAACAAAACATCCCCAACGCCCCAAAGCAGGAGGACTTCGCCGATCAACCTTATCGCGGAGTCATTCATATGATAACTGGGGGGTCCAGCACCGACTTCGACACCAAGCGGCAGAAGCGGAACCACTACCGCAGCGTAAACCATGTAGCCGTCACGGGCCCAGTTGTACAGACAAAGTGGTCCCACGTACCGCTCACTTTCGACGCACGGGACGTCGATTTGCGCAGCGCCCCCCACTGCGATGCCATGGTCATCAATTGCAGCGTGGCAGGCTGGGACCTACACAAGGTCCTCGTTGACAACGGCAGCCAGGCAGACATCATCTTCCTCCACGCCTTCGATCGCATGGGCATCAGCCACAGCCTGCTTAAGCCTTCGGACAACCCGTTGTATGGCTTCGGCGGCAAAGGCACCTTCCCCGTCGGCAAAATAGAGTTGCCCCTCTCCTTCGGTGTAGCACCCAATGCCCGAAGTGAGCAAGTGATTTTTGACATTGTGGATATGGTATATCCATACAACGCCATCATGGGCCGGGGCTCCATCAATAAGTTTGAAGCTGCCATCCACGGACTGTATTTGTGCATGAAGATACCAGGCCCGCTAGGCGTAATTACGGTCTTCGGTAACCAGCAGACAGCGCGCAACATAGAGCGAGACTTCGTGCCGGGTCAGAGGAACGTGCACTGTCTCACGACACAGTGCGAGGTCCCTGCGCCCGCCAGCCCAACTGACAAGCAGCACGAAAAGGCTCAGCTGCAAAGTCAGGATGGGACCAAGACTGTCCCCCTCGATCAGGCCACGCCCAAGTAGACAGTCACTATCAGCGAAGACCTTACTTCGCATGAAGAAGAGAAGCTCCTCTGCTGCCTGGCCAAGAATAAAGATGTCTTCGCCTGGTCCGCCCTCGACCTGGTCGGAGTCAGCCGATCCATAATGGCGCAAAAGACTTCGCCTGGGGGCCGCGTCTTCGCCCTTGTAATTCGCAAAAACAATCTTGCACCGGCCCGCACTCTTTTCCTCCCGGGGGGTGAGGTTTTTAACGAGGCGGAGCCATGTAATATGTGCGTAAGAAGTCCCCCGCAAAAAGACATGCGTCGAAAAAGACCGCGACGACGGTCTTCGATATTCGACCACCACGAGGTCACCACGAGGCTAAGCGTTAGCTACCCTCGCGTGCGACAAATCCGCGCAAAAGTCGCCTAAGGGTGCAGCCGGATTAGCACAACAAGTGCGAAAAAAATCCAAGTCTATCGCGAAGACTATCCGCGCAAAAGTCGCCTAAGGGTGCAGCCGGATTAGCACAACAAGTGCGAAAAAAAATCTAAGTCTATCGCGAAGACTATCCGCGCAAAAGTCGCCTAAGGGTGCAGCCGGATTAGCACAACAAGTGCGAAAAAAATCGAAGTCTATCGCGAAGACTATCCGCGCAAAAGTCGCCTAAGGGTGCAGCCGGATTAGCACAACAAGTGCGAAAAAAATCTAAGTCTATCGCGAAGACTATCCGCGCAAAAGTCGCCTAAGGGTGCAGCCGGATTAGCACAACAAGTGCGAAAAAAATCTAAGTCTATCGCGAAGACTATCCGCGCAAAAGTCGCCTAAGGGTGCAGCCGGGAAAAAATCTAAGTCTATCGCGAAGACTATCTGTGCAGAAGACACTTAAGGGTACACCTGGGCTAGCACAACAACGGCCGAAACGACAACATCGAACCATTCACGCCAAGACCAATTATAATCAAGCAAGCACGGCGCAGCCGAACGAATCAGTTAGTACAAAACGCCTTCGCACACACACATGCACGCGAGGGCACACAATTCCACCATACAAGCCTCGGCGTACACAAGCGAGGGCACCACACTCTACATCGGCTCAACCTTAGGAATAATTCCCATCTCCCTATAATTAAACAGCATTATCCTGAGCTCCTCACCCGCAAAAAGCCTTCGCAGTTCCCCTTCACCTACACCCTCGGTGGTCGGCAGGGACAACAGTTCCTGCCGACCAGCCCCACTCACACGAAGCAGAGCCCGCTCCTCCGCGCTAACCCTACGTTTTGCAACCGCCCTTCGTCGACGGCGCCCGGTGCTAGGGCCTGGCGCGTCCGACACGTCCGCGGCGTGTGGCGAGGCCTCCGCCGCAGCCACGTCCAAGGCCGCAAAATAATCCAAATTCTCTTCCGGCGACTCCTCAGTCCACTCAACCGAGCTCCCGGAGTCAGCAAAGTCAAAAAACTCAGATGCAGACTCGCTATATTGATTACCACCTTCCGCGGTCGAGGCCGCCAAAAACTCAGTAGCAGTGGTTGCGTGCGCAGGCCCAAAATCTTGAACCTGCGCAGCAACCAAAGTTCAGTTCAACATCCAAAATTCCCTAACCCTAAACAACCGCTACGCCACCTGCGAGGGCCCTGACGCTGCGGGGGCCTCCGCCGTTGGCTCCGCTGCCACTTCCGCCATTGTTTCCTCCGCCCCCGCCGCCGGATCTTCGACGGTCGGCGCAGCTGCTGCGGGGGCATCGGGAGCGCCTTCGGCCACCTTCAGGGGCAGGTCCTCCGCTGTCGCAGCAGATGTGGGGGCGCCTGGTGCGTCTTCCGTGGTCGGCTCCGGATCAGGCAGGGCGTCGTTCAGTGCTCCGAAGTCATCCACCCGCTCGCCTCGCTCCGCCTAAAACAAAACATACAAAAAGTCAGCAAACACACGCACAAACCACATTCAGCAAACGCCGAACAAACGACAACGTTACCTGAGCCCTCGCAGCCTCGGCCCGCTCCCTGACCACATCACCACCATACAGACCCCACATCCGGTCATAGAGGGCACCGGCGGCCTCCTTCACCACGGGGTCTTCGACCTTATAGATATCTCGCCCAAAGTCTTCATCTGCCTGGTCGAAGGCCTCATAGTGCCGGCACCCTTCGCGAGAGAGTGCGTTCATTGCCCCCTCGCAGGTGACCAGGGAGGCGAACGACATTAATCCACCCAAGACAGTGGGGAGCTCCTGCAGCTCCTCTTGCACCCATTCCAAGCAGCGAAGCCCGGCCTCTCGCTCCGGCACCACGAAGTCACCGGTCCGCGCACCCAGCTCGCGGTATGTGGCCATAAGCTGTGTGCGCGTCCGTTCGGCCTCCGTTCGTGCCGCGGCTTCGGCCCCCTTCGTGCGGCTCTCCAGAGCGGTGAGCCGCCCCCGCAGGTCCTCGGCGAGATCCTTGGCGAGATTGGCCTCCGCCCGTGCCAGCCTAGCCTCCGCCTGCGCGGCCTGCTCCTTAGCGACGGCCTCGTTGGCCTCCCTCCTCTCCCCCGCCAGCTGGCGCCGGAGATCAGCCTTTTCCTCCTCCAGGGCGGCCACCTTGTCCGCCAATTTACGACACTTGCTGTCGGAGGCCGACTTCTCACGGACAGCGTCAGCATGTTGCGTCCGAAGTCTCTCGACTTCGGCAGATAAGGCTGCCGTAAGCGCCCCCGACGCAGTACGGCTGGTGAAGTCAGCCACCTGCAGAGCACACGTAAGGCCATTGCCAGAAAAAAAAAGAGCTCGGCGGACCTGACTCAGCGCCTCCGTTGCCTGACTCAGCGCCTCCGTCACCCCTTTCAGCCGGCGGGTCGCCGCGCCAGCCTCGTCTCTGACCAACGCGAGGGCCGACACCTCGCCTCCGGCGCCAAGGGTCCCGCCCCTCGCCTTCGACGACAGCGCAGCCGTCGCGATTGCCCCGGCAGGCACAGCTATAGCAAGCCGGCCTTCGTCCGACCCTGCAACGCATCAACGATCAAAAAAAAAAAAGCGGCCGGGTGACTTACCCCCAAGATAATCGTCCACACTAATGTCGGTGCCGAAGTCGGCAACGCGTTTGCCCGGTGGCGGCAACGTTCGGGCCGCCTTCGAAGCCTCCGCCACCCCGCTGGCCGGCGGCACCACCTTCGCCGGCTTGGAGACTCCGGCGCCCGCCGTTGTCTCCGGCGCCTTGCTGGGTGCAGAGGCGCCCGCCTTCGCCGCCAGCGGCGGCTTGCCTCCGCTGGAGACCGCAGCCTTCGCCGTTCCCCGCTGCCTTTTCGGCCGGGGATCGTGAATCCTGACGGTCGCCTGGCGTTTTTGCGCCGCCCCTTGGCGATCCTTGTCCATCACTGCCCACACAACAGCACCGATATTTCGCCCGTAAGGAAAAACTCTCCACTGACGAGCCATACGAGATGTAAAACAGTCTTCCTCAGCCGCGCAGGGGACAGGAACACTTCTAGGCCAGCAGCCCCCGGTAACCCTCAGCATCCGAGCCGAAGACTCCCGGAGCTCGGGCGAAGACATCCTCTCCCCCGGGGCCGCACACGTCCTCATTAACTCTCTAGCAAAACTATCAGACACCCCGATTCCTCCCAACGCAGTACCTAATTTTCTTTTTTTTGAGGAGGGGGCGGCCGTCAGCGCAGGGTCGCCTCCAGTCTCCACCGCCGGCTTCTTCCCACGGCGGTCCGCTTCGTCTTGACCAGGGTAGCCGTCGTACGGCAATTGATTTAACTCGAAGACCCTGTTCAAACGTTCATTTGACCCGCGAATATCAAAGCTGCGCTGGCCTTCCGTCCTCGCCACGTACCGCCCCACGAGCCGCACCGCCAAGTCCTCCGCATCACGCACAACGGCGGCCGGGTCACGGTTTCGCAAGATCAGTGCAAAGGCAGGACTTCGCACCACCCTTCCTCCGTGAAAAGGCATCTGACGAGGGCACACTTCGCCCAGCGTCCAGCCGTGCGCCAAGGGCCAGACCCCGTACGCCACAAACTCTTCAACTAAATCACGACCACTGCTCTGGCCGGCGGCACACCGAAGGGCCCCTTCGTCTGCATCCTCTTCTGCCACTTCAAAAGGCGGATACGCAGAGTAATAGTGAGAGCACATCTCAGACACGGGGAGTCCTTCATGGCCTTCGACAGTAGCCTCAGCAATGTAAAACCAAAATTCATTCCAATTGCCCCACTTGTTGCGGGCGCACGGAACCAACTCCACTACTGGCATTGTGGTCTTGCCGGTCTTCGGCGTGAATGTACACGACCCAAACTGGGCAACTCCGTCCTCAATCACCCTCTTCTGCCAATGCAAGCAGTAATTTTTCGCAAAAACTTCAACCGACGGCTGTCCGCCGTACGAAGTCGTCGCCCAGACATACTTCGCCAGCGCCACCACGGCGTTCGGTGTCAGCTGATGAATTTGAACGTTGAATCTACGCAGGACTTCGCCAACAAACCGGTGCGCAGGCAAGCGGAGACCGGCGACGAAGAACGCCTCAAAAACAACCAACTCACCCTCCGGCTCGGGGACTTCCTCCGTCCCCGGAGCACGAGCGACTCCGCCGCCAAAGTAGCCCAAGCGCTGCATCTCTTCGACGCGGGCCGACGTCATCCGTGACACACCAAAATCAACAGAGTCGCCGGCGCGCAGCTCCTCCACCATCACGCTACTCAACGTCCCCTCAGACGAGGCGGCGGCCGGCGGCGTGGCGTCGGTGGAAGAAGAAGAGGATGGCATTGCTACGTACCGTCGGCGGCGGCGGGCGGTTTGCTTCACTCGAGCCAGATCTCCGACGAGCAAAGGGAGCAGTAGAAGAAGAGGAGCAGAAAGACGGCGGGCGGCTAGGGTTTTCACGGAGCGCGAAAGGCAAAGTGCAAACAGCGCCGTCCCCCGCCCCCCCTTTATAGGCAGGGCGCGGCTCCTCGGGAAACCCGCAATCCCACAGGGCGCGACGCTTCGGAAAACCCGCAGTCCAACAGTACGATGTCCATCAACGGTCACATCAAAAACCCCCGCGGAACCACTTCGAGCGAGGGCAGCGTCTCCGCCATCTAGCGACGTCTTCGGCACCAGGTGACTTTGTCGAACTGGTCCCTCGGAGGGCAAATGTTGGAGCGAAGGCAGAAACGCCACCCTTCGCCCGAAGTCTCCACCGCCTAGCCCCTGCCCTGACAGACAAAGCAGGCAGGGACACCCTCCGCTAGTCGGCACCAGAGACAACACGGAGACCCTTTGCTCGATCCGGCACCAGACGAAGGCCTGCGGCGACGCCTCCCACGGCGCGGCCTCGGTCAGTTCCGAGGCCCACATGAGATCTGGCCCATTGTAACGGGCCCTGCGTGGCCGCCTTTGTGTTACGGGCCTAATTTGTAAAGGCGTACTTGTAATTACAGCTTGTAACCCCGCTTTATGGGAATATTCTGGGGATAAAACTAGGTACCTGAGGGCACAGGCGTCCTTGACGCAAGGCGCCGTGCGCTCGGTTACCTATAAATACCCCCGCACGGTGCCCGTGAGAGGCCAGATTAACAGAGCTTTTGCCATCACCGCGAGTGCCCTGTTGCCATCTCCATCTACTTGTGTTGGGTCACCTTGCTGTCGAGAGACAGTACCAACAACAGCAAGAATGTGATGACCACGTCAAGACCTCTGGAGTTGCTGCATATGGACCTCTTCGGACCCGTCGCCTATCTAAGCATAGGAGGAAGTAAGTATGGTTTAGTTATTGTTGATGACTTTTCCCGCTTCACTTGGGTGTTCTTTTTGCAGGATAAGTCTGAAACCCAAGGGACCATCAAGCGCTTCCTCAGGAGAGCTCAAAATGAGTTTGAGCTCAAGGTGAAGAAGATTAGGAGCGACAATGGGTCCGAGTTCAAGAACCTACAAGTGGAGGAGTTTCTTGAGGAGGAAGGGATCAAGCACGAGTTCTCCGCTCCCTACACACCACAGCAAAATGGTGTGGTAGAGAGGAAGAACAGGACGCTAATCGATATGGCGAGGACGATGCTTGGAGAGTTCAAGACCCCCGAGTGCTTTTGGTCGGAAGCCGTGAACACGGCTTGCCACGCCATCAACAGGGTCTACCTTCACCGCCTCCTCAAGAAGACATCATATGAGCTACTAACCGGTAACAAACCCAATGTATCTTACTTTCGTGTTTTTGGGAGCAAGTGCTACATTCTAGTGAAGAAGGGTAGAAATTCTAAGTTTGCTCCCAAAGCTGTAGAAGGGTTTTTATTAGGTTATGATTCAAATACAAAGGCGTATAGAGTCTTCAACAAATCATCGGGTTTGGTTGAAGTCTCTAGCGACGTTGTATTTGATGAGACTAATGGCTCTCCAAGAGAGCAAGTTGTTGATTGTGATGATGTAGATGAAGAAGATGTTCCGACGGCCGCTATACGAACTATGGCGATTGGAGACATTCGGCCACAGGAACAAGATGAACGAGATCAACCTTCTTCCTCAACGATGGTGCATCCCCCAACTCAAGACGATGAACAGGTTCATCAAAAGGAGGCGTGTGATCAAGGGGGAGCACAAGATGATCACGTGATGGAGGAAGAAGCGCAACCGGCACCTCCAACCCAAGTTCGAGCGATGATTCAGAGGGATCATCCCGTCGACCAAATTCTGGGTGACATTAGCAAGGGAGTAACTACTCGATCTCGATTAGTTAATTTTTGTGAGCATTACTCCTTTGTCTCCTCTATTGAGCCTTTCAGGGTAGAGGAGGCCTTGCTAGATCCGGATTGGGTGTTGGCCATGCAGGAGGAACTTAACAACTTCAAGCGCAATGAAGTTTGGACGCTGGTGCCTCGTCCCAAGCAAAATGTTGTGGGAACCAAGTGGGTGTTCCGCAACAAACAGGACGAGCACGGGGTGGTGACGAGGAACAAGGCTCGACTTGTGGCAAAAGGTTATGCCCAAGTCGCAGGTTTGGACTTTGAGGAGACTTTTGCTCCTGTGGCTAGGCTAGAGTCCATTCGTATCTTGCTAGCATATGCCGCTCACCATTCTTTCAGGTTGTACCAAATGGATGTGAAGAGCGCGTTCCTCAACGGGCCAATAAAGGAGGAGGTGTACGTAGAGCAACCCCCTGGCTTCGAGGATGAACGGTACCCCGACCACGTGTGTAAGCTCTCTAAGGCGCTCTATGGACTTAAACAAGCCCCAAGAGCATGGTATGAATGCCTTAGAGATTTTTTAATTGCTAATGCTTTCAAGGTTGGGAAAGCCGATCCAACTCTTTTCACTAAGACTTGTAATGGTGATTTGTTTGTGTGCCAAATTTATGTCGATGACATAATATTTGGTTCTACTAATCAAAAGTCTTGTGAAGAGTTTAGCAGGGTGATGACGCAGAAATTCGAGATGTCGATGATGGGCGAGTTGAACTACTTCCTTGGGTTCCAAGTGAAGCAACTCAAGGACGGCACCTTCATCTCCCAAACGAAGTACACGCAAGATCTGCTAAAGAGGTTTGGGATGAAGGACGCCAAGCCCGCAAAGACGCCGATGGGAACCGACGGACACACCGACCTCAACAAAGGAGGTAAGTCCGTTGATCAAAAAGCATACCGGTCAATGATAGGTTCTCTGCTTTATTTATGTGCTAGTAGACCGGATATTATGCTTAGCGTATGCATGTGTGCTAGATTTCAATCCGATCCTAAGGAGTGTCACTTGGTGGCGGTGAAGCGAATTCTTAGATATTTAGTCGCTACGCCTTGCTTCGGGATCTGGTATCCAAAGGGGTCTAACTTTGACTTGATTGGGTACTCAGATTCCGACTATGCTGGATGTAAGGTCGATAGGAAGAGTACATCAGGGACGTGCCAATTCTTAGGAAGGTCCCTGGTGTCATGGAACTCTAAGAAACAAACATCCGTTGCCCTATCCACCGCTGAGGCCGAGTACGTTGCAGCAGGACAGTGTTGTGCGCAACTACTTTGGATGAGGCAAACCCTCAGGGACTTTGGCTACAATGTGACAATGAGAGTGCTATCCGAATAGCGGAAAATCCTGTTGAGCACAGCCGCACAAAGCACATAGACATCCGGCATCACTTTTTGAGAGACCACCAGCAAAAGGTAGATATCGAAGTGTTTTATGTTAGCACCGAAAACCAGCTAGCCGATATCTTTACCAAGCCTTTAGATGAGAAGACCTTTTGCAGGCTGCGTAGTGAGCTAAATGTCTTAGATTCGCGGAACTTGGATTGAATTGTAGCATACATGTATTTATGCCTTTGATCATGTTCATTCTGCATTTTGTTGCTTATTATGGTGCTCAAGTTGTACATACACTCCCTGGACCTCACAAGTCCGTTGCAAAGTGCTGCACATGTTTAGGGGGAGATGTGTTACAACTTGACCCTTGAGACTAACCGTATGCTTGAGTTTGTTTGATTTAGTCTCAAAGGAGAATTGAAAGGAAAAAGGTGGACTTGGATCATGCAAGACTTCCACTGCACTCCGATGAGAGGGTAATTAATTCCAAGTCCGTCTCATGAACTCTTGTTGCCATTTGCTCTTAATTGAAGATTTTTGGTGAGGCAATGGGGTTAAAGGGCCACAATTGATCCCGTTTTGGTGCTTGATGCCAAAGGGGGAGAAAATAAAGGCCAAAGCAATAAATGGATCAGCTACCACTTGAGAGATTTTGAAAATAGTAGAATAGAGTCTTTGGTTTGTCAAAATTCTTATGTTGTCTCTCTTGTCAAAAGTTGGCTTCTTGTGGGGAGAAGTATTGTTTATGGGAAAAAGGGGGAGTTTTTTGAAATCCTTGATCAATCTCTTTTGGAATGACTCTCTTTATGCTTCAACATGTGTGTTTGACTTAGAGATAGAGATTTGAGTTTGATTTACAAAAACATACCAAGTGGTGGCAAAGGATGATCCATATATGCCAAAATTGAATAAAACTTAAATTTATTTTATTTGAAGTGAGTTTGCACTTGTTCTAGTTGCTTTATGTTGTGTTGGCATAAATCACCAAAAAGGGGGAGATTGAAAGGGAAATGTGCCCTTGGGCCATTTCTAAGTATTTTGGTGATTAAAGTGCCAACACATGTGCTCAATTGTGAATCTATGTACATGGATGAACAAGGTGCAAATCATGAAGTAAAGGTATGTTTCTAAGCCTTAGTACATTGGTTTTGTGGACTAACATAATTGTCTAAGTGTTAGAAACAGAAAGAAGAAAAAGAGAAAAGGGGAGAGAAAGACTTGGCTGTGTGCAGCCAAGTCTCAGCTCGGTCTGGAGCACCGGACTGTCCGGTGTGCACCGGACAGTGTCCGGTGCGCCAGGCTGACTCGGCTCGAACTGGCCGCTCTCGGGAATTCGCCGACGGCGTACGGCTAAAATTCACCGGACTGTCCGGTGTGCACCGGACTGTCCGGTGAGCCAACGGTCGGCCAGGGCCAACGGTCGGCCGCGCAATCCGCGCGGGACACGTGGCCGAGCCAACGGTCGGAAGACGGCACCGGACTGTCCGGTGTGCACCGGACTGTCCGGTGCGCCAACGGCTCGCAGATCTCCAACGGGCTGCAACGGTCGGCAGCGCCAGTTAAGGAAACAAATCGGGCACCGGACAGTGTCCGGTGTGCACCGGACTGTCCAGTGCCCCCGACGACAGAAGGCAAGGATGGCCTTCCGGATTTGCTCTCAACGGCTCCTAGCTGCCTTGGGGCTATAAAAGGAGCCCCTAGGCGCATGGAGGAGACACACAAGCAACCTTTGAGCATTCTTGATCATCCACACTTAGTCTTTGCGCTTTCATTTGTGATTCTAAGTGATTCGAGCTCCGTTCTAGTGAGAACCTTGTGATACTCTTGTGAGCTCGAGTCTTGGCCGTGTGTGTGTGCGTTTCGTGTGGATTTGTGTGTGTTGCTTCCCTCCCTTACTCTGTGTTTCTTTGTGATCATATACTTGTAAGGGCAAGAGACTCCAATTTGTGGAGATTCCTTGCAAACGGGATAGTGAAAGGAACAACAAAACACCGTGGTATTCAAGTGGGTCTTTGGACCGCTTGAGAGGGGTTGATTGCAACCCTCGTCCGTTGGGACGCCACAACGTGGAGTAGGCAAGCGTTGGCTTGGCCGAACCACGGGATAAACCACTGTGTCACCTCTGTCTTGATCTCTTGTGGTATTGTGTTTTGTTGAGACTTCACCTTTGCCACTTGACAATAATCGTGCTAACGCTTAACAAGTTTTTGTGGCTTAAGTTTGAAGTTTTTACAGGATCACCTATTCACCCCCCCCTCTAGGTGCTCTCAGGATTCAGGGAAATTGGTTGTTAAATATGTGGGTGCCTACACTAAAAGAAAAGTCATGAAAAGAAGTGTGTGGGTACCCAAGGCTATAACTAACACTACAGGACCCAATTCAATTTGGCTACCTAAAAGCATAGCCTAAATTTGTTTTGCAGGTCTACTCCTCTGGTGGGTCAAGTTGGGTGCTTGACAGTGGATGTACAAATCACATGACCGGGGAGAAAGACATGTTTCATTCCTTGCAACTAACTCAAGAAGCACAAGAAATTGTGTTTGGAGATAGTGGCAAGAGTAAGGTGATTGGTATTGGTAAAATTCCTATCTCTGATCAACAATCACTTTCAAATGTTTTACTAGTAGATTCTTTAAGCTACAATTTTATGTCTGTTTCACAACTTTGTGGAATGGGTTATAATTGTCTATTTTCTGATGTGGATGTGAAGATCCTTAGAAGAGAGGATTCCTCAGTTGCCTTTACAGGTCGTTTGAAGGGCAAACTCTATCTTGTTGATTTCACAACAAGTAGGGTGACGCCTGAGACTTGTTTAGTGGCAAAATCCAACAAGGGTTGGCTTTGGCATCGCCGGCTAGCTCATGTTGGCATGAGAAACTTGGCCAAACTTCAAAAGGATAGTCACATTATTGGACTAACAAATGTTGTGTTTGAGAAAGATAGGGTTTGTGGCGCATGCCAAGCAGGAAAGCAACATGGAGTCCCACATCAATCAAAGAATGTGGTCATAACAAAGAGGCCATTGGAGCTTCTTCACATGGACCTCTTCGGACCCGTGGCTTACATCAGTATTGGTGGTAGTAAGTATGGCTTAGTTATTGTTGATGATTTTTCTCGCTTCACCTGGGTTTTCTTTTTGAGTGACAAAGGTGAAACCCAAGAGACCTTGAAGAAATTCATGAGAAGAGCTCAAAATGAGTTTGAGCTTAAAATCAAGAAAGTGAGAAGTGACAATGGGACAAAATTCAAGAACACAGGTGTCGAAGAATTCTTAGGCGAAGAAGGAATCAAACATGAGTTCTTGGTTCCCTACACTCCACAACAAAATGGTGTTGTGGAAAGGAAGAACCGAACACTAATTGAGGCTGCAAGAACCATGTTGGATGAGTACAAGACCCCTGACAATTTTTGGGCAGAGGCGGTCAACACCGCCTGTCATGCAATCAACCGCCTTTATCTTCACAAGATCTACAGAAAGACTGCCTACGAGCTTCTCACTAGTAACAAACCCAAAGTTGATTACCTTAGAGTATTTGGTTGTAAATGCTTTATTCTTAACAAGAAAGTCAAGAGCTCAAAGTTTGCTCCTAGAGTGGACGAGGGCTTCTTGCTTGGTTATGCATCAAATGCGCATGGATATCGTGTTTTCAACAATACCACCGGTCTTGTTGAAATAGCGATAGACGTGACATTTGATGAGTCTAATGGCTCGCAAGGGCACGTTTCTAATGACATTGCAGGAAATGAAGAAACACCTTGTGAGGCCATAATAAGCTTGCAATAGGTGAAGTGAGACCTCAAGAAAAGGATGATGAGGAAGGAAACTTGTGGATGACCAATGAGATTTTTGATGTGGGAGCAAAGGTGGTAGGTGATAAATCCTCCACCCAAGCAAACCCATCAACCTCAAGTCATCCAAGTCTTGATGAAGGTCATCAACCCCAAAGGATGCCAACTGTGGTAGAAGATGAACATAAAAGTGTTGATGGTGAAGTGCCTCCTGATCAAGTGGATGATGAGGAGGAGCAAATTCAAAGACAACCATCAGTGCCCCATCCTCAAGTCCATCATACCATTCAAAGAGATCATCCGGTGGAGAACATCCTGGGTAGTATCAGGAGAAGGGTAACAACTCGATCCCGTTTAGCTAATTTTTGTGAATTTTACTCGTTTGTCTCCTCTCTTGAGCCACTTAAGGTTGAAGAAGCACTGGGTGATCCGGATTGGATAATTGCCATGCAAGAGGAGTTGAACAACTTTACCCGGAATAAAGTCTGGTCCTTAGTTCAAAGACCCAAGCAAAATGTGATTGGGACAAAATGGGTCTTTAGGAACAAGCAAGATGAACATGGCGTTGTTACAGGAAACAAAGCACGATTGGTTACCCAAGGCTACACTCAAGTGGAGGGACTTGATTTTGGTGAAACATATGCGCCGGTAGCAAGGTTAGAGTCAATTAGAATATTAATTGCCTATGCTACTAACCATGGTTTCAAGTTATACCAAATGGATGTCAAGAGCGCATTTCTAAATGGACCACTACAAGAGAGGGTCTATGTGGAGCAACCACCGGGCTTTGAAGATCCAAGGAAGCCAAACCACGTCTATCTACTTCACAAAGCGCTCTACGGGCTTAAACAAGCCCCTAGAGCTTGGTATGATTGTCTTAAAGATTTTTTAATTAAGAATGGATTTACAATAGGAAAAGCTGACTCTACATTATTTACTCGCAAAGTTGATAATGAGTTATTTGTGTGCCAAATATATGTCGATGACATTATATTTGGTAGTACTAATGAAAAATTTTGTGAAGAATTTAGCAAAGTAATGACGAACAGGTTTGAGATGTCTATGATGGGCGAGCTTAAATACTTCCTAGGATTTCAAGTCAAACAACTCAAGGAAGGTACCTTTCTATTGCAAACCAAATATACATAAGACATGCTCAAGAAGTTTGGCATGGAAAAGGCAAAGCACGCCAAGACTCCAATGTCATCAAATGGACATCTTGACCTAAATGAAGAAGGTAAACCGGCAGACCAAAAATTGTATAGATCTATGATAGGGTCACTGCTTTACTTATGTGCATCTAGATCTGATATCATGTTAAGTGTTTGCATGTGTGCACGTTTTCAAGCTAATCCTAATGATTGCCATCTTGTTGCCGTTAAGAGAATCCTAAGATACTTAGTCCACACCCAAAACCTAGGATTATGGTATCCTAAAAGCTCCCTTTTCGATTTACTTGGCTACTCTGACTCAGATTATGTCGGTTGCAAAGTAGATCGAAAAAGCACTACTGGGACTTGCCAATTCCTTGGGCGGTCCTTAGTGTCATGGAGTTCCAAGAAACAAAATTGTGTTGCACTTTCCACTGTAGAAGCTGAGTACATAGCAGCTGGTGCATGTTTTGCACAGTTGTTATGGATGAAGCAAACCCTTAGAGATTTTGGTTGTGAGTTCAATAAGATTCCACTACTGTGTGACAATGAGAGTGCCATAAAACTTGCAAACAATCCTGTGCAACACTCTAGAACCAAACACATTGATATTAGACATCATTTCTTGAGAGACCATGAAGCCAAAGGAGATATCGAATTATTTCATGTGAGCACTGAAAATCAACTAGCCGATATCTTCACAAAACCCCTTGATGACTAGGTTTTGTTTTCTTAGGAGTGAACTAAATATCTTGGATTCTCGAAACGTGTCTTAAGAATTAAAATTTGAACACATGATTGATGGATATAAAATTGTTGTTTGCACAAAATGTCATGAGAAATACTGTTTTTATTGTTAAAATTACTCATGTCATAAATGTTAATTGTAGTTAAAGCCTTACCGGGCAATATCTCAAAACAGGTTGAGTAAATCGGCTGAGTAGGCTACTCAACCGGTTTTCCTCTGGTGAAAACCGGTTGAACCGGTTTTTGTCGCCTCTACGTCCGTGCTGTCTGTTAGCCCCGCAGTCTGCGCCGTCAGTCTCGCAGACTGCGCTGTCAGTGTGGCAGGTTTTCCGCGCAGTCAACGTCGTTTTCTGCGTGCTTTAACTGTTCACACTGCAGCAAAATCGGTTTTAGAACCGGTTGAACCGGTTTTGGTCCGCTGACCAGCCGCCGCCTCCTCCTTTTTCTCCTCCCCTTCCTTCTTTCACTCTTTACCCGTTCATTTCTTACTGCCGCCGTAGCTTTCATTTTTCCTCTCTCTCTCTCTCACTCACACCACTCTCCAAATCCCTTTCGAGCCATCAAATCCTTGGGAGCTTGTTGGAGATTTGTTCCTCTCGGCCTCCTCCATCAACTCCCTCATTTTTGTTGGGATTTCTGTGGTTGAATCGTCAGATCGAGGTATTGCCTTATTTCCTCATGTTTTTACTCAATCTCACACCGTTCTTGATTATCAAGTGTATCTTTTCAAGGATACTTTGTAGTTTAGGTGCTTGCCACACTTAAACTGTTTTCTATTGTCTCAAACATTGTTTGAGCTTAGCAGTTTAGTATTGTTCGTTGTAGTTGAACCGCTCACATGAACGGTTGAAGTGCATGCTCAATACTATACGTGTCTTTGCTCAAACGTGTTTGTAAAAATCCTTGAACATCGATCTCCTCGCTCACCGTATGTTCTCCTTTTTATCTTAAGGATGGTGCGTCGTAGGAACCCATCTGTGGTTGAATCTGACTCCGATGATGATCAAGAAATCCGTGAAGAAACTCCTCCACGTTCTAGATCCAAGCGTGGGCGAGGATCCGGAAATGTGGTGCAGGGTGGTGAGGCCTTTGGGTCTCATGGTGGTCGTGGTCGAACGGCCCAAAATCCCTCCAGTCGGTCTCGTCCCACGGCCAATCCACAGGCTTGGGAGCCAACCAGCGACGATGATGGAGGCAAGGATGATGAGGTTGACCTCCCCTCTACCAACGCTCCCATTATCCGGGGGTTGGTTCTTCACAGGGCGGAGGCTCGTTGATCTGCAAACGAGCCTGTCACAGATTTCACTGCCAGCGGAGGGTCCGCCCTTCTCCAAAACATCCGCTTCTAGAATCCAACGTTACGTATTTGTGATGTTAGGATCGATGGTAACCGGTTTTGGACCCTCCAGCATGTGGATTTTTATAATTCTGTGATTCTTCCTAAGAAGCATCAGCCCATCCTGCATCAGAGATACATTAACTGGGAAGGATGTGAAGCAATTGGTGATCCAGAGATGACACAGGCTTTGAGAGCCTGTGAGAGGAAGAAGATGAAGAACATTATGACATTCCAATATGATTGGAATGATGAAGTGATTGCTCAGTTCTATTCTACCCTTTGGATCAAACTGGCTGATGAGAAAAGTCCTTATAACTTTCCTTATCTTAATTTCTATATTGAAGGGAGCTGGTACAAGGTGAGCTACCGGAGGTTTGCTCACATACTTGGATTTTCTGATGAAGATATTTCTGGGGACAAGATTAAAATTCATGACTTTCGTTAACCCACCAAGGATGAAGCCCGGGACCTTCATATTTCTAAGACTGGTAAATTTTGGGAGTCCACCAATCTGCATAAGTTTTACAGATACATTAACTCTCTTTGCAGAATGACTCTCATTCCAAAAGGAGGTAACCAAATGAATATCCTGGGAGAGAGCAAGGTCTTGCTTTCATTCATGAAGCCAAATAGCTCTGAAAGCATCAATGTTTTTGACATGATTTGGCAAGAAATTATTCATGCTGCCTGCTTCCCTCTGAAGGGATGTCTTCACGCCCCCTTCATCATGAAGATAATTGAAGTGGTGACTCAATTTCTGAAAGGGAATTGGGCTTACACCTATTTCCTAATTGATTTTGGTGGTTGAATTGCCCAACACAAATAATTGGACTAACTAGTTTGTTCTAGTCTATAAGTTCTACAGGTGCCAAAGGTTCACAAAAGGCCAATAAAAAGACCAAGAAAAGGGTTCAACAAAAAGAGCAAGGGACAACCGAAGTGTGCCCTGGTCTGGCGCACCGGACTGTCCGGTGTGCCACCGGACAGTGTCCGGTGCACCACCGGACAGTGTCCGGTGCACCAGAGGACTCCAAACTAAACTTCGCACCTTCGGGAAAACTCAGAGACGCCACGCTATAATTCACCGGACTGTCCGGTGTACACCGAACAGTGTCCGGTGCTCCAAGGAGAAGCGACTCTGAACTCGCCAGCTTCGGGAATTCGCTCCGCTATGATTCACCGGACATGTCCGGTGCACACCGGACTGTCTGGTGTGACAGCGGAGCAGTGGCTAGTCCGCGCCAACAGTCACCTGCTACAACATTTAATGCGCGCCAGCGCGCGCAGAGGAGCAAGGCACGCGCGGGTGGCGCACCGGACAGTCTACAGGACTTGTCCGGTGCACCACCGGACATCCTGGCGGGCCCACAAGATAGAGCTCAACGGTCGAACCCCAACGGTCTGCTGACGTGGCTGGCACACCGGACAGTGTCCGGTGGCGCACCAGACTATCCGGTGCGCCATGCGACTGTAGCCTTCCAGCGGCCATTTTTTGTGGTTGGGGCTATAAATACCCCAACCACCCCACATTCAATGGCATCCAAGTTTTCACCTTCCAACTACTTACAAGAGCTAGGCATTCAATACAAGACACACCAAAGAGATCAAATCCTCTCCAAATTCCACTCAAGGCTTTAGTGATTAGAGAGAGTGATTGTTGTGTTCTTTTGAGCTCTTGCGCTTGGATTGCTTCTTTCTTTCTCATTCGTTCTTGTGATCAAAACTCAATTGTAACCGAGGGAAGAGACACCAATTGTGTGGTGGTCCTTGTGGGGAAGTTTTGTTCCCGGTTGATTTGAGAAGAGAAGCTCACTCGGTCCGAGGGACCGTTTGAGAGAGGGAAAGGGTTGAAAATAGACCCGGCCTTTGTGGCCTCCTCAATGGGGAGTAGGTTTGCGAGAACCGAACCTCGGTAAAACAAATCCACGTGTCTCACTCTTCATTCGCTCGCGATTTGTTTTTGCGCCCTCTCTCTCGGACTCATTTATATTTCTAACGCTAACTCGGCTTGTAGTTGTGATTAAGTTTGCAAATTTCAGATTCGCCCTATTCACCCCCTCTAGGCGACTTTCAATTGGTATCAGAGCCCGGTGCTTCATTAGAGCCTAACCGCTCGAAGTGATGTCGGGAGATCACGCTAAGAAGGAGATGGAGACCGGCGACAAGCCCACTACAAGCCACGGGGAGACTTCATCGGAAGAGTCCCGCAACAAGAGGAAGGAGAAGAAAGACTCCTCCAACAAAGGGAAGGGGAAGGAGAAGAAATCCTCTTCCCACAAGTCGCATCAGAGTGGTGGCAAGCACAAGAAGATGAGGAAGGTGGTCTACTACGAGACCGACACTTCATCACCATCGACCTCTGGCTCTGACGCGCCGTCCGTCACTTCTAAGCGCCATGAGCGCAAGAAGTTTAGTAAGATCCCCCTACGCTACCCTCGCATTCCTAAACATACATCTTTACTTTCCGTCCCATTAGGCAAACCACCAACGTTTGATGGTGAAGATTATGCTAGGCGGAGTGATATGATGCGATATCACCTAACCTCACTCCACAAAAGTATATGGGATGTTGTTGAGTTTGGTGTACAGGTACCATCCGTAGGGGATGAAGATTATGATGAGGACGAAGTGGCCCAAATCGAGCACTTCAACTCACAAGCCACCACTATACTCCTCACCTCTCTAAGTCGAGAGGAGTATAACAAGGTGCAAGGGTTGAAGAGCGCCAAGGAGATTTGGGACGTGCTAAAGACCATGCACGAAGGAGACGAGGTGACCAAGATCACCAAGCGAGAGACGATCGAGGGAGAGCTCGGTCGCTTCCGTCTTCGCCAAGGGGAGGAGCCACAATACATGTACAACCGGCTCAAAACCTTGGTGAATCAAGTGCGCAACCTCGGGAGCAAAAAATGGGATGACCACGAAGTGGTTAAGGTTATTCTTAGATCACTTGTTTTCCTTAACCCTACTCAAGTTCAATTAATTCATGGTAATCCTAGATATACACAAATGACCCCCGAGGAAGTTATAGGTAATTTTGTGAGCTTTGAGTTGATGATCAAAGGCTCAAAGAAGATCAACGAGCTTGATGGCCCCTCCACGCCCGAAGCACAACCGGTTGCATTCAAGGCGACGGAGGAGAGGAAGGAGGAGTCTACATCAAGTAGACAACCAATCGACGCCTCCAAGCTCGACAATGAGGAAATGACGCTTATCATCAAAAGCTTCCGCCAAATCCTCAAGCAAAGGAGGGGGAAAGATTACAAGCCCCGCTCCAAGAAAGTGTGCTACAAATGTGGTAAGCCCAGTCATTTCATTGCTAAATGTCCATTGTCTAGTGATAGTGACAGGGGCGACGACAAGAAGGGGATAAGAAAGGAGAAGAAGAGGCACTACAAGAAGAGGGGCGGCGATGCCCATGTGTGCCGCGAGTGGGACTCCGAGGAGAGTTCCACTGACTCCTCCTCCGGCGAGGATGCCGCCAACATCACCGTCACCAAGGGACTCCTCTTCCCCAACGTCGGCCACAAGTGCCTCATGGCAAAGGATGGCAAAAAGAAGAAGGTTAAATCCAAATCCTCCACTAGATATGAGTCCTCTAGTGATGATAATGCTAATGATGAGGAAGATAATTTGCGCCCTCTTTTTGCCAACCTTAACATGCAACAAAAGGAAAAGTTAAATGAATTAATTAGTGCTATTCATGAGAAGGATGATCTCTTGGATTCCCAAGAGGACTTCCTTATTAAAGAAAATAAGAAGCATGTTAAGGTTAAAAATGCTTATGCTCTAGAAGTTGAGAAATGTGAGAAATTATCTAGGGAGCTAAGCACTTGCCATGAGACTATTGCCAACCTTAGAAATGAAAATGCTAGTTTAAATGCTAAGGTTGATTCTCATGTTTGTAATGTTTCAATTCCCAATCTTAGAAATAATAATGATGATTTGCTTGCTAAGATTGAAGAATTAAACATTTCTCTTGCTAGCCTTAGGATTGAAAATGAAAAATTGCTTGCTAAGGCTAAAGATTTTGATGTTTGCAATATTACTATTTCCAACCTTAGAAGTGAGAATGATATATTACATGCTAAGGTTGTAGAATTAAAATCTTGCAAACCCTCTACATCTACCGTTGAGCATGTTTCTATTTGCACTAGATGTAGAGATGTTGATATTGATGCTATTCATGATCATATGGTCTTAATTAAACAACAAAATGATCATATAGCAAAATTAGATGCTAAAATTGCCGAGCATGACTTGGAAAATGAAAAGTTTAAATTTGCTAGAAGCATGCTCTATAGTGGGAGACGCCCTGGCATTAAGGATGGCATTGGCTTCCAAAAGGGGACAATGTCAAAATTAATGCTCCTCCTAAAAGATTGTCTAATTTTGTTAAGGGCAAGGCTCCCTTGCCTCAGGATAACGAGGGTTATATTTTGTACCCTGCCGGTTATCCCGAAAGCAAGATTAGGAGAATTCACTCTAGGAAGTCTCACTCTGGCCCTAATCATGCTTTTATGTATAAGGGTAAGACATCTAGCTCTAGGCAACCAACCCGTGCTAAGTTGCCTAAGAAGAAAACTCCTAGTGCATCAAATGATCATGACATTTCATTCAAAACTTTTGATGCATCATATGTTCTTACTAACAAATCCGGCAAGGTAGTTGCCAAGTTTGTTGGGGGCAAACACAAGGGCTCCAAGACTTGTGTTTGGGTACCCAAAGTTCTTGTTTCAAATATGAAAGGACCCAAAACCGTTTGGGTACCTAAAGTCAAGAACTAAAATTGTTTTGTAGGTTTATGCATCCGGGGGCTCAAGTTGGATAATCGACAGCGGGTGCACAAACCACATGACAGGGGAGAAGAAGATGTTCTCCTCCTATGAGAAAAATCAAGATCCCCAAAGAACGATCACATTTGGGGATGGAAACCAAGGTTTGGTCAAAGGTGTGGGTAAAATAGCTATATCTCCTGACCATTCCATTTCCAATGTTTTTCTTGTTGATTCATTAGATTACAATTTGCTTTCCGTATCTCAATTATGTCAAATGGGTTACAACTGTCTATTTACTGATGTAGGTGTCACTGTCTTTAGAAGAAGTGATGATTCAATAGCATTTAAGGGAGTGTTAGAGGGTCAGCTATACTTGGTAGATTTTGATAGAGCTGAACTCGACACTTGCTTAATTGCTAAGACTAACATGGGTTGGCTCTGGCACCGCCGACTAGCTCATGTTGGGATGAAGAATCTTCATAAGCTTCTAAAGGGAGACCACATTTTAGGATTAACAAATGTTCATTTTGAGAAAGACAGGATTTGTAGCGCCTGCCAAGCAAGAAAGCAAGTTGGTGTTCATCATCCACACAAGAACATCATGACGACTGACAGGCCACTGGAGCTCCTACACATGGACCTATTCGGCCCGATAGCTTACATAAGCATCGGCGGGAGTAAGTACTGTCTAGTTATTGTGGATGATTATTCTCGCTTCACTTGGGTGTTCTTTTTGCAGGAAAAATCACAAACCCAAGAAACCTTAAAGGGATTCTTGAGACGGGCTCAAAATGAGTTCGACTTAAGGATCAAGAAAATAACAAGCGACAACGGGACGGAGTTCAAGAACTCTCAAATTGAAGGCTTCCTTGATGAGGAGGGCATCAACCATGAGTTCTCTTCTCCCTACACCCCACAACAAAATGGTGTAGTGGAAAGGAAGAATCGAACTCTATTGGACATGGCAAGAACCATGCTTGATGAGTACAAGACGCCGGATCGGTTTTGGGCCGAGGCGGTTAACACCGCTTGCTACGCCATCGTTATATCTACACTGAATCCTCAAGAAGACATCATATGAACTCCTAACCGATAAAAAGCCCAACATTTCATATTTTAGAGTTTTTGGTAGCAAATGCTTTATTCTTGTTAAAAGAGGTAGAAAATCTAAATTTGCTCCTAAAACTGTAGAAGGCTTTTTACTAGGATATGATTCAAACACAAGGGCATATAGAGTCTTTAACAAGTCCTCAGGACTAGTTGAAGTTTCTTGTGACGTTGTGTTTGATGAAACTAACGGCTCTCAAGTAGAGCAAGTTGATCTTGATGAGATAGGTGATGAAGAGGCTCCTTGCATCGCGCTAAGGAACATGTCCATTGGGGATGTGCGTCCTAAGGAATCCGAAGAGCCTCCAAATGCACAAGATCAACCATCCTCCTCCACGCAAGCATCTCCACCAACTCAAATTGAGGATGAGGCTCAAGTTGATGAAGGAGAAGATCAAAAGGATGAGCCACCTCAAGATGACGGTATTGATCAAGGGGGAGATGCAAATGATCAAGACAAGGAGGATGAAGAACCAAGACCGCCACACCCAAGAGTCCACGAAGCAATCCAACGAGATCACCCCGTCGACACCATCCTCGGCGATATTCATAAGGGGGTAACCACTAGATCTCGTGTTGCACATTTTTGTGAGCATTACTCTTTTGTTTCCTCTATTGAGCCACACAGGGTAGAGGAAGCACTACAAGATTTGGATTGGGTGATGGCGATGCAAGAGGAGCTCAACAACTTCACTAGGAACGAGGTATGGCATTTAGTTCCACGTTCTAACCAAAATGTTGTAGGAACCAAGTGGGTCTTCCGCAACAAGCAAGACGAGCATGGTGTGGTGACAAGGAACAAAGCCCGACTTGTGGCCAAAGGATACTCCCAAGTCGAAGGTTTGGATTTTGGTGAAACCTATGCACCCGTAGCTAGGCTAGAGTCAATTCGTATATTATTAGAGTATGCTACTTACCATAGCTTCAAGCTTTACCAAATGGACATAAAGAGTGCCTTCCTTAATGGACCAATCAAGGAAGAGGTCTACGTTGAGCAACCTCCCGGCTTTGAAGACAGTGAGTACCCTAACCATGTCTATAGGCTCTCTAAGGCACTTTATGGGCTCAAGCAAGCCCCAAGAGCATGGTATGAATGCCTAAGAGATTTCCTTATTGCAAATGGCTTCAAAGTCGGCAAGGCCGATCCTACTTTATTTACTAAAACTCTTGACAATGATTTGTTTGTATGCCAAATTTATGTTGATGATATTATATTTGGGTCTACTAACGAATCTACATGTGAAGAATTTAGTAGGATCATGACACAAAAATTTGAGATGTCAATGATGGGGGAGTTGAAGTATTTCTTGGGATTTCAAGTAAAGCAACTCCAAGAGGGCACCTTCATTTGCCAAACAAAGTATACTCAAGATATCCTAAACAAGTTTGGAATGAAGGATGCTAAGCCCATCAAGACACCCATGGGAACCAATGGGCATCTCGACCTCGACACGGGAGGTAAATCTGTCGATCAAAAGGTATACCAGTCGATGATAGGTTCTTTACTCTATTTATGTGCATCTCGACCGGACATTATGCTTTCTGTATGCATGTGTGCAAGATTCCAAGCCGACCCTAAGGAATCTCACCTTACGGCCGTAAAATGAATCTTGAGATATTTGGCTTATACTCCTAAGTTTGGGCTTTGGTACCCTCGGGGATCCACTTTTGACTTGATTGGTTATTCGGATGCCGACTGGGCGGGGTGTAAGATTAATAGAAAGAGCACATCGGGGACTTGCCAGTTCTTGGGAAGATCCTTGGTGTCTTGGGCTTCAAAGAAGCAAAATTCGGTCGCTCTTTCTACCGCCGAAGCCGAGTACATTGCCGCAGGCCACTGTTGTGCGCAATTGCTTTGGATGAGGCAAACCCTGTGGGACTATGGTTACAAATTAACCAAAGTTCCTCTTCTATGTGATAATGAGAGTGCAATCCGCATGGCGGATAATCCCGTTGAGCATAGCCACACTAAACACATAGCCATTCGATATCATTTTCTTAGAGATCACCAACAAAAGGGGGATATCGAGATTGCATATATTAACACTAAAGATCAATTAGCCGATATCTTTACCAAGCCATAGATGAACAAACCTTTACCAGACTTAGGCATGAGCTAAATGTTCTTGATTCTAGGAATTTCTTTTGATATCTTGCATACATAGCTCATTTATATACCTTTGATCTTGTCTCTTTCATATGCTATGACTAATGTGTTTTCAAGTGAATTTCAAAACCAAGTCATAGGTGTATTGAAAGGAAATTGGAGTCTTCGGCAAAGACAAAGGCTTCCACTCCACTCTATTACTCATCCTTCACCGTCGCTCCAAGCAACTCTCCAACTTTGGTATAATCTTCACTCATATGTTTTATTTGCCAACGGGAGAAAATAGTTAGGAAAGGGCTTATATTTCACTCAAAGTATCTGTTTTTGGCGATTCATGCCAAAGGGGGAGAAAGTATTAGCCCAAAGCAAAAGGACCGCACCACCACCTAATTTTAAAAACTAATGATTTTCAATTGGTAAATTTCAAATTGGCATCTTATTGTGTTCAAAAGGGGGAGAAAGTAGTATTTTTCAAAATTGATATCTTAAAACCCTCTTGAACACTAAGAGGAAGATTTCATTCAGGGGGAGTTTTGTTTAGTCAAAGGAAAAACATTTGAAACAGGGGGAGAAAATTTCAAATCTTGAAAATGCTTCGCAAAATCTTATTCATTTGCCTTTGACTATTTGCAAAAGGACTTTGAAAAGAATTTACAAAAAGAATTTGCAAAAACAAAACATGTGGTGCAAGCGTGGTCCAAAATGTTAAGAAAAAAAGAAAGAATCCATGCATATCCTATGATAATATTTATTGGCTCAATTCTAAGTAACCTTTGCACTTACAATTATGCAAACTAGTTCAATTATGCACTTCTATATTTGCTTTGGTTTGTGTTGGCATCAATCACCAAAAAGGGGGAGATTGAAAGGGAATTGGGCTTACACCTATTTCCTAATTGATTTTGGTGGTTGAATTGCCCAACACAAATAATTGGACTAACTAGTTTGTTCTAGTCTATAAGTTCTATAGGTGCCAAAGGTTCACAAAAGGCCAATAAAAAGACCAAGAAAATGGTTCAACAAAAAGAGCAAGGGACAACCGAAGTGTGCACTGGTCTGGCGCACCGGACTGTCCGGTGTGCCACCGGACAGTGTCCGGTGCACCAGGGGACTCCAAACTAAACTTCGCACCTTCGGGAAAACTCAGAGACGCCACGCTATAATTCACCGGACTGTCCGGTGTACACCGGACAGTGTCCGGTGCTCCAAGGAGAAGCGACTCTGAACTCGCCAGCTTCGGGAATTCGCTCCGCTATGATTCACCGGACATGTCCGGTGCACACCGGACTGTCTGGTGTGACAGCGGAGCAATGGCTAGTCCACGCCAACGGTCACCTGCTACAACATTTAATGCGCGCCAGCGCACGCATAGGAGCAGGGCACGCGCGGGTGGCGCACCGGACAGTCTACAGGACTTGTTCGGTGCACCACCGGACATCCTGGCGGGCCCACAAGACAGAGCTCAACGGTCGAACCCCAACGGTCTGCTAACGTGGCTGGCGCACCGGACAGTGTCCGGTGGCGCACCGAACTGTCCGGTGCGCCATGCGACTGCAGCCTTCCAGCGGCCATTTTTTGTGGTTGGGGCTATAAATACCCCAACCACCCCACATTCAATGGCATCCAAGTTTTCACCTTCCAACTACTTACAAGAGCTAGGCATTCAATACAAGACACACCAAAGAGATCAAATCCTCTCCAAATTCCACTCAAGGCTTTAGTGTTTAGAGAGAGTGATTGTTGTGTTCTTTTGAGCTCTTACGCTTGGATTGCTTCTTTCTTTCTCATTCGTTCTTGTGATCAAAACTCAATTGTAACCGAGGCAAGAGACACCAATTGTGTGGTGGTCCTTGCGGGGAAGTTTTGTTCCCGGTTGATTTGAAAAGAGAAGCTCACTCGATCCGAGGGTCCGTTTGAGAGAGGGAAAGGGTTGAAATAGACCCGGCCTTTGCGGCCTCCTCAACGGGGAGTAGGTTTGCGAGAACCGAACCTCGGTAAAACAAATCCACGTGTCTCACTCTTCATTCGCTCGCAATTTGTTTTTGCGCCCTCTCTCTCGGACTCATTTATATTTCTAATGCTAACCCGGCTTGTAGTTGTGATTAAGTTTGCAAATTTCAGATTCGCCCTATTCACCCCCCTCTAGGCGACTTTCAATTTCGCTATGAGAAAGTGAAAGGGAAATAGGGTCAAACCTTTTCCATATGAATTTTGGTGGTTGAATTGCCCAACACAAATTATTGGACTAACTAGTTTGCTCTAGATTATGAGTTCTACAGGTGCTAAAGGTTCACAACAAACCAATACAAGTCAAAAGAAAGAGTTCAAAACAAAGGAGCAAAGTATACCGAAGGCAGCCCTGGTCTGGCGCACCGGACTGTCCGGTGCACCAGGGAGGATTCAATCAAACTTGCCAGCTTCGAGAATTTGGGAGGCCGCTCCGCTATAATTCACCGGACTGTCCGGTGTGCCAGCGGAGCAACGGCTACTTCGCGCCAACGGTAGTCTGCAGAAGGTATTAAATGCGCTACAGTGCACGCCTGCGCGCGCAGAAGTCAGAGCAGGCGCCAGAAGGCGCACCGGGCAGTCTACAGGACCTGTCTGGTGCACCACCGGACTGTCCGGTGGCCCCACAAGTCAGAGCTCCAACGGTCGAACCCTAACAGTTGGGTGACGTGGCTGGCGCACCGGACAGTGTCCGGCGGCGCACCGGACTGTCCGGTGCGCCCGTCGACAGAAGCCATCCCCAACGACCATTTTGGTGGTTGGGGCTATAAATACCCCCAACCACCCCACATTCATGGCATCCAAGTTTTCAACCTTCAAACCTCATACAAGAGCTATAGCATTCAATACAAGACACAAACAAAGAGATCAAATCCTCTCCCAAGTCCGGAATCACTCCAAACAAATTAGTGACTAGAGAGAGTGACCTTTGTGTTCTTTTGAGCTCTTGCGCTTGGATTGCTTTTCTTCTTCCTCATTCTTGTTTCCATAACACTTGTAATCAAAACAAGAGACACCAATTGTGTGGTGGTCCTTGTAGTGGACTTAGTGTCCCATTTGATTGAGAAGAGAAGCTCACTCGGTCTAAGTGATCGTTTGAGAGAGGGAAAGGGTTGAAAGAGACCCGGTCTTTGTGACCACCTCAACGGGGAGTAGGTTTGCAAGAACCGAACCTCGTAAAACAAATCACCGTGTCTTGCATTCTTATTTGCTTGTGATTTGTTTTCGCCCTCTCTTTTGGACTCGCTTATATTTCTAACGTTAACCCCGGCTTGTAGTTGTGCTTAAGTTTATAATTTTCAGATTCCGCCTATTCACCCCCCCTCTAGGCGACTTTCAGAAAGGCACAAGATATCTATCTTACACCCCCTTCTAGATTGATCCAAACAATCCAGCAGGGCATCTGAGGAAAGCCCCCTCCAGCTCTCGTGGACCTGCTGCTGCCGGACCCACACGTCCATCTCCTGGTCGCGGATCTCCCACACCACGTGGTTGTGGTTGTGGTTGAGGTCGTGGTCGCGGGATGGGTGCTCGTCTGGCCCATGGTATTGCAGCATTCTTTTCCATGTGCAGAAATATATCTTCAGATGTGCATGAGCTGGCTCGGTGGCAGCGGGATACTGACGACAATCTTCGTCGTCAAGCTTCCTCTATGGGTAAATGGGTATGTCATTTTCCCCCCCGTTTGCCTGATGTGCCTCTTCATCCTCCTCCTCCAAAAATCAATGAGTGGCACCAATAGGCATATGGGGTGCCCTTCATGTCTCCAGAAGATGATGAAGAAGATGAAGAATACTTTGATGATTGTGAGCAGTTTGCCCCGCCTCCCCACCAGGGGGATCTAGGTCAATCCTCTTCTTATCCTCCGCCCCAGGATCCTCCGGGAAGCTATCCTCCCCCAGCTCAGTCTAGGGAAGAACACTTTGCAACTCACCTGGCGCACCAGTTCTTTGATCCTCCTCCTCCTCCTCAGTGGTAATATGTGGTTGGTGGTTCTCTCCATTTTTGGTGTTTGTTGCCAAAAAGGGGGAGAAGGATTGGCTTAGCCCTCAGTGCTTTTAATTTCTGTAATGAACACCTTGGTTTGTAATAATTTTTATTCGACTTTGCCTGTCATGATGCATGCGGTGTTGGCCTAGGGCCACAAACATTTTATGATGTGATGACCTTATTGTAATAGCTAGTATCATTTCATATCTTATGGTATACAATGATGGATCTGTTAGTGTAATGCTATTTTTATATCATCACATCTTTTATAATTTTGTTGCATCCCTCAGTGTTTGTGTATTGTGTTTGTTTCTTTTTACTCTCTCCAAATATGTTGCAAATTGACATATCAAGTCAATTTGAATATCACAAAATTCATGCACATATTTAGGGGGAGCTGCATATACACAAGTATTTACATCCTGCCAGTGCTTTTATTCTTATCTCTACTCTAGTTTGTTTTGGCATCAATCACCAAAACGGGGGAGATTGTAAGTGCAATCAACCCTAATTGAGGGTTTTGGTGATTAAATGACAAAACAAATAGAGATTCTAACAAGTTTGCTCCTAGCATGTTCACAGTTATTCTAAAGACAGAAGAAGCACGGATCATAAGAGTATGCAAATATAAAAGCACAGCGGATTAAAAATTCTACATCTTATGGCGTGCTCCAAGTGCTTGGAAACAACGACTGTATTCATTTTATAATTCTTGAGTTATAGGAATCGCCATTCAATTAAGAGGGATCCGCAATAGTTAGGTAAGTTATGCAATGAGCTAAGTTCAAATTCCTTCAAAATCATCTAAGAGAACACTTTTCTAGATCATGAATGTCCTTTAAGAAACCACTTTTACTCCCCACAAGAGTTCCACCTTTGTTCACTTCAGAATTTTCAAAACTTGCTCTTCAGCCTCTGAAACCGGTTCAACCGGACCTGAAACCGGTTCAACCGGTTTCTGGACTGTTTCTCTGCCACCTCTGCTCTGACCAGTCTGACAGTCAGAGCTGTCAGAAAAGTCGTGTGCAGATATTTTTTGAAAACTGGTTCAACCGAATATTTTCCCGGCTCAACCGATTTTGAGTCCGGTCGAGTCTTCGGCTGAGTAGATCAGTGAACCGAGATCTTCCTGGTGGAAACCGGTTCAACCGGTTTATAAATCGGTTCAACCGGTTTTTGGCCCTTTTCTCCCAACGGCTGCTAGCTTTTGGGGGATCCTTTAAATACCCCCCCACACTCTCTCTCTTCATTACTCCTGCTGTCTCCACGAATTCTCAGCTGACCAAACTCCAAACAAGGGCATTCAATTCTCATCTCACACCCAAAATCACATCTCCTTCAATCGCTTGAAGGATCCTTGGTGTGAGGTGAAGTCGATCTAACGCGCTGTCAATTTCATCTTGATTCTCCCATTCTCTTTGTTCTTGAGCTCATTGCAAACTTAACCTTGTGCGGATTTGTTACTCTTGGAGCCTTGTGTTCCTTGACGGTTAGAGGTTGCTTGGGAGTCTCCAAATTTGTGGACGATCCCAAGAAGTTTGTATTACCCGCTCTTTGAGCAAATTTGAGAAAAGATTGCCTTGACCTTTGTGGTCGGCTTGTGGAGGATTAGGGTTGGAAAAGACCCGGCCCTTTGTGGGCTCCTCAATGAGGAGTAGGACACCTTTGTGGTGGTTGCCGAACCTCGGGATAAATAGCGTGTTCTTGTGTGTTCTTGTTGTGTGCTTTAACTTGTTGGTTGGTGCATATTCATCTATTCGAGTGGATTTTCTCTAGGGCAAGACTTTAGCATAATCTCTAAATACTTCGTCACATTTGTTTAACTATTTATCTAATCTAAGTTGAGCAGGTTCAAACTTGTTCAGTTGTAAAACAAAATCAACTGAACCAGTTTGCACCAGTGCAACTTGAATTTGACATTATCTCGATGTTTTTAGTGGAAAATTTCAGGTGTAGCCTATTCACCCCCCTCTAGGCTACTTTCAAAGCTAAAAACCGTTTGGTGGAAACCACTACAAGCTATTAAAAGTTTTTCGATATATGTTTTCACAGTTCCATCCGAAAGCCACTAAAAGCAGGTCTAGAGGTACTTTCAGTTTTGCACTACGAGAAAGTCAACTTTTAGAAAAAACTGCTTCCTAGATCCAACCCTTTGGTTTGGCTTTTAACTTTTAGGGGGCAAAAGCCAAAGCCAAAGCCAAACCAAACACGCCCTAAGTCATTCCCTCAAAGAAAAGAACCGCTATGGAGTGGTGTATTTTTTTATTTAATTTCTAAGGAAATGTCTTCTCCATCGGTGAAAAATGAACATTTGGCATGAAATCCGACACTTAATGTTGCCATTGATAGGTCTATAGAACCCCAAAATTTAACTACTGTTCTATCAGCTCGTACAATTTCTTAACAATAGGTGTGTTCGTTTCTGATCTAATGTCATAGTGAGAGAAGAGGAGAAGAAGAATAGGAGTTCATACCTTCGGGGCCAAGGTAGAGGTAGTGCTGGAGTTGTCATCGTGTTGAGTGTAGGTGTGTCACGTCATGACTTCCTTCTGCTCCTCCTCCCCATGGGTTAGGTGCCAAGGGCAACACATCGGTGGCTAGCTAGGGCCATTAGGCTCTACTCACGCCATGATATTGGACAATTCTGATCATTCAGGCACTAGAAAGATGATCAGAACCGTAGGAACTAGGAACTGTGTCAGCTAGGGTTAAACGGAAATAGGAAGCGTTGGTTTTTGTGTTGGTCTTGCCTCCATAGATATATGACTATGGTTGAGGGCCACAACCAAAGGATAGGGTTGTGTCCTTGATCAGGATGTAGTCGATTAGAATAGAGTTGAGCCGGTCTCCTTGACCGAGCCAGGGAACACACCTAACATCCTTGACTTGATCATGGACAGACCATGCGATTTAGGCCTGCTAATGTTTTTTACCATTAGATTTTTAAGACCTTTTAATCTGTTTAGATAATAATGAAAATGTGCCTAGGGTACTTAAACTTTTCATGGATTCTTGATTAAATCTTGAACTAGAAATATGTCCATCTAGGTATTCAATCTATTGCTAATTTTCACAAAGCCCACCATGCCACCGCTAGGTGCTTACGTGCCCATGCTAGTTAAAGTTGCAAAATAACCCATGTCCATATCTTCCCTTGTAGCCCATCTCTCTTTATTTGTTCCATGGCCATATGCCCCAAGAGTGCAGGTGTAGATGTTTAGTCGTAAGGCCGACAAGTGGTGCAAGGAGCATGCAACCATAGCCATAGGAAGGTGTGGGATCAACAAGAGAAATACGAGGGACTTGACATGGAGGAGACAGGGAGGGAGGGGTTTTTCTTCTGCAAGTTTCATCTAGCCTCATCTATATTGGCATAGTCACGTAGGAACTAAGTCATGGCTCAGTGGTACGCTCGGAGGTTTTTAGCTGGCCGATTCTAGGTTCAATTATCATCGTTCCTAGGAATTCCTACCATTCAAGTGGGGAGGCTCTCCCCCTAGGTGACAGTAGAAAAATATTGGCATAGTCACATAGGCATGTAGAGGTGATATGGTGAGATTCATACCTCTAATTGAACATGGATTAGATGAAGGACCAAAATGATGAAATTTTAGTTATAAATCCTAGGTGAGAAGACTTGTTAAAGGTAAAGCCTTCACATTTGCGTGGAAGACAAATTATTATGAAAGCTGGTGACAAAACCAAATTCTAGGAGGACGCTTGGCTCTCTAACGTTCCCATGTGCTTGACTGAACCGGACTTATATGACATCTATGAGAGAAACAAATTATAGTTAAAGATGCGATGAGGAAGATTTGGAATCTTCTCTTTAGAATATGGTTGAGTCTGGATTATGTGTCAGTGGAAAAATTGTTGTAGAAGAGATAAAGAATTTGATTTCCACTCTTCCCTTGAAGTGGTGATTTGGAAATGGGAACCCAACAAAAATTTCACTACAAAATCTTTGTACAATAATTTGAACAACACTACTCATGGTCCATTCCTGAAACATATTTGGAAAGGAAAAAACCCTAAATTAAAATCTTTATGTGCTTCCTAGAGAACAAGAATTTACTGAACAAAGACTCCTTGATTAGGAAGGAGTGGGTCGGAGATTCATCATGTAGTTTCTGTAATTACAACGAAGATGTTGATAACTTATTCTTCAATTACCCCATTGCCAAAGTGGTTTGGGGGACTCTATCTAGATGTGTTAATTACAGTTTATCCCACATGATCTTGAGCAGTGTTGGATTTGGCTCAATAGTTCCATATCTGATCTTAAAAGCATTCATGTGGTGTGCGTATCAGCAATTAGTTGGGCCATTTAGAAGGCGAGAAATAGAGTTTGTTTTGATAAGATTTTGAGCAACTCACCTAATGACATCATTTGTCATGCTGGTGCTTGTATCTATCATTGGGCAGGTCTGAGCAAAAAGGAAATTCAACATTTGCTTCAGGAGGGTGCCAGGTTGCTTGTGGGTGTGGCTAATGCCAAACTGAATGATCAAATTGAAGACATGGCTGCTGAAGTTGAAGAGAACCCTCCTCAAGACGATTAAAGCTCGTGACCTGCCTTTGGGGGTCTCTTCTGCTTTTGGCGCTATGGTATCCTACATGTTGATCTGTAGTTTGTGGTTCCCGTGGTTGTACTGCCTATAGCTTGACCATTGTTGTTGTGCTTTTGGGGTAAACATTGTTTGTTGGCGATGCTTCCTTCTCATTGGTTTGCTTGAATTAGGCAAATCCCCCCAGTCTGAAAAAGAAACTTGATAATTAGATTCAAACGAGAGTACGTATCTCTAACAAGCTCATTTTATTTCATTTGAAAAAATATTCATTCAATATTAGGCAATGTTTTTGCTCATTGATATTTAAAGTGTTGTCATGGAGCTCATGTTATTTTAGCCAAATCTCATTAGCAGTTTTCAAAATAAATACTTGATTTAAAATATCCATGCTTGTAAGGAAAATGGACCCCGGGCCATTTGGCTAATTGAGTTTTGGTGTTTGATGAACAACACAATCCGTGAACTAATAAGTTTTCTAGTGTTTGTGTTTGTAGTTCACAGGATGCGAAGAGAATTGGACCAAGGCAATGAGGATGCAACACCTCAAAAGAAGACATAA
The DNA here is from genome assembly GCA_029449295.1 of Zea luxurians. NCBI lineage: Eukaryota > Viridiplantae > Streptophyta > Magnoliopsida > Poales > Poaceae > Zea > Zea luxurians. The sequence goes on from JAOPSE010000003.1 coordinate 22,158,107, forward strand.
AAAGATGCATAGGAGTCCAATACTCAAGAACAAAGAAGCCCGAAGAAATCAGCAAAGAAATCCAAGATGAGGGCTGTCAGCCAGCACCTGGTGGCGCACCGGACATTGGTGTCCGGTGTGCACCGGACTGTCTGCGCAGAGAGGCCGCAGACAGGCGCTCTCTGGCTGTAGCACCGGACTGTCCGGTGTGCACCGGACTGTCCGGTGTGCCAACGGGCAGACGGCAACGGTCGGATCCAACGGTCGACTGCTACAGGCGCCAACGGTCGACTGCTACAGGCGCCAACGGTCGGCAGACGTGGCATGCACCGGACATCTACTGTGCAGTGTCCGGTGGTGCACCGGACTGTCCGGTGCACCCGACGACAGAAAGCTGCTGCTTTCTGTCCAACGGCTAGTTTGGGGTGTGGAGGCTATAAATACCACCCCAATCGGCCATTCTCAAGTGTGAGAGCCCAAGCAACATACCAAGACACATAGTGCATATTTCCAAGAGCTCAAACACCCAAGTGCTTAATAGAATCACTCGGTGATTAGCGTAGGTGCTTTGCGAAGTGCTTAGGTTAGTTAGACCGCTTTAGCGCTTGCTCTAGGTGAACCCTAGATTGTTGAGTGAGTTTAGATAAACCTCACAACCCCTCAGCTCTTGCGTGAGTCGTTGTAATTGTACCGAGTGGGGCGAGAGTCTTGCGAGACTGTGACAACCGTGTTTGTGTCACGGCCGCCACCGTGTACCGGAGGGAACGAGGCCCGCGGCGTTTCGGCCGGAAGCTCGATAGTGGAGACGGCGGGGAGCGTCCGAGAGGAGCCGGAAGCGGAGCACCACTTGCGCGTGGAGAAGGCCCGCGGCTCTCTACGGAGTTACTCAACCGTGGTGCTTGGCCCTCGCGTGGGCTTCCCTTTGCGTAGGGGCACCAACGAGGATTAGTCGGGACCTTGTGTGGTTCCGGATACCTCGGTAAAAATACCGGCGTCATCCACGAGAGTTTGCTTCTCTACTTAGCTCTTTACATTCCGCATTTATATTAAGCATTTAAGTTTCAATCTTGTAGTCATACTTATTTAGTATAGATTGAAACTTAGCCTTTGCGGTAGAGATAGCAACACTTAGACAAAACCTAGTTTGCATATTCTAGTTTTGATTATTTGCATAGGTTTTGCTCTAGGGATTTAATTGTGGCCTAGTTTAGTATAAGTTTTAGAAGTCCTAATTTACCCCCCCCCTCTTAGGCGTCACCCGTTTCCTACAAGTGGTATCAGAGCCCGATTTGGCTCATTTGAAACGCTTTAGCTTCACCGCTAAAAGAGCCGACACTTTTTAGAGGAAGGGATGGATACACATAGGCCACCACACTTTGATGACACTAACTTCCCATATTATAGTGCTAGAATGGCTTGTTACCTAGAGGCCGTTGATCTAGGTGTTTGGAGAGTCACTCGTGACGGGATGAAACCCCTCAAGAATCCCGAGAAACCCACCACGAGTGAGGAAAAAGAAATCCATTTAAATGCTTGAGCCAAAAATTGCTTGTTTGAATCTCTTAGCATGGATATTTTTAACCAAGTATTTACCTTGAAAACTGCTAATGAGATTTGGCTAAAATTGCATGAGCTCCATGACGGCACATCCAATGTCCGTGAGCAAAAACATTGCCTAGTCTTAAATGAGTACAATTCTTTTGCTATGAAAGATGATGAGCTTGTTAGAGACATGTACTCTCGTTTGAATCTAATAATCAATGAGCTCAACTCTATTGGCATTAATAAGCTAGGTGATGCGGACATTGTGAGGAAGATTATCTCCCTGCTACCACAACAAAGATATGGGAGCATCATCACCATCCTTCATAACATGGAGGACTTGAGCAACATGACCCCGACCATTGTGATTGGGAAAATCGCGGCCTTTGAGATGTCGCGAAAAATGAGTCGGGGAGAGGAGCCAACTTCCTCAAGGCCATATGCTTTTGCATGTGATGAAAGGAAGGGCAAAAAGAAGGCTCCCACTCCAAGTTCCTCAAGTGAAGAAGAGGAAAAAGAAGAAAGTGATGATGATGAAGATAATCAACCATGCACATCATCCTCCGAGGACGAAGAAACAATCCGACGCGTCGGAAAGGTAATGAGGATGATCCGCAAGATTAATCTAATGGGTGTGCCCCTGCAGGTCGAGGATCTTCTCTTTAACATTGACAGGAAAAAGCAAAGGAAGAGAGGATGCTTCGCATGTGGGGAGAAGGGCCACTTCAGGGACAACTGTCCAAATATGGCCAAGCCCAAAAAGGAGAGGAGCAAAGGCAAGGCGCTAACAAGTGTTAGAACTTGGGATGATTCTTCAAGTGAAGATGAACCTCCAAGGACGCGCAGCCACCGGTCCTCGTCACGATCATCACGGTCATCACACAAATGCGTTATGGCAAGAGGTAACAAAAGCATTCCATCCTCTAGTGATGAAAGTAGTAGTGATGATGAAGGTGAGGGAAAGCCCTCTCTAGATGAGCTTGCGGAAGCCGTAAAATTTTTCCAGGATGTTTGCACTAAGCAAAAAGCTCAACTTAAAACTTTGAAAAATAAGTTGGTTAGCTCTCAAAATGATTACAAAGGTTTGCTAGAAAAATTTGAAACTTTTGCAAACTTAAATAGTGAGCTGTCAACTAAAATTGAGCTATTAGAATCTAGTGCTCCATCCACTGCTATCGATGATAGCCTTATTAAAAAGAATGAAAAACTTAAGGCTAAGTTAGCTAGCTCCCAAGAAGCTATTGAAAATTTGCTAGAGAAAATGGAAATTCTTAGCATACACAAAAATGAGCTAACTACTAAGCTAGAAAACATTGGTAGCACCCCAGCAGCATCTTTAGTTGAAATACCTGAAATAATTATGAAAGATGCTTCTACTTCCTGCTTTGATTTAATTGACGATTCTAACCCCTGCAACCAAGTCGTTGTTGAGAATATTGTTGTAGAGACATGTTCGGATGAGGTTGCAAAGGAAAATGAACAATTAAAGCAAGAAGTGGCTCGCCTTGGCAAGGCTTTGTATGACAAGAAAGGCAAAGCCAAACAAATCCGACCTCCACAGGATAACACCACTGCGGGAGTGAACAAGCCTGTAGAGGGAGAAACTGTGATTTGTAGGCTATGCCACAAGGAAGGCCACAAGTCTTTCCAATGCAAGGCGATGACCGGGGATAAACAAAGGCAAAAGCTCAAGCAAAAGCCATCAAGCAAAATCTCCAACACCTACATCAAAAAGGTGAACAAAAAGGATGCTACACCATATTTGATCAATAAGAAAAAGAACGGAAAGGTGATAGCAATCAAGGCCAACAAGCAAGCCAACAAAGGAAAGGAGGCCAAACGCATCTGGGTGCCAAAGGAGATAATCTCAACCATGAAAAGCACCAAGAAGGTTTGGATCCCGAAAGGGAAGTGAGTGGACCGAAGGTCTACGGGAAATTTGGAGACTTGGCAAAATTGGGATGTATATCATGGGATACATCATATTGGATCAAGTTTATTGCCAAGTGGGTTAGTGAAAACTTTGGACCCAAATTTCCCACCCATGACTAAGGTAACTAGTTTTGTTGTATTTTTTGTTTTTAGATATGCGTATCTATTTACCTTTTATCTAGTTTACCTTTCTTACCTAGTATTACATTTGTTATGTACTTTTGTTTAAAATCATGCATACTAGGTATCATATGGTAGGATTGCTTGTTTTTAATTCATATACTTAAGCAAACCTACATGGCTTAAAATGTTTATTTAAGCACGGCACATAGCTTCTATATCACTCCATAGTAAATGATGCATCAATTGAAAATTTTGATTTCTACAAGTTGTATCATTTAACTTATATGTGCCAAAGTTTGGATTATGGATAATTTGCCCCTCTTGATATCAAATCAAAGTGCATGTCTCCTACAAGTATTCAAAACTTGTATGCACACCTTTAGGGGGAGGTTACTCTATAATCTAACACTTTGAGACTAACACCTTTTCAAGTCTATTTCATGTGATAGTCTCATTGTAAGGAAAATAAGGTCCCCGGAGAAAGACAACAATCTTCCACTGCAAAATCTCCAAGAACTCTCATGTCTCTCAAGCTCACCATTGACTTTCAATTGGTATCTTTTGAGACTACTTTCAGTATCATTTACATGTCTTCTCCAAAATTTGATTAGACTATATTTCATATCATATGCTTCCATGTTGCAAAAATGCATAAGTGATTAACTCATATTCTGTTACCTATGCATAAGGGAAGTTAGTCTTTTCAAACCATGTCTTGCACCTCTAATTTTCACCTGCTTTTTCCTAAGTAGAGGATCTCTGTCAGGGGGAGTATTTCTTCATCTCTAAAAAGGGGGAGAAAACTTCTTTCTAAAGAGAACACTCACTTAGGGGGAGTTTCTTTCAACTGGTATCATTCATATGGTTTGTTTTAATATCCTTCTAGTGATATCATTTGATACAATTCTTGATTGAGGGCAAGCTTTTATTTACTTCCTACATGCTTTTAATGTCTTCCTTTTCGGTGGTTGATGCCAAAGGGGGAGAAGTTTAGGGACCGAAGCAATGAAAACTATATCAAACACCAAACACCACCAATTTAAAATTTTATATCTCCAAATGATTTTTCAAGTGGTTTTGGTTATTTGGTCCAAAAATAGGAAGTAAGTGAATTATGGAGTTAGGGGGAGGCTTAAGTCCATAATATCACATTATGGGGACAATCATGCATCTTAGCATGTAAATTGCATATTTTCATTCAAATACTTGTATTATTTGCTTGCTTTGGTTGTGTTGTCATCAATCACCAAAAAGGGGGAGATTGTAAGGAAAATGGACCCCGGGCCATTTGGCTAATTGAGTTTTGGTGTTTGATGAACAACACAATCCGTGAACTAATAAGTTTTCTAGTGTTTGTGTTTGTAGTTCACAGGATGCGAAGAGAATTGGACCAAGGCAATGAGGATGCAACACCTCAAAAGAAGACATAAAAAGATGCATAGGAGTCCAATACTCAAGAACAAAGAAGCCCGAAGAAATCAGCGAAGAAATCCAAATGAGGGCTGTCAGCCAGCGCCTGGTGGCGCACCGGACATTGGTGTCCGGTGTGCACCGGACTGTCCGGTGAGGCACCGGACAGTCTGCGCAGAGAGGCCGCAGACAGGCGCTCTCTGGCTGTAGCACCGGACTGTCCGGTGTGCACCGGACTGTCCGGTGTGCCAACGGGCAGACGGCAACGGTCGGATCCAACGGTCGACTGCTACAGGCACCAACGGTCGACTGACGTGGCGTGCACCGGACATCTACTGTGCAGTGTCCGGTGGTGCACCGGACTGTCCGGTGCACCCGACGACAGAAAGCTACTGCTTTCTGTCCAACGGCTAGTTTGGGGTGTGGAGGCTATAAATACCACCCCAATCGGCCATTCTCAAGTGTGAGAGCCCAAGCAACATACCAAGACACATTGTGCATATTTCCAAGAGCTCAAACACCCAAGTGCTTAATAGAATCACTCGGTGATTAGCGTAGGTGCTTTGCGAAGTGCTTAGGTTAGTTAGACCGCTTTAGCGCTTGCTCTAGGTGAACCCTAGATTGTTGAGTGAGTTTAGATAAACCTCACAACCCCTCGGCTCTTGCGTGAGTCGTTGTAATTGTACCGAGTGGGGCGAGAGTCTTGCGAGACCGTGACAACCGCGTTTCTGTCACGGCCGCCACCGTGTACCGGAGGGAACGAGACCCGCGGCGTTTCGGCCGGAAGCTCGATAGTGGAGATGGCGGGGAGCGTCCGAGAGGAGCCGGAAGCGGAGCACCACTTGCGCGTGGAGAAGGCCCGCGGCTCTCTACGGAGTTACTCGACCGTGGTGCTTGGCCCTCGCGTGGGCTTCCCTTTGCGTAGGGGCACCAACGAGGATTAGTCGGGACCTTGCGTGGTTCCGGATACCTCGGTAAAAATACCGGATACCTCGGTAAAAATACCGGCGTCATCCACGAGAGTTTGCTTCTCTACTTAGCTCTTTACATTCCGCATTTATATTAAGCATTTAAGTTTCAATCTTGTAGTCATACTTATTTAGTATAGATTGAAACTTAGCCTTTGCGGTAGAGATAGCAACACTTAGATAAAACCTAGTTTGCATATTCTAGTTTTGATTATTTGCATAGGTTTTGCTCTAGGGATTTAATTGTGGCCTAGTTTAGTATAAGTTTTAGAAGTCCTAATTCACCCCCCCTCTTAGGCGTCACCCGTTTCCTACAATGCTAATAGATTCATACAAGCAATTTTTAGCTATATCATTCTAATGGATTTCTTTTTCGTCACTCGCAGCGAGCTTCTCAGGATTCCTAGGTGGTTTCATCCCGTCGCGGGTGACTCTGCAAACATCTAGATTGATATCTTCTAGGTAACAAGCCATTTTAGTACTATAATAGAGAAAATTAGTGATGTCAAAGTGTGGTGGTCTATGGGTATCCATCCCCTTTCTTTAAAAAGTGTTGGCTCTATTAGCGGTGAAGCTAAAACATTCCGAATGAGCCAAACCGAGCTCTGATACCAATTGAAATGAACATGGACTCCTAAGAGGGCGTTGAATTAGGACTTCTAAAAATTTCTTTCTAATATAGGCTACAAATAAATCCCTAGAACAAAACATATGCAAATATGTAAACTAGAATGTGCAAATTAGGTTTTGTCTAAGTGTTGCTATCTCTATCGCAAAAAGAGTTTTGTAACCTAAGTTCCAATCCTAACAATTCCAAACTAGGAATAGAGAGATTGAAACTCGGAGAGCTTCAATCTAAGTCCCTTAATAAAATGAATCGGGGTTCATTTTCCTTACAGTTGGAATCACTCGTAGAGCTTCTTTCAGATGTAGCATATAACACATGATTCATTTAGCTTTGTGTTCTTCATGACAGTTTTCTCTATGGCTGCTTGGGAGATCTGAAAGGAAAGAAATGGAAAAATTTCAAAGGACAAGTACCATCTTTCAACTCTTGGAAGGAGAATTTTTTGAACACGCTTAAGCTGAATATTCTTAGAATGAATCATGTTTTCTCTGCCGCTGTACATTCTTGACTTTCTACGCTCTAGGCTGCTTGTAACATATATCTCTCTCTTTTCTTTTCTCTCTTCCAGGTGTACGGTTCTCTTTAATTTCTTTGGTAATAAAATTATGTTGTAGGGGTTTCCCTACAGTTTCCCCATAAAAACAAAATATTGGTCTTAATGACCACAAAATAATGATGCGTTTCGAGAAATTTTACAATAAATTTTTGAGGCTAAATCAGATTTGTGATATTGATCTTGCAGGGGAGTGGAAACAAAGGAAGACAACGATGTGTATGCACATAAATATATACATAGAGACAATATTCAAAGTTGCAAATCAACTATCTTAAGCACAACATAATTAAAGTTGATACTTATGATATGCGTATTAGATGTATTTGAGGTTAAATTATTATTACTGGTAGTATTAACAGAAAACATATTAATTTAAAAGGTGTGAAGCTAGAAAAGTATAAAGGAATATGTTAATTATAGTTTTTCTTGAAAGGATGAACCATGAAAATTTAGTTGTCACGTTTCCATGTAGTGAACCGATATGTCTTATCAGTAACTAAATAGGTTAACATCAAGAAAGCACATTAATAAAAAATTGGAAAGGGGACATACATTAATTAATTATCTAATGTCTGAAAGTAGTACACAGAATTAGACATTTAGACATAACATAGTTTGCTAATTACGTGGTAATCTATATAAACAAAATTAAAGTTGTGTATCTCTAAGACATGCATACGTACACAAACAGAACATATTGAAACTAGCCTTTGTTTGAACAATTTTAACAGCAAATGTGGTTTTGGTTTGTTAATATTGCAAGTTATTATGAGTATTCAACCTAGTAAATTGAATAATCCTTGCCTGATATATTGAATCTATATGTATATATCTAGCTAGATACAATTATTAGAACATGCTTTTATTGTCTACATATGTACCCATGTAACATGAATAGAAAATAAATAGGTATGCTTATCGTAGAGTATCTATGACCATGTAGCAAGAAAAATAAGTTAATATAGAGATAAATCAATGGGCAAAAAAATAAAATTTGGGGGAAAGAATCTCACTGCTACTACTCTTACACTACATATAACAACAGGGTTGGTTCCAATTCCACTTCTGAAACAATCAGCGCAATCGCTCCGTCCATCCACAGTTGCCACCCAGACTAGGTGACACGATCCAAGCCGCCATGGCGTTGACTAAGCCTCTACGCTCTAGACTATGCTGTTGGCACTAGGGAGACTACGAAGGTTCACCTGCACCTTGAAGGACTAGTTGAGGAAGGCGTTGGCGAGGATGTTGAGGGGTTTGGACAACAAAGCACCGTCTAGGACACAATTGTTCTGGCCCGTGACGAGGTGCCGCAACGCCATCTCTGAGACGTGCACGCTCTCTGACGTCAGAGGTGAGAGGCTATGGTTGTAGCTTCAATCGTCGCCGGTGTGGGCTGGTCCGGCTCGATGTGAGGGGAGGGGAGCGTGAGTTGGAGTTGTGGAGGAGTTAGAGTCATCGTGCGGCTGTAGCTTTGTGGGTGTGATCTTGACCTGACGCATGCTTTAACTGAAGGCAACTTCTGAACCTTGGACGACGATCGTTTGGCTGAGAAACCAAGGGATGACATGGACGCCTCGAGTGACGAGATTTACTCATAGCTCTATTGATAGCAGGGGCCAAGCTACGACTTGTTGATGGTGTCAAATGGCACCGATAAGTTTTAAAAATACAATGTAAAATATTGTTTACAATGTTGATGGCATTCCTATAAAACTGTGCTGACACTAGCAAAACTTAAGGCTAGCTTCGTCCCTTATTGATGGTAAGGCTATGACCTAGAGATCATGTCTCAAACAAAATATTATTTTATATTATAGACTAAGCTATATATATACTAGGTATATACCCGTGCGTTGCAACAAAAAACACATGTGTATATATAGGTCATTGTTTAGTAATGTTAGTAAGAATCAACTCAACAATCATAATAAATATTGAAGTCTGTCAGTTTTATTGAAAGAGATCCAAGCAATCCTGACACACACGTTTGTATATAAATATTTACGAATTCCCATGTACCGTGAAGTTGGACAGTCAAAGGCTACATATGCAGACGACGCGCACCGCGTCGCTTGCTGTTTATAGCGGTGACACAGAATCCCAACTCATCCAGGTGTTCGCCAGCATCATCATGCTCTATACATGTCAGCGTGTGTGCTGTAGCCCTGCACGAGCATGACGAAGGACACCATATTCCGCTCTAGCATTCCGACATACAATCTACATGTGGTGGCTAGAGGATCGAGCTTCACGTAGAGGTTGAGAAGGACGTTGGCACAGAAGATGTGACCAGGCACGCCCGCACAGCCTCCTCCTCCTCCTTGGATAGTGCCTGCAACAGCTTCTCGACGTCCTTGTAACTGCTGAAGATGCGCTTCTCCACCAGATCTTGTTGTTTTGAGGTCGATATATTTTGGATCAATAACCACATCAGCTTCATCAGCTTACTATGTCATTGAAACAATATTAAGCATCAAAGAAGAAGAGGGAATTCATGTCATAAAACTCCACATGAATATCAAAATGGCCTACCTCTGCCATAGTAGTTGTTGTTGCTATTGATGCATAAATACGACCCATAGGCCATAGGCTCTATCAGGGGAACACGATGTAAATCTGACTCAAACCTCAGTTTACTATAGACTTATTTCTCCTTGACTTCCATCACGGATGTCTTGTAACCACCCATTTGGCCATTTCTGCCTGAAAGAGTCAGCTTGTAAGTATTTTTTTCTTAATCAATAGTCATGTTAAGGTTGCAAATACATACCTATGAGCAAGAAATTGACTTAAACTTCCAATTGTTGTGCTCACAGTATCTCTGATACATGCGACCTACATATAGTCATTGGCATATTTAGTTCTGGAGTATGTGAGTAAATTTGGGGATATGACGCACTAATATAGCAGAAGTATAACCGTTGTAACAACGGTAAAATGAACTAAGAAGAGCCTATGCTCCCAAAAGAAAGATTGTAATCCTACTTGCACGTTCATTATTTATTCTAGATATTGCCCATCTAACATTAAGGTATGTATGTTAGGCTTTAGTACACTACTTATTGAAAAACATTAAAAACAAATGTATAACATTTGCTAAATTGCACTCACATGGAATAAAATCGTCATCTACCTACAATGTCACCAGCCCAAATCCCAGCTTCGTTAGCACTGGTGTCTGCCCTTACTGCAGAAATGAAGGAATACAGTTAGTAGTAACTAAGATGAGGAAATAAGAGTGGATGAGAAGCACTTGAAAATGTCTAATGTATGATTTCTCCAACAAAATGTAGAAATCATCATTATAGATAGAACACATAAAGCTAAACATAATGTCCAGATTTTATGTAGCTATCATGCAGGTCATTATGTTGTATTCACCTTAATTTTTCTAAAGATTTCAACTCCTCCCTGATATTTAAATCATACCGTATGATTTAAAGCTAAAATGAACTAAGTGTCATCTACTTGCAGATATAGCAAATCATCAGTAATTTAAATATAAGTAATTTAAATATCATACCATTCATTTTAGATACTAAGTCCGATCACATTTTAGTAATTTTGCTATATAGCAAACTAAGTGCTCTTAAAATATTTAAGTATTGAGCCAAGTCTAAGTAATTTTCTAAAGATTTCAACTCCTCCCTGATGCTCATCTGAACACATAGTAAGTCTTGATTTTGCGCTTTCAATGTTTTGGGTGTGAAAAGACATGAGATGCAATAGTTAAGACATTGTTGTGACATCAATATCTTAAATAGATCCATGAATAATAGAGAACAATTAACTGTGTAAATTTTATAGGTTCAAGAATCTAGTGTTCAATATAAAAGGCTAAGGAAGTTGATTTAATTACTGACCCTCATGGCTTGCTGCACCAGAAAAGCTCCTCTCTCCATGGAGAGACATCCTCATATATGACTTTGTTCTTTTCCACCTGCTGCTCTCACAAACCTTGCAGCATGTGATCTCTTGATTCATGGACTGCCATGATCTGAAGCGATCAACAAGAGCCAAATGCATGCACTGCCATCATCTGAAGTGGTCAACAACAGCTTCAAGTGCAGCATCAGGCTTAATAACCTCTACTAGGTGAGTGCCCGTGCGTTGCAACGGGAACATATAATATCATGGTAATTTATGTACATCTAGACAGTGTTAGGTAATACATGAAAAAACAATATATATATATATATATAAATAAAACAAATGGTCAAAGGATAATGTGTTAGGTCAAATTTCTCTGGTGGTTGAGGCAGCCAAGAGGATTGTAACATCCTGAATTTGGGGGTAGAATTTTTTTTCTTCTTTTCTCTCACCAAATTCAGGCGTTACCCTTTTCTTTTCCTTTTTCCCCTCGCTAAACCTTGATCTTTTCCAAAGTCGTAGCGGGTTTTGGCTTTAGACCTCGTGTAAAGCAAAACCTTAAAAAAACACTTTATTTTGTGTGATGCACCATGCCGAACCATGCATACTTTTTGTTTGATTAAAATGTGAAAGCTTTCATCTAGAGGAAATTAGATTTTAGAAAAAGAAAAAAAACCTTTTTCTCCTCCCCCCTCCTTCCCCATTTCGGCCCAGCCGCCCCCTCCCCCTCCCCCGCCGTGGGCCGGCCTGGCGGCCCAGCCGCGCCCCCCCCTCCCCCTTTGGGCCCAACCGGCCCAGCCGCCCCCCTCCCCTTTTCTTTTTTTTTTCCTTTTTTTTCCAAAAATCCCCTCTTCCTCCCTCTCTCTCCCCCTCATCCTCACCCTAACCCTAACCGCCGCCGCCCCTCACCCGCGCCGCCGCCGCCCCTCCCCGGCGCCGCCACCGCCGTCCTCCCCTCCGGTGAGGTTTCTCCCTTCCCCCCTCCCTCCTCTCCTTCCCTCCCTCCTCCTTCCCTCCCGCCGGCGTCCCCCGCTCCCGCACCATGGGCGCGCCCGCCCCGGCTCCGGCCGCCCGCGCCCCGCGCCCGCCTCGGCCCCGGCCGCCCACGCCCCGACCCCGCCCCGCCCCGGCTCCGACCGCCCGCGCCCCGACCCCGCCCGGCCCCGGCCACCCCGGCCGCCCGCGCCCCGACCCCGCCTGGCCCCGGCCACCCTGGCCGCCCGCGCCCCGACCCCGCCCGGCTCGGCCACCCCGGCCGCCCGCGCCCCCGCGTCCGCCCCGGCCCCGGCCGCTCCGGCCGCCCGCGCCCTGACCCCGCCCGGCTCGGCCACCCCGGCCGCCCTCGCCCGCGCGAGCCCCGCCCTCGCCCGCTCGGCCCCGCCCCGCGCCGCCCCGGCTCGGCCGCCCGCCTCCCGGCGAGCTCGGCCGCCCCCCCCCCCCGGTTCAACCGCCGCGGCCCCCGGCTCGGCGGCCCGCGCCGCCCCTCCCCCGCGCTCGGCCCAACCGCCCCGTGCCCCGGCTCGGCCGCTCCCGTCGCGCCCCGGCCCGGTCGCCCCGCCCCCGCGCCCGGCCTCGCCCGACCGTGTCCTCTCCCCGTCCGTGCCTCGCTCGCAGTGGTCCGCTGCGTCCTCGCTCGCAGTGGTCTGCGGCGTCCTCGTTCGCCCGTGCTCGCTTGCCCTGGCATGTTTGCCCGCTCGCCCCGCCGTGCCTTGCTCGCGTCGTGTCGGCCCTCGGCGTGGCCTCGAGCTCGGCCCAGCGTGCCTTCGGCGCGCGGCCTCGAGCTCGGCCAGCGCACGGCCCCGACGCGTGCGCGACTCGTTCGCGGCACGTTAAGTGTGGCTTTGCGCGTGCGCGTGTTCGCGCAGCGTTCTGGCGTAGCTCGTCGTGCTCGCGACGCGACGCATAGCGCCCTGTCGCGCTCGCGACACGATCGTCTACCCCCTAGCCCCGTCTACCCCCCGTATCCTATGCGCGTTAATCACGTGTTTATATTAATAAGTTAGGAGTCTCAATTTGGAAATTGGTTACGTTAGTTAAATTGTATAGCTAATCGTCTATCTTATTCAATGTTAATCTACTAAAAATGGTCACGTTTACACTAGTGCATGTAGCTAATTCTTATCATTGAAGCTAAGTAGACCTAGAGCACGTGATGTCTAGTTATTCGTCAACCCGTAGTGCGTCTCGGGCTTAAGCTTTAACTCTCGCGAAACCTTTCCCTATTTCTTTCTAACCTTGGTAAGTTCATTATCGTATGTGATATTCTATGCATATTTACTTTATTTGTTCTTTCGTAATGGTGTACTGTTTGTTTCCTAATTTGAATGGATGGATGTATGTATGCTTGCAATCGCATAGAGAACGATCCGGTCGAAGAGCCCGAAGAACTCGCAGGAGAAGCCCCTGAGCAGCAGTCGGTTGGTGGAGGCAAGTGTCCTTTGACCTATCTCTGTCCTAATCATTCTTTAATTCACCTCCCGCATTACACATTTATACTTAAGGATTGACTAGCTTTTGTTATCCATGTCCTTGTTTACCTATTTGGGTCGGATTATTATTGTTTAGCTTCATGCTAATGCTCAACTCTAATCAATGAACATGATGAGATTATATATGATACGCTGTTTTCCCTTCTCTTATGATGATGTTGTACTTGTGGCCTTTAAGGGGGCTCGAGCGGTTTCTCGAGTGCCTCTCCGTAAGGACCTGTTCTATGGATGACCGTCCGGGAAAACAGTGCAACCATGAGGGTGGAGTGGGACGCCCTTAGCTGAATAATTAGAGGATCCGGGGTGTAGTTCGCTTCGCCGTCGTGCCATCAATGGGGCTCGGTGTATGCGGCTCGCTCTGCCAAGGTTGATTTGTCCCTTGGGGAGGAGTGCGGTACATTTAGGAAACCTAACGGGCGGCTACAGCCCCGGAGAATCTTTGTAAAGGCTACGTAGTGAAACCCTGCCTATTCACCTTGGTAGTGTTTAAGGGTTTGATCGGCCCAAGGCAAGAGGGAATCACGGCTTGTGGGTAAAGTGCACAACCTCTGCAGAGTGTTTGAAAACTGATATATCAGCCGTGCTCGCGGTTATGAGCGGCCAAGGGAGCTCCAATGATTAGTGGTACTTGATTAGAGACATTTTGGTTTACAAGTGGTAATGAGACTGATGGTTTTGGTTACGTCTATGGTGCTGGTAAGTGGTATTCTTTCCGTTTGGAAAGGGTACATCGGGCTAATAACTTGGGCTAATGTTAAAACCTGGCTTTCTACTAGTAAATAATAACCTGACCAACTAAAAGCAACTGCTTGACTTACCCCCACATAAAGCTAGTCCACTACAGCCAAACAGGATACTTGCTGAGTATGTTGATGTGTACTCACTCTTGCTCTACACACCAAACCCCCCCCCCCCCCAGGTTGTCAGCATTGCAACCACTGCTCAGGCAAAGATGAAGCTGTGGAAGAAGACTTCCAGGAGTTCCAAGACTACGACGAGTTCTAGGTGTGGGTTAGCGGCAACCCCCAGTCGGCTGCCTGTGAAGGCCGCGTTTATCTACGTTTCGTTTTCGCACTTTGATTTATTGTAAGGACTATATGGACGTCTCAGACGTATGATGTAATCAACTATTTCCCTTTTTAATACTATTTTGAGCACTGTGTGATGATGTCCATGTTATGTAACTGTTGTGTACGTGAATAACTGATCCTGGCACGTACATGGTTCGCATTCGGTTTACCTTCTAAAACCGGGTGTGACAAGGATTGATCGACATTTGATGGATGTCATTCATAAACGGTACCGATTTTAGGACCACTGCCTTGCTATTAAGCGTTACTTGCTTCTTGGGCAGGGTGATTTTGTCCAGTATCTTATGGACGTTGTTGGCCCCGAATTATCAGAGCCAGCAAATAGGATTAGCTCCTTCCAATTGGCTGGCTTGCTTGAGACTACAATCCGAGCATCCAATGCACAATATAATGTGCCTCCACTTATTTGTCTCATTTTTAGATATCTGCATTTTGAAGTTTGGTAAATAGCACTGTTATTTGTTCCAAGAATTTTGGGAGTTACTAGCATAATGGAATTCTCAAAGCAAGGGCAGGCACCCATGCCAAACAACATCGGACTACAACCGCTGCCCTCTTCAAATGTCCAATCTAATCAAACAGAGTATCCATCTCTATTTTATCCATCATCATTGCCTACTGACTGGAGTTCACATATGGGAACCTCAGTACCAGTTAGCTCATATTATATTGTCCCCATGAATCAGCAATCAGTCCAGCTAGGTGCTTCGAGGCCAGAGGTTTCACGTCCGGCACAACCTTTGCTAAGTAGGGTATCATTGAGGCCACCCCAGCAGGTGCTAAATATTCAAACATCTTTTCCAGCAATGGCTGGATTACAATCCTCACCATCTATGGCAGGCAGGAAATCACAACAGAAAGTTGCTTCTCCAAAGGTTCAAATGCTGAAATCTCCATCATTCTAGTCATCTAATAAGCGGTCTGCGCAGAACGAGCCATCGTCAAAGGTCCAGCATCATCAACTTGAATCTGTTAGGTCCAAGTTTAGGGAGTCACTTATTGCTGCATTGAGTTTGGATTCAGATCAGCAGAATAGGAGTCAATCTCCTGATAATGTGCAGTCTGATGGTTCTATAGATAAATTCAAACCGGCAGCATGAGATGTGGTACAGGATTTAGTGGCAAACACATCAAAAGATGTGTGCACAACCAATTCAGGTATAGCCACAACTGTAGCTCCCAGTAGATGTGAGGAAAATGAGAAGTTAATCAGTGATTTAGCTTCAGAGATGACCATGAGCATCAACTATGGCATGCAGCAACCGTTAAATCAGGTTTCTTCAGAAGACGACTTATTGGGTCAGTGTATGGTTGCAGATGAACTTTTGCAAGGTCATGGGCTTAGTTGGGTTTCTGATCATGTTGCCGGGATTTCTAAACCTAACGCAGAACCTAATGATTTAAAAAGGCCGCGAACTTCTGATGTGGAGTCTGAGTCAAAAAGAATAAAGTCTGCTAATGAATTAGCAATGGATGAGGAGAAATTTAATCAAAGGGTTGAAAGTTTGGCGTTTAGAATTGAAGAGGAGTTGTTCAAATTGTTTCGTGGGGTAAATAAGAAGTACAAGGAAAAGGGCAGATCTCTTTTGTTTAATTTGAAAGACAAAAGCAACCTTGAGCTAAGAGAGAGGGTTTTGTCTAGGGATGGCAGTTGGACCCGTGGGTATGGATACCCGTGGGTTTCGTACCCACCGGATATGGATACGGGTACAAAAACTCACCCGTGGGTCCTATTGGGTCGGATACCCGAAATACATCGGGTCGGGTATGGATAAAATACTTTACCCATGGGTATCCAGTGGATACCCGAAATATCAAACCTCTTTAAATGTGCTACATCCACTAAAAATGTGCTACATTCACTAGAAAAACTCACTCGCATGTGTTGTTGATTAATGAATATTAATTTATGTTGTGTTAACAGTCAACTGTAATGTAATCGAGACCAATGAGACATTGACAATGTTATAACTGTCAACTGTCATGAACTCATTAAGCTTTTATTCTTTGTACTCAAATTTAAATTTATTGGATGTGATAATTATGAGTTGAGATATTGTATCGACGTGTAGCCAAATATAGTCATTCTCATGTTGCATTGGTGCTTAGATGTAAACTAAAATATTTTATGCATTTATTATAACACTGACCGAATGTTTTAGTCTACAATAACATATCCACTGGATATCCGATACCCGGTAGATACCCGATGGGCATGGGTACGGGTACAATTTCTCGCCCGATTGGCTTGGTGGGTATGGATATTTGTAGAAGTCTCGGGTACAATTTCGGGTCGGGTATTATTATACCCGAACAAAACCCGACCCGCTGCCATCCCTAGTTTTGTCTGGGGATATTGTGCCTGAACGCCTTTGTTCAATGACTGCAGAAGAACTTGCCTCCAAAGAACTCTCAGAGTGGCGGCTGGCTAAAGCTGAGGAGTTTGCACAGATGGTTGTCCTTCCGAATATGGAGGTTGACCCAAGGCGTTTGGTTAGAAAAACTCACAAGGGAGAGTTCCAAGTTGAAGTCGAAGAACCAGGTGGTTTCTCAGTGGAGGTTGAACTTGGGAGTAATCTTACTAATATTCCATCAAAAACTGTCGAAGATCAGGCCAAGTCTAATGGAACAGATGGTAAAGAAGATGTTCACGAAAAAGACAAAGCATCTGATAGCACTTCACAAGATGAGGGTGGCAGAACAGGCATCAATGATATGCCAGGTGATGTACAATATATCGATAATGAGAAAGCTGATCTCACGAAGGAATTTATTTTGGATGACATGAAGGACACTGTAAATCTCCCACCGATCCCTTCTTTAGATGAATTCATGCATGGCTTAGATTCCGAGCCACCTTTTGTTGATCTCTCAGTTGGGACTCCTCAAGAAGATGTCAATGACTCTGAGGAACCTGGCACCACCATGGAGCCTGAGGACCTTCTAGAGACAGAGGATAATGCGTCTGCACCAGAGAAATTTGAATCTGAATCTGATAAATCATCTGCACAGGTTAACGGCGAGCCTAAGCTAGAGTCACCAGGAGATATAGCGGTTCCAAATTCGGATCTTACTGAACCACGTGATGGAGAGCTGAATAAATCCTCCCCCTCCCATGGCAAAGGTGAAGCCAAGAAAACGACGACTGATAATGCCTCTAATCTTGACTTTGTTCATCGGGATCAGGTAGCCAGTATAGCGTATCCCCGGAGATGGCCCCGAGCAGACAGCCAAGTAATATATGTTAACTTGCAAACAAACTACTCTATAAATTGTAACGCAGACACGCCAAACAAGCAACCAAATATAAGAGTTTTTAATAAACAAGCAGAGATGTTTCCTCCCAAATTCTATCACAGGGGCACCAAAGCAATCAAATCAAATGGGATGACTAACTGAAAGCGTTCTCACCTGAATTATCCCCTTCACCCTCCACGCTCCCCTAGCGTGCACCACGATCTGCGCGTCGTCCGGGTTGAGCGCCGCGAGCTCCCACCGCACCTCCTCGGATGCCGCGTTGTGCTCAGCGGACAGACGCTCGGCGACGGCCGCCCTGCCGCCGCCGCCCACTCGACGGCCGAGCATGGCGCGGGAGTCCACGAGGTTGGCCACGTATAGCGTATCCCCGAAGATGGCCCCGAGCAGGCAGCACGAGCCCACGGTAGCCAGGCGTGGGCGCCTCGTCCACTCCTGCCTCACCTGCCTGTGGAACTCCTCGGCCGCGCCGAACGCGCTCCGGACACGGGCATCACAACGAGGCGGGCGGTTGCGTCGTTTGTGGCATGGTTTGTGGAGGCGGGCGGATTGCGGCGGTGTTGGCGGTGTGGTTTGCGGAGGTGTTTGGAAGCGCGGCGGGGTTTGCGGGCGGGCGGGTGGAGGCGGAGGCGGTCTACTGTACTAACTTAATAGTTAGTAGAGATAGTGAAATAAAATTTGAAATACAATATCGCTGGAGATAACCTAATGAGCGCACGACAAGGTCGTCGTACCAGCTGGCAGCTGCAGTTGCAACTGAAAAAAAAACATTCGGCTGAGACATGAGAGCGTCATGCCGGACCGGGCCAGAATCTTCGCGCCTCCGCAGCCCACAGACCGCAGTCCGCCAGAGCGCGGCGCGCACAGCGTCCCTGCTCCCAAAGTCCCCATGCGGCACGCGCACGGCCCAATTGGAAAAATACACCAACGACAACGAGAGAGCACCGACCGCCGCATATCCCGCCGTTTTCTTTTGTCGGATGCCGCGTCACGGCGTTTTTTTCGCCATAAAAAAAATCAGAATCAGAAATATATAAACACCAGACATGCGCCCGCGCGCTCTTCCCTCCCTGCCGCCCGCGTCCTCCTCTCCACACCAATGCGGCCACCACCGCACGTCGCCGCCTCCACCTCGGCTGCCCTCCACGCCGGGTCGTCCCGGCGCCGGCCTCGCCACCGCGGCGGGACGATGATGTCCGTCTCCTGCTGCCACTTGGCGGCGCTCGTGTCCATCCTCGCGGCGGGCGCGGCTACGGCGTTGCTCACCTTGTCCCTACCCTCTTCCCCTGGCGCATCCACGACGAGGAGAACCGACTTCGCTGGAGCATTGTCAGTGGCAAACGAGACCCCGCCACCGCCGCACTTGTCAGCGCCTCCGGCACCCGCCACGCCGCCCCCTGCTCCACCTTCCCCGCTCGCCGACAGGCCTCGAAAGCGAGAGGTGGGACCGAGTTGGGTGTCCTGTGTCGTGGTTCGCTCGCTCGATCGTACCGCCGTACCGTACGTAGTGGCCTGAATCCGTTTGCCCGTGTCTGTGATCAGCCGTCGTTCTGGAGGATGGCGCCGGAGGAGGCGCTGCGCTACGCCAAAAAGGAAATACGGGGCGCCGAGCCGGTGCTCGACGACCCCGACCTGTACGCGCCTCTGTTCAAGAACGTCTCCCAGTTCAAGAGGTAACCAAACGCTTCTTCTCCTAGCAATGGTGGATGCATCATGCATGTGTTGCTTGTTTTGTTATTGTTACTCCTATAATGGAGGAGGAGTTTCCAAGTTTCCCCGTGTGCGTTTTGGCATGTTCCCCATGCAAAATCTATTACCGTGATATGCCTGCAAATGATGCCATCGTGTTGCCGTTTTTTGCTTGGCGAGTTGTCCCCGAAACAGCTCGTCTTTTTCTGAATACGAGTTCTTTTCGATGAAACGAAACAGCGTGTTGGACAACCGCGATTTTATCCTCTCTTTTTTTTTTGGTTCTATGCATATAAGCTTACTAATCCCGTGCATCGACCTAAACGCATCATAATTGTAGCAAATGTGGTCATCATCCAGGAGCTATGAACTGATGGAACGGATACTCAAAGTTTACATTTACCAGGACGGCCGGAGGCCCATCTTCCACACGCCTCCCCTCAGCGGCATCTACGCCTCCGAGGGCTGGTTCATGAAGCTCCTCAAGGAGAGCCGCCGGCACGTCATCGCCGACGCGGGCAAGGCGCACCTCTTCTACCTTCCCTACAGCTCTCAGCAGCTGAGGCTCACGCTCTACGAGGCCGGCTCCCACAACCTCAGGCCGCTGGCCGCGTACCTGAGAAACTTCGTCAGAGGCCTCGCCAGCAAGTACCCGTTCTGGAACCGCACGAGAGGAGCCGACCATTTCCTTGTCGCCTGCCATGATTGGGTAAGATAGCTCTTCGAGCCTCGATCCATATACACAGAAATCGGTCGAGCTCAAGAACGCCATGGTCATTGCTTGATTCTTTTCTTCCAGGGACCTTACACGACGACCGCGCACAGCGACCTCCGCAAGAACGCCATCAAGGCGCTGTGCAACGCCGATAGCTCGGAGGGCATCTTTACCCCCGGGAAGGACGTCTCCCTGCCCGAAACAACCATCCGGACACCCAGGCGGCCGCTCCGGTACGTCGGCGGCCTGCCGGTGTCCCGCCGGAGCATCCTGGCCTTCTTCGCCGGCAACGTGCACGGCAGGGTCCGGCCAGTGCTCCTCAGGCACTGGGGCAACGGGCAGGACGACGACATGCGGGTGTACAGCCTGCTGCCCAGCAGGGTGTCCCGCCGGATGAACTACATCCAGCACATGAAGAACAGCCGCTTCTGCCTCTGCCCCATGGGGTACGAGGTGAACAGCCCCCGCATCGTCGAGGCGCTCTACTACGAGTGCGTGCCCGTGATCATCGCCGACAACTTCGTGCTGCCCTTCAGCGAGGTGCTGGACTGGAGCGCCTTCTCGGTGGTCATCGCCGAGAAGGACATACCGGACCTCAAGAAGATCCTGAAGGGGATCTCGCTGCGGAGGTACGTGGCGATGCACGACTCCGTCAAGCGCCTGCAGCGCCACTTCCTGTGGCACGCCAGGCCGATCAAGTACGACCTCTTCCACATGATCCTGCACTCAATTTGGTTGAGTAGAGTCAACCAGGTTCAGCTTGAGGGATGAAATGTAGTAGTGTCAAGCTTGATCTTGTCTTAAGACAGCTTGCCTACTATGTTGTATGATACAAATCGTCATATGTTTGAGATGGTTTTATAAAGATATGTTTAGAAATCGTAGAATTTTTTTCTTGGTTCAATACAAGCCTCTGTAACGTATCTAGAGAGGACAGTGCATTTCCTCATGTTGTTGGCATGCAGCTCATGTAGAAAGGAGTGTCTCTACTCTACTCGACTCACATAAGGGTATTTGGTTTGAGAAATCAGTGCTTAAATTTAGTGGAATGACCACATTATAACTATAAGGAATGAGATGGTGATAGATCAAATCATTCCATTTCATAAATCAAATAAAAAAGTGAGGAGTGAGAAGATGGACTACCACTACACCAAAAATATAAACTTCTTACGGTTTCTTAAGTTCCTATAACTTTTATAACAAACCGTAGGTCATTTCTCAAACCGAACACCCTAATAGAGAGTTGATCCATGATATGTGTTCGGCATACTACAGGTCTACAGCTAGGCATACTGCTTTGACATTGCATTCTTTTTTTTCTCCAGGTTCAAGATCACATAGCCAAGCTGACAAGGCAGTTAACCATGGTAGTGCACCTGATTGTAAGGAAGATGCAGTTTAGAGCATCTCCAACAATGCCTCAAACTAGTGCCTCAAATTGAGATATGGGGCTCTACACAGGAAAAATCACTCCAACAGTTCCTCATTTCATAAAATTTTGTCAAAAAACTATAGGGCACCCTCTCAAGTGCCTCAAATATACTACACCGTAGTGGGCTGCCCTATAATCTAGATTTGGGGCTTTACTGTTGGAGCGAGGTGTTTTGTTGGTGCCCTAAATTCTATAAAATATACTTATTTTTAAATTATAGGGCATTTTTATAGGTCACGTTGTTGGAGATGCTCTTAGCCTTTGCTGGTCAGTAAAAACCTTTTTCTATGTTTAGTCCCTGGACAGCAGTTTAGGCACATCTAATGTACCGATGTTAGTGCACCTGATTGTAAGGAAGATGCAGTTTAGCCCCAGCTCAATGTTGCCTCTGAATTCTGGGAAACAAACTGTGAAAACATAATTTTTGAAAACAATGTTGCCTCTGAATTCAGCTCCATGTTAGCTGAATGGTGCTCATTTAACTCACTAGAAAAAGGAGGCGCGCTTCGCGGCGCCCTACCTCCATTAGTCGAATACATTAACAAAATTTAGTTAGTATGATTGAAATGGTAATTTACAGTGAGAAAGTAAACGACGACATGTAATGCATATAGTAAGAAAAAGAAACGACAAAATTTAGCCGCACAAATCTATCAATGGCAAATCTATCAGTGGCATGTTGATTGCACGACGGCGAGGATATAGACAATACGAAATTTTTTACATGTTACGGTGATCAAAGACACAGTATGTATACAGGGCTGATGCGCACCATATACATTATATATAAACACAGTGTTGGAACACAAACACGTTGTAGGAACACAAACATATTGTAGAATACAATACGACAATATAATACATATGGCGCGGACGTAGGTTCGACAACTGTCTCTAAAAGACAGCGTACATGCAGTTGCGAAACAGTGTTCAGTACAACAATACATAACTCTAACAGTTTGCAGCTCCATAGACTATACATGTACGGTGCAACAAGCAGATGATCATTGTACACAAAAGCGCACTGTAAGCGCTGGTTTGTTGCGTAGTTCTTAAAAAGTCTTTGGCACAAACACATCAAGCCGCTTAGGCTTAAACATGAAGGGAGCGAAGCACATTCACGTCAACAAGCATAGAAATCCAGCGTGGCCTGTGCATAGCATCGATGACGAACCACGATCTAGTAGTAACCTGAAACACAGTTGTGAGAAGTATTCAGAACACTTAATTTTTTTTGGAGTAAGCCATTAATACAAACAAATTGTAGCAATAGAACGCCGACAAGACAAGATGAATTGAGAATAGAAGTGTAAGTCAGCGTCAGTAGAAATGTCTAACACTTATTACATGTAACAAAATGTGCAGACACAGTTGATTCATCATGTAAAGTCTAA
Source organism: Zea luxurians (assembly GCA_029449295.1). Taxonomy (NCBI): domain Eukaryota; kingdom Viridiplantae; phylum Streptophyta; class Magnoliopsida; order Poales; family Poaceae; genus Zea; species Zea luxurians. The sequence continues at coordinate 22,181,186 of JAOPSE010000003.1, forward strand.
GGCGTGGAACTGCGATTGTGTGGTGTATAAAATGTGCAGATATAGACGAAGAATGTAGCATAAGATCAAACCAGCATACCTTGTTAAGTCTGCTTTGGGCCAATCTGTATCGAGCGTGTGGACATGAACATGTATCATATATCCTTCCGAAAGCAGCTGTACATAGCAGCTTGGATACAAAAGCAGTAGACAACGATCATCAAAAGAGCGAACAGCTGCAACTGTGAGCCCAAAAGACATGTGCCCCTCTGTGACTAAGCATCTTTGGTAGGGCTGTAAAGGGGGACGGAGTTACAATTAGATAGTCTAGGACATATCAGTCTAGGACAGGAATCTAAACAAAAATATTTTCTTGCCTAGGCGTTCATGGACAACCTAGAGGTACGACGGAAAAGGTACCTAGGGGCAGCAGCGTTATCTGCGGCATCCTTGGAGCCAGTGGTTCCTCCATCTACGTCGGTGAACAACCTCTTTGTAACTGTCTTTGTAGGCGAAGACCTTGTCCTAGAACGAAAAGCTCGGTTAGCAACAATTTCAAAAGCTAATGATCAATTTTTGCCTCTATCCAAAGTACCAATCTGATAGATGAGGCTTTGTTTTAGAAACAGCAACAACAAAATTGACGGCAACATTGATACACACCTTGCATATGCACGAAGTACAAACAAGCATTAAAGGTGCAGAAAACAGATTATGGACAAAAAGCAAACCTAACTAAGCAAACAAATGAGTATATGCATTGATAATGCAGCGACCGCTGCTCAGTAGTGACCAATGATAGAACACAGAAAATTAAATTAGCGACCGCTGCTCAGTTTTCTTCTTTTGAATCCTTGTTTGAAAGCTGAATGCTATCTTACATCCTTAGGTGAAAATTGTGAAGGCAATGCAGATCCAGAAAGCCTTTCTGACATTGACGATGCAGAGGTGCTTTCTCAATGAGTCCTTTTTGTCACATTTTTCAGGATTATCCCATTGCACAAGTAGTTATATCCTTAGAGGTGTAGTGATAACCATACAAGCCTTTGCAATTAGTTGTGATGCTATCTATCAATTTTATAGGCTGATGGGTACCTTCACAATGAGGAAGAAACACAATATAAAAAGATTATCTGGGAAGAAATGAACAAAGAGTACCTTGAGGTAGGTAACTCTGTCTATGGTCGCATTTTTCCATGTTGATCAGAGAATGGTACTACCTTCTTTTTTATTTTACAGGAACAAGCAGCTAAGGAAGCTTTGGTAGCTGAATTGGCAGCTACAGGGATTGATCCAGAAGCGGGAAAGAAAGTAAGGAACAATTTTGGGCGACCAAACTTCCGGTTTAACTTTCGCAACTGAATTGGCAGCTTGAGTCTGAATGGTTTATACTCCCCTCCATTCCAAATTGTAAAGCATTTTTCTAGATGCATAGTTTTTGTTTTGAATCTAATATATGATTTGTACAGTAATCTTTGTTACAATAGTGTAACACCGGTCATGTGTTTCTACGTTTTTAGTAAGAAATTCTGTTTTTTTTGCATGTGATGCTTCTTTTTTCCATGTCTGACCACATTTTCGTAGAATATTCATGCTAGCCCAAGTTATTGGATGAGAAGCAGACCACTATCTACAAAAGGGTTGTAGACAAGAATTATAACTTGAAGATGAAAGCATCAAGGTTTATTTTCAGTGAAATCAGCCAGAAGTTCCCAATCATGCCCTTCACTGCTAGGTCTGTGATTGCACAATGAATTTGAGTTTTGAAGTGTTCTACTTTTGTTGTCTATTGTAACATGAGCTTATGGATTGCAATAGGGCATTAGAAGAGAAGCGTGCACACTTAGGCTTGGTGGAATGCATGAACCATGAGCTATTGCAGCTGTACCCTGGACTTCATGAGAAGCCAGGTAGAGATTATACTGTGTCAACAGTGAGCAAACTCAGCTCTATGTGAAATGTATGTGAACCTTGGTGTGCCTGAGAACGTCGAAAAATGTGTAGATCTGATGGGCTGTCTGAACTATTTAAACCGTGTCAACAGTGAGCACTACGTAAATCTGATGGAGACTAAACCTAACCAAAGCTAACAGGTACCTCTATCCCATGAGAGGCATGACCTTGAGGACTGTGTCGGTGATGCAACAAAATGTTTCCTATTTGCGTTTTTCTTCAAAATTGAGTATATGCACACTAATCATTATCAGTTACATTTTTTGTTTGTACGAACCATGAAGGCCTGTAGTAAAACTGTCTTGGAGTGCGATTAAGCGGAATTTACCTTTTCCTAGGCGTGGATGTCAGTTCCTTTGTTATAGCGGGAGTAGCACCTGGAACCACAGTGCCGCTGCCAATACCAATAGTCTGCATATAAGGGGTCAATAACCGAGCGTGTACTGTTTGCAACATAAATCTAAAAGTCTATGGGATGCACACCTTATCTTGCACACTGGTTGCGGAACTTTGTGGCGTGAGCAGGGTTGAAGGCATGACCAAGCTAGAGGCTTTGGTAGGAGTGTCTTCAATGCCACTGGGTGCGCCTTGCAATAGCACAGTTTGTGATTGTTTTGGCCCCGATGAAGATGCTTGTATGGAGTCCTTTGCAGTATCTATCTCTGCCATGACTGCGTTGACCTAGAAACAAATATTTCCAGTATTGATTGTGTGGTCAGAGAAACTCACATTCCATATATACGTCTTCTCGAGCAGATTTGTGATTGGATCAGGAATAAAGTCGATCGGATTGTTGGCAATGAGCATATCGCACGGCTTCTTGATGATGTGTTGCGCCATCCGACCAAAGAGGATGAAGTCTGTGTCACCCGTCTCATCCCCTGCAGTGAGAAGCAGTTTGTACCTAAAACACATGGTGATACCGAGTCAACACAGTGAAAATGGGTAGGCCATGTGTATAGGAAATGGAAACATTCAGTCAGGGTGATGCATAGAAAAGTAGCCGCTGCATATTAGATGTGAGTGGGAGTCAAAACACCGAGAGCTATTGGGAGGCAATGGTAGAATGGAGGCAATTGAAGCGAAGAGATGCCGCCTAACCTTTGGTTGGGCGTGCCAATGGTAGCGCAAACTTGATCGCTGCACTTGTAGGAATCCCCATGAGCCACAGCTGTGCGGGTGCATTTTTTGCATGCACTGTACCACCACCTATCACCAATATTTTTTATAGTGACTGTCACCAAGAATTCCCTAACCTGCACGAACATGTAAATATACGCTCATGCTATATTCCCAGATCCAACCAACTATGACACGACTGTAGGAAAACAGTAACAGAAGGCCATGGCAGTTGGTAAGGCAACAGTGACTAAGTGAATGAAACATGGAACATACCTTATTCTCAAATGGGTGCAGATCTCTGATGTAAGCGATTTTTTGTTCCTCAGGAACATGAGGCATAGGCTGATTCGAAGATAGAACCTCGTTCCACTTAATGGGACTATGCGCTTTCCTCGCACTAGTTTGTACATACAATGAGTCAAGCTCAAGTTAGAACAGAGCGAAGACAAACAACAGTCTTATACGTGCAGCAGGCATAGCAGAATATTACCTAGCCATGAGGGCACCTGCTTCAGGAACATCAGGATTAATGTACCACTTACAGGGTGAGCCTCCAGACAAGCACAGTCCATCTAAAACAAAGGGTATTAGGTCCCAACTATAAAAAAGCACTAAATGCAAAAGCTTAAAGTTAGTATACCCGCGTATTTCTTGACAAGTGTGCCAACAAACATTAGGATCTGTGGAGAGGACTGACCATCGTTGTAGATCTGTTCTCCAGGGAATAAGCTAACTTGCCCACCCCAGAGAACAACATTTACCGAACTGTTGTTGCTGTTTTTAGTTTAAGTATGTAGGCAGAGGAAACAAATCCCTACATGAAGGCAGAGGAAACAAATCCCTACATGGCTAAAACTACAGTAACAACTATGTATAATGAACCTGACATTGCACAAGGAAATAGTCCTCTTAGAGCTGGTTGTATGTTGCCCTCTGGATCGGTGCGGCGCCACGACCGAGATGGAAGTGACAATTCCAATGGCATCTGTATTGGATCCAATTAATGAATACAACAAAATTATAGTCTCTTAAACTTTGTAGCATATAAGTAAGAAAGTCTACCTGTGTAGTACTCCCTGTTGTCAACACACAAATGGAGCTGGTCTATCGGTGTGAGTGAATAGGTAAGCACAGGAAATGCTGGCGGAACCTCAACAACCTCCTCCAATTTTGTCCAGTTTGTAAAGGTAATCATGTTCTCATTGAAAACAGGCTTGTACAAATTGTTCGAGGCTCTGACCCGGAAGTATGTGATGTTGTAGACGACTCCTTCTTTTATCAGAGGCTTGAACTTTTGTATGACTGGTGGGAATATTGCAGCATGGATACCGTTTCCCTGCACAAAGCAGCGATGGAGGAAACAGCAACATAATAACAATTAATCTCATACCAATGCCACCTTCCCTTTACCAAATAGATAAGCGTGCAGATGTTGTACCTCTTCGTCAAGCAGCACCATATCACAATGGAGCAACTTTGCTTCATCCTGAGGATCACAGAAATCCCATAAACGAGAAACACGAGCGCATATGGTCACAGAAGTGTTTCCATGCTGGAGCTCCGGGATCAACACATCTCCCATATACAAGGTAAAACAGGAAGAAAAAACATAAGAGCAAGGACATCGGAACCCATGCATGAAACAACATGTGCAAAGCATGACAAAAAAACATGGCTCTCGTACCAACCTATACATAGCACACATTAGCAGTTGCAAACGTAGAAACAAAAGTATAAGAAACAAACGCGTAGGTACTTGACGACGTTACTTATTTACAAACGCCACACGGGGCGCTACAATAACCAGGTAGAAAAACGGCTAAGTGGCAGCCGCATCAGCGGCAGCAAGGACTTCCTTGTAAACAACATTCCGAGTCTGTGAGCCGCACGAGCCATCTTCATTTTCAATCAGGATTATAAGTCCATTTCTAGACGTTGAACGGGAGACAGCCACATAAAGCTGGCCATGTGTAAAGACAGGTCTCTTGAGGTAAATACCAACTCTTGATAACGTTTGCCCTTGACTTTTATTTATCGTCATTGCATAACACAGACGTACTGGAAATTGGCGTCACTGAAGTGTGAAGGGCCACTTCACATCTGTAGTGTTGAGGGCAATCCTTGGTATTAAGACTTCTTCCCCAACATTTGATCCTGTAAGCGCTACGCAGTGCAAGATGCGTTGACCAAGTTGAGTGACAAGAAGTCGTGTGCCATTACAGAGACCTTTATTTTGATTCAGGTTGCGCAACAACATCACAATGGCACCCTTTTTTAGCTCGAGTTTGTGGGTAGGGAAATTGTTCGCATCAATTGAGTTTAAGAATTCGGTAGGGTAGAGGACGTCGAAGTCTGGTATGTTTTCCAATGATTTTGCTATAACGTCACAACTCAGGTATTGGATGGTGTCTCCAGGGACAAGCGAGAGAACGTAGTTGTTAACGTCATCGACTGTGGCATTATTTGGGCAAACAATGGCACGCGAGGAAAGGTACGTGGGATCTCGGTAATTCAACAGAAAATCTAGGTATACTTTTGATACAAGCGCAGCTACCTTATCACCCTCAACTCGGAGCAACAAATCTTCAGGGACTGTAATCCACGTAGCCTCACGCTCGCTCGCTCTTCTTTCAGCAGGCAAGGTACCATCACCAACAGATAGTACCCATTTGGCAAACATGTCGAGCTCGTTTCGCGCATCTACTTGCAAAGAGGGATCAAAAAGGCGCATGTTGGTGCACAGCCTAAGGAGGACAACATGGCGCCATAGATCAGAGTTTGTAATAGAGGCGTTAACTATGGAAGAGCGAGATCCCTTTCTAACAACAAGTAGTATTTGCCGAAAGTCGCCACCAAGAACTACAGGCTTGCCACCAAACGGGAGGAGCGCATTTGATGGAGTATGTTCTGAAAGAATATCACGCATTGTCTTATCTAAAGCCTCAAAGCACCAACGATGGGTCATTGGCGCCTCGCCCCATATAACGAGGGAGGACACCTGTTTAAGTTCAGAAAGCATGGTACCCCTATTGACATTGCACGTGCTAGCATCGTTTACATCGAATGGTATTTTAAATCTTGAATGTGCAGTGCGCCCTTTGGGCAAAAGTAGGGATGCGACACCAGAGGAGGCCACTGCAAGCACTATCTTCTTTTCGGAACGTAACCTTGCGATTATAGTGTTCCATAGGAAGGTTTTGCCTGTGCCACCATGGCCACAGACAAAGAAAAATCCCGGTGAGTTACTGTAAACACGCCCAAGTATGGCATCGTAAACGGTTCGCTGGTCCGCATTCAATTGTGTAACCAAGGAATCAGCGTGCATCGACAACATTAATGGCTCATGGTCAATTTCATCATTAATTAATCTGTTGTCATCCACAAAAGCGCATTGGACATCTATCTTTGGCAGACCATAGTCATTTATGTTCCCGCCACTATTAGCAAAGGCATCTGAGAGTTTGCGTATCAGGAGGGACATGAGTTGTTCCTGTGGTACGTTGTAGTTAGGATTTCCCAATGTATCTCTAAGTTGTCGACCAATGTCATCTGTAAAAGATAGCCAGTATGTATCAAATAATGCACGCACGTTACCAACAGGGCAGAACATAACTACGGTCACAAAAAGCTGTCTAAGCTGGTATGACGATGCAGATATGATCGCCTCGTCAAACAACAGCTTCCACTCATTATCGCTCTCAAGCAACCCACGCGCCTCGCACGCATCACGAAATGTGTCATACACTTGACCATTGAACGTCCTGATATCAACATAGCTTGTCGAACCCTTAACTATCATCAATAGCATGCGTAAGTAGTATAGTTCGCCAGGAGTAGGATGTACATAGTACATGCGTCCAATTTTTTGCAGCGAGACCTCGATTTCCAACATCGGGCTGAGGCATCCCATGTCCATTTCTTTGGGAAGTCACAATACGTTAAGCATCTAGCTTGTTCATGCCTCAAATTAGTCTCAAACCATTCAGTTAGCATTGTGTTTTTGGCCGCAGAGCTAGCAAGCAATGCATGTAGGTCCGCGCCAGGTTCATAGCGCACGTGGTTTAACCCAGGAAGATGTACAACAAGTCGCTCAACAGAAGGCACTCTAAAGTGAATGTCATATTCAAATGCGCGCCACAATGCCTCACATGTAGACAAATACCTAGCATCGATGTATTCCTGGATTTCATTCGGTGGTGCTATCTGCGCACTAGGCGACGCGTTAGACGTGTTTGCGGTGATTTCAAAGTACACCTTTGCTCTATCGATTCCCTTCGTAACATACTTGAATAGATATTTAATCATGTTTGACTTGTTGCACCATTCAACGTTAATGTGCGCATTATACTTTTTGAGGAGGTGCATATTATATGGAACAATGTTTCTATTATCAAGTCTCACACCATTCTTGAGAACATGTCTGCCATCAGGCCTGCGCCTATAGATAGTAAAGCCAAAGTCGTCTAAGATGGTTTCATCTTGGAAGGGCTTTGGGAAATTTTTGCTGCACTTGTCGTTTTTCATACATGGGCATCTTCTGTTGTCAGCACCACAGGGACCATGCATCATGAATTCGTCGACCAAAGCAAACCCCAAAGGGTCAGCGGCGATATCAGGAATCTCAGCACAAATGAATCTGTCAACAATAGAAGCACTAAACTCTTTGTTTCCATCGGCTAGCCACACAAAGCAGTGTATATGCGGCAAACCACGCTTTTGGAATTCAACAGTGTATAGGACTGCAAGTATCGAACCAAATGTCTTTCCCTCTCTAATATCCGCTACGAATTCGTTTACTTTCATATGGAACACACGCACCACCAAGTCAGAACGATCGCATGGTTGTTGGCCAGGTTCAAAGCGTAAGGCATCTACTATTTCCCTCCACTTGGTATTACAAGTAAAAGTCACAAAAAGATCCGGTGGTCCGTATACCCTACATATAGCCATCGTGTCCTAGTAATTCATGACATGGTATCTTCTACCACCAGTGAAGCTGGCAGGTACAACTACCCTACCGCCAATCGAATCAGCATTAACGAAGCCCTTATCAATGGCGTCAGCTGTGCCCTGAACAGTTTCTGGCCGTAGATCGCTTTGGTGGCTTGCTATGAACTGTAGCCTGTTTCCCTCGATAGTTGAATACGCATCGACATCTATTTGATCACTTAATCTACCGTAACATGTATATGGGTTTGGCTCGTCCAATCTGTAGTGCATGTGTCTCCTTACAAACTCAAGCATCGTGACGTATTTTTGTTTTGATGAACCAACATCGTCATCACCAAAGTACCTAATACCAAGATGGAAGCCATGTTCACCGTAAGGAAACAACAATGGGTATTGCAAAGGCATGTATGCTGGATGCAAGCATGAAACACGTTTGAGGCCGCACTCTCTATCATGCATAAGAACATCATATGTGTATTCTCCGGTCGTGTAGTCGCCAACAATAATGGCAGCAATCTCACCATTTGAGGGTAGGCTGTATTGTACATCATGGCGTGTGTTACAGCCTAACAATCTGAGTGTTATCTTTTGATCACCCTCGCGCTCAAGGCGTTCTCTCGCGCATCGGAATGCTTTGACAAGCGAGTTGTTTTCATTCAACATATCAAGCAGCGACGACACCATTTCAGGGTCTGGCTGGCCAGCAGCACCATCATCGGTCTCAAAAATGCCTAGCCTATTCTGGGTCTCATGCTCCGTGTCATATGTGTACAGTTGGGCAAATTTTGGCTGTGTCCCACGCTGTGGAAGTAGGGTGCCAATCCTATGGTGCACCACCCCATTAATTTTGAAAACATAAGGTGCAGTGTCGTTATTTATCGTTTTGTCGATAGCTGCACCGAAAGAGGTGAATGCAAACAATGAATTGTAGGACCGGATAAGCCTCAAGAAACGCCTCGAGCGAGTACCTCCATCAAATTTCAAAAGATCAGCAAGCAAAGGCGGCGGACGTTCAAATGGTTTTAGGTTCACCTTCCCTCCTTTGCAGCAAAGGTTGTACACAATTTTCCTCTGGGTGGAGAAGGAATCGTTTTTGACACGCTCTTGGAACCAGAAAACAGCGTGGCAATATGGGCATATGTGTTCAGGTCCACCGTAGTATGACCTCTCAGGGTAGGCATCTACATAGGAAGAAGAGAAAGGGTAGCACATCAACAAAGTAGGAAGAATGTTACCAGAAATGTTGGGCATAATACATACCTTTTAGAGCATCTACGTATGACTTGTCCAAAGGAAGCGTGGTTGACAATGGTTGGTCAGTTACCATGTGACGTACTCTATTGCGTCAGTGTAGCCTATTGGATGTGGCAAGCGCTGAAGGGAATGACATTATAGATCTACTACCTGTGACGACATAAGTATCACTAACACCATATTTTTTTGCTGCAGTAATGGCTGCACAAACACGGTTGTACGCACGTGTTCCTTGTAGCGTAGGTATCGGCTGGTTAGAAGGTCCCGGAAGGTTAGACGGGGCTATTTCGTCTTCACCATCCATAATGCGATGGCCATCAGCTGTCTCAAAGACCGGGCAATCTAAAGAGGTTGCATATTTTTTGGCCCGCAAGAGAAGCATAAAAAATTAGGATGGGTACCGGCCATTGCGCGCATAAACAAAGAAGCGATACTATGAGCACTAACCCTGCACAATTGCACCGTGCCTCAGGTGCTTCGGATCGTGGCATCTCGCAACACGCATGCATGGAGAATCAGACATAGCACTATATATCGCATAGCATGGAAGAACACCATGTAACATTGGTGAAAAATTGGTTTGTAACAAACAACACATAGAAAACAGGGCAGGCGCTTAGGCACACAAACTAACCGACGATTGGAAACGCAAAATGGCGAGGGGTCTTCTCCAAGCTGTGATAAAATTCCCCCAAGTAGCAAGCACGCAAGCACCCAAATCACTGGAAAAAAACCATAAGAATTAGCGAACCAGCAACGACATATCTCTGCACATAAATAGAGAGAAACATTTACGCATCTCCTAGAAGACAACTTTGTAAAAACAAGAAAATTAACATGACGTGACTATTCAAATAATACCACTATGACTATTCAGATTGATACATATCAGACAGATTTTTGGTCGAACTATTCTCCTTAATCCAAACTTCAGCAATACCACACAACACAAAAGTGCTCTTGAACAATAGTAGAAATGGCTAGGTGCTTTTGACGCAACCGTCAAACAACTCCAAGCTTGGGTAGGTGATTTTGATGCAATCTGTTGGGTAACTTTTTCCTATTGGTTCGCCATAAGAAAATATAGTGTAGCTAAAAGGAGAACGACATAAAAAACAAGAGCACATTAAAAAACAACAAGAGATTAATTCAGTCTTCAAGTTGGTAAACAAATGAACACAATTCAGACTTCCTAGTGTTAAGACTCAAGAGACCTCATGGTCACCTTTTCTCTATTCAATGGATTATTGCATTCAGTGTCGTTTATATTTTTTAGGGAGACACAATAACATGTATGATTTGCATACTGCAGTACAAATGCAAGTACCTATTGTTCCTCCTAGGTTGGTCTAGTTTTTTTAGATTAGAAGAACAGAGTTGAAACAGCTACAAGTACCCTAGGCTGAGGGCATCATGGTCAGCTGGCTGTTAACAATAGAGTATACCAGATTTGCATTAAGATAAATAGAAAGCATGGAGTACAATACTGAAAGCTACAGGCAGTTATTGGACTTTAGCAGGATCTATCTATAGATGTTCAGATGCTTACAGTTTCTGAACATACATATATCTTTGACCTATTTGAGACTCCAGTCCCGAGATCCGAATGTAACCCATTGGAAATGCGTTCCATTTGGGACAGCCCCAGCAGTGAAACATCGAATCTGAATCTAGATTCCAGCATAAAGCACTGGTGTGAACCTAGACAGAAAGTTCCGGGGCCAACCTGATGCAAGGCGCTGCTTCCCTTGTTGGGATGAGCCTGCTTTCAAGGTTTGCTGCTTTGATTTTTTTCTCAAATCCTTTTGTTCTTTTAGGCACAAAGATATGAGTGCTTTTATTTGCATTACATGAAGAGGTAGAACCTTTTGTGTGGCTTACGGAGAGGGCACCATTCAAGCTTCACACTTTGTTTTCTGTCTACTCCCTTTGATTTTTTGGTGGTCTTATGTTTGCTTCTGCTTCTACTGCATTAGAGTCTTGCGTGCTAATTGTGAACAAGTTCAATTAATGGCTTCAGTCCCTTTGATCTCGTGTGAGATTTGTTATCTCGTGTGTTAATGATTATCTAATTGTGATCTCGTGTGTTAATGATAAAACAAAACAAGGGTTTTATTCTCTACATGGACATATATGTTCTCATGCACATTGAGATTCTTTGTAGTTGTCTGTTCTTGGATCATGCAATGATTATCTAACCTCAGTCCCTTTGATCTCGTGTGAGATTTGTTTATGCAACCATATAAATTATGATTACATTTATATCACCTACATTTGATTTCTACTTCATAGAGCATAGCATTTATGCACATAATATCACTGGCATGGAAGCATATCAATTTCTGAGATATATGCCAGCCTTTTGATTTCTCGATTGTCTATCACACTCTGAAGTCATAATTCATGCATGTTAGAAGACTGTAACTATAATCTAGTAGTCTAGAACCTCTCTCACATACTCCTCTGTCCATATATAAAAGTATTTTTCCACCTTATGGTTGGTGTTTTCTATCTCTTTAGTTCTTATCATCAAGAAGGCGTACACCAAATGGTTGAGGCCAATGTGTCTAATTTTTTTAAAAAATGGTCACAAATGGGCGACTCATATGTGTCTAATTCTCAAGGTATACCACTAAACTGTGAAGCCAATATAATTATACTGCAAAGTACAACTATCTAATCTCACCAAAGTCCAAAGTACCACTAAACTGCTAAGCGCGCCACTAACCTAACCTCTGCAGTACACCAGAGACCGACCAAAGCACGTGTGTTCCAGGAAGCAAAGAAGAACGCACACTAAGCAGAGGACTAAGATGCGGAAGCAAGCGTAGTTAGCCAAACAAACCTACGACCACGACCGCCTCCACCCGAGCTAGGTCACGAACGACATCAGTGCAACAGGCAATCCCAGCAGCGTCGGCAAGAAATCAGATCTGGAAGACAAGGAAGACGGAGGAAGGAGATCCGAAAAATGCGAGGCAGAGACGGGGAAGACGAGGAAGGAGGTAAGAATAACAAAAACGGATGCTAGGTACCAACCTTATGGCCGTCCGGAGGAGGACTGTGAGGATGACCATGCCGCGGCACTGCTGCGACGTGCCCTCACTGTGGAGCACTGCTTCGGCGGGCTCGGCGAGGAGATGCATCGGAAGCCGCCGCGCGACGGCCCAAATCCTCTCCCGAAGCCGCTGCACGTGGGTCCGCGCGTGACCTGGGACCGGTACAGTAGCGGCAGCAGCTCCCGAAGCCGCTGCACGTGGGTCCGCGCGTGACCTAGGACCGGGGCACGGGGACGATTCCCGGACGACGCAGCAGGTGAAGCGACCTCGCTGAACAGAAACGGGCGTGGCGAGCGCCCATGCCGAAAACGTACGTAACCCGCCAAACGCGGGCGTGCGAGCAAACGGCTTTAGGTTTTAATGTCTCCGATTCCGCGCGAGGGGTTTTTCGCAAAACAGACATGGCAAGGACCAAGGAGGAGGAGGTGTGGTGTGAAGGGGCTTTCATGCAATTTTCGCGGCAACCGTTCGTTTGAAGATGGAAGATCAAGATGAAGTTCGCTGTGCACTGTCCTTCCGTTGTGCATATAATGAGCCATATTTGAGTCCTAAAAATTAAAATAGGATATAATTTGAAGCAGAGAATCGGGTATAGAACGCATGTGGATGGGTGGAGGAGTGGGGGTTAGAGTGCTTGGTTATAGTAATTTGGAATAAGCAATTACATATTTGCATTGGTTTTTGTTGTATTGATGTAAAACAATTTTTTCTCTATTTTTTGGCAATGAGTTTTAACATATTAAATGTTGGGTGTATACCTTTTTATCGAAGCTTTCATTTTTGTGTTTGTCCTAGTTGTTAGTTTCATTTATGCACGACGAAAAGGAGTATTAGAATGGTCTTAACTAAATATTAAAAAAACAAAGATCTTCCAATGAGATAACTAGTGATTAGTGATCAATGTGTGAGACTGCGAACACATAGTTGAGATGAGTTTTTGTTTGCCATGGGTTCTTAATCATGACATGTGATTAGTGGTCTAAGTGTGGGACTGAACCAGATATGTTCATGTGTGTTATGATGATATAAGTGATTATCAAAAAATGATCTGGCTTTGGTTTGGTGTTAAGACTAATAAACCATGGTATTAGTATGGTGCAACATGTATCTTAGCTTCGGACGAGTGTATATGTTGACCGTTAAGACTTAAGACGATCGACAATGATGAAGAAGGTCAAACAAGTTTTAGAGAGTCGCAGCAACAGTTTGAGGCGCTTGCTCATGGTCTCGGGTGAGACGTGGTGGCGGGCAAGTCGGAGGCCCGTCAGCAGGACAAGTAGGAGGTAGCGCTCGTGGTGGTTATATAACTAGTTGCACATGCAAGAGATAAAGAAGGTGTTTGGTTTGAGAAATCACTCCATACAAGATGAGGTGGTGCATCATAAATTTATTTTCCAAATTTGGTGGAATGACTTTATTCCTCGTATTATTACTAACTAACTATGAGGAATGAGTTAGTGATGGATTAACTCATTCCATTCCATAAATCAAACAAAAAAGTGACGATGAGAAGATGATGAACTAACTTATTCTTTAAACAAACACCCTAAAAGTTTATATTATTTGATTATTAGGCGAAACTTAGAGGAGATAATCAGATCTGCGCGACATATGACGAACGAAACCAGTGCTTTCATGAGTAGAATAGAATACAGAGGAAGTTGTTGATAATCTTATCGTACCTAACGGCTGATCAAGAAAAAAAACATTTGAGATGCTTAGAAATCCTATATATAAACAAAAGAAAAACATTATATTAGCCCCTGATAACAAAAATCATATAAGTGTGGTCCTGATGTACCAGTTAAAAAGAACAACGTGTGCTCCGACTAATCCGTGGCTGTAGTTACTCCAAAATTTACAACTAGTAGTACTGGATCCCAACAATGTCAGGGCAGCCGTGTCAGACCATGCTGAAGAGATTAGCCGTGGAGATGAGCGCGTTCAGAGCGAGCATCAGGAACGCAATGAAGGACAGCCACAGGGCGCTGGTGATCTTCCTGTTGAAGGCGTCCGTGCCGAACCTGGACACCCACAGGTCGTTGCGCGACGCGGCCGCCGACGACGCCGACATGAGGAGGTACGCCAGAGCCTGCAGCACGGCACCACGTCGACGTCGTGGGTGGAAGCACTAACGGATCAGTTCTTGCACATGACACGAGCAGTTTCGGTGGGGAATATATAGATGCGCTGCACTTGCCTGGTCCAGGAACAGGCTGCAGTAGTAGCTTGACATGCTCCGGAATATAAACCTGGGTGAGATCAGGCGGCGAATTTCGCCGAATGATTGCGCGATCGAGTAGGCGCAGACGATCACGTTCACTGCGACGGCGTACCTGCCATATATTCGTGAAGAACGGAAAAAATGTAACTGTACTTGCCTCCAGCAAGTGGGAGGAAGAGAAAACTCTGAATGGACAACTGGACAAGCTACGAACGTGTCGTCTATCCAGTATATATGTTCGGTAGATGGTTAACCATTTCTCGATTTAGTATAGATGAGAATCCATAAAATGCAGTATAGATAGTTAAACGGGTCGGCTCAATGCGACACGGCCGTGTTGGGCATGGCCCGCTAAGCTTGGCTATTGAATCGGACTGTGCTGGATTGGCCTACGTGCCGCGGCAACACCCAGGCACGGTCCGTCAGCCTGTTAGCCGTGTCTGGATGTTCTGATAGCACACTGCCCCATCTGAGTTTATTGTACACATCCACCCATATATGTAAGAGGCTTAAACACATCCACCTAGCCAGTGCAGCTACAATTTTGTTGTGTTATATGTTGAATTCATACACTAAATATATATACTATTAATTTTAAAATAAAAAATATAATTGAGTCGTGCCCGTACCAGCACTACGGATCGAGATGTCGGCCTAGGCACAATACTATAGTCGTGTCGTGCCGTGCCAGACACTGGCTCTATGCTAGTCGGGTCGAGTTCTGAGCCGTGATTTTTTGTGTCGTGACTGGGCTGACCCATAGTGTTAGGGTCAAATTGTTGAGAAATCCTAATAAAGGGTTATGTGGACAAATATCGAATATGCACCTGAGGGCTATCACGTCTTTATATATAGGACTTGTACCCCTCATATGGAATAGAGATGAGAAAGAGGCCAGAGGCCCAACCCTGTATCCTGTGTTTCGTGTATTTCTTTTATGATGCTTATGGGAAGGGAGACGGGTCCTCTACAGCTTCTCGCGCCTAATCTACTGACGGGAGGGAAGGAAGCAGATCTGGTGATCCGTGGTAACGTAGTTCTCAACACAAATAACCAATGCAGCGCAACTGGCAATGACCATCGGATGGATTTTTATTTATTTATTTTTCCAAATTTCGTTTCAAATTCCTTTTGTTTTAAAATGTCCTTGTAACGACTCCCGTCCACGTCCGAAGGAAATATGTAAAAAAAGAGCCGAGACGAAACGCGTGGGGGCGAAGTGGCGATCACCGTACATATGTGAGAGGTTTAAACACACCTACCTATATGCATATTAATTTTAAAATAAAAAAAACTGTAACTATGTCGTGTCTATGCTGGCACTATGGTTGTCGGCCCAGCCATGACACTATAACCGTGCCATGTCATTGACATTATGATAGCTGGACCGAGTCGTGTTTGAATCGTGCTTTTTCGTGTCCTGGCTAGACTAGCCTATTATGTTAGTGTCAATTGGTCATCTATATAATGCAGAGCAACTGCCAATGACCCTCAAATGGCTTTTTATTTATTTATTTTTCCAAATTTCGTTTCCAATTCCTTTTGTTTTAAAATGTTCTTGTAATATCTCCCGTCCACGTCCGAAGGAAATACGTAAAAAAGGAGCCGAGACGAAACGCGTGGGGGCGAAGTGGCGATCACTGACCTGTACTGCAGGTGGTGGGCGTAGTAGTCGCCAGCCCATCCGGACGTCCGGGCGCTGGCAATGACCGAGAAGGCCGCGAGGCTGAGCACCGCCGTGGCCAGGCGCAGCGTCACCGACAGCTCCCTCCGCTCGCCGACCGCGGCCACGGCCGCCACATCGGGGGGCACGGATGATCCCGCGTTCTCCACCGCCGCCGCGTGCTGCTCCTGCTGCTGGTCGAGGCGCGCCTTGCCGAGGTGCAGCGGCGACGTGACGGCCTCCTCGACTGGGTCGAAGCGAACCGCGACCGCAGCCGTGGCGGCCGGCGACGGCAGCGGCAGCGGCACCTTCGTCTCCGCGCGCTTGGGCGTGCTCTGGCCGCTCCTGTTATTGTTGCTGCTGCTGGTGTCGACCACGGGCGCGGGAGTCAGCGGCGACGGAGGCGTCGGCGAGGGCGACGGAGAAAGGGAGTTGGCGGTGGCGAGCGACCTCTGCGAAGACGGCGACCGGGCGAGGCCCGTCGCCAGGCGGAGCGGCTCGCGCGCCGCGGCCTTCGCGCCCCCTTCTTCTCCTTGCCCGTTCTGCGCGGTGGGGGTGGGTGGGCTGGGCGGCGGCAGGAGGCGTGGCGCGGCGAGGCGCATGGGCGAGAGCTGCGGGCTCTTGGGGGCCCCGTCGCTGGGGAAGCTGGCCTCCTCCCGCGGCGACCCATCGGCCAGAGACGGCGGCGGCGTGTGGTACTCGTCGCCCGGCTGTGACGAGGGAGACGGCGGCGGGGGCGTCTCCAGGGGCGGGGGAGGAGTGGGCACGGGCGGTGGCGACCTGTCCGGCGCCGGCGTCCGCGGTGTCGACGGCATGGTGTGCGTGACGGTTGGCGGCGACCTGTCCGACACCGGCGTTCGCGGTGTGGACGGCATGGTGTGTGTGACGGGCGGCGGCGGCGACCTGTCTGGCGCGGGCGTCCGCGGTGTGGAGGCCATGGTGTGTGTGATGGACGGGACGGGCCGATACCGCGCGCGGAGGAAGGAAGGAAGGGATCGGGGAGGGGAGGAGTTGCCGTGTGTAATATGGCCGTATGGGAGGTTACGTGTAGCTTTCCCAGTTTTATGCGCTTCTTTCCTTTCGTTTCGTTCAGTTCCCTTCCCTCGTCGCACTTTGCTTTGTGGAACTTCCGTCCCACCTGTTTTGCTGCCTCTACGCAGAGCCCAGTGGCAGGCGCAGAGCCCAGTGCAAGCACAGCGGCTGTTACAGTTTTTTTTTTTGTCATCAGAGGGCTAAACTCGTTTACGAATTATTTACGATGATTACGCTTTCATTGATTTGGTTTGGCAGCAAAACGGCGTTCGTTCCTGATCCTGGGCTCGACTAGCTCGTCCTGGAAGGTGACACGCACAGATCCAGACACGTAAGCGTGCGATGCACGTCAATCACAAACGTTGGCCGCGCGACATCGCGCACTTTATACGCTGGCATGGCATGGCACCTGCAAATCATCTCGTGATGCAAGCCTAAAAATAATTGCGGGCGTCGACGTCGCCGGTAGGCGGCTGGAAACGACCGTACGTCTCCTTCGCTTGGCGCTGTTGGCGGGCACAAATGGGGCAGCAGTCAACTTCTCATCCCGTGTTCTTAATTTGATTGATCCACTTGTTCTGTTTGCTCAGCTTGGAGAGGACTGACTATAGACTATAGTCTATAGGGCGGAGTCCGAGGACTCGTGTAGTCGTGTGTGTAGGAATACAGACGCCAGACCGCCACGCGTGATGATTATTCGATGATCATGTGGGTTTAATCCAACCACGTAATCAACAATGATGCCGGTCGGTGTCCATTGCTGGCTTGACATGTAAGTTCTGGATTCCGATAACAACTACTGTGCCTCGCATAAGGTCTTGAAGAGCTAAGAGTGCCATGAAACGAACGGTCTACATTAAAATCTAGGCGCAAGAAAAAGAATTGCTTCAAAGCGGGACCTGGCAACAGAACGTCGCAACGCGTTGTGGTGACTGGCTGGCTGCAGAATGGTCATCAGCTCATGCAATCAGGCAGTGCTGCTGCTACGGACCGCAGAATATCCGGGCCTCCTCCCTAAAGCAAGGCGCAACCGTATAGCGTGCTTACGTGTTCAGATCAGTGCTAAAGACGCCCATAATGTGCAGCGTGATGGACTTGCTTTTGGGAGGAAGAGAGAGAGAGAGAGAGAGAGAGAGAGAGAGAGAGAGAGAGAGAGAGAGAGAGAGAGACTTTGATCCGGGTGGGGCTTGCGCTAGATCTTTCGCTTTTTTTCTTTCCACCATTTAGGGTGATCTGGTCTGGTGGCTAGGTGCCAAGTGCCATGCACACCTTAATGGTTAAGGTATCTCGCTCAGGCAAGCCAACCTTGTAGTCCTTCAGATTCTTACCTCATTCCTGACCACCGATAGGTTCGTTCCAAACTTTTCGAATCACTCCCCGATGACAACAGAATTCAGCTTTGGCGACTCAGACCGCAGCGACGAACCAACCGTGCGAAAGGGCTGAAAAGCGCTGCATCATACAGACCGGCTCCGAGCAGAAGAAGTCGAACCGCCGCGCGCGGCGCGTGCAACTACCCAGCGGTTACAAGTGACCCTCCACCTTTGCCCAGACCAACGGGCGAAAGGGGCGGGCAGCCATGCGGGCAGCATGCACTCGCGCCAAGTGGACGCGCCTCTCCGACTCCTGACAGACCAGCACGGAGGCCCAAGCCCACGCGTCGCGCGACCGGCGCGTCGGATGCTGCATGTAAGCCACTATGCCACTTGCGCCACCACCGCACCTCCTCGGTTGCGGAACCAATGCCGCGACCCGAGGCGGCCCGGCGCGCGGCCCAGCAGCGCCAGCCGGGCGCAGCGGTCAAACGCAGTCAAAAGTGGGCCGGCAGTAATGACAGTGGCAGGCGCGCGAGAGCAGCGGTCACGCCATCGGCCAAGCTCACGTCCCATCCGGAGGCAGCAAGAGAACCCCCTCTCTCACGGTGTGAAGACGACACGCCCGTGACCCGTTCCTCGAACGGCTCGCGCACGCGCAACGGCAGCCTCGCCAACTACTCGCCCCGGCGCATTAACTCCGCGGCTCGACGAGCAGCGCTACTGGCGGGAGCAACTGGCGACGTTTCGCCTTCGCCAAAACGGCCACACCAAAAAAGGTACGCCACGTCGTTCAATTTCGTATCCTTTTTTCCCTTTTCCTTTTTTCTCTATCTCTTGCAACAGGGACCGGGAAAGGGGATACCCCCAAAGGGATCCTTCCCCGTGAAGGAACTAGGCTCCGAGCCTCCTTACTGATCAGGGGTTCAAAGGCTGGCCCCCCGAAGGGTTCAACAGCCGCCTCAGATCGCGTGGGCCCGACACCCACTACTGGTCAGGGGTTCGAAGGTCGGCCCCCGAAAGGTCCCACGACCGCCTCAGGCTACTCGGGCTCCGCGCCCCTTACTGATCAGGGGTTCGAAGGCTGGCCCCCCGAAGGGTTCACAGTCGCCTCAGACACCGAGCGAGGGATGACCAGGGGTACGTTCGATACATAACCAAGGCTCGGGCTGCGCTCCCGAGGTACCCTAGGACATTTCCGAGACCAGCGGGAACGACTCTGTAACGGAATCCCATCGGAGGGAGGCAACGAGCCCTCGGACCCCGTCGCCAGGGGACCGGGTCCGGCAGATCACCCGCAGGTACTTTTGGGCGTGCCTCCGGGCCCCTAGCCGACCCTGATAGTCGCCTAGAGGGGGGGGTGAATAGGGCGAAACTGAAATTTACAAAAATAATCACAACTACAAGCCGGGGTTAGCGTTAGAAATATAGACGAGTCCGCGAGAGAGGGCGCAAAACAAATCGCAAGCGAATAAGAATGTGACACGAGGATTTGTTTTACCGAGGTTCGGTTCTCGCAAACCTACTCCCCGTTGAGGAGGCCACAAAGGCCGGGTCTCTTTCAACCCTTCCCTCTCTCAAACGATCCCACGGATCGAGTGAGCTTTCTCTTCTTCTCAATCAACCGGGAACAAAACTTCCCCGCAAGGGCCACCACACAATTGGTGCCTCTTGCCTTGGTTACAATTGAGTGATGATCTCAAGAACAAGTGAGAAAGAAAAGAATGCGATCCAAGCGCAAGAGCTCGAAAGAACACAAGCAAATCACTCTCGCTAGTCACTAAAGGCTTGAGTGGAATTGGAGAGGATTTGATCTCTTTGTATGTGTCTAGAATTGAATGCCTAGCTCTTGTAAGTGGTTGAGAGTTGGAAAACTTGGATGCAATGAATGGTGAGGTGGTTGGGGTATTTATAGCCCCAACCACCAAAATTGACCGTTGCTGGAAGCTGTCTGTTCGATGGCGCACCGGACAGTCCGGTGCACACCGGACAGTCCGGTGCCCCCGCCACGTCACCATTGCCGTTGGATTCTGACCGTTGGAGCTTCTGACTTCTGGGCCCTCCTGGGTGTCCGGTGCACACCGGACAAGTACTGTTTGATGTCCGGTGCACCGGTATGGGCACGTCTGACGTCTGCGCGCGCTGCGCGCGCATTAAATGCACCGCAGGGAGCCGTTGGCGCCGAAAAGAGCCGTTGCTCCGCTGGTACACCGGACAGTCCGGTGCACACCGGACAGTCCGGTGAATTTTAGCGGAGCGGCTGCCGCGCGAACCCGAGGCTGGCGAGTTCCGGAGACCGCGCTTCCTTGGAGCACCGGACATGTCCGGTGCACACCGGACAGTCCGGTGAATTATAGCGCGCCGGCTTCCGAGAATTCCCGAGGGCGAAGAGTTTGAGTTGGAGTTCTCTGGGCGCACCGGACACTGTCCGGTGCACACCGGACAGTCCGGTGCCTTCAGCCAGAGGTGCCCTCGGTTGCCTCATTGCTCCTTTGTTGAATCCAACACTTGGTCTTTTTATTGACTGAATGTGAACCTTTTGCACCTGTATAACTTATGCACTAGAGTAAACTAGTTAGTCCAATATTTGTGTTGGACAATTCAACCACCAAAATTATTTTAGGAACTAGGTGTAAGCCTAATTCCCTTTCAATCTCCCCCTTTTTGGTGATTGATGCCAACACAAACCAAAGCAAATATAGAAGTGCATAATTGAACTAGTTTACATATTGTAAGTGCAAAGGTTGCTTGGAATTGAGCCAATATAAATCTCTACTACTCTATAAGCCTGTAGTGTAGGCGTGCACAGTGCACCATGTTCTGCCTCGGCGTCCGATTCCCCTGATCCCGCCTCGCCCGCAATCTCCGCCGCCACCACCCCGACCTCACCTCCGTCTCGCCCGCGAGATCTCTCTGCCCACCCACCGCCCAGGACGCCATTGACGCCCCGCGATCCTCGCTACCGCCCCCACGAGGCCATACCATGCCCTCGCCCCCCCCCCCCTCCCAGATCTTCGAAGAGGCCGCCACCCCGCCCCCCTTCTTGGCCCCTCGTCGGCGTCGGCGTCGGCCTCATCACGGCACGGGCTGCACTCCTTCGCCCCGCTCGCGGCCGCGGTGCTGGGCCACCTCCGGGCCTCTAGGGTGGCGGTGCTCCCGGGCCTGACGTCGGGGCCCAGGTTCCCGGACTGGCGGTCGCGCGTGGGGCTGCGGTCCGCATTCGACCTGCCCATCGCGACGGCGGCGCTGCAGATCGCGCGGGGCGCGCTGTGGCCGCGCTGCTGGGGCGTGCGCCCCACCGACCCCGACCGCTCGCTATGGTCTGCTTCATCTATGGCGGTGGTTCCTGTTTTGCCTGCCTCTTGCTCCTATTTGACCACCATGCGCACCGCAAGGACCACCACTAGGTGGAGCGCGTCTCCGTGGTCTTCTTCACCGACCACGAGGCTGCTGAGACCCTAGGCGGGCTCGACCTGGACGTCATCGCAGTGCTCCCCGCCGTCAGGTACCATCGTCGGTCGAGGTCCGTGACTGAGTGTGACGTGTACCTGGGCGAGTTCGCGCAGAGGGAGCTAGCGGCTCAAGCAGTTGTCTCTCTTCCAGATCCCCCACCTCCTCTTTGTTCCCTCGGCTTAGCCACCACCTTGGCCGGTGCTCCTTGCACGTCGGGATAGGAGGATGCCGACCAAGTTCGGAGACACACCTGGTAGGTAGTTCGGATACACACACACACCACCCGGAAACGCTGGCTGGTCGCCGTACTGGCCGGACCGCGCGCCGTATACGTTGAACGACTTTGCATTCGGCGCGACAGCATCATTCTATTCAAGTGTCGCTCTGCCGTCTCTTTCGTCGGGCCTTAGCTTGCTCATCGAGATTCACAGATCCTACCTACCGTCCGCCGCCAGCTGACGGGCTGAGAGCCTGCGACTGATGAGCAGGGGCGGCTCAAGCAGTTGTCTCTCTTCCAGATCCCCCACCTCCTCTTTGTTCCCTCGGCTTAGCCACCACCTTGGTCGGTGCTCCTTGCACGTCGGGATAGGAGGATGCCGACCAAGTTCGAGATGAAGAGCAACTGATTTGCTTCCCTTAGGATGGATTCCACTGTTGAGCCATTCACAATTTGAGATGCGGATTAATTTTTACAATTCATGTTTTCAGATTTACCTTCCAATTTTCTTAGTAATAATAATAATGTATAGGTAGTGCACCATGTTTTGATTCTAATCTATCTTGGGTCACCTGTTTTATACCGAGGTAACACCTGTTTTATACCGAGATAATTAGTATGTATTCTGAGCTTCAATCATTGTTCTTTATGGTGAGATTCAATGTCTCCGGTTAATTCATTTTGTAAATTTTAGGTTACAGAATGTCTCTCGAGTGTGCTAGAGATGCTTTGCTGCAAAAGACCATGGACAACAAAGAAAATACAAGTGAATTATTTTCCCGATCTCGTGGTTAGAAAGCATATTTTTTCAGTATTCATAAGACACTGCTTATTCTTTTCCTGGACAATGTATATGTATTTGCGTAGCAAAAAAGACTTGACGTCATTGAGATTTTGTTATGCCATTATGCCCATTGATCTCATGACAATATCCTTTTCCTTATGCAGATAAGCTCAGAGTTGATCTCATGAATATTTCTATGACTACTCTTAGTTGAAAAATACTTTCCCAAGACAAGGAGTACTTTACTGAACTTGCGGTTGATGTTGTCTTGAGGCTTAAGGTGTACAAATGGTTTAATGAAAGTTGGTTATCATTTACATTGAACTATGATATCTTCATCTATAAAATTTTACTCTTCAAAAAGTATGCTTCATACTTCATAGCTACTCAATCATGTTATTATTCGATGATGTTATAGTGTTGACTGGTTTCTATCTGAATGGTGGTAGGGTAGCACCCACTTGGAATCTATTGAAATTCTGAAGATACATGGAGAATCTCTTAAGGATTCATTTTTGGACGAAGGGTACATATTTATAGAAAAAATACCACTATATTCTTTTGACCACACAGCACTGGGTTGCATACAAATTCTCTCACCTAGCGCCAAATTCTCCTTTCTGTCAATCAGTCCAACCTAAGAGCCCAATGCAATCAATTTCTGTTTTTATCAACACCCTAACCAATTAGAATTAGCGCTACATTTTCTAAAAGATCAATTGCTCATTTACTAGCTAAATAAAGTAGGAATTAGCACTACATTTTCCTATTTGTTTCCATTGCTCTGAGCATTTGGGCTTTGTTTCCCTTCATATTCATGTGCGGTGATTTGAAGAACAACACCTCCTGTTTCTCAATAAGGTAATCTGCCACATTGCTGATTAAGAGAGCAATGATCGCCATTCCTATGAAAACTAAAGTTAAGGGTTATTTAAATTAAAGGGATTCGAACGTGTCTTGTTACCTGGACTGATCCTATTTGCAGGATGTGCCAACTGCCGAGACTTGCACACGTCACAAATTAAAGCGGTTTGCACTGCCGGCTAACCAAGCTCTATGGTATAAACTTCATAATTAGACATTCTAGATCTTAGTTGGCCGACTTGATCATAAGCCACTATCCAAAGCAAAAAAAGGTATATTATTGAAGATGCAACTCTCCCCTTTATTTGAGAGAAGATGAAGGATATATCAGTGTGTTTGGTACCCTATAGCTCCTCCTCGACCTGGCTATTTGATCAACGCCACTCGTTTCCGTTTATTTCTGGCCAGACTACAGGCGTGGGCGCTCTCAGTGCACTGGTGCAACAGCTTAAGCTCAGGCACGTATTTCGAGAATGCTTTTAGTTTTTCTGTTTTGCTGTATCTTTTAAATAAAATATTTAATCATCAAACCGATTTTATATCTATGCTTCTATATTTGCCTTAAAATTGCTCTGACTCTGTTGATTCACTTCAGTGCTATTTTAACATAAGTAACATGGTTTTTAAAGCGGTAAGGCGGTCCAAGGCGTTGGAGGACCGCCTGGACGCCTAGGCGGCGCCTAGGCGACGCCTAGGCGAGGTAGGCGGGCAAGGCGCCTAGGCGTTAGACCACCGCCCGGACGCCTAGGCGACGCCTTAAAAACAGAGATAAGTAATTTGTTTATTAATTTGATGAATTTTGATTTAACTGTACACTACATGATAGTGATTTTATCCACATCTAACTTATTCTCTTTAGTGTGTTTCAGGAAGAATGCTTTACAAATCCAAATATAAGTTCAGTACGATAGTGCAAACAGAGAGCATCAGGTACTCCTTAGGTTCCTATTGACGTTTAATTGTCCTAATGAGGTTCATCCATGTTCTATTACGAACTGTATGTGTGCTATTTTCCCACAATTTTCTAATCAAAATATTCAACACAAAAGGATGACCTCGTATATGGGATATTCAATTAAGTGTCCATGAAATTTGACAAAACTAGAAAATTGAAAAATCTAGCAGGCCTGTAGATCTGAGCAAATGATATGAAGTACATGTTGTTACTTTCTCAAAACGTAGATGAGCTTTTTTTTTGCAAGGACTTTAGTTTAAAATTGGAAAATCTAACATGCTTGTAGATCTGAGCAGACGATATGAAGTACATGTTGTTACTTTCACAAAATGTAGATGAGCTTTTTTGCAAGGACTTCAGTTGTTATGTTGCTCCTCGTTAACACTAAAACTTAATCTGCCCGAGTTACAATTATACATCTCAATTCAGATCGGCCTTTTCATTGTTCTGGTTCTGCTCATTTATCCTTTCTGGTCACATAAATTCTTGCCATTTGACACCAGCACTAAAGAAGATAGGGAGAGTTCAATGCACGATGTTTGATTTGTTGACACTGGAAGAGGCGACTAATTGAGGCAGTTGTCATTGCCACCGGTGTGCACACATTCTTTGTCAAGGCCGCATATCTTGTCGATTCAACAAACCAAGTTGGTCATTTTCAGAAGGCAAGCTAAGTGTCATGCCGCCACAGAAGACCGTGCTCACTGTATCTATATTTTATACTAATTTTTAACGTCCAAAGGACACCAGATGTTTCAATGTTAACGGTGCTGTTGTTATACACTGATGTTTTGTTCCTGTTTGCTTGCAACTTTTTGCAGCTGTTCGTGCTATCGGTTTGGAAAGAACATGCGGAAAGCCAATCTCGGATCTTGCTTCCTTCAGGTATAGACAACCCATTCACCAGAGAATCAGTTCGTGCTTTTTCTGCTGTTACTTTAGTATCCGAAAATTGTAGTCATATTGTTGTATAGGTATGCTGTGTATGATTCAAGTACTATGTTTCTTGTTGTCTTCTTAATAAGGTGTGAAATTCAAGCAGCCACCATGCATGTTATTTGGTCAGTCTAAGAAAGCTAATATTTTCTCAGCCTTATACCATATAGTGCTTGATGTGCAGTTTTTTAATTGACTTGGCAATCTGAACATCATTTTGGATAATCCCTTATTTTTGTGGTATGCCTTAGACCTGATCTAGCTTAATGACCTGTCTTTTTATTTGATGATGCATAGAGTCTATGCTCCAATAAAATGTGCGCCAGCCATTCTAAATATTTTGTTGGAGAGAATCAGACTGCAAGTTGGACTTGCTGGACAGACTGGTGCAATCATATTTTACTTCTAACCACTTTGTCAGCCTTGAAAGACCAACTTGATTTTAACTTTAGCTCAGTTAGTGCTTCTTTCACAAAAGTGTTGTGAAGTTTCTCCTCTCATCTGATTCAGCATCAATTATGTGAAATATTATTTGCATTATATGGTCAGTTTATTATCCTTAACAAAGTGATAAAAGGATATTATGGTATGTTCCAACATGTCCCCTTTCATATATATTAAGGGTGCTGATGATTCTCGCATAAAGTGCATGTCTCTAACCACTCTATCTGCTACATACCATAGTCGTGGTGTTGTTACAATCTTGTCGCTGATATTATATGTTAATAGATTGGCTGATAACCACATCCTGATTCATATGTTGATGGATAATAAACAAATTAGTGTTGATGCTCCAATTTTATTTTCTGAAACATGAGTACAATGTAAATTTGGGGTTGTTCCACGTATAGAGCCAAATGTGATCACAGCCAACACACGGTCAGCCAAGGCACAACTAATATTACAGAGCTTTGTCTTGTCATGTTTTTTTGCCTTTCTCAGTTCTTCCCTAGCGGTATCATCGGTCATTTCCTTAAAAGCTAAATCTTCTTCAGCGTCTTCTGGTTCTTTCATCTTTGCCTCTTCTTTCTGTCATTTCCTTAAAAGCTAAATCTTCTTCAGCATTTTATGGTTCTTTCATCTTTGCCTCTTCTTTCTTTTGTTTTGCCTTTTCTTCTCTCTCTTTATTTTTCTCGTCCTCCTGAAAGTTTTTATATGCAGGACATGAACAACACATATTTGCAACATGATAAAAACCATTATATAATGATAAACAAATTTGGATTTGTTTACTAGATTTGAAAGAAACTGCATTAGCAGATACCCCAACACACACATTCCTCCCACACTGCTCCAATACACATGTGATGTGAAATGGATTTTACATATCTATGTTTTTGTATATCAATGAGTTTATTATATTGATTCCGTAGCAACGCACGTGTATATACCTATTATATATAGAAGTATGCATGGTACTGATGATTACAATATAGTGATGAAATAACTAGATTAAAATAACAAAATTTATGTATGGTTAGGAACACAAATGGATTACGAAACCTTTTCTTATAACAATATAACACACATTTGTATATAAGTTATTGTAGTATTATATGTTTCCGTTGCAACGCACGGGCACTCACCTAGTACTTACATAAATGCGCATGGATTGTTTCTTTGTTTTTGATATATTGGACCACATTTGCACCAAAAGTTTTGTTTTTGCAAACTCTTTTGTAAATCCTTTTCAAAGTCATTTTGCAAGATAGTCAAAGGTAAATGAATAAGATTTTGCAAAGCATTTTCAAGATTTGAAATTTTCTTCCTTTGTTCAAATGCTTTTCCTTTGACTAAACAAAACTCCCCCTCAAATAAGGTCTCCTCTTAGTGTTCAAGAGGGTTTTAAGACATCAATTTTGAAAATACTAGTTGCTCCCCCTTTAGAACACAAAGAGATACCAATTTTGAAATTTACCAACTTAAAATCATCAAATTTATAAAATTAGGTGGTTTGGTGCGGTCCTTTTGCTTTGGGCTCATATTTTCTCCCCCTTTGGCATGAATCGCCAAAAACGGAATCATTAGAGCCCAATGAAGTACTTTCTCCCCCTTTGGTCATGAAATGAATGAGTGAAGATTATACCAAAGTTGGAGAGATGATGCGGAGCGACGGCGAAGGATGAGTAGTCGAGTGGAGTGGAAGCCTTTGTCTTCGCCGAAGACTCCAATTTCCTTTC
The DNA here is from genome assembly GCA_029449295.1 of Zea luxurians. Taxonomy (NCBI): domain Eukaryota; kingdom Viridiplantae; phylum Streptophyta; class Magnoliopsida; order Poales; family Poaceae; genus Zea; species Zea luxurians. Next base: position 22,209,124 of record JAOPSE010000003.1, read on the forward strand.
AATATACCTATGACTTGGTTTGAAATACACTTGAAAACACATTAGTCATAGCATATATAAAAGAGACATGATCAAAGGTATATTCATGTGCTATGTGTGCAAGTTTAGCAAAAGAAATTCCTAGAATCAAGAATATTGAGCTCATGCCTAAGTCGGGTAAAAGATTGTTCATCAAGTGGTTTGGTAAAGATATCGGCTAATTGATCTTTAGTGTTAATGTAAGAAATCTCGATATCCCCCTTTTGTTGGTGATCCCGAAGAAAATGATACCGAATGGCTATGTGTTTGGTGCGGCTATGCTCGACGGGATTGTCGGCCATTTTGATTGCACTCTCATTATCACATAGCAAAGGGACTTTGGTTAATTTGTAACCGTAGTCCCGCAGGGTTTGCCTCATCCAAAGCAATTGCGCGCAACAATGACCTGCGGCAATATACTCGGCTTCGGCGGTAGAAAGAGCGACCGAATTTTGCTTCTTTGAAGCCCAAGACACCAAGGATCTTCCCAAGAACTGGCAAGTCCCCGAAGTACTCTTCCTATTAATCCTACACCCCGCCCAATCGGCATCCGAATAACCAATCAAATCAAAAGTGGATCCCCGAGGGTACCAAAGCCCAAACTTAGGAGTATAAGCCAAATATCTCAAGATTCGTTTTACGGCCGTAAGGTGTGATTCCTTAGGGTCGGCTTGGAATCTTGCACACATGCATACGGAAAGCATAATGTCCGGTCGAGATGCACATAAATAAAGCAATGAACCAATCATCGACCGGTATACCTTTTGATCCACGGACTTACCTCCCGTGTCGAGGTCGAGATGCCCATTGGTTCCCATGGGTGTCTTGATGGGCTTGGCATCCTTCATTCCAAACTTGCTTAGAATATCTTGAGTATACTTTGTTTGGCTGATGAAGGTGCCCTCTTGGAGTTGCTTGACTTGGAATCCTAGAAAATACTTCAACTCCCCCATCATCGACATCTCGAATTTTTGTGTCATGATCCTACTAAATTCTTCACATGTAGATTTGTTAGTAGACCCAAATATAATATCATCAACATAGATTTGGCATACAAACAAATCATTGTCAAGAATCTTAGTGAATAAAGTAGGATCGACCTTGCCGACTTTGAAGCCATTTGCAATAAGGAAGTTTCTAAGGCATTCATACCATGCTCTTGGGGCTTGCTTGAGCCCATAAAGCGCCTTAGAGAGCCTATAAACATGGTTAGGGTACTCACTGTCTTCAAAGCCGGGAGGTTGCTCAACATAGACCTCCTCCTTGATCGGTCCATTGAGGAAGGCACTTTTCACGTCCATTTGGTAGAGCTTGAAGCCATGGTAAGTAGCATAGGCTAATAATATACGAATTGACTCAAGCCTAGCTACGGGTGCATAGGTTTCACCAAAATCCAAACCTTCGACTTGTGAATATCCCTTGGCCACGAGTCGAGCTTTGTTCCTAGTCACCACACCATGCTCGTCTTGCTTGTTGCGGAAGACCCACTTGGTTCCTACAACATTTTGGTTAGGACGTGGAACTAAGTGCCATACCTCGTTCCTCGTGAAATTGTTGAGCTCCTCTTGCATCGCCATCACCCAATCCGAATCTTGAAGTGCTTCCTCTACCCTGTGTGGCTCAATGGAGGAGACAAACGAGTAATGTTCACAAAAATGTGCAACACGAGATCGAGTAGTTACCCCCTTATGAATGTCGCCGAGGATGGTGTCGACGGGGTGATCTCGTTGTATTGCTTGATGGACTCTTGGGTGTGGCGGTCTTGGTTGATCATCCTCCTTGTCCTTATCATTTGCATCTCCCCCTTGATCGTTGCCATCATTTTGAGGTGGCTCATCTTCTAGATCTTCTTGTTCAACATCTTGAGCCTCATCCTCAATTTGAGTCGGTGGAGATGCTTGCGTTGAGGAGGATGGTTGATCTTGTGCATGTGAAGGCTCTTCGGATTCCTTAGGACACACATCTCCAATGGACATGTTCCTTAGCGCTATGCATGGAGCCTGTTCTTCACCTATATCATCAAGATCAACTTGCTCTACTTGAGAGCCGTTAGTCTCATCAAACACAACGTCACAAGAAACTTCAACAAGTCCTGAGGACTTATTAAAGATTCTATATGCCCTTGTGTTTGAGTCATATCCTAGTAAAAAGCCTTCTACAGTTTTAGGAGCAAATTTAGATTTTCTACCTCTCTTAACAAGAATAAAACATTTGCTACCAAAAACTCTAAAATATGAAATATTGGGCTTTTTACCGGTTAGGAGTTCATAAGATGTTTTCTTGAGGATTCGATGAAGATATAACCGGTTGATGGCGTAGCAGGCGGTGTTGACCGCCTCGGCCCAAAACCGATCCGGTGTCTTGTACTCATCAAGTATGGTTCTTGCCATGTCCAATAGAGTTCGATTCTTCCTCTCCACTACACCATTTTGTTGTGGAGTGTAGGGAGAAGAGAACTCATGCTTGATGCCCTCCTCCTCAAGGAAGCCTTCTATTTGAGAGTTCTTGAACTCCGTCCCATTGTCGCTTCTAATTTTCTTGATCCTTAAGCCGAACTCATTTTGAGCCCGTCTCAAGAATCCCTTTAAAGTTTCTTGGGTATGAGATTTGTCCTGCAAAAAGAACACCCAAGTGAAGCGAGAATAGTCATCCACAATTACAAGACAATACTTACTACCGCCGATGCTTATGTAAGCGATCGGGCCGAATAAATCCATGTGTAGGAGCTCCAGTGGCCTGTCGGTAGTCATGATGTTTTTGTGTGGATGATGAACACCAACTTGCTTCCCGGCTTGGCATGCGCTACAAATCCTGTCTTTCTCAAAATGAACATTGGTTAGTCCTAAAATGTGTTCTCCCTTTAGAAGCTTGTGAAGATTCTTCATTCCAACATGAGCTAGTCGGCGGTGCCAAAGCCAACCCAAGTTAGTCTTAGCAATCAAGCAAGTGTCGAGTTCAGCTCTATCAAAATCAACCAAGTATAGCTGACCCTCTAACACTCCCTTAAATGCTATTGAATCATCACTTCTTCTAAAGACAGTAACACCAATATCAGTAAATAGACAGTTGTAGCCCATTTGACACAATTGGGATACGGAAAGCAAATTGTAATCTAAAGAGTCTACAAGAAAAACATTGGAAATAGTATGGTCAGGAGATATAGCAATTTTACCCAAACCTTTGACCAAACCTTGATTTCCATCCCCGAATGTGATAGCTCGTTGGGGATCTTGGTTTTTCTCATATGAGGAGAACATCTTTTTCTCCCCTGTCATGTGGTTTGTGCATCCGCTGTCGAGTATCCAACTTGTGCCCCCGGATGCATAAACCTACAAAACAAGTTTAGTTCTTTGTTTTAGGTACCCAAACGGTTTTGGGTCCTTTAGCATTAGAGACAAGAACCTTGGGTACCCAAACACAAGTCTTGGAGCCCTTGTGTTTGCCCCCAACAATCTTGGCAACTACCTTGCCGGATTTGTTAGTTAAAACATATGATGCATCAAAAGTTTTAAATGAAATGCTATGATCATTTGATGCATTAGGAATTTTCTTTCTAGGCAACTTGGCATGGGTTGGTTGCCTAGATCTAGATGTCTCACCCTTATACATAAAAGCATGATTAGGGCCAGAGTGAGACTTCCTAGAATGAATTTTCCTAATCTTGCTCTCAGGATAGCCGGCAGGGTATAAAATGTAACCCTCGTTATCCTGAGGCATGGGTGCCTTGCCCTTAACAAAGTTAGATAAGTTCTTTGGAGGGGCATTAATTTTGACATTGTCTCCCTTTTGGAAGCCAATGCCGTCCTTAATGCCAGGGCGTCTCCCATTATAGAGCATGCTTCTAGCAAGTTTAAATTTTTCATTTTCTAAGTCATGCTCTCTAATCTTAGCATTAAGTTGTGCTATGTGATCATTTTGTTTTTTAATTAGGGCTAGGTGATCATGGATAGCATCAACATTAATATCTCTACATCTAGTACAAATGGAAATATGCTCAACATTAGATGTAGAGGGTTTGCAAGATTTTAGTTCAACGACCTTAGCATGCAACATATCATTTTTAGTCCTAAGATCGGAAATAGTAGTATTGCAAACATCAAAATCCTTAGCCTTAGCAATTAGTTTCTCATTCTCATTTCTAAGGCTAGTGATAGAAACATTCAACTCATCAATCCTAGCAAGCAACTCAACATTATCATTTCTAGGATCAATGCAAACATGAGAATCAACCTTAGCAATTAATTTAACATTTTCATTTCTAAGGTTGGCAATAGTTTCATGGCATGTGCTTAGCTCACTAGATAATTTGTTACATTTTTCTACCTCTAGAGCATAAGCATTTTTAACCTTAACATGTTTCTTGTTTTCCTTGATTAGGAAGTCCTCTTGGGAGTCCAAGAGATCATCCTTTTCATGGATGGCACTAATTAGTTCATTTAATTTTTCCTTTTGTTCCATGTTAAGGTTGGCAAAAAGAATACGCAAATTATCCTCCTCATTTTTATTATCATCCTCATCACTAGATGTTTCATATTTAGTGGAGGACCTTGATTTTACCTTCTTTTTGCCGTCTTTGGCCATGAGACACTTGTGGCCGACATTGGGGAAGAGGAGGCCCTTGGTGACGGCGATGTTGGCGGCGTCCTCGTCGTCGGAGGAGTCGCTTGAGCTTTCGTCGGAGTCCCACTCCCGACAAACATGGGCATCGCCGCCCTTCTTCTTGTAGTATCTCTTCTTCTCCTTCCTCTTGCCCTTCTTGTCGTCGCCCCTGTCACTATCACTAGACATAGGACATTTTGCAATAAAGTGACCGGGCTTACCACACTTGTAGCAAACCTTCTTGGAACGGGATTTGTAATCCTTCCCCTTCCGTTGCTTGAGGATTTGCCGGAAGCTTTTGATGATTAGGGCCATCTCCTCGTTGTCGAGCTTGGAGGCGTCAATTGGTTGTCTACTTGGTGTAGACTCCTCCTTCTTCTCCTCCGTTGCCTTGAAGGCCACCGGTTGCGCCTCGGATGTGGAAGGCTCGTCAAGCTCGTTGATCTTCTTGGAGCCCTTAATCATGCATTCAAAACTCACAAAATTCCCGATAACTTCCTCGGGGGTCATTAGTGGATATCTAGGATTACCACGAATTAATTGTACTTGTGTAGGGTTAAGGAAAATAAGGGCTCTTAGAATAACCTTAACCACTTCGTGGTCATCCCATTTTGCGCTCCCGAGGTTGCGCACTTGGTTCACCAAGGTCTTGAGCCGGTTGTACATGTCTTGTGGCTCCTCCCCTTGGCGAAGACGGAAGCGACCGAGCTCCCCCTCGATCGTTTCCCGCTTGGTGATCTTTGTGAGTTCATCACCCTCGTGCGCCGTCTTGAGTAGGTCCCAAATCTCTTTTGCGTTCTTCAACCCTTGCACTTTGTTGTATTCCTCCTTGCTTAGAGAGGCAAGGAGAATGGTTGTGGCTTGGGAGTTGAAGTGCTCAATTTGGGCTACTTCGTCCGTGTCGTAGTCCTCATCCCCTACGGATGGTACCTGTACACCATACTCAACAACATCCCATATACTTTTGTGGAGAGAGGTTAGATGAAATCGCATTAAATTACTCCACATAGCATAATCTTCACCATTAAAAGTTGGTGGTTTGCCTAATGGGACGGAAAGTAAAGGTGTATGTTTAGGAATGCGAGGGTAGCGTAGGGGAATCTTACTATACTTCTTACGCTCTTGGCGTTTAGAAGTGACGGACGCCGCGTCGGAGCCGGAGGTGGATGTCGATGAAGTGTCGGTCTCATAGTAGACCACCTTCCTCATCCTTTTGTGTTTGTCCCCACTCCGATGCGGCTTGTGAGAAGAAGATTTTTCCTTCTTCTCCTTGTGGTGAGAAGAGGAAGATCTTTTCTCCTTCCGCTTGGAGGAGTTCTTCTTCTTCTCCCTTCTCTTGGTGCGGGACTCTTCCGATGAAGTGCTCCCTTGGCTTGTAGTGGGCTTGTTATCGCCGGTCTCCATCTCCCTCTTGGTGTGATCTCCCGACATCACTTCGAGCGGTTAGGCTCTAATGAAGCACCGGGCTTTGATACCAATTGATAGTCGCCTAGAGGGGGGGGGGTGAATAGGGCGAAACTGAAATTTACAAAAATAATCACAACTACAAGCCGGGGTTAGCGTTAGAAATATAGACGAGTCCGCGAGAGAGGGCGCAAAACAAATCGCAAGCGAATAAGAATGTGACACGAGGATTTGTTTTACCGAGGTTCGGTTCTCGCAAACCTACTCCCCGTTGAGGAGGCCACAAAGGCCGGGTCTCTTTCAACCCTTCCCTCTCTCAAACGATCCCACGGATCGAGTGAGCTTTCTCTTCTTCTCAATCAACCGGGAACAAAACTTCCCCGCAAGGGCCACCACACAATTGGTGCCTCTTGCCTTGGTTACAATTGAGTGATGATCTCAAGAACAAGTGAGAAAGAAAAGAATGCGATCCAAGCGCAAGAGCTCGAAAGAACACAAGCAAATCACTCTCGCTAGTCACTAAAGGCTTGAGTGGAATTGGAGAGGATTTGATCTCTTTGTATGTGTCTAGAATTGAATGCCTAGCTCTTGTAAGTGGTTGAGAGTTGGAAAACTTGGATGCAATGAATGGTGAGGTGGTTGGGGTATTTATAGCCCCAACCACCAAAAGTGACCGTTGCTGGAAGCTGTCTGTTCGATGGCGCACCGGACAGTCCGGTGCACACCGGACAGTCCGGTGCCCCCGCCACGTCACCATTGCCGTTGGATTCTGACCGTTGGAGCTTCTGACTTCTGGGCCCTCCTGGGTGTCCGGTGCTCACCGGACAAGTACTGTTTGATGTCCGGTGCACCGGTATGGGCACGTCTGACGTCTGCGCGCGCTGCGCGCGCATTAAATGCACCGCAGGGAGCCGTTGGCGCCAAAAAGAGCCGTTGCTCCGCTGGTACACCGGACAGTCCGGTGCACACCGGACAGTCCGGTGAATTTTAGCGGAGCGGCTGCCGCGCGAACCCGAGGCTGGCGAGTTCCGGAGACCGCGCTTCCTTGGAGCACCGGACATGTCCGGTGCACACCGGACAGTCCGGTGAATTATAGCGCGCCGGCTTCCGAGAATTCCCGAGGGCGAAGAGTTTGAGTTGGAGTTCTCTGGGCGCACCGGACACTGTCTGGTGCACACCGGACAGTCCGGTGCCTTCAGCCAGAGGTGCCCTCGGTTGCCTCATTGCTTCTTTGTTGAATCCAACACTTGGTCTTTTTATTGACTGAATGTGAACCTTTTGCACCTGTATAACTTATGCACTAGAGTAAACTAGTTAGTCCAATATTTGTGTTGGACAATTCAACCACCAAAATTATTTTAGGAACTAGGTGTAAGCCTAATTCCCTTTCAGACCCCCAACGAACGGGGCACGGACGTCCACTCGGATTACCCGATTGCAGCTCACCGGAGACACCATGTTCGGTGCCCATCGAGGGTAACATGGCGCTCTCCCCCCCTCCTCCTTGCGGAAAGGCGACGTAGGGGCGTATGTAAAAAAGCCGAGTCTGTCCCTGATCGTCCTCTCGCTCTGTGCGGAGGCTCGGGGGCTGCTCTCGCAAACCCAGCTCCGGCCGAACCGTTGATAGCGTCAACATACCAGCCCGAGAACTTGGGCCCCGACAGTGCACCCGGGCTACGGCCTGTTCGCATGAGGGAACCGCCAGACCAGCCGAAGCATTACGCAAGGCATTAAGACCTCGAAGGAGTGAAACCACTCCTCCGAGGCCTCGGGGGCTACACCCGGCGGGTGCGCTCGCGCGCACCCACCGGAACAAAGTGCAACCGAGAAAGGCTGGTCCCCTTGCAAAAAAGTGCGACGAAAGCCTCCAAGCGAGTGTTAACACTCCCTTCGAGGCTCGGGGGCTACTGTCGGGGACCATAATTAGGGGTACCCTCAAGACGCCTAATTCTCAGCTGGTAACCCCCATCAGCATAAAGCTGCAGAGGCCTGATGGGTTTGATTAAGTCAGGGATCAGTCCATACGAGCGACTCGATCACGCCACGCCCGAGCCTAGCCTCGGGCAAGGGCAGCCGACCCTGAGATATTTCCGTCTCGCCCGAGGCCTCCTCTTTCACGGCAGACGCATCTCCAGCTCGCCCGAGGCCCTGCCTTCGTTGAGAAGCAACCCTGACTAAATCACCGCACCGACCGACCAAGTCACTGGGGCCTTTAACGCAAAGAGTAAGACTGACGGGCGGCCAGGCTTGGCCAAAAGCGCCAGAAGAAGCTCCGCCCGACCCAGGGCTCGGACTCGGGCTAAGGCCCCGGAAGACGGCGAACTCCGCTCCGCCCGACCCAGGGCTCGGACTCGGGCTAAGGCCCCGGAAGACGGCGAACTCCGCTCCGCCCGACCCAGGGCTCGGACACGGGCTAAGGCCCCGGAAGACGATGAACTCCGCCTCGCCCGACCCAGGGCTCGGACTCCGCCCTGGCCTCTGCCGAACGACCTCCGCCTCGCCCGACCCAGGAGCTCGGGCTCGGCCTCGGCCATGCAGGACAGACTCGACCTCGGCTACGGAGGAGCCTCCACGTCGCCCGACCTAGGGCACGAGTCCGCCACGTCAACAGGGAGCGCCATCATCACCCTACCCCGAGCCAACTCGGGCCGCAGGGAACAGGACCGACGTCCCATCTGGCTAGCTCCGCCAGATAGGCAATGATGGCACCCCGCTGGACCCATGACGACGGCGGCTCTCAGCTCTCTTACGAAAGCAGGAGGACGTCAGCAAGGGCCCAACCACTCCGACAGCTGTCCCTCCGCCAAGCTCCATTGCTTCTCCGACAGCCACGACGCCACACTAGCCGGGTGCCAAGATCTCTCCGGCTGCCACCTTGGCATGTACTTAGGGCACTAGTTCTCCCCCGCTAGACACGTAGCACCTTGCTACACCCCCATTTGTACACCTGGATCCTCTCCTTACGCCTATAAAAGGAAGGACCAGGGCCTTCTTAGAGAAGGTTGGCCTCGCGGGGACGAAGGGCAGGGGCAGGCGCTCTCTCGGGGCCGCTCGCTCCCCTCACCCGCGCGGACGCTTGTAACCCCCTACTGCAAGCGCACCCGACCTGGGCGCGGGACGAACACGAAGGCCGCGGGATCTCCGACTCCCTCACGACCCGGCTCCGGCCACCTCGCTCTCGCTCTCTCCCCCCTTCGCGCTCGCCCACGCGCTCGACCCATCTGGGCTGGGGCACGCGGCACACTCACTCGTCGGCTCGGGGACCCCCCGGTCCCGAAACGCCGACAGTTGGCGCGCCAGGTAGGGGCCTGCTGCGTGTTGACGAGTAGTTTCCCGTCAAGCTCCAGATGGGCAGTCTCCAACAACCTCTTCAACCCGGGACGGTGCTCCGTCTCGGGAGCCTCGAGTTCATGTCTTTCGATGGCAGCTACGACATGATACTCCTTCCACCGCCGCGCGACAGCGACAATGGTGGCGGACAGCCCGCCCGCCGGCGGCGGAACCGACGACGTCTTTCCCGCGTGGGGGAAGGACAACTTTCGAGCTCACCCCATCCTCTCCCTCGCTATCGGAGGAGGAGGCGGGGCAACTGGGGCCAAGCGGGAGGTTGCGCTCAGTCGGCTGTCGAGCAAATCGACATCCCCAGCGCCCCAACGGAGGACGCGTCGGGCATCACCCACGCGTTTGAGGCGAAGGCGAGCGCCGCCCCCCCCCCCCCCCCGCGACACGCCGACCCCGAGCAAGTGGACGACGCCAGCGCGCTCACGGAGGGCCTGCAGGACGTCGCCCTCGCACCCAGGACGACAGCACGATCAGCCCCCGATGCGACTTCGTCGATCCTCGTCGACCAAAAGGTACCGGCTGATTCCCATCCTTTGTCATTTCGACTCGGCCTCAACCCGCCTGGCGACCTCGCTTTGGCGGGCGCTCACGTTGAGGCGAGTGCAACCCCTCTGGGGTTTCGTGTGCGGTCGCCTTGGGACCGATTGACGGGTGTCTCGACCAACGGACCCTCTGGGTCCGAGGAAGATGACGACCCCAGCATCTGCTGGGATTTCTCTGGATCTGGCAACCCCAGTGCCATGCGGGACTTCATGACCGCATGCAACTACTGCCTCTCCGACTGTTCCGACGGCAGCCGCAGCTTTGACGACAAGGACTGCGGCCTGAGCCGCGAATGTTTCCATGTTGAGCTAGGGGATCCCTCCGGAGGCAGCTGTCTCGGCATGCCGGAGGATGGTGATCCCCTTGGGCCAGCGCCTCGCGCCGACATCCCGCGGGAGCTAGCTGTGGTCCCCGTTCCGGCGGGGGGTCACGACCCACAGCTCGAGCAAGTCCGCGGGGCGCAGGCCGGGCTCGATGAGGGAGCAGGAGCGCTCGAGGCAATCCGCCGGAACGTCGGGCAGGTATGGGCGAGCCAGCCCCCGGCCGGAGGAATACGTCACCCGCCCCAAGGTCTCCAGCACCGCATCGCCAACGATGCCAGGGACAGACCGCCACCCGCATCCGGCGGAACCGGTCAGGACCTGGCCGCCGCAGCGATGCTCCTCCGCGCGATGCCGGAGTCATCAACCACCGAGGGTCGGCGAATCCAGGGAGAGCTCAAGCATCTCCTGGAAGGCGCTGCGGCCCGGCGGGCCGAGAGCTCTGCCTCCCGGAGGCAGGGGTACCCCTCGGAACCTCGTGCCGCGACTTCCCGACTCACGCGGGAAGCCTCGGTCTACACCGGGCGCACGCGCAACACCGCGCCTGCGGCCCCGGGCCACCTCGGCGACGAGCACCCTCATCGCGACCGTCGGGCCCGCCTCGACGAAAGGGTGCGCCAAGGTTATCACCCCAGGCGTGGGGGACGCTACGACAGTGGGGAGGATCGGAGTCCCTCGCCCGAACCACCCGGTCCGCAGGTCTTCAGCCGGGCCATTCGGCGGGCGCCGTTTCCGCCCCGATTCCGACCCCCGACTACTATCACAAAGTACTCGGGGGAAACGAGGCCGGAATTGTGGCTTGCGGACTACCGCCTGGCCTGTCAACTGGGTGGGACGGACGACGACAACCTCATCATCCGCAACCTCCCCCTGTTCCTCTCCGACACCGCTCGCGCTTGGTTGGAGCACCTGCCTCCGGGGCAGATTTCCAACTGGGAGGATCTGGTCCGAGCCTTCGCCGGCAACTTCCAGGGCACGTACGTGCGCCCCGGGAATTCCTGGGACCTCAGAAGCTGCCGGCAACAGCCGGGAGAGTCTCTTCGGGACTACATCCGGTGATTCTCGAAGCAGCGCACCGAGCTGCCCAACATCACCGACTCCGATGTCATCGGCGCGTTCCTTGCCGGCACCACCTGTCGTGACCTGGTGAGCAAGTTAGGTCGCAAGACCCCCACCAGGGCGAGCGAGCTGATGGACATCGCCACCAAGTTCGCCTCTGGTCAGGAGGCGGTCGAAGCCATCTTCCGAAAGGACAAGCAGCCCCAGGGCCGCCCGTCGGAAGATGCTCCCGAGGCGTCTACTCCGCTCGGCGCCAAGAAGAAAGGCAGGAGGAAGTCGCAAGCGAAACGCGACACCGCCGGCACCGACCTTGTCGCCGCTGCCGAATACAAGAACCCTCGGAAGCCCCCCGAAGGCGCCAACCTCTTCGACAAGGCACTCAAGGAGACGTGCCCCTACCATCAGGGGCCCGTCAAGCACACCCTCGAGGAGTGCGTCATGCTTCGGCGCCACTTCCACCGGGCCGGGCCACCCGTGGAGGGTGGCAGGGCCCGCGACGACGACAAAAAGGAAGATCACCAAGCAGGAGAGTTCCCTGAGGTCCGCGACTGCTTCATGATCTACGGAGGGCATGCGGCGAATGCCTCGGCTCGGCATCGTAAGCAGGAGCGTCGGGAGGTCTGCTCGGTGAAGGTGGCGGCGCCAGTCTACCTAGACTGGTCCGACAAGCCCATCACCTTCGACCAGGATGACCACCCCGACCACGTGCCGAGCCCAGGGAAGTACCCGCTCATCGTCGATCCCGTCATCGGCGACGTCAGGCTCACCAAGGTCCTGATGGATGGGGGCAGTTGCCTCAATATCATCTACGCTGAGACCCTCAGGCTCCTGCGCGTCGATCTGTCATCCGTCCGAGCAGGCGTTGCACCCTTCCACGGGATCGTTCCCAGGAAGCGCGTCCAGCCCCTCGGACAGCTCGACCTTCCTGTCTGCTTCGGAACACCCTCCAACTTCCGAAGGGAGACTTTGACGTTCGAGGTGGTCGGGTTCCGCGAGACCTACCATGCAGTGTTGGGAAGGCCGTGCTACGCGAAGTTCATGGCCATCCCCAACTACACCTACCTGAAGCTCAAGATGCCGGGCCCCAACGGGGTCATCACCGTCGGCCCCACGTACAAACACGCATTCGAATGCGATGTGGAGTGCGTGGAGTACGCCGAGGCCCTCGCCGAGTCCGAGGCCCTCATTGCCGACCTGGAAAGCCTCTCCCGAGAGGTGCCGGACGTGAAGCGACATGCCGACAACTTCGAGCCAGCGGAGACGGTTAAGGCCGTCCCTCTCGACCCCAGCGGCGATACCTCCAAGCAGATCCGGATCGGTTCCGGGCTCGACCCCAAATAGGAAGCAGTGCTCGTCGACTTTCTCCGCGCAAACGCCGACGTCTTTGCGTGGAGTCCCTCGGACATGCCCGGCATACCGAGGGATGTCGCCGAGCACTCGCTGGATATTCGGGCAGGAGCCCGACTGGTCAGACAGCCTCTGCGCCGATTCGACGAGGAAAGGCGCAGGGTGATAGGCGAGGAGATCCACAAGCTGATGGCAGCAGGGTTCATCAAAGAGGTATTCCATCCCGAATGGCTTGCCAACCCTGTACTTGTGAGGAAGAAAGGGGGGAAATGGCGGATGTGTGTAGACTACACTGGTCTCAACAAAGCATGTCCGAAAGTTCCCTACCCTCTACCTCGCATCGATCAAATCGTGGACTCCACTGCAGGGTGCGAAACCCTGTCTTTCCTCGATGCCTACTCAGGGTATCATCAAATCAAGATGAAAGAGTCCGACCAGCTCGCGACTTCTTTCATCACGCCCTTCGGCATGTACTGTTATGTCACAATGCCTTTCGGTTTGAGGAACGCGGGTGCAACGTACCAGCGGTGCATGAACCATGTGTTCGGCGAACACATCGGTCGCACGGTCGAGGCCTACGTCGATGACATCGTAGTCAAGACGAGGAAGGCCTCCGACCTTCTCTCCGACCTTGAACTGACATTCCGGTGTCTCAAGGCGAAGGGCGTCAAGCTCAATCCCGAGAAGTGCATCTTCGGGGTGCCCCGAGGCATGCTCTTGGGATTCATCGTCTCCGAGTGGGGCATCGAAGCCAACCCGGAGAAGATCGCAGCCATCACAAACATGGGGCCCATCAAGGACTTAAAAGGCGTACAGAGGGTCATGGAATGTCTCGCGGCCTTGAGCCGTTTTATCTCGCGCCTCGGCGAAAGAGGCCTGCCCCTGTACCGTCTCTTAAGGAAGGCCGAGTGCTTCACCTGGACTCCCGAGGCCGAGGAAGCTCTCGGGAACCTGAAGGCGCTCCTCACCCAGGCGCCCGTCTTGGTACCCCCAGCTGATGGAGAAGCCCTCCTGGTTTACGTCGCCGCTACCACTCAGGTGGTCAGCGCCGCGATCGTGGTCGAAAGGCGGGAAGAGGGGCATGCCTTGCCCATTCAGAGGCCAGTTTACTTCGTCAGCGAGGTGCTGTCCGAGACCAAGATCCGCTACCCACAAGTCCAGAAGCTGCTGTACGCAGTGATCCTGACGAGGCGAAAGCTGCGACATTACTTCGAGTCTCATCCGGTGACTGTGGTGTCATCCTTCCCCCTGGGGGAGATCATCCAGTGCCGAGAAGCCTCGGGACGGATCGCAAAGTGGGCGGTGGAAATCATGGGCGAGACAATCTCGTTCGCCCCTCGGAAGGCCATCAAGTCCCAGGTACTGGCGGACTTCGTAGCCGAATGGGTCGACACCCAGTTGCCGACGGCTCCGATCCAGCCGGAGCTCTGGACCATGTTTCTCGATGGGTCGCTGATGAAGACGGGAGCCGGCGCGGGCCTGCTCTTCGTCTCGCCCCTCGGGAAACACCTGCGCTACGTGCTCCGCCTCCATTTCCCGGCGTCCAACAATGTGGCTGAGTACGAGGCTCTGATCAACGGATTGCGAATCGCCATCGAGCTAGGGGTCCGACGCCTCGATGCACGCGGCGACTCGCAGCTCGTCATCGACCAAGTCATGAAGAAGTCCCACTGCCGCGACCCGAAGATGGAGGCCTACTGTGATGAGGTTCGACGCCTGGAAGACAAGTTCTACGGGCTCGAGCTTAACCACATCGCCCGGCGCTACAACGAGACTGCGGACGAGCTGGCGAAGATAGCTTCGGGGCGAACGACGGTTCCCCCGGACGTCTTCTCCCGGGATCTGCACCAACCCTCCGTCAAGATAGGCGACACGTCCGAGCCTGAGGTGCCCTCGGCTCCGTCCGAGGTGACCTCGGCCCAGCCCGAGCCATCCTCGGTTTGACCTGAGGAACCCTCGACCCCCGAGGGCGAAGCACTGCGCATTGAGGAGGAGCAGAGCGGAGTCATGCCAGATCAAGATTGGCAGACCCCGTACCTGCAATATCTCCGCCAAGGGGAACTGCCCCTCGACCGAGCCGAGGCTCGGCGGGTAGCGCGACGCGCCAAGTCGTTCGTCTTGCTGGGTGATGAGAAGGAGCTCTACCACCGTAGCCCCTCGGGCGTCCTCCAGCGATGCATCTCCATCGCCGAGGGTCAGGAACTCCTGCAGGAAATACACTCGGGGGCTTGCGGCCATCATGCAGCACCTCGAACCCTCGTCGGGAACGCTTTCCGCCAAGGCTTCTACTGGCCGACGGCGGTGGCTGACGCCACTAGAATTGTCCGCGCCTGCGAAGGGTGCCAATTCTATGCGAAGCAGACCCACCTGCCCGCTCAGGCTCTGCAGACGATACCCATTACCTGGCCCTTCGCTGTGTGGGGTCTGGACCTCGTCGGCCCTCTGCAGAAGGCGCCCGGGGGCTACACGCACCTGCTGGTCGCCGTCGACAAATTCTCCAAGTGGATCGAGGTCCGACCCCTGAACAGCATCAGATCCGAGCAGGCGGTGGCGTTCTTCACCAACATCATCCATCGCTTCGGGGTCCCGAACTCCATCATCACCGACAACGGCACCCAGTTCACCGGCAAAAAATTCTTGGATTTTTGCGAGGATCACAACATCCGGGTAGACTGGGCCGCCGTAGCTCATCCCATGTCGAATGGGCAAGTAGAACGTGCCAATGGCATGATTCTACAAGGGCTCAAGCCTCGGATTTACAATGATCTCAACAAGTTCGGCAAGCGATGGATGAAGGAACTCCCCTCGGTGGTCTGGAGCCTGAGGACGACGACGAGCCGAGCCACGGGCTTCGCGCCGTTCTTCCTGGTCTACGGGGCCGAGGCCGTCTTGCCCGCTGACCTGGAATACGGCTCCCCAAGGACGAGGGCCTACGATGAAGAAAGCAACCAAGCTAGCCGAGAAGACTCGCTGGACCAGCTGGACGAGGCTCGGGACAGGGCCTTACTACACTCGGCGCGGTACCAGCAGTCCCTGTGATGCTACCACGCCCGAGGGGTCCGACCCCGAGACCTCCAGGTGGGCGACCTGGTGCTTCGGCTGCGGCAAGACGCCCGAGGGAGGCACAAGCTCACGCCCCCCTGGGAGGGGCCGTTCGTCATCGCCAAAGTTCTGAAGCCCGGAACGTACAAGCTGGCCAACAGTCAAGGCGAGGTCTACGGCAACGCTTGGAACATCCAACAGCTACGTCGCTTCTACCCTTGAGATGTTTCCAAATTGTTCACATACCTCGCACCCACGCAAAGTTTAGTCAACAAGGAAGGGTCGGCCTCGCCTCGGCAAAGCCCGACCCTCCCTCGGGGGCTAAAAGGGGGGAAACCCCCTCTGCGTCAAAATTTCCCTCGAACAGAAAATCTCTTTTACCAGAATATCTTTCGTGCTTTTTGACTACTTCGAAAAGTGGGTCCTGGAAACGACGGGGTACACGTAAGCAGTCAAGGCTGACCGAGCCGAGGGACTCCTACGCCTCCGGGATACGGATACCTCACTCATCACCTTCTGCGATAAGTAACTCGCGTTCGGATAAGGTGACTCCGCGGATCGAACAGGTCTCTACGTTCGGAAGCTCTTCTGTCGAAGCGATTCTTCGAGCTTTCTCGACTAAGTCGGTGATAGGGCCTCATGGACGAGTAAAAGTGCGCGTAAGCGGCAAGGCCGACCGAGCCGAGGGACTCCCACGCCTCCGGGATACGGATACCTCACTCCTCACCTTCTGCGAGAAGCAACTTTCGCTCGCACAAACATCCCTGTCACCGACAAAAAGTCCAGAGGCTCGAAACAAGAGGAAAAGAGACGCAGCTTTACAACACAGCAAGGGTGTGTGTTCTGGCCTCAACGGCCGCGCAAAGCACACACTACAAGACAAGCTGATCCTGCAGGCTCGGGTCCCGACTCGGGAAGGGGGCAGCGACACCCTCGGCATCAAGGGCACCTTCGGCAAGGCCCGAACTAGCCTCGGACGGCGACGCGGTCCGAGGGCCTCCGCTCCGAAGGACAGCGTCATCACCACGCCTGGGCGATCGTTGTCAGGGACTTCTCCGGGAATCCGGCCCGAGCAGGCGGCTCGGCCAGCCACCTCCGGGGCCTCGGCCAACCACCTTCCGAGGGCACCAGCCCGGTCCGAAGCCTCGGCTGACCAACTCCGGCGTCGATCCTGCCAACGGACAACTCGGCTAGGCTCCGGCCAACCAGGTTTCATTTCCGAGCCAACTCCGCCTCTGCTCATGCTGATATCGCTACCCCCGGCCTCGGCTCGTCGAAGAGCGGCCGAGGGGTCTCTTTAACTAAGCTAGAGAAGCCTCGGACAACAGGGCCGACCGAGCCGAGGGACTCCTACGCCTCCGGGATACGGATACCTCACTCGTCACCTTGACACGGGGCGACTCATGCTTAGTAAAGCGGTTCAGACAATCAGCAGACGAGTCTTAGTGCTCGGAAATGAGGAAAGAGCACGGCTCCGTGCCGTAATTACATACATGTTCAGGCCCCGAAAGCCAAAATGAACAAAAAACCCGGCACTCGAAGTGCCATTACAAACGGAACTCCGGTTCCCCCCCCCCCCCCGCAGGTACGAACAACCCCACTCGATAGGGGCGGGCCTGTGGGGTTGCAGAAGACTGACGGGCGGCTCGCCGCCACCCGCTCTGGCCACGACGACGACGGCCCCCACTCCGGACGACCCGCAGCGCAGGCCTCGGGGTAGGCGCCGCTGCAGCCTTGCCCTCGCCCACACCGACGCTCGAGGGGCGAGGACAAGTACAAAGAGCCGGAGGCCCGAAGCGCGGATGGTGGCGGTGACCCCGTCGGTGACGGGGACTTCTCGAGCTGCCTCCGCCTCGGCACCGGCGACAGGAGCCTCAGCCCTCCGGCAGATCCCCACTCAAGTCCTCCCAGATGAGTGGGGCACCGGCCTCCGCGTAAAGGCGCCACCCCGGTGCAAAGGCAGGACCACCCCAGAACACGAACGCCGCCCTAGCAGCGCGCGGCACCCAGGGTGGTCCTCCCGTGTACACGGCGCGGCAGCCGCCCCCTACAGAAGGGGCCGCCGCGAGCCAAGCCGACGAACCCGACACGCTGGAGGTGACGACGCCTGCCGTCGACCCGCCCCGCGTTGTCGAAGTCCGGGCCGCCCGCAGGGCCAGTGAGCGCCTTCTCCCTCGAATACTGTGGGAGAGGATGACCCACGAACCCGTG
The DNA here is from genome assembly GCA_029449295.1 of Zea luxurians. Lineage (NCBI taxonomy): Eukaryota > Viridiplantae > Streptophyta > Magnoliopsida > Poales > Poaceae > Zea > Zea luxurians. The sequence goes on from JAOPSE010000003.1 coordinate 22,227,009, forward strand.
CGGGAGGTAGAGCGCCGGCTCAGCCCGGCACCCACCCCAGCGAGGATGATGAACATCCTTGAAGCTGAGGGTGGGACCAAGATCACAGCCCGATTTGCTCCTCCCCACCCAGGAGCTGGTGGTCACCGTCTCGGGTGACCCCCAGCGGAGGGGAGCCACCGGGCTACCTGATGAAAATCCTTGAAGCCGAACGATGGCTGAAAGGTACCCACTCCCACGGAGTAGTGTCCTCCGACAATGAGGCACGAAGACGGCGGTTTCCCCCATCCGGGGGCTTGAAAGGTGGAAAGATACGATGCATAAGGGAGGAAGAAGACATGGTCGCCTTACGAAAGGGGTCGCCCTCCTTTTAAAGGCAACTCTCCCTGCTTGCGCCCTCAACCGTCACGGGCTGAGTCTTCTCCAACACGCCTCCAAAGTCCTCCCCTGCGGCGCGGGGGCTGGGACCCGCCTGTCATACAGACCGGCTCCGAGCAGAAGAAGCCGAACCGCCGCGCGCGGCGCGTGCAACTACCCAGCGGTTACAAGTGACCCTCCACCTTTGCCCAGACCAACGGGCGAAAGGGGCGGGCAGCCATGCGGGCAGCATGCACTCGCGCCAAGTGGACGCGCCTCTCCGACTCCTGACAGGCCAGCACGGAGGCCCAAGCCCACGCGTCGCGCGACCGGCGCGCCGGATGCTGCATGTAAGCCACTATGCCACTTGCGCCACCATCGCACCTCCTCGGTTGCGGAACCAATGCCGCGACCCGAGGCGGCCCGGCGCGCGGCCCAGCAGCGCCAGCCGGGCGCAGCGGTCAAACGCAGTTAAAAGTGGGCCGGCAGTAATGACAGTGGCAGGCGCGCGAGAGCAGCGGTCACGCCATCGGCCAAGCTCACGTCCCATCCGGAGGCAGCAAGAGAACCCCCTCTCTCACGGTGTGAAGACGACACGCCCGTGACCCGTTCCTCGAACGGCTCGCGCACGCGCAACGGCAGCCTCGCCAACTACTCGCCCCGGTGCATTAACTCCGCGGCTCGACGAGCAGCGCTACTGGCGGGAGCAACTGGCGACGTTTCGCCTTCGCCAAAACGGCCACACCAAAAAAGGTACGCCACGTCGTTCAATTTCGTATCCTTTTTTCCCTTTTCCTTCTTTCTCTATCTCTTGCAACAGGGACCGGGAAAGGGGATACCCCCAAAGGGATCCTTCCCCGTGAAGGAACTAGGCTCCGAGCCTCCTTACTGATCAGGGGTTCAAAGGCTGGCCCCCCGAAGGGTTCAACAGCCGCCTCAGATCGCGTGGGCCCGACACCCACTACTGGTCAGGGGTTCGAAGGTCGGCCCCCGAAAGGTCCCACGACCGCCTCAGGCTACTCGGGCTCCGCGCCCCTTACTGATCAGGGGTTCGAAGGCTGGCCCCCCGAAGGGTTCACAGTCGCCTCAGACACCGAGCGAGGGATGACCAGGGGTACGTTCGATACATAACCAAGGCTCGGGCTGCGCTCCCGAGGTACCCTAGGACATTTCCGAGACCAGCGGGAATGACTCTGTAACGGAATCCCATCGGAGGGAGGCAACGAGCCCTCGGACCCCGTCGCCAGGGGACCGGGTCCGGCAGATCACCCGCAGGTACTTTTGGGCGTGCCTCCGGGCCCCTAGCCGACCCCCAACGAACGGGGCACGGACGTCCACTCGAATTACCCGATTGCAGCTCACCGGAGACACCATGTTCGGTGCCCATCGAGGGTAACATGGCGCTCTCCCCCCCTCCTCCTTGCGGAAAGGCGACGTAGGGGCGTATGTAAAAAAGCCGAGTCTGTCCCTGATCGTCCTCTCGCTCTGTGCGGAGGCTCGGGGGCTGCTCTCGCAAACCCGGCTCCGGCCGAACCGTTGACAGCGTCAACATACCAGCCCGAGAACTTGGGCCCCGACAGTGCACCCGGGCTACGGCCTGTTCGCATGAGGGAACCGCCAGACCAGCCGAAGCATTACACAAGGCATTAAGACCTCGAAGGAGTGAAACCACTCCTCCGAGGCCTCGGGGGCTACACCCGGCGGGTGCGCTCGCGCGCACCCACCGGAACAAAGTGCAACCGAGAAAGGCTGGTCCCCTTGCAAAAAAGTGCGACGAAAGCCTCCAAGCGAGTGTTAACACTCCCTTCGAGGCTCGGGGGCTACTGTCGGGGACCATAATTAGGGGTACCCTCAAGACGCCTAATTCTCAGCTGGTAACCCCCATCAGCATAAAGCTGCAGAGGCCTGATGGGTTTGATTAAGTCAGGGATCAGTCCATACGAGCGACTCGATCACGCCACGCCCGAGCCTAGCCTCGGGCAAGGGCAGCCGACCCTGAGATGTTTCCGTCTCGCCCGAGGCCTCCTCTTTCACGGCAGACGCATCTCCAGCTCGCCCGAGGCCCTGCCTTCGTTGAGAAGCAACCCTGACTAAATCACCGCACCGACCGACCAAGTCACTGGGGCCTTTAACGCAAAGAGTAAGACTGACGGGCGGCCAGGCTTGGCCAAAAGCGCCAGAAGAAGCTCCGCCCGACCCAGGGCTCGGACTCGGGCTAAGGCCCCGGAAGACGGCGAACTCCGCTCCGCCCGACCCAGGGCTCGGACTCGGGCTAAGGCCCCGGAAGACGGCGAACTCCGCTCCGCCCGACCCAGGGCTCGGACTCGGGCTAAGGCCCCGGAAGACGGCGAACTCCGCTCCGCCCGACCCAGGGCTCGGACTCGGGCTAGGCCCCGGAAGACGGCGAACTCCGCTCCGCCCGACCCAGGGCTCGGACACGGGCTAAGGCCCCGGAAGACGATGAACTCCGCCTCGCCCGACCCAGGGCTCGGACTCCGCCCTGGCCTCTGCCGAACGACCTCCGCCTCGCCCGACCCAGGAGCTCGGGCTCGGCCTCGGCCATGCAGGACAGACTCGACCTCGGCTACGGAGGAGCCTCCACGTCGCCCGACCTAGGGCACGAGTCCGCCACGTCAACAGGGAGCGCCATCATCACCCTACCCCGAGCCAACTCGGGCCGCAGGGAACAGGACCGACGTCCCATCTGGCTAGCTCCACCAGATAGGCAATGATGGCACCCCGCTGGACCCATGATGACGGCGGCTCTCAGCTCTCTTACGAAAGCAGGAGGACATCAGCAAGGGCTCAACCACTCCGACAGCTGTCCCTCCGCCAAGCTCCATTGCTTCTCCGACAGCCACGATGCCACACTAGCCGGGTGCCAAGATCTCTCCGGCTGCCACCTTGGCATGTACTTAGGGCACTAGTTCTCCCCCGCTAGACACGTAGCACCTTGCTACACCCCCATTTGTACACCTGGATCCTCTCCTTACGCCTATAAAAGGAAGGACCAGGGCCTTCTTAGAGAAGGTTGGCCTCGCGGGGACGAAGGGCAGGGGCAGGCGCTCTCTCGGGGCCGCTCGCTCCCCTCACCCGCGCGGACGCTTGTAACCCCCTACTGCAAGCGCACCCGACCTGGGCGCGGGACGAACACGAAGGCCGCGGGATCTCCGACTCCCTCACGACCCGGCTCCGGCCACCTCGCTCTCGCTCTCTCCCCCCTTCGCGCTCGCCCACGCGCTCGACCCATCTGGGCTGGGGCACGCGGCACACTCACTCGTCGGCTCGGGGACCCCCCGGTCCCGAAACGCCGACAAATGTGCATGAACTCGCCAAAGGTGAGAGCTCACGTGAAGTGTAAGGCTTACCAAAGAGGATGGTTGAAGCTGAGCATTGCTTTTAAAGTTGGTCAAAATTTTATTAGCAATTACTAAGTATAAGTAAATACCAAACCCAATTAAGTAGTAGAACAAAAGTAACAACATCACCTGCGATGCAATGCATATGACAAATTGAATTTAGTTCCATAAATTAATCATGTGAGTGTCCGAGCTGCTCATGACCGTGAGCACGGCTAGTATACCAGTTTTACACTCTACAGAGGTTGCGCATCTTTACCCACAAGTCATGTTACCCATCTGCCAAGAGACGACCAATCCCATACACCTCTACCGAGGAGGCGAGGCAGGGTAACACTACGAGGCCTTTACAAAGTTCCACTAGCTTCAGAAAAACCGCTACAGTTTATAGGAAGCTCCAATGCAGGAATCCCTCGTCTGACCGCCATCGCAGCAAAATCAACCCGAGGACCTCCCTACACTGACCACTCCCCTACTGCCCTTGCCCCTTTCGGGTAAGGTAGTCTTCCACTAGCTTTCCTAGTTAGTTGGCCAAGGGCGTCCCATTAAACCCTTGTGGTAGCACTGTTTTCCCGGGTGGTTCTCCATGTTCCAATTAACATAATGATCTTATCATGAACAGTAAATAACAACTGATAATAAAAGTATAATCATGAATAAATGTGTATCTCTATACCCAAAACCACATAAAGCAATAGCAGGTACTACCCAAGAATTCAGTGGTGAACAAGGTATAAAGATAGTCAAACTAGGGTAACCTATTGGGTCCCATCAAAATTAACCTATGCAGATCATTATGATTAATCAGAACATGACTGGGTAAAAAGAAGTGATCAAGGGCACAACTTGCCTGGGACTTGAGATTCCAGGTACCAGGATGATCTTCAGGTACCAACTTGCTCTTTGATGATACGTAACCTCGCGCTAGTCGTAGCAATACAAACAAACATGGTATAGGCAAAATTAACATCACACCAAACATAAGAACAAACTGCATAAGAATATTCTACGCGTCGCTACGAGATCGTGGGTTCGAGAGTCACTACAATCTAGGTCATGGTTGAAAAGGTATGGTTATCAGAGGACCCATGCAATTTAGGCAATTAAAACTAGACCGTTAGTTGATTTAATAGATCATGTGAGAAAATAATCTAATAAGTAATTAATTCAACTTTAAGTTAAATTGTAATTTAATTAGGGATCATATTTGAGCCAAACTATAATTATAAACATATTGACTTTGATTTAGAGAGGTTAATATACTAAACATAGGTTAAATAAATATCTAACTATAAAAGTATGTTCTATGGTACATTTAGTGTTGCCACTGCGTAGAAAATATTTTTATGAATCTAACGCAATTTAAATGGGTCAAATCGGAGTTAAAATGGATTTAATACGAATTAAACAAGTTTCTTGATTTATTTTTTTTAAACTAAAAATCATTTTCTGAATTATTTTATCCATTTTATTCAACACTTGGGCTGCGGACACAATTTACCAGAAGCAAAGGGGGTTCTGCGCAAATACTAGGACCACACTGTAATGGTTTTAACACTGACTTGGACGGCGGGTTAGTTTAGGAAAAGATGAGGGTCTCTTTAGAAAGTATTCCAAGCGAAGGGGTAAGCTTCGATCACAGCCGCCCGATCTGATCCAACCATCTAGATTAGATCGCGGCCGCCCAAGCACTCAGACCACCCGATCCGAATCCGAGGGTCAGCATCCGATCAACGAAACAATACGCGTTGGATTCGATCCAAACCGCTGGCGCACGGATCGACGACCCAGATTTCATCACGAAGGGGTACGCTCAGGATTTGATCACAGCTGCACACTCTACATCCAACAGCCCGCACAGGTTTTCCCCTCGTCCTACCCTCATCTCTCCCCTCACCGGAACGCAAGGCGGCGGCGCCCCCAAGCAGAGCGGCGGCGGCATGGCCGGCAATCCCGCGCTGGGCCCCGATGAACGGAGTAACACGCGAAAGAGCTAAAAGCATACAGAGGACATTGCGAATCAATTGTAGGAGTTCTTGCCTCAAACGGTGGCGACTGCAGTGCTGTCCTCGATGAAGTGCGGGACCATGGCGAGGTTCTGCGCGGGTGAGCAATTCCCAAACCACCCGATCATCCATTTTCCCCCCGATTGAGCAGCGGACATCATCGGTGTTACGCCTAGGTCCTTCCTCAACCCTCCCAATGGCGCTAATCACGGCGGGGGACCCGCTGTCTTCCTCCATCCTACGACGGCGGCTGACAAAATCCCTACCCAACCTGCGCAGACACCCAATTCTCCCCTGGTGATTGGCTCGGCAATGACTTGGGGACCGGGGCGGGGCTCAGGTCTTATAGGAGGCGAGTCCGAGGCGGTTCCATATTGCATGCGCCGGCTGCGGCAGCTAAGCTGGAGCAAGCGGCGGATGTGGAGGCCGTTGCGCCAGCATCGACCGAGCAGTTACGCGGAGGAGCTAACAGCCCTGGGTCCGCATGCCATTGACTCAATCGCGGCTGGAAAAACAAGGAAAAAGAGAAAAAAAATGGAAGTGAAGTGGGCTGCCTGCGTTAGGGAAATTGGGCTGGTGGGTGAGTTTTAGCCTAGGTAGAGATAGGCTCTCACGTCCTTTTTTTTATTTGGTGTTTTTTTCTTATCCCGTTATCAAGTCTTTAGTAAATATTAATGTAGAAAAAATCATTATGCGATGAAAGTTATTTATTCTTTGGTAAATGTCTTGACTACGTAACATACATACATACCCTATTTATTTAAAAACTATTCTTGCATAGTTAAATTTAATTAGCTCATTTAGAAACTCCGTACTAATTATTAATTTATTTCAATAGAAAATACCTTTACTCTTTTTTAGAAGGTTTTGTGAACACTTAATCCATAAAGTAATAATATCATCAATTGATTAGTTGGGAACATTTATGTTTATATAATTAAGTTAAATTCTAGGTCTCTGTTTGAATCCAAATGTTTAGCTACCAAGATTCTAATATTATCATTCATCTATTTTAGGGAGAATAACTTTCTATAGCATAATTATTCATCTAAAGATTCTTTAATTTGATTCTTTTGGAAAACTTTACTAAACCTAAAGCAAGATTTTTTTTGGTGCTACACCTACAATCTGCGCAGACTCTCTCTCTCTCTGATAGGAGCTCTAATCCTACCAACCTGGTATCGGTGATGTCCAGCGATCCTCCATCATCCACCCACCACACCCAACAACCTCCACTGTGTCGGCGCCACCCACCACCACGACGCTGGCACCACCATCCTCTTCTCCACCACCCCTCACGCTTGAAACCGTTGCCGCCGCAGTCCAGGACCTGGCCCGATCCATGGCGACCATGCAGGCCTACCAGACAGCAACCAGATTCACACAGCCACCACCGACCACAACCCTGCCACCACTGCCCCCTCCACCTACGCCACTTTACGGCCTTCCATCCACCACCATGCCAGGCATGCCCCTTCACCTCCTGCCAATGCCAGCGTCGTCATCCCCAATCCCATCATATGCGCTGGCCCCAATGGGAACAACACAATATACAATGGCAACGTCATCATCGCCATCAGGGCCAACATCTACATCTCTAGAACATCAACCACCTCCATACAGCCAGGACGCTCCCTTCGGAAGCGTCGAGGGTCGGAGTTTCTATGGCGCATCGCAAGGGGGTCGACCTCCGTACATGGCGGCTGTCGCCTAAGCCCATGCCGACCCCATAGGGATCAGCTCCCCGCTTCTGCAAGGTCGACTTCCCGACCTACGACGGCACTGTCGACCCGCTCAATTGCATCAACCAATGCGAGCAGTACTTCCGTGACCAACATATGCCGACCTCGAATCGCACCTGGATGGCGTCGTACCACCTCACTGGAGTGGCCCAGACATGGTACTATGCCCTCGAGCAGGACGAGGGCATGCCAGGGTGGGGCGCTTCTGCGAGCTCTGCTCCCTGCGTTTTGTGCCGACAATACACGGGATCAGGCTTTCCGAGCTCGCCCGGCTACCGTTCACATCCACGGTGCACGACTATGCCAAAAGATTCAATGAGGTATTGTGTCATGCACATAACCTCTCGACGTCCCAGAAAGCAAAGCTCTTTGTGGGGGGCTTCCGGATCACATAAAGATCGACTTCGAGCTACGCGATCCACAGGACCTCTAGACGGCCATGCACCTAGCGCGGGCATTTGAACGCCACACGGCCGCCCCCGCGGCGACTCCTTCAGTACGAGGCGGTCGAAGCGCGTCGTGACCACCACTTCCAGGGCCACCCTGTTCCACGCCTAGAGACCCACTGACAGGCTCCGCGGGGGCAACGGGCTCTACTCCATCAACGGGCCAGTTCCACCGTCGCACACTAGCAAAACAGATGGAGCACCGACGTCAAGGGTTGTGCTACAACTGTAACGAGCCCTATGTCCACAGTCATGTCTGCCAATGGCCCTTCTACCAAGAGTCAGCAGATTACATCGACGATGGCATCACTGCCACAGGAGACGAGGTCGTGGGGGACACGTACCAGCACGTGGCCAGCCCAGACGCAACTGTGGCCCCCACCACCACACTAACGGTCTCCCTCCATGCATCGTCAGGGTTCGCACCGAGGACGCAATGCTCCTGGTCGTGCACATCTAGGGTCGTCGTTGCGTGACCCTACTCGACTCGGGCTCCACGACGAACTTCATCAACACCGACGTACTCTACGCCCTGCAGCTCGCCACCGACCCACGGTCGTCGCTACGCATGTCGTGGCCAACGGGGACCACGTTCCATGCCAAGGCGTGGCCCGGAATGTAGCCCTTAAGATTGGCCAGAAAACATTCTCCATCAGCTGCTAAGGCATCGCATTAGGGGCATTCGACCTCATCCTCGGCGTCGAGTTCCTGAAGACGTTGGGCCCCATCCTCTAGGACTTCTCCGCCATGCGTATGTCCTTCACCAGGGCCGGGCTACCGGTCCTTTGGGAAGGCCTGGACCTTCACCGCGCCCGCCTGCCCGGCATGGTCGCGCACACTACTACCACAACCATGGAGCAGTCGTTGCTGGACGCCCTCCTGCAGCAACTCCCAGATGTGTTCCTGGAGCCGCGAGGACTACCACTGACACGGCCCTACGACCACCGCATCCACCTGTTTCTTAGTACCGCGCCAGTCGCCGTCCGACCGTACCGATATCTACAGCAACAGAAAGACGAGCTAGAACGCTAATGCACAACGATGCTCACAAAAGGCATCATCTGACCCAGCACGTCGTCATTTTCCACCCTAGTGCTCCTAGTGCGCAAGGCGGACGGATCCTAGCGTTTCTGCATCGATTATCGCGCTCTGAACGCCAGGACATCGAAGGACAAGTAGCCCATCCCGGTGGTCGACGAGCTACTCGACGAGCTTCACGGGGCTTGCTTCTTCACCAAGCTCGACCTGCGCTCGAGGTACCACTAGGTGCGGATGCACCTCGACGACATCGACAGAATGGCATTCCGCACGCACCACGGCCACTATGAATTCCTGGTGATGCCATTCGGCCCTTCCAATGCCCCGGCGACATTCCAGGCCTTGATGAACGACGTGATCCGCACGTACCTCCGCAGGTTCGTACTGGTGTTTTTCGATGATAATCTCATCTACAGTGCCACCTAGGCTGAGCACCTGCAGCACATCGTGATCGTCCTACACGCCCTCCGCTCACACCAACTCCACCTCAAGCACTCTAAGTGCCCATTTGGAGCTTCGTCGGTGGCCTACCTGGACCACTTCATCTCGGCAGGCGATGTCACCATGGACGCCGATAAGGTCGCGAGAGTCGCCTCCTGACAGGACGTCGCGGTCTGCCCAAGGCATCTGCCGATTCTTGGGCCTCACGGGGTACTACTGGAAGTTCAGCCGCGACTTCGGTGTCATCGCAGCCCCGCTTACGCGTCTCTTGCGGCGAGACACGTTTGCTTAGGACGACGAGGTTGAGGCAGCATTCCAGGCACTCAAACGTGCCCTAACGACGAGACCGGTCCTCCAGATGCCAAACTTCGACAAGCCCTTCATGGTTGACTGTGAAGCCACGGGCGTGGGGTTCGACGCGGTCCTTCATCAAGGCGCGGGACCGCTCGCATTTTTCAGCCGACCGTTCGTAGCACGCCACCTCAAGCTGGCCACGTACGAGCATGAGCTCATCGGGCTGGTACAGGCAGTGCAACATTGGCGCCCATACCTCTGGGGATGACATTTCATTGTACGGACCGACCACTACAGACTCAAGTTCCTGTTGGATCAGCGCCTCTCCACCATACCGCAGCACCAGTGCATCAGCAAGCTGTTCGGATTCAACTTTGAGGTTGAATACCGACCCGGACGGCTGAACATGGTGGTAGACGCGCTCACCCGACGCGACACCGAGTACACACAGGCGACAACGTGAAACATTGAGGCTACAACCTTAGCGCTTTCGAGCCCCTCATTCACCTTCCTCAACGACATCCGATGAGCCATGAAGGAAGCCGCTGACGCCCAGCACCACCTCCAGCGCTTGCAATCGGGCACGTTGGCTGACCCGTGGCGCATGGAGGACGGACTACTACTCCATGGCTCCCGGGTCTACATCCCCAACCACGGAGACTTACGTTCCCAGGCGCTATGCCTAAACCACGAGCCAGATACGAGGGTGTACAAAAGACTCTCCATCGACTACGCTCGGAGTTCTTCATTAGGGGAGATCGCGCACTGGTCCAGGATTGGGTGCGCTCCTGCCCCACGTGCCAACAGAACGAGACGGAGACACTACGGACAGCAAGCCTACTGCAGCCCCTCGAGCTGTCGTCCCAGGTCTGGATGGATATCTCGCTCGACTTCACCGAGGGGCTGCCCAAGGTGGGAGGAAAGTCCATCATCCTCACGCTGGTCGACCACTTCTCCAAGTATGCACATTTCATCGCACTCGGTCACCCCCACACAATAGCATGTGTCGCGCGCGCCTTCTTCGATGGCAATTTCCGCTTGCACGGGTTCCCCTCCTCCATCGTCAGCGACAGGGACCCCATGTTCACCGGGCACGTATGGCGTGACCTATTCCAGATGGCAGAAATAAAGTTGTGCATGAGCACAGCGTTCCATCCTTAGACGGACGACCAATCCGAAGTGGTTAATAAGGTGATTGCCATGTATCTGAGCTGTGTGACAGGAGATCGATCGCGAGCATGGGTCGATTGGCTGTCGTGGGCGGAGTATTGCTACAATACTTCGTTCCATACGCGCCACTCCATTTGAGGTGGTCTACGGGCGACCGCCCCCCTATGCTGCCCTACAAGCCAGGGACGACACACACGAAGACAGGGGGCGCACTGCTGCGCAACCGTGATGTGATGTTGGCCGAAATCCGACAGCGCCTCCTCCAGACCCAGCAACTCTCCAAGAAGTACTACAACACCGCACACCGGGACTTGGAGCTACAGGAGGGAGATTGGGTCTGGTTGCGCCTGCTGCACCAACCAAAGCAGCTCATGTCCGCCCACGCGAAGGGGAAGCTTGGCCCACGCTACGTCGGGCCTTTCCACGTTCTAGAACGCATTGGCCAGGTCGCCTATCGCTTGCAGTTGCCAGCAGGCGCCCGCCTCCACGACGTCTTCCACATAGGACTACTGAAGCGTCACAAGGGGGAACCGCCTGCTGACCCAGTGCCGCTACCACAAGTACATGATGGACGCCTACTACCAGCGCCGACCAAAGCTTTACGAGCGCAACTATGCCGCGACGTCTGGCACATCCTCATACAGTGGCAGGGCCTATCTTCGAAGGAAGCTACATGGGAGGCGCTCGATGACTTTCGGGGCCTCTACCCCGACTTCCAGCTTGAGGACGATCTGTTTGTGCAGGGTGGGGAGAGATGTTATGACCGACCGCCACTACAGGCACCAGAGAACATCAGAGGCGGCGGCCAACAATAGGCATGCAAATTAGTTAGATAAGGATTAGAAGATTAAGGAGATAAGGTGAAAAGAGGGGATCTCAAATTTGATAGAAGGGAGTATAAATACTTGTAAGCACCACTCTATATGAATAAAGCAGAAAACTATTTAACCTACTTCCTCCAAAGGAAGCAGGCGTGTTTTCCTCTCCCAAAGCCATTGTCCAGCATCCACCGAAGAACAGCACGGCCACGGCGACCGTACGCCAGCGCGCAATGCCTCATCCCTACAATATGCGCAGTCTCTTTGATAGGAGCTCTAATCCTATCAGTTCTACTTCTTTAATATATATATATGTGTGTGTGTGTATCTCTACTACTTATTAAGACTGCAATAGTAGTCGGTCATTCCGCGTTCTGCCATTCTCTGTTCTGCCTTTCCAATTCCCTCCTCCCCGCGCACAGTCCATTTCCATGTTCTACCACCATTCTATATCTATCATTCTCCCTCCCTGAAAGCCCATTCCCATTCCCTCGTACAACCGACGCCTAGCTAAAATTAAAAAATACACATGGCCCCAAGGAGATTCGAACCATTCCCTCGTACAACCGACGCCTAGCTAAAATTAAAAAATACACATGGCCCCAAGGAGATTCGAACCCACGACCTCTCAAACAAATGCTAGCAGTAGCTACCACTACACCACATGTGTGTTTATGTCTACATCTATAACAGAAAACACATCTACTACATCTCTCCCTAAGTTCACCTGCTACCCTTGCACAATGCGTGGTAGTAGATAAGTATCACCGAAATTCTTGAATTATATTTTTGGATGGAGGGAGTAGTATTTAAAGAAGAGCCTTGCATGCAATTTCTTTTGTTTGAATAATGTTTTCAACTTAAATTCCTTTTTTGCATGCGTGACATTTATTCTTCGTAATATTTTTCCATGGACCTGACTTGTGAATCATTTTTATAAACCAACGCCAAACATGAATCCATGTTTCTTACTTGAAAACCCCGAACAAACACCATTAGCAGGAGGCACTCGCGTTGGGGTCGCTCATCGATGACAAGAAGAAACTTGGCGACTGCCAATTCGACCTCTAGAAACAGTCCTACGTGGCCGCATGTGCCGCTATGTACGACAAGCTCCGGCGCAGCCGCCGCTTGGACGCGGTGCAGAGCGGCTGCTCCGCGCTGTCCATCGTCAAGCAAGGGGACCTCATGGTCGTCGCCAACGTCGGCGACTCTCGGGTTGTTCTGAGCACCGCATTCGACGACGACGCCATCACGTCGTCCGGCTCATCGTCCACCTGAAGCCCAACCTGCCACATAAGTCGCTACTGACTGGCCATGAATTCTTGTGCGCTGAGACGATGGCCGTTGCTGACATTGTATGAGTGTCCTCGAACACGATGTATGTAGAGGAGTAGCGCATCCGGTGGTGCAACGGTCAGGGGTACTACCTTGCTGATGAGCCCGGGGTGCACTTCGTTTTACAGCCCAGCCAAGAGTCATCAGTACTCGGTATGTCGCGCGCGTTCGATGACTACTATATCGAGGACTGTGGCGTCATCTTGGCGCCAGAGGTGATGCAGAGGAGGACCAACAACAATGACCAGTTCGTCATCCTCGCCATCGTTGGGGTAGCTTTTGTGCCGGCTTGCCTTTAATTCTCTTCGCAAACACACACTTGTCTTTTTGTTTAAGCAAAAGTGTATGGTGGTACGTGTCCGATGACTAACGATGTACGAGGGAATTTCTTCCGGTATGTGTGAAACGCGCTCTCCAATAATGAGACCATGCAAATCGTGACATATATCGAAGTCTGCATGATACTGATGGTTGCAATGTAGTGGTGAAACAAATAGATTATAAATAACAAAATTTATGTATGGCCAGAATCACAAATTGATTATGAAACATTTTCTCATAATGGTATAACACACATTTTATATATAAGTTATCGTAGTATACTGGTATTATATATTCCCGTTGCAACGCACGGGCATTCAGCTAGTATATATATATATATACCGATTTCTTGTTCTATAGTTTGTTTGGTTTTGTGCTAAATATTATACGGCCTAGTCGCGTAGAGCCATACCACAAAAGAAATTCGTCCTCCGCCACTGAGTGGTAGTGACTCTCGACCAGGAAACGTCGTCCCCAACCCGGGTACGTAGGGTCATTTTTGTTTCTACCATGTAAAAATCTCTCACATGTAGCGTACCCCGTTCCTCGACCCTATCGATCCGAGAACTTTGTGGCTATGCATAGAATTAGTATTGGCCAAGAGAAGAAAAATGCCTTGTAACATAAGTAAACAAACCTTCCAGTGAAGCAAAACTGACATTTCATGGCCCAACCAACTTCATTTGAAAAACAGACAGTTGTCCTGCCCCTAGTGCAAGGAATGATAACTGTTTAAATCACTGAACCATCTTCAATAGAAACCAGTATCTGTAACATCCTGTATTCACAAATTAATTATATCCAGTAAATCACTTCATAATATAACAGCAACACTGGAACTACCTTACGGGTTCTATCCGATGCAGTATGAATGTCCTTCACAATTAAAGCCTTGAGATCAGCATGCTCAGTTATCATCTTCCTGAAATCCTTGTTTAAACCTGAAGGATTTTAGAGATACACATAGGTGGCGTCTAATTAACTAACATCTTAACAACACATCAAATGACATACATTGAAAAGAATCATAGGTATATTGTAGGTTCTCCAACTGAAAAGCAATAGACCCCATTGGATAATAGAAAATGTTGTAAACTTAATGAGAGAAACAGGCCACGCAACTAATTCTTACCAGAGAAAAAAAAAAGTATCAACATGTACAACATGAAACCAGTTTCATTATTTTTTTCATTAGATGTCTTGATAGTGAATTTATTGTACGTAACTGGTAGATGTTAATAGTTTTCAGTTAAGAGACGTTTGAGTTAGGACAAAGCTAAACCGAAGTGTGATTTGAAACACAGGCATAGATGTTAATAGTTAATAGCATATACCAATACTAAATAGATGGATTCTCCTTGACACAATGAAAAATTACCAGCCAGCTCGTCGTAAAAATGAGCCCACACGTTGTTCCCGTACAGGCATTTCCACAGCATCAAGGCCTGGCCTGGCCGAAACCCCTGCGGCTGCACCCAATCAACGAACTACTTGAAACACACACGTCTTAAATCATGTCCTTAGAGCATCTTCAAGGGACTCTTTATTTTTTACTATCTATTTGACTTTTTATTTATCTCTCTATAAATATTAAATTCTATATATAACATCTCATTCCAATAAAATCTCCAAAATGCAATTTAGCTTGGCTAGCGAGAGTTGCTAGCCAAATTTGGCTAGTGAGGGAGTTAATTTAGAGAGCCAGATAGATTAGCAAGTTAAATGGCTACTCTGTTGGAGAGCTATTATGCTATTAACTAGCTAAAATTTAGCTTGACAAGCTATTTAGCTAGTCTCCTGGAGATGCTCTTATCTCGGGTTCGGAGTAGTCAGCAGTCCATCCCCTTGAGCATGGCCTTGGACCGGCCTCGAAGCGGGCAGCAGCAGCGGCCGGCGGAGCGCAGAGAAGAGGCGAAGCAGCAGCGGAAGGAGGCGCTCCGGCTCCACCGGAGGAGATGCAGGACCTGCGCCGCGCCGGCGCCGCCATGGTGATTGGTGTGTGATTGGTGAATCGTCTGGTTCGTACGGTCTCGGGAGTTTGCGGCCTCTCGCTCGCTGTGGACGTTTGGGGTATTTGGTTTCCGCCTGATTCCTGTCACAATGGTTGAATAATAATTATGAATATTAAATATAGTCTAGTTATAAAACTAACTATATAAGTAAAACCTAAAAAAAGACGAATTTATTTAATATAATTAAAATTATATTCAATATTTATAATTAATATTTAAATATTTAATATGAAATAAACTAAACTTTATTTATGGAAATCAAACACACGATCAAGCATGGTACGATTTTTTAACTTTTTATTAAATTATTCTTAAAAATAATACTATAGTTTTTTAAAAAAAAATTTATCTATTTACCCACACGGTTTAACTAGAGCTGGATAAAATAATTGTGACTTAGTGACTTGTGAGCTTACTAGACTCATGACTGACTAAGCTCAACTTAGCTTTTTTTGTGAGGTGAACTAAAAGTCCAGCTCATCGTTTTAAGGAGTCAATTCGAAGCTAGCTTATATGGAAAGCCTAGCAAACAAATCTGTCATACTATTTTTAGGATAACTAATCAATCCAAACTTGTGAACGTGAATGAGTAATTGTGACTCATTGATTCTTCACCTTCGATATATTTAATTATCTGTCATCATGGTGCACACCAAATTATAGGCTTTAGAGAGTATTCAATTGTCGTCACTTTTGCACCTACCGTAGTTTAGGTTGTCGTGACAGCATGAGTCTCTTCAAGGAGGCTATGACAAATGACTCACTTGCTTGTCTACAACCTCTGCCCTCATTAGAGCTAGGCAACTGAGACTGAAGATCGAACCCGAATAACTTGAGCGAATAACCCGATATTCTAGTATTCGGTTCTGAAAGTCGCCTAGAGGGGGTGAATAGATGAAACCTCAAAATTATAAACTTTGAAAACGAGCTTCACCCGGGGTTAGGATTAGAAATGAATAATAATGAAATCAGAGTGTGGAAGAAAGTTCTTATTGCTATGAGTTGCTTAATTAATGCGGATAACTTTGAGAGCTAACCCAAAAGGATTGAAAGGAAGGGAAATTAGAGAGAGGGGAGAGGAAGAATCAAATCGTAAGGTAATGATCAACACAAATGAACACAACGATTTGTTTCCTGAGGTTCGGTTCCGAAGAACCTACTCTCCGTTGAGGAGGCCACGAAGGCTGGGTCTCTTTCAACCATTTCTCTCTCTCAATGGTCACCAGTTGAGTTATTCTTCTTAATTTCGAGAACCACTTAGACCCCGCAAGGATCACCGCACAATTAGGTGTATCTTGCTAGCTTTACAAGTCACGTGAGAGTTAAGAAGGAGATGAAGAAAGCACGATTAAGAAAGTCAAGGAATAAGAGCAACAAGAAAAATACAAGATCACACTCTCTCTAGACTTTCTAAGGCACTAATCACTAATGATCACAAGTCACAATTATGACACTTGGAGAAGTATGGAAGCTTTGAATGTGTCTTGGGATGAAGTGCTTGCTCTTGTATTGAATGTGAATGAATGGGGTGCTTGGATGGATTGAATGGAGGTGATTGGGTTGTATTAGCCACCAACCACTTCCTAGTTGTTGCCTCCTTTCTACCAACCACGGATGGTTCGCGCTCCTGGTCCAGACAGTCCGCCCCTGCACATCAACGGCTGAAATCACAATCGCAACATTCAGCAGTAACGGTTATATCGATGGCTATAAGTGCATTAAATGTGTCGTCAGATGTCAGATAAAGCAGTCATGGACGGTCCGACCATGTACCTCGGACGGTCCACGAGGACGCTAAAATGCATTTTACCGAACCCGTTACCTTAGGGTTTCTCTCGCTTTTTAATGAGCGGACAGTCCGCGCCTGAGGCTAGACGGTCCAAGATTAGTCCTGCATGGTGCTCTCTTCTCCTTCAGACAGTCCGTAGTGTAAATGCGAATTTTTCATAGTGTCGGTGTTTCGAAACCCGGGGGGTCCCTGGACCGACGAGTGAATTGTCGCCGCGTGCCCCAGCCCAGATGGGTCGACGCGAGGCAAAACGCGAAGGGGGGAAAGGGAGCAGCCGGAGGGAGGCAAGCGTGAGAGAGTGGATCCCGCGGCCTTCGTGTTAGCCCCGCGCCTGAGTCGGGTGCGCTTGCAGTAGGGGGATACAAGCGTCCACGCGGGAGTGGGAGCGAGCGGCCTTGCGCGAGCGCCGTCCCGTCCTTCTCCGCGCGGGCCAACCCTCTGTAAGAGGGCCCTGGTCCTCCCTTTTATAGGCGTAAGGAGAGGATCCAGGTGTACAATGGGGAGTGTAGCAATGTGCTAACGTGTCTAGCGGTGGGGAGCTAGCGCCCTAAGTACATGCCATCATGGCAGCCGGAGAGGTCTTGGCGCCCAGTTCGCGTGGTGTCGTGGCCGTCGGAGGAGTGCTGGAGCCTAGCGGGAGGACAGCTGTTGGGGATGTCGAGTCCTTGCTGACGTCCTCTTGCTTCCGTAAGGGGGCTGAGAGCCGCCGTCGTCACAGGGCATGCGGGGCACCATCATTACTCGCATGGTGGGGCGAGCCAGATGGGACGCCGGTCTGGTTCCCCGTAGCCCGAGTCAGCTCGGGGTAGGGTAATGATGGCGCTTCCTGTTGACGTGGTCGGTCCGTGCCCTAGGCTGGGCGAGGTGGAGGCTCCTCCGAGGTCGAGGTCGAGGTCGAGCCCCCGGGTCGGGCGAGGCGGAGTTCGTCGTCTTCCGGGGTTGAGCCCATGTCCGAGCCCTAGGGTCGAGCGAGGCGGAGTTCGTCGTCTTCCGGGGTTGAGCCCATGTCCGAGCCCTAGGGTCGGGCGAGGCGGAGTTCGCCGTCTTCCGGGGCTGAGCCCGAGTCCGAGCCCTGGGTCGGGCGGAGCGGAGTTCGCCGTCTTCCGGGGCTGAGCCCGAGTCCGAGCCCTGGGTCGGGCGGAGCGGAGTTCGCCGTCTTCCGGGGCTGAGCACGAGTCCGAGCCCTGGGGTCGGGCGAGGCGGAGTTTCCTATGACGCCCGAGGCCGGCCTTGGCTGCTGTCATCCTCACTCTGTCGGGTGGCTCAGCAGTCGGAGCGGCGCAGGCGGCGCTGTCCTCTTGTCAGACCGGTCAGTAGAGCGGCGAAGTGACTGCGGTCACTTCGGCTCTGTCGACTGGAGGGCATGCGTCAGGATAAAGGTGTCAGGCCACCTTTGCATTAAATGCCCCTGCGATTTGGTCGGTCGGCGTGGCGATGTGGCCAAGGTTGCTTCTCGGTGAAGACTGGGCCTCGGGCGAGCCGATAGTGTGCCCGTTGCTGGAGGGGGGTCCTCGGGCGGGACGTAGGTTCTCCGGGGTCGGCTTCCCTTGCCCGAGGCTAGGCTCGGGCGAGGCACGATCGTGTCCCTCGAATGGACCGATCCTTGACTTAATCGCACCCATCAGGCCTTTGCAGCTTTGTGCTGATGGGGGTTACCAGCTGAGATTTAGGGGTCTTGAGGGTACCCCTAATTATGGTCCCCGACAGTAGCCCCCGAGCCTCCAAGGGAGTACTAATACTCGCTTGGAGGCTTTTGCCGCACTTTTTTGCAAGGGGACCAGCCTTTTTCGGTTGCATTCTGTTTTGGTGGGTGCGCGCGAGCGCACCCGCCGGGTGTAGCCCCCGAGGCCTCGGAGGAGTAGTTTTACTCCTTCGAGGTCTTAGTGCATTTCGCAACACTTCGGCTGGTCTAGTTGTTCCCTCATGCGAGCTGGTCGTAGCCCGAGTGCACGGTCGGGTCCCAAGTTCTCGGGCTGGTATGTTGACGTTGTCAACGGTTTGGCCGAAGCCGGGTTTGCGAGAGCAGCCCCCGAGCCTCTGCACAGGGCGAGAGGACGGTCAAGGACAGACTCGTCTTTTTTACATACGCCCCTGCGTCGCCTTTCCGCAAGGAGGAGGGGGGAAAGCGCCATGTTGCCCTCGGAGGGCGCCTAACATGGTGTTTCCGGTGAGCTGCTGGCGGGTAATCCGAGCGGACGCCCGTGTCCCATTTGCTAGGGGTCGGCTAGAGGCCCGGAGGCGCGCTCCAAAAGTACCTGCAGGTGATCTGCCGGACCCGGTCCCCTTTGACGGGGTCCGAGGGCTCGATGCCTCCCTCTGATGGGATTCCGTTACAAGATCGCTTCCGCTGGTCTCGGAAATGTCCTAGGGTACCTCGGGAGCGTAGCCCGAGCCTTGGTTATGTATCGAACGTACCCAGGGTCATCCCTCGCTCTGTGTCTGAGGCGACTGTGAACCCTTCGAGGGCCAGCCTACGAACCCCTGATCAGTAATGGGCGCGGAGCCCGAGTGGCCTGAGGCGGCCGTTGAACCCTTCGAGGGGCCGGCCATCGAACCTCTGACCAGTAGTGGGCGCAGAACCCAATCGATCTGAGGCGGCCGTTGAACCCCTCCGAGGGGCCGGCCTTCGAACCTCTGATCAGTAGGGAGGCTCGGAGCCTGTTTCCTTCACGGAGAAGGGTCCTTTTCGGGGTATCCCCCTTTCCCGGTCCCTGTTGTAAGAGAGAGAAAGAGGAAAAGGAAAAGGATACGAAGTCGAATGACGTGGCGTACCTTTTTCGACGCGGTCATTATGGCGAGGGCGAAGCGTCGTTTGCTTCTCCCACCTGAGGCGCCACATGTCCCGCCGCGGAGTTAATGTGACAGGGCGAGCGGTTCGCGAGGCGGTTGTTGCGCGTGTGCGAGCCGTTCGAGGAACGGATCACGGGCGCACCGTCTTCACGCCGTGAGAGAGGGCTCCCTCGCTGCCCCTGGATGGGACGTAAGCTTGGCTGACGACGTGACCGCTGCTCCTGCCCGCCTGTCACCGCCATTACTGCCGGCCCATTTTTGACTGCATTTGACCGTCGCGCTTGGCTGGCACTGCAGGGTTGCCTCGAGTCGCGGTATTGACTCCGCAGTCGAGGAGGCGTGGTAGTGGCGTGAGTGGCGGTGCTGTTGCTCGCACGTAGCAACCGGCGTGCCAGTTGCATGACGCGTGGGCTTGGACCTCCATGCCGGGCGCGTTGGAGTCGAAGGGGCGCGCCCACTTGGCACGGTTGCATGCCGCCTGCATGGCTGTCCGCCCTTTCACCCGCTGGTCTGGGCGAAAGTGGAGGAGTGCTTGTAACCGCCGGGTGGTTGCATGCACCGCGCGCGTGGCGGTTTGGCTTCTTCTCCCCTGGACCGGCTTGCATGACGTGTGGGACCCAGCCCCCGTGCCCTGGGGGGGAGAATCTTGGAGCGTGTTGGAGAAGACTCAACCCGCAACGGTTGGGGGCGCAAGTGGGGAGAGTCGCCTTTAAAAAGGGGGGCGACCCCCTTGAAGGGCAACCATGTCTTCGCGCTCCCCTTATGCATCGTGCCTTTCCACCTTCCGAGCCCCCCGGATGGGGGACGCCCGCAATCCTTCTGCCTTGTCATCGGAGGAACGCAACTTCGTGGAAGTTGGTACCTTTCAGCCATCGTTCGGCTTCAAGGATTTTCATCGTGCAGCCCGGCTGCATCCCTTCGCCGGCGGTTACCCAAGACGGTGACCACCAGCCTCTTAGTGGGGAGGAGCAAGTCGGGCTGCGATCTTGGTCCCACCCTCAGCCCCAAGGATGTTCATCATCCTTGCTGGGGCAGAGGCCAGGCTGAGCCGGATCTCTACATCCCGCACGGGCCGGCTGGCCACCTCCTCTTCCAGCTTCTGGTGGTGGAAACCATCCTCCAGCCTTGCGGAGGAGGCGTCCTCCAGCCATGTCGGGGAAGGCGAACTGTTGCTGTCCAGCTAGGATGCAACATTCCGTCCTTCTTCTCGCTTTCGCGGCGAGGACGGGAGTGAGGACCTGCCGGTGCGCCTTGCCGACCGTCGGCGTTGGTGGAGAGGCGGACGCCGCCGTCCGTGCTGATGTGGTGGCAGCCGGAGGAAGCTCCCCCCCCCATTGAGGCCGTCGGCGCCGCCCACGGGCCGGCCCCCGGCTCTTTGGCTTTGATGTCTGTTTCGCGTCCCTTGAGTAGGGACGCGAACGAAAGCCTTCCGGTGGCCGCGTCCGTACTGGGATCATGGCTGCCGCTGTGGGGTTGGAACCGAAGTTCCGTTTGTAATGGCACCTTAAGTGCCGATGTTTTGTTCAATGCGACTGTCGAGGCCTGAACGTGTATGTATTTTTGGCACGGAGCCGTGTTTTTTCTTCATTTCGAGCACTGAGACTCGCCTTGTCGATTATCTGAACCGCTTCACCGAGCGTGAGTTGCCTCGTGCAAAGGTGACAAGTGAGGTATCCGTATCCCGGAGGAGTAGGAGTCCCTCGGCTCGGTCGGCCTTGTTGTCCGAGGCCCCTCTTGTTTAGTTAAAGGAACCCCTCGGCCGCCCTTCGATGAGCCGAAGCCGGAGGTAGCGGTGTCAGCACGGACGGAGGCAGAGTTGGCTTCGAAAAGGAGGTGTAGTTGGCCAAAGCCCGGCCGGGTCGTCCACTGGCGGAACTGACGCCGGAGTTGAGCTGCCGAGGCCACAAGCCGAGCTGATGTCTTTGGGGGACAGCTGGCCGAGGCCTTGGGGTGGCCGGCCGAGCCGCCTGCTCGGGCCGGATTCTCGAAGAAGACCCTGGCGGCGATGGCCCGGGTGTGGTGCCGATGTCGTCCTTCAGAGTGGGGGCCCTCTGACCCGAACTTTTTGTTTTTTAGCCCTTTTCGTGACAAAAATTTACATTTGGACCCCCAGAATTTTTATTTCCACGTTTGGACCCGATACTCGGCGCCATAGGCTGTGGCGCCGAGGTAACACAGCTCGGCGCCACAGCCTATGGCGCCGAGCTTCGTGACGTGGTAGTCCGCGTGGCACACCTAGCTCGGCGCCACAGATCTTGGCGCCGAGCTAGGAAACTTAACCGTGACCCCCTTTCCTCTTCGTTTGTTCTCTGTTTCACTCGACGCCCGCTGCCGCCGTTTCCTACGCCCGCCGCCGCGCCTACCGCCGCCGCCGCCGCCAGCGCTCGGCGAGAGCGCCCCGCCCGCCGCCCGCCGAGCTCGCCGAGAGCGCCCCGCCCGCCGAGCTCGCCGAGAGCGCCCCGCCAGCCGTGGCCGCCGAGCTCGCCGCGGAGCTCCCGCGCCGTCGCGGCCGCGGAGCTCCCTCGCCGCCGCGCCACCGCCCCGGCCCGGCCACCGCCCCGGAGCGCCTGCGCCACCGCCCCGGCCCGACCACCGGCTGCCGCTAGGTATTTTTTTTTTATTTTTTAGTTACTAAATTGTTAGCTATTGTTAGGTATTTACTTAGTTAGTAAATTGTTAGCTATTGTTAGGTATTAGTTAGTAAATTGTTAGCTATTGTTAGGTATTTTTTTTATTGTTTAGTAAATTGTTAGCTCTTGTTCGTGTTTATTAAAATAGTTAGCTAGTTTCTTGCTTAGCATATTGTTACTGTTTAGTAAATTCTTAGTGATTATATAGTTAGCATTTTGTTTAGCGCATTGATATTACATGTTTTCTGTGTTGGCAACCATCGTGTTGTCGTTTATTCGCAGGTTCTATAAACATCACTTTACAGGGGAGGTTCTGCCAAATTTTTTACTGACAATAGATTTTTTTGTACGTAGGTGTTCGTCCGACTTGACCTTCTCCACCGTTAGCTGGACTCGTACGCGTTCTCAGGTATACAATGTTTTCGTACATTATTTATAGATTATGTAATTTCGTTTGATGTGTTCATTTAATATTTACTATATAGTTATTAGTTAATATATATTTATTACTTAGTAAGTTAGTAGGCTTAAGTATATAGCCATTATTGAGTTAGTAATCCATTTTTGTAATAGATGGACAGCCTAGTAACACTATACCATGGAGGAAGGGTGGAGATAGATGCTTATGGGAGTGTTACTTTTGATGGTATGAAGATCGTGACCATGTTGTTCGATGAAAGACCATCTTTTGACAAGCTTTTGGCTCGAGCTTGTGAGGAGATTAGTTGCGACATAAACGACCCTAGAATATCAATTCAGGGTTTGTTGTCCCATATTACATATGGAACAGTTGTCCGACGGTTGATCTCCATTACCTCAGAAGATGATTGGGTGATATATTTAAGAATTGTGAAGACGATGGTTCCACCATGTTTGGATGTGGTTGTTCAAAAGTTACCTGTTAGTCATTGCGATGGTCCAGTCGGGTTGTCTCCACAAATGCCAAATGCATCTCGTATTGAAGCTCCTTTGGTAGAGCTTCATGAAGAAGTGGTTGTTGTGCCCGATGCTCAATCGGGTCCGCACGAGTATGGGATTTCTCGTCCTCTTCCTGGCGTTTGTGGGGCTTCTAATGCGGTGGTACCCCCCAAGAGATCCCATTGACCCAGGATCCAGTGCACGATCATCCTAGTAAGTGTCTTCGACACATTGTTCGTATCCATCGTTATTTCGTTTGATTAGACTGTTTAATGTGGTTTTTCTTGCTCCGACACGATGCAGGATCTCCACATATGGATAATGCTGCTTATCTTGATGTGCCTGTGTCATATAATATGGACAACATATGCAGGGCATCCAATAGTGTTGATGTTCAGATTGAGGATGAGGAGGAGCCATATGAGGCTGCACGGGCCTTAGATTCTGATGATGACCGTCCGGTTCAAGAAATGACGGAGCAAGAAATTGAACTCATAAGACGTTTGTGTCCGGAGCGAGACCCTGCAGTACATGAATTTAGCAGTTTAAGTCATTCCACCCGTGCTTATGCTGAAGGACGTGACGATGAACTGCTAGAGGCTCCGGATAACGCCGACAGCATTGAGATTAAGGTAGGCTTACTTTTCAAGGACCTGCCTACACTGAGACGATGGCTACAGGAATATTCAGTGAACCGGAAGAGGCCGTTCAAGGTGAGACATTCGTATGCACAGCGTCGTTACACTGTTGTGTGCGAGGTGTCGGAATGTAATTGGAGGGTATGTGCCCGAAGGCAGAAGGACACCGGAAAGTTTAAGATCACCAAAATTGTAGGTCCACACACTTGTGCCCAGACAGAGCTGAGCACTAAGCATCGTCAGTTGACATCTACCCTGATTGCGAAAAGGATATTGGGGATATTGAAGGGTCAGCCAAACTTGAAGGTGAAGTCAATTATGACCATGACTTCGGAGCTGTTTGGTTACAAGATCAAATATGTGAAAGCATGGAGGGCAAAGCAGCGAGCATGGAAGATGATATACGGGGATTGGGAGGAGGGTTATGAGAAGTTACCAGCATTGTTCAATGCAATGAAAGCAAAAAACCCAGGCATGCATTACGAGTACATCCCCAAACCTAATGAATGGAGGAACGGCAGAGAGATATTTTTTCGTGCTTTCTGGTGTTTCTCGCAGTGCGTAGAGGCCTTCAGGCATTGTCGTCCCGTGCTCTCTATTGATGGTACTTTTCTGCTTGGGAAGTATAAGGGCACATTGTTGGTTGCCATATCATGCGACGCAGACAACGCACTGGTTCCTTTGGCATTTGCTTTGGTGGAGAGAGAGAACAGAGATAGTTGGTCTTGGTTCTTGCGGCTTGTACGCATCCATGTCGTAGGCCCTGTACGCGAGGTTGGTGTCATATCTGACAGACACCAAGGTATTCTTAATGCAGTGCAAGAGCAGATTCCTGGCTACGCACCCATGCACCACAGATGGTGCACTCGACATCTAGCAGAAAATCTTCTTCGAAAGGATCATAGCAAGGCTAACTTCCCCCTTTTTGAGGAGGTATGTCGACAGTTGGAGGTTTCGTTTTTCGAGGATAAGTTGAAGGAACTAAAAGATGCAACAAATGCTGAAGGTAAGAACTGGATTGCTGGATTGCTGAGGGAACCGCAGAAATGGACAAGGGCCTACGACGAAGGTGGCTGGCGGTTCGAGTTTCAGACTAGCAACATAGCCGAGTCATTTAACAGTGTGCTCAAGGGTATACGGGGCATGCCAGTCAATGCTATAGTAACATTCACTTTTTATAGGCTTGTGGCTTGGTTTAATGAGAGACACGCGCAGGCCAAGGCAATGCAGACCCGAGGGCAGAGATGGGCACCTAAACCAACATCACACCTTAATAATGCAAAGGAACGTGCCCATAAACATGAGGTACAATGCTTTGATGAGGAGTTGGGTAAATACGAGGTAACAACACTAGGCGGCATAACTTCCGACGGTGAGGTGCGACCTTCGAGGACACATGTCGTGTTACTTGATGCATTCTGGTGCGGATGTGGTAAACCTAGACAATACCATTTTCCATGTTCTCATTATGTTGCGGCCGCACGTCATCGTAACTTTGCATTTGAGAGCAGAATACCTTCTGAGTTCAGTGTAGAGAGCTAAGTACGTACCTGGAGCCCTCGTTTTGAGCCATTTCTTGATGAGTCACAATGGCCAACGTACACCGGTCCGGTATACGTTGCTGATCCAGCGCATCGATGGGACAAACGTGGTAGTAGGAAAAGGAGCCGGTGCAACATGGTTATGGATCAGGTTTCCGGTCGCAGTAGGAGAGGTCGAGCGTCCCCCTTTCTCGTGGACCCAGAGCAGAATGAATGCGGAAAATGCGGTAGACTTGGCCACAACTCACGTACATGCATTTGGACACTTAGTCAGGTGTGATATATTTTTTTATACACAAATTTTATTCTAATATGTCGATGTTTTTGTTACACTTTGTACACAAGTTATATTCTAATATGTTGATATCTTAATTTGCAGGATGGCGCAGTTCCACTTGCTGGACCCTCACTACGACAAGCACCATAGGGGCCGTCTCACCGCAGAGGGAGAGGTAATATTTTGTACATAAATTAAATTTTCGAATTAATATATGCGACCTATATTTGACTAACGAAAATTCTTTTGATTGATAGGTGTTGCCCGTTCTGCGGGTCCGGACCCACGACCGGTTTCTGGAGGAGATGAGGTACGATGAGAGGTACACTCCTCTCCTACAGAGGGCTGGCTTGGACGTCTTATCGTACCAGGTCCGCTGTGGGCTGCCCACTTTCAACCCAGCGGCGTTGACGGCTCTGGTCGACAGGTAAAGACTTCTCTAGTTGTTTAATATTTACAATTATCAAATCTACTTTGCATACTAATGATTTTGTATTCGTTTGTCTTCCAATAGGTGGCGGCCAGAGACTCACACTTTCCACCTTCCCTGCGGTGAGATGACCGTGACGCTTGAAGATTGCCAGAAGATTCTTGGTCTCAGCATTATTGGTCGTCCAGTGACCGGTCAGGCATCACCAGGCGGTTGGAGGCAAAGGGTGGAGGCCTTTCTTGGGAGACTGCTTCCGGATGAGCTACGAGGTAGCCACAACACCGGAGTCCCACTGACCTGGCTTAGGCAGACCTTTGGGCAGTGTCCACCTGGTGCAGATGAGCAGACGGTTGGATACCATTGTCGAGCTTGGATTCTCCATCTCTTTGGTTCAGTTCTTTTTCCAGACGCGACAGGCGACAGCGCGTCATGGATGTTTCTGCCCTGCCTGACTGACTGGGATACGACCGGAGGTTACAGCTGGGCTTCAGCAGTGTTGGCCTTCCTGTACAGGCAACTTTGCGAGGCTTGTCGTCGTTCGTCGAGGACCGCCAGCTTAGGTGGATGTGTCTACCTACTACAGCTGTGGATGTGGGCACACATATCCGTCGGGCAACCCAGAGAGTTTCCTCCTCGTGAGTGGTTCGTGGTAGCCGGACATCGGCTTAAGCCCACGGCTGCTTACCGCTGGGACCAGGTCGAGGAGCCATTCGCACGACACCAGCGTGCTTATGTGGAGTACTCAAACGAGCTCGACGCACTTACTCCTTCGATGGTGAGTTGTCTCCTTTTATCTTTTTACATGTCCTTTCTACTTTTATCGCACGACACCAGCGTGCTTACATGGGCTTTCTAAAACTTTTGCAGGTGACTTGGCAACCGTATCTTGATCCATATTTCGCCAGCATACAGTTGAGCAGCATGTGCTCAATAGACGAGAACCTCTACCTCATGAGGTGTCCACTCATCTGTTTTTATGTTGTTGAGTACCACTTGCCCCATAGAGTTGCTCGATAGTTCGGATTGCGCCAGGAGTTTCCGGTGGAGCCATTCTCGACTTCAATAGAACTTCATAAGTGAGTTACTACATGCACTTGTTATTCTAACTAATAATTGAAATATCAGTTAGTCGCTAATATATGGTTCTAACTTTTGCAGGTTCGACAGACAGAGACAGAAGAAAGTCACGGACTTCGAGACACACCATCGTGATTACATTGATGAATGGGACCAGCAGGGGGATCTTAACTATGAGAATGACCAGGCACACACAAACTACAACTTCCGGAGGTATTTGATTTGGTATTCTGGTGTGACTAGGTGCAAGCTGAAGGGACGGTGGACAGCTGCAGACTACGCCGAGCAAGAATCGTCAGACGACGAAGACACAGCTTTCGACATAGCTGCTCGGCACGGGTCCCAAATTGAGGCTGCTCCAATCCTTGATAGAGTGGTAACTATTTCTTTACTAAAATTAGAGATTTCAATTCAATGTTTTATGTCTAGTTTTGAGCATCCTAATGTCTTAACTTGTGATAGGGAAACTCTATGCTCGTATCTGTTGTTGAACTCGAGCGTATCTCACAGAGAACTTCAGATACTACTACGCTATCGTTACTATCAGTGAGTATCAATGTCTAACAGAAAACTTGTTTATTTGTATGTTGTAACATATGTCTTTAACTAACATTTCGATTACATAGGGTATCACGTCGTCTTCGTCGAGCAGCGGCTCGGTGTGGATGCCGGTCTCTAGCGGGCGTTGACGTGCAGCTGCCTGTGCCTCGTATGCAGCAGGATGTTCAGCCTCCCATTTGTGCAGTTGGACCATCTACAGCAGGACTCAGCTCATCGCGATCGACGCGGGACACGTTTGAGAACGTGGCCTAGGACGACGAGGACAATGACGACGACGACGACGACGCTGGCGCTGGCGCTGGCGCCGCAGGTCAGGTGGAGATTGGACCGTCTCAGTTGCAGGATGCTCCTACAACTCAGCCATCACAGCTGACACCACGTAGAAGGCGTCCACGAGACCCTTACACTCCAGGCACCGACGCTCTTGGGGCCAAGGGCAAGGGTAAGACTAGGAGGAAATGAATACTTTTGTGATGTTGGTCTCTATCCTGAAAACTGTGTGATTTGGACTCATGCTGGAGATGTTGTAATATGAACTATGTTATGTGTTTTGGACTATGTGTTGTGGAACTTGTATTTTGGACTTTGTTTGTGGACATTGTATGAAGAACTATGTTCTGTGGATGTTTTTATATTCGACGTTATTTTGTGATGTATTATATGTTGAAATGCTTATATGTCTTATAATATGTGATTATTTGAACTGTGGTTGTTAATAAAACAAGGGGAACTCTTGCAAAATTTTTTTGTGAACTGTAAAAAACATAATAAGCAATAAGTAACACATCTTTAGAGTTCTAAATTATTTTTGATACGTAAATACTACATAATAGGCTACAATTCTTCAGTCTGAATCACAATCTATGAGTAACTCATCTTCGGAGTCATCCGTCGCGCAATCCTCAACAACAACCTCATTCCACTTGCTGCATTGTCCTGCATCACACTTGTCACCAGTTCTTTTGTAATAATTGGCTTCTGCTTCATCTGCAACTTGGGAGAATAGCTCATCCTCAGCCTCAGCCTCATCAGACTTCTTCTTGTAATAAGCTGCCTCTACCTCTGCGGCGGCCTGAGACATAAACTCATCCTCTTCCTCTTGAGCACGTAATCCTGCCTCAGCTAGTGCGATGAGCTCACTCAACCTTGACGTGTCGTCCTCCTCTTCTTCATGTAATCCTGCCTCTGCGAGGGCGATAAGCTCACTCAATCTAGATGTGTCGTCGTCCTCCTCCTCCATCAGCTCAACTGTTGCCATTTTATCCTGAACATATCTCGCATGCGCCTCATCGGCCAAATAGTTTACGCCGCTTCCAATCTCTGCAAATATAATGAGAAAATTAAGTTAGCAAAGTCAGGATAAATAAATTGTACTAACATAATTATAATATCATTTATCTCACTTACTTCCCTTGAGGCGATCAGCAAGATTATCCAACATCTGTTTCTCGGCTTGAGCCGCTTCCCATTCCCTTGCATCCTGTGCTCTCTTCTCATCTGCCGCCTTCAACCTCCTATACTCTGCACGCTTCGGGCTATCATAAAAGGCAGATTTTGCTTCCCTACGATGTCGTGTATGCGATCGTTAATGTACGAATCGACGAGCCGAGATCCACAACGCATCTTCTGTCCCATTATTCTCTTGGACTCTATTGTGCGCATCACCTCTCCTTTGTCGTCGTAACTCTCCCAACTGCATTTCCTCGTCTCCTACAAAAAAATAGTAAGTACCGCTATAACATTACATCTGGTGCAAAAAAATACCAACCTCATCGTAATCGACCATATGTCCACAAAAATATCCAACACCAAGCTTTGAAGGAACTAATCCATACTTAGCTTCAATACCACATTTGCAGAGTACTAGATCAAATTTGACCTCTTCTACCGCCCACCCCATGTATCTCTTTTCCTTTACCTCTGGCTCTGGCCAATGGGACAAAGGACCATACAACCACTCTCTGAAACGACACTTACGCCACCCGTATGGCTGCAGGAGAAAAAATTAGTAATTTATTGTAAATAAAAACTAGTTCATACATTTAGCGTATCAATGGGCTCACATAATCAATGTTCGGACAACAGAACTGCTTGTCATAGTCTTCGTCGATGACAGCACGGTCTCCACAATCGCATCGAGGCGGTGAGTCCATCCGTCTTTTTGTTGCTACCTCCTTCTCCGCATCCGTCATTGGTCGAGGATTCGGGGGAGGAGGTACCCAACGCTTAAAACGCTCATGACTGGTCTTTCCACTCAACCAATTAACGAAAAGAAGATATCGAGGGTCAAATTTATCAGGACCATCAATCCACTGGAAAAAGAAACACCTCTGATGTCCCTAAAATAATGGAAAGATGCACTATTACATATCTACAAAATAATGAATGCGAACAAAATTAAGTGACAAGTCATAAGCTACGTACATCCAAAGTGCCACAAAGGTAGTAGCAGCGAGCAGCCGTGTCTGGATGTTGTGATTGATGTACCCAAGCCAGTCTGCCACAGTCACAGTTAGGCACGGGGAGTTCAGGAGGAACAGGAGCATCCTTACTAGATACGTCCGGATATAACTCCCGAGGACGACCTCTATTCTTCCACAACGCCTCTTGGTACATGTCTTTCATCTAATAAACGATTATAATTATCACTTGTACCTATTATGCTTTATAATAAGTTTACACAAACTAATAATCGAAATGATAATATAATAGGTGTATACAAATTATTAACCTAACAACCCAATATACAAAACGAATCAGTTGGAAATCATACCTTGGTCTACGAAGTGAACCAACTCAAATCTTTGAATCCAGCAATTTTTGACGAAGTTTGGAAATGTGATGAAATGAGCTGCTCTCGGCCAGCCGCGCGGGCGGTTTTATAGGAATTCGTAGCTCGGCGCCAAGATCTGTGGCGCCGAGCTACGAGGCCGCGCCGCCACCACGTCAGAGCCAGGTCAGCCCTAGACGCAACTAGCCGTTGCTGCCACGTCATAGCTCGGCGCCATAGGATGTGGCGCCGAGCTATGTTAGCTCGGCGCCATAGCCTGTGGCGCTGAGCTAAGGGTCCAAAACTGAGTTTAAAATTTTTTTAGGTCTAAACGTGATTTTACTTCTATTTAAGGGCTAAAATACAAAAAATTCGGCCCTCTGACCGCGTCGCCGTCCGAGGTTAAGTCAAACCCCGCCGAAGGTGTAGTTGATGCCGAGGGTGCTGCTGCCCCCTTCGGCTGTCGACGTCCGAGCCTGCAGGATCAGGTTGTCTTGTAGTGTGTGTATGTTTTCTGCGGCCGCCGAGGCCTAAACACACCGTCGTCGTGTTGTAAAGCTGCGTTTCTTTTCCTCTTGTTTCGAGTATCCGGACTCATTTGTCGGTAACAGAATTATTTGTGCGGGCGAGAGTTGCTTTTCACGGAAGGCGATGAGTGAGGTATCCGTATCCCGGAGGCGTAGGAATCCCTCGGCTCGGTCGGCCTTGCCACTTACGCGCGTTCTTACTCGTCCATAGGGTTCTGTTACCGACGCAGTCGAGAAGGCCCGAAAAATCATTTCGGCAGAGGAGCTCTCGAGCATGAAGACTTGTTCGGTCCGTGGAGTCACTTATCCGAGCGCGAGTTACTTATCGCAGAAGGTGATGAGTGAGGTATCCGTATCCCGGAGGCGTAGGAGTCCCTCGGCTCGGTTAGCCTTGGCTGCTTATGTGTACTCCGTCGTTTTCAGGATCCACTTTTGAAGTAGTCGAAGAGCACGAAAGGCATTCTGGCAGAAAAGATTTTTTTCTTTTTTCGAGGAAAATTTTGACGCAGAGGGGGTTGCCCCCTTCTAGCCCCCGAGGGAGGGTCGGGCTTTGCCGAGGCAAGGCTGACCCTTCCTTGACGACCAGACTTGGTGTGTGAACGAGGTATACGAGCAACTTGAAAGCATCTTAAGGGTAGAAGCGATGTAGCTGTTGGATGTTCCAAGCGTTGCTGTAGACCTCGTCTTGGCTGGTGGCCAGCTTGTACGTTCCGGGCTTCAGAACCTTGGCGATGACGAACGGCCCTTCCCAGGGAGGCGTGAGTTTGTGCCGCCCTCGGGCGTCTTGTCGCAGCCAAAGCACCAGGTCGCCCACCTGGGGGTCTCAGGACCTAACCCCTCGGGCGTGGTAGCGTCGCAGGGACTGCTGGTACCGCGCCGAGTGTAGTAAGGCCATGTCCTGAGCCTCCTCCAGCTGGTCCAGTGAGTCTTCTCGGTTGGCTCGGTTGCTTTGGTCGGTGTAGGCCCTCGCCCTCGGGGAACCGTATTCCAAGTCTGTGGGCAAGATGGCCTTGGCCCCATAGACTAGAAAGAACGGTGTGAAGCCCGTGGCTCGGCTCGGCGTTGTTCTCAAACTCCAGACCACCGAGGGGAGTTCCTTCATCCACCGCTCGCCGAACTTGTTGAGGTCGTTGTAGATCCGAGGCTTGAGTCCTTGTAGGATCATGCTGTTAGCCCGCTCCACTTGCCCATTCGTCATGGGGTGAGCCACGACAGCCCAGTCTACCCGGATGTGGTGATCCACGCAGAAGTCCAGGAACTTTCTGCCGGTGAACTGGGTGCCGTTGTCGGTGATGATGGAGTTCAGGACCCCAAAGCGATGGATGATGTTGGTGAAGAACGCCACCGCCTGTTCGGACCTGATGCTGTTTAGGGGTCGGACCTCGATCCACTTGGAGAATTTGTCGATGGCGACCAACAGGTGCGTGTAGCCCCGGGTGCCTTCTGCAAGGGGCCAACGAGGTCCAGACCCCACACAGCAAACGGCCAGGTGATGGGTATGGTCTGCAGAGCCTGAGCGGGCAGATGGGTCTGCCTCGCGTAGAACTGACACCCTTCGCAGGTGCGGACAATTCTAGTAGCGTCGGCCACCACCGTCGGCCAGTAGAATCCTTGTCGGAAGGCGTTTCCAACGAGGGTCCGAGGTGCTGCGTGATGGCCGCAAGCCCTCGAGTGTATCTCTTGCAAGAGCTCCTGGCCTTCGGCGATGGAAATGCATCGCTAGAGGATGCCTGAGGGGCTGCGGTGATAGAGCTCCTTCCCATCTCCCAGCAAGACGAAAGACTTGGCGCGCCGCGCCAACCGCCGAGCTTCGGCTTGGTCGAGGGGCAGCTCTCCTCGGTGGAGATATTGCAGGTACAGGGTCTGCCAGCTTTGATTAGGCGTGACCTCGCTCTGTTCCCCCTCGACGCGTAGTGCCTCACCCTCGGGGGCCGAGGGTACCTCGGGCTGAGCCGAGGGTACCTCGGACCGTGCCGAGGGTACCTCGGACTGGGCCGAGGGTACCTCGGACTGGGCCGAGGGTATCTCGGACTGAGCCGAGGATACCTCGGACTCAGCCGAAGGTGCCTCGGGCGGAGCCGAAGGTGCCTCGGGCTCGGGCGTGTCCTCGGTCTTGACGGAGGGTTGATTCAGGTCTCGGGAGAATACGTCCGGGGGAACGGTTGTTCGTCCCGAGGCTATTTTAGCCAGCTCGTCCGCAGTCTCGTTGTAGCGTCGGGCGATGTGGTTGAGCTCGAGCCCGTAGAACTTGTCTTCCAGGCGCCGAACCTCCTCGCAGTAGGCTTCCATCTTCGGGTCGTGGCAGTGGGAGTTCTTCATGACTTGGTCGATGACGAGCTGCGAGTCACCGCGAGAGTTGAGGCGTCGGACCCCTAGCTCAATGGCGATTCGGAACCTGTTTACCAGAGCCTCGTACTCTGCCACATTGTTGGACGCCGGGAAGTGGAGGCGTAGCACGTAGCGTAGGTGCTTCCCGAGGGGCGAGACGAAGAGGAGGCCTGCGCCGGCCCCCGTCTTCATCAGCGACCCATCGAAAAACATGGTCCAGAGCTCCGGTTGGATCGGAGCCGTCGGGAGCTGGGTGTCGGCCCATTCAGCCACGAAGTCCGCCAAGACCTGGGACTTGATGGCCTTCCGAGGGGCGAACGAGATCGTCTCGCCCATGATCTCCACTGCCCACTTCGCAATTCTACCCGAGGCCTCTCGGGACTGGATGATCTCTCCTAGGGGGAAGGATGACACCATAGTCACTGGATGAGACTCGAAGTAGTGTCGCAACTTCCGCCGTGTCAGGATCACCGCGTACAGCAGCTTCTGGATTTGCGGGTAGCGGATCTTGGTCTCGGACAGTACCTCACTGATGAAGTAGACTGGCCTCTGAACGGGCAATGCATGCCCTTCTTCTCGTCTCTCAACCACGATCGCGGCGCTAACCACCTGGGTGGTTGCGGCGACGTAGATCAAGAGGGCTTCTCCGGTAGCGGGGGGCACCAAGATGGGCGCGTTCGTGAGGAGCGCCTTCAGGTTCCCGAGGGCTTCCTCGGCCTTGGGAGTCCAAGCGAAGCACTCGGCCTTCCTTAAGAGGCGATAGAGAGGCAGACCTCTTTTGCCGAGGCGCGAGATGAAGCGGCTCAGAGCCGCGAGACATCCCGTGACCCTCTGTATGCCTTTCAAGTCCTTGATTGGCCCCATGCTGGTGATGGCTGCAATCTTCTCCGGGTTGGCTTCGATGCCCCGCTCGGAGACGATGAACCCCAAGAGCATGCCTCGGGGGACCCCGAAGACACACTTTTTGGGATTAAGCTTCACCCTTTCGCCTTGAGACATCGGAATGTCGCTTCAAGGTCGGAAAGGAGGTCGGAGGCCTTCCTCGTCTTGACTACGATGTCATCGACGTAGGCCTCGACCGTTCGGCCGATGTGTTCGCCAAACACATGGTTCATGCATCGCTGGTACGTTGCCCCCGCATTCCTCAAACCAAACAGCATTGTAACATAGCAGTACATGCCGAAGGGTGTGATGAATGAAGTCGCGAGCTGGTCGGACTCTTTCATCCTGATCTGGTGATACCCTGAGTAGGCATCGAGGAAAGACAGGGTTTCGCACCCAGCAGTGGAATCCACGATCTAATCGATGCGAGGCAGAGGGTAGGGAACTTTCGGACATGCTTTGTTTAGACCAGTGTAGTCTACACACATCCGCCATTTCCCCCCTTTCTTTCTCACAAGCACAGGGTTGGCAAGCCATTCGGGATGGAATACCTCTTTGATGAACCCTGCCGCCAGTAGCTTGTGGATCTCCTCGCCTATGGCCCTGCGCTTTTCTTCGTCGAATCGGTGCAGAGGTTGCTTCACGGGTCGGGCCCCAGCTCGGATGTCCAGAAAGTGCTCGGCGACTTCCCTCGATATGCCGGGCATGTCCGAGGGACTCCACGCAAAAACTCCGGCGTTCGTGCGGAGAAAGTCGACGAGCACTGCTTCCTATTTGGGGTCGAGCTCGGAACCGATCCGGATCTGCTTGGAGGCGTCGTTGCAGGGGTCGAGAGGGACGGACTTGACCGTCTCCACTGGTTCGAAGTTGCCGGCGTGGCGCTTCACGTCGGGCGCCTCCCTAGAGAGGCTCTCCAGGTCAGCGATGAGGGCCTCGGATTCGGCGAGGGCCTCGGCGTACTCCACGCACTCCACATCGCATTCGTATGCGTGTCGGTATGTGGGCCCGACAGTGATGACCCCGTTGGGGCCCAGCATCTTGAGCTTGAGGTAGGTGTAGTTGGGGACGGCCATGAACTTGGCGTAGCATGGTCTCCCCAGCACTGCGTGGTAGGTTCCTCGAAACCCGACCACTTCGAACGTGAGGGTCTCCTTTCGAAAGTTGGAGGGCGTCCCGAAGCAGACGGGTAGGTCGAGTTGTCCGAGGGGTTGAACGCGCTTCCCGGGGACGATCCCGTGGAAAGGCGCAGCGCCTGTCCGGATCGAGGACAGATCGATCCGCAGAAGCCCGAGGGTCTCGGCGTAGATGATGTTGAGGCCGCTGCCTCCGTCCATGAGGACCTTGGTGAGCCTGACGTTGCCGATGATGGGGTCGACAACGAGTGGGTATCTCCTCGGGCTCGGCACGTAGTCTGGATGGTTGGCCTGGTCGAAGGTGATGGGCTTGTCGGACCAGTCTTGGTAGACTGGCGCCACCACCTTTACCGAGCAGACCTCCCGACGCTCTTGCTTGCGGTTCTGAGCCGAGGCGTTCACCACTTGCCCGCCGTAGATCATGAAGCAGTCGCGGACCTCGGGGAACCCTCCTGCCTTGTGATCTTCCTCCTTTGCGTCGTCGAGGGCCTTGCCACCCTCCGCGGGTGGCCCGGCCTTATGGAAGTGTCGTCGAAGCATGGCACACTCCTCAAGGGTGTGCTTGACGGGCCCCTGATGATAGGGGCACGACTCCTTGAGCATCTTGTCGAAGAGGTTGGCACCTCCGGGAGGCTTCCGAGGGTTCTTGTACTCGGCGGCGATGACAAGGTCCACGTCGGCGGCGTCGCGTTTCGCTTGCGACTTCTTCTTGCCCTTCTTCTTGGCGCCGTGCTGAGTTGACGCCTCGGGAGCATCTTCCGGTGGGCGGCCCTGGGGCTGCTTGTCCTTCCGGAAAATGGCCTCAACCGCCTCCTGGCCAGAGGCGAACTTGGTGGCGATGTCCATCAGCTCGCTCGCCCTGGTGGGGGTCTTGCGACCCAGCTTGCTCACCAGGTCGCGGCAGGTGGTGCCGGCGAGGAACGCGCCGATGACATCTGAATCGGTGACGTTGGGCAGCTCTGTGCGCTGCTTTGAGAATCGCCGAATGTAGTCCCGGAGAGGCTCTCCCGGCTGCTGGCGGCAGCTTCGGAGATCCCAGGAATTCCTAGGGCGCACGTACGTGCCCTGGAAATTGCCGGCGAAGGCTTGGACCAGGTCGTCCCAGTTGGAGATCTGCCCCGGGGGCAGGTGCTCCAGCCAGGCTCGAGCGGTGTCGGAGAGGAACAGGGGGAGGTTGCGGATGATGAGGTTGTCATCGTCCGTTCCACCCAGTTGGCAGGCCAGCCGATAGTCCGCGAGCCACAATTCCGGTCTCGTCTCCCCCGAGTACTTTGTGATAGTAGTCGGGGTTCGGAACCGGGTCAGGAACGGTGCCCGTCGTATGGCGCGGCTGAAAGCCTGCGGACCAGGTGGTTCGGGCGAAGGACTCCGATCCTCCCCGCTGTCGTAGCGTCCCCCACGCCTGGGGTGGTAGCCTCGGTGCGCCCTGTCGTCGAGGTGGGCCCGACGGCTGTGATGATGGCGCTCATTGCCGAGGCGACCCGGGGCCGCAGGCGCTGTGTTGCGCGTGCGCCCGGAGTGGACCGAGGCTTCTCGCATGAATCAAGAAGTCGCGGCGCGATGTTCCGAGGGGAACCCCTGCCTTCGGGAGGCAGAGCTTTCGGCCCGTCGGACCGCGGCGTCCTCCAGGAGATTCTTGAGCTCTCCCTGGATACGCCGCCCCTCGGTGGTTGATGGCTCCGGCATCGCGCGGAGGAGTATTGCCGCTGCAGCCAGGTTCTGGCCGACTCCGCTGGAATCCGGCGGCGGCCTCATCCTGACGTCGTCGGTGATGCGGTGCTGGATGTCCTAGGGGAGATGACGCGCTTCTCCGGCCGGGGGGTTGGACCGCCCATTCCTGCCCGATGTCCCGACGGATCGGCACAAGCGTTCCTGCTCCCTCGTCGAGCCTGGCCTGCCTCTCGCGGATTTGCTCGAGCTGTGGGTCAGGACCCCCCGCCGGGACGGGGACCACAGCTAGCTCCCGAAGGATGTCAACGCGAGGCACGGGCCTAGGGGGATCACCGTTTTCCGGCATACCAAGATGGTTGCCTTCGCCGGGACCCCCTAGATCGACGTGGAAACATTCACGACTTGGGCCGCGGTCCTCGTTGCCGAGGCCGCGGCTGCCGTCGGAACAGTCGGAAAGGCAGTAGTCACATGCGGTCATGAAGTCCCGCACGACACTGGGGTTATCAAGTCTGGAGAAATCCCAACAGAGGTCGGGCTCGCCATCTTCCTCGGACCCTGAGGGCTCGTAGGTCGAGTCGACCGTCAGTCGGTCCCAGGGTGACCGCACACGATACCCCAGAGGGTTTGGACTCGCCTCTAAGAGAGTGCTCACCGGAGCGGAGTCGCTTGGTGGGTCGAGGCCGAATCCAAAAGACGCGAGATGGGAATCGGTCGGTACCTTTCGGTCGACGGGCGGTGACGAGGTCGCGTCTGGGACTGACTGCACCGTTGTCTCAGGTACGAGGGTGACGCCCAGCAAGTCCTTCGCGAGTGTGCTGGCGTCGTGCGTTTGCTTGAGATTGGCGTGTTGTAGGGAGGCGACGCTCGTCTTTGTCTCAGACGCGAGATCGATGCCCGACGCGCCCTCCGTTGGGGCGCTGGCGCCGTCGACTCGCTCGACAGCAAACGAGGTGCCGCTTCCCGCTTGGCCTTGGTTGCCCCGCCTCCTCCTCCGTCGGCGGGGGAGGGGACGGGACAAGCCCGAATGTCGTCCTTCCACCACGTGGGGAAGGCGTCGTCGATTTCCCCACCGGCGAGCGGGTTGTCGACCGCCATTGTCGCTGTCGCGCGGCGGGGGAAGGAGTATCATGTCGTAGCTGCCGTCGAGGGACACGAACTCAAGATTCTCGAAACGGAGCACCGTCCCGGGCTGGAAAGGTTGCTGGAGACTGCCCATCTGGAGCTTGACAGGAAGCTGTTCGTCAACACGCAGCAGGCCCCTACCTGGCGCGCCAACTGTCGGTGTTTCGAAACCCGGGGGTCCCTGGACCGACGAGTGAATTGTCGCCGCGTGCCCCAGCCCAGATGGGTCGACGCAAGGCGGAACGCGAAGGGGGGAAAGGGAGCAGCCGGAGGGAGGTAGGCGTGAGAGAGTGGATCCCGCGGCCTTCGTGTTAGCCCCGCGCCTGAGTCGGGTGCGCTTGCAGTAGGGGGATACAAGCGTCCACGCGGGAGTGGGAGCGAGCGGCCTTGCGCGAGCGCCATCCCGTCCTTCTCCGCGCGGGCCAACCCTCTGTAAGAGGGCCCTGGTCCTCCCTTTTATAGGCGTAAGGAGAGGATCCAGGTGTACAATGGGGAGTGTAGCAATGTGCTAACGTGTCTAGCGGTGGGGAGCTAGCGCCCTAAGTACATGCCATCGTGGCAGCCGGAGAGGTCTTGGCGCCCAGTTCGCGTGGTGTCGTGGTCGTCGGAGAAGTGCTGGAACCTGGCGGGAGGACAGCTGTTGGGGCTGTCGAGTCCTTGCTGACGTCCTCTTGCTTCCGTAAGGGGGCTGAGAGCCGCCGTCGTCACAGGGCATGCGGGGCGCCATCATTACTCGCATGGTGGGGCGAGCCAGATGGGACGCCGGTCTGGTTCCCCGTAGCCCGAGTCAGCTCGGGGTAGGGTAATGATGGCGCTTCCTGTTGACGTGGTCGGTCCGTGCCCTAGGCTGGGCGAGGTGGAGGCTCCTCCGAGATCGAGGTCGAGGTCGAGCCCCCGGGTCGGGCGAGGCGGAGTTCGTCGTCTTCCGGGGTTGAGCCCATGTCCGAGCCCTGGGGTCGGGCGAGGCGGAGTTCATCGTCTTCTGGGGCTGAGCCCGAGTCCGAGCCCTGGGTCGGGCGGAGCGGAGTTCGTCGTCTTCTGGGGTTGAGCCCGAGTCCGAGCCCTGGGTCGAGCGGAGCGGAGTTCGCCGTCTTCCGGGGCTGAGCCCGAGTCCGAGCCCTAGGGTCGGGCAAGGCGGAGTTTCCTATGACGCCCGAGGCCGGCCTTGGCTGCTATCAGCCTCACTCTGTCGGGTGGCTCA
This sequence comes from Zea luxurians, assembly GCA_029449295.1. Classification (NCBI taxonomy): domain Eukaryota; kingdom Viridiplantae; phylum Streptophyta; class Magnoliopsida; order Poales; family Poaceae; genus Zea; species Zea luxurians. The sequence continues at coordinate 22,266,615 of JAOPSE010000003.1, forward strand.
GCAGTCGGAGCGGCGCAGGCGGCGCTGTCCTCTTGTCAGACCGGTCAGTAGAGCGGCGAAGTGACTGCGGTCACTTCGGCTCTGTCGACTGGAGGGCGTGCGTCAGGATAAAGGTGTCAGGCCACCTTTGCATTAAATGCCCCTGCGATTTGGTCGGTCGGCGTGGCGATGTGGCCAAGGTTGCTTCTCGGTGAAGATTGGGCCTCGGGCGAGCCGATAGTGTGCCTGTTGCTGGAGGGGGGTCCTCGGGCGGGACGTAGGTTCTCCAGGGTCGGCTTCCCTTGCCCGAGGCTAGGCTCGAGCGAGGCACGATCGTGTCCCTCGAATGGACCGATCCTTGACTTAATCGCACCCATCAGGCCTTTACGATTTGTGCTGATGGGGGTTACCAGCTGAGATTTAGGGGTCTTGAGGGTACCCCTAATTATGGTCCCCGACACATAGTTTTTGTCCAAGGCACACCTTGGTGTTGCGGACGGTCCGCCGAAAGGGCACAGACGGTCCATGCTCTGATGAATTTTCCAAAAAACTTCTGTCCGGAATAATCTATGGTATTTTAGAAAGTCGACTTAGAATTGAGATAGATGGACTTACGCACCTGAGAATTAATCAGCTAGGCAAACTAGTTAGTCCATAAGATTTGTGATGAGAGTCAAGCACCAAAATCAATTATAGAAAATGTTAAGGTTATTTCCCTTTCAATCTCCCCCTTTTTGGTAATTCATGCCAACACAAACCAAAGCAAATATAAAGAACATAATTATAGCTAGTTTACATTTTGACAGATGTGCATAAGTTACTTTAAATTGAAAGCAGTTCTAAGTATATATGAATGTTTTGATATAGTTAAAATTTTGGACCGCATTTGCACCACTTAGCTTGTTTTTGTAAATCTTTTGGTAAAGTCTTTTTAAATTCTTTTGCAATTATCCAATGATACAAGAATATAATTTTCCAAAGGCATTTTCAAGTTTTGAAAGATTCTCCCCTTTTTAAAATGTTTTTCCTTTGACTGAATAAAAGCCCCTCCTAAAGAAGTTCTCCCCTTAGTTGTCAAGAGGGTTTTTGCAAACGCAATAGTTCCAATTTGAAACATAAAAAGTTTTTAGAAAAGGGTGGTGGTGCATGCAGTGTTTTAAAATTCTTTTTATGTTTGTATCTTGAATTTACAAAAAGTCGTACTATCAAGGGGGACTCAAGGACAATTAGTCAAACTGTTGATCTAGATGCTCAGTATCCAAGATTGACATCCCTATACCCAGCCAAACCAACAACTAAAATTTTAGATCCTATCTCTTGATTTGGCTAAGGCAGCAGTGCCATCCTTTAAGACCAGCAGTGTCGCCCTTAACATAGTCGTTGGAACCCTAAGTATAAATACTCATTTGTTCACCCACAATAGCTATTGCTTCTTCCTCGCATTTGACTGTTACAGAACAGAAAACTACTCAGCCCTCTCTCCTCCATCGATCCCTCTCAAGCTCCCAAGAAAATCTTTGATTCCAACCATCAAAACTTGAGAGAAAAGGCAGTAAACTTCAATTGGAGAGATGATTCATTAATTTCCCATCTCAAAGAGCATTTGGTTCACATTTGGCCACCTATTCTAGGGTTTGTTACTCTTGGAACTTGCTCTTGGCTGGCTAGGCATCGCCCTTGCGCTTGCCAAGTGTTGTGGCAACCTAGAGAGGTTTGTAACACTCGAATCACATCTAAGAAATCACCCCTCACTTCAAGAGTTTGGTCTCTTGATTTGAGAATGAGGGAAGGGCAAGCCTTGGTGGCAAGCCTAAGCCTTTTGTGGCATCCTTAACAACATGGACTTAGGCAAGCCTTCGTGGTAAGCCAAACCATGGGATAATCTATGTCTTGTGTGCTTCATTTACATTCTTGCAAGTTCATTTTGTTGGATTAGGGTTTGTGATCGATCTACTTTCTCACTAGTGATATACTTGATTTAGCTCTCGATCTATGATCTGTATATTTGAAGAAAGCCTATAAATTTTTACATGGTCAAAGTTTTGTATGTTACATTTTGAATTTGGTTTAAATTTTCTTGTAGGTCGGTAGTTGATGGAGGGTGAGGCCTGATCTTCTGTGAGGTAGGATAACTTGATTGGGTGGAGATCTCGATGTTGATGATCCAAGGCTCGAGCGAATGGATCCTCGCATCACTACACCACTGCTCTGTTGATTATCACCCATGACACATGAGTGACCTCGCTATGAAGGTTTATCCCTGCAAGCACAATCAAGAATAGGAAGAACGCAACCAAAATTGTGTTGATTATGAGGTGGGGTCTCACAAACCCATCAATGACGACATTGTTCAATGAAAATTATGATCTAAGCAAAACATAAACCCTAATGTGGCGTGGTTGCTGATAAAATATAGGTTAGGGGAATGCAAAACCCTAGAGGTACCCTTAATGGGCTCCAACATGATACACGGGCCAACAACCTAATAGACGGTGTCGCAGCATCGAAACAGAATCTAAACACTGATTTATTTCAACGATTCCTATTGACTCGAATGAATTTTAAGTTGGTTTTAGTTGGGTTGGAAAGCTTATCTCCTTAGCTTCCCATTCATATAAAGTCCGACCTAATCAGATTTCGGATGCATCTTGGGCGTCCATTTTAGTGCAAACTGATCCTAGACTCCGAGGTGGTGGAGACAAAGTTGATTTGAACTTGGCTCCCTCTTGTCATGAACATCCTAGCTTCTCCTCCTTGACATCTTGGCCTTTCCCAAGTCATTGTTGGTCCTCTCCAAGGTTCCTAGAGATTCAGCTCTCGTGCATGTGCTCGTGTTATCGGTCCATACATTATTTGTATGGGAGTGATATCCTCATCATTCTCCCCATCTTGAATTGGAGTCATCCTCGACTCAAGCGGTGATCAAGGGGGTGGCCAAGCAACACTATGGTATATAAGACCTTCAGACTCAAAAATAGGCATTGCCGATTTCTGGCATATTCTGGTTGTCATGTTTCTACGACGATTCCCGTCAACTCCGGACATATTTTGATGTGGGACTAGTTAGGTTGGAAAGCTCATATTCTTAGTTTTCCAACAGTATCTAGAACGTCGAAAAAGGAGTTCGTATGTGGCCTTGGCGTTCGTTTTCGTGAGACCCACTCTTGTAGTCCAAACCAGATTCATGAATAAACTAGACTTTAAGTCCTCTTGAGCTTGGAAATCTATGATTGATTGGCCTTGACCATATAGTTGATGTCCATGTACTCATCTCTCCCCTTCTTGGTTTTGAGTCGTCCATGACTCAAAATTGTTGGTGCCTACATAAGGTATTGTTTTAGGTCTCGACATCGTCCAACCTTGCTCCCCTTCTTGAAGTTGACCCTGTTGTTACAAATCATACAAAGAAGGACAAGTTGAACTAGACATGATTTGATTAGCTTTAACACAACCCTCTAGTTGATCATATTGTTTCATGATAAAAGGAGAATTCATATACTCAATGTACCATATATTCTCCTTTCCAATTATATCTTCCAATAAAATGATATGTATGTTTACTTATCCATGGAAAATCAGTACTAAAAGAAAGTTTCTCTTCTAAATTATTCAGGTTACATAGAACATCAAATTCAATATAACCCAAAGCTCATCATGCACACTACTTATGGGATTAAAATTCTAATTTCAGCGCAACTAATAGGATTAGAAGCAACAATATTAAGTTTGTTATCTAGTTGTGGCATATAAGTAATGAATCATCACTCAACTCTTTTCTATCACAAGAATGAGCAGTATAATCATTATGTAACAAAGTTGTCGGAGAGAAATCTCCAGCCAGGTGGCAGATAGCACTCGCCCTAATCCTAAGATGGGGAGGGGGCTTAAGGTTTTAACCTCTATAGATGGATGAACACAAGAACATACATGGGTTTAGAGTGGTTTGGGCCGCTAGAGCGTAATACCCTACTCCACTATGAGTTGCCCTATTGGTGACTTGAGAAGGTTTGTGTCCGAATCATGTAGCCATCCTGGCCTAAATAGCTTCAGACCGGTCTACTTCCTACCAAGTGCACCCTCTTTTTTATAGCCTAAGGGAGGGGCTTACATGGTGCCTGAACCCCGACAAGTGGGACCAGGCCCCAGGGATACAAAGAGATCACAAGGTAATGCTAGTGGATTGAGGTCTTCCCCGTCCGGTCTTGTCCTCTGCCTGATCTTGTTTGTGTGTGGGCAAAGGCTACAACATAGGTTGCAACGTAGGTGAGCATTGGGAGAATACGGACAGTGTCATCTTGTCCCCTCCACCTGTCCCTTCACACCTCTATAAAACACGAGGAACAGTAGAACTCATAATGAGGGGCTCCCAAGTAGGGATGGCAATGGGTACCCGAAACCCGAAACCCGATGGGTAAAAACCCTATTAGGGCACGGGTATGGCGGATTTTGATACCCATGGGTATTTTATTGGGTCATTTGTTATGCCCATCGGGTACGGTGGGCGTGGGTACGTTCTCTGTTGCCCCATACCCGCTACCCGATGGGGAACCCGCTAATATATGACACGTGGGTCCGGATTTATATGTCTCATATAAAATACATTTTCTCTCGCTATTTCCTAACCCTAATACGTAATACCCTGTGTCTCTGTCCCTAACGTCGCCACCGCCCACCAGAGTCCCTAATGCCGCCACTGCCCACCAGAGTCCAGCGTCCGTCCAGGAGACCAGAACTTCAGGCCTCCAGTCCAGCCATCCAGGGCACCACGCCCACGCTCCAGTACTCCACGGCTCCAGCTCGGCAGCTCGCAAGTCAGCTGCTCCAACTCGCACCACGGCACCAGGCCACCAGCCGTCCCAGCGCACGGGCGGGATCCCAGCGCACGGACTCCCCGCCGCAGTGCCGCACATCCACAGCTCACCAGGCGTCCGGTGTCCCGCCGCCCGCGTCCAAGACAGACCGAGTCCCGCGCCGGCCGCCCGCGTCCAGGCAGCCGCCAGCCTGCCAGCCGCCCGCGTCCAGGGATCCAGGCAACCGCCACTCCACCAGCCGTCTCCCAGGTACGCCGCCGCTGCAGATGTCTTTGTCGGTATCGGCTACGTCGAGCCCACAGTCCACAGAGAACGGTGACCATGACCCAAGCACTAGGCCAGCAGCCTCGTCCCCTCCTCTACAGATTCAGGCAGGGGACGTATCATCCTCTCTGGAGACGACCAGCTCAGACAACGTAAGGTGAGCTGTGAGCACTGAGCACAATCTATTCGTTTGATTTTTGGTATATTCGATTCAATATATGGTTGTTCTTGTTGTGTTTGTTATCTGTGCGATTGTACTGAGCACCGATTGTGAGTAAACTTTCATTGAACTAACATCGTGACGGCGACCTCGCGAAGGGACGCCGCTGCTACTACCGTTGTCATGGCTGACGCTACTGTTAAAGATAATCTAATGGGTAAAACAGTGGCCTCGCCATTCAAGAAGAGTCGCGTCACCGCCAATCGAAGTCGCCTCGCTGTTGAAGGACCACCAGCTACGCCCGCTAAAGATTCTTCCACCATCTCCAGCGTAGAGTTGTTGAAATCAACGGGGTTCGATGCACGCAAACCCCTCTTTTTTTTACTTGAATGTGTTCTTTATTTATCACGATTCCATGTAATATTTTTTATCACATCTCAATGTATAACTGTATGCTAGAATTTAATCCGTTGCTAATTTTAGACTCATTTGATGTTAGTTTTAGATTATGTTTGTTAATATGGTAGTAGTACTTCCAATTATAATCTCTAATTTCTACATCTGTAGCTATGCATTCTCTAATTTCTACATCTGCTTATGTATACTAGACTTACAACATCAAAGAGGAGCTTAGACAGTGAGAGCAGCAGCTTGCCTCAAGGAACTAGTTCTGAAGCTGCTACAGAACCTGAATCTGGTAATGGTTCACAACCAATTGAAATAGATGATGAAGAAGATTGGCAGGATGTTGGTTCAAAGAGGAAGCTAACTTCAGAGATTTGGAAAGAGTTCAAGAGAGTGAAATTGTTAGATGAGATTAAGGCACAATGCATGCATTGTGGTAAGAAGCTTTCAACAAAGTCCAAAAGCGGAACTAAGCATCTTCATGTACATTTGACGGGTTGCCCATATCGGAGGAGCAAACTTGCAAGCAAGGATAAGGTGTTGGCACAAACTTCTCTAAGGTTTTCTTCCAAGCAACCGGGATCTTTATCTTTGGAGAATTATTCATTTGACCCAGATGTAGCTAGAAGAGAGCTTGCTGCCATGATAGTCTTGCATGAGTACCCTTTATCTATGGTTGACCATACTGGCTTTCGAAGGTTTGTGAGTGCACTTCAACCATTATTCAAGATGGTGACAAGAAACACAATCAGGTATGAGTGAACATTATTTTTGATTCGTTGTTTACATTTGTGTTGCATTATCTAATTTTGGAGAATCTAATTTTAGAAAGGACATTATGGATGCATATCTAGAAGAGAAAAAGAAGGCATTGGAGTACATGTCTGCAACTAAGTCTAGAGTTGCTATCACTACAGACATGTGGACCTCTGATAATCAAAAAAGAGGCTACATGGCTGTAACAGCCCATTTCATTGATGACTCTTGGACACTTAGAAACATCATCACAAGGTAACATTTGTAATATGGTTCATTGATTTGTGCAAATACATGATGACCTCTAAGTTGGTTGCATTTATTCATATAGGTTCATATATGTGCCTGCACCACATACTGATGAAGTTATTTGTGACCAATTGTATGAAGCTTTGGTTGAATGGAATCTTGATGAGAAAATCTCAACTGTGACTTTGGACAATTGTAGTACAAATGATGCCATTATTCCTAAACTCGTGAAGAAGATTGGGAAAGGTAAACTTATGTTAGAAGGTGAGTTGTTACACATGCGTTGCTGTGCGCATATTCTAAACTTGATTGTGAAAGATGGTCTACAAGTGATACAACCTGCGATTGCAAAAATCCGTGGAAGTGTTTCTTTTTGGACAGCCACACCTAAAAGAGTTGAAAAATTTGAAGAAATTGCTAAGTATTGCAAAGTCCCCATTGATAACAAGCTTGGTCTTGATTGCAAAACGAGGTGGAATTCTACATATAAGATGCTTAGTGTAGCTTTACCTTATATGGTTGTTTTTAACCGGGCAGCACGTGTAGAGAAGCTATATGATTGTGCTCCAAGTAATGAAGAGTGGGCCTTTGCTAGAGAGGTGATTAATAGGCTAAAGATGTTTGATGACATTACTGTTTTATTTTCTGAAACCAATTATGTGACTGCCAATGTGCAACTTCTCAAAATTTGTGAGGCTAAGACAAAAATGAGGCAGTGGGGTACATGTGGGATCCATATTATAGAAGAGAGGACAGCTAGAATGATTGAGAAATTTGATAAGTACTGGAAGGCTATTCAAGGACCAATGGCCATAGCTACTGTCCTTGATCCCCATTTTAAGATTGATTACCTATATGGATTCTTTGAGACCTTGTTAGGCCAGTCTAGTGACTTGTGTGGTGAAAGAGTTGATGAAGTCAAAGCCTCTCTATGTGATTTAATGAGGGAGTATCAATTGGATGGTGATGAGGACAACAGTGAGTCAGCTGCTCCTTCGCTTGATAGTTCTGGTTTTTTGTCTACTTTGAGTGCTCGTGTTGCAAGTAGAAGGCCAATGGGTGCAAGATTTCGAACTGAGCTAGACAGGTACTTAGATGATGAGTTGGTTCCATATGACACAGAAAACTTCAAGATTCTAGACTGGTGGAAGGTGGCTGGTACTAGATATCCTATTTTGAGAAAGATAGCACGTGATATTTTTGCCATTCCAATTAGCACAGTTGCCTCAAAGTCCGCTTTTAGCACAAGTGGTTGTGTTCTTAGCGAGCACCGCAGCCGACTTACTCCAGAGATCTTGGAGGCGCTTATGTGCTCACAAGATTGGATGTGACGCAAGTATCTAGGTATAATTGCTTTGCACAATTCATACTTGTTCTTTTTTTCCAAAAAATATGCTACGTACATATAATGATATAATTACACTTTTGTTTTATAGATGCATCTAATGCTGACCAACCTGAAACATTTTGGAGTTGCCTTCAAGAGATGCAGGAAGGGATGCAGGTGATATTTTTGAGCTGTCACGCATGTGTATACTCTACATGTTTAAATAGACAAATACTAATACTTCTTTTACTGCTTTGTAGAAGCTTTTACTCTGAGCAACAAGACTGGAATTAGAAGAGAAGGATGCCCTTAAGCTCCAACAGCTTAGAAGTCTTATATATTCAAATATTAAGTATTGTGTATTGAACAATTAGACTCAATGCTATGTTTTGTGTGATTTGAAGGCATGATATTGCCATGTAATGTTGAATATTGTTGAACCTATGATAAAATTATGTTGGGTTCGATATATTTGTTATGTTGGTACTTATTTTTGCGATTCAAATGATCATGTCTATCGTAATATTAATGGGTATGGGTACCCGATGGGTACCCGCTACCCATGGTGGGTATGGGTATGGCGTAATTTTGTACCCATGATGGGTAGTGGGTATGGGTATGGGTCAATTTTTTCTTAGTGGGTATGGGTATGGCTTCGTGTGCCCATTGGGTACCTTACCCACTGCCATCCCTACTCCCAAGTGGCTCATTGAGTCAATGGTCTTGCCTTGGTAACGTGCGGGCTTCTGACACGGTGCAAACCTTACGGTCTGCGCACACCACCTACATTCGTCGTTGGGTGTGTGCCACCTATCACTGGTGTGAACAACCATGCAATCTACTAGCCTTTAATGCAGGTGGCCCACTTCTGCCAGAGGTTTACGTCAGGTTCTCCCCAATAGCTTACGTCATGCACCATAAGACATGTGGCAGCACTGGGTCTTCACCCGAGTAGGGAGCAACCATCCATGAGTGTATGTAGGTGTGGTAGATCCGGATCACCCCTAACTGGGGTCTAGAAAGTACTAGGATGAGCCCGGGTCCCTCTGTCATAGGCCTGGACACGTGGTAGCACTGGACCTCTTAAAGTCAGAAGTCCAGGTAGCATACGTAGGTGGGCACATGGTGGCTCCGGAGCCCTACAGCTGGGGATCCGGTGAGCCCTACGTGGAAGCTGGCCCCCTCATGAGGCCAACGAACTCGTTGGACGGGCCTATATTTTGAGCCAGGGAGGACCACATGCAGCTCTACGACTAGGGATAGCCATATGGATCCTACCTTGATCCAATAGGAGTGGGTACCCTAGTCTCGAGGTACCAACAATGACCCCCGGGCCCACCTTGGGTGAGGCGGTGAACCCACAGGTGGGCCCATCTCTGTATCTTGTTCTGAAAGTCGCCTAGAGGGGGGTGAATATGGCAAAACTGAAATTTACAAAATTAATCACAACTACAAGCCGGGTTAGCGTTAGAAATAATAATGAGTCCGAGAGAGGGCGCAAAACAAATCGCAAGCGAATGAAGAGTGTGACACGCGGATTTGTTTTACCAAGGTTCGGTTTTTGCAAACCTACTCCCGTTGAGGTGGTCACAAAGACCGGGTCTCTTTCAACCCTTTCCCTCTCTCAAACGGTCCCTCGGACCGAGTGAGCTTCTCTTCTCAAAACAACCGGGAACAAAACTTCCCCACAAGGACCACCACACAATTGGTGTCTCTCGCTTCGGTTACAATTGAGTTTTGATCACAAGAACAAATGAGAAAGAAAGAAGCAATCCAAGCGCAAGAGCTCAAAAGAACACAACAAATCTCTCTCGCTAATCACTAAAGCCTTGTGTGGAATTGGAGAGGATTTGATCACTTGAGTGTGTCTAGAATTGAATGCTAGAGCTCTTGTAAGGTGTAGAAGTGTGAAAACTTGGATGATTTGAATGTGGGGTAGTTGGGGGTATTTATAGCCCCAACCACCAAACTAGCCGTTTGGTGGAGGCTGTCTGTCGCATGGTGCACCGGACAGTCTGGTGCACACCGAACAGTGTCCGGTGCGCCAGCCACGTCACCAGGCCGTTGGGTTCCGACTGTTGGAGCTCTAACTGCTGGGCCCGCCTAGATGTCCGGTGGCGCACCGGGCATGTACTGTAGAGTGTCCGGTGCGCCACTTCGCGCGTGCCTGACTTCTGCGCGCTCTGACGCGCATTTAATGCCGCTGCAGGTGACCGTTGGCGCCGAAGTAGCCGTTGCTCCGCCGTTACACCGGACAGTCTGGTGTACACCGGACATGTTCGGTGAATTATAGCGGAGCGGATTCCCGAAGCTGGCGAGTTCAGAGTCGCTTCTCCTTGGAGCACCAAACACTGTCCGGTGTACACCGGACACTCCGGTGAATTATAGCGCGGCGCCTCTGAGTTTCCCGAAGGTGCGAAGTTCAGCTTGGAGTCCCCTGGTGCACCGGACACTGTCCGGTGGTGCACCGGACAGTCCGGTGCGCCCGATCAGGGTGCCTTCGGTTGTCCCTTTGCTCCTTTGTTTGAACCCTTTCTCTTGATCTTTTTATTGGCTTATTGTGAACCTTTGGTACCTGTAGAACTTATAAACTTGGGCAAACTAGTTAGTCCAATTATTTGTGTTGGGCAATTCAACCACTAAAATCAATTTAGGAAATAGGTGTAAGCCTAATTCCCTTTCATGTTCCCAGTGTGCTGATGACGAGAGGTGTTCCGTAGCTTCAGTCCGCTGTCCCCACGTCCGGTGGCACCTTGACATCACTGCAAAGACAAACTGAGAGCAAGTAATTCTCTTCAAATATAAGTACACTTGGAATGTACTAGGAAGCTCAGGTTTTTCAGGGTCAGACCCCTATTGGACTGAACCTTGTTGCCTGTTGTAAAAATAAGTTTTTTCCTCTATCGCCCCATAGTATACTGGTTATCATAACCGTCCGAGATTGATATTGTACTAGGGGCCGACCTTGGGTATCGCTTAAGGTTGGTGTATAGCAGCACCCTTAGAACCCTTACTTCTATTGTATTCAATCCATCGAATCATGCATCTGAGTCTTACAGAACCTAGTTTTGGGACCAGCCATTGAATCAGTATAAGGTTCAGACTTCGAGGTACCTGGTTCGGATTGTACTAAGTGAGCTATTCTATGGCAGTGGAAGGTGTAGGCTTTCGATACGGGACCAGGCTAAGCGGCTGCCTAGCTCCAGACCACGTAGGAGAATGTGAACTTTCCCCCTAGACCAAGTTCCTAGTAATCCAATCCTCATTCATCATCAAGTCGGGTCCAAAACCAGGTGCAAGGCTATATACATGATTCTGACTTCATGATTACAACAGAAGTTTGGACCCACTGAATGGGTAGAGAAAAACAACATGTGTAAACAGGAAAAGAAATTGATGGATGAGAATAGATTATTCCTTTATAAATGGATACATGAGATCTGTGCAATAAACACTAGATACTGGCTTATGTGGGCGGCCCTTGCTGGGCCGGTCCATAGATGGCACCGATGGTCGGACTTATCAGGGTCGGGCCTTCCTGGTTGGGCCACATACAAATGCTATGCTATTACAGAGGAAGAGTACATTCTTATGATTTCTTTCAGACAAAAGGTATGAGACTGACCTATGTCGTGCGAGCACTGCTTACCTTCATATTTGAAGGTCAAGCAGTGGCTCGTTCTGCCATGACGATAATCAAAGATAGAGCTTGACGGTGGTCGTCGGCATCTACCCCGAATGCCATGGGCTTATGCCATGGTCGACGAGTTGGGTCTACCACCACGAATTCCAGCAGTAGGTCGACGCAGGGGCGACGTGGGTCTTAGCACTGCCCTTGAAAACCCAACAGGGCACGTGATGGGCCCCTAGGCCCCCACGGCCGGTAGGCCACCTCCAACTTGATGAGGTTGACGAAGGCGTAGCCCTTGTTGGCCTCCCTTATGAAATCCATTGGCAGGTAGAGGAAGTCACGATGTGATTTCCCCTATCTAGCTAAATCGTTCCAAGAAGGAGAGCCAACAAGGGCCAGGTGACGGGAAGCACCCGCCTTGGCCCGGTCGGTTGTCGGAGGAGAACTTCATTGCCTAGCTGGGATAATCATATTCTGGATTCTCCCTACTATGACGAGGAAGTGGCTCATAGAGGAAAACATCTCCAATTCCCCCATCCCTCTAGCGTAAAATGTCAGAGATGTAGACTCCGGCCGGGTGATGGATTGCACTAGCCAGAGGCGCTAGAGGGAGGGCATAAGAACTTACTAGGGCTTAGCATTCCCCTACCTGGCGTGTCAAATGTCAGATAGAAATCTCTAGCTAGGTATGGAAGTTTAGCCTAGAGTTTGGCGATAGAAGGAGGGTAACACTTATGAACACTTCAAGATATTTTTAAAGATGGATGGAGATGCCCTTGGTGTTTCCCTATGGAGCTATCCCAGCCTGAACAACTTCAGGTCGGTCTACTTTCTATTGAGAATGCCCTCCCTTTTATAGCCTAAGTGAAAGGGAAATAGTCTCAAACATTTTCTATAATCGATTTTGGTGTTTGACGACCATCACAAACCTTGTGGACTAACCAGTTTGCCTAGTTGATCATTTTATAGGTGCATAAGTTCATCTGCAACTATTCTAAAGTCGACTGTCCGGAATACCATAGATTATTCCGGACAGGAGAAGCTTTTTGGAAAATCACCTAAGCACGGACCGTCCGGGCCCTTGTGGCGGACCATCCGCGACACCAGGATGACCCTCGGACAGGAACACTGCATAAACACAAGTCAACACTATGGACTGTCCGATGGAAAGCGAGCACTGTCCGATACCAAGCGTGGACCGTCAGGCCTCAGGCGTGGACCGTCCAGTCGGTGAATAACCAGAAAAACCCAAAGGTGACGGGTTCGAAAAAATGAATTATAGCATCCTCGCGGACCGTCCGGGGTGCACGACCGGACCGTCCGCGACTGTGGTACCTGACATCTGATGACGCATTTAATGCATAGTAGCCGTTGATATAGCCATTACTGCTGACCATTAGGATTTCAGTCGTTGATGTGCAGGGGCGGACCGTCTAGACCAGGGGCGCGGACCGTCCGCGGTCGGCAGAAAAGAAGCAATGGCTAGGAAGTGGTTGGGAGCTATAAATACAACCCCAACCACCTCCATTCAATAGAACCAAGCACTCCACTCATATACATTCAATACAAGAGCTAGCAATCCATTCCAAGACACAATCAAAGCTTCCAATCTCTCCAAGTTCTACAATTGAGACAAGTGATCATTAGTGTTTAGTGACTTGAGAGAGAGTGATCCGTGTGTTAATTGTCGCTCTTGTTGCTTGGCTTTTGCAATCGTGCTTTCTTATTTTCCCACACTTATTCTCAAGACACTTGTAATCAAAGCAAGAGACACCAAGTTGTGGTGGTCCTTATAGGGGTCTAAGTGACCCGTTTGATTAAGGAGAAAGCTCACTCGGTCTAGATGACCGTTTGAGAGAGGGAAAGGGATGAAAGAGACCCGATCTTTGTGACCACCTCAACGGGGAGTAGGTTCTCAAGAACCGAACCTCGGTAAAACAAATCACCGTGTCATCCGCTTCATTTGCCTTTGATTTGTTTTTCACCCTCTCTCTCTCGGACTCGGTTTTAATTCTAACGCTAACCCCGGCTTGTAGTTGTGCTTAAAGTTTATAATTTTTTGATTCCGCCTATTCACCCCCCTCTAGGCAACTTTCAATTGGTATCAGAGCCCGGTACTTCATTAGAGCCTAACCGCTCGAAGTGATGTCGGGAGATCACGCCAAAAAGGAGATCGTGACCGGCGGTGACAAGCCTACAAGCCATGGGAAGGCTCCATCGGGGGAGTCCGGCAACAAGGTGAAGGGATCCCCTTCACATGTCAAGTCGCATCGGAGCGGCAACAAGAAAAAGAAGATGAAGAAGGTGGTCTACTACGAGACCAATTCTTCGTCGCCATCCACCTCCGGCTCCGACGCGCCGTCCGTCACTTCTAAGCGCCATGAGCGCAAGAAGTATAGTAAGATGCCACTTTGTTATCCCCGTATTTCTAGACACACTCCTCTTCTTTCCGTCCCATTAGGCAAACCACCCGTTTTTTTATGGTGAAGACTATTTTATGTGGAGTGATAAAATGAGGCACCATCTAACCTCACTCCACGCTAGCATATGGGACATTGTTGAATTTGGAGCACAGGTACCATCGTCAGGGGACGAAGGCTATGATTTGGACGAGGTCGTCCAAATCAAGCACTTCGATTCCCAAGAAACTACTATACTCCTCGCCTCTCTATGTCGAGAGGAGTATAATAAGGTGCAAGGGTTGAAAAGTGCCAAGGAAATTTGGGACATACTCAAAACCGCGCACGAAGGAGATGAGGTGACCAAGATCACCAAGCGGGAGACAATCGAGGGGGAACTCGGTCAATTCATCCTCAACCAAGGGGAGGAGCCACAAGCCATGTACAACCGGCTCAAAACCTTGGTCAACCAAGTGCGCAACCTCGGGAGCACAAAATGGGATTACCATGAAATGGTCAAGGTTATTCTAAGATCACTTGTTTTTCGCAATCCTACACAAGTTCAATTAATTCGTGGTGATCCTAGATATAAGCTAATGTTTCCCGAGGAAGTTATAGGAAAGTTTGTGAGCTTTGAATTGATGATCAAAGGCTCCAAACAAATCATCAACTTGGAGCAAGGCGGCACCTCCACGCCCGAGGTGCAACCCGTCGCATTTAAGGCGACGGAGGAAGAAAAGAAGGATTCTACACCAAGTAGGATTCCAATCGACGCCTCCAAGCTTGACAACGAAAAAATGACGCTTATCATCAAAAGCTTTCGCCAAATCCTCAAGAAAAGGAAGGGGAAGGATTACAAACCCCGTTCTAAAAGGTGTGCTACAAATGTGGTAAGTCCGGTCATTTCATTGCTAAACGTAAATTATCTAGTGATAGTGACATGGGCGACGACAAGAAGGGAAAGAGGAAGGAAAAGAAGAGATACTATAAGAAGAAGGGCGGCGATGCCCACATGTGTCGGGAATGGGACTCCGATGAGAGCTCCACCGACTCCTCCGACGAGGACGCTGCCAACATCGCCGTCAACAAAGGCCTCCTCTTCCCCAACATCGGCCACAAATGCTTCATGGCAAAGGACGACAAAAGGAAGAAGGTAAAATCTAGAGCCTCCATAAAAAATACCACATTTAGTGATGAGGCTAGCTCTAGTGATGATGAAGATAACCTGCTTACTCTTTTTGCCAACCTTAATATGCAACAAAAGGAAAAATTGAATGAATTGATAGGAGCCATTCATGAGAAGGATAAACTCTTGGATAGCCAAGAGGAATTACCTATTAAGGAAAATAAAAAGCATGTTAAGGTAAAGAATGCTTATGCTCAAGAGGTAGAAAAATGTGAAAATTTGACTAATGAGTTTAGCATATGCCATGACACTATCTCCAACCTTAGAAATGAGAATGCTAATTTGATTGCTAAGGTTGAAAAATTAAATGCTTGTGATGATTCAATTGCCAATCTTAGAAATGAAAATGCTAGTTTAATTGCTAAAATTGGTAAATTGAATGAATCTATTTCTAGCCTTAAGATTGAGAATGATGAATTAATTTATAAGGCTAAAGATTTAATTGTTTGCAATGATGCCATTTCCAATCTTAGAAATGAGAATGTTATTCTAAATACTGAGATTGATGAATTAAATGCTTGCAAACCCTCTACATCTTTTGTTGATCTTGTCACTATTTGTACTAGATGTAGAGATATTAATGTTGATGCTATCCATGATCACCTAGCTTTAATTAAACAACAAGATGACCACATAGCTCAACTTACTGCTAAAATTAATGAGCATGAGATAGAAAATGAAAAATTTAAATTTGCTAAGAGCATGCTCTATAGTGGGAGACGCCCTGGCATTAAAGATGGCATTGGTTTTCAACAGGGAAGCAATGTCAAACTTAATGCTCCTAAAAAATTGTCTAACTTTGTTAAGGGCAAAGCTCCCATGGTTTAGGATAACAAGGGTTAAATTTTATATCCTATTGGTTATCCTGAGCATAAAATTAGGAAAATTCATTCTAGGAAGTCTCATTCTGTTTCACATCATGCTTTTATGTATAAAAATGAGGCTTCTAGCTCTAGGCAATCAACCCATGTTAAATTGCATAAAAAGAAAACTCCTACTGCATCAAATGAGCCTATTATTTCATTTAAGACTTTTGATGCTTCTTATGTGCTGACTAACAAATCAGGCAAAGTAGTTGCCAAATATGTTGGGGCCAAACACAAGGGGTCAAAGATTTGTGTTTGGGTACCCAAGGTGCTTGTTTCTAACGTGAAAGAACCCAAGACTATTTGGGTACCTAAGAACAAGGCCTAAAACTGTTTTGCATGTTTATGCATCCGGGGGCTCAAGTTGGATCATTGATAGCGGGTGCACAAACTATATGACTGGGGAGAAAAGGATGTTATCCTCCTATGAGAAAAACCAAGATCCCCAAAGAGCTATCACATTCGGGGATGGAAATCAAGGTTTGGTCAAAGGGCTTTGTAAAATTGCTATATCACCTGACCATTCTATTTCCAATGTTTTTCTTGTAGATTCTTTAGATTACAATTTGCTTTCTGTTTCTCAATTATGCAATATGGGCTACAACTGTCTATTTACAGATGTAGGTGTTACTGTCTTTAGAAGAAGTGATGATTCAGTAGCATTTAAGGGAGTGTTAGAGGGTCAGCTATACTTAGTTGATTTCAAAAGAGTTGAACTCGACACTTGCTTAATTGCTAAGACTAATATGGGTTGGCTCTGGCATCGCCGACTAGCCCATGTTAGGATGAAGAATCTTCACAAGCTTCTAAAGGGAGAACACATTTTGGGACTAACAAATGTTCATTTTGAGAAAGACAGGGTTTGTAGCGCATGCCAAACAGGAAAGCAAGTTGGTGCCCATCATCCACACAAGAACATCATGACAACGGACAGGCCGCTTGAGCTACTCCACATGGATCTATTCGGACCTATAGCTTACATAAGCATCTGCGGGAGTAAGTATTGTTTAGTTATTGTGGATGATTATTCTCGCTTCACTTGGGTATTCTTTTTGCAGGATAAATCACAAACCTAAGAAACTTTAAAGGGATTCTTGAGACAGGCTCAAAATGAGTTTGGATTGAGGATCAAGAAAATAAGAAGCGACAATGGAACGGAGTTCAAGAACTCTCAAATTGAAGGCTTCCTTGAGGAGGAGGGCATCAAGCATGAGTTCTCTTCTCCCTACACGCCACAACAAAATGGTGTAGTGGAGAGAAAGAATAGAACTCTATTGGACATGGCAAGAACCATGCTTGATGAATACAAGACACCGGACCGGTTTTGGGCCGAGGCGATTAACACCGCCTACTACTCCATCAACCGGCTATATCTTCACTAAATCCTCAAGAAGACATCCTATGAACACCTTACTGGAATCCGAAGAGCCTCCACAAGCACAAGATCAACCTTCATCTTCAAATCAAGCATCTACACCAACTCAAGACGAGGAACAGGCTCAAGATGATGATGAAGAAGATCAAGAAGATGAGCCATCTCAAGAGGAGGACAAGGATCAAGGGGGAGATGAAGTTGATCAAGACAAAGAAGATGATCAAGAAGTACAGGGTCAAAGACCGCCACACTCAAGAGTCCACCAGGCAATTCAAAGAGACCACCCCGTGAACACCATCCTCGGCGATATTCATAAGGGGGTAACCACTCGATCTCGAGTCGCTCATTTTTGTGAACATTACTCTTTTGTCTCCTCTATTGAGCCATACATGGTAGAGGATGCACTAAGAGATTCGGATTGGGTGTTGGCAATGCAAGAGGAGCTCAACAACTTCACGAGGAATGAGGTATGGCATTTGGTTCCACGTCCTAATCAAAATGTTGTAGGTACCAAGTGGGTATTTCGCAACAAGCAAGATGAGCATGGTGTGGTGATAAGGAGCAAAGCCCGACTTGTCACCAAAGGTTATTCACAAGTCGAAGGTTTGGACTTTGGTGAAACTCATGCACCCGTAGCTATGCTTGAGTCAATTCGCATATTACTTGCCTATGCTACTTACCATGGCTTCAAGCTCTATCAAATAGACGTGAAGAGTGCCTATCTCAATGGACCAATCAAGGAAGAGGTCTATGTTGAGCAACCTCTCGGCTTTGAAGATAGTGAGTACCCTGACCATGTTTATAAACTCTCAAAGGCGCTTTATGGGCTCAAGCAAGCCCCAAGAGCATGGTATGAATGTCTTCGAGATTTTCTAATCACTAATGGCTTCAAAGTTGGAAAAGTCGATCCTACTCTATTTACTAAAACTATTGCAAATGATTTGTTTGTATGTCAATTTTATGTTGATGATATCATATTTGGGTCTACTAACAAATCTACTTGTGAAGAGTTTAGTAGGATCATGATTCAAAAATTCGAGATGTCTATGATGGGGGAGTTGAAGTATTTCTTAGGATTTCAAGTCAAGCAACTCCAAGAGGGCACCTTCATCAGCCAAACAAAATATACTCAAGATATTCTTAACAAGTTTGGAATGAAGGATGCCAAGCCCATCAAGACACCCATGGGAACCAATGGGCATATCGACCTCGACACGGGAGGTACATACGTAGATCAAAAGGTATACCAGTCGATGATAGGATCTTTACTCTATTTATGTGCATCTCGACCAGATATTATGCTTTCAGTATGCATGTGTGCAAGGTTCCAAGCCGACCCTAAGGAAGTTCACCTTAGGGCCGTGAAGCGAATCATGAGATATTTAGTTTACACTCCTAAGTTTGGGCTTTGGTACCCCAGGGGATCAACTTTTGATTTGATAGGTTATTCCAATGCCGATTGGTCAGGGTGTAAAATTGATAGGAAGAGTACATCAGGGACTTGTCAGCTTCTGGGAAGGTCCTTGGTGTCTTGGGCTTCAAAGAAACAAAATTCAGTAGCCCTATCAACCGTCGAAGCCGAGTATATTGCCGCAGGCCATTGTTGTGTGCAATTACTTTGGATGAGGCAAACCCTCTGGGACTATGGCTACAGATTGAGCAAAGTCCCTCTCCTATATGACAATGAGAGTGCAGTCCGCATAGCGGATAATCCCGTTGACCACAGCCGCACTAAGCACATAGATATTCGACATCACTTTCTGAGAGATCACCAACAAAGAGGGGATATCGAGATTGCTTATATAAACACCAAAGATCAATTAGCCGATATCTTTACCAAGCCATTAGATGAGAAAACTTTTTGCAAACTTAGGAATGAGCTAAATATACTTGATTCTCGGAATTTTGATTGAAACATTGCACACATTGCTCATTTATATACTTTTGATCATATATCTTTCTTTTGCTATGACTAATGTGTTTTTCAAGTATGTCCTTAAGCTAGTCATAGATTGAAAGGGAAATTGGAGCACTCGACAAAGAGAAGGCTTCCACTCCACTCTATCGGTATCATCCTTCGTCGCTACTCCACATCACTCTCAAATTGGTATAATCTTTCACTCATATATCCTTGTACCAATGAGGGAGAAAGTAAAAGGGCTCTCAAATGTCTCCGTTTTTGGCGATTAATGCCAAAGGGGGAGAAAGTATTAGCCCAAAGTAAAAGGACCGCACCACCACCATATTTTAAAAGAAGTTTTCAAATTGGTATCTTAATATGTTTTCAAAAGGGGAGAAAGTTTTCAAAAGTTGGTAAAACCCTCTTGACCACTAAGAGGAGAGTTTCATTCAGGTGGAGTTTTATTTAGTCAAAGGAAAAGCATTTGAAACAGGGGGAGAATTTTCAAAACCTAAAAATGCCTCTAGAAATCTTATTCATATACCTTTGACTATTTGCAAAAGACTTTGAAAATATTTTTTCAAAAGATTTGCAAAAACAATCTGGGTGGTGCAAATGTGGTCCAAAATGTTAAAATATCAAATCAAACTTATCTGCTTAGAAATGCTTTCATTTCAAAATAATTTATGCACATCTGTCAAAATGCAAACTAGTTACATTTCTACACTTTGTTTTTACTTTGGTTTGTGTTGGCATCAATCACTAAAAAGGGGGAGATTGAAAGGGAAATAGTCTCAAACATTTCCTATAATCGATTTTGGTGTTTGACGACCATCACAAACCTTGTGGACTAACTAGTTTGCCTAGTTGATCATTTCACAGGTGCATAAGTTCATCTACAACTATTCTAAAGTCGACTGTCCAGAATACCGTAGATTATTCCAGACAGGAGAAGCTTTTTGGAAAATCACCTAAGCACGGACCGTCCGGGCCCTTGCGGCGGACCGTCCGCGACACCAGGATGACCCTCAGATAGGAACACCGCATAAACACAAGTCAACACTATGGACCGCCCGATGGAAAGCGAGCACCGTCTGAGACCAAGCACGGACCATTCGGCCTCAGGCGCGGACCGTGCGGCCTCAGGCGCGGACCATCCGGTCGGTGAAGAACCAGAAAACCCCGAAGGTGACAGGTTCGGAAAAATGAATTATAGCGTCCTCACGGACCGTCCGAGGTGCACGACCGGACCGTCCGTGACTGCGGTACCTGACATCTGACGACACATTTAATGCATAGTAGCCGTTGATATAGTCGTTACTGCTGACCGT
The DNA here is from genome assembly GCA_029449295.1 of Zea luxurians. Lineage (NCBI taxonomy): Eukaryota > Viridiplantae > Streptophyta > Magnoliopsida > Poales > Poaceae > Zea > Zea luxurians. The sequence continues at coordinate 22,287,254 of JAOPSE010000003.1, forward strand.
TGGGATTTCAGCCGTTGATGTGCAGGGGCGGACCGTCCGGACCAGGGGCGCGGACCGTCCATGGTCGGCAGAAAAGGAGCAACGGCTAGGAAGTGGTTGGGGCTATAAATACAACCCCAACCACCTCCATTCAATAGAACCAAGCACTACACTCATATACATTCAATACAAGAGCTAGCAATCCATTCCAAGACACAATCAAAGCTTCCAATCTCTCCAAGTTCTGCAATTGAGACAAGTGATCATTAGTGTTTAGTGACTTGAGAGAGAGTGATCCGTGTGTTAATTGTTGCTCTTATTGCTTGGCTTTTGCAATCGTGCTTTCTTCTTTTCCCACTCTTATTTTCAAGACATTTGTAATCAAAGCAAGAGACACCAAGTTGTGGTGGTCCTTGTAGGGGTCTAAGTGACCCATTTGATTAAGGAGAAAGCTCACTCGGTCTAGGTGACCGTTTGAGAGAGGGAAAGGGTTGAAAGAGACTCGGTCTTTGTGACCACCTCAACGGGGAGTAGGTTCTCAAGAATCGAACCTCGGTAAAACAAATCACCGTGTCATCCGCTTCATTTGCCTTTGATTTGTTTTTCACCCTCTCTCTCGGACTCGGTTTTAATTCTAACGCTAACCCCAGCTTGTAGTTGTGCTTAAAGTTTATAATTTTCAGATTCCGCCTATTCACCCCCCTCTAGGCGACTTTCACTAAGGGAGGGCCTTACATGGTGCCTAAACCCCGACAAGTGGGCCTAGGGATATGAAGAGATCATAGGGTAATGCTAGTGGATTTAGGTCTTCCGTGTCCGATCTTGTTCGCGTGTGGGCAAAGGCTACGACGTAGATTTCGACGTAGCTGAGCATAGGGAGAATTCGGAAGGTGTTGTCTTGTCCCATCCACCTATCCCTTCATGCCTCGGTAACACAGTAGAAGTCATAATGAGGGGCGCCCAAATGGTGCATTAAGTCAATTGTCTTGCCTTGGTAACGTGCGGGCTTCTAACGCCGCACAGGCCTTGCGGGCTGCGCATGCCACCTGCATTCAATGCGGGGTGTGCACCACCTATCACTGCTATGAAAAGATGCACGCTCTGCCTACCTTGAACGCAGGTGCTCCCTTCAGTTAGAGGATTATGTTAGGTTCTCTCCGGTGGCTTACGTCATGCACCATATGACACATGGCAGCACCGGGTCTTCACCTGAGTATGGAGCAACAAGCCATGAGTGTATGTAGGCGTGGCAGATCCGGACCACCCCTAGCTGGGGTTTGAAGGTACTCAAAGGAGTCTGGGTCTCTCTGGCATAGGCCTAGACACGTGGTAGCACCAGACCTCTTAAATTCGGAAGTCTAGGTAGCATACGCAGGTGTCCGAGTCATCTAGAGAGGGTCCGGCCCCTGGGCATAAATGTAGGGAGTTTCCATGCTTGGCGCACATGGTGGCTCCGGAGCCCTACTGTTGGGGGTCCAGAGAGCCCTATGTGGAAGATGGTCCCCTCCTAAGGCCAGTGGCCTCGTCGGACGGGCCTATATTTTGAGATAGGGCGGACCACCTGCGGCTATGCGACAAGGGATAGCTTTAGAGATCCCGCCTTGATACAGTAGAAGTGGGTACCCCAGTCTCAAGGTACCGACAAAAGGTAACTCAAATTTATTTGAAGACATGACATCATGGGAAAGAAACAAATTGTTCTCTCATAAGCGCTTTCATATCAGTCCACCAAACTAATGCATGATTCATTGAAGTACTAGCCACATTTTTATTTTTTTCTCCTATCACATATACGACATCGTGCAAAAATCTTATCCATTGATACTTCCCATTTAGTATATTCATTTGCTATATTTTCATCAAAAGAAGAGAAAGATGGATACATAGAACCTGAGGGAGACGAATCAACATCAATGGTGTTGCTCTCAAAAGCTTTAGTCAATGAGCGCATCATCTTCTTCAATTCCAGATGTGAGACACACTCACCATCAGTAGGCTTAGGGCCCTTATCCTTATTCGTTTGGGTCTTTGGTCCTGTCATTGTTAGTACAAAACAGAAATAAAGGCAACAAACAAGCAGTATAAACCCTACAACTACTCTCAGGGGTGGTGGTGGAACACAAGCTATGAAGCATCTTACCCCGCTCTTAAAACATTCTTACCAGCACTGCATGTGGCAAGTAGTGGCTGATGTGACAACACTTAGAGCGTGGTTGTGATTGCAAAGGAATATCTGTCCTGCTCAAGAGAAAGCTGGAGCTTTGGAAAGACTCACTAAATATATATGTGGCACACAAGTCAGTAACAGATAACAATATTGAATAAGTGTCCCAAGTACTCGTTCTAGTTGCTGGCCTAGAAAATGTATTAGTACAATTGGATAGAGACATGAAGGAGGTAACAAGAATCTAGGTACAACAAGGTAACAAGTTGGAAGGGAAAACAATCACAGAGGTGCACAGATTAATGATGTTCATGCTTATGCACACTCTTTTTTCTTTTTTTTCTGATTTTCTTCTTATTTTTCTTTGTTTTGTGTGGTTTTTCGCATTTGCCTTTTTATATTATCATTTTATAAAATGTCACAAAACAAGATATAACACAAGAGTATCAAAAAAATTCATGTATGTCTATCACATATTTTATGCTCTAACTTCAACATACTGTTTGACAATTTTAGAGACCTCAAATGCAAAAACTCACAACAAGAAAGTTGTAGGCCTCATTTTTCTCTTTCTTTTAGACATATGAAACGCCTATTTTGGATAAATGAAGTGGAAGATATTGACCCTGACATACAAACTTGTCCGAAATTTCAGGATCACAAACAGATTTACTTCCAATATAGATAACTCCTTGAAACTTACGTTTTATGGAAATCCCATAAATAAGAAAGTTGTAGAAAATTTTCTAAGCATTCCTTATAGTACAAGAACACTAAATTCCAAGTTTTTATGTGAGATTTATGCTTAAAATACCGAACTAGACAGAAACTAATCTGATAAAGACGAGATGATGAGATGAAAAATGTTGGGATCTATTTTGGTGATTGAATTTGTGAGATGGCAGCAGTTGAAAAGGATTAAACTGAATGAAAACAAATCTAATAAACCACCAATCAAACTCAACCTAGGACACAAACTCAGAGCTATGGAATCTGAAACAGAATTGTGCAAAGGCTAAGGTGATGGTTCTAGGTCGATGAACAATTGATTTCTATCTTTGTTGGCTTTTGTGGACTATGGGACAAAACAAAATAAATCTAAAGGTAAGATTATACCTCATGGGCAACCTAAATCTTGATACCACTCGATGGAGCGAACGACCAGATCTTCCGTGAGGTAGGATAACTTGGTTGAGTGGAGATCTCGACGTTGATGATCTAAAGCTCCGAGTGAACGGTCCTCGCAATCACTGAGAGCACCTAGAGGGGGGGTGAATAGGTGATCCTGTAAAACTTGAAACTTAGTGCCACAAAAACTTGATTAGGAGTTAGCACAATAAGGCTAAGTGGCTAGAGAGGAGTCTTAGCAAAACATAATAACCACAAAGAGATCAACACAGAGATGGCACAGTGGTTTATCCCGTGGTTCGGCCAAGTCCAATACTTGCCTACTCCACGTTGTGGCGTCCCAACGGACGAGGGTTGCACTCAACCCCTCTCAAGCGGTCCAAAGACCCACTTGAATACCACGGTGTTTTGCTTTCACTTTACTATATCCCGCTTGCGAGGAATCTCCACAATTTGGAGCCTCTCGCCCTTACAAAGATGTTCACAAAGAAGCACGGGAGTAAGGATGGGATGAGCAACGCACACAAGACACAAAATTAGAGCAACACACGCACACAAGTCACAACACGAGCTCTCAACACAACTCAAAGAGTTCTCTACTCAAACGGAGCTCTAGTTGCTATCACAAAGAATCGAATGCGTGGAATTGAAGTCTTGGTGCTTAGGAATGCTTGGTATATTCCTCCATGCGCCTAGGGGCCCCTTTTATAGCCCCAAGGCAGCTAGGAGCCGTTGAGAGCATTCCAGGAAGGCAATTCTTGCCTTCTGTCGCCTGGCGCACCGGACAGTCCGGTGCACCACCGGACACTGTCCGGTGCGGATTTCTTTCCTTCTGTGGCGCAGCCGACCGTTGAAGATCCAGAGCCATTGGCGCACCGGACACTGTCCGGTGCACACCGGACAGTTCGGTGCCCCCTTCTGACCGTTGGCTCTGCCATGCGTCGCGCGTGGATTACGCGGCCGACCGTTGGCTCACCGGACAGTCCGATGCACCACCGGACAGTCCGGTGATTTATAGCCGTACGCCGTTGATCGCTTCCCGAGAGCGACGACTTCGCCTGTGAATGGCTCACCGGACAGTCCGGTGCACCATCGGACAGTCCGGTGATTTATAGCCGTACGCCGTTGATCGCTTCCCGAGAGCAGCCAGTTGACAGTCGCCAGTCTGGCGCACCAGACACTGTCCGATGCACCACCGGACAGTCCGGTGCACCCAGACTGCGCAGAGTCTTGGCTGCATAGCCAAGTCTTTTCCAAATTGATCTTTTCCTGTTTCTAGCACTTAGACACAATACATTAGTCTCCAAAACAATGTACTAAGTCTTAGAAACATACCTTTTCTTTTGATTTGCACTTTGTCCATCAATTGGCATAGATTAACACTTAAGCACTTGTGTTGGCACTCAATCACCAAAATACTTAGAAATGGCCCAAGGGCACATTTCCCTTTCAATCTCCCCCTTTTTGGTGATTTATGCCAACACAACAAAAAGCAACTAAAGAAGTGCAACGTCAATGCAAATGAGAACACAAATTTGTTTTGATTTCAATTTGGCATATTTGGATCATTCTTTGCCACCACTTGGTTTTGTTTTTGCAAATCAACCTCAATTTCCTATCTCTAAGTCAAACACACTTGTTGAGACATAAAGAGAGTTGTTCCAAGAGAAATTGATCAAAGATTTCAAAAACTCCCCCTTTTTCCCATAATCAACTATTCTCCCCACAAGAAACCAACTTTTGACAAAAGAGACAACAAGAGAGTTTTGACAAACCAAAAGTTCTATTCTACTATTTTCAAAATTCTCAAGTGGTAGCTAATCCATTGGTTGCTTTGGCCTTATTTTCTCCCCCTTTGGCATCAAGCACCAAAACGGGATCAATCTTGGCCCTTAAACCCCATTGCCTCACCAAAATTTTCAAACAAGAGTACCAAGGCAATAAGGATATTGAGATGGACTTGGAGTAAGTTACCCTCTCATCGGAGTGCAGTGGAAGTCTTGCATGGTCCAAGTCCACCTTTCCCTTTCAATCCACCTTTGAGGCTAAATCAAGCCAACTCAAAACACATGGTTAGTCTCGAAGGGTCAAGTTGTAGCACATCTCCCCTAAATATGTGCATCAATCACACATGGACTTTTGAGGTTCGGGGAGTGTTTGTACAACTTGAGCACCATAAATAAACAACAAAATGCGTAAGGAACATGATCAAAGGCATAAACACATGTATGCTATAAATCAATCCAAGTTCCGCGAATCTAAGACATTTAGCTCACTACGCAGCCTGCAAAAGGTCTTCTCATCTAAAGGCTTGGTAAAGATATCGGTTAGCTGGTTCTCGGTGCTGATATAAAACACTTCGATATCTCCCTTTTGCTGGTGGTCTCTCAAAAAGTGATGCCGGATGTCAATGTGCTTTGTGCGGCTGTGCTCAACAGGATTGTCCGCTATGTAGATAGCACTCTCATTGTCACATAGGAGTGGGACTTTGCTCAGATTGTAGCCAAATTTCCGGAGGGTTTGCCTCATCCAAAGTAGTTGCGCGCAACACTGTCCTGCGGCAACATACTCGACCTCAGCGGTGGATAGGGCAACGGAGGTTTGTTTCTTAGAACTCCATGACACCAGGGACCTTCCTAAAAATTGGCATGTCCCTGATGTACTCTTCCTATCGACCTTACATCCAGCATAATCGGAGTCTGAATATCCAATTAAGTCAAAGGTAGACCCCTTTGGATACCAGATCCCGAAGCAAGGCGTAGCGACTAAATATCTAAGAATTCGCTTCACAACCACTAAGTGACACTCCCTTGGATCGGATTGAAATCTAGCACACATGCATACACTAAGCATAATATCCGGTCTACTAGCGCATAAATAAAGCAAAGAACCTATCATGGACTGGTATGTTTTTTGATCAACGGACTTACCTCCTTTGTTGAGGTCGACGTGTCCATCAGTTCCCATCGGAGTCTTTGCGGGCTTGGCGTCCTTCATCCCAAACCGCTTTAGCAAGTCTTGCGTGTACTTTGTTTAGGAGATGAAGGTGCCGTCCTTGAGTTGCTTCACTTAGAACCCAAGGAAGTAGTTCAACTCGCCCATCATCGACATCTCAAACTTTTGAGTCATCACCCTGCTAAACTCTTCACAAGACTTTTGGTTAGTAGAACCAAATATTATATCATCGACATAAATTTGGCACATAAATAAGTCACCATCACAAGTCTTAGTGAATAAAGTTGGATCGGCTTTCCCAACCTTGAAAGCATTAGCAATTAAAAAGTCTCTAAGGCATTCATACCATGCTCTTAGGGCTTGCTTAAGTCCATAGAGCGCCTTAGAGAGCTTACATACGTGGTCGGGGTACCGTTCATCCTCGAAGCCAGGGGGTTGCTCCACGTACACCTCCTCCTTGATTGGCCCGTTGAGGAAAGCGCTCTTTACATCCATTTGGAACAACCTGAAAGAATGGTGAGCGGCATATGCTAGCAAAATACGAATGGACTCTAGCCTAGCCACAGGAGCAAAAGTCTCCTCAAAGTCCAAACCTGCGACTTGGGCATAACCTTTTGCCACAAGTCGAGCCTTGTTCCTTGTCACCACCCCGTGCTCGTCTTGTTTGTTGCAGAACACCCACTTGGTTCCCACAACATTTTGCTTGGGACGAGGCACTAGTGTCCAAACTTCATTTCTCTTGAAATTATTGAGCTCCTCTTGCATGGCCAACACCTAGTCCGGATCTAGCAAGGCCTCTTCTACCCTGAAAGGCTCAATAGAAGAGACAAAGGAGTAATGCTCACAAAAATTAACTAATCTAGAATGAGTAGTTACTCCCTTGCTAATGTCACCCAAAATTTGGTCAACGGGATGATTCCTTTGAATCGTCACCTGAACTTGGGTTGGAGGTGCCGGTTGTGCTTCTTCCTCCATCACATGATCATCTTGTGCTCCCCCTTGATCACACGCCTCCTCTTGATGAACCTGTTCATCATCTTGAGTTGGGGGATGCACCACTGTGAGGAAGAGGGTTGATCTTGCTCCTTTTGTTCTTGTGGTCGCACGTCTCCAATCGCCATGGTACGAATCGCGTCCGTTGGAACGTCTTCTTCATCTACATCATCAAGATCAACAACTTGCTCTCTTAGAGAGCCATTAGTCTCATCAAATACAACGTCGCTAAAGACTTCAACCAAACCCGATGATTTGTTGAAGACTCTATACGCCTTTGTATTTGAGTCATAACCTAACAAAAACCCTTCTACAGCTTTGGGAGCAAACTTAGAATTTCTACCTTTCTTTACTAGAATATAACATTTGCTCCTAAATACCCGAAAGTAAGACACATTGGGTTTGTTACCGGTTAGAAGCTCATACGAAGTCTTCTTGAGGAGGCGATGAAGGTACACCCGGTTTATGGCGTGACAAGCCGTGTTCACAGCTTCCGACCAAAATCGCTCGGGCATCTTGAATTCTCCAAGCATCGTCCTCGCCATGTCTATAAGCGTCCTGTTCTTCCTCTCTACCACACCATTTTGCTGTGGTGTGTAGGGAGCGGAGAACTCGTGCTTGATTCCTTCCTCCTCAAGGTACTCCTCCACTTGAAGATTCTTGAACTCGGACCCGTTGTCGCTCCTTATCTTCTTCACCTTGAGCTCAAACTCATTTTGAGCTCTCCTTAGGAAGCGCTTGAGGGTCCCTTGGGTTTCAGATTTATCCTGCAAAAAGAATACCCAAGTGAAGCGGGAAAAATCATCAACAATTACTAAACCATACTTACTTCCCCCGATGCTTAGGTAGGCGACGGGTCCGAAGAGGTCCATATGCAGCAGCTCCAGGGGTCTTGATGTAGTCATCACGTTCTTGATGTGATGAGCACTTCCCACTTGTTTACCTGCTTGACAAGCTGCACAAGGTCTATCTTTTTCGAAAGTTACATTAGTTAGACCTATCACGTGTTCTCCCTTTAGAAGTTTGTGAAGGTTCTTCATCCCTACATGTGCTAAGCGGCGATGCCACAGCCAGCCCATGCTAGTATTAGCAATTAAGCATGCATCTAGACCAACCTCCTCTTTTGTAAAATCAACTAAATAGAGTTTATCGTCTAATACACCCTTAAAAGCTAATGAACCATGACTCCTTCTAAAGACAGACACATCTACGTTTGTGAATAAGCAGTTATATCCCATATTACAAAGCTGACTCACAGACAATAAGTTATATCCAAGCGACTCAACTAAAAACACATTGGAAATGGAGTGCTCGAATGAAATAGCTATTTTTCCTAACCCTTTCACCTTGCCTTGATTCCCGTCACCGAATATGATTGAGTCTTGGGAATCTTTGTTCTTGACGTAGGAGGTGAACATCTTCTTCTCCCCCGTCATGTGGTTTGTGCATCTGTTGTCGATAATCCAGCTTGAACCCCCGGATGCATAAACCTGCAAGGCAAATTTAGGCTTGGGTTTTAGGTACCCAACTCTTGTTGGGTCCTACAAGGTTAGTCACAATGGTCTTAGGGACCCAAATGCAAGTTTTATCTCCCTTGCATCTTGCCCCTAACTTCCTAGCAATCACCTTCTTATCCTTTCTACAAATAGAAAAGGAAGCATTGCAAGTATGAAAAATTGTAGAAGGTTCATTGTTTACTTTTCTAGGAACATGAACAACATTTCTTCTAGGCATAGCATTTTTCCTAGCCAAATTTCTATCATGCATAATAGAAGAACTAGAAGCAACCATGGCATGAGAATCAAAAACATCATAACTTCTATAAGCATTCCTAGAATGTCTCCTATCATGATACATGAAAGCATGGTTCTTTTGAGTACTACTAGCCATAGGGGCCTTCCCTTTCTCCTTGGCGGAGATGGAAGCCTTATGGCTTGTTAAGTTCTTGACTTCCCTCTTGAAGCCAAGACCATCCTTAATTGAGGGGTGTCTACCAATCGTGTAGGCATCCCTTGCAAATTTTATTTTGTCAAATTCAGTCTTGCTAGTCTTAAGTTGGGCATTAAGACTAGCCACTTCATCATTCAATTTAGAAATTGAAACTAGGTGTTCACTACAAGCATCAACATTAAAATCTTTACACCTATTGCAAATTGCAACATGTTCTACACAAGATGTTGATTTATTAGCTATTTCTAACTTAGCATTCAAATCATCATTTATGCTCTTTAAGCTAGAAATAGAGTCATGGCATGTAGACAATTCACAAGAGAGCATTTCATTCCTTTTAATTTCTAAAGCAAGGGATTTTTGTGCCTCTACAAACTTATCATGTTCTTCATACAAAAGATCCTCTTGCTTTTCTAATAACCTATTCTTATCATTCAAGGCATCAATTAATTCATTAATCTTATCAACCTTAGTTCTATCTAGGCCCTTGAATAAACATGAATAGTCTATTTCATCATCGCTAGATTCTTCATCACTTGAGGAAGCGTAAGTACTAGTATCACGAGTGCTTACCTTCTTTTCCCTTGCCATGAGGCAGGTGTGATGCTCGTTGGGGAAGAGGAACGATTTGTTGAAGGCGGTGGCGGCGAGTCCTTCATTGTCGGAGTCGGACGACGAACAATCCGAGTCCCACTCCTTGCCGAGGTGTGCTTCGCCCTTAGCCTTCTTGTAAGTCTTCTTCTTTTCCCTCTTGTTCCCTTGTTCCTGGTCACTATCATTATCGGGACAATTAGCGATAAAATGACCAATCTTACCACATTTGAAGCATGAGCGCTTCCCCTTTGTCTTGTTCTTGTTGGGATGCCCCTTGCGACCCTTTAGCGCCGTCTTGAAACGCTTGATGATGAGGGCCATTTCTTCATCATTAAGCCCGGCCGCCTCAACTTGCGCCACCTTGCTAGGTAGCGCCTCCTTGCTCCTCGTTGCTTTGAGAGCAATGGTTTGAGGCTCTTGGATTGGGCCATTCAACGCATCATCAACGTATCTAGCCTCCTTGATCATCATCCGCCCGCTTACGAACTTTCCAAGTATCTCCTTGGGCGACATCTTGGTGTGCCTAGGATTCTCACGAATATTGTTCACTAGATGTGGATCGAGGACAGTAAAAGACCTTAGCATTAGGCGGACGACGTCGTGGTTCGTCCATCGCGTGCTTTCATAGCTCCTTATTTTGTTGACGAGGGTCTTGAGCTGGTTGTACGTTTGGGTTGGCTCCTCGCCCCTGATCATTGCGAATCTCCCAAGTTCGCCCTCCACCAACTCTATTTTGGTGAGCATGGTGACGTCGTTCCCCTCATGTGAGATCTTGAGGGTGTCCCAAATCTGCTTGGCGTTATCCAAGCCGCTCACCTTATGGTATTCATCCCTGCACAATGAAGCTAGAAGAACAGTAGTAGCTTGTGCATTTTTGTAAATTTGCTCATTAATGAACATGGGACTATCCGTACTATCAAAGTGCATTCCATTTTCTACTATCTCTCATATACTTGGATGGAGAGAGAACAAGTGGCTACGCATTTTGTGACTCCAAAATCCGTAGTCCTCTCCATCAAAGTGAGGGGGTTTGCCGAGGGGAATGGAAAGCAAATGAGCATTGGAACTTTGCGGAATACGAGAATAATCAAAGGAAAAGTTTGAATTAACCGTCTTCCTTTTCTTGTAGTCGTTGTCGTCGTCCTTTTGGGAAGAGGAAGATTCGTCGCTGTCGTAGTAGATTATCTCCGTGATGCGCCTTGTTTTCTTCTTCCTCCCGTCTTTTCTTTTGTGGCCCGACCCCGAGTCAGTAGGCTTGTCATCCTTTGGATCATTGACGAAGGACTCCTTCTCCTTATCATTGACCACCATCCCCTTGCCCTTAGGATCCATCTCTTCGGGCGATTAGTCCCTCACGTGAAGAGAACGGCTCCGATACCAATTGAGAGCACCTAGAGGGGGGTGAATAGGTGATCCTGTAAAACTTGAAACTTAGTGCCACAAAAACTTGATTAGGAGTTAGCACAATAAGGCCAAATGGCTAGAGAGGAGTCTTGGCAAAACACAATAACCACAAAGAGATCAACACAGAGATGACACAGTGGTTTATCCCGTGGTTCGGCCAAGTCCAATACTTGCCTACTCCACGTTGTGGCGTCCCAACGGACGAGGGTTGCACTCAACCCCTCTCAAGCGGTCCAAAGACCCACTTGAATACCACGATGTTTTGCTTTCACTTTACTATATCCCGCTTGCGAGGAATCTCCACAACTTGGAGCCTCTCGCCCTTACAAAGATGTTCACAAAGAAGCACGGGAGTAAGGATGGGATGAGCAACGCACACAAGACACAAAATCAGAGCAACACACGCACACAAGTCACAACACGAGCTCTCAACACAACTCAAAGAGTTCTCTACTCAAACGGAGCTCTAGTTGCTATCACAAAGAATCGAATGCGCGGAATTGAAGTCTTGGTGCTTAGGAATGCTTAGAGAATGCTTGGTATATTCCTCCATGCGCCTAGGGGCCCCTTTTATAGCCCCAAGGCAACTAGGAGCCGTTGAGAGCATTCCAGGAAGGTAATTCTTGCCTTCTGTCACCTGGCGCACCGGACAGTCTGGTGCACCACCGGACACTGTCCGGTGCGGATTTCTTTCCTTCTGTGGCGCAGCCGACCGTTGAATATCCAGAGCCGTTGGCGCACCGGACACTGTCCGGTGCACACCGGACAGTCCGGTGCCCCCTTCTGACCGTTGGCTCTGCCACGCATCCCGCGCGGATTACGCGGCCGACCGTTGGCCCGGCCGACTGTTGGCTCACCGGACAGTCTAGTGCACCACCGGACAGTCCGGTGATTTATAGCCGTACGCTGTTGATCGCTTCCCGAGAGCGACGACTTCGCCTGTGAATGGCTCACCGGACAGTCCAGTGCACCACCGGACAGTCCGGTGATTTATAGTCGTACGCCGTTGATCGCTTCCTGAGAGCAGCTAGTTGACAGTCGCCAGTCTGGCGCACCGGACACTGTCCGGTGCACCACCGGACAGTCCGGTGCACCCAGACTGCGCAGAGTCTTGGCTGCATAGCCAAGTCTTTTCCAAATTGATCTTTTCCTGTTTCTAGCACTTAGACACAATACATTAGTCTCCAAAACAATGTACTAAGTCTTAGAAACATACCTTTTCTTTTGATTTGCACTTTGTCCATCAATTGGCATAGATTAACACTTAAGCACTTGTGTTGGCACTCAATCACCAAAATACTTAGAAATGGCCCAAGGGCACATTTCCCTTTCAATCACTACACCACTGCTCCGTTAGTTATCTCCCATGACACACGAGTGACCTCATCACAGATGCTTATCCCTGCAAGCGCAATCAAGAACACAAGAAAGAACTGGAGGAACACAATCAAAATTGTGCTGATTATGAGGTGGGGTCTCACAAACTGATGAACAATGACACTATTTCATGATAAATATGATCTAAGCAAAACCCAAAACCTGATGTGGTGGCTGCTGATAAAATAAAGGTTATGGGCGTGCAAAACCCTTGGAGGTACCCCTAATGGGTTCCAACACGATACATGAGCCAATAACCCAATAGACGGTGTTGCAGCACCGAAACATAATCTAAACGTTGTCTTTTTCGACGATTCCCATTGAATCTAGATGAATTTTAAGTTGGTTCTAGTTGGGTTGGAAAGTTTATCTCCTTAGCTTTCCATCCATATAAAGTCCGACCTAATCATAGTTCGGATGCATCCTAGGCGTTCATTTTAGTGCAAACTAGTCCTGAACTCCAAGGTGGAGACGAAGTTGAGTTGAACTTGGCTCCCTCTTGTCACGAATGTCCTAGCTTCTCCGCCTTGACATATTGGCCTTTCCCAAGTCCTTGCTGGTCCTCTCCAAGGTTTCTGGAGATTCAGCTATTGTGCACGTACTCGTGTTATCGGTCCATGCTCTCGATATAAATGAGCAAAAGACCCGTAGCCCGATGGCCTAACACCAGGCGCATTTTTTTGTTTGACCAAAACACGTCTTGACACAATGACCACCATGTTCGAGCTAGCCCAACATAGCATCAATTCTATCATTGGGGTGACCTGACTTGGCTGTGGAGGCCCAATGGCCTAATGGGAGGGTGGGTCGGGAATATGTAATCTCTTCGTGCGGCCTCTCACCCTCTCCAAACCATATCTCTCGACTCCACGCATGGCTGCTTGGCTTCCTTTATGGTTTATGCCTCTCTCTCACACATCTCTATCTCTCATCTCTCATTGTTGCTTGCCACTATTGTCACCTCACCCATCTTTGGTTATATATCAACAGTTGGATCTTACAGGCCTTCATTGTATCCATGCCTCTCTAGTTGTAGGTATTTTGCTCATCTATACTCTTTGGCCATTGTTGTGAGCATGTGACCTCTCTCATCGTCTTCCCATCTCTGATGACCACTCCATCGCTGGATCTTGTTGGTCTCATCTTGTCCTCCTCTCCCGTCCTCCTCTCGTACTCCCATCCTCCTGACTCCTGACTCCCCCTAGGTCTCGCCATTCATCATTAGTCAGGGTGGTGCTCTTGTCGCAGGTCATCATCATCTCCACCTCTCTGCTCTTCGACTTTAGGATCTAGTGATGTGTAGGTAGACCTTAAACACTAACACTAACCTAACTTTAGACCCCTAACCCAATTTGTCTTGTTTTACTTGCAGGTTGTTGATCGATTAGTTGTGCTGGTGCTATGCATGCCATTAAGGTATCAAATCGATAGGGAGAGCTAGAGAAGACAATGAGGTTGGGGTGAGCATGGATGATAGTGATGTCGTGTACCCTAGAACCATGAATGACAACCTAATCAAAGTAGGGTTTCATCTAGGATAACATCAATGATGTGGGTGACGATGTTGTTGTCTTGTTCGGTAGCAATGCTTCTCCGATCAACTTGGATGCAACGTCGGTAAGTGATGTTGTTAGCTCTAATTATCATGACTCACTGACTTCTACCTCTGGTAAGTGCTCTCAATCTGCTAGTTGAGATGACTACATTGAAATCTATGAAAATATGAATTGCATGTCTATTCGTGTAGGTGTTGTTTATAATTTATGTAAAGCTAAATTGTCTACTAATTACACTGCTAGCACTAGTCATTTTTGTAGGCATCAGAAGTCATGTAAGAAGAAGTATGATCATGTTGTTAGGGTTTAGAGTAGACTAGCATTAAACCTTGATGGAACTATTAAGAACTAGTAGTTTAGACCTAATGTTGCTAGGGCTAAACTGTATAGATTGATTTATATACTTGATCTGAATGACTTACAGAGATCATGATTATATTCAGCATGCTCATAACCCTATATATGTTGTATTAGATTTACAACATATAGATACCTTGGTAAGATATTCAATGAAATTGTTAATCACCCTAAAAATGTTGTTTTTTCTAGTGTGTATTTTGTTGTTTCACCTCTAATATCAGGTCTGGTAACGCTAAGGAAGATTACAGTTTTTCTCATCTTATTATTGTCGAATGGCGACATAATAAGTCTGTGATAGGTTTTAAAACGACTGAAGTGTCTCATAGTGGTATATTAACATTGATGAACATGTTACTGGTGTCATTCAAAACTATTTCTTGTTTGATAAAGTGTTCTCTGTTACATTAGATAGTGCATCTACTATGCTTACTTTGGCACCCATGTTTGCTGGTTACTTAGGTGATGATCCTGACACTCTAGAACCTAATGCAAAGACCTACAATGTTGTGCTTGTTATATAATTAACCTGAGCATGAAGTCTAGCTTGAAAATCTAAAGCCTTACACATGTGTTTTTAGAGCTACCATTAACTTTTTAGCTTCATCAAAACATTACATTATTATGTTTAAAGACTACTAGTGTGTTAGACCTCATAAGTTTGGTTTAGATATGATGGTTAGATGGAACTCAACATATCTTATGGTGAATCACCTCTTGCCATATATGAGTGTCTTTTCCGTGTTCATAAACACTCACTATGGCTCTCCACTTTTGAATGGACAACATTGGTATGTTGCCGAGAAGGTTTTGGAGTTTCATGCATTGTTCCGTGATGCAATTGTTGTTCTATATAGTGTGTATTTCCCCATAAGTTCTTTGATATTGCATCATATTATTTAGATTGCTAGCCATTTGCATGAGCATAAACATGATAACCAACTTATAAGTGTTGCAGTGCCAATGAAATATAACTTTTCAAGTACCGGAAGACTACACACACGGTGTATTCATTTGCATGTGTTGTGGACCATATATGTGAAATGAGAGGTTTGTATAATGCACTAGAACTGCAAGCTCAGTCAAAAAATTGACAGTCAAAAAATCCGAGGTACACTAACTACTTTGTTGATGTTAAGTCTAAGTTGTATAAGCTATATAACAAGTATGAATCATAGTCTGGTGCAACTAGGCCAACTAGAACTAGACATCCGTTAGGACTAGACGGTAAGAAGAAAACAAGCTTGGTGTAAGACTTTGGAGGATCGGGGTTAGAGATATCTAGTCCTTCAATTGTCACTACTTCATCCAACAGATGTATGACTCCTAGACCTAGAACTAGTATATGTGAGCTCATAGTTTACCTTGACAATGACAATATTGTGGCCTATGAGGATGGCATTGATATCCTTAAATGGTGGCATAAGCATAAACTAACCTATCTAGTTCTCTCTATAATGGTCAAGGAGATTATGTTAATTTCTATCTCAACTACTTCAGAGTCTTGCTTTAGTCTTTTTTGGCAAGACCCTTGACGAGCGGCAATGATGCTTGAACCTAGAGATGGTGGAGATGTTGATCTACATCAAGGATTGTGAGTTAGACCAACAAAGCACACAATATGTTGTGTAGGACAAGGAGTTAGAAGACTCCTTGAAGAACTTATTGTGAGTTAGAGTGAGTGTTGGAGCTTCTACATGAGTATGAGCGAGTGTTTTTGTTGGTGCTTCTGCATGAGTTTATGTGTTAGAGTGAGTGTGAATCTGACTGTGAGTTAGAGTGAGTGTGAGCCTGTGATGAGATTCGAAACTATGGTTTTTAATAACTTTGAACATTTGGATTTGAAAATGAGCTAGTTGTACTCTTTTCTCCTAGGTTTCACATGAGGTGGGACCGTGGGAGTTTTACCTAAAAGGTTTTTAATGAAGTAGCATTGCACAAGCAACTCAAAATGTGATCATCCTAAACTTCATTTAGGTTCTTTTAGTTTTAGTAACTTGTGGTTCGTGAATGAGTTTAGTACCTTGTAAATTTATGATCTTAAATGTAAGTAACTTGTGATATATAACTGATAGTGAACTTGTGGTCTTTTATGTATGTGAGATTTTATTTGACACAACACAACATTTTAGCTATGCTTTTCAATTCAGCCCAACACAAAAAGTAGCCCAATAAACCGTACTTGGACCACTGGCCAAACATGAAGTCTAGCTAAACATGATCCAATGGCTCGATAAACCTTACCTATCTCAACATCGTTAGGTACTTAGGTCTAACGAAGACCGTAGTTGGTTGTTCATCCATAGAGCTTGGTGGGCAATCTGCTGACGAGTTATTTACAAACTTAGCACTCTTAATGTTGCACTTTTCACTTCTAGACCACTGTGTGCGCTTCTTTCACTTATAGAACTGAGAAAGGCTATCTAAAATCAAAACATATGGTTGTCAGCTAACAAGCCAAACATGACTAACCACTAAGTCCTTTTGACCTCACCGCACCTCCTCCATTTCCTCAGTTTGGCAGTACTCCCGAGTGTTCTAGACTTGGTCTACTCAATGTTGAGTGCTGCTGAGCGCTACCCACTTCTGAGCTCTCCTCCCTGTAGTGCTCCCCTCCCTACCAAGCGACACTGTGCACTGCTCACTAACCAACGCCACTGAGGCATCCTCTGTCCCTGCCTAGCTCTCTCTTCTAACTTCTAAGCAACACCGAGGGTTATTCACTGTCGAGCGTTGGTTCTCTATCCCCGCGTAGCTCTCCTCTGCCGAGCGATGTCGATGGCTATTCATTGCCGAACGCTAGTCCTCTATCCCCGCCTAGCTCTTCTCCCTACAGTACTCCCCTTGTGTTTGAATGGACGAGTCCAATATGGTTATGAAACAACAGCTACCACAAGGTAGTAGTAGTAGGTACCAACGAGCAAGCAAGGCAGCTGGGAGCCCCCTTCTGCTCTAGCAGCAGCAGGGCATCACAACAACCCTCTTCTTCTACTCCTAGCAGCAGCATCCCTATCTTCTACTCCCAGCTGCATGTACCAGCATCAGGAACCAACGACCAAACAAGGAAGTTAGTAGTCCCCTTCTGCTCCGAGCAGTCGCAATAGCAAGGCAACATGAAGGATGACTCACTGACTCGGGAAAAGAACAGAGGATGACTCATTATGGATAGGGTCGAGCGCTCGATAGGGAGGGGCAAACTTGTCCCTTATATTTACTTGTCTTTGATTATGTGACAACGGCAAGGATTAGAGGGAGACAACCTTTCTCGGTTCTATAAGTGAAAGAAGAGTGCACAGTGGTCTACAAGTGAAAAGTGCAACATTTAAAGTCCTATGTTTATGTATAACTCTCTACTGAAAGACTGCGAGAACATATCATATACATAAGATTCTCTTTGTGCACAAATGCACAAATCTAACCTATACATTATCTAACGATCAATAGTTGAGCGTGCAGAGTTTTTTTTTTCCAAATGTGCAGCTGAACACGGGTAAGCGTGGAAGGATTTTTTTTTTTATAAAACACGTTACCTGTTAGTTGTTGAATGAAAGATCCGGATTGAATTTGTCGATTTGTACACGAACGGGTCCGTGCACAGACATGTTCACAGGCGAACAGCGCTAGGTCCAAGTGCACACACTGACACACGAAACCCCTTGTGGGACCCACAACCGCAACACGAGTCCTCGGCTACTGACCTCCGGGTCTGGCCTCCGGCGTCACATGCCCTCCCGTACCCCGTGCGGCCGTGCCTACTTCGGCAACCCACTGTCTCATGCGCTCACATGGAGACTCCCGCACGAACTCGAATCACCTCCGCCTCGCCACCTCTTCATCTTCTTCCCCAGTAGCCGCCGCCACCACCACTGCAGCAGCCAAACCACGTGACACCTCCCGCGCCGCTCAACCCCACAGCATCCGTTGCCACCGCCGCTCACCTCCCCGGCGCTCCCGGCTACAACCACTGCAAGCATGAGGCAGCCAACCAGCGCGGGCGGCGACGCTGGGTTCTTGCGCGCGGACCAGATCGACCTCAAGAGCCTGGACGAGCAGCTCGAGCGCCACCTCGGACATCCCGCAGAGCGGGTAGTTGGCCCAGTCTCTGGGACAGGGAGCCGCCGCGGCGAAACGGCCAAGCTGGGTCCGGAGGAGCTGACGCCACTGCAGCGGTGCCGTGAGGACTGGGAGATCGACCCTACCAAGCTCATCATCAAGGGCGTCATCGCGCGCGGCACCTTTGGCACCGTCCACCGCGGCGTCTACGACGGCCAGGACGTCGCTGGTATCGTTCAAGCACCCACACTACTTACTTTTTGTACAGCTGACGCTTACGCGTGCAATAGCGATGACGAGCCAATTTTCATTGCCCATGAACTGTTCGACGACATTGCCACGCTAGTTATCTTTAGCTTTTCATGCCGTGCGCTAGAATTTGGTTTTCTAATCTGATCGATTTCTCCGCAAGTCCATACTAAACTGTGAGTCTGTGACTCATTCTTCATTTTCTGTTCCCTGCTTAGAATGGTGAGCAGAATTGATCGTTAGATAGCAATGCCATTTGCTATAGGTGGTTGTTCTAAATGGTTTATTTGGCGAGCTGTTTTCGCCTGTCGTGTCATCTGTGCCTTTGCTTGCCGGCAAATTGCTAAAGTTGACACCTCTGCTTTTTCTCGGCTCCTTGGTGTATTCCGTGACTTCTGTTAGATAAGTCCCCTTACAGCTTTTTGGTATGTAACCCCTCATGTGATTCGAGCCAACCAACAGTTAAAGTTTTTCGTAGGCATGATTCATGTGTTCATCTTATGATGAGCCACTAGAAGTCAGGAGGTTAAAGAATAAAGCTGGCGATTTAGGCAAAAAGTCGCAACATGCGATTGGTGTTGCACTTTTCAGGGGACCAGGGAAATTGGAAAGCATCTGAACCGGGTCAATGTTTCAAAAAAAAGATAATAAATACACTGAAATTTGCAGCCAGAAATTTAAATTAACATTTTGGCATTGTCCCGCTAAAGCAAAATCACATGACTCATGAAAAAGCAGAAGCAATTTGTATGTCCAGAACTTTATCTCCCTTTGCATGCTGCCCTCTCAATATGTTTGGCCCACCATCTAATTCATTCACTTATATTCTTAAAATTGGATTAGAATGTTATATCAAATGTGTCCTAGGCATCCATAAGTGCTTTTCAATTATTCGTTACTTTGGCTGTGTGATGGTTCCAGTTTCCTCACTGTCCTCCATAAAGTACCTCCTATCAGCTGTCACGCTTTACTTCCGTGTGTGCTTCATGCTCATGCTAGAATATTAGGTGTCTCATTGTTCCATTTTAGACACCATGCATAAAAGGATGGTAAGTTTGACCCTTTACAAATTATTGTTTGCCATGCGCAACAAAGTGCATCCTATTCGCCAAGAATGTGCTACCTTTGGTCCCCATCAAGTGCTAACCTACACTTTTGAGTTTTGGAATGCGCTTTGTCCATCCTTGGGCAATCATGCTTTCATTCATAAGTTATAACAGATATGGAATAAAATGCACGTTCACATGAGAAACTTTGTGTTTACCATCTTAACTTACATTTCTCAACACTGATTGTCAAATGTTACCATCTTCTAGTAAAATTGCTTGACTGGGGCGAAGATGGTCATAGATCAGAACAAGAAATTGGTGCACTAAGAGCAGCGTTTGCACAAGAGGTCGCTGTCTGGCATAAGCTTGAGCATCCAAACGTTACTAAGGTAATTGTTGCCTGAAGAAGCCCTTTTCCTCCCCCTTCTAATTTCTTAGTTTAAGCCACTCTGCTGATATAAGACACTTCTTCAGTTATTATATATCTTTGGTTCATAAGACAAAGTCTAAAATTGTTGTCTGATATTATTAATATCAACCCTATGGTTAAACTTGGTTACTAACACACGAGGTATCTATTTCAATGTACTGAAATATGTGTCCAATCATCCCTATGCTGTTGGTCTTCATATTATTCCCTATGTCTGGGTATCTGACAGCATAGTGAGGGGCATATGCAGCACTAGTGCACTACCATCTCTTTTGATGCTCCGATGCGTCCTAATTTGTTTCAAAGCATGCAATATATCCCAAAGCTAGTCTTGTAACTACTGGTAAGGGACAACAAAACCTTTCTTGTACCATTTGATACATTACAAATTTTAAGAAAAATAGAAATTTGGAGGTTTTATGGCATTGATTTAGTTGCATATACTATGTGAATTTATTTCAACATGATAGCAAATTTACCTAGGAATATGTAGGAGGTTTGTTTTCTTTTACATCTTTAAAATTCAATATAGATCATCAACTACTATTATTATCTGTTCTTGTTTCTTGTTGCTGAATATTATTGATATCTTTCCAAGCGCAACTAGCTGTCCTAACAACATCTTGAACTTTTACCAAACAGTTTATTGGGGCTATAATGGGCGCAAGAGATTTAAATATACAAACAGAACATGGACAGCTTGGAATGCCAAGTAATATTTGCTGTGTCGTTGTTGAGTACCTTGCTGGAGGTGCGCTGAAAAATTTTCTGATAAAGAACAGGAGAAGGAAGCTTGCCTTTAAAGTTGTGGTCCAAATAGCTCTTGACCTTGCCAGGGGGTAAGTAATTGATCGCTTTTTCTTTGTTGATTTTTGCCTGGAATTTCGTTGCTACGTGTCTTCACTCTTTAGTCTCAGAAGATATAATTGTGATATATGTCGTTTCAATAGATTATGCTACCTCCACTCAAAGAAAATAGTGCACCGTGATGTCAAGACTGAAAACATGCTTCTGGACAAGACGAGAACGGTAAAAATCGCTGATTTTGGTGTTGCTCGAGTTGAGGCTTCAAATCCTAGCGATATGACGGGCGAAACAGGGACGCTTGGTTACATGGCTCCCGAGGTATTTGATTTTAACCATCCGTCTGTGTTCCTAAATCTAAAACCGCACACCTAGAGAAGCTATCCTTTATATCGATAGGTATTTGCACGGAAACTACTTAAGTATAAGCTGGAAACATGCCCTGCATGTAACAGCTGAAATATCTTAAAGACCACACAGATTGCGTGGCCTCTAATATCTCCAGTAAATTGGTCGAAACTGTTCTCTTCTTGAAGCTGCATTATCCATTGTCTCACACCGATGCATCACCTGCAAGGCAGCACGATTTTTTCATTGATCTGAAATTCGGGATCCTTTCTCTGCACTTGCACTTTTATTTCCTGTTTCTTGAAAGAGCGTATCTGTGGCCTGTGGGTTACATTGGCATATGCATGCAGGTTCTCAATGGTCATGCTTACAACAGGAAGTGTGACGTGTACAGCTTTGGGATCTGCCTGTGGGAGATATACTGCTGTGACATGCCGTACCCTGATCTCAGTTTTTCTGAGGTCACCTCTGCCGTCGTTCGCCAGGTGAAAATAAAGACATGCCTCGTGTCTCGTTCGGCGTTTCTCGCTGCCATGTTTGTCACTGGAAGCCTGAGGTGAAATGAAAATTTTGCACAGAATCTGAGGCCTGAGATACCGCGCTGCTGCCCGAGCTCGCTAGCGAATGTGATGAAGCGATGCTGGGACGCGAACCCGGACAAGCGTCCCGAGATGGCGGAGGTGGTGTCCATGCTGGAGGCGATCGACACGTCCAAGGGTGGCGGCATGATCCCTAAGGACCAGATGCAGGGCTGCCTCTCGTGCTTCCGCCAGTACCGAGGTCCCTAACGCAGGGTTGTTTATTTATACCCGGTGAAATGATGATATTGGTCTCTACGCTCCAACTCAGTGTAATCTAATCGCAGAACTGGCTATATAATGGAGAAGCTTATCATTGCTTGCCATGGGTGTAAATGGATGGGGCGGGGGGGTGGTTGACGATTGGTGTGCTTGTATGCTCGCTTCGAGTTATAATGCTTGCTGTAAGTTAAGGTGTGGACGGAGTTGCTGTTGCCGTTTGCTCACATCGTTAAATTCGTGGGCGTGACATGAAGCAAGGTTATGTACTACGTATTGGATTAACCATCTATTTACATAATGTTAATTATTAAATTACACGTGAACCGTCAGGATATCGGGGGGGTTTTAGAGCGAAGGTAAACTTTTGCTGTTATTATTGTGTGCTAAATCTCTACTATGCACCAAAAACCTTGGGTTCCGCGGGGTAAATCCATTTAAAAAGGCAAATTTTAGCGGAGGGAGCAGCTACAGTTGGCGGGGAACTTGCTTTAGGATAGAACGTTTTAGTAGCTTATATGCCCTGGAGGGTTACAATTTTGAAGAAGCGGTACTAATTAGTGAACGTTTGGTATATGAGGATATTTATCACATCCGAAAATATGAAATTCATACGGATACAACAAGCCAAGGCTCCGCTGAAAAAATCACTAAACAAATACCACATCTAAACATTTACTTTGCAATTTGGACAGAAATAGAGTTGTAAGGTTGGGATCCTGGGTAGAAACTGGCGAAATTTTAGTAGGTAAATTAACGCCTCAGATAGCGAGCGAATCGTCCTATATCGCAGAAGCTGGATTATTACGGGCTATTTTTGGTCTTGAGGTATCCACTTCAAAAGAAACTTCTCTCAAACTACCTATAGGTGGAAGAGGCCGCGTTATCGGTGTGAAATGGAGTACGGGATCAGCCCAGAAAGCACAACGAGACAAATTGTTTCTACAGAAGAAAGTAGAAAATTAGCTCTCCATAATGATGGGTTTGTTCAAAGTTATGAGCTTAGTTCAGACAAGTGCCTAGTAACATGCAAAAATGTCAGAAGTTTGGATTTACTGAAGCTTAGTTCAGACCGCCCTACTTATGCTGCTGTTCAAATCTCCGCGGTTTGACCGTCGCCGTGTATTACCTCTTCTCTTCCCATTTTATGCAAAAAATAGGATAAACTTATGCGCAAACGAGGATTTAAACCTTGGTTGTTAGCTTCATGCCTTCACGTTCGCACTCACCTAACCTGCTAACCAATCGAACACATATTTTTTAGAATATGTGATATATAGAAACCGCAGAACATGGAAACCGTAGCAATACACATCATGAATTTTAGAATCAAACATAAATTATAAAAAACATGGATTTATTTAATTAAACATAAATGTATATAATTAAACATAAATTTATACAAACAAACACGTATTTATAGAACTATACATGAATTTATACAAATAAACATAAATTTATGAAATTATACGTTAATGTATAGAATTAAACATGGATTGATACAAATAAATATGAATTCATAGAATTAAACATAAATTTATACGAATAAATATGAATTTATAGAATTATACATGAATTTATACAATTAAACATTAATTTATACAAATAAATATGAATTGATAAAACTATACATGGATTTATACTACTAAAATTTTTTATGCACCAATCATGTGACTGAAATCTTCTAGGACCTATGGAGTGAAGTATTTCTAGATTTTTTATGCAATACTATGTTTTGAGTAATACCGTAGTATTTTATGTCATAAGCTATTTGGTTATGTTCATAAAAACATGTTTTGCAAATATATGATATTTTAGATACCAAGATATTTTTAGTTATTGGAAACTCCGGTCCAAAAAATTCCATGACATTGCTTTCGTTGTTTAATATCATAGTTTACAATATTATATCAAACAATGTTTTTTAAGTTGCCAAAACTACGATATTATTATGACAATAGTAAAGTATAATATTATAAAACTATAGCTTTTTTAATAAATATTGTTACAGTAGTCAGTCAGCACAGCCCGGCCGGCGTCGTTCATCTGTGGTCGTTCCGACGGTCGGATGCTCACAAGAGAAAAGAGATGCTGTGTGCAAGCTGCAGAGACTGGCGTCCGATCCGATCCCACTCCCACGGTCCCACCTCGCCTCTCGCGCTCCTGCCCACCCAGCCTGTCCGCCGTCTGGTGTCCGCCTGTTCCCCAAAAGCAAAGAGAGGCGCAGAGCCGCCGCCGTTGATCTCTGACCTTTCCGATCCAGAGCCTAGCTCTCACCGTCTACCGGAGCTCTCACCATGGCGGTGAGCTCGCGGTTTCCCTCCCAACCCGCGGCGCGTGGCCTCCTGCGCCGCACCCCGCAGCGCATCCTCCCCGTCGAGCGCACGCCGCGCCGCCTCGCCCTGGTCGTCACCGCCGTCTCTGGGGGACCTGTACCTGGCGGATCGCCCGTTTCCAGGCGGCCGCCACCGCCGGAGGACGCCGCGACCGTGGCACCGACCTCAGTGCCGTCGTCGGCCGCCTCGGCCATCGATTTCCTCACCCTGTGTCACCGCCTCAAGGTACAAGATACTGCTCATCGTGCTCGTACTAATCAGTCGCCCCCTGACATGTTGTTCCAAGGCCGCTAGGGTCACACCGGAGATGCTCACAATGTTTGTAAGAAATTCTGAAGTGCACACAGAAAGTAAAAGTAGCTGCACCGCCTTGTGCATGTGCAATGATTTGGATCAATTCATTCATGCCCCTAATTTCTTTGATGCTTAGGTCCATCATATCACATGATTCTGGTGCTTATTCCTTTTGTTTATTCTTTAGACCACCAAAAGGAAAGGATGGATAAACCATAGCATCAAGGGCCCTGAGTCCATTGCTGATCACATGTACCGAATGGCCTTGATGGCTCTGATTGCTGGTGATCTGCCTGCTGTGGATCGAGAAAGGTCCATCTCTTCAAATTAATCTTTCGCTTTATTGTTTCGTTATGCTTTAGCCTTTGTCATATCTTAGTTTTCTGCTTGGTGTTGACCATCATTCTTTAATCAGGTGTATCAAAATTGCTATTGTGCATGACATTGCAGAAGGTAGGTCAAGGTCATGTGTGCCATGCAGTACACAAATTGTTGGTGTCTTGTATGTCCAATGCACTTATCTGATCATGAAAACTACACTTCACCTGCGAATACTTTATTAGCTTAAATGCTTATTTCATCCACAAATCCCTTTAGTAAATTAGTCAAATATTTAAAATTCTTTGTTTAATAGCTATTGTTGGTGACATTACCCCATCGGATGGTATACCTAAGGCTGAAAAAAGCCGGCGCGAACAAGCAGCACTAGATGAAATGTGCCAAGTTCTTGGTGGTGGGCCAGCTGGTGGGTGCACATTTTCTATCTTAAACGTCAGATCATGTAGAAACTTCCAACACCAAAAGACGAACTATTTATCTATAATACTTTTGTTTTGCAGCTGATGAGATTAAAGAGTTGTGGGAAGAATATGAGAACAATTCTTCTATTGAAGCCAATCTTGTAAAAGATTTTGATAAAGTAAGAAGGCAATTGTTTCTATAATGTTCTTTTATTATTGTTATTTGTCTTTCCAGTGTCTGATCATCATGACTGCTAGTTGTAGCTATGTATATGTTTGTTTTTACTTAGCAGATCCGTCAGATTTACCAATCTTGGTAGATTACATGGTTTTAAAGGCAGCTAGGCGGAACTAGGCGCTCAGCCACCGCCTGAACGCCTAGGCGACGCCTTACTAGCCAAATACCAAGCAACCAAACAGCTGTTACAGGGGGCAGGGAAAGCAGGGGAGGAGGAACATCATTCTTGAGTCTTGACACCTGAGAGAAAGCAGGGGAGAAGGAAGCAGGGGAGGAGGACCTACCAGTCTACCACTCTACCAGTGAGGGGTGCCCAGGGAGGGGGAGCAGCCAGCCAGCCGCGCGCCCAGCGAGCAGCAGCCGCGAGCAGGCGAGCAGCAGCCGCGAGCGGCGAGCACAGGGCACGCAGGGAGGAGCAGCCGCGCGCACAGGAAGAGCCGCGCGCGCAAGGGGAGGAGCAGCCGCGCACAAGGGGAACGCCCGCCAATTTACAGGGGCAACGCCCGCCAAAGCTAGCGCATCGGGCGCCAAAATCCAGCGCCAACAAACCCTAGGTTAGGCATCGCCCAGGGGGGAGAAAAGCGTCGCCCAGACGCCTACCGCGCCTAGGCGGACGCCATACTCAAGTTTACCTGAGCGCCGCGGACGCCAAGCAAAAAATGTCGCCTGGACACCTAGGCGTCGCCTAGGCGACGCCTTTTAAACAATGGTAGATTATGAACTTTTAGAGCAAGTTCATCACAAGTACTTGCTCCTGGTTTGTTTTCAATTAGATTGGTGATCAACGATTTGCTTGCTTGTTTGTATGACCTAATAGACTTCTTGTTCTTCATGGCCTTATTTACCAAGTTGCAACTTGTGCATGTTAGTCTTAATTCCAAGGAATGTTAAAGTTACTTTGAGGTTTCTTCCTCATATGCTATAGGTTTAATTCTTCAAAGTATGCAAATTTGTTTTTGTTACATGATGGATATTTCGTGTTTTTTAATTTTTAGTAATACAATTAGTCTCTCCACATTTGCGGGGGAGGGGGGAGGCTTATCTCAGTTTATCTCTTTCTTAGACCTCACTCATGTGGGAGCCTCCGACAATGGGTCGACAATGGGTCTGACCTTTTTTATGTTTAGCAATACAGTTACTTTCATGCATTTTCTTTTCTTTTATTTCTTCGTTATCATGTGTTTTGAGTGTTGTGTGTTGCATTTCATCTTTTTTTCAGGTGGAAATGATTCTTCAGGCATTGGAATATGAGAAAGGTAATGACTTTTTGTAATGGCACAATGATTCAAAACATAAGCCTCCTTTAATTGTCCTTGACTATAGTTGGCTGTATGGTATGTTCAGTTAAAGTATTCCTGTTGTGAACACTCCAAGGGAGTAAACTGCTTTGTTGATATGAAATGATTTACTCCTAGAATGAAGTATGGATAATAGATTATATTGTTTTTTATGTTATTCTTGATAAATCATTATGATCTATGAGTTTATGCAAAACACATGTAAGTACTTGGCTTGTTGAACTAGCGTCACAGCTTAGGAATGGTGAGTATTGATTGCATTATAACCATACCAATTGCACTTTGTTACCAAACTTTTCACTTTAAAACTGAGGGCCTGTTTGGCAATAATGAACAATGTTTCTCAAAGCCATGGTTTTACAATACTATACTTTACAATTGTCAATGACAATACCATAGTTTTGGCCAACTCTAAAAACACCATGGTTTTAGAAACACTGTTCGGATACAATGTTGCAAACCATAGTATTTAAGCAAAAGCTAGTCATGCCATGAAAACTTTGGGTTAGAGTGGAATTTTCAATACTCCAAAAATACCATGGTATTCAGAATACTATGCTTTTGAAAACATAATTTTTATTTTTAGGAAAGCAATGTTTTCGACCTCCGTAAGGAGTCGTTTGTACCCCGGTCTGTTCTCAGACCTATCTCTTTCTTAATATAAATTATACGCAGCTCTCCTGCGTGTTTCGAGAAAAAAAATTAGGAAAGCAACCAAACACCTTATGGCATAAAATTCTCTCGTATTCCTATAAACCATGTATTGCATAGAAACTACAAAAATACTCCACTTCCAAACAGGCCTCGAAAGACTTCACAATAAATGGATGTCGTCATGTATTGGTGTTTCACTCATATTGGCATGTACAAAGCATTTTAATGCACTATGTGCCTGTTTGTTTCGGATTTTCACGGCTTCTGGCCACCAAAAGCTGTTGCGGACTGCCAAACACTCAGTTTTTCAGCCAGCTTCTATAAATTTCGTTTGTGTAAAAACCATTCAAAATCAACATAAACATATAATCGGTTGAGTCGTCGCAATAGTAGTAATCCATCACTTTATAGATCGTGAGTCCTATGGACAACTTTATCTTCCTCTGCACGTAAAGCTAATGATATTCAGATTCTCTACACAGCCAGATTCTCCCCACAGCTAGATTCTCGGAAAAGCTGGTCAGAAAAAAGCTGAACCAAACATGCCCTATGTCTTGAGGTGTGTCTAGGGAGATAAGTGTAAAAAACGAAGACACTATATCTTCATGAAGACACACGTCTGGCTCGGTTTTTTAAGCAAAACACAGCTTCACTCAGCTTCACTAGTACAACCCACATAAGTAGGTTATGTCTTAGAAAATTTTATTAAATAAGACATAAGATTTAGATAAACCCCAGTACCTACAGTGTTGTGTCTTCCATTTTAAAAACCGTACCACCATGTCTAGTCTAGGTTGTACATGCCCTGCTAGCTTAATTCATTTATCCTTCTAACTTAATGCATCTTGAAATTTACAGAACATGGCAAAGTGCTAGATGAGTTCTTTCTCTCCACTGCCGGTACTTTAATCAATCTCTGTTTCCTAACTCACGATGTCCAAAGTGACAATCGTTTCCAGCTGTCCCCTTTTCACTAAACATGTTCTTAACATGTGTTTCAGGCAAGTTCCAGACAGAGATCGGTAAGAGCTGGGCCGCTGAAGTAAACTCGAGGAGAAAGGAGGGATGCGGAAAGCAGGAGCCTTCATCAAACTTCCACGGAAACGTGTTGTGATGCGAGGGACGGTGTGGCCAACTAGAGCCTGGCAAGTTTAAGTGGCCCTGGAGCCAACTTCAACGGTGGGCTGATGGCAGTTCACCGATTGACACGGCTGTTCAGCCTTCCTAAAGAATAACAGGAGGGTTATGGAGTGAACACTAGATTTTAGTCTGGTTAGCTGAAAGGTTCGTAGTTGCTCGAAGACCAAGGGGTAGGTAAAACTGTGTAGTGTTTCGTTGTAGCCTGGAATCCAGCGAGGATGAGATACTTTTTTTTTTCAACTCCGTGAATAATGAAAGGGCGATGGTGTTTGCCCTTCTCATCTTCCCTGCCCATTTTTATTGGGCAAAATCTATGCACACAGTTACTTGGGGCCTGTTTGGAAGCACCAGTTTTTAAAAATCTAGTTTATAAAAACTGAGATGGTTTTCAAACATATCAATTTATAGTCTAGTTTATAGAAACTAGATTTCAAACATATCAATTTATAGTCTAGTTTATAGAAACTAGATTCTCAGTCTTTCCTAGTTAAACTAGTTTATGAAAAACTGAGATGGTTCCAAACATCATTATATATTTTTTTCCATACTAGTTTATGAAAAACTGAGATGGTTCCAAACATCATTATATAATTTTTTTTCCATATTAGTCTATGAAAAACTGAGATGGTTCCAAACACCATTATAGAATTTTTTTTCTATAAACCAGAGATAAAAATTGGATTCTTAAAAACTAGGTTGCTTCTAAACATGACCTTATTTGAATTTAGAAAATAGTCTATTTTTTGTGTTAGCCTGCGTTGCAATATTCTTAATTTTTGATGGGAGGTTTCAGCTGCTCTTACATTAGGGACTTTTGTACACAGCTTATTTCGCATGAAAGTGGTATGAAACAGGATACTTTGCAACAGTTTATCACTTTAGTTGTTTCACTTTCTTAGAATGAACTAAAAGCAAACAATAAATAGAGGTTCTTAGACAAGCTACTTTTCCAACAAGCATAAAGGGCCTCAATTTTTTTAGCTTTCTTTATAATCTAAATGTTTAATGATTAATCATGCATACCTAAAATTTTAATAACCCGCTATTTTGATCATTGCCAATAATTTTCACAGGAATAACTTTATCTATCATATTTCTAAATTAAGGCCTCTTTTGGAATGCATTAATTTCGGAGAAATAATATAAGAATTTATAGAAATCAGATCATTTTCACAGAAAATACACAGAAAACGAGAAAAAATTCCGCATTCCAAAGGGGGCCTATAAGTTGTTCTAGTTTCGGTATGTTGGTTTTTACCATGTTTTCTTAGATACTCTACTATGTATTTAAGCGCAACATATACCTAGGACATAAATACATGCACATAGAAAAAAAATAGACGATTTATAATTTGAAATAGAGAAAGTGCAGTAATTCTAGTCTATTTGGAGTAAAAAAGGGGCTACTTAAAAAAACGGACTTGTACATGTGGTATTATTGAAGTTTTAGATAAACTTGAATAAAAAAAATATTCTTCCTAGGTACCTTTGCGTGCCAATATGCTGGCCCATGCTTAGCTGGCGACCAGTGGAAGTAGCGGGTTATGACTATTTGATGCCACATTAACATCTTTTAATTCATAATACCATCTCTCTCGTCTCTCCTATGTGGTTATGTGAAGAGGCAGTCTTGTTCTCTGCGTGTGACTATTTTTTTTTCTAAATAGCTTTATTGACAATACAATCACCTGAATAATCTAGCTGCTACGAGAATTACGTGCATGGTTTAGGGTTTAGAACGTGACGGATGCTGTTGCGACAACTTAGCAGATTCTGCATTTACGTTGACTAGGGTGATTTTCATAGAAGCAATTTTTACAGAAATGGGCTGAGAAGCGAAGCGCTTGGCTGCCAGAAACTGCTTCTGACGATCAGAAACCGAAACAAACAGGACCTATAGATGAACAATTCGGTCGGTCCTGGTCCAAGTCAGGTCTAAGTCCGATCATGTTGGGCCAGGCAAGGCCCACCATGTCATCAGACCAATTCTAGTTGGGCTTCGTGCTTGGCCAGCGGCCTAGGCATGACATATCGTGCCATTTTTCATGCCGAGCCGGTCCAAAAAACTTGGCTAAAATGTTGTGTTGTGTCGGCCTAAAACCCACACACATAGAGAAGACGAGCTACGACAGCAACACCACTTTGAATAGTGGTGAACGATGAAATCTAGGGTTTGGAGGAGAGTCGAGACTAGGGTCGAGAGTACGAGAGGACAAAAGGTGAGGATGACAAGAGGAGATCAAGATCCGAAGGTGCGGTCACAAGAAAGATGACAAGATAGGTCACAGGCTCACAACAGTGGCCAAATAATATAGATGAGTAAAAGGCCCGCAGCTAGAGAGCCATAATGACAAGAAAATTCCACAAGATTTGATCGTGGAGATATTGTTGTAGACGGATGAAGTGACAATAGTGGCAGGCGAGAGAAGCGAAAGCGAGACACGAGAGATAGGCAGAGAGCATAGAGGAAGCCAATCAGTTATGGCAGAGAGATAGGTGTTGACGCTTTTTTGGAGCGCCAATCACTCAACAAGAACCGTGGCGGTGCACTCTGCACAGGGGCGGACGGTCCGCGCGCAGGGCCGGACGGTCCGCGGCCTGGTGCGGGGCGCGGTGGTGCTCTCTGCGCAAGGGCGGACTGTCCGCGGCCTGGGGCCGGACGGTCCGCGACCTGATGCGCGGCTGGGGCTTCTGCCTGACGGCCGGACGGTCCGCGCCCTGGGGCCGGACGGTCCGCGCGTACGCAGGAACGGCGGGAGATAGCCGACGGCGCCTGGATCTCGCTCCCGGGAGGGACCCCGTCGGGGAGTAGAGATCCTAGGTTGTGTCTAGGCTCGGGCCGGCCGACCTAGACTCCTCTAATCGACGTAGAGCCGAAGAGAGACGAAGAATTTGGGGATCGAGAGGCTAAACCTAAACTAGACTAGAACTACTCCTAAGATAAATGCGGAATAAAAGTTGTATTGATTCGATTGTTGATGATTACAAATCGGCCGTAGACCTCTCTATTTATAGAGGAGGGGGGGCTGGACCCTTTACACAACTGATTCCGAGCTAATCCCGCGAATATAGCTAACAACCGTAGCACAAAACTCGGAACCCTAAACTGCTCTGCGCATGCGCGGACCGTCCGGCCCACAGGCGCGGACTGTCCGGACCGCGGACCGTCCGGCCTCAGGGCCGGACCGTCCGCCAGCTCAAAAGTGGGCTCAACATATGCCCCCCTGCCTTTTGGTGGAGCTGAGCAAACCAAAAGCAACTAACT
Organism: Zea luxurians; assembly: GCA_029449295.1. Taxonomy (NCBI): domain Eukaryota; kingdom Viridiplantae; phylum Streptophyta; class Magnoliopsida; order Poales; family Poaceae; genus Zea; species Zea luxurians. The sequence continues at coordinate 22,319,406 of JAOPSE010000003.1, forward strand.
CGATGTGATTACATCGGTTCTCTTAGGCATCTTGCCACATACTAGGATGGTACTGTTTAAGAAAACGCCCATTCAAAGCCTTAGGTAAATCCTTGCCTTGTAATGTTTGTAGCAAATAGGCGTTGCCAAACATCACTTGTTTTACTTTATAAGGACCCTCCCAGCTTGGCGACCATTTCCCAAACTTCCGGTCTTTATTCCTTAGAGGCAGAATGGTCTTCCACACCAGGTCCCCTACTTGAAATGATTTTGTTTTGACCTTCTTGTTGTAGGCCCTGGCTACCATGATCTTGTCCTTTTCTATTGCTTCCAAAGCTATCATCCTCTTGTCGGTCACCTCATCAATATTATCCATCATTGAATTATAATAATCAGTAACAGTTAGATCATTTTGTCTGGCAAACCTGACAGCATTCAAACTTATTTCCACAGGCAACACTGCTTCCTGCCCATAGACAAGCTCAAAAGGAGATACTTTAGTAGCCCTATGTTTAGATATTCTATGAGCCCATAAAGCTTCAGACAAAATCTTATGCCAATGTTTAGGATTATCAGATATCTTCTTTTTTATCAAATTAATCAATGTCCTATTACTAGACTCGGCCTGTCCATTGGCCTGAGCATAATATGGAGATGAATTAAGTAGCTTAATCCTGTATGATTCGGCAAATTCACGTACCTCCTTTGACATAAAAGAAGTACCTTGATCTGTAGTCAAGGTCTGGGGAATGCCGAATCTATGAATAATATGCTCAGTTATGAACTCAATTACCTCCTTGTGCGTCATGTTCTTCAGAGCAACGGCTTCAGTCCATTTGGTAAAGTAGTCAGTGGCAACTAACACGAACCGATGCCCCTTTGATGATGAAGGATGAATTTCTCCAATAAAATCCAATCCCCATCCTCTAAACGGCCAAGGCTTGATGATAGGATGTAATTCGGCTGCAGGGACCAACTGTAGGTCGCCGAATTTTTGACACACTTGGCAACCCTTGTAGTACTTGAAACAATCAGCTATCATATTAGGCCAATAAAAACCAGACCTTCGCAACAACCACTTCATCTTTGGAGCTGATTGATGGGTACCACAAATTCCTTCATGTACTTCGGCCATGGCTAATATAGCATCATCTGGGCCCAAGCACTTAAGCAGGACGTCATTGACTGTTCGGCGATAAAGTTCATCACATATCAAAACATACTTGAAAGCTGTTCGCCGAATGTTCTTATCTGTCCTGATATTGGGATTTTGCAAATAACTAAGTATAGGTGTCCTCCAATCACTTGTATCGGCTTCATTGTCAGCCGAATTGATTAAGAGAACCTTTCTGGCAACCTCGGACGGTCCGGCGTCAACACGCGGACGGTCCGCGACCTGGGAATTTGGCTCTGCACTGGTTATCAGATTTTCAGTTTTGTGAAACTTCCCTCTCTTTATCCGATAACCTGATGCATCTTGTGCCAAATCGTTAGCTCTATGATTCTCAACTCTAGAGATATGCCGAATACTGAATTCGTCAAAAGAATGAATCATGCTCCAACATTTCTCAAGGTAACTATTTAAAGTACTATCAAAACATTGATATTCCTCTAACACTTGTTGGACAACCAGCTGAGAATCACCAAATACCTTCACATGTTTTACTCCCATACTATTTAAAAGTTCTAAACCGAATAAGAGGGCCTCATATTCAGCTTGATTATTAGTGCAATAAGTTTTCAATCGGCTAGAGAAGTCAAAGGAGACATTACTTGGTGAAACAAGTACAATGCCAATTCCTTGCCCTTCATTGCAAACCGATCCATCAAAATATAAAGTCCAAGGAGTAATAGTGAGGTATGACATGTCTAGTTCATGAATATCATTAACCCGATGTTCTACAATAAAATCCGCTACGACTTGGCCTTTCATAGATTTCAATGGTTCATAGGCCAAGTCATATTCTATGAGTGCATAAGCCCACTTACCAATTCTACCACTCATAATTGGGTTATGCAACATGTATTTAATTACATCGGCTTGACCAGAAACGGTGCAATGACTATACAGTAAATAACATCTACATTTGGTGCATGCATAAAACAAGCATAAGCATAACTTTTCAATAAAAGTGTACCTTGTTTCAGCATCCACCAACCTTCGGCTTAGATATGTCACCACATGCTCCTTCCCCTCAGTTTCTTGTGTTAGAACAGCCCCAATAACCTTGTCTTCAGCTGCAATGTATAATCTGAATGGTGCTCCTACTTGTGGTGATTTTAACACGGGAGCCGAAGACAAGTATTTTTTAATGAGATCAAATGCTTTCTGCTGCTCTGCCCCCCAAGTGAATTCAGCATCATTCTTAAGCCGAAGGATAGGGGTGAAGGCATCAATCTTCCCGGCTAGGTTAGAAATAAACCTTCGTAAATAATTCACCTTGCCGAGAAACCTCTGCACTTCGACCTTACAAGTCGGAGGCCCCACATTCCGAATAGACTTGATTCGGTCAGGGTCTATTTCTATACCATGTTCATGGATGACAAATCCTAAAAACTTACCAGCCGACACCCCAAAAGCACATTTACGTGGGTTCATTTTTAAACCATACCGACGCATTTTATCAAAGGCTTTGCGCAAATCAGCTATATGAGAACTAAATTTAGCCGATTTGACTACAATATCATCAATGTAGACTTCTACAGTGTTTCCTAACAACTCATGGAAGATCAGATTCATAGCCCTCTGATAAGTAGCACCAGCATTTTTAAGACCGAATGTCATGACAACCCATTCAAATAAACCAATGAAGCCTGGACATATAAAGGCCGTTTTAGACGCATCTTCTTCGGCCATGAAAATCTGATTATATCCGGCATTACCATCAAGAAAGCTAATAATTCTATTCCCTGATGCATTATTGATTAATGTGTCGGCTATGGGCATGGGATATTCGTCTTTAGGAGTTGCTTTATTTAAATTACGAAAATCAATGCATACTCTAAGTTTACCTGACTCCTTCTTCTCCACCGGCACAATATTGGAGACCCACTCTGCGTATCTGCAAGGTCTAATAAAATTAGCTTCTAGCAGCCGGTGGATTTCGTCCTTGATTCGTGGGAGAAGATCTGGACGAAACGTTCTGGCTTTCTGCTTGAAAGGTCTGAAACCAGACTTAATAGGCAGCCGATGTTCGACAATCTCTCGGCTTAGTCCAGGCATTTCAGTGTAATTCCAAGCAAAACAGTCTGAATACTCCTTCAATAGACCGATCATCTCATCTCTAGGATCGGCCTCCAGGGTCTTGTTTACAAAAGTTGGCCTTAGAGTTTTACCATCTCCTATGTCAATCTCCTCCAATGGATCGGCCGATGTAAACCCCTGTCCTAGTTTATCAAGATCTCTGAATTCCTCTATCATGTCCCCCACAGAGGAATTAGATGATCTTTGTGTGATGGCGGGCTTTCCGGTCTCAGGGACCGGATCATCCGTAACACTGTCTTTTCGCTGTGGTAAATGTTCGGTCTTAAAGCCCGAACTGTTTTGTGAAAGACCAGACCATCCGGCTTCGAGAGCCGAATTGTCCGTGATCAACGACTCATGAACTTCATGTGTATTCATCATTTAAACTTTATTTAGGATTTAGCCGATTCTCCATCGGCTCTAGCATTACAGGAATGAAACCTTTCTTATCTATACTTATGAACTGATAATCAGAAAAATCTACTCCTGTGAGACATGTAGCAGTCTCATAAGTCCAGAGTACAGGGGCATCGGCCACAGCGATGCAGGCCGATACATCAGCATGTACTTGTTCTACCTCATCGCCTACCCATTGTATTAGCATTTGATGTAATGTAGAAGGTATACATTGATTGGCATGAATCCAATCTCTGCCTAGAATTAAACTGTAATTCCCTTCTACATCAGCGACGAAGAATGCAGCAGCAAGGGTCTTAGTCCCGATGGTTAATTCAACGGACGTGACTCCCCTGGCTTTAATCGAACTATTCCCAACACCACTGAGGGTCATGTTGGTTTTGACAAGTTCGTCATCTTGTTTACCTAATCTTCTGTATAATGAATAAGGCATTAGATTTACAGCCGCCCCTCCATCCACCAACATCTTAGCAATCGGTATTCCATCAATGTGACCGCGCACGAAGAGCGGCTTTAAATGATTTACCGATTCCTTTGGTTTAGAAAAGGCGGCTTCTTTAGGACCAAAATCGAACTGGGCAGCAACAAGTTCATCGTCGCCAATGATAGTGCAATCGGAAGAAAATGTAATAATATTTACATCCATACCTGGGCGTTTTGGAGAAGCCTCGTAGTCGACCAGGTCTTCTCCTAGTAGGTCGTCCTCTTCCATGGATGTTGTCGTGTTGTTGGAGGCTTCCTGGTGAACGGCGGACGGTCCGCATGCGGGGGCCGGACGGTCCGCGCCTGGTGCAGGTTGTCCAGAGCCTTCCTGGTGAACGGCGGACGGTCCGCACGCGGGGGCCGGACGGTCCGCGCCTGGTGCAGGTTGACTTTCTATTTCTATGGCCGTCTGTTTTTCCTCAATGGCCTTCGGTCTCCATTTCTTTTGTGGTAGCGGGTATAGTGGATGTGTGTCATTAAATGTCTTTTCCGCCTCCTTCTCCTGGCTCTCCTTTGCTCTTAGGCGCTGTAATTTTCTTTTTTGTGACCGTGTCAATCCCGCTGGGCACCATCGAGGCATGGAGTATTTTGGATCAGCTGTTTTGATGGTAGCCGTATCCTTTTCGGTCGCGTTGGCCGATTCGCCGAAAATCATCGGCCCTTTATTGTCTCCCTGTATGACAACATCCGCAGTGCCTATTTTGATGATATCCTTTTTTGCTCTTTGAGTTGCTACAGGCATATGCCCCCCTGCCGGATTGGTCGGCCTAGGAGGCCGAGTAGTCCGGCAACCTTGTTGGGCCTGTGCCTGGTGACCGGATTCAGCAGAGCTCAATCGGTCTTGCACTGGCGGTGCCAACCTATCAAAAACGGATGTTTGGGGTGCCCCCCAGGCGGGGTACTGTGGCATCCCAAATGGATATGGTGGCATGCCCCACATTTGATTGGGGACATATGGTGGAGGTAAGTATGTGTATGGATATGGCATAGATGGATAAGGAGGTGGAGGGGTCCATGTCGGCATGTTAGGTCTCAATTGTACAATAGGACCTTTCATTTCTTCCGATTGGTGATGTGGTCCAATCGGCCTGACCTGACGTTGCTCATGAATGGGTGAGCGGGGTCGCTTCGGTGGCCGGTCACTGGGGCCAGCCTTCTTTTTCACATATTTAGACAACAATTGATCGAAAGTCGGGCCAGGCTTGATCAGCCGACCAGCTGCTTTAAATGTATTTGTTTTCCACGTACCTATCTCTGGTCGTCGTGGTTTGAAGGTACGTGGTCGCTGCGAGTCCTGAGCATGGCCGGACCGTCCGCCTGAGCTCTCCGGACTGTCCGGTGGGGTCCCGGACCGTCCGTGCCTACGTGCCGGACCGTCCGGGATACGCAGCACGGGTTCCTGTATCTGTCTCCCTGTCTGCGCTTGCCCCCCAGTACTGGAGGTTGTAATGGTCACCTTTAAGGTCTCCCCTCCATCAGGAGTCTTCTCGGCTACCACTTTCCTGCAAGAAACTTTATGATCCTCATCGGCCTTTTTAGAATTGCCGATGATTGCCTCTTTGCCTTTGCCTTTATCGGCCGTGTTTGGCCGAACCAGGACTTTCTTGCCCTCGAAGTCGATCACGTTCATTGGAAATGGCTCTGTATCCACCTGCATTTCCTGAAATTTCAATCGTCCCTCATTAATGGCCGATTGAATCTGTCGTCGGAATACATTACAATCATTAGTGGCATGAGAAAATGAGTTATGCCACTTGCAGTATGCACGACGTTTTAGCTCGTCGGCGGATGGAACAGTGTGATTTATTTTAATATTGCCATTTTTGAGTAGTTCGTCAAATATTTTATCACATTTACCAACATTAAATGTAAACTTAACCTCCTCTTGCCGTTTCTTTTGAACCGGCTGTAAGGAGGCACAAGCCGAAGATTTGGCCTGCTTTGGCCAAACCATTTCAGCAGCATACACTTCTGCTGATTCGTCCTCTGAGCTACTTTGGTCGCATTCTACTACACGTATGTTGTGACGAATTGCTTTAGTAGTTTCTTTGCTTCGGCTTTCACAAGCCGAAGCTCTCTGGTGTAATTGTGCTAGTGTAAAGAATTGGATGCCTTCTAACCTCTCTTTTAAATAATATCGTAGACCGTTAAAGGCTAATCCTACTAGCTGTTTCTCTGCCAAATGAATTTGAAAGCATCGGTTTCTTGTATCTCGGAATCTCCGGATGTAATCATTAACCGATTCATCTTTTGTCTGTCGCAACGACGCTAAATCTACCAAATCCAATTCATAGTCACCGGAGAAAAAATGATCATGAAATTTTTGTTCTAAATCCCCCCATGATGAAATGGAATTAGGAGGTAAAGTGGCGTACCATGCAAACGCAGTTCCTGTTAAAGATAATGAAAACAAACGTACGCGAAATGCCTCTGTGTCGGCCAACTCTCCTAATTGTGCTAAAAATTGGCCTATGTGTTCACGTGTGTTTTTCCCTTGATCACCCGAAAACTTTGCGAATTCGGGTATCCTGGTTCCCTGTGGGTATGGGTGGTGATCAAATCGGCTGTCATAAGGTTTCCGATATGATTGCCCCCCAGGGACCATGCTTACTCCGAGCTTATCTCGGAACGCCCCAGCTATTTCTTCCCTTACTATATCAATGGCAGCCGGTGCGAGACCACCGGCTCTCTGGTCAAACATAGATGAGGTTGGCTGGATATTAGCATGCTGTCTTTCCCCCCATTGGTTTGAGTTACGTGGTGCATTTTCATTTGCCCTATATGGGTCATAGGTTTGATCGTTTCTTTCCGGCCTCCTGGGTGGTGCCGGAAAGCTTTCCTGGGCTCTGGATCTTGAATTAATGGGTTGATGCATTGTATAGTGTGATGGGAAGTGTTGCTGGGACGGGCGAGGATTCATGTAATAATCCTCCTCAAAAGACTCCTGCACGGACTGTCCGGATACGTACCCGAACCGTCCGGCTGGGTAGTTTGGGTTCTGTGTCGTGTGTGGTGGCTCGTGCGCATACCTAGGTAACTCATTAAAAATAGGCCCGACTGTTGCTGGCCCGGACGGTCCGCGCTCACGTGCGGACGGTCCGGGCATGTGCAGATCGGCTGGTTTGCTGCCGATTTGCGGTTGCTTAGAGTATGTGTCCATCGGCATCCCATAAAGGGGTTGTGACTGGTCGTGACAACCTTTAGCCGATGTGTTACACGCGTTATTTCCTAACTCAACCTCGTGCGAAGGAAAATTTGCGGTACTAGATTTATCAAATGCACGTACTAGTCTCTTAAGATCGCTTTGCATACCCCCTATGATGTTCTGCATTTGTTCACGCTGATCTTCTACATAATTTCTAAGAGATTGCAGATCGTTGGTATTACTTACATTGGGGATATCTGGCGTGGGTTGGAGCGAAGCCGGATCCGTCGCCCGATGTCGGACGACCTTGTTGTTCCTGTCCACTTTGAAGTTGGCCAAGAACTTTGCTTTCGCCTCCTGGATCATCCGCTCCTTGTGCTCCTCGAACTGGAGCTGCTCGTCAGCCGGCAAAGTTTCCCAAGTCGGCTCTATGATGTTGCTTAGAGAAATATCAGAGCTATCCTTTGAACCGGCCATTGAGGGCCGATCTGATGAGCTTAGATGTGTTGTCCCCAGCGGAGTCGCCAAAAAGTATGTTGACGCTTTTTTGGAGCGCCAATCACTCAACAAGAACCGTGGCGGTGCACTCTGCACAGGGGCGGACGGTCCGCGCGCAGGGCCGGACGGTCCGCGGCCTGGTGCGGGGCGCGGTGGTGCTCTCTGCGCAAGGGCGGACTGTCCGCGGCCTGGGGCCGGACGGTCCGCGACCTGATGCGCGGCTGGGGCTTCTGCCTGACGGCCGGACGGTCCGCGCCCTGGGGCCGGACGGTCCGCGCGTACGCAGGAACGGCGGGAGATAGCCGACGGCGCCTGGATCTCGCTCCCGGGAGGGACCCCGTCGGGGAGTAGAGATCCTAGGTTGTGTCTAGGCTCGGGCCGGCCGACCTAGACTCCTCTAATCGACGTAGAGCCGAAGAGAGACGAAGAATTTGGGGATCGAGAGGCTAAACCTAAACTAGACTAGAACTACTCCTAAGATAAATGCGGAATAAAAGTTGTATTGATTCGATTGTTGATGATTACAAATCGGCCGTAGACCTCTCTATTTATAGAGGAGGGGGGGCTGGACCCTTTACACAACTGATTCCGAGCTAATCCCGCGAATATAGCTAACAACCGTAGCACAAAACTCGGAACCCTAAACTGCTCTGCGCATGCGCGGACCGTCCGGCCCACAGGCGCGGACTGTCCGGACCGCGGACCGTCCGGCCTCAGGGCCGGACCGTCCGCCAGCTCAAAAGTGGGCTCAACAATAGGGTTCGAAGAAAAGCGAGGGATTGTAGTGGAGATTATATATCCCGTCCCCTGCCCTCCCGTTGGGCATCCATAACGGCAAGTTGATAGACTAACCAGGTCGAGGCTAGGCTGACCTTAAGGGTGTGTTTGGTTAAATGTACAAGGAGTGATGGAAGGAACGAACATAATTTCTATAATGTTTAGATGAGAGTTACGTGGAGCGAGATAAATACAAAAGTATTTTTTTGTGGCGGCGTGATACTAAAAAATCGAGAGGAAGGTGCCGTCTCCATCTTATCATATTTTGACCTCAAACAAACACGTCCTATTTGACTAGGCCAGACCGGACCCGACGCTGGGTCATGTCTCGTGTCAGGCTAAGGAGGCGGCCTAGTCACGGTCTGGTCCCTGGTTCCTCATGCTGGACTGGAGCAGCCCCAGCATGGTGCCTGTCATGTTGGCCGTGCTTGGGTCAAGAAAAAAAAAACAGACCACATGCTGGGCCATCGGGCTGTGGGCATTTTGTTCATCTATATGTGTGATAGGCATTGTCTAAACGGCTTAGTGGCATTGAGCGTGCGCTAATCACCCACACTCCCACAGGGTTTGTTAAGCAAAAAACATAGTCATGAATTATTAAACGTTTGTTAAAAAAATACTCCTTTAGTCCCAAATATACACCTTTCTTTGCCTCCTCCGTTTTGTAGTTCATTTTGGGTGGTGCTGAAGCCGGTATCCCCTTACACAACAGTGTTCTGGTCGCCAGAGCCCCAAATCACACCAAACAGGCCCGACCAGCGTCCATTCCACAAAGATATCATACTATACTATATCGGTCTATTCAAACTTATTACTATCGATATTTTACTTGAATGTAAATCATTATCATTACCATTTATATTACATTTTATGAACCAAACAACACTCATTATCATTATCATTTACATTTTATGAACCAAACGGCATCTAAAAAATCAGATCATTAAACCAAGCTATGTGCATTTGGACAGTAACCATACTACCAATATCCAAATACGTAGTTTTGAGTCCGATGGTGATTCCTTTTAGTAAAACAGGATAATGTTGCTTTTTGTACACTTCGACTAAGACTGTGCAATGGGTGAACCATATAACACGTAAAATAGTAACATCCTTTTGATAACACTGATATGTGGCCAGCAATAGTCAGAAAAATCAAAACAATTCGGTCACAATAATAACCTCCCCATCTAACTTCAGTTCATTCCAAACAGGCTAAGATCTCGACTAGCTCTAGCTAAACAAGAGTTAAGAGTTACTGATCATGCTAACTACTAAATTGTCATCAGCTCAAAGCCACACAAGGGACTAATCACACCACTCCCAAGCAGCAGTTTTCTCAAAGATTCTCTTTGGGTCAAATGTAAAATAATACCATAAACATACTTGCATCTCTTTACATGACTAACATTGCTGCATTCAACCTACCTAAACCACCATCTCATGCCAGCATTTATCGGGTCATGAAGAAAAGGGGTGTAACGGTGGATATAAGGGTTAATTGTCCGCCCAATTTTAAGCCAGATAGCTCTATGATAAGCGGCAGTGAAGGGAGAATGGTACATGAGCTTCAGCAACTGCACCACCAGCAAAAGAGAATGAGATTAGAATTTAATGAACCATCATATTCCACAAATATTATAAAGGCTATTGGTACAGTCCTCACGTTCTAAATGTGGTGGATGTAACAGAGTTCAGCCATGCAGAAGCAAAGATTGTTGCCTAGATTCCCTTCTAATTGCGAATGGGCATGGTTATATTAGACAATTTGGCATAGCCATTGGATGACTTGTCTGCTCCTACCATTAAATTCTTACCTATCCATCCACATATATGCAAGTCCACATGCATTACAAAATTTCAATCTGATGACTGATTATTCTAATATTTGCCCACCAGCAAGCATTAGCTATGGGGAGGAGATTTGCAGCAAGTGAAATATCATTATGCTAGGTCAAAGGTATGCCAACAAGGGCCAGCCATGTAAAACATATACACCTAATGTGTGATGACAAAATAACATATTAGTATATCCAAGACAGCGTAATGATACTCTTTGGGTTAGGTTTCTTGCACTGTTTATAAAGCAGATGAATCTCCATTCACTAACCTGCCAATACATGAATGTTTGCATAAGATTTCGCTGTCGCCTGCACAGGTAGTAATAGGCATTGGAAGTTAGGTGACAAATAGAAGAGAGGGAGAGGGAGAAAAATAAAGGAAAAGACTAGAATCAACTCACGAGAACAGGGATAGGATCAAAAGAAAGCCCGTCAAAATCTCTGCATTTGAACGTAGAAAGTGGACTGCATTTGTGTTTGTCTCAACCCATGTACAAGGTTGCTCCAAGTATGTCCTGCAAATTAACACGTTCATATGTGATAATAATTTTACCAACAGATCAAAAGGACAAATATTATTTTCATTACATAAAAGGGAACATGTATGTGTTTTTTTCTGGAATACGCAAGAGAGCTGCGCATCAATAATATTAAGGAGATACCAGAGATCCAAAATGGACCAAGTACAAGAAAACCTCCTTACGGAGGCCAGAATTTAGAGTACAGAAACACACGCACATCGAAGAACTCTACAGCAGTGGCGGAGCCAGCCACGGATCCAAGCCTGGACACCGTCAGGAGAAAGCAGCTCCACCTCCGGCTGCTGGCTTGCTGAGGATGGGCGTCGGACGGCCGGCTGCTGGTGCTGGGCGCTGCACGGGGTGGCCGGGGCTAGCCTGCTGTGAGCCGCGCCGAAGGAGGAAGGAGTCGGCCAAGCCGGCAGAGGGCAGCCAGCTGCAGCACTGGCGCGGGCGCGGCCAGGCCCTGGGGGAGACGGTTGGCTGTTGGTGCTAGGCAGCTACCATCTAGCGTTTGGCGTCGGTGACCGTGAGGGACTGAGGGTGAGGCCATGACGGTTAGCTGCCGTGGGGAGGCCATGGTGTGACCACGTCTGCGGCTGATGAATGCAAGCTGGTCACTTGCATCTCGCCGAAGGCGAAGCCCGGGCACGTGCCCAGGCTGGCCGGGCGGTGCCTCCGCCACTGCTCTACAGACAACTCAGCACTAGCTAGGCCAAAACTCTACCACATAGCTAGAACCGGAGCTCATCGATCCGAAGGAAAGACAAAGCTTTGATCTCTGTTAGAGACCAAAGGACAACTTCCTCCCTAGCTGCCTGAAAGGCCGCAACCAGACTCTGGCTGCAGCCATTGAACACACACTTGTTCCTATGCTTCCAGATAATCCAAGCTCCTAAAATAACCAAAGAGTTGAAGTCTTTCCTTGCCACCTCAATCACTCTGGAACTACAACTCATCCACCATGTCTCGAAGGAATGGTCATCCTGTTGGGGACAGAGTCCTTGCCAGCATCCAATCTTCAAGAGCTCAAACCAAAATTGTTTGGCAAAGATGCACCAGACTAGCAAATGATTGATTGATTCAGCAGCCTGATCACACAACAAGCACCTCTCTGAATGGTTGGACCTTGCTTGGCAAGTCTATCGGTTGTCCAACATCTGTCATGCTCAACAAACTAAATGATAATTTTGCACTTTCTAGAAGCCCAAGACTTTCATACCCTTTCAGCCGGTCCAAACTCCACAGTTCCTTGAAAGAGAGCCCTATAAGCTGAACCTGTAGAAAAGGAACATGAAGCAGCAAACTTCTAGATATGTTGGTCTTGTACCCCGGCTGCAGCACCCTGCCTTCTAAAGCTTCACAAAGGTCAAGAAACTCAGCAGTAACTCTTACTGAAAGTGTGCCTCTCAAGCTTGCCATCCACTGAAAACTTGGGAGATCATCTTGGACCGTCAAGGAATCAATCAGAAGTCTAAGAATCAGCCCCAACAACAAGTCTAGGAATCAACCCCAACAACGCAGGTGCAAAGTCTTGGATACAGTTGTCATTCAGCCAACAATCTTTCCAAAAAAGAGTGTTAGAGCCATCCCCAAGCTATGTCACAACTTCTCCCACAAGAGATCGCACTTCCGGGCACACATGAATGGGGAAAGAAGACCATGATCTGCTAGGATCAGTTTTTGTAACCATGACCATCGTGCTTGCAAAGCCCAGTAAGGTTCCAGAGGTCACTGATCCCAAGACCACCTAGATCTTTGGGCCTAGTAACCTTCGGCCAAGCTAGAAGACAATGACCTCCCTTGGCCTCCTTCCTTCCTCTCCAAAGGAACCCTTTTTGCAACTTGTCAATCGCCTTAATGGGCCAAGCTAGGAGATATAATGCCGATGTCCCAGTGGAGGCTAGTCTGGGGGATGGCGGAGGATGCTTCGATTCAGGTGATGCGTGATGGGCCCTGCTTTTGGCGGGCACCGAGGAGACAGGGTTTTTTGCTGACCCGATTGATGAGTAAGTCCAAACGCTGGTTGTTGCTGGTATTGCTCTGGGCCTACAGCCGGCTGGACAGGAGCACCTTCTAGTTGCGCCAGTGCCTGGGGTTGCCTCTGCAGAAGCGGCGAAATGTGGAGATCATGCTAGGCAGCTGGGGCGAGCTCGCCCCCTTGTCACCTACTTCCGTCGGAGAAGGGCGGCTCGTTCAAAGACACATTCTCCCAGTGTGAGGACTTCTCCCTCTCGCTCCTCCCCTCCTCCCTCCAATGCGGTAAAGTTCATTGACAGAATGACCAAAGAGGCCTGTGGTGCTCTACCGGTTCCTAGTGGGAGTTATCGGCGGGCTGCTGCTCCCACTCCCGCTGGTGGTAAACCTCGGCGAAGCAGGATGATTGCTAGAGTCGGGGTTGAGCGCTTGCCAGTTCCGTTGCCAGCTAAGCTGGGTAGGAAGAGGATTCTCATGGAACAAGGTATTGTTGGGTCTGATCGGTCAGAGTTCGTCTCCTCTAAGACTCTTGACGAGTATGCCCGAGTGTTCAGTAAGCAGCTGTCGGAGGTCCAGATCAAAGCCTTAGCTGCGCTTTTTGGCTGGACTATTCAAGTGGAAATGCAAGGGTACCACTGATTTATTTTTTTGGGCTGGTGCTGGTAGTTCACTAATTAATTGTTTCCAATGCATCCTTCCAAGTTTTTGATCTGGAATGTTTGTGGCCTTAACCCAGCTAGAAAAGACACAGTGTGTTCTCTAGTCGATGATGCACGTGTTGATGTGGTTTGCCTTCAGGAAACTAAGATGATGAATATGTCCAGATTTTGTGTTATGAGGACTTTGGGGCTAGATTTTTGCATTTTTTTATTCGGCCCTCTAATGGTGCTAGTGGAAGGATCCTGGTGTCATAGAAGAGTCACGTAGGTTTTCGAGATAATGGTCGAGTGGATGATCGTGGAAGAGTCACGTAGGTTTCCTGGTGTCTTGATGGAATTCTGTCCGGAGAATGGTTACCCATGGTGGCTGACCTGTGTCTACGGGCCTCAAGGAAACCAGGAAAAATTCAGTTCTTACAATCGTTGCGAGATATTCGAGCTCACTATAGTGAGCCTTGGCTTGTTTTCGGCGATTTCAATCTCATTCTAAATGAGGAAGATAAGAATAATCCCAATCTAGACCGTGTCATGATGGGGAGGTTTAGAAAATGGGCTGACGATATGGTTCTTAAGGAGGTTCGCTTGTTGGTCGCAAATTCACTTGGTCAAATGGTCAGGACAGCCCTACTCTGGTGAAGCTGAACAGGGTTTTCTGCTTTGCATCTTGGGAGGATCGTTTCCCTGATTGTTACAGAGTTCTGCTTTCCAACAACTCCGACCACTGTCCACTGTTGTTGGGGCTCCATGACTTTAGTAGAGTTAAGGGAAGATTTCACTTTAAGGCCTTTTGGACCAAGATGGAGGTGTCTCGAGCCTAGGAATCTGTCCCAGCTGGCTGATGTCCTCTCATCTCATTCTAAAAAAATAACAACATCGAAATGTTTGCAGAACTGGAGTGATATGAAAATTGGGGATGTCAAAATTCAGCTTGAAATGGCAAAAGATCTTTTACACCATTTGGAGATTGTTAGACTGTGTATGTGTATGGGCCGGCACCACTGTTGGGCTGTCGGCCCATTAGGGTTAGGGTTAATTCTCTCTATATATGTAACCTTCTCCTATGCAATACGACAAGAAATTACATTCCAACATGGTATCGGCTAGGTCATCTCCTTTCCACTCTACAGCCGCCAGCCCCTAGGTCCGGCGGCAGCTGCTTCCGCGCTGCTGCCCCCGGGAGCAGTGTTCTTAAGGCGTCCAGGCGCTTGGAGAATACTTGGCGCCTTGCCCGCCTAGGCACTAAGGCGGTGATCCCATTTGCTTGCTCGCCTTACAGCCGTAAGTAAGAACACTGCTCGGGAGGTTCATCCTTCACTCCCGGGGGCGGCCTCCCTTCCCAACCTGCCACCCCTCAACGCCAGCGCGCCCCTGCCTCCTCTCGCCCGGCCCCAGCGTGGCCATGGTGGCCTTGAGCTCCTCTCCTCGCCAGCCCTGGCGGTTGGCGGCCTCGCTCCCCTACCCAACGACGATGCCGACGCAGCCATGGGCGTCGCCCTGCGCGCTCCCTCTCTCCGGCGACCCTCTCTCGCGGATCCGCGCCCCCACCGCCGGTCGGCCACTCTCCTCTGACCGGCGCGACCATCCTCCCTTCATCCGCGCGCCTGGATCCGGCCCCCACTGCCGGTCGACCGCTCTACTCCGACCGATGCGACTGCCTTGCTCCTGGCCGGTGCGGCTGCCCTCCTCCAGGCCAACACGGTCGTCCCCCTCCAAGCTGACGCGGGCACGCGGTTGTTCGTCCACCCCATCTTCTACCTCCGATGTCGTCTTCCTCGTCAAGCCCCGTCGCGGCCGGACTCACCTCCACTAGCCGTTGGATCCCGCCCCCCTCCCTGTGCGAGACCGCGCCTCTCCTTTCCCCTCTACAAAACGCCGACCTTCTGCTGGAGGCGTGGCCGCTGCCCCCCTTCCCCGGCCTCGATGCGGTGGCCCCTAACCGTTGGCTCTCCCTCCTACCGCCGCTAGCTCTGCTCCCCAAACCGACGCGCTCGCAGCCCACACGCCGGCGTGGCCCCACATGCCCGCGTGCCTGCCACCGGTGGCAGCGCGACCCTTCTCCAATTCGCTGGCATGGCTGCCCCCTCCTGCGCGGCCAGGCCCGCCGTCGACGCCTCCTAGGCCGGATCCATCCTGAGCACCGACGGGAACGCCTCCACGAGCGCCGTCATAGCCCAGATTCGGCGGCTGGCAGCGCGCCCGTGACTCCTCTCACCTCCCCTCCCCTCATGGGTCGCTGCCGTCCTCCCCGGCAACTTCCCCGACAACACTGACATACACGTGGCCTCCCCTTCGAGCTTCTCCCGTCGCCGACATCAAACCACCCCTTGCTAGGTCTGGAGCAAGCCCCTGCCCGGCTAGACCCGCCCCGTCGCCCTCCCCTTCATCGCCATCATTGGATCCGTCGTTGTCGCGGCCTTCTCGGACGGATTGAACGTTGCTGCGACCTTTCCGGCTAGATCTGTCGTCCCTTTGGCTAGATCGCCGTCTTCCCGGCTGGATCTGTCGCTGTCATGGCCTTCCCGACCGAATCTGCCGTTACCCCTTCTATTCTGCCGCGTGCGCAGCCACCATGACCGGCGCAGACGCGTGTGCTGCTGTCAGCCTCCCTGGCGGGGCTCCTCGACGTCCGAACGATTGAAGAAGCAAGAAGGTCGGCCTGCTGGTGCTCTTTTGTTGTGTTGCCCTACCGAACGTTGACGCTCGAACGTCGACCCCTCCTGAAGAACAGGCTACTGCTGCGTGTCTCCCGACCACGGCCACCTCGACTTCGGCTACCTCGGTATCCAGGGGCTATCGTCTTCTTGGAGGCCACACCGGTCTGTCCTCCAGCCACAACATTCGCACCCTCACAGCGCTGTGACTACGGGGGATTTGAACATGTCGGCTCCTACCTTCGGTTTCTACTCCAGTCTCATCGTGTGCGGTGCCCCCGTTGCGACTGCGGGGGGACGTTAGACTGTGTGGGTGGGTGGGCCAGCGCCACTGTTGGGCTGTCGACCCATTAGGGTTAGGGTTAAGTCTCTCTCTATATGTAACCTTCTCCTATGCAATACGAAAGACATCACATTCCGACAGAGATGGCTCAAAATAATCGTGTTTTATCCCATGCTGAAGTTTGGCTCAGGAATTCTCTCAAGAAACATTCCCTAGCCTTATCTTCTCTCTCAAGGACTATGACCCGGTTGACATCAAGAATTGCATGGCTAAAAGATGGAGATGCTGATACTTCCTTATTTCATGACCAAGCAAGATTAAGAAAGGGAACATGTATGTTTTACAAGCCATAAAAAGTTAAAAACTAATGGTTGTGTCTTATTAGCTCATCATGTCATGGGAGACCAACAATATTAGATTGAATTAGATAATTGATTCTAGTGATTGGTTCCATAAGAGTCAAGCCACCCCATCTATATATCTCTTTGTTTAAGCAAGAAACAGTTCAAGTTTCCTATGGGATACCAACAATAAAATGATGTTACTGTTTGTAGACTTTGCAGCAGTGCAGCACCAACCCATATCTGAATACTGCCCCTCGCATCACCCCATAGGCGGAACGGGCGGTTCCCCTGCTTCACAGCCTCCGGGACAAAGCCAGCGCTGCCACTCTCCCTCGCCGACGCCGGCAATGGTAACGTCTTTGGTGCCACGGTCCTTGTTGGAGGCATTGTCTTGAGGTCTCCTCCCTCCCAGGGTTTAGGTTGAAAAAACTTGGTCCCTCGATTGGCTTTTGGCAGCATCTATGGATATCGTTTCCTCCTTGGAGGCATCATGGTAGGACCGTCCCAATATCCAACCTCTTCGCCTGTTCGTTGCGGCGTGCAAGGTAGATTTTTCTTCGTCGCTGGTTAGGTAGCTCTGTGGGCAGCTTATTATTGTGGTGGTGCCGTGGTGGTTGTGTTGTAGCTTCCACTGTGTGGGTGGTTTTTTTAGTGTTTTTTTGTTGTATGATGTTTCTTCTCTATTAATAAATGCCCAGCAATTCTCTTGCACAAGGATTTTTTTTTAAAAAAAAAGGTTATTGTTTGTGCGAACAGTGCGCTGCCTCGAGCATGGCTTAGGGCTTTTCCATCTCATGGCCCTAATGGGCTGCATATGACACATTAATATCCAAGTCCCAATATATAAAGAATTTATGTTTTGCGATTTACAAGGGGCAAGGGGTGTTCAACTTTGCAACTGTCAAGAGAATCAAAATGCATCGCCAGTATGCAGAAAGCCAGAAACTGATATGTTATGGCTTTGTAGGAAGTAGAAGCTCATGAGCTATGAAAATTACATGGTAACCAAGATAACAATACAAACCATGACTAGATACAGCATGCCTAATCAATTGTTTTCTCAATCCTAAAAGTCAATGACCACAATGAACTACATAACTCCAGAAATTCAAGTAATTTACCTGTACAAAGATGAGCTAGTAAAATGGCGACGTAGAAATCGAGCGACATGTTCAAGTGCCCAACAAATTACAGGTACCAAAACAACTGCCAGAAAAGACTATCTCATTATGCACAACGAAACTCAGACGGTTAGGTAATAATGTGACTGAGTTTCATGTCAAGTGAACAGCTTATGCTTACGCTTCAAGTGCAGTTTGGATGTAGAAAACATAAGGCAGTACATGAATGGTATAAAATCCTTTGATGCAGTTACATGGTGACACCACACCTGAACAGCCTGCATGTTCCCTGCTCGGGGTAGCTGATAGGAAGGAAATGGTTTATCAGTACAAATCACTTAAATAGTAAAGGCATCAAAAGTGAAGAGGATCAAATATTAATTAAAAAATCAATTCCATGTCACATACCCTGTACAAAGCAAACAAAGCATAGCCTGTAGTACATGTTGTGCCAAGAAGTGACAACCGATATCCCTTATACTGAAGGGAATGTGGTGCCAATGGAAAGATGCCAATCAAGGCAACAATAAGAACCTATTAGAAAAAGAAGAAAGTTAATGGTATATGATCCAGATAAGATGGCTATTAGTAACTACATATACTAGACACATCAACACAAAAGGTTGTTATTGTTCTTCACTCATATATGGAAGCGATTAGCCAAGAAACATTCATAAATCAAGCTACCGCATGTTGGAACACTGAAACTGATAAACTGTAGATACTGAGGATACAGAATTGATAGTACATTAATAATATGAAAAATCCCAGAGAAACATGTATGATAGCTTGCTAAGAGTAGGCAAGAAATATTACAAGGCAAAAGTGATGTAGATTCAGCCATTAAGCCCATGGTCAAGTGAGAACAGGCACTGAGGACCTATTCCTTTGCCCATGATCCCTATGAAGACTGGCTGTCTGAACTGGCTAAAATAAAACACGCTTGAATTGGTCTAGATAAGATATTAACTCCACAATCCAACTGTTGTTTACAAACCTTTCAACTAAGCCTCAATTTTGTTTAGTACTATCCTTTACCTAACTGAGAATGGTCCGGTACTCCCAATAGATAGACAAACCAACTGGACTTAAGAGATGAATTTCTTAAAACATACAGAAAAATTCTATGAAACAACAGCTGTCGCCAAAATTTTTTTTTGCAAGACTATTACCCAAGCACTAACAGAAAAATGTAATGACCGCTGGTCCAACTGTAGAGACAATATGCTTCGTGCTGGTCCAGAAGAATTAGTGCCTACAAAACCCATTCTCAGAAAGAACTAAAGAAAAATGTGAGATGATAATTCATAAGGTGAAGGAGTGTGCTCCTTATCACCTGAATCAGGAGGCCTTGCATTCTCATCAGCTGAAGTAGATGCACCACCTGAAGATGCTGAGGGCTGAATAGATGTGGTTGAGGACATTCCTCCAACAGAAAAATCAGAATCCTGCATCCAAAGTCAGCAGATAAACCATCATAGAACCATGTTGTGCTTATGAAAGAGTGTCACTTAAACTCTAAATACTGATCGAGGTTGTCGTCGTTCAGAAAATTATCAGGCAATATAGCAGGTTAATCATTGCTAAACAGCCATCTTAGCATTTAAACAACATTTAAACGGGCTAAACAGATGTTTAGGCATATTAGGCGTGCAATGACATCAAACACAAGTATATCACCAAAACGATGTAGACAAATATATTAAATTATTCATGACAACTGTTCAGTAATCTCATTGATTGAGTTTTGTTGAGGTGGGAGGGTTGATAAATAAATACTCCTAAATAAATGAGCAGAAGTCACCAAATCATATTGTTACTGACTCAGGTTGTCGATAGACCAATGAGGCACAATATAGAGCTCGAGACAGAGCCGCATCAGTACTCTGCTCTGTTGCTGAAATCTTTCCTAAATGAACTGCTGACTGAATTACAAAGATGGCATTCAGTCATACTTCATCAGATAAGTACAAGATGAACAGATCATTTCAACAGTCCATAGCAAAATTGTACAGTCCCAGAGTAACATGCTGAGCTAACCGAATATCTGGACAAGTTACAAGGAACAGGTACCAAATTAAAATAGAACCTAAAAAAACATTCCACGGATATCTGCAGCAGTGTCACCTGCTACAGTTGAGAAGAGATCAAATACGTCCCAGAACAAACTTGGCCAGACTCCAGAGAGAATGACTCTGAAAGATACCCACATAACGAGGCAAGAATATGGTGAGTTTCTTAAAGAAAGAAACGAACGGAAGCTCTATTTCTTCCGTCCTTCATATCAAGTGAAAGACGAATGGGCTCCCCAGGCCACAAGCTTGGAACCGGCCAAGGAGGATGGGGCATCACCACAGGCCACAACAGAACGAGAGCATGATGATGCCTCCGCGACCAATTCTCTCTGAAACTAAGCCTGCCTCGGCCTTGCAGGCTTGTAGCACTCGATCTTTACTCTCTCGCTGAAGATCCGCTCACGCATCACCATCCCATCTTTGTTGCAGAAAAAATATGGCCAAGGAAACTCAGGCTTATGCGGCGGCAGTGGGAGCAGCGGCGGCACTTGTGCGCAATGCGGGGAGCCAAATCAGATTTGGGGATTTGCACCCACCAAAAACAAACAGGCATACAGAAGCGCAGAAGAGAGATAAGCAGCAAACCTGACCTGCGTAAAATAATTTTCGGCCTGCACTGTAGGACAGAGAGCGCCAATCGCACCTTCCGATGCAGGCCAAGCAAGGAAAGAGAGGGAGCCCGCTCCTCGAATCTAGGCTTGGCAAGACTCCGAAGCAAAGGAGCAGCACGGGGACAAAGGAAGACGACTGACCCCTCCCTGTCTCCCTTCCCACTCCCTCGTCTATCTCAATTCCGCCTCTGAAATTTCCTTGGCAATGGAGGCCGTTTATTATTCGGTGTGGTGACCAAGTAGCCCCACAGGGTACCGAAAGCAACAGCACCGCGGGGGAGGCCGTGATTATGGACAGTTCAGGGGGCTGGGTCGCAAAATGGATGGTTCCAGCCTTCCAGCCATTGCTCCAAGATTCCTCTTTATTTTTTGCTCTTTTTTTGTGGTCGAAAAGAAACGAAGGGAATTCGAGCGGTCGAGCGGAATGGAGCGATGAAAGCAACCGCGCCAGATGCCCAGATCTCGAAAATCCCCGGGCGAGTGCAGCGGTGCAGGCGCTCGGCAGTGCGATGCTGACGAAACTGCCGGTACACAAGCACACCCTATCCAAATGCACATCGCAAGCTCCTGGGGGAGCACGGAGATGAGAGAACTGCGGCATGGCGGAGTGGAGTAGTACGTACGACGAAGCGGCGGTAGAACTTTTGCTGGAGGTGCGCGCGGACATAGGGGTGGGAGAAGAGGTGCGGCAGGACGGCGGAGCTCCCAAGGTACTCCGCCCACCGCGGATCTGCTGGTAGTCGTACGCCGCCGTGGCAACCGTGGATAGCCAGGACGTGGAAGACGCGTCGCGCATCCGCTTCCAAAGCTCTCGAGCAGATACTCTATTTCATGTCTATTTCAAACTTCTCTACAAACTATATTAAACAATATTATCTTCAATTTTATATTTCCTATTTTACATATTCTACTTAAGACAATTTAAAAACTTGTTTGAGAGCAAGGATATCGGCAAGGATATGCAATCTTCTCTGGTATCTTTACTCTCTAGTTACAGTATCTTTGCTCTCAAATAAACCCTAAGTCTATCCTGGGCATCCCGGTAATGTTGAATTAATGTGGGTCTAGACCAAATTAGCTCACTTTAATGTTACGGTATACTAGTACTTTAGTACCATACCGAAAGTTCAAGAGACAATTCAATCAACTTAAATAGGTGGACCTTTACTGCATCTATTGAGAAGCTGAGAAAATGACGAAGGAATGCCACATGCGCGCGCCGCCGGCCGGGCCGGACCGTGGCCGTGGTAGATCAGATCATGGTCCAAATCGTTAGTAACGGACGGACTGTAATGTCTATCAGCTAGTGACGGACATCACTGATGGCGTCAGTTTCTGGCTAGCTGTAACGATAACTCTGATGGTGACCGTTACGGTCCGTTCGCCTATGGAGGGGGTTGCTTCTGGTTACAGCACGTACGAACAGTTTCAGACGCGTTGCACACAGTCATTCCTGTCTCACCTTCTGCGAGCACAGAGAGTGTGAGAAAACAGGCCTTCTGAAATCACCGTCCGCAGAGCTACACTTGCACGGGTATGTGGGCGATCAGGTTTTTGGGGAGCGTACTCGCGACTGCTCGCTTCGTCAACATACACACGATGTGTCTCGTGTGAATGGAGCCACTGATGCCTTGAGCATCGATCCCTCCGAAGGGTATATTTTGTTCAGTGCATATACATGTCGTTACATACATCACTCTGGTTTTCTGGATTAAATTAAAACTGGAAATGTCTATTTCTCTAACAGTTAGGGACTTGTGTTGCGGCTTGCGGCAAAAAAAAAGGAAAAAAAGGTGTGCGTCGCTAGGGATGGTAACAGGTAAGGTGTAGCATCCCAAAAATTCAAATCCTGAAATTTTCTCAAACTCGCCCTAAATTCAAAATGAATTTCAAGTTTCATTTCAAAATGTTTGTTTGCGAGTTGATATCAACAAATAAAATATAGTGATCTATATTATCTCCAAAATCCTCCTCAAAATATCCTACAAATATTTCCCGAGTGATCCCCTCAAATTCTTTCCAGAAATACTGCCCAGATATTTCCCTCGTGATCCCCTTCGAGTTCTTTCCAGAAATACTGCCCAAATATTCCACCGATATATCTCCAGATATTTTCCTCTTGAGAAATACCTTCAGAATCATTTTTCAAGTCCCTACAAATATTTTCTTCATAACTTTCCTCATGCTCATACGTATACGTATGCCTCCAGTGTCATACGGTGAGCTCTACAAGCTAATTACACTCATACAAGACAAATCCATGCTAATCTCCCACTAATCATTTTATCCTCCCACTAATCCTCTCATCTCTCCCCCTAATCCCCCCACCATGGCTATAAATAGAGAGGCAAGGGCCTCCTCTCATCCCACCCCAAGCCATTTCAGGGCAACTCTCTCCCCCCCCCACACACACACACCCACTCCATGTTCCACACAAGCACACACTAGCACAAGGATCGTTCGGTCGTTCTTCGATCGTTCGTCCCCCTGTTCTTAGTTTGTTCGTTCGTTCGTCCGATCGTTCGATCGTTCGTCTGATCGTTCATGGTTCCTTCGTCCGTTCGTCCGATCGTTCGTCCGTTCGTTCGTCCAAATAATCTTTTCCCTGCTGTTATGCTACCAAAATTCCGATCGTTCGTTCGTTCGATCATTCGATCGTTCATCGTTCGTTCATAGTTCCTATTCATCATTCATCGTTCGTTCATAGTCCCTATTCATCGTTCTTCCAGATAATCTTTGTCCTGCCGTTATGCTGCCGAAATTCCGATCGTTTGTTCGTCCGATCATTCGTCCGTTCGTTCATAGTTCCTATTAATCGTTCATCGTTCGTTCATCGTCACTATTCATCGTTCGTTCATACGAACTATTCATCATTACTATTCACCGTTACTATTCACCATTGTTACTATTCATCATTACTATTCATCATTGCTATCCATCGGTCATCCGATCACCCCAAATTTCAACTACTCATCCATCATGCTGTCCAGTCCACCTAAGACCAGCCAGACCCATATTCCAGTCATACAAACTCTGGTGACTGTGATTTTCCTTCCAGTAGGGAACTTCCCATCTGGCCACCCATCCCAGGTTTCTCCAAGTTGAGCATGCTTAACTTTGAGATTCCTTCGAACCAGGCTTCCAAACTCAGATTCCAATAATTCTTGTTTCTAAATTATTATCAAACTATTCCCTATCCAACCATGTCATCCCTCAAGCATGGTTCATGTTCAAGAAAACTCCCAAAATACTCTTGTCCCATATTCTGCCTATAACTCTCCTGTTCATACTAAGTCAGACGATTCATTCGTCACTATTCTCACCAACAGTGAACTTCACTATGCTACACCACATACACCCAACTATAAATACACCCAGCTACCCTCTCCCTCTCCACACACACTCAACACCCTCAGCCAAGGCAAACACCCCACCCACTCAGTTACTCTGCTCTGCCGGCTACACGCATAGTGTCGCTTCGCCTCCAATCCACCCTCCTGGTAAGCACCTCCGCTCCACCACCAGTAGTATCTCAACACCACATGACACAGATTCTACTCAAGACTGTACCCATCAATATATCGCTATTCTGACCACTATACTAAATATTTGTTGGTATACTTGCTGGTTTGTATGTTTGCTTGTTCATGTTGCATAGTTATCGGAGCGTTCGTGTCGTCTCGTGGAGGCCAGATCTGCAAGTCTACGTCAGGCGGTGGAGCTAGAAGCCAGTTCCGCGAGCTCTCCTTCCCCCTTCGCCGGATAAGCACGGCAAGCTTACTGAATCCCTTTGATGCATAAATTACCTATGATTTTTCAACCACAACCCTCAGCCTGTTATTTTATGCATGATATGATTTTGAGACAAGTTATTATGGCCACCCAGCCGCTTGCCACAATCAATCCTTGATATATTTGTTCCAAATGATTTTGAGAAAATGTGTGAGTTTTCAAAAGAAAATGCTTTTCAAAATGTGTATGATGAAGGGTTTTCACCCTTATCACCTTTGAGTAGGGATGATCAGGGAGTCCCTGGTTTAGGGGAGGGCCTAAGGTGATGGCTCAGCTGGTTTAGGCGTGAGCAGAAGGATTGTCCCCTCATATAAGGATCGGTTTGTCATCTTTCACTACCTATACTCATGATAAGTACAACCACTCGAGACTGTGTGGGCAGTCACTCAATCTGAACTCGTACGGTCCAACCCCAGGGTTATGAAGGCTGGGGAGCACCGAAAGGATAAGGAGGGGGAATGTTTTGTCCGGTTTGGACATGGCGGTGTCCTGACTCCTTCTGGTATAACCGTTAAGGTTAGGACGTGCGAGGAAAGAAATAGATTCGGATTCGGGTCTCATTGATCATGAGATCGCAGAGCCGGACTAGTGGGTAAAGTGTACCCCTCTGCGCAGAGTTCAAACATATTCGAATAGTCTGTGTCAACAGGAATGGACGAGTCTAGTGTGGTATGGCAATTAGTGTTTTGTTTAAAAAAAGGTGCGTTTGAGAAAAGTGATTTTTAAAAGGTCCGGCGGTCGAGCCGTGAGCTATGGTGGACGAGAAGTCCAGTAGCTGTTTTTGAAAATGAAAACCAGTGGGAAACTGCTGAGATACCTGGATGGTTTAGTCCAGGGGATTTTGTTCTAATATTGAAAAAAACTTCCTGCTCCTTTTGGAAAGGATGCGCTTTGCAAAAATACAAAATGTTTTTCAAAACAACCCTGCATAAAATATTGTTGTTTCTGCAAAATATCCTGAGCTCCACATATTCCATGCATTATATCTAATTTCCCCATTCCGCGGGTGAAGGTGGGCTGCTGAGTACGTTTGTACTCACCCTTGCTTATTTGTTGTTTTTCAGAAAAAGAAGATCGGGTAAGAGTTACGACTGTTCCCAACCTTGGCTGTGGTTGTTGGACCACTGATTTGCTTCGCTACGTATATCGGGCTGCTTCAGCCCCACTCTAATGATATGTCCCGAGTTGTAGACCAACTCTTAAAGTTGATCACCACCTTTATAGGTTTAAGCAGATCTGGAATCATCTGTTGTATAAATGTGTTTACTAGCCTCCTGGGACTAGTAATTGTATCACATTTGAGTCCCAAAGGATTGGAGCGCTTCAGGTGGTATCAGAGCTGTTAGGTTGGCCGTAGGACGTAACCCTTAGCCTGATCCAAAAGTTTTTGAGTCAAAACTATTGTCTTAAAAAAATCTTGCTCTCATCCCTTCATTTCAAAAATGCTTTCCCCCTTTCCTTCTCTCAGAAGTCAGATGGAGGTTCGCTGCCAAACCAGCTTTTGCCAGAATGAAGATGGTTTCCCCAAGTTGCTGAGAGCATGCACAGTTGGCCTCGGAATCAGGAGCCAGCCAGAGTATGATGGTCATGAATTCATCGAGCATGGCATAGAGAAGTGTGTCGTGACTGTATACATTGGATCCAGTCCGCACCATGTGGAATGGAGTGTCACTGCTACTGGGCACAGATTCAAAGACACCTGCCAAGTCGTCACCCGCAAGACATTGAGGGTCCTGTGTCAGATCTATGAAGAAGAAGTGGCCGACACACCGCTTAGATTCTTTCCGCCCTTTCAGAGAGACCGTCCAGTTTGGATGGCCAGGATGCGTGCATTGGAAGGGAAGCAGCTGCTTGAGGATGACCCCACAGTCGTGTACCTCACTGCATACCTGCTCACCCTGGATGCACAATATGATTTCTTGGCTCGGCACCACCGTCAGATGATTGCTCGAGCAGAAGATGCAGAGAAACGCAACCGTTAGCTCCATGTGGATCTCACCACAGTTCAAGCCCGTGTAGCTGCCTTGGAAAGTCGTGAAGTCATTGCTGTTGAAGCCCTGAAGCAAGCCAAGGATGAGCACATCCAAAAGTTGATGGAGGCCTACTTGGTAACCCATAACCAACGTAGAGCCCTGCGGATCCAAGAGCCCGCTTCATCCAACCCTGTTCAACCCATGAGAGCCGAAGATCCCCAGATTCTTGAAGGTCACCCGGTCTCTACCAGAGGAGAAAAGAAGGCTTGGGAACTCCCGGAAAGAGCCATAGTCTTGGAAGGAATTCCAGTCTCCCCTCAGGCTATGGATAAGCAAGAGCATCCTGAATCCTCCCAAGATCCCCCGCCAGAGTTGTTTGAGCCCCTCACCATGAAGAAGATTCCAGCACCATCCCTTGAAGTCAAGGAAGAAGCTGCAAGCACCCCGCCAGCACCACCGCCCTCTGAGGAGCTACAAGAGCCAGTCCCGCTTGAAGAAGAGTTCGACCCCGTGCTGCCATCTTAGTCACCTCCAGAAGAAGTCATCAACATCAGCTCCCTCTTGACCCATCCAGGAAATGTCTCAGATTGAAGTTGTGTGCAAGCCTCGCCAGAAGAGAAGTTGCCTGGTCTGAAGTTAGTTATGCCCAATCCTCTGCATGCATTGGGTAGTGAAGTTTTTCTTCACTTTGGCTAAAGCCCTGCATGTATGAGAGGTAATTGTGTAGACTCGTGTTTTGCAAAACTCTAATTGTGTGGCCCCCTAGGGCATTTCAAAATGAATTTCGCTTGATGTTTGCCCCTCTTTTGAGTGCATATGTGATGCTTTAACGTTAGTGCTCATAAGTCGCATTTAGCATAGTTCTCAATTCAAGAGCCAAGCAATAGTCATTATGCTTAGCCCCCGAATCTGAGTAGTCCGTGCTTTGGAAAAACTCTATTCTTCTCTTATTCAAAACATTTGATTTGTTTGTGCTTATCATTGCTGAGCTTGCGTGTTTTCTTTCTTTTTTTAAGAAAGGTTTTCTCTAAGAACAAAGATCACAAATTAGAGCTAATCCTCACCTTATGCTTCCATTCTCATCTTAACCCATCTCAAGAGAAAAGCAACTTACCCAAGAAGATACCGGAAGCTTACCCTTGAAGCCTAGAATAAGCTACAGAGGAACATATCCAGTCGCTCAGTCAAAAGGACCGACCGTGATAATCAAAGCACTGCCCCTGAGTCAAAGTAAACAGGAAAAGAGGACAGAAGAAGTTATTACCATACAGAGAGGCAAAGATTCTTGGAACCAGAGACCACAAACATCAGGGTCATTGACCCCACCACTCACCCGTGCCCCTCGCACGCGTGCCCGCCTCCATGCGCACTACCACCGCCCCACGCCCCCTTTACAGCGCACTACCGCCACCCATGCCCCCTTTTGCAGCGCACCCACCGCCATCGTCGACGGCAATAGGCCCCCCTTCCCCTTGTCGCACCTGCTGCCTCGTGTCACCTGCTCCATCACTACCACTCCACCCCCCCAGCACCCTCGCTCGCCTATACCCCCCCCACCAGCTCCCTCAACTCCCATCTCGCTCAAAGCAAAGCACACTCCAGATAAATCCCCTCTGCCAAATTGCAAGCAACTCCATTTTCCACTCCCTCACCCCTAAGATCACAATGCTTGATGATTCTTGGGTTGAAGACTGTTGTATATGGTTCAACGTCTTTGGTTTCCTCCTCTGTGTGATGGTAATAGTCTTTGATAAAATCCTCCAGTGGGAAGAGCAAACAGAAAGAAAAAAGCAGTAAGAAGAGAAAAGAAAATAGTGAA
This sequence comes from Zea luxurians, assembly GCA_029449295.1. Classification (NCBI taxonomy): domain Eukaryota; kingdom Viridiplantae; phylum Streptophyta; class Magnoliopsida; order Poales; family Poaceae; genus Zea; species Zea luxurians. The sequence continues at coordinate 22,347,613 of JAOPSE010000003.1, forward strand.
GAGAAGATGTGAAGAAGGTTCTCCCAAAATCAACTCTATGTCAGTCATCTCTCCGCAGCCAGCTCAAGCAGCAACAACAGAAGAAGGCCTCGTAACACCCTTATTATGAGATACTTCAAGGAGTTCAAATCCCCAAGATTCAAGAGTTCTACCCTCATTATTTTAAGTGGGGTAGTGTTCCAATAAGGTTCCTGCTATGGAGAAAAAGAAGAAGGCCTGTAGCAAGCTTGTTGAGGACCAGACCATCAAAGCATATAAGTTTCTGGATGAGAAGTGGTCACCCAAGTTTTGTTGATGAAGCACCAAAAGACTAATCAAGGAAGGTGTAAGGAAAATGGACCCCAGGCCTTTTGGCTAATTGAGTTTTGGTGTTTGATGATTAACACAACCTGTGGACTAATATGTTTGCTAGTGTTTATAATTATAGTTCACAGGATGCGAAGAGAATTGGACCAAGGCAATGAGGAGGCAACACCTCAAAAGAAGACATAAAAAGATGCATAGGAGTCCAATACTCAAGAACAAAAGAAGCCCGAAAAAATCAGCGAAGGAATCCAAGATACGGGCTGTCAGCCAGCGCCTGGTGGCGCACCGGACAGTGCTGTCCGGTGTGCACCGGACTGTCCGGTGTACCACCGGACAGTCTGCGCAGAGAGGCCACAGACAGGCGCTCTCTGGCTGTAGCACCGGACTGTCCGGTGTGCACCGGACAGACGGCAACGGTCGACTGCTACAGGCGCCAACGGTCGGCTGACGTGGCGTGCACCGGACACTGCACAGTGGCTGTCCGGTGGTGCACCGGACTGTCCGGTGCACCCGACGATAGAAAGCTGCTGCTTTCTGTCCAACGGCTAGTTTGGGGATTGGAGGCTATAAATACCACCCCAACTGGTCATTCTCAAGTGTGGGAGCCCAAGCAACATACTAAGGCACATAGTGCACATTTCCAAGAGCTCAAACACCCAAGTGCTTAATAGAATCACTCGGTGATTAGCATAGGTGCTTTGCGAAGTGCTTAGGTTAGTTAGACCGCTTTAGCGCTTGCTCTAGGTGAACCCTAGTTAGTTGAGTGAGTTTTGTAAAACCACACAACCCCTCGGCCCTTGCGTGAGTCGTTGTAATTGTACCGAGTGGGGCGAGAGTCTTGCGAGACCGTGACAACCGCGTTTGTGTCACGGTCGCCACCGCGTATCGGAGGGAACGAGGCCCGCGGCGTTTCGGCCGGAAGCTCGATAGTGGAGACGGCGGGGAGCGTCCGAGAGGAGCCGGAAGCGGAGCACCACTTGCGCGTGGAGAAGGCCCGTGGCTCTCTACGGAGTTACTCGACCGTGGTGCTTGGTCCTCGCGTGGGTTTCCCTTTGCGTAGGGGCACCAACGAGGATTAGTCGGGACCTTGCGTGGTTCCGGATACCTCGGTAAAAATACCGGCGTCATCCACGAGAGTTTGCTTCTCTACTTTGCTCTTTAAGTTTCTGCATTTATATTAAGCATTTAAGTTTCAATCTTGTATTCATACTTATTTAGTGTAGATTGAAACTTGGCCTTTGCGGTAGAGATAGCAACACTTAGACAAACCTAGTTTGCACATTCTAGTTTGATTATTTGCATAGGTTTTGCTCTAGGGATTTAATTATGGCCTAGTTTAGTAAAAGTTTTAGAAGTCCTAATTCACCCCCCCTCTTAGGCGTCACCCGTTTCCTACAAGTGGTATCAAAGCCGGTTTGGCTCATTTGAAACGTTTTAGCTTCACCGCTAAAAGAGCCGACGTTTTTTAGAGGAAGGGATGGATACCCATAGGCCACCACACTTCGACGACACTAACTTCCCATATTATAGTGCTAGAATGGCTTGTTACCTAGAGGCCGTTGATCTAGGTGTTTGGAGAGTCACTCGTGACGGGATGAAACCCCTCAAGAATCCCGAGAAACCCACCACGAGTGAGGAAAAAGAAATTCATTTAAATGCTAGAGCCAAAAATTGCTTGTATGAATCTCTTAGCATGGATATTTTTAATCAAGTATTTACCTTGAAAACTGCTAATGAGATTTGGCTAAAATTGCATGAGCTCCATGACGGCACATCCAATGTCCGTGAGCAAAAACATTGCCTAGTCTTAAATGAGTATAATACTTTTGCTATGAAAGATGATGAGCTTGTTAGAGACATGTATTCTTGGTTGAATCTAATTATCAATGAGCTCAATTCTATTGGCATTAATAAGCTAGGTGATGCGGACATTGTGAGGAAGATTATCTCCCTGCTACCACAACAAAGATATGGGAGCATCATCACCATCCTTCACAACATGGAGGATTTGAGCAACATGACCCCGACCATTGTGATTGGAAAAATCGCGGCCTTTGAGATGTCGTGAAAAATGAGTCAGGGAGAGAAGCCAACTTCCTCAAGACCATATGCTTTTGCATGTGATGAAAAGAAGGGCAAAAAGAAGGCTCCCACTCCAAGTTCCTCAAGCGAAGAAGAGGAATAAGAAGAAAGTGATGATGATGAAGATAATCAACCATGCACATCATTCTCCGAGGACGAAGAAACAATTCGACGCGTCGGAAAGGTAATGAGGATGATCCGCAAGATTAATCTAATGGGTGTGCCCCTGCAGGTCGAGGATCTTCTCTTTAACATTGACAGGAAAAAGCAAAGGAAGAGAGGATGCTTCGCATGTGGGGAGAAGGGCCACTTCAGGGACAACTGTCCAAATATGGCCAAACCCAAAAAAGAGAGGAGCAAAGGCAAGGCGCTAACAAGTGTTAGAACTTGGGATGATTCTTCAAGTGAAGATGAACCTCCAAGGACACGTAGCCACCGGTCCTCATCACGCTCATCACGGTCATCACACAAATGCCTTATGGCAAGAGGTAACAAAAGCATTCCATCCTCTAGTGATGAAAGTAGTAGTGATGATGAAGGTGAGGGAAAGCCCTCTGTAGATGAGCTTGCGGAAGCCATAGAATTTTTCCAGGATGTTTGCACTAAGCAAAAAGCTCAACTTAAAACTTTGAAAAATAAGTTGATTAGCTCCCAAAATGATTATAAAGGTTTGCTAGAAAAATTTGAAACTTTTGCAAATTTAAATAGTGAGCTGTCAACTAAAATTGAGCTATTAGAATCTAGTGCTCCATCCACTGCTACGATGATAGCCTTATCAAAAAGAATGAAAAACTTAAGGCTAAGTTAGCTAGCTCCCAAGAAGCTATTGAAAATTTGCTAGAGAAAATGGAAATTCTTAGCATACACAATAATGAGCTAATTACTAAGCTAGAAAACATTGGTAGCACCCCAGCAGCATCTTTAGTTGAAATACCTGAAATAATTAAGAAAGATGCTTCTACTTCCTGCTTTGATTTAATTGATGATTCTAACTCCTGCAACCAAGTCGTTGTTGAGAATATTGTTGTAGAGACATGTTCGGACGAGGTTGCAAAGGAAAATGAACAATTAAAGCAAGAAGTGGCTCGCCTTGGAAAGGCTTTGTATGACAAGAAAGGCAAAGCCAAACAAATCCGACCTCCACAGGATAACACCACTGCGGGAGTGAACAAGCCTGTAGAGGGAGAAACTGTGATTTGTAGGCTATGCCACATGGAAGGCCACAAGTCTTTCCAATGCAAGGTGATGACCGGGGATAATCAAAGGCAAAAGCTCAAGCAAAAGCCATCAAGCAAAATCTCCAACACCTGCATCAAAAAGGTGAACAAAAAAGATGCTACACCATATTTGATCTAGAAGAAAAAGAACGGAAAGGTGATAGCAATCAAGGCCAACAAGCAAGCCAACAAAGGAAAGGGGGCCAAACGCATCTGGGTGCCAAAGGAAATAATTTCAACCATGAAAAGCACCAAGAAGGTTTGGATCCCGAAAGGGAAGTAAGTGGACCGAAGGTCTGCGGGAAATTTGGAGACTTGGCAAATTTGGGATGTATATCATGGGATACATCATATTGGATCAAGATTACTTGCCAAGTGGGTTAGTGAAAATTTTGGACCCAAATTTCCCACCCATGACTAAGGTAACTAGTTTTATTGTATTTCTTATTTTTAGATATGTGTATCTATTTACCTTTTTATCTAGCTTACCTTTTCTTGCCTAGTATTACATTTGTTATTTACTTTGTTTAAAACTATGCATACTAGGTAAATCTCATGGTAGGATTGCTTGCTTTCAATTCACATACTTAAGCAAACCTACACGGTTTAAAATGTTTAGT